>CM072813.1:107895014-109206419 GCA_036937905.1 Salvia rosmarinus | reverse complement strand
CGCAGCTCCTTCTCCGAAACCTTAGCCCTCTGATCCCTACCATCTAACACCACGCGCCGTCGGCTCCTCCCCCTCCCGGCGCAGACACCGGCGCGCCACTGCCCACGGCAGCTTGAAGAAGGCCAGCACGAAGCAGTTCACTACCGCGCACGGGCAGCAGCACAGCGCCACGCAGTCCGCGATCGCCCCGCCGTGCACGACTGGCACGACTTCCCGTGCACGCCGCCTGCCCCACCGCCGTCCTCCTCCGCAACATGGCGGCGGAGGCGGCGGTCCGGCGATGGATTGTGATCGTCCATTTCAGCCCTTTTCGTCCTATTAAACACGACCCGAATTCGAATTCGAATGATCTCTATTTGTCTCCGAGGAGAATTTCCATAAACGAGTTCGGATTTCTTCGGCGAGCGAGGCCAGCGGCGGTGAGATTTCTCACTCTAAACGAATAAAAATTGTCCATCTTCTGCAGATATATGAAGATGAGGTGCGTGAAGGAAATGTAGGAATATATTTATTTATTGCTTTGACGTACCAAATTTGGTGCTTCCCATGCAATTATATCTTTTCTATTTTAAAATAATGATGTCTACCTACTTTTATATTAATTATTACGAACTGATCCGTGATGATATTAATACGCTTTGGCTGTGTATTAAACATCTCAAATTAAAGTATCATATTTGAAAATAAAATTTATCTCTTAATAGGTTTTCTCTTTAGAATTCTATAGAAAATGATGTTAAGCTTCCCTTTTATTTTGTTCTCTATCCAAATTTGATGGTTGCTCAATTCTTCAGGCAATCATTAAGGATAAAAATAATTAAAATTAATGCATAATTTTCTTGATATGATTTTGACAGTAAAAATACTTATTCTGAAAAGAAGAGATATATTTATAACCTAACACATCAAAACTCAAGTAAAACACGCATTTACTTGCTCAAAATCTATTAACTTTTAATCAATTGAATTAAATCTATAAGAGCAAAATATGTATTTACTAGTAAGTGTTGCTATTGTAGCCCCATGAGTTTAGTCCGCACTCTCCGCAAGTGGTGTCAACCGCAATTAAAGCAATAAATAATCCATAAATTTTTGAAATAAATAAAATATTACCGCAAAACTAGAAATAGTCCATAAATATGTAAAATAAAAGATACAATGTTGTGAAGATAAAAGTAAATTATTTTCATGCCCAAGCATAGTAGCAATATATTGAATATAAATGTTTAGCTCGAATTTGTTCGACATATGTTGCATCATAATTTACTCTCGGTTACTGGTCCTTTCATTTGAATTGACATTTGGAAAGTATACAAATATTTAATAATGTTTTTGAGAGGATGGAAGTATTTGATATTGTTTGCAAGTAGTTCAATTATAAGAACGGATCTTCTTTCTCAATTTTTACATTGCATTGAAACCACTATAAAGATTTGACTTATAAGAATGGATCTTCTTTCTAAAATTTCTTATTGTCTATTAAAGTACATTTAAGTTATTCACATATAGAAAATAAAAACATAATTTAACTAAAAACTAATTCCTCGGATATCACGATTTATTTGAAAAGTGGCATCCATCTATTGAATAGAGATTGCACGGAAAATGTTGTAAAGTATGATTAATTTTACAACTATTGGTTTCGTCAAAAATAATTTCCATAACACCTCTTGGATATATATAGTAATTAAGAAAAACTCTTTCGACTTCATATTTTCCATTTGTTAGTGTCACGTTTATAATTGTCATGTAATATCATGTTATGCATGTGACTTATATGCTACCAGAAAAGAAATATAAGATTATTATAATATTATAAGAACAAAACTTTCATATCTATATTTAAGAATGATTTGATCGTTACTATGGACACAACATTTTGGTACATATAAATGTTATCTTAAAATGCCAATTAGTTACTCTTTTCCTTTTCTGAAACATATTTTCTAACTTTATATAATAACTACCACTCATTAATGGTATTTGTTTTATCCCACTACTTTCAGTTTCAGATGAAACATTGATGGTGAGAAGATTGATTGGAAAGGTTAACTAAATCAAAACAAAGATTAAAAGTTTATCAATATTAGGAGAGAAAAACCAGAACTACACCAAATGCATAATATCGTCACTTATAGAAGAATAAGTTTTACCGCTACATTTATTGTATAAGTCAAAATTACCCACAGAGGCCCGACAAATTACAGAAAATTAGCAGATTTTTTTTACTTTTCAAACCATGTAACTTTACCATGAAAACATACTCCTCCGTCACAAAACGCATCGATTTTGATGACACGAGTTTAAGAAAATTGTAATGAGGTAAGAATGTTAAAAATATGGGATAATAAATGAATATATTAATTGATTGAGAAAAGCAGTGTTTTTTGTAAATAAGTGAATAAGTTGAGGATAAAAATATAAAGTTGGTGTTTAAAAAGGAAAGTGCACATTTTTGGGATAAAGAATTAAACGTTTTGGTGAGAGATTTTTAACATGAAATTATTAAAATAACCCCAAAATCTATTTTACCATTCTATCCTAGCTAGAATAGATTTCTTCTTATCTAGATAATAAATATATATTACATTAAAATTTGAAAATTTTAGTAAACAGTGAAACAGATTCTAAAAATGATATGGTTCAGGTGTTGCACAAAAGTGGGGTAGTTATATTTTGTACAAATAAATGAAAGAAAAGTTTTCGAGGAATGTGAGAAAAGATGGAGACTACTAGCAGGTAGAACCAAACTTGTGAAAACGTATCCTCCATTTGGAATGTCAGTGAATTTCTTCTGCCAATGCAATGCAAAAGCTTCTCAAACTGTTTCTTATTTTGTCTTTGGCAAAACACTTTTGCATTTTCGGACTACAAAATTATTATCTTTTGAAGTAAAACAAAACATCGTTTTCACTTCAAAACAAACTAATTGCAGTTCACTTTTATGCAAGATAAAATCCATAGTTACAGTGTGTATGAAAATATTTTATTCAAATCGAAGAGTAGCTGTTTTATATATTTTATAAAAAATCGAGGTGAAAAAGAAAAAGAAAAATCAAGCAGGTACAGATAATGGGAGGAAAGAATAAAGGAACAATATAATTATTACTACTTTTCAAGATATATTAAATGTTTATATCACGAAAATCAACAAAAAATGGATATTTTAATCCTTTTTTACAGGAGAACACGTAGTTAATACCGACTTCAAGTTCTGTGTAAACCTCAATTAAATATGTAAGAAAAGTGTTTGGGGACACACTAGTATTTTTATTTAGGGTAATTGACTAATTGGTTCAAACTATATATTGGCATCTGAGGTTCAACCTTTTTTATCATTCGAGAGGAATCAGCATATATAAGAATAGATTTAAGAAAAATAAAAACAACTTCCAAAGAAAAGCATGAGGATTTCACAGGGGTCACTTCTTATTCAGCTGCATTATTAGGAAATAAAATAAAAGTATTAGGAAATAAAATAAAAGTGATGATATATATAGGATCCTCATTAAATTGAGACTTTGAAATAATTATTTACAATTCAATATTTAATCCAGTCAAAGTATGCAACTCAATGTATGTTTTAGTAAAGAATCCTTGTTTTCCTAGCTAAGAGACATAGTTGGGAAAAAATCTACAATATTATATAGTTCGAAATGTATGTTAAGTTCATTTCATTATTAACCTAAATTCAGTGTTCATAATTTGGTAAGTTAATCCAATTCCAAAATATTAATTTACATTTAGGACCTAAAAGAAAATTGTTATCAGTTTATAAATTAGTTGACTGAAATTATTAATTTAAGGCTCCAAGATCACATATTAATCCAATTCATTTTAGTACTCACTTGTTCTTTTTAAGTGTTATATGTCAAATCGCTCAAACCAGTAAAGTAGGTAAATTTACATTTGTAACATCAATAATTATCATAATAAATGCATTCATACAACTAATTATCAAATTTTAAAAGTATTAACTAAGGGTAAATAGAAAATATATCATAATTTTATTCTCAAATTGAACTAGAGCACTTATTAAAAAATAAGGAAAAAAATGCTAATGGGATACTCAAAAATAACTTTATTAAATTTAGTGTATTGTTCATTCCTTAATTTCATGAGATTTAATTAGAAATGATTAAAAGCGAAAAGAATTAGTATACATGATATCTTTTTCCAACCTTATAAATTCATAGCTTTAATTATTCACACACTATAATCAATCTTTCGAATTGCTAGAACTTTAAAAGTAATACTCAGAAATATATTAGCAGTCCCATATAATTTTTAAATTCTAGAGTTTTGCTATATTTTTAAACAAACTTGAAATATATTTGAACTAAAGATCGTCTCTGTAGAATACAACACTACAAATTATATCTTTCTATTATTTAATTTTTTTGTTGGGCACTGATAACGTGATACCTTCAACAGAAGATGAAAATACTCTTCCAAGAGCCGTTCAAACTTCAAATTAATAATAGTAAAACGAATCAGTTAAGGTGAAATCAGGATATTTTATATTTAAGTGTTAAAAGAAGCAGGAAAAATAAGGATTCACCAAGAAAAGAGAGGAATAAAGTAAAACAGTAAATCTTTGTGGCCACATTGTGTTCACACACCATTTTTCCACATATTCTAAAAATATTAAATTATTAAATTTAAATTTAAGTTTAAAATTTTCATTCGATAGGTGCAAAATTGTAATTCCATAAGATGATTTTAATGTAAAACTAATTTTTAATAGATCAAAAATTAAATAAATAAGTTTTCATTTAATAAAGTTGATTGATAGAATAAGATCACTCAAATTAAAATTATGTCTTACAAGCTCTAAATGCATAGTAATTGCATTAATGAATGCAATCTCAAAGTACTAATACTTTTCAGAATTCATAAAATTCTGATGCGTTTACACTTTTTATATCTACTTTAATGAGCAATTAAAGGAACTGAAAACTTTTTTTAGATATATTAAAGGAACTGAAAACAGTAACAGAAAAAGTGGAAACAAATCTCCTCATTAGACTGCCTTTTTCTCTTCAGCTACTTCCTTTTATGATTTTCAACATTTTATGCCCAGAAATTAAACAGTAGTCTAAATTTATTCAAGCTTCACAGTCAGCGAAATCAATTCTACTGTGTCCGTTTGTTGGCAGATCAAGAAGAAAAAGAAAAGAGTTTCAGACATACATATGATTTTATATTTATAATGCTTGTAACTAGGATGTCACAGGCTTTTAGGACCGATCCGGAACGCTCAAGCCATTAAATTTTAAACAACGGTTCCGGTTCCGAACCGCTTGGATCCGGACGGTCAAGACCGACCCGTTTGTCCGGTTCGGTCCGACCCGGTCGTTTTTTCATTCTATTGTTAGAATAGCGTTAACTCACTCCGACGACATGCTTACAATTTCATTCTCGTACCTTCATGTAATCCCATAAAATATTACCAATTATATAAATATATATATATATATATATATAATAGTAGTAGTTGTACATGTATGCCAAATTTGTGAATTAAATGCGACATGTATATAATGGAGCCAAGATCCAAAAGTCGAAAGAATATACATCGAGAAAAATTTCAATAATTGAAGTAAATTACAATAGACTCAGTAAATCACAGTCAAATTAAGTGTTAATAATCGGTACTATCTTATACATGAAAACATGATATACACACGTAATTAGCTTGAAATATGATCAAGCTAGCTCTCATATTATAATTTCAACAAAATGTGCCCTCAAAATAATTCTTCAGCGTAATTAATCGTGTTCCATAAAATTAAAAACTCAAGTAACATACGTGTCAGCACCATAGAGAGAGAGCTTAATAGGGTGGTAATTGAGAATAAGGCCCGTGGGTAACCGGTTAGAAATGGGTACCGTCCGGATCCATAATTTGATGGTCGGATCCGGTCCAGTTTAGTATTTATTGGGTGGTTGAACGAACCAATATTAAATTATTGGTTACGTCGGGTAAAGTCCGTTGACACCCTACTTGTAACAAACGATCATATAAACCACCTAAAATGCGATATATCAGAAAATCAATGGCAGATCATTGAGGGGAAAAAAGAGTTTCAGACGTACCTCAAAATCGCAAGTTTTTCGTTGGAGGTTGAGCCGCTTGATTTAGAGCCTTTCGCTAAATCACGAGTCAGATTTTTGGCTATTTATTTCGGAGAAGCGTTTGATTTACATTTCGAAGCTAGCAACAGAGATTTTGGGGTTTATCATCTCATATTAGATGACTGTATTATATCACGCCAGTTATAGCTAGCTTCTGTTAGACTGCAGTGTGTATTGTGTGAGTGAGATATATTGAAACGAATACATATATATATATATATATATATATATATATATATATATATATATATATGTGTGTGTGTGTGTGTGTGTGTGTGTGTGTGTGTGAATATGTCTCCGTGAGCTTTTTATGTTGTTGTTTAAGCTTTATTCTTTTTGAAATCATATTATAATGATTTGTGAATCTTGACTGCAGCGAACAACTTTTTCGATATGAAATTGACGAGATTTAACTATTTGTGAATCTTACGTTTGTTAGATTTGTGATATTGTAAATAATTTAGTTGCGTTACCTATCGTTCATTAAATATTCCAATATTCTTACTATTACAAAATCTGGTTCGCGCGGTTCAGTTAACAAATGGTAATGCAAACAAATGTGTAATAAAATTATATTATAAATAAATAAATAAATAAATAACAAGAATAGAAACCTAAAAACTCAAAGAAACCATACAAAAAAGATAAAAACACTAAATAAAATTATATGCAACCCGATCAACATATGAAAAGTTGAAAATCAACTAAATAATATTCTTCCTGCTGAATTTGGACGACACAGAAGCCAATATCCTGCATAAGGATGATACGCATAAAATCAAAAATGATCCAATTTTATTAGGGAATCATTTTGTGTGCTCTAGCAGTATCAGTTTGAGCAAACGCCATTGCTTTTCAAATGACAGCAAAATTTGATTTATAATCTATACATCTCATCATTCATTCTCAACGCGCGGTCTCAACATGAGCTGCGCAGCTTCGCGTTGACAGCTCAAACCGAGGCGGCTGCTAGATGAGGCAGCCCCGTTACCGAGGCGCGCTTATGCCCGTCTCAGCAGCCAGCCTCTCGACCTCGTCTCCTCTTTCTATCACCTGATCAAAACAAATGTACCTGCCGAGGCTGTCTTCTTCATCTCCTCAAACACGCGAACATGCGCCGTGGCTAGTCTCTCGATGCTTACTGTTGCCAGCAGGCCATACACGTACATTTCTTCGACTCCTTTAAGGTATGCAATGGTCGATGTTGGATTTCTCCGGTAGAAATCCGAGCCAGTGATGAGCCGGGGCAAATGGTGGTCAGCTTCACGCCATTCGCTTTAGCAATCTCCCAGGCGGCCTTTTCTGCCCTCAGTTTCCCGAGTGCATACCACAGCTGTCGATTAATGGAAGAAAAAAGGTTAGAATCGATTCTAGACTGTGATTACCCAGCCACTAGTGATTTATATACCTTTTTGTTTACGCATATAGCCTCGTCACTCCAGCACTTGTGGTCACGAGGCGGGATTCATCACTAGAGTTGTCGTGCCAAATGCAGGCCAAGAGGCGAGGTGAACACGCAATGTCTAACGGAAGGAGAAAGCCCGCAAGCCCTCACGACATTCTTGCTCATGTTCACTTCAATCTCAGCCATGGCTTTCTACACAACAGAATTTAGTTAGTTAAACCACGGCTAAACGGGGTTGCAAACAGTTCCAACTTCGGATTTTCAAAATAAACACGTTTCCTAGAAAATCGCGTATATATACTAGGTAGAAGAGTTGCCTGCACCATTCACCAGCTAACTCAGCTTACCTAAAAAGCACAAGTATATATGCGTACAAATTGAGGTGGACCAGATTCTTGAACTAATTAAGCAGATTGTAATTAAATGATTAAATTTGCCTAATTTCAGTTTCAAATCAACATCAATAACTATTTAAGGTGCAATACACTCTAACCAATTCTCGAACACGAGACTGGCATTAATACATACCACTAGAGATCTAGCTTAAGTAGCCTATTTGTCCTTCATCAATGAGAAACAAGTGTACCAAACCAATTCCACAGAAAGGGCTGATCACATTGAAAACATTCATTGAAGAAAATTGACAGTAATTAAGACTTTTCACACGTTATAGTTAAGCTGGGATACTTTTTCTTGAAACATAAATGAGAGAGAAGCCAAAATTCAATACTAACCGAGTAGCGGACAGCCCGCGGGTCCACGAATGCAGCGGTGTGGAAGATGCCACGACAACCATCAAATGCCTCGGTTAGGCTTTCGACCTCCGTGAGCTTGGCCATCACAACTTCGACTATGCTGTTGTTCAACCTCATTTCACCTGAAGTTTCCATCTCCCTCAGCTTCTCAACATCCTCTGAATTTCTGATTTTAACGCTGTTAGTATCTCATCAAAACCAAACAAGAGATGCAAAATATAATGCTCAACAATGGGATAGCATATGAAATACCATTTGTGGAAGCCGCATGGTATTACAGTTTTAGGTTCTTTTCTTTTTTTGGGACAAAAGGAAAGCAGCTACACTAATGAATCTTGGTGAGGCATCCAAGTGACGATCTTTTGAAAAGAAAAGTGTTTTTCTGCTAAAATGTTGCAGAGATATGGAATTTAGTATGATTGCATTTGGTATTTGCTCAATATGCAATTATATCGGATTAATTTGGCGTATATATGTGGGTTTTGACATTCTCGTAAACTAGGCTAACGTTTATAGAAGTTCTACCTAATGCCAATACATTAATTAAAATTCAGGTATCAAAGCAAACAAATCTTCAAAATTGTAATGTAGAATTTAGCTGCAAAGCCCAATTTTCCAAGCAATTCACTTTCTAGAACCTTTTCTTCCTTGTCTACTGCTTGCTGTTTTGCTATAGTTCAAGGCCTGGGCTCTCTCTCTCTTCTCTCTCTCTCCACACACAAACATAATTGCATTTGTTGCTGGAAATCATGCCTTTAATGCGGAAATCATGGACTAAGGAGGCGGTGGGAACAAGAAAAAAAGAAAAATTGGACAAAAAATTAAAATTCATTATTAAAATAAAATGAGAAATCAAAGCAGAGCTCAACATCAATAGAACTCGAAAAATCGAACGGACTTGCGATCAATAATCCATATATGATAGCAAAAATCTCAATCGAGATTGGTGAATTCGTTGCGAAAGCTTTAACAATGATATAAACGGCTCATTTCACAAAAACTCTAATTCACTAAAAAATTGCTACTTCCTGCCATAGATTGTAGATAGAAAATTCCGACCCATCACATGCACATAATTATACTAAGTGTTCAATGACCCACTTATATAGACAATTAATGAAGGTTCATTAATCAATGTGGGATAAGGATTAATTAATCCATGCTTATCCCATTAATCACATAACTCCATGTTTAAGTGACCAACTTTGATCCACTATTTACAACCCGATACATCGAACTTGTGTAAGGAGTAGAACAAATGGGTCATACAAACTTGAAATTAACAAGCATTTACAATGTTTTAGTACATAATTTTGTTGATAAGTAGGTTCACCCACTTGAGACATAGAAATGATTCAGATAAGCTTTAAGTGCCACAAATTCGAGGAAATTTAATGGTGGGAGATGTCGAGATCAACTATTATGCGCACATTTCATTACAATATGTTTCCATATTGGGATAAAAAAACCCCAATAATTCCATTGCTATTTTGTTTAATAGTGCTTATTTTATTTCTTGAGTATAAACCGTGTTGCGTACATTTTAAAATAAATTGCAAGTATTGAATAATAATTATGCAATGGAGGTTCCAAATTGAAAATATATATATTTATTTAATTTTGAAAAAAAGTCGGGTCGGGGACCCGACGCGAGTCACAAACCGCGGGGGGTGTATAGAGATTTTTTAGGCGATGACATGGCAATAAAGCCAAAAGTAAAATAAACAAAACCCATGCAGCCAATGTTGCTCGGAGCTTACACACAGAATGACGAATTCATTTTCTCTCACTATATTTTAGCGTAACCTCCATAACTGAATCTCCAATCTCGCAGCGCCTGATCGTATACGCATACGCACGTGTGTGTGTGTGTGCGCATACACTGTGGGAGTGTGTTGTTAGTCTGGAGATTTCTCGCATTTGATTTGGATTTACGTGTGGATTGCTCGAAATGTGTTCTATGCAGTTTTCAAATTGCAGAGGCTTCGAGCAGTCGGAATTCGCCGCCGCCGGATTCTCTTCGGTTTCGAGGGAGCCGCGGCGGAGCAGTGTCGCCGTGATCCGCTCCTCGTTTTGGGGAGGAAGTTTGGAATATTTGTGCGATGCGGAAGCGCGGGCGAGGAGGCAGCGGCGGTTACCGGCGCGGAGGAGTTCTAGGGTTTTTCCGCGCCGTGCGCCGAGCTGAATCCGAATCTGAGTGTGTACATAGTGAAGCTGGAGAAGCCGCTCGGCATACGTTTCGCTCTCTCGGTTGATGGCGACGTGTTCGTGCATGCACTCCAGAGGGGTAATTCTTTTGCCATTTTTTGAATTAATTTTTGGTTGATCTCGTGATCTGTTTTGAGATGGCTAATTTGTTAGTACAATGCGGTAGTGAAATTGTCTCTATTTTATGGGGCGGTGAGTGTTTCGATTCGTTTGAAGGATTGTGATGTAGTTTAGTAATTAGAACAAGAATTGATGCAGGGTAATGCTGAGAGATCTAGGATGATTATGGTGGGGGATACTCTGAAGAAGGCAGGTGGATCGTACACAAACCTTGTTGAGATCAAGGACCTTGGTGATACAGAGTAAGAATGCCTAATTTTTGCTATGAAATTATGATGCTGATGATGATGATTTTAGACATCTAGAATGCCGGTGTATTTCTGCGTACATATTTTTCTTGCTTTCAATTTTTTTAATATTATTGGAATAGTTCATCCTTAAATTTCCCCTTTTAGTTCATTCTGCACGACTGTATACAGGAGTCTTAAAAAGGAGAAATCTGGTACTTGTGTCCTTCTCCTTGAGAGACCATTCGATCCTTTCCCAGTCCATCAGCTTTATCTTATGGATGATAATGATATCTTGTTTAATCGAGGTCGTGTTCCCATTGCCACTTGGAACAAGAGTATACATGCATCAAATTTGCAGGATTCAAGTGAGAGCAATGGGAACTCTGGATTTGTAGTATTTTCCCAGAGATTTTAACTTCCCAAGGCTGGAAGAGTTTGAATGATCAAAACAAGAATGGTCAGCCACAAGTATTTAGTCCTCCAGTAGCCATTTCTGCAGAGGAGGCGTCTGAAAATGCTGAATGGGGGTATGGAAGCTTCCCACTGGAAGAGTATGTTGCAGCATTAGACCGTTCAAAAGGAGAACTCTATTATAATCATTCTCTCGGTATGCGCTATAGTAAGGTATGCTCTTGATAATTCACACATCATACTTGGATTGGTATTTTATAGTTCTTGCGGTTAAGAAATATCTGTTGTTAGCTTAAGAAGTTCATCGAAGAGAGACTCTTACCATAAGAATGGCATTATACTTTTATGTGCAGTTCTTCAGTCTACGGATTTTTGATGTAAATTCTTTTATATGCTAAATACTCTAAGCAAAAAACAAGCTGCGTACCGAAATCATAATAACATTCTTTTCCTGTTACACCAAAATGTGTTGCCATAATCTGCTGTTTACATCTCTTAGTGAATTAGGCCCTGTAATTTGCTCCTATGTTTTGTCATCATATCCTTGCATCTAGTTGATTATTATGGTATTTGTTGTAATTTTAAATAATTTGAAATGTTTTTCCCCTCCAAACAGAGACTGGCTATTTACTTGAGCACAAACTTACTTTTTGCTAGGTTCTTTGTAACTTGAACTTGAACTTAAATTTATCTGCTTGTGCTCTCAAACTCTCAGTATTTGTGTATTCTGTGAAAATTCTTTAGCTAAAGCAGGGTTGTTGAAGTCCATGGACTCAGATATTGAACTCCATCATGATGATGCTTTCATTTTACTCTTGCAGATCACAGAACAAATTTATGTAGGATCATGTATTCGAACAAAAGAGGATGTAGAGACATTAGCTGCCACAGCAGTAAGAGCTTATGCCTTCATCTTATATGTTACTGCTTGCTTTTTGCAACTTCTCTATTCTTTGTTTCTCATTGGACTTGTATATGACAGGCTTAAAGCTGCTATCAAAAAACTTTCCTTGTTCATATTTAATTGACCACCTAAATAAGTCTTCAATGCCTGCCTCAGGGAGTCACTGCTGTGCTGAATTTCCAGAGCACGGCTGAAGCTGCAAACTGGGGACTTGATTTGAATTCAATTAACGAGTTATGCCGAAAGTCTAATATCTTAATGATTAACTTTCCAGACAACCCACCTATTGTAGCGCGCCAGGCCTGGCCTGGCCAAAACCTGATATGGGCTAGCAAAAAAAGGGCCTGGGCTGGGCCGGGCAGTCATGGCCCGGCTGAGATGACAGATATATATTCAATAAGGTAATGGGTAGTCTTACTTTCTAAGGTAAGTGTGATTGATCAATGCTACCTTTTCCTTCTTGCTGTTTAAAAGTTGATTCAAGAATATCTGCCTTATTTAAAGGCATCGTTAGCAAGTAACCTTATAAATTGAAAGTGCTAGAGATTATTCTAATTTCTATGCTTTTAAGAGATATAGCAGTTAATTGGATGCAAAATGGTCAATCCTGTAATTGCTATAAAAAAAAATTCTACAATATTTTATCTACTGTTTTCTAATTTCAGGGATGCAGATTCTTTAGATATGAGAAAGAAACTGCCGTTCTGTGTGGGTGTTCTGTTACGATTACTCAAGAAAAATCATCATGTTTATGTCACTTGCACGACTGGATTCGACCGGTCACCTGCTTGTGTGATTGCATACCTTCACTGGATGACTGATACTTCCCTTTACGCAGCTTACGATTTTGTTACTGTGTTGCATCCATGCAGGCCTAATAGGTATATAATTTGTGATAATCAATATTGGTATGTATGATTTTTCCCAGTGAGGAGACCAATGTTGAAATCTAGTGTTCAACTTTGGGGTTGATAGGTGCTCTACTAGTTAAGATGCAAAACAAATGGTGATTTTCAATTTATAGTTACCCTCAACTCTGTTATATGAATAAAATAAAGATGGTTTAATGACAGGCCAGCAATCGTGTGTGCAACATGGGATCTCATAGCCATGGCTGAAAATGGCACACATGATGGACCTTCAACACTTGTGGTGAATGGCACACATGAGGGACGTTCAACACATGTGGTGACATTCGTGTGGAATGGACTTGGGGTGAGTAGGCTAACAACCCGATTAGAATAAATGAATGGGCAGCATGCGAAAGATCAATTAATCACACACACACACACACACATATATATATATATATATATATAGTGGATCAAATGGGCGATGAACCAAATGAAGAACCACATCTTTTAACTGTTGTTCAACCATGCGAGTTCTCACCATACATAAGACGTTAAGATGATGCACAAAAGGAGTGGATAAAGTTGTGCATAAGGCGTAATGAAAACTTTCTAAAATTATTTTGTTGTACAACAATTTTATAATGTTTTCGTTATGCACAATTTTATAGGTTTTATTCATCAACTTTATACGTTTGTGCATAGTTCTCATAAAAGATGAGTTCTCACAGGATCCAACCCCTATATATATAGGGGAGAGTTAACGTGAGAATTATTTTTATCGTTAGAACATAAGAATCAAAAAATGATGAATTCGCTGTGAAAGTTGATGAATCCGTCGGAAAAGTTACTGAAACCAAAAATATCCAAGAAAATGAAATTTTCATGGGATTCGAACCCGGGTGAACTTTCCCAACAGATACATCAACTTTCATAGCGAATTCATTTTGGTCATAGCGAAATTTTGTAGTTCTTAATTCTCACGTTAAAAATGGTTCTTATTTGAATATAACTCTCTCTATATATATATAGTTAGGTTCAAATGAGAGTCAAATGAATTCACTATGAAAGTTGATGAATTCGTTGATAAAGTTATTGAATTCAAAAAATCAGAATTTTTCATTCGGGTTCGAATCCCATGAGAGGCGGAAATTCCATTTTTTTGGATTCAGTAACTTTCCTGACGGATTCATCAACTTTCACAACGAATTCATCATTTTTGATTCTTACTATAAAAATGGTTTTTACGTTAATCCATATATATGATTGCATTGAGTCAGTATATATCTTACTCTCATTATCCTTTTTATAGCATGGAGAAGAAGTATATCTGGTGGGAGATTTCACTGCAAACTGGAAAAAGCCAATCAAGGTGGCCTATAAAGTTGGCTCAAGATATGAAGTAGAAGTTAGACTTCCTCAGGGGAAGTAAGTTTGACTAAATCTTTTTTTGTGTGTGAATCCTAACTACATGTCTTCGAGCTTCTTAGTGAGCGTTTAAATATATGACCATTTTGTTTGCCGTTTGCTTGCTGCATCAAACACACAAGGGCACACACACACTCATATTTTTCTTTGAAATAATACTATTTTTTTTGTGTTTGACAAGTGCAGATTGAGCTCCAGTGCATTCAATATCTAGTTTAGGATCTGAAATGGATGCTTGGAATTGGTTGGGAGTGAAGTTGTGCAATCTTAAAACATATTTACTTTTGGCTGCAGGTACTACTACAAATTCATAGCTAATAAGGAGTGGAAGCACTCAAGGGCTTCACCTATCGAACGTGATGAGAGTGGGAATGTCAAGAATGTGATTGTAGTTGGTGACATTGCCAGCGTGAAACCTACCATCAGTCAACCACAAAAGGAGGTATGACAAATTGAAAAACCAAGATAACAGAGTGCAGCTACGACAAAAGTTGCAAAGTTCTTGATTGTTGCTTCAGTTTCTCATCTTTCTTTGATAATACAATGTTTGGTGTGTATCAGGATGCAAACATTGTGAAGGTGATAGAGAGGCCATTGACTGAGCACGAGCGTTTCATGCTGGCAAAAGCAGCTCGATGCGTGGCTTTCCGTGTTTCTCCTATAAGTCTGGCCCCAAAATGACTCATTCCTTTTCCAGGCAGTACCACAAACATCCTTTTTTGGAACAATGAGAAAAAGATGGCACATATTTTTCGAAAATGTGCTTGTGATGTGAAGAAGAAATCAGCTGACTATACTTGATTGATGAATGTTATTTTAGTGTTATAATTCCACCAAGTTCATTTCTGAGCAGCACAAATATAAGGAGTACTAATTTTTCCTCGTCTCTTTTCTTTTGGTTGGTGGGGATCTATCTACCTATAATGCTGCATCCCAAATTCTGATATATTACATTCAAGAATATGGTTTTCTTCCATCTTTACATATATATCATCTGAATACAGTTTTGTTGCTTTTAGATGTTGAGATGATATATGATATGTTTCAGGAAAATGTTACGTTCATGAGATGATATAGATCTGTTTCAGGAAAATGTTATGTTCATGATACTTTTTTTTTTGATTCATGGGAAACCCATAGCCGTTACATTCGATAAGCACTAGGTAAATCCTACGTTCATGATACTCTTGTTTTGTATTTTTGTTTTTTGAGGGAACCTACATTTTAAATCTTACCCATAAGCTTATAATCATAAATAAACTAATCAATCAACCAGTTTGAGGTATCATTGTCACTTTAATTTATTTGGTGCCTCTAAAGAGAGATTATTATTGCTATCCACTGCCACCATATATAAAAATTGTTAACATTTTAAGAATGTATAATGTTGTTATAAGAATATACTACACACTTAGAAGATCAAATAACGAAAATAAAAAAACTGATTGGTTATTTAACACAAATCTGTAAGCATATTTACAATACGTTTAGAGGTGTTTCAGTTCCACTTAACTTTTTATAATATAATGATATTGTAAATATTTCATAGGTATTAATACGCAATAAATAGAGAAACCATGTTAAAAATATGCATTGTATAGTGTTAAAATACAAAAAGATATAAGCTTGTCTCCCATGCGACGTGTAATATAAATGATATTGTATACATTCCATAGGTATTAATTAATATGCAATAACTAGATAAACAATTAAAAATATGTATTCCCTTCATCCCGAAATTTTTTCTAGTTTTCGTTTTCGGTATGTTTATCAAAATTGTTTCCTTTCCATCTATGAAAACTTGCCCACAAAATACCCCTTACTTATTATCATCAACAACACCATTTATTTGCATATTTTATCATTCATGACCTACCACTATCTCTATTTATTACTTTCAACAACACCATTTATTTACATAGTTTATCATCCATGTTCCACCACTAATTAATTTAACACTATACTAATGTGGACTCTTACTCCACTCACAAAACACTCAACAACTTTTATTAAAATCCATATCGAAGATTCTCATGAACATATTTTGGGGACGGAGAGAGTATTCATTATATACTAAAATACGAAAAGATATGAGCTACCCTCTCATGCGAATGTCTACATGGTGCAAACTGCTTAGATATTAATTACTATAATAATTTAATTCTAATTATAGATTAATAAATCATAACTAATCCTTAATAATATCCTAAGAGGATCGTTTAACCGTAGCAAGAGCGCAAAAAATATAGCGTTTCTTATCACAACCCTTTTTTGTAGCCGAAGTAAAAATTACGATATTAGAGAGTTGTAAAAAAAAAGGAAAGAGATCTAAAAAATCTTTTCCTAAAATAATCACTTAATATCCTACCCTTTTTTCGAGGAATATTCACTTTCTATTCTATTGGCGATCATGATACTTCCCCAAAATGGAAATTCTTGATCAATGGAGGAACGTCCTTTTTGTTCAATACGATACCAAAGTGGGTGATCGACGCGTCTATTTGTGTTCGGGGTCCTGGATATGTAACTGCTCGAGATATTTTGTGAAACATATATTATACATTGCAAGTAAAAGTATATATTTTTAACATAATAATATTAGACACATCAGAATGTCGAGAGGATGTCATAGGAATGTTGACATAACTTGAACCACTCCAAAACCTTGAATTACAAAGCAACATGCTATTAAATCCCACTTCAACTCCGCATCTTTTTAAACCTTTTTCCTCCTCCTTCTTTTCCTGATATTATTTAATTTCTCTTCGAATTGATGAAATATTATTATGCAGATTGGCATATTGTTAATTTCCAAACCCCGTTTGGTTATTATTCTGGTGAAGAATGTTTTCAAAACTTAATACACTGGGTAACTATTCTATCTCCTGATTCAATCTCGATATTTTATTTCATGATCTATTATTATTTGCACACTGCATATATATGTACTTATGAAATTGAAAATATGTTTATTAGCAAAGGGATAAAAAATATGTGCTTATCTAAATAGATTTTACATGATATATTCCCTTTCTTACTCCAAATGCCTTATGTATTACAAATTTCATGCAAGAGATATGACTATTCATTTAATGCACACCCAACCATTGAATGCATTTTTTCTAAATTCATATATATCATATATTCTACAAGAATATATCTTAGTAACACACATCATATACATAATAATAGAATTAAAATAGTGTGGGTGTGTTGGCTTCTGTGGTTATTGTAACACTATAACTTTCTTGTCTTCTGCAGTGATGAAAGATGTCTAAACTAATATATTTAGATATGTCTTCGAATGGATGAAATATGTGCTAAACTTTCATATAATATACATTAATTACGATTGTCTTCTATGAAGATATCTACTTATTATTCTTTTCGTGCGTTAAGAACTTTCTCACCATAACCAACCTCATTCTACAATAATATATCTTAGTAACCACACATCATATACATAATAACAGAATATACAACAATAGGGTTTTTGTATTAAATTACCCAAAAAAAAATTAGAATTAAAATAAATGAAAAATCGAGTCGAATCCAATCGACTATCATTTAGAAAGGGAAACTTTAATCATATTAAAAGATAACGTGGAGATGTCGAGCAGAATTGCAACCAAGTTTTAGAGATAGGCCCTTATCCTTTCATCATCACTCACTCTTCGGTGC
The DNA here is from genome assembly GCA_036937905.1 of Salvia rosmarinus. NCBI lineage: Eukaryota > Viridiplantae > Streptophyta > Magnoliopsida > Lamiales > Lamiaceae > Salvia > Salvia rosmarinus. The sequence continues at coordinate 109,188,288 of CM072813.1, read as the reverse complement.
ACCGCGTAATTTTTTCAAATTCTTTTTTTCAAAATTTATTCAGAAAAATAATATCCAATATTTGTAAAATTATTTTGTGCACCACAAATTCATTTAATATCTCTTAATACGTGTCGCCTCGAGGTTGGTTTTGGATCGTTTTGTGGAAAATATTGCACTAGTAGATATTTTATCCTTGTCAAATCATACATTAATTAATTCTCCAAAATAGAAACTCCTAACCTCGTACAAATTTTATCTCGACATTAATTCCGAAATTTACGAAAATACAATTAATGTGCCTGCATTAATTATGCGATTTATTCCATTAATTATATAATTAATATTTACAGAAACGATACATAGACCAAGAGTAAATATGCAGTTAGAAAACTCTTGTTTCATAACTTATACGCCATGCATGATAAATCTTATGCTCACTCAATAAAATAAATAATAACTCTTCTATTTAAATATTCGACGTTATATTGATGAATTGAATCACGAAACTAAAATATTGATATAAATCATACAAATGACCATTAAATTCGTATACCAAAAAAAACACCAAAAAAAAAACAATGTGTAGAAATTCATTCAAAGCATTTACTTCCTTTCAAATTTCTCCCACTATTCTATCTTTCTTGATTTCTCCAATATAATGTAAGATGAAATTTGAGGTCAAAAATTGAAATCCAACATCCAAACCTAATCCTCGAGTAATGGAAGCTGTGGTTCACTCACCTTTCCCTTTCATTATCCAATGTAATTACATGCATGCCTTCTCTCTCTTCACACACACACACTCTAATTAAACAGTCTTCACACCTTTCTCAATATAAAGGCGTTCAAATCCGACCAATGTTGAGAAATGTCGAGCGTTAACGGCTGCCTCGCCTCCCAAATCTTTACCACCACCACCTCCGGCCGCTCTGGAGTCGCCCTCCGCCCCATCGCCTCTGCTCGCCTCAACTCCTCCGCCTCCTCTCCACCCAGCCTCATCCGTAACGAGCCCGTCTTCGCGGCTCCTGCTCCCATCATCCACCCACTTTTGGTACTCCTATCTTATATTAATACTGCTTTTTTTCTAACCAACTAAGCTATGCCCAAACTTACATCACTCGAATTCTCTTTTACTAATATATTACAATTTCACTAGTACGTACGTGACACATATTACCAAACCCAAATTTACATTTAGACATACATCCTTATTCATATATATATATATATATATATATATATATGGATCCATGGTTAACGTCATCTATTTTTATCGTTGAGAACGTATGCAAAAACGATAAATTTGATGATACAGATACTTCCTTTGACAAATCGTTATCTATTTTCCTACATTGATATATATATATATATATATATATATATATATATATATATATATATATATATATATATATATATATAACAAATATTAATAATTGAATATGAATTTATAAGTTGATGATCAAGAACTATGCCACTTTGAGAAGTTAGTTGACTGGTTCACGTGAATGTTCCAACTAGTACATGCATAAAATTTAATACGTGTCGTTGGTTGAATGTGTTACTATGAACCGAAAACTTGCTATATATAGTACATATATAACAACCTTACGTGTATGTATTGTCGCATTATAACGCTGCATGAATTAGCGAATTTCACTAGCTAGCAAATTACCCTCCAATTTATATGTTAGTTTTCGAATTTTCTATAAACTGAGCTCATTTTTCTTGTCTAAAATTCATATTCGTTTATAGTTTTCTCAATAGTTTCCAACACGCTTGAAAATCTGCAGAAAGAAGACATGGGAAAGGACTCGTACGAAGAAGCCATTGCTGGACTCCAGAAGCTTCTAAGGTTTGCTCTCTCTCTCTCTCTCTCACACACACACACACACACACCATGTCATTGAGTTATATGCTTGCAGAATGAAATTGATGACTACTGATTTTGATTTCTACAACTATATATATATAGGCCAAAATTGCCAGAAATTGTATTTTAGAAGAAGGAAAATATGATTTGAGATCGAAGAAATTCATGATAAGGTCTGCTATATATGCAGTGAGAATGGAGAGCTAGGACCGGTGGCGGCGGCAAAAATCGACGAAATCACGGCGGAGCTGAAAACAGCTGACGGCAGCGCCACCATCTCGTCGGAGTCCGTTGAGAAGCTGAAAACTGGTTTCATCACCTTCAAAAGAGAGAAATACGAGTAAGCCAACACATCTATCAAACTTCCTTTTAATAATAATAATAATAATAAAATTCTAACATCGTTTTGATCTGAAAATTAATTTCAGGAAAAATCCAGCTCTGTACGGTGAACTCGCCAAAGGCCAGAGCCCCCCGGTACATAATTTTTCTGAATTTCTTTTCTTTGGAATTCCTATATCTTGGGAGTATTACTCAAAGAAGCAAATTAATGTTATTATACATGTCCGTGTATATTCAGTACATGGTTTTCGCATGCTCAGACTCGCGCGTATGCCCCTCGCACGTGCTGGATCTTCAACCAGGTGAAGCATTCGTCGTCCGCAACGTCGCAAACCTGGTCCCACCATTCGACAAGGTGCATTTTTTTTGGAAATTAATTAATATTTTGTGGTTATTCATTTTTCTGATTTTAAACGGGTCACTTTCAAAATGATTATTTTTTTAAATTTCAGACCAAATACTCTGGAGTGGGGGCTGCTGTTGAGTATGCTGTTCTGCATCTGAAGGTGAAGGAATCAGTTAATTTTATTTGTAACACTAATCTTTAATGTATTGGTGAAGTTTTTGAATAAATTTTATAGTAATTTTTGTTGCAGGTGAAGGAGATAGTGGTGATTGGGCACAGTGCCTGTGGGGGGATCAAAGGAGTCATGTCCTTCCCGTACGATGGATCCTCATCCACGTAAGCACACTCGAATATTATGTTTCATACTTTATTTAGACTATTATTACTAATAATGCTAAGCCAAATTGTTCAGTGACTTCATCGAGGACTGGGTGAAGATTGCATTACCTGCCAAGAACAAGACGCTAGCTGAGTGCGGACAAGACACCCCATTCGGCGAGCAATGCACCACCTGTGAAAAGGTCCATAATACACTATCTAACTATTTTTAAATAGCAAAAACTCGTGCAAAACTGTCACACTGACCAATTATTTGGATTTAAACTTATACCCAACTGATATATGTGCAATTATGCTAATATTCTATGATATGGGGTTCGATGTATCTTGACATGTCAGACTGTTTCATATGTCAACACTTACTCTTTAATGATTATTATGTTTTATAATATCGGTGATTCTGATTCAAGTTCATATCCAATGAGGTATCTGTAATTTTGTTGATGTTTCATAATATACGGATCCGGGTTTTACACTTACTATTTTGTTGAAATACGAACAGGAAGCGGTGAACGTGTCGCTAGGAAACCTCCTCTCCTACCCATTTGTGAGGGAAGGGTTGGTGAAGAAGACCCTTGCATTGAAGGGTGGCTACTACGATTTTGTGAAGGGGAGTTTCGAGCTGTGGGGGCTTGAGTTCAGTCTATCGCCATCTCTCTCTGTATGAAATTGAATCTATAAAGTCACATTTCCTAATTCTCTTCATCATCCAAGAATCTTGCCTTTGTATTTTCATATCCTCGTATATGGGTATTGGTAATAAATGTAAAGGAGGAGACTCCTTTTTTGTTGTATGATAATATAACCCCTTTTCATTTATGCAATAAGAGTTGAGATTTCGGGTATGTATTTATTGTGGGCTTTTTTTTGGTTTATTTTTGGCTGGTTTTTGATAGGTAAAAGATGTGGCCACAATTCTGCACTGGAAGCTCTTTTAGGAAATTGGCTGTGGGGTCATTCCGCGGAGTGCTGGGGTTTCTCTGTATCTATCATCTAGCAAAAATAAAACTTACTTTTTATGAAAACAAACGAGTCCTATAAATCCTTTTTTTGAGTTTGTTGGAGATAATATTTCACCAAAATGGACAAACAAATTTCGCACTGTTAATTCCATGAGTACCTTATACTATAACATTGATTGCACGAATATTTCGAGACATGGGTAATTCTATGATGTAAACATACGAGGAAAAATAACAAAAATGATACCAAATCAAGAAAATTCGTTTCTGATGGGACCAACCAAAATTTATCTTTCTTCACTACATCTAATTTTGTTTCATCACCAAAATTTGGAATTCTTTTATTCTCTCAAAAATATTGATAGCAAAACAACTTGTTAGCTCCCAACATTGCGACAAACTAGTCAAAAGTCCAAACGCGAAATATGAAATGACACTTTCTATTGTATGCTAAATACAGAAAGCAGAGAAGAAGGCATCTGAACTGAATCTGAGTATAAAGCAAGGGGAAAAATGGACTGACATTTTGAAGAAGACTTCATCATCAAAGAATTAAAGAAAATAAATATAATCTCTATCTAACAGATATAAAATTCCTAGTGTATCAAAGAGAGAGAGAGACACGATCACAACATTTTGTTTAAGGGTCTCAATTCCTTCGGCACGCCACCAAAATTGCCAGAAGTAACGTCTGATTCAAGTAGTGGTCTCTCCCCAATTTTCCACTGTATGCCTTCAGCAAGATGCTCCTTGCTTGGCGTCAGCATCACAAAATTGGGATCCGCCCTCTGATAACTGTGTCATCGAGTTGTAAAATAAAATTCAATGAGAAATATGAGGTGCTAATCGAACTTTCAAGATGATGCAGAGAGGAGGGAGTAACAGGGGGATGGACTTACATTCCTTCCCGAATATTTTCGACTTGGATACCGAGACCAAAAGCTGTCTCCTTCTTGATCCGGTCTCTAACAGCTGTATATATGCAAACGTATGTCATGATCAAAGACGCAGAGATTACATGTGTATGTCGCAACATATGATGATTCAAAGAGATTATGGGTTAGGAAAAGGACGCGTATTAGGATGTGCTTATGCTGTAGCTGTCGTTGATAGACACCTTCGGTTTATGTCTGCTTCCTATGATTATTATTACTGATTTCACCTCAGTATGGGGCAGGAGGTGAAACCACGACTAATATTAACATGTTTTTGTGTGTGCATGTATGTGTGCACGAACGTTAGATGGGAGCAATATCATAGAAATAGTCAGTGGAGGAAAAATCCAATCAATTTACCATAAAGGAAATTATAGCAGTACCTGACACGCTTAATGTGAAAGAAGGTTTCCACCATGACTTGAATGCCAAGGCTATTGAGGAGCTCAGAGGTCCCACCTTACCCTGAGAAAATCGAGTAATGATGTGTCTTAAACTTGCTACTATTTTAAAAACATGAATACAGTACGACACACATATTAGCTCTAAGTGTTACCTTTATTAAAAAGTTCTTATTAGCTTGCCAAGATGCACCAACTTGGAAACTGGAATCATGAATATTGTTTGATTGGGCATCATCCACCCTTCAGAGAAAGTATTGGAAGAACTCTATTTAATCGTTTCAGTATAACATGGACTACAAACAAGGCTTTGAAAAGATTTTCATGTTCAATTGTACGTAGCTAATAGGTGGAAAATACCTTGTCTGCAACTCAAAACCAAAGTCAATGTAATTTGTGATTCCAACTACTTCATTTTGCTCGAATGGATTTTTAACCTGTGTGAAATCAGCTTTTTGTTAGTAAAACCTGGTCCAAACGTTATGCATCTAGACTAATATAAGAATAAACCAGAAAATTTAAGTGGTGTATAAGTACGTTTCTCAGAGTAACCTTCTGGAGATTAGTGCATTCCAGAAAGATAGTTCCTCAAAAACAAGGGTAAAATTGTGTCTATAGTGCCTATATAGTTCACTATATAGCTATACAAGATTGAAAAAGTTTTGTATATTGAAATTGCTCATGCACGGTTTATTTAGAACTAATCCTCTTTATCCTTTTATCAAAAGATGGATTGAAAAATTATTTTGCACTCAGTAAAGATATTTATTTTATTTTTAAAAAGACCAAATTTTTGAAATTAATAAGCAATTTGCTTCAGGCCATGTCATGTCACAAGCCACAATATTCTTTAAGCGCAGCTTGAATTTAGTATACATAAAGTGACTGGTACAGCATAAAATGACCAACTTCTTGTGACACATCATTTAGGATAAGGCACAATGAAGCCAACTAGTAGTAGAGTCAAAATAATGATAGACACTACTAATGCAAAAATGTAATACAAACACACAAAATAGCTTATGAAGAGGACCGTGTGTGTGTGTGTGTGTGTGTGTGTGTGTGTGAGAGAGAGAGAGAGAGAGATACCCGTCTTTGGACCACTACATGCTGGTAGAAAGAAGCAATGAACTGCAGATCGTTTACAAAGACAAAGTTGTAAGTAGGACACAGACAGAAAGAACAAGACATGATAAGCAGGGGAATGGGAGACTTCTTGATACAAGTGTCGACTATTATCACATTGTAGATATAACATGTCTGAGCTGTATATTTAGATTCTGAGATTCATGTATCATAATAAAGCAAGTGCAAGATATTCCTGTGAGGATGTACAAGCAAGAGTTTTGGCTATCTTAATGACCATTCATTATCCTTGCCATGCTACCAGATAGGATAAATGAAACCTACTATAAAATGAGATAATTATATGCAATTAGAAAGTAAATTAGCATCAGCCTTGCATCGGACAGCTCAAATTTGGTTATGAACTGAATTAACAACTTATGACTGAAAGTGATAAGGCTTAGCCTTGTTAAAATTTATTAAACAAGGCATACCACCCAAAATATTTTTATCTTAGCCAGCTTGCCTACACTTCTGTTATGAGCTCTCATCTTAAGAAATCATATGATGTAACATGTTAGAGACACAGAACAAATTCCTCAGTTGACTATTACTAGTTATCAATCATCTTCTAGTGACATCCAGAAACAAAGCTCAGCCTATGTAAAAGTTATATCAGAACATGACTTACAAGATAGAGTTTGATTGCCCAGGCAAAAATGACCGAAAAATTGAGCAGGAACTCTAATTTTTTATATAAAAAAAAAAACCTGAGAGTTTTTAGCAAGTTCCAGTCCAAAGTTGAATGACGGGCTCAATGGACTGCCTGATCCTAGCCCATAACCCACTGCACAGCTCCAATTTGCTAAGTTTTTGTATGTAGCTCCATCTTTGCTTCCAACTGCAGCACATCAAGAACATTATAAGTGATAGAATCACCATTTTAATTTTCTAGGACTGAAATGAACTTCAACAGCAATGTTTAACATTTTAATTTCCGTATTTTTCATTTCTTTTCCATGAAGATGACTTTTATCAACCAAATACACTTAACCAAATATACGATCCTAAGAAACCATATAAATGACAGCTATGGAATTCAAAATACTGTAAAGAACCAGCCATACTGTCTTTCCAGATATCCCAGAACAAGCATGAATAAATATCCCAAAGGAAACATAAGTTCGTCCAAGGAAAATGGCTAGACAATCATTCTAGTCAGCTTTATATACTCTGAAAAGAAGCAACTTAATTTCACAGGAAGGTTTACTGCCTCAACCATTCATTGCATACAACAAAGAGAATATGTTCAACTCTAAATAAGAGACGTGTTATTTATGTTATTAGTAATTCAGAGGCATGAGGAAAGTAAGGGGAAAATCAGTACTACATCAGAACAATTTGCATTTAAGCAGATGACCTAAGTAATTTGCAAATTTAATAATTTGAAATTCATGTTCTTGTGAAAGTTAGTGAAAGGAAACAGGTATTAGTGCAAAAAATAACATACATATTGGTTCGTACTGCACTCCAGCACTTAACCTTCCCATCTTGCTTACTAACCATGCTTTTTTTGGGAGTTCATCAGCCGCTGCTGCAAAAGGAACAATTTGAGAGACTTCCTCTTGTTCGCATGTGTAAACATATATTCCACAGAAAGAATATCTATAACCCAGAGCCATCTGTAATTCACTAAGTGGGTTTACCAGGAAACGGGACAAATGTAGCTCCAACTGACAGATTTGAAGAGCCATATCTCAAACCCATGATGCCATAATCTTCAGACGATTTTCTGATTGGTCAAAGATGTCATAAACATGGGACAAATGGACAAGCATATACCAACTTCTCATCATCACTATTTGAATTGAGAATCCAAAAGTAACCTTTGTTTTAAAAGAATTGGGAAGATGCCAAATGCTCCAAATCCAAACTTGGGGTAGTAGGCACAGGATCTCATCACTAGAGTTCTGGATATACCACAAATAGAGAGCATAAATATAAACTGTTTCACTGCAGAAGCAGATAAAGGGTTTCATGCAAGAGTTGGTTCTTACGGTTCTGCATTTGAAACAGAGAGATCGACGAATGTGTGAGGGTCAAGAACATCACTAGAAAGAAACAGTAGACTTCTATTAGCACGCCATCAGGAAAGAACAATTAAACCACGTGCCTAAGTAGAATTCAAAACCTTTGCCAGCGAAACTGTGCGCTTCCTGCAATTTGCTCATCTGGCTTGTGATCGAGTGGACCAGCAACCTGAACATGCTAAGGAACACTATATATCAAAACCTTTGTTTCAAGTAGCTAATAAACTGCAACATTATCCACCTAAAATCACATAATGTGTTGTCTCTGCTATTACTCCAAACTAAACTAACTGTTATCGCCATTTTTAGTCTCTCAAAAATTGAAAACCTGCAAGAAAAGGAATCTAAATAATCACTATCAGAAAATAAATGCTCACTGATAAGGAAATAGCTAACTAGGCCACAGAAGGCACCTAAAGAGAAGTTTGAACCTTGCTAATCGATTAGGCGGAGTGTCATAAACAACCACTTTTCACCGCATAATCACTAAAGATTGCACTAATAATGACACATACCATCTAAAAAGACAGCCTATCATTTTATCCGTTTGAAAATCAAAGAACTCGAATGAGATTAGAACTATCACACGTCATAGTCGCATGATGTAACGGTCATGGATCCAAACTGCATTACTTCGAGTCCTCCTATTTTCATTCACACAATGAAATCTCTAACGTGATTAAAAAGAGAGCAATTGAAAACTTAATCGCATAATTAAACACAATTCGACCATTAAATCCCGGATACAGTGGCAATCAAATCGACATGCGGATCATCGATCGGCTTAAGCATAATTCTCGTGCTGAAATGCCTCGCTTCTTCGAAATAGTCCTCGAAGAGACATTTCAGGGCCAACTTCCCAAACAGCATGTTGTACGACGATTCCAACATCCTACATTGCCGTACAATAATTATTCAGCCTCCATTTTAACAAAGGAAATCACAACCAAAAGAAAAGAAAAATGAGCGCGCAAAAATCAAAATACGAAAAATAACTGACCTCGTACGAGCAGCGATGGGAGGGAAATCGAAGAGCGGCGGGACCAGCACCATCGGCGGCGGCGGAGGCGGCGAAAGGAGCGTGAAGATATTCCCCATCTCCGGCGAGCTACAACTTCTCTACAGAATTGAGTTGGGAGGTTTGATTGTGAGAGAGTGAGAAATGGAGGGAAATGTGTTTTCTGTGGAAGCGAGATTATCTCAACCCTCACTGCGACTGTTTCAACCCGGACACGTGGCGGTAAATTAGGACCAGATCCGCATCATGTGTCGTGAGTGACCCCGCATTGACCCCCACCCCCTCTCTCTCCTGTTCCGTGTGTGCAGTTGATGCAGTTGCTACAATGGGCTATAACGGTCCATCATGGGCCGGGTGCGAAAATGGGTTGGAGGAAAACTAGACTCAAAAATTAAAATCTGCTTTCATAATATTTTAGTGAGGTAAGATTGAATAAATTCAATATAACATAACATTCATGTAATCATGGATGAGTTGCTCATTTTTTGAGTTTGACGTGTTAGTAATTTAAAAAATAATCAATTCATCCCTGATTTCATAAAATCGAGGAAAAAAAGCCTATATTTTTCATTAAGAGAACAATATGAGAGGCGAGGCGCCAATTTTGGATGAAATCATTTTTGGATATGTTAGTAATTTAATGTGAACACTTGTTCTACTTAAATAAAAATCAAATTATTTTGAGTAGCAAGACCATCCAAAAGGAAGAAGAAAATAAATTTATGTGCTAAGAAACTGAATAATAATTATAAGATTTAAAATATCTCAAGTTTAATTAATTAATATCATAGTAGAACTGCGAAATATCACATATTCTCATAATTAGCTGAAATTAACATTAAATAACAATCTGTATTATGTTTTTTCGCAGATCCTTGAAAAACTAATATTATTATTTTTTGAAGGGGAGAAACTAATAGAATAATAAATACATTTTTTAACAAATTGGATCAATAGTTAATATAATTAACTAATTTGTTTCAACTTCTTGATTTTAATATTGTTGTATAAATATTTTGGAACCGAAATCACGATCCTACTAGTAATATAAGATTTTAATTTTACTATATGAATTTGAGCTATCCATTTATATAACCCTTTCATATAAATATAGAGAATTCACAATTGAAGACATGCATTAAGTAATAACTTTCAACCATTAAACACTTTAAAAAAAAAAACTCAATGTACGATGGAAAGACGATCATCGTTAAATTCTAAATGATTAACAACAAACTCTTTTTTGCTGGGGTATCATCGTAAAAAAATATAGCCGTTTTATATTTTTAAATATTATATATATTTCCATCGTTAATATGTGGTTAATTAATTAATCATTTTTAATTTATTTATGTTTTGCCAATTAATTATTTTTGCCTCATTTACCACAGTGAATAGTCAATTTAAAATGAGCCATACATGAGAGATATCAAACCGTTTAATCTCATAAATAATGGAAAAATATAATAACAATTCTTATTACAGGAATGAATGGATTTCACATCTATTAATTATATTTTTATTTGTTTAGTTCAAACATATAAAGTACAACTATAGAGAATCTTGTCAAACATATTTCAGCCAACAAATTAATACCATACCGCCCAATATGAATAGATTCTGAATATAGGTCATGTCAAGTTGATTATGTAGTGTGTAGGGGACTATTCGTGCGGTCGGTACTTACCCTAAAAATCGGCACCAATTCGATTTTACAAAAAATGAACCCCGATCCCGACTCGATTTTTTTAGTCGGGTATTTGAATATCCGATTCGGGTATTCGGATACCCGAATTACCCATTATTTATAAAATTAAGCTTTCAATTTTCAAAATCTAGCTTGATCTCATTGGTTCAGTGTGGGACTCGCCCATAATGGCAATGGCAGTCTTGGGATCGACTCCTCGGCGAAGACTATATATTTTTTCTTTAGGTCCTATATATATATATATATATATATATATATATAATGAATTTATATTAAATAATTGGTATTTGGGTATACCGATTACCCAGGTATACCCGATAATATAAATATGCAATATCCGACCCCGACCCGTATACCCGATTTTCGGGTAATCGGGTACCCAATACCCGATAAATTTCGGGTCGCGTATCGGGTACCTGATTACCCGATACCCTAATAGTCAGCCCTAGTAGTGTGTATGTGCTTGGTGTATTAGCTATGAAACCAAAAATTATTAATCTTTTAAATTTGACATTGTCAATTATGTATATGTATGTTTTTTACTAATAGACAAAAGAAGTCGTAAACACATATGACTAAGATTATTCATATACGATCATATTATGAATTATTTTATATTCTTTTTCTTATGGGGTGTTCTCCTGCGCGTGCGAGACCCACCAACATTTTTTTATAAAAAATAATTTAATAATTAATAAATAATTAATTATATTTTCAATTAATTAAATTAATTCTAATTAAAATTTATTAATTTAAGAAACTTTAATTGTGAATTAATAAATCATAATTATGAATTAATAAATAATAATTTTGAATTAATAAACCATAATTATGAATTAATAAACCCTAATTAGAATTAATAAACTATAATTATGGTTTAATAAACCTAATTTTGAATAATAAACCCTAATTTTGAATTAATAAATCCTAACTGTGAATTAATAACCCTAATTTGAATAATAAACCCTAATTTTGAATTAATAAATCCTAATTATGAATTAATAAATTCTAATTTTGAATTAATCAATTATAATTAAAAATTAATAAATTTAATTATAAAGTAATAAAATCTAATTATCCTTACTCATCATAATTAATATATAATTATTTTAACAAAAGACAATGATAAACTCACGGTGATACAAAGCTAACCCAAGTTTTTGTTTTTCCTTCTTGAAACCTATAACATTTCGAATATTAACTCCCCTTAAACCGTATAGGCAACCCACTCATAAATGTAAATGGCAAACTATATTGCTCTCTCATCGCTTTTTTTTTCCCCTTTTCTTATGAAATTCTAATGGAAGAAACCATTATGTCATTATGAAACAAATTAAAAATATTAAGTCACAATAATCATCTTAATTTGGAGCCATTAGCTAAATCTTATGAGGAATCATTATTTTAAATCCCTTTTTTTCCAAGGTGGAGAATTAAAGAAGAAAGTATGATGATGAGTGAAGCGTGTAAGAAGCAACCAACAAACAGAAAAAGGTTTGGCCCCCACAATTTAATGAATATTTGCCCCCATTTTTCAGACGAAGATTCCTCCAATTGCAATAATTTGTTGACCCCTTTTAAACTTTCGCATCGGTGGCTCTGATTCTTCATGGGCCGCCACAACTGATTTAATTGGGCTGTGGGCCATTGGAATCTCCCATTTGTTTTTATTGATAGCAAAATAACTTCATAATATAAGAAAAATACTTTGTCATAATTTTTAACTTGTGATAATTTGTACACAATGTTTAATATTTTCTCAAAAACTAATAAGGTTTCAATTATGGCATCAAAAGTCCATGCGGCATGCTGGTTTTGATGTGGCACGTAATTCTCTATTATATTCTCACGTTAGTTATGACATATTATTCTTTTCTATAATTCGCTTTTAACTCTTCAGATATCAGTCTTTTAGATTCAGGGTTTTTTCCACCGTAGCCACCTATGCCCTATCCGAAGGGGCTGTGATTCTATGTCTCTATTATCCCTATCTCTCACAAGAGGGAGATTAGGAGGTGAAGGCATTGGCCCTCGTCGCTTTTTTCCAACCAAACTAGGACGAAGCTAAATCAAGTTTATGTCGAGACTAGATATTTTGGTATCAAAATTTGACTCCTTGTATTATTAAACAGAAATAGTGAAATATTGTGCACAAATTTGTCAAAAATAAAGAATTACACATCATACATGTAAGAAAATGATAATTATGCGCAATCCATATAGAATAATATAATAGTGTGCCCCGACTATTATTAATATTATTATTATTATTAGGGGAATACACAGTCAATATTATTATTATTATTAGGGGAATACACAGTCAATATTATTATTATTATTAGGGGAATACACAGTCAATATCTTCAGTACGCATTATGTAAACTCCGCTATAGTACAATAAAATACAAAACAACCTAATTCTTTTATATGCTGATAAAAAATACAGTGCATTGACATACATAAAATAAAGGCAAGGTAAAGCAGGTAGTAATGTGTTGCATTTATTATGTTCATTATCATTAATTTCTTAGCATGCTTTTCCCCCCTATAAGTTTAATATGTGAATAGTGCCATTGTAGGGTAACACTAGCATCAATTTCATCTTTTCTTGCCACTTTATTCCATTTCCATATATACAATAAATTTGATGACGCATAGTGAGAATCACATAAAGGATAAAGTGGAAGATGCAAATATCAATTTTGTGGAAGAAAAAAAAAAAAGAAAAAGAACAATGCACCTTTTTCTTCAAAGGGCAATTTGAGGGGTTCCCAATTCTCATCCACCATTGACTTTCAGAGGTATCCAAACGTTATTTTATTTTAGTGCGCGAGCAATAAATATAAAATTTATTTATTTTATTTATTTATATCTTAGAAATATTTGTTTTACACTTTTACTATATGCATCTCCATAATATAAAATACACATTTATTATATGAAAGTGAGGTTTTTTGGTTGATCTAAAAGTGATAATTGTAAAAATACTCAACTTCTGTTCCATTCTTTTTTACTATATGCATCTCAATTATTCCATTCTTTTTTAATCCTTTATATATTCATGTTTATGTGTTAAATTGTAAAAATACTCAACTTCTGTCCCATCAATTTTTTTTTTTCAAAATAGGGGCAAAGATAAAATTAAATAAACATTGAATAATTAATGAGCATTATTTTTACTTTTGTTTCATTAATGTAGAAAGAAAGATGAGATATATAATTATTAGTAATTGATATCTACTAATCTATTCCATATTTTAAGATAGGATTAATATCTACTTTTGATATTTCACATCTTTCTCAAAAAGAATTTTTCATATACAATATCAACTATTAGTCTTCATCTTCTCCATCAAGCTTCTTCAATCTTCACAAGTCATATATGTTGAATATTCAAGATATATACAAAAGATGTTGTAGAAAATTATTATAAAATATTTAATTTGATTATATAATGTTTGTAAAAATTGTTAAAATCGTGCTATAATTTGCCCTCCTCCCATCTTCTTTTTTTTGGGTCAATTTATACGAAATTTTAAAGTTAAAATTGTGCTAACCACTATATTTTAGTCTCCAATCCTGTATTTTGGGACCTCTAGGGACTCGCTCTGCCACTGGATAAACTCATTAATTGTTTGAATTATTGATAAAAATGGTAAATTTATCTTCTGCGGGAGTCAACTTTAAAAAATCTTCCATCATATGTACTATTTCATGTTGATCTTGTTTATGATATGAAAAATAATAAAACCTTGGTTTCATGGGTTAATTTCTTATTTCTTTTTCTTTCTTTTTATGAAAATTCAATTCTGACCCAGTGAGTCGAGTCAGTTAAGTTTTGATCCGAAAAGCGATATAAGTTTTTTTTTCAATAGAAATTTATGAAATATTGAAAATTTAATATACTGGGCCCACCATACGTGGGCTGGGCCTGAACCAGTGGTTTGGGTGTCATTGGTCGAGTGTGCCTTTTCTATTTTGTGGGGCCCACTCTATGGGTTAATTAGTTAGAATGTTTTCTAATGATTTGAAATTATAGAATGATGATAATCGCAAAATTGCTTTTAATATTTCTACAATTAGATTTGAAGTTTTATTGTGAATTTTAGAATGGGAATCACAAGGTTGCTTTTATTCTTTTTACAAATAGGATATCCAAAAATTTCCACATGCAAAACACTATCATTCGATGATACACATTTGACAAATATTATTAGGGATAAATTTCTCAAATTCAATAACCGATACCGAAATCCAATTAACTTATCGATTCAGTCGGTTCAGTTATTGGATAACCAAATTATTTAAATTAAATTTATTTATTTTATTTATTTGGCTAATTAAATTTATTTTAAATTTAATAATAAAATAAATAATAATTATTATTATTAGGTGAATTTAATTAAACTTATTTTAATTAAATATTAATAACAAATTAATAATTATTATAATTTCGGTTAATCGGGTATAGCCATTCGGTTATCGGTTATACCCGATAAACAAAATTAACATTAAACCATTTACCGATACCGATCCAATAACCGAAATAATCCGTTATTGGATACCAATAACCGATCGATATCGATTTGGTAATAACCGATATCCAATCATCATTCCACAACTCTTAAATATTATTATAGTTATAAAAAAGTTAAGAAGTGACATTTTAATTGTTATATTTCAAATCACAATTATAAAATAAAATAAAAATTGTGATGTTAATGACGTTGACTCTTTTCATATATGTTTTGTACTGTGTATTTAATATTCGTTTGGTCCCACTAATATGCTAGCTCATTATTTTGCATGCGTAGATTAAGACTTTTTGTTTTATTTTGTTTTGTTTGTAAAATAGTGTTGAGATGAAATTCGAAATATTTTTATTATAAATTTTTTTAATTTTTTGTATGAGTTAATAATAATGGAACAACTCAAATAGATATATGAACCAACAACGGGACGAGGGAGTATTAATTTTTTTTCCAAGTGTAGTATTTGAAGAGGGAATATAATCGGCATTCGATATAAAAAGTGTTATATATGATATATCCTTTATTCTACATAAATAACTTTGTAAATACAATACTCATAACTCAATTAATTTTGTAACTATTAAGTATAGTTTTCATATTCGATAGAGTACTCACTTTATAATTATTTTCTAAGCATTTTAGTAGTTTGACAGATATAAAGTCTATAAGCCTTTTCGTGGTTTCAGTAAACTTTATTTAATGTCATTTTCACATTATTTTCCACAATTTTCAACTTGTTGGTCGTGGCAAATTTGCCATCTCCAATAATTAATCCATATTTAGAAAATATAAAACCTATAGATATAAATGACCATATTTTTCGTGACTGTGGAACAAGTTGTTATTTACTGATATTGATATATTTGGTGGATTTAATCGTGGATAGTGTTTATCGTAAGTTCATTTCATTAAGTGATATATATGTAATTTCATTTGCGATATATATTTTGGATATATAAATTCATAAATAGATACTAAGTATTAAATTAATATAATTGTAATTGCATTAGTATTTTGTTGTGCTTGAATCGGAATATTAACTCGTAGGAGTGCCTTACCAACTCTTGAATTTATTTAAAATCAATCTAGAGGAACATGATATTAATTGATTATTATTTTAATAAAAATAAATTTACAGGAGCATGATATTAATCGCTTAATATTTTCAATATCACAAAAAAAAGAGAGAGAGAGAGAGAGCGGCGCAGCGAAGGACATATTTGGAGCGCAAGAAATAAAAAGAGTAGGGGTTAATGGCGCGAAGTTCAACGAAGCTTCTTCGATCCTGAACTGTCTCACACTCTCTCTTTGTGGCGCCTCGGAACTGTCGGACCACCCTGCATTTCCATCTCCTTTTTTTGCTTTTTTCCTCTGCTGCGATTTCCATTTCTCATTTATACGCATGTACGCGCAGATCGTGGTGAAGATTTTGAGAATTGAGATACACAGATTGTTCAGAATTCGCGCTATCTCGCTCCCGATTCTTCACTGATTAGCTGGGGAATTCAGGCGCAGAGCTCGAATCTCATCCTCATTTTGCGTTCGCTCGTGTTGGTGCGCATCGGCACCGGACTCAGCGGATCAATTGTATGCGCGAGTTTCTGGATTTGTTTTTGGAGTTTTCGTTTACAATTCTGCATGTTATTGGTTAGATTTCGAATTTCGAACGGAAGATATATGCTTTCCATGTGTACGTGGGTGATTTAGCGAGCTGCTTCCTGAGAAACGTGTCTTTTCAATTTCGAGTTTTCACTAGCTGCTTTCTGTGGATTTTGAATGTTAAAGGTTGCAAAATTCGGAGAAGAAAACTAAGTTTACAAGTGTTTTAGGCAATTCGAACATCATTCGCTCACTTGGAGCAGTATCCTGATATAAGATCCCAAAAGATGTTTACTGCATTACTTGTACAAATCTCATCACAACAACTTTATGCAGTAAGTTTGCTTTTGTTTGTGGCTGATGTAGTGAATTGGGATATCTTATTTAGCAGGATATTTGAATGGCTACAAGTGTAGCTTCATGGAGCGGCCAGCTGCATTTTCAAGAGGCCTTTTTCAGGGGACATGGCAGCACACGGGCTTATTCTGTTCGCAATATAGCCGTTCCGTCGTGCATGCAGAAGGAACTTTCTTGGTATGTCATACCAAATAATCTAACAACTTATGCCGTGTTATTGTAATATTGGTTCCAATGAAGTTTCTCTCCTTTTCTCGACACAAACAATATTCTTTGTTTATTGTCAGATTTTTATATTGATGTTTCAAACAGTACTTTCCCTCCAGAAATTTAGATCAGTAAAGTTTGTTTGAGAGTGGTTGACAAACAGACGATGTCTTCTATTGCCACATTGAAGCAAACTTCATTCCGTTTATGTTGTTTGCTCACCAATTTAACCAATTGATATCTACAGGGTGTGGCACTTCTAGTTTTTGGTTAACTTCTATAATTGCTGAATTTGACTTTTGTATGGTTGAGATAAAGGACCCAGTCACCTAGCTATAATTTGAATGTTTTACTGACTTTCCTTTGTTAAAAGCAAGAAGACAATGTGACTTGGGTCTTTTTATTACATCTGCATCTGATAATTTATGGTTCAGGTGTCATGGGGTCTCTAAAGGTTTGCGGATTAACAAAATCAATTATTTCCACCCTCATATCAAGGAAGATTGCAAGCAAAGCAGAGTACTGATCAGATCATACCTGAGAGAGGGTCATAATAAATATTTTGATTTTGCTGTTATTGGAAGTGGAGTTGCTGGCCTCCGTTATGCTCTTGAAGTTGCAAAACTTGGAACCGTTGCAGTAATAACCAAGGCCGAACCACATGAGAGCAACACCAACTATGCACAGGGTGGTGTGAGTGCTGTGTTGTGCCCATCAGATTCAGTGGAGAGTCACATGCATGATACAATTGTTGCAGGCGCTTATCTATGTGATGAGGAGAGTGTCCGAGTATGTTTTTCCTGGCCCATCTTTTCTACTTTATGGGCTGTAAAAATGGTGAAAATTTTCTCTAGGCCTCTATATACAACGATGTCTCCTCACGCTATGCCAAACTACGGGGTTTGAATTAATATAATCATACTACACACGTATGTATATATATATATGACATCATGTGACAGACAAATTTAGTTTATGTAAATCAATGATTATGATATCTTTTTCACAAGATTTGTTGTGCATACAGGTAGTATGTACAGAAGGACCTGAGAGAATCAGAGAATTGATTGCAATGGGTGCTTCATTTGATCATGGGGAGGATGGGAATTTGCACCTGGCAAGGGAGGGTGGGCATTCTCATCATAGGATTGTACATGCTGCAGATATGACTGGCCGGGAGATAGAGAGGGCTCTCTTAGAAGCAGTACGAAAAGATCCTCATATCTTTGTGTTCGAGCATCATTTTGCAATAGATTTGCTGACTTCTCAGGTAGTTTGGTCCTCGTGCTTGTTTGTGTGTAAATGTGTGCATTTTTTTTTTTTTTCTAATTTGGCATCCATACCTTTGTTGCTTCCAACTGATTTGATACTAGCAGATGTTACAGAGGTGACTCTCTGATGTATTTGATGTATGAAGGGCTGTGTAATACCATATTTAGTGTTTACTCAAGGTTCAAGTATTACCTTCTAACATATATATGCTTGTTGGGTTGCAGGATGGTTCTGACACCATTTGCCTTGGGGTTGATACTTTGAATACAGAGACACAAGAGGTAAGTAAAGTGATTCTTGGTTCATATCAATTTTGTAGTATTTTTTTTCTTTAATAATACTTGTAGGGCCATGATTATATGCGGCTGTATGCCATTTCGTGATTTCTTTGTTTTACAAAATTTAGGTGGTAAGATTCATCTCGAAGGTAACTCTACTTGCATCAGGAGGAGCTGGACATATCTATCCCAATACTACCAATCCTCAGGTAAACCTTCATCTTCTTTTTTTCAAAATTTCATGGATTTTGTATTGTCATAGATGAAATTTCAAAGTGGGAAGCACCTTCAGCCTGAGTCATTTATCGTTGATTGTGATTTATCATTTATAGAACCATATTGGTTATGCTGATTGTGATTTATCTCGACTTACAGACAAATGCAAATTGTTTCTGTTTATTTGTAGGTCGCAACTGGAGATGGAATTGCTATGGCTCACCGAGCTGATGCTGTAATTTCTAATATGGAGTAAGCTATTCTAACTTTGATCCCATTCATGAATGCATCTTTTATTTCTTGAATGTCTAAAATGATTCTGCCATCTTTAATGATTATCTGAGCACATTAAAATACTTGATTAGACTCGAATTTGTTGCAGCATTGTGAAGCAGCTTTTTATCCTTGATCTTTTCCATTCTTGAATTAATTTTTTTATCATAAAGATGTCGAGGAAATTTTCTACACTGGCTGGACTAGTGATTAATTTGCCAAAATTTTGGTCATCAACTTACGGCGATGCATTACTTCACCACCAGGTTTGTGCAGTTCCACCCGACTGCTTTGGCTGACGAAGGGCTTCCAGTTAAGCCGAAAGAGGCCCGACAAAATGCCTTTTTGATAACTGAAGCTGTGAGAGGAGATGGAGGCATCCTCTACAACATGGACATGGAGAGATTCATGCCCATGTATGATGAGAGGGCGGAGCTTGCCCCAAGGGACATTGTAGCAAGAAGCATAGATGATCAGCTCAAGAAGCGCAATGAGAAGTATGTGCTCCTCGACATAAGTCACAAGCCTCGAGAAAAAATCCTCTCCCACTTCCCCAACATAGCAGCAGAGTGTCTCAAGCACGGCCTAGACATAACCCGACAGCCAATCCCCGTCGTTCCCGCGGCTCATTACATGTGTGGTGGAGTTCGTGCGGGCTCCAAGGGGAAACCAACGTCAGAGGCCTCTATGTGGCCGGTGAAGTCGCCTGCACTGGCCTGCATGGAGCAAACCGGCTTGCTAGCAACTCACTGCTCGAGGCCCTCGTGTTTGCAAGAAGGGCGGTTCAGCCTTCAATCGACCACATGAAGAATTCACGAGTTGAGCGTGGGGCTTCACATTCATGGGCCCAGCCCACAATGCCAATATCACTCGGGAAGATGGTGCTGAGCAACATCTCCTGCAAGACGAGGGAAGTGAGGAGAGAGCTGCAAACGATCATGTGGAAGTACGTGGGGATTGTCAGATCAACAACAAGGCTGCAGACTGCCGAGATGAGGATTGGAGAGCTCGAACTCGAATGGGAGACTTACCTATTCCAGCATGGCTGGGAACCTACAATGGTGGGGCTGGAGGCATGTGAGATGAGAAACCTCTTCTGCTGTGCTAAACTCGTTTTGAGCAGCGCTCTTGCGCGCCATGAGAGCCGCGGCCTTCACTATATGGTAGACTACCCCCATGTCGAGGAAAGCTTGAGGCTGCCCACCATCATCTTCCCATCTTCACCTGTGAGCAGCTCATGGAGCTCAAGGCAACTTCACAGGTAACCAGACACAGAAAAAAACTCGTCGATTTTCCGCCTAAACTTCAGGTGGCCTGCATTTGTTACAGAAATCTATTGCAAGATTGGATTTTTATGTGCAGCAACTTGAAATTATTGTAGAGACAAGATACAGTCATTAATTCTTTTTAGCTAAGTTCACCAATCAACTAGCTATTTTTGTTTCCCCTCCTTTTTTCCCTCTGCCAATTCTGCCTCAATTGAATTTCGAATTTGGTTGATGCCTGATGGATGCAAAGTTTACATGAAATGTTAGATGTTTAATGTTTGTGTGGTCTCTTGGTATTTAATTAATAGTCCATTATTCTTTTTAATGTAATAAAAATATGCTGTCATCTCTGCCTATATTTGAATTCATAATCAGTTACAATTTTTTTGAGACGCATAAATCTAATATTTTTTATATATGTCGACTATGTAACGAAAATACATAATAATTATGGAATTTTCGTGGACTTGCATCATGCAACTTCTATCCAAATGCAAACTAACTCAAAACTTCAGATTCAGACACTTTCTTTGTCCCAAATTAGGACAATTATGCAAAATTGTTGGCAAATGTTAGACCATTTGTTTTGGTTATGTTCCATAATCTCATAAAGTAGTCACATAGGTAACTATGTATGGCCCATGTCCAATGAGCTCTTTTGTCATGCAAAATGTGACCCATATCTATCAACTCATATAATTCTTGTAACTAATAATGAGTGGGGTCGGATTCCTCTTTTGCAAACGAATTATCGTATTCTTAAAAAGAATATGATGCTCAACAAATTTTCTAATTTTTGGAGGGCTATCGCCACAAAAATAAATTAAAAAATAAAAGAGGGTTCAATGAATAATAATCGAGTATAACTTGCATTAGGTGAGATAAATCACAAACAAAAAACCCAAAATTGAACAAATTTCATCATACTTGTGCCATTTCCCACATGTGTTCATCAATGCAGATTTGTCCATCAATATCACACAGCAAGTGTGACAGCAACAAGGCGGAAGCAAGTCCCGGGTCACACTCACAAGATGGCATGTCAAAACACAAACACAAAATTTCTAGATAGAGAAAAACATAATTTGAGGCATCAAAGAATGCAGTTGAATGTCTACTATCAATAGTGGTTGCAAGTTGCAACCAACAATAGGAAAATGGAACTCCATCTTTACTTCATCAAAACACAAAGTTACATAAAATGGAAAGTGACAAAGAAATTCATCTTCCCCCATCGCTGGGGGAAGGAAAGGTACAGAGCAATACAATGGACAGCAACATCTTAAAAGCCCCTCTACATCTACGGTGATATCGACTTTTTCTTAACAAAAAACGGGTAAAACTCTCATTTCACACGTCGATCCTGTAACCAGAAGGCGCAAGGAAACACAGCAACTAAAACCCTTTCGTAATAGACATGTACATTAGTCAAAAGGAAAACCAGAAAAGCTATCAGCAAAAAGATAATCGCGTTTTTAGGAAACCTCGATGAAGCTGCCGTGAACAGCGTCATTCTTGACAAGCAAGGTCTCCAAAGATCTTGATTTTCTAGTCCTGGCCTTTCCTGCTTCTTTCAATAGTATAGCCAGCCTCTCCTTCTCGTCTTCCACGTCAGGATTCGCCGTCCCGAGCCTCTCCTCTCTCAGCTCAACAATGTACTCCAAGATTTCAATTGCACCAGTAGTTCTGTATTCATATTTTGAGTTCACAAAACTTTTCAAATATCAAATACTGATCCATCATAACAAATTTAACACCACCCTTCATGTATGGATATCAAAATATGCATGAAAACGTTTCGCATCCAACCAGAGTGGCGTAGTGGACCCATAACCCACAGGTCCTAGGATCAAACCTAGTTTCCAATTTCATGTTCATATAAACAAAGTATTCCAAGATTTCAATTGTACCAACACAGGTTCCAAGATGAGATAAAACATTATATTGCGACATATATAAATTAGCAGTATACCTGCCCATTGCATCATAAGTTCCTGCAAGATTGCTGTAAACTCCGAGGGTGTCAGCATGGAATGGCCCGCATTCGGACTCGAGAATGTCCCTAGCTTCTTCAAACAGATCAGCCGCCTCGTTGATCGAGAAGAGCTGCACGGCGGCGAGCCCCATCTGATTGAGAGCAATACCAAATAGAGCCGACTTCTTCTCCCCACTTAGGCGAAACTTCGTCGTAGCACTCTTCAAAGCGTTGTACGACTCGACATAACTCCCCAAAATGTAGTACAAAACTCCCATTTGAGCCTCGATTCCTGCCACAACGCTCTGCTGGCCAGGTGCGTTCCCATAAGCCCTTATCGCCCTCTGCAGCAACTGCAGCGCCTGCTGAGGCTCGTTCAACGACTCATAGATCGCGGATATATCCACCAAGCCACTTGCGATCTCCTCCGGCGGGCTCCCCGGCGCTGGCTTCGCGTAGATCTTGAGAGCACTCTCGCAGTAGGATTTGCAATCACCGAACTTCCCAATCTTGTTGTACAAATCAGCCAACCGAACAAACACCGATGCCACAGACGGATGGCTGTCGCCTTTACTACCCTTAAAGGTGCTCAGCGCCTTCTGATACGCGCAGATGGCCTCATCATAACGCAGCAGAGAAAGATACGCATCGCCAATGCTGCAATCAATGGCTGCAACATCCCCATTCTGGCCGTTTGCAGCCATTGCCATACTCGCAATCACATAATGCTCGAGTGCACCTTCATAGTCACCTTTGGAGTCACAAATCAGGCCAAGGAGCCGCCTATCGGCCGCCTCCTCAGGCGAGGCTATGGATCCATTCACCTTATGAATGTCAAGTGCCAATCGACATAACTTCTCCGCTTGATCAAACTGCATTGCTTGCACATGTGCCTCGGCCAGATACCTACATGTCTCACCAAACCTCGGATCGTTCTCCCCCAACACCTGCCGTTGGATCTCCAAACCTGCAGTATACAACAAGATAGAGTTCTCGATCTGCCCTAACATTGCATAAGTATCCCCCAACTGCATACATCCTGCAAACTTGGCAAGAGCATGATTCTGCCCTAAATCCATCATAGGGATCTCAATCGACTTCTCAAGAAGTGGGATCGCCTCGTTGTGCTTCCCAAGCCTGCAATATAACGCGGAAACAACGTGCAAACACATCACGTAGTCGAGATCAGGCTTGTCCTCCCGCCACCCGAAGAAGCGGCCTCGAAGGACTTCATAGCCCTTGTAGCCGAGTCAAGAGCCTTCTTAGGGTTTACCCCAGTCGCTATCATGTCCCTCGCCTGCTTCAGCAGATACGGCCCAAGAAACTTCGCCTCACCACCATTATCCTCTGCTACACTCTGAACTTTCGCCCTCTCGATCTTCAACGAGGAAGCCGTCCCCAACTTTTAACAACACCTTTCGTATTAGCCTGCTTCCCGTTTGGGGGCCTCCCGTTTTGCGTCTTGCTCCTAAGCGTCGCCTTCTTGGACGCCTCCGAGGGGAGCTCCACGCACGAGTGGCGCCTAGGCGAGCCGCAGCTGAAACCGGCTGGATTAATCCTAAATCTCTCTCCAAAGCCATCATCCAAAGCCACTACTCTCTTCTCCTCTCTCTCTCCATTGCTCCCACTCACTGACTGCTTCTTCACCTCTGCCGCGCCATGCTCGCCTCCGGCGAGGAAATGGAGCTCGGAGTCGATGCGCGACTCCTCACCATATGAGAGGTAGCTGCGCCTCGACGGGGAGTGGTCCGAGCTCTGCATCTCGCACACATTGTTGTAGAGGTCCTCAATGGTGTTGTCCCCCGTCCCATCGATGGCTAGGTTGAGGGAATCGCTGTCGCGGCTGGCTGAGCTCATCGGAGGGCTGTGCGTGCTCAACGGGCTACGAGGCGACCTCTCCATAAATATCTCCTTGCGGGGAACGTAGTGTTGCTGCTCCTCCTGCTCCTTGGAAAAGCTCTCGGCGTTTGTTTCCTCCACATTATACTCAGGCATTGTGACTCAATTCAAGAATCAAAATCAACTCGGTTTTGGATTTTTTTTTGTTTGTTTCTTCGGTATTTCCTGTAGATGATTGAAAGCTGCAGTTGGTTTTTATAGAATTTCATTAGGAAATCACAGCAATGCAGAACATTGTGACACAATTCAAGAATCAAAATCAACTCGAATTTGGATTTTTTTGATATTTCCTATAGATGATTGAAAGTTGCAGTTAGTTTTTACAGAAATTCATTAGAATGTTATTGCAATGCAGAACATTGTGACACAATTCAAAAATCAAAATCAACTCAACTATGGACTTTTCCCCTATAGATGATTAAAAGCCGCAGTCAGTTTTCATAGAAATTCATTAGGGATTACAGCATTACAGAAGACTAATGATAGGCCAAAACGCATCCCAATTCATGAAATGCATTAAATATGGAATGTAACAGAAAAATTCTTATCTTTACAGCAATACAGAAGACTAACACACGGTATTTCGCCAGAAATCTAGGAATCATGTAAAACTGTAATCATAAAATCTATTGCAATCTCATTAATATAATGAAAAATCCATTCCATTCATCATATTCTTTGAAAAAGTTACAGAGCAAAACGAAACACAAAAAAAGGAAATCATATTTTTCTTACATCGTTGCATCAAAAGCATTTGAAAAATTTGCATGATGCAGAAACATAATAACACAAAACAAAATAACATACATAAGATGATCGTACCTTGATAAGTAATCCTCGCCAAAGAGGGATTGATTGATTGCTTATTGGAAATGCGCGTGCCTACCTGTCTCTGCCCTTGATTGTTTCTTGTTCATGTATACAAACACATGCGTTATGTATAAGTGTATATATATAAGGATTGATGGGCAGAGAAGATGAAGAGAATCGAAAATGGTGGTTGGTTTGAAGAGGAAGGGAGGGGCAGAATTGGATAATCGAGAATCCAGTATATATAAAAGAAGATTTATTATATATATACTGATGATTGAGATTCAAATGATTGGAAATCTTGACAAATGTAGGTAGATAATTCCAAGTTAAAAAATACACATTATAGTGTGTGTGAATATATGTATATATAATGTATGTATAGTTGGGGAGCAAAGAAGTTGAAATGTTCCAAGGCTGAAGGAGACTTATCATCTTCCGCCACCGCCACCGCCCCCGCCCTTGGCAACCGCCGAAATTGAGTTTGGAATTTTCTGTTTTATTTTTTTTCTTTTATTTTTGTCTCTTTTATTATATTTTGACTTATCTTTTTCTTTTGTTTATTCTGTTATGGAAAATTTGTAAAACAAGTTCCATGATTGATGGAATAATATTAGATATTGAGTTATATCAATATTGATTATTGACGTTAAAATATTTGTTTGTATGTCAAATTGGGCGCTGAACATAATTACTTCTTGAAATGGTATTTGTGTTAGCTTCAAAATAAAAAAAAGTAAAATTTAGTATAAAATTTGAATAACACCAATTTTATGAGCCTAATTAAAATAAACTAATTACATCGACCTTACTTATGAGATTAGTTTTGCAATTTGTCCTTTTGCATGGGGAAGGGACCAACATGATCATGCAATCTTATAGTTCGTTTATTAATTATCAACTTGTTCGGTGGCCTATTTTAAATGATTTAATCAAAATATTTAGAAACAATTGTATATTTGGTGTTTTTTAATAAGCGAGTCCATTTTGAAAAAAAAAATGTTACTTTTATAGTTATTGAATTTTATATTCTCGCGCTTCTCGTGAATAAACTTTAAAACGTACTTTTACCAGAAACTTTATTTGAACAATTACTTGCAAAATATATTGTTATTTTAAAAGTGTTACTCATTAGTCATTATATATGATACATATATTTAAAAATTACTCGTAAAATATATTGTTATTTTGAAAGTGTTACTCATTAGTCATTATATATGCATTAATTGTATCATTAAGATGCAAACTGGAAATGGTAAACCATGATACGCTTTTAGAGCAACCATTTATGTGCTATCAATTATTATATCTGCAATCTTTATTGAGGTATGATTAAAAGAAGCTTTTGGAGTAGCTATATATATCTATATCTGTTTAATCATGATATTATGTAAAATTCTTTGTCGATCAATTGTAAACATAACAACCACATAAATAGTCCCCTAGGGACAACCCAATGGTTAAGATGAGTTCCTGTGATCAAGAGGTCACAAGTTCGAACCCCACCAAATGCCTCATGGGTTTGAGCGCATCACCCTGTTTTCCAAGTGTGGTTTCACGCTGTGTGGTTTGCGGCATTATCAGAGGCGTGGGGTTTACCCAAGATGCTGCACTTAAGATAATGCTACGGGTTCGCGTGATAAAAAACCCACATAAATATAACCAATATTTGTTTTTTTGCTTTAAGAAATTAAATCACAATATTTGATTTCATATTCTTATTGTTTGCAACGATCATTTTGATAACCGCCTCTAATAAATATCTATTTGTGAATGTGTATATATGATTCTATTACTGCAAATGATAGTATATATTTATGACTAAGAGGGTGTTTGGCTAAGCTTATTTTAAATAGTTTATAAATTCCAAGAGCTTATAAGATGTAATATCTCAAGAGCTTATAAGTTTTCAAGATGTTTGGATAATTGAGCTTATAAGCTAGAGAAAGAATCGTGAGTTAGAGAGAGAAAATTGATGAGAAGTGAAGACGATTGTGTATATGTAGAAAATAACGAACCATAGTAATTAAGGTTATTTTGGTAAATTCATTATTACTTATAAGCTTATGCAAAAATAAGTTGGACCGAGCTACTTATTTTTAGGACAGCTTATAAACTGTTGGAGTTTATTTTCACAGTTTATAAGTTGTTTATGAGCTTATTTTGTCAAACACTTTGTATGAACTTATAAGCTTATAAACAACTTATAAGCTGTTTTGAAGAACTTATATAGCTGAATGACCAAACTTAATTCTTAAATTTCGCTCCGGTTACTCCACCAAAAAGAATCAAAAAAAGGAAATTAATTATAGAAAGGCAAACCCACTAATTATGATTATATTACGATATTTTTCTCACGAATTATTATCATATTATTTTTATTTTCTGAACTCTTACTATATTATTACATTTTCACCAAATATCCATCTATGTTGGCTCACACTGTAACGTTTAATACAAAGCAACACACACGTATATCTATAATAAATTGTATATATATATATATCTCTTTAAGCACTTGACAAATATACAAATATATGCATTAACAATTCAGCCTTTATAAACATAATAGACCAAATGACCAATCACAATGATGAATCTAGTATATGTGAATGTGCGAGATTTATAAGCAATAAAATCCGATCGACATTAGGATAACCATGTACTTAGATGCCTTTAGGGCGGGTCTTAGTTTCCGCAGTACCGAGGGTCAGATTATCTTTCGCCTCGGCAGGGTGGTCAACCGGCGAAGGTGTCGGGTGGCGAAAAGTTTTTCTTTTGAGGGCCGATGGGCATCCGATCTACGGTTGGGGGATGGGTAAGGTGGCGGATATAAAGCTTAAGCCCCTCGGCCGGTAGAGGATCACCAACACGCCGGTGAAGTTTCTCTAGAATTCACCGAGGACAACCTTAATGATGCGGGCCGAGTGTGCACAGTCGCAGACTCGGGGACGGGTCCGAGCCGGTGAGGGCACTCTCTCATTCTTATAGGTTCGACTGCTTGACTAACGCGATTTTCTTCTCGTAATGCAAAGCTTAAGCACACACGGGCGAAGCGGCCGGCCTCGTCTCGACTGCGCGCCACCGGGCGATGCGAGCCTTCTAAAAGAGGCGAAGGTGTCCAGGCCCACCTCGCAGCCCGTGGTGGTGGAACACCTCGGCCGATCCGTGAAGGGTCCGCACCGATCTCCACTCGGGCCTGAGGTGGAGGTCGTGCCCATGATGCTGCGAAAACCGATCTCCGCGATCTTCTCGCCTTGTCTCATGTCTTTTTTTTTTTTTTTTTTTTTGCTACTAATCGTTTGATTTGCGGGACCGCCTCGATCGCGGCGAGATCGCCGCATGGCCGATGTTGTTGCGTTCCACACGAGGAGCTGGAGAGAAAGCCGTCGGCGAGTCCTCGCCGGCCGCGCGAGAGGAGGTGGAGGTTGCAGGCGGCCTGCTGAGGCCGCCACAGGGGAGAAGGCCGTCTTGTGCGGGAGGCCGCGCCGAGTGGAGGCGCCGGGAGGAGGTGGCGAGGCGGAGAAGAGGCGGCGATCGGACGAGTGCTTTCTTTGGCGGAGCAGGGCCCATCTTGAAGGCCTTCGCAAAGAACTTATCGAGTCGGAGTCCTTCTCCGCTTTATCTCCGACCGGCCGCCGTGATGAGGCCGCAGTGATATCTACCCACGGAGGGTTGGCGGCCACGATGCGGTTTTGACAAGGCGGGCATGGCCGGTGAGATTGATCAAAGGGCGGTCAACTTGGAGTATGCCCGTGCTTGCCGACGCAGCCGCCTTCCCGTGGTGAGGCTTTAGCCTCCTCGACGTCATTCCCGACGGCCGGGGCCGTGTCCCAATGCCGGTGGATGAAGATCTAGAGCTTGGAGCTTCGCCGAGTGCGGGCCGGCCAAGAGGAGGAGGAGGGTGGAGGAGACGAGCTCGGCTCAGTCGCCCAAGACCGCAAAGAATTGGAGCAAATTGAGGAACGCGGGGAGCGGGGCAGCGGTCCAGAGAGAGGCCGAGGTTAGTGGGCGATTGTAATAGGTTGAACCGCCGGGTCGATAGACCTCGAGCCCTTGTAATAAAATTCTTCGTATGCATAAAAGAATGTTTATCACTACGAGACTTGTGTTGTCTTTTTATTTATAGCATTCCGCATCTCATACTTGGGACTCGACCATGAATTGTGGCAGTCGAAAGAGGTCCGAGGTGCCCCCGCCGGAAGAACGAGGAGGTGCAATTTGGAGGAGTCGATGCCGGTGACCCAAGTTTTGGCCGCCATGGACGCGACTCGGTGTCTTCTTCCGAACCGAAGAAGAAGTTGACCGAGGCTGATCGGGAGGTGGCCCGCCTCTGCCGAGAACGAGGCGCTGTTGAAGGTCGCGCAGAGCGGAGTCCGAGGCGGACATATCCGCCGACGCAATCCACGGACGTTTGATGCGGTCACGAACAACAGAACCGACCGCGAGAGGCTCGCTCGGTTGTCTCGGCGAGCATGCAGTAGTAGAGAGGCGATCACTGCGGCTGGTGGGACTACCATATCCGGCCGACGACCGAGTCCGAGCTTCTTGGCGGAGGCATGGTCTTGAGGATGAGGAAGGGCCCAACACAAGAAGTTCAAAGCTCGCGTCAACTCCGTGGTGAAGTTTATGGAGATGTACGACATCGTCCGAAACGTCGCATGCCCCGCGAGGTGGCGAGGCAATGAGGGCTCTGCCGACCCGATCATAGAAGAACCGGCGGAGGAGGCGGATACTCCGATCACGCCAGAAGGTCGAGGTTGATGGGTCCGGCAGGGCGGATTATCGAGGGATCCTTCGGGACGGGCGACGACCGAGGTCCTCGGTCGGCGGGAGAGCTCGGCAGGGCCGAGGTCGCACACACGCCCGGTCCGTCGGTCGGTCGGGTGTGACCTCGGGTGCCCCCGCCGGATGCCGTGCTGCGCCGCCGCCACGGAGGTGTCCGAGTGAAGGTGATCACGAGTCGATCTTCGTCCGGCGCCTCGAGCCCGCCCCGCGCCGGGCAGGCGCAGTGATTCCGCCCATCGACCGGGTCGAAGGCACCGAGTTCGCTCGAGCATACATCGCCGGCCCTGGGATTTTGTAGAGAATTATGCAGCTTCGGCCGGCCCCGGCGAGGCGGAGCCGGAGGCGGAATGAGGCCATGTATAGTATAGACCTTGTATGTAGGTATAAATGTATTTAGACTCGTTTGAAGTGTACGTTTTCCCTTCGAGAGGTACAAACATAGCTTAGGACTTCGTTGGTCATAAATGTATTCATCAGATACAACGTATTTTCCCAAATAAAGGGGTATAAACGAGCTCTGAAGCACACGGTTGTCTTGTATATGGCTTGGTACTTTGTTTGTAGTCGTTGATGCATTTTAGACTTTGTACCGAGTGCATATCTTCCCAAATAAAGGGGTATGAGGTGGCGAGATCGGTTTGGATGTCGCTTGCATGTAGACGCCCAACTTAATGGGTAATCAGATGCTTTGCATGTAGACGCCCAACTTAATGGGTAATCAGATGCTTTGCATGTAGACGCCCAACTTAATGGGTAGTCCGTGCGCATTCTACTTAGTGGGATTTTCATCTTCGTGGCGCCCCTCGTGAAGGTTTAGATGTGGTATATCCGAATGGATGTTCACATAAATGTAAGACGAACGTAGTGAAATACTCATTAGAAAAGCGATGTTTTATTAAACAAGTAAACAGCATCGCACATCACTCAAAACAATAGAAGGGCTAACATGTCGCCGATCTAAAATCAAAGCTATGTAAAATACCTCCTTAGATGAGTTATGTGCCAGGTTCGGGGAATAAGTGCCCCGGACAGGTGGGCGAGCTTATAGGCCCCTTTGCCGAGGTCCTCGTGAACGCGGTAGGGTCCTTCCCATGTCGGATCAAGCTTGTTAAGACGCTCGGCTCGCTTGCTTCATTATTCAGCAGACGAGGTCGCCCACCGAGTGTGGAGGCCTTTACTTTTGTTGTAGTAGCCGCGACCGGCTCTCATGCACGGCTTCGTTTATGAAGCGAGCTCGCTTCTCCTCGAGGCGTCAAGGTTGGCCCGCAGTCTTCCTCGCTCCCGGCTTGGTCGAAGTGGAGAGTGAGGAGGCTTGCGCGCCCGATCTCACCGGTATGACGGCCTCGGCACCGTGAGACCAGGTGAAAGGGTTTCCGTCGACGTCCGTGGTGTGGTCCCCAGACCGAGGACTTGAGGAGATTTTCAGCCGATCGCCTTTAGCTCGGTCCACCTTTTCTTCAATCCTTGAACGATCGTGCGGTTCGTCACCCGGTCCGACCATTTGCTTGCGGGTGTGCGGCAAGTGAGCGTTGATCGATGTGAAGCTCTTCGCACCACCGCCGAAGTTTTTGTCGACAAATTGGGTGCCGTTGTCCGAGACTAGATGTGCGGTATGCGGCGGCGACTATATTTCTCCACAAAGGTTTGAATCCTTCCGCTCGTGAGGCTCGAAAGTGGCTCGGCCTCGACCCATTTGTGAAGTAGTCATGGCCACGACTAAATATCGAAGTCGACACGGTGCTCGGTCGAATGGGCCAACGATGTCGATCCCCACCGCATGAAAGGCCACGGACTTTGCAGCCGCTCAAACCGATCCGAGGCGCTGACCGGAGTGGATCCGCACTTTGGGCACTTTGAAGAAATTATATAGCTGAATGACCAAACTTAATTCTTAAATTACGCTCCCGTTACTCCACCAAAAAGAATCAGAAAAAGGAAATTAATTATAGAAAGGAAAACCCACTAATTATGATTATATTATGATATTTTTCTAACGAATTATTATCATATTATTTTTATTTTCTGAACTCTTACTATATTATTACATTTTCACCAAATATCCATATATGTTGGCTCACACTGTAACGTTTAATACAAAGCAACACACACGTATATCTATAATAAATTGTATATATATAAATATATATACAAATATATGCATTAACAATTCAGCCTTTATAAACATAATAGACCAATCACAAGGAAGTGCAGGTGTTACTTTATATTAACAAAATAAAGATATATTTTAAGGAGGTTATTTATTTATATTTAAAGAAAGCGATTTTCAGTTTTGTGATTGCTGGCGCGCCATTACCAGCCTCTCAATTCGTAAAAGCTACTTCTCCAAATAATCCACGCCAAAAATCCTGAATTAATTCCACCTGGCGCTTAATGATTTGCTAGTTCAGCAAAATCATTTACGACATCATTAATATCAGATATGGACATCACATCCGTATAATATTAGGAAGATCATGTGTGAAACTATCTTGTCTTTAGACGGTTTATAGTTACAATTAGAATTCATATTTAATTATATATTTATAATTGTAAATATTTAATAAAATTATAAACATGTCATTAGAATCTAGGTAGAATTCAGATCTTGATCCATTTCAATTGAAACAATCTTGCTTAAATTTTTGTTTACAATAATCTAATAGGCATTGCATATTAATTTTCTTTATTATTATTATTATTATTATTTTTGGTATCACGGGGAACCTGCAGCCGCTACCTTAGGTGTGTACTGGATAAACTCTACGTTCATGTGCAATAACCTGCAAACCATACATGACAGGTAAACTACACTTGAAAAATCAAGTGTGATAGACTCAAACTCATATAGGTGTTTGGTGGGGTTCGAACCTGTGACATCTCGATCACAGAAATCCACCTTAATCATTGGGATGTCCCTAGAGGACTAATTTTCTTTAGTATTGTTATCATGAGAAGAAGACAAAGCTATGATAATTGGAAACTCAATGATTAATATTGTTAAATTGGATTTAAAAAGTATATATTAAATTTAAAACTCAATGATCTGAGGCAATTAAAATTTTCGGTGGGTAAAAGCGATGGATATAACATTATTTCTAATTGATATTGTTTTTCTCCAACTGTTATTTTCTTTTAATATTGTTTCTTATCTTTTTTTATTTGAGAAAGTTTCTTTTAATATTGTTGCCTGTGAAGGAAGGAGTTCGGAATATGATCCAAAGATTCAAGATAATGATTGATGAGATGGGGTCCCATACCTTATTAAATAAGCTGTAATTGACAGCTTCGTGTTATTTGGGAGTTGGGACCAATTTGTCTATTTATGCTTTTAATAAAATAAATAAATCAATCAACGCACATGAAATAATTTATTATTAAAATTAGTAGTATTTTTTATTTGTTAAAAGCAATTGCTTGACTTAACCTTTTTTTTGGTATAAGTAATGGGGAAGAGGACCGAAACATGCCTATGAAAGACTCTACTGAGACAAAGACGGGCTGTTAAGAACGTAGATGAGGTAGGATGGACAGTTGGTCAGATCTAGTATGGATCATACATGGACGGTGGTTGGAGTCGGCAACTCTCCCAGGGTCCCTTATCTGAGATCCCTGGGGAAGAGGATCAAGTTGATTCTTGCGAACAGCTTGGTGCACTATCTTCCTTCAACCCTGGAACCCACCGTCGCTGATAAAATAAGAGAATAAGATTTTTTTTTCTTCCATCAAATATTATAAAGTGATGCATTCAACCTTTTAATGGTTAAGATTGGATAATTTTTACATTTAGAATTTATATCTACGAACCGATTTATACCCACGTAGATGAGGCAACCGTACCTTCCAGTCTCCATCTCCACCATTATTGTTACTAAAACTACCAGTTTAATTTCTTCATTATTGAAATTGGTTGGTTTGAAAAGGTAATAAATTAAGTTTTGAAACGTTCAATATATTTCTTCTCCAATTAACGATAAAACGTACATACTGTTAGGTCAAGTTATATTTGTTCAAGTTGACTCTGTAATAATACGATCAGCTAAACCATATTTGGCTACTTCAGGAGAACTTTTCATGGCCATTATGGGAAATCTAACATTCTAAATTTCCAATTCTCATGTCGTCGATTTTATAAAAATGGAGTTTTATCATCTGAAAATTCGGTTAGCTTCCAATCAAAATTCTAATTGAAATGGATTTTTCTCATGATCAATCCGGGACTCAAAAAATAATGTATTTAAAAGAAATCGAATTCAATGGTTCTTGAGTCTTAGATTGATAGTCTCAACTAGGGATGTCAATGGGTAGGTTTTTGGCGACCGATCCGAAATCGCTCAAAACTCATTAAATTTTAAACAACGGTTCGATTCCTGTTCCGGTTTGATAAGCTTTGAGACCAGCACCGTTTAGATCCATAGTTTGATGGTCCGGTCCGGTCCGGATCTGGTTCTTGTTCCAGAACCAATACTTATTTATTATTTCGGTTCGAGTAAACTTATTTGACAAGCCTAAGTTTAAATAGAACATCGATGATAGTTTTATCCATACTGATTCAAAATCACTCATAACAACGGTTTCAGTTCTAGTTCTGGTTCTTTTCTGGTTCTGGTTCCAGAACCCGCTCAGATCCGGACCGCTTAAGACCCATAGTTGATGGTCCGGTCCGATCCGGATCCAGTGTCTAATGGATCGGTTCCAGAATCAGAACCATTACTTATTTATTGGTTCTGGTCAAGATAAAACTCACCAATTGACATCCTTAGTCTCAACCGTTTAAGCCCTATCTTTGGGTCCTAAATCCATAAAAAAAACTCCTATAAATTACGTTAAAATGAAAGAGGTGGACGAAAAAACATTCCTCTAAAAAGAGGTGGTATAAATAATTAGACCAACTAGAACTAGATAACCTTTGCTTGCAAAATTCGAAAGAAAGAACGAATTTATTTATATACTAAGCTACTCCATAAATATTTTCAAGGTGTAAGCAACTTTATTAAATCTGCATAACAAGCAAAGTGTATAATTCTTCGTAAAGATATGACATGATGCTGTGACCCCAAAGTTTAGGCTTTGCAAATGCGATGTTATTTTCCCACCTATTTATTAATTTGTTGACTTATCTCTACCCTTTATACCCATGGGTTCTATACTTTATTACTATAAACTTAAAATTCAGATATTTTTATTCTGTCTTAATTGTTATGAGAGTGAAGGGTCTCCTAATATCCTTGCAAGAAATTTCGACATAAATCACACGTTTATGCAAGTGTAGGATGAACATCCACTTGGTTCTCTCGACAAATAAATTACCGCAATTTATACATATTTAATAAGTTTAATTTTTGGTATTATCACAAATATTTACTATTTTTTTGCAATTTTCATTACATTAAAACACCACTTTTCCTAATTTTTTCCACAAGACCTGTCTGACGTGTGATGTGGATACAATAATCATTTGGGTTGCACTTTGCATAATTCGAGGATTTATGCAATATGGATGAATTATATGTGGATAAATCTTTTTGTAATGACATTTTATTAAGAAAATTGAATGATCCTCTTTCTTTACTCCATCTGTTCCTTTTTAAGTGCCCATGCTGTTAAATCATACAAATTACTAAGAAAGTACGTAAATTTACATTTATAACCTATTAATTATCATGATATATAAATACATTCATACAACTAATTATCAAATTAAAAGAGTATTTAATAAGGGTAAATAAGAATTATATTATTATTTTACTCTCAAATTATGAACTATTATACTTATTTAAAAACAAGAAAAAAAATACTAATGAGACACTTAAAAAAGAACGGATGAAGTATCTTATAAAGAATTTTAATTTGTATATATTTGATTGTATAAATATATACCAAATCACACATTGGACGTATTTTGTTGGAAAAAGAATCTAGGGTGTTGATATTGCAAAAATAGAATATTAATATTTGTATAATCTATTATTGTCATAAGAACTATAATAATATTGCATAACTGAACAAATAGTATTATAAATTAGCATTGTTGTATATATTTATATTAGCTTGAATTGAATTTCTTAACTCATGAAAATGATAGTATAAAATCACTATCAAAAGGAAACAACGCGTGTTATATTTCTGGACACTTCATTTTCTTAATTAATTTATCAAGTAAACAGTATCTTCAAGTGTCAGTTCTCATCATAGTTAAAAACATCTAATTAAACTATATTAAATTAATGGACGAACTATCATTTCTTTTAATAATAATTAATGTAATTAATCCAGAGCGGAAAGCAACGAAGTAGCAAGTTCTCCAACAAATATTTAAATTGAAATTATATCATTGCTACCAAACTCTTAAGTATAATAACTATTTAGATTATATCATAACAACAGTATATTCTGAGGGTGCAACCTCTTGCTCGGTGGTTGGGTTCCTTGGCTCACAAATTAAATTACAAAAATATAATCTATGTGTGCATTTAAATTAATGGTGGATCACTATACGACATATCTATATTTTTTTGATCAATCTAATGTTGAAATTTAAAGACTGTGACAGTGGACACGAACCCGAGACATTTGGCCTCGAACATTAACCACTCTACCACTAGACCAACACTCACACTAATGACATATCTATATTTATAAAATGCATTTTTATTAGTTGTATCTACGTGTCAAATGTTGGGCATAAAACACTCGAGATATTAAGTGGTATAAGTTTTTTTGAGGTGGTCTAATAGGTGGAGTGACTTAATTGAGATTGTAAAAAATATAAAATCGTATTATTATATTTTAAAATAAATTTGTAAAAATATATAGTTGCAAAAAAATAAGATCATTTATAAATTTAATTTTATACATGTATTTTCACGTCAAATTCATGACGATTCTACTCAGCTGTTTAGTACCGAAAAATTTGTCCACATAGATTTTAATATTTCCCCGAAATTTGAGTATTTATTGATTAAAGTCAATTATTCAAGATAGAATCAAAGACGGAATAATAATGTGAGATATATATGAATAATTGGCCAATATATAATAAACGTATACTCTTCAGCCTTTTGGCTTTAGAGAGACAGAGCGGAAGAGACATTACATGACAAAATTCTCCTAACATACATTCTACATAATTAAATCGAAGTTACTCTTGTGTGCGTGTGTTGATTACAGTGGTAGGGGTTAATGTCCGGCGCCAGGCTCGAGTTCAGCGACGCTACTTTTAAAAATTTCTGATTTAATCGACCCAAAAAATCGAAGCTGCTCTTTATATACCACTTCTAGTGATCCCAAAATCCAGATGTCCTCTAAAATTAAGCCAATAAAGATTGGTGATTAGGAACACCAAGTTTGGAACTACTATCAAAAGGTTGATTAATTTAGTGTTTAGTACAATTAAAGATGTAGATATCGCACCATCCATAATTAAAGGCCCCCATTAAAGATTATGAAGTTCAAAATTTTTCACTAGTTTTCATTTTGCCTCATATTTATAAATCATAAATAATGACCGCAAATAGTTGAAGCAAAAAAATAATCTGAATTAGAGGGTGTTTGGCTGAGCTTATAAGTTCTTTAAAACAACTTATAAGATATTTAGGAGCTTATAAACTGTTGCAAAGTGTTTCACAAAATAAGCTCATAAACAACTTATAAGCAGTGAAAATATGCTCCAACAACTTATAAGCTCCCTTAAAAATAAGTTGCTCGACCCTAATTTATTTCTTAATAAACTTATAAGCAACCATAAATTTTTTAAAATAATCTTATTATAGTTTGTTATTTCCTATATATACACTACCAACTTCACTTCTAATCAATTTTATCTCTCTAACTCACGATTCTTTCTCTAACTTATAAGATCAATTATTTAAACACTTTGACAACTTATAAAATCCGAAAATTTCGAGACATTATCTCTTATAAACTTCAAACATCTTATGTTCTCTCTAAAATAAAAATATCATACCAAACACTCCCTTATACTCGATCCCACCGCACATAAAATAATAGGTAAAATCATACACCTTTGATAGAATATTGTAGTCTATAGTCAATTGGACTTTTAGCCCGTTTTTGTACAAGTGGAGTGTGCTGGGATTTTTCTTTCATCTTTTTTCTAATTTATATTTTCTCTTCACAACTAATATTCCAACTTACTTATTCGTCATTATCAGAAATGGATCCTAATATCTCAATCAGGTTTTTTATCTCATAAAATAATAGTTAATTAGCAACACAATTAATATCTCATAAATTACCAATACTAAAATTCGTATTGACTATGTAAATAATTTTTGCAAGTTATAATGGGACTTTATTGTGCCTTAATGAAATCAATTAATACATATAGAAGAAAATAAGAAAAATAAAATTAAAAAATGTAGTGATAGACTGAGTTTATTTCTCTCATCGTTTTCAGAAGCGCATCTTCCATTTACAAAAAGGAGTAACTTTTTAATTAGTTTGACTTGAATTATGCATATAAATACAAGTAGATACATAGAACAAAAAGGAAAAATAAAAAAGAAGCATGGTCAAACTTTGACCACAATAATTTCCTAACTGTGTCACAATCCATGACCAATTAAGTCATTGTTGAGTTACTTTCTATTCAACTTTTGCAATCTCTATGGGAATTGGAGGAAAGGAAAAATCCTTTCCATGGACCAATTTCTTAATGACCTATGTTCTAATTTCTTGATGAGTCGGATACACCAATACGTCTTGCTTTTACTATTATATCGAAATTAATTCATAAATTTATACAAAAATTTGTATGTGATTATCTCATGGGTTAAAATCCGGGTATAATATGTATTCATTGACATACTTATAATTGACAATCTCACTCTCCTAATTAAATTTATTATCTTATGACTATAAGATTCTTCATTTTATATGAAATCATGATTTTGATTTTGTTTTTGTCGTAATGCCAATTACTATACATAGAAAAGCTAGAATTTAAATTATTCGAGTAGTTCTAAGTTTAAGTTCAATTCCACTTGTTTTGACTAGGCTCTGAACTCAACTAGACTTGAGAGTCTATCAAGTCGGAGTATTGTTGAGTTCGAGAAGGATGAACTTGACACATGACGGTAAACTTAGAAGACTAACGCTTCATACAAAAGAAAAATTTATTAAAATTCAAAATAATAATTCAAGTACCTCTAAACAACCTTAGGAGGTATATAAAGGCCTAAAACGAGTCATAATCATAATAGGAAACTGAAAGAAATCTTAATCCTAAAAGGAAAATACGAAAATACAATAAAACCTACGAAAACCCTAAAAAGGCAGAACGGACTTAAAAACGTTGGAATTTGGGTTTGGAACCACTAACGTTATCGCGCTAGGCGCCATGAGTTCAACTTGAAACGCCGTTCCGCTTCCAGAAATGTATTATAATAGCGATTCCGAGCCTGACTCCAAAAGTTACGTTCGTTTCGATTTCTGCCGACGACCACCCTTCTACTTACTTACGCTTCTACTGACAGTATGTGATGCTAGCTCAAGTTGTGGTCAAAAGTTACATATTGAAGTAGAGATCGATATTCTTGGCAGAAACAAAGCAAAAACTGATCAAATTAAATCTCCCAGCATATACTGAATATCCAGACAAATCTTGACCACACACACGTGCAAGCAAATCCCATGTCTGCTTTTGACCGTGTAAGAATCTTATGCCCTTCTCTTTTTAAAAGAGGGGTGTAAAAAGATGCGAAATGGAATGTTCACACCGAAAATTAACCATTTGTTCTTGGCATATTCAAAATAGATTTGATGGGATTAATAGCGATTTTCCTAACCTCGGTTTTCTGAAGCAAGAGACTAGGTTTCCTTGTGCCTACACGTGTTCAATCCAAAGACTATTCAACATCTCAATGTTGCAAAATATATTCTCTTCAATGAAAAAATCAGTAGAGCTCTGGCAATTCAAGATTATCAGTTAAGTATTGAGTTTGGTTCAGTGTGTATGTGTTGGCTGTCCGAAACCAAAGGTCTTGGATTCGAGTCCACTTCTGTATTTAATTGACCAAAAGAAAATGATCATCTACCCATAGATGGTCGAATAATATTTACATCTTGTTAGTATCATATATACTATTACGCACTACATGTTGACTATATGATAATTAAATCATACTTTGTAAACAGGAACTCATGACATCTTAGTCGCATGATGAGCTTGTCACCCATGGGAAAAAAATAATCATCTAAATTTGGACAAAATCATCAAACTACTATACTATAGTCGAAGTTGAATTAACTACAACATTTTCTTTTCACAACACACACGACGCACAATACATAAATATCACATTTGATCAACTAACAAAATTACAATAGTTTTGTTATGCATATTTACCACAAAAGCCATTTTTTTCTTCGATTAACACAAAACTTTAAAGGTCTCATCACGTTGACCTCGAATTGAAATAATCGGTTTAAAATATTAACCACTCTACCACTAGACCAATACACACGCACACACACAAAGTTATTTTTTTGTCAATTAAATACATAAATTTTAAAGGTCGTGTCACGGTGGACTCGAACCCGAGACCTTTGGCACTCTACCACTATATTACTACACACAAAACCATTATTTTTTTTTGTCAATTTAATACATAAATTTTTAAAGACTGCTCACGGTGGACTCGAACCCGGGCCTCGTACATTAATCACTCTACTACTAGACCAACACATGCTCACAAAACCATTATTATTGCATATTGATGTAATCTATGTGACAAATTGAAACCAAACAAAACATACCCTATATATTCCAATAATGTCTTTTCCAAATAGTATCAGAATAATTTGGCCCCACTTCAGTCAAA
The DNA here is from genome assembly GCA_036937905.1 of Salvia rosmarinus. Lineage (NCBI taxonomy): Eukaryota > Viridiplantae > Streptophyta > Magnoliopsida > Lamiales > Lamiaceae > Salvia > Salvia rosmarinus. The sequence continues at coordinate 109,146,912 of CM072813.1, read as the reverse complement.
AGATATATCCCAGGTCAAACTACTCACTCTGAATATCCTCCCACGCAGTAAAAAATAAAAATAAATTAAAAACAGTGGGCCAAACATTTTTCCTAATGCAAAAAGAAAAGAAAAAGAATTAGATGATCCGATTCTGCAAGAGGGTTATTTTACTAAGCTTGGCTGCAAAGACTAAACTTTCGGAGAAGACTTCCCCATACTGTAAGAGCGCAAGAGGCTCAGCCTAAAGAGAAAAAGGCTTTTTTTACGGAAGAAAAGGCGAATCCGAACAAATTGAAAAATAGAAAAAATCCGAATGGATGGAAAGGGAAATGAATTCGATCTGTTTTGACGACTAGTAATAGCACTGGCGAGTGTTAGGTCGGGCTTTCGCCCATTGTCCAAGATTCCCCACTGCTGCCCCGAACATACAAATTTTAAAAAATAAAAATTTAAAACAAGGAGCAAGAACATTGGTTGAGTACCTTATCTTCTGACTTGCATTGCTTTTGCCGAAAGAAAATAGATATAAAAAATAAAATAGAAAAACCTCTGCCAAACGAAGATCTCGCTTTTATCTTCTCAAATCTGCACATATTTTTTCTTCCTAAAGTCAATAAATTGCTGCAATAAGTCACCCATAACACTATGCAATTAATACGTATCACTGCATAAGCATATATGCCCTTTCAAATAGTGTCATCAGATGATGATATTTACTCACCAAAATGAGCAGTGATATGTTGATCTAATGGTAGAGTGGTTAGTGTCGGCGCCAGGTTATTTTGTCCTGGTTCGAGTCCACCGTGACGCAGCCTTTAAAATTTCTGCATTAACCGACAAAAAAAAAAATGATAACAATCTCCATGTAAGAGAGAGATGCCCTACGATATGGTAACTGCAGGAAATATTCTAGCAGCTAAAAAAATTGTGGGCCACAAAGCATCTGGATTGCCACGAATTAGTGCTCAAACAGCAGGTGAATTCTAGAGAAAATGACACAATCTCATGTAACCAATGAAGGTGACGAATCTCTCAAAAGAAAAAAGAAGAAAATATAAAAACCCCCCCATCAAATATAAATAGCTCTGCAATATTTGCATTTCTTCACAATTGACATCTACACAACTCCAACCTCGAACTCATTCATGGACAGTAGGTACGGGTTTATTTCTTCTTCTTTTTTTGTTGCAATAATATATGAAGTTGTTGTCTCATGCAACGAGCACTATTGAGTGATGGGTTTGAACAATGCGAATTTGATTTTGTCAGGAACAAATGTGCAGCCTGCTACAGGCAATTCAACAAGATGGAACATCTTGTTGAACATATGAGGATTTCATATCACTCGAATCACGAACCCGTTTGTGGAATCTGCCACAAGCATTGCCGCTCCTTTGAATCCCTCAGAGAGCATCTCATAGGTATTCTACTTTTTTTTTCTTTCAATTTTACTATTTTCAAGTTAATTTATACATGTGATTTTTGTGTGGAGCAGGACCCCTGCCCAAAGCAGAATGTGAGAGGATATTCAAGGAGCGAGGCTGTGACATATGTTTGAACATTTTCAGCAGCCGCTACGCTCTCCACCACCACAGGGAGAAATGCCAGTTGTCTCGTGGAAACAATGTAACAACAAACACTAAACTTCACCAACAATTTCTACTTAAATATAGTTCGTCATTAATTATAACTGTTGGATTTTAGGGTATTCTCTATAGAATGGCTAACCTGGGAATTCAAGATGATTTGAGGATTGACAGCAGTAGAGGGAAAGTGGTTTCCCTCGCCTGCAAAATGGTCGGAGGAGGCTGTGATGGCTCCTTGGACCTTTGCGCGAGGGTCTGCCTTATTGATGACACTGAAAAGGTTATCTTCCACACCTATGTCAAGCCCAACCTTCCTGTCACCAATTACAGGTAATCTTTCTCAATCAATGTAGAGGGTGTTTTGCTAAGCTTATAAGCTAGAGAAAGAATCGTGAGTTAGAGAGAAAATTGACGAGAGACGGAGTTGATAGTATATATGTAGAAAATAACGAATCATAGTAAGGTTATTTTGATAAATTAATTGTTACTTATAAGCTTATGAAAAAATAAGTTAGGGTTGAAAAACTTATTTTTAGGAGAGCTTATAGGTTATTGGGGATTATTTTCATAGTTTATAAGTTGTTTACGAGCTTATTTTGCTAAACATTTCACGTGACCTTATAAGCTCCTAAATAACTTAATTATAAACTGTTTTGAGGAGCCTATAAACTTAGCCCAAAACCCTCATATTTGAAATAGGTCGTTTACTTTTCATGATTAATAATATATATGATTAAGCAAGATATTGATCAAGAAAGTTAGCTCCAACTATCAAGGGTTTGGGATGTCTCAAAGTTTCAGTCCCTCTTAGTAAACAATGTTTTGCAGGTACGATACGACAGGCATAAGGGCAGAATATTTGAGGGACGCAACTCCAGTGAGGACAGTTGGGAAGAAGATTCAAGACTACTTGTGCAATGGCGAGCCAATATGGCAAATCCGGTCTAGAAGTAGCAAAGCTCGGATTCTCGTGGGCCACGGCCTCGATCATGATTTGAAATGCTTAGAAGCAGAATATCCAGAATTCCTCATCAGGCAAGCTTCTCTCCTCCTCTTCAAAAATCTCATGCAATTCTGTTTAATTTGACATTTTTCCTATCTTTTGGGACTACAGGGATACTGCAAAATATCCACCATTGATGAAGACGAGCAAGCTGAGCAACTCACTGAAATATTTGACAAAAGCATATCTAGGGTAAGTGGATAAAGATTTTCATCATCTCATGTCGAAAACGATGTTAATATAGTTTGTTTAATTAAATTTGATGTGCAGATATGAGATTCAGAGCGGCGTGCAAGATCCGTATGAGGACTGTGTAGCAACACTGAGGCTGTATAAGAGAATGAGATCACAAAATCATCGAGTGGAGAGTTATCCATTGGCTTCTGATCAACAAAATCGGAATAACTTTGCATCGTGGAGGCAATCCGAGCTAGAGAGAATGAGCCCAGAAACAATGCTCGAGATTTCGAGATCAGATTTTTATTGTTGGTGCTTGGACTCCAAATCATGAGCTGCTGCTGCTTTCGTGCACAAACCAGAAATTTGAACTAGTTACTATAATGTATTTTCAAACTATTTATTTCTTCTTCTTCTTCTTTTTTTACCACTGGATTTATATATATGCAGTATTGGAAGAAGCAATAATGCCATTACTATGGGAACTTGATTGTTTCTATTTCAATGGTAAAAGTATTTACTACAAATTTGAGAGTTTGTTGTTCAACCCTCCTGCCATTGCAATTGGCTTATGAGTACAAAATTGAGAATTTTGAACCTGTAAACGTATAAAATTATCTTAGTTAATGAGTTATCTGTCAAAAAAAATCGTGTGAAGTTTCAAATGTGTAAGGCAACCCCAAGGCCCGAAATTTAAGAGCATGATCCATGCTAATCCACCTGATCAAGAACATAACTTATTAAACTTGATTGACAACAGCCAATATAAACTTGATTGGCCCAAAAAAATTTAAGGTTTCAAGAAATTAAGAAGGCCCAAAGAAAGTTCAATTTGCTTGGAGAAAAATGTTTTGCAGAAATCCAAGCTCTAAAAATCAGGTAAATCTTAGTATAATATTTTGTTTGGGAATCAAGCATTCCTTGATGCTATTTCAGATGTCGTTGACACACTATTTTTTAGTATTTCAAGAGTTTACGATCAAAGAATTATGTGTGCTTGTAAACTCCAATTATACGAAGCTTCTCAAAATAATATTTTTAGTTTATATCGTAACATTTTCTCTTCTTTTTTCTTGAATTTATCCATCGAACAGCTGGCTTCTACTAAATATTATATAAATAATATATTTTTGTAATGCTTGAATATTTGAATTTATTACAAATTTTAAATAAGGATTGAAAATAATATTGATATATATGTTTAACCCTTTTGTTATATGTACTTCTCCAATTAGTGAAAACAAAATATTATATAAATAATATATTTTTGTAATGATTGAATATTTGAATTTATTACAAATTTTAAAAAAGGATTGAAAATAACATTGATATGTTTAACGCTTTTGTTATATGCTCTCCAATTAGTGAAGACAAAAAATGATTGACATAATATTAGAAAATACTATATATCTACTTTTATATAAGTTCTATAGTAGGTGAAAAGTACTACAAGTTTGATGTGAGATCAAATATTTTAGAAATATTGAAAATCAACAAAATTATTTGTAGGATCAACAATTAATGTGGTGCATTTGCTTCATAATCGTATATAAAAAAAGATATTCAACATTATTGTTTAATATTTCTTTTCATAAAGGATATACGACACTATAAAAACTGTATTATTATGGATATGATGATGTAAGAAGATCCATAGTGCTAAATCCCAATATGATATAATATGATATGATATTTTACCTCTTGATATAAATGAGCCAGCAAATCTAGCATATAAAAATTATATAAGGTGGTCTCATGTATATCCGTTCGCACATATGGACTTTAATACTTTTATTCAAACAGAAATGAAATTTTTATTCAATGTAAATGAAATTTTCTCAATTATAGGGTAAAAAACAAATGATATTTTTCTTTAATATAAATGATATTTATTTTAACAATAAATAATATTTTTATTTGTTCGCAAGGTGAGACGAATATACATGAGTTTTATGAAATTATATATGTAAATATAGAGACAGAGAGAGTAACTTTAATCGCATAGAAATTTGGAATATATTTTTATATATAAAATAATACTTCTATATGATAGTAATTTTTATGTATTAGTATTTATGCTTGTTTTCATAATAACCTAAATTATATAAATATCAATTTTAGATTGATTCTTAATTCTTACACTAAAAAAGTTTTTATACGATTCACTTCCTATATATATTATCCACGTACGAAAATAATGATGATACCTTCGATTTTAAATGTGTTTTTCATATCTAAGAGGTGTAATATTTGTAATTGTTATCATAATTAATTATTTAGTTTTTTGTACGAATATCCGATACATTGTTGCTTATTTTGCAACAAAAATTTCAAATGTGACAGTTACGGCACAGCATTTAATTAGTAAATTATAGCAACTACATAATAGATTCTTTAGTTTTCAATTTAAATATTGAACAGACTTCTAAGAAAATGGTGTCAATTTGTCCGAAGAAAATAAACCGAAATGACAATTGTGACGAACTTCACGAAAATCATTTTGCCAGATGCATTGAATTCATCTAGGAATTCTTGATTAATTTGGAGTTTTTCCAACTTTAGTAAAAGCTGCATGTGTCATAATATTAGAATGTATTGTCATTTTTGAAGTCCTGCACCATAAATTATAATTTTCAAGGAAATATAATTTGCAAATCGAAAATCAATGGTATCGAAAAATGATTCACGTAAATTAATAGCCGAAAGTAAAAATATTACATTATCTTAGATACAATAAATTTAACGTGCAGTAGATGCATATGGATGATATCTGATAAGGAATTACACATGTTTTAGACTTAAAAATTAGAAAAATAAAAAACAAATCTTTTGCCCAACTGTTCTTGAAATTTCAAACTCCAAACTCCCATCATTAGCAAGATGATCCCCCCGGCAAAACCCTCAACATATTGAATATGTTTCTATACAAAAATCTCTTCTTCCAAATGTCGGCCACCGCTATCATAGGTGCGCACAAAGTATCTTGACCTAAATTGCGGAGAGGAAGTCGAAACTACGTGTGGATTTGGAATCGGATATGAGAGAATTCAAGACGAGGGCCGCTACCATAAGTGCACACGGAGTTTCTCTCGACCTAGATCACGGAGACGAAGTCAAAACTAGGCGGATTTTGAAGTGCACAGAGCATAGCCGGATATGAGAGAACTCAAGGCGAGGGCAACGAAGGCGAGGAAAGACATGGACACAGAAGCAGTTGCTAAATCTGGAAACTTGTCTTTCCCCCAGTTCAGCTGCCAGTCATCGATCCGAATGGTGGCTGACGATGAGGCCGATATGAGAAGATAGGCGATCATCTGCCTTCAACAAACATAACCATTATCATAACCATGATCATCTTATCTTATCAAATAACTAATTAAAAGAAGAAGCTGCAGAATAAAGGAGATGTGATGTTAAATCGATAAAATCAACCTAGAGAGATTTATCAGTAGTAGTGCAACCATAAATGTCGTCAGTAAGACGGGGAAGATTTGGATCCGAAAATAACTAAATATGTATGTCAAAAGATATGGGTTTGGATGTGGATAAAGGTACTGTCAGTCGGATTTTGACAGTCAGACGATCTTATACAAGTTTTTGCGTCTCTTAATCAGGTTCTCGAGCACTTAGTTTATCGGTGTAGTAATCTCAGCTTGTGCGTGATCAACAGTTACATGATCCCAGAACGAAATCCAGAATTAAAATCATGTCACTAGAGCTAAAATCAAGAATTGAAATCGTATAACTAGAGCTAAGAAATCAAGAATTGAAATTATGATCACATATACATGAGATGCAGCGTAGAAGCACGTAACTAAAGGGCCTAAAGAAGACAAGTATGGTGGTGAATGGATTCTATTTTTTCTCCTTTACCATTCTGCTTTTCTCAAGCTATGAGATTCCTCCTCTACTCAAAAATGAAGAAAACACACACACACACACACACTCTTTAAAGCAGTAGAGACTATAACTCTTGGAAATCTAAAGTCAGGTGACAACTGACGAGTGGGAGGAAGAAAAGAACCTAATGCAAGCAAAAAAGATGGTTCTACAAACAGACAAAACTCTCAGTGATTCCCTTTCATGGCTTATCCAGTTATCCTTAGGAGCAAGACAACAATGAGGCCCACCACCATAGAAATATCTCTTTCTTAGACAGGAGCTACAAAACGACTAGAAAAAGTAAGAATTCCAAACCCTTCACTTTCACTAATCATCATACAGTAAGGAAAACACGATTCTTGTTAAATTCTCCTCAACATTACTATCATGACTACTCACTTTCTGCGCTTGTTTTCTTGGTCTATGCAACGAAACAACACGGTAAAAAAGTAATATATTTCTCATGCAAATGTCCGTTTATTGGAATACTTGATTTCTCAAATCAGACATAATAGGCATTAAAGACTTGCCTGATCAGCTGCAAAGTTGAGGTAATGCCGGAGTTTCTGCTGATGATGCACCGTATACTTTTCGGTGGCCAAATTATACGACATATCCAACGCCTGAGCTCCCGAATACACAAATCCAATCACATTAACAGACATGCAGTACCTGCCAAATCCCGATTTCAGATTCAAAACTACAAACTCCGAAGAATCCAAATTTTAAACAGTCTCGTATACTCTACACTCATGAACTACATCAAGCTCGACTATTATATATCTACACTTACACACACAATACATAAACGATAGTTTGGATAATCGACACTTTCACAAATCCATTCAAATTTCAATTGATCATTCATCTATTCCAAAAAAATGGCTACCAATTTAATAGGGAAAACTAACATACCACTTGAAATGTTGTAATCTTTCTAAATTGTGTCATCTAAACTTTTTTATGTTGTATTTGCGACCTCAACTTTGCTAAAAGTTACACTTTTTAACCTAACTTTTGTGATTAGGGCCACTTGCATTTATGTCGATCATTGGGGCCTTTTTCATAATTTCATGAAATATAATTGGTTCCCATCTATTCTAATTTTTATCTTACACGAAGATTAAATAATCAAGCTCAAAATAGAGGTTAATTGAATTTAAAAGAATTAGTCAATAAATCACCATCAAATTAGTTGAAATCAGTTATATGCATATTTTATTCCTTGCCTGAAATGAGAATCAGTCATCACTCCTAAAAGAGAAAGATGATAAAAATAATTCGAGTTTGATGTGTATATACTTTGCAGAAAATACAAACTCAAGTTATAATATATACTAATTATCTGCAAAATTCACAAAAGAAATCGATGGAAAATACAAAAATTTCGAGATAATTTTTTTTACAATTATTTTATACCTGAATTCTTTGTAACGATTGAATGAATCGAGAGACCATCCCTGATTTCTATCAGCTGCCATTATTGCAAATGAAACCAAGCAAAACAACAATCCAAAAACCCTAAACCCCAAAGCAGCTTTCTTCACCATATTCTCTCTCTCACCTCTCCTTAATACAGACAGCGACGGACTAACCCTCCGCCGCCTACTTCCGCCGCCGCCGCGAGCAACCTCGGCGCCCGGATCCGTAATCGGCGCCACCGCCTTCGGCTTCTCCAGCACCGCCATATTCACCACCGCCATAGGCTCCTCCACCACAACCATATCCTCCATCGGCCCCTTGAACACATCCTTCCTCACCACCACCGCCGCCGCAGCCGTCCGAGGCTCCTCATTTGTAAGGCCGTGATCGAAGGTGATGTACTCGGATTCGAGCGAGGAGCCCACCGGCGGCTGATTCCTTTCGTGCTCCGGCCAAGATCCGCAGCTGTGGCTGATCGTGATGTACTCGGAGGCGGCCGAGGACCCGCCGGCGGCGAGAGCGAGATGGGCTCCTCGCTGTTGTGCTTGGAGTGAGGAGGCGAGGAATGGGGATCCGGCGGAGAACATAGGGAGATGTGGTCCCCGCTGTTGTTGCGTTTCGATTGGGGCTGAGAGGAGGCGGGGTCTGCGGATTTTGGCGGTGGAGGTGGAGCTGCTTCGGTTTCAGGTGGCGGCGGGTGATTATTTTGATTTTCCATAAAAAGGGAATTTCAAATTTCCGATATTTTCGTGTCGGTTGATTTTAATAAAAAATGAAATTGGTTTTCGCAGCTGCTATTTTTTCGAACTTTTTATTGTGGAACTGGTTTTTGAGTTTGTTGTTTGGTGTAAGTGATCGTGGAAAGGTGAGTTATTGTTTATTATTTTGGTGTTTATTTTTTGAAAACTCGCCGTCGCAACCTACTTCTTTTCTTTTTTTAGGAACTAATAGTGACAGATTTTCGAGCTTTCGATGTTTTTTTTATATAATTTTCGATGTTTTTTTTATATAATTTAATATAGAAATTTAAAGACGTTTATTTTAAAATTATTTCCTCCCCTAAAAAGTTAAATAAATAAAATTAGCAAAGGTTGACGGTAATAGAAAGTATGTGGGGCCGCCTAGTCTAACGTAGTTGGAAATTTTGATGGATAAGTCATAAGGTGTCCGATAGTCCCATCTCACAATTCATTATGTTTTCTATTAAATATTTTATTATAATAATACTTATCCTAAAAGTAAAATCTGTTATATTATAAGCTATCAGATTATTATATATATAGATATTAAAAATATCAATATTAATAATTAATTAAGAATTGTAAAATATGTTAAATAATAAATTAAAAATTCTATTTAGATATGAGCCCTATCTATAAAATTAAATTAAAGCACAATAAATTGAAATTGAGGAAAATATTAAAAATAACTAAAATGTTTATGAGATACAGTATCTCAAGTGCCAATTAAGACATAAGTGGGGAGGTAAAGGAGAAGCATCAGTAGACTTTGTTTGCTAGTTCCTTGCTATATTATCATAAGGTGAGTTTCCATCTTCTCGAATTTTTTATCATCTGAAAATCGAATTAATTTTAAGTAAAATCAGACTGAATAATTAATTAATTTAGTCTCAAAAATCTCGGTTTCTTAATTCTTAACGAACTACAAAAAATTTCCAACCATCATTAGTAACGTCGTTACCAATAAATTCTTTATTCGTAGCATTTCATCAGTTTAGAGTATACCTTGTCGTTCGTTGTTAATCACTCACAACGCAAATGTAATAAGGTATGAACGGAAATATGAGTATTTTTTTCGTACCATTCATTTTACTGGTCCTAATTGTTCTCTCCAAAAATCAAATTTACACAGAACATAAATCTCTAATAAATGAACCAATATTACCAATAATTGATCCAAAAGGGGAATTCTTTTTCTGCCTTCTTTTATGCTTAAATAAACCATAAGTCCAAAACACCTAAACGAAGTACATGACGATTCTAAATTCGCATGAATTGGCATGATCAAGTGAGAGCTGCTCAAAGTATATGTAAACTCAAAACCGCAGTAAACCATAAAATATTCAGATCCATTATAATCTAATGTTCCTGATATGGAGCAGAGTCAAGATTTGGTCGAGGCGGGGGAGCCGAGGCCTCTCATTGTGTATCGTCGGCGTGCTCGGGCTTAGGCCCACGTTCGTGGCTGTTCGTGAAGGAGTTATTTAATTAATGTTTTATTTAGTTGATGGGCTTTGTTAGTAGTGGATCTTTCCTTTTTTAGCAGTAGATTAGTATTAGTATTTAAAGGTTAATTAGGGTTTTGTTATATTTTTATCGTTGAATTAATTGGAGATTAGCAGCCTGGAGGCTTTTGGGCAAACGGAGTTCCGTTTGATTCTTTCATTCACATCAATTGGTCCGACCGCCGGATTCCCACCGCCGACGATGACGATTACACGCTCGCGGGCGAGAGGCTGACCATTTGAGTCTCGACTTGGTCGACACGGTCACAGTGCGCGATCCGAAAGCGTGATGAATGAAAACACCATGAAATTGGAGGAGATTTCCGTTACCGGTCGAGCTTGCTCGAGCGATCTCGCTCAATGGGAACCGGCCCCGAACACCGGCAACCTCGACCGAGCCGACCAAATAACCGCACACAACACCGAGCTCGGTGCAATTGCTGGCGTTCGAAGGTCGACCCATAGGTTGGCTCGCCCGCGACCGCCAGCGATTCGTGATGCACCGGACCCGCTGGGGAGAAACCGACCGCGGCGTTCGTTGCGAATGGAGGACTCGCTCTCATCGATCACTTGGTTGCGAGGCCGCAATTCCAACGTGACATGGGATGAGTTCGCGCAAGCCACGATTGCGAGGTTTGATACTAGATTCGAGGGTCGATTTGAACGGTTGGCGAATGTGAAACAGACGACCACGATCGATGATTATGTGTCGGAATTTATGCAATCGGCGAGCCAAGTACCCGGTGGTGGACGACATTATCCGGGCTATTTTATGAACGGCTTGAAGAATTCTATCCGGAGCTCACCGAGGTTGCTTGCCGCAGACTTGAAACCGCCATGGAGCTCGCCGAGATATTGAAGATAATCCGAGCGCGCAGGGAGGCGGCGCGGGAGGAGTTTTCTTAATTCGGCGCCGACCGCCTCGCTTATTCGACAACCCAGCGGTCTTTGCCGGTTCGGCTCGAACCCGAGCAAGGGAGGCCAAATCGCCGTCGCGCCACCCGTGAAGCGCACCGCAAGCTCTAACATGTCGGGCAATCCACCGCTGTTCGCTTTCACCCGGCTCATCCAACGATCCGCCGATCCGCGGAAAAGGGCTTTGCTTCAGTGTGGGCCGTACACCGGCCATAACAGGTCTCGCCTGCGCGGAACTTCGGTGTTGATGGCGAGCCCGACGATCTGGCGATTTACTGAATTCGAATATTATGAAGTGACGGGCGGAGGAAGAAGCGGAAGAGCCGGTCGAGTATGGGAAGATGAGGAGCACTTCCTGTCTATTCCATGGTCGGACTTTCCGGCCGGAACTATGCGGATGCATGGCGTGATGCGTGGTCGAACGGTAATCGCTTTAGTTGATAGTGGTGCAAGTCATAATTTTATTTCATCATCTTTAGTTCCTTTACTTGACTTACTCGATGAATCTGTTAAGTTCGGGTGCAACTAGGTAACGGGGTGAGGCAACGGTCGAAGGTGTCCGCAAAATGTGGCTATGAACCTGGAGGGTTGCAAGGTAGTAGCTGACTACTTTGTGTTTACTCTCGGTGGTGTAGATGTGATTTTGGGGGTGGCGTGGTTAGCCACGCTCGGAGAGGTGCGCACGAATTGGGAGAAAATGACTATGACCTTCGAGAAGGAGGGAGAAAAGGTGATGTTGAGAGGTGACCCGTCGATTAGCCGCAGTCCGGTAGGCCTGAGAACTTTGATGCGGACTTGTAATGCGGAATGTTGGGCAGTGGTAATGGAGTCAGAGCCGTCACATATGTTGGAGCCCAATCCGGCAAAGGTGCAGGAGGTTCTGGATGGGTATTCCGGGGTATTTGGGGAGCCGACAGACCTACCACCGCGGCGAACCACGGACCACCGTATCGAGCTTATGCCTGGGGCAGGCCCAGTGTCAGTGCGCCCATATCGCTATGGCCACCTGCAGAAAGATGAGATTGAAAAATTGGTGAGAGATATGTTACTAGCAGGAATCATTCGGCCGAGCTCGAGCCCGTTCTCTAGTCCGGTACTTCTGGTGAAAAAGAAAGATGGAAGCTGGAGGTTCTGTGTGGACTATAGGGAGTGAACAGGTGACAATGCCGGATAAATACCCCATTCGATGATACAAGAAATGCTAGATGAGTTGGCGGGCGGTGATCTTCTCGAAGATCGACTTGCGAGCCGGTACCACCGATCCGGTCATCGGGCGAGACATCCACAAACAGTTTTTAGGACTCATAGTGGGCACTATGAGTTTTGTAATGCCCTTCGGCTCACTAACGCCCGGCGACTTTCCAACAAGAATGAATGATCTGCTTAGGCCGCTTTCTTCGACGGTTTGTTCCGGTGTTTTCGACGATATTCGGTATATAGCAAGACTTGGGAGGACCACCGCATACATCTATCTCAGACTTTACAACTGTTGCAGAAGAATCAATTTAAGGCGAACTTGAAGAAATGTGCATTTGGATGTTTGAAAGTCGAGTATCTTGGTCACGTGATCTCGGCAGCAGGGGTGGCGATGGATCCAGGGAAGGTCAGTGCGGTGTTGGAGTGGCCTCGCCCGGGTTCAGTGAAAGAAGTCCGGGGATTTCTTGGCCTAACCGGGTATTACCGCCGATTTGTGAGGAATTATGGCTTGATCGCCCGTCCGCCGACAAATTTTATTAAAGAAGAGCACCGAACTTTGAGTGGACTCTGAGGCCAAGGTGCCTTTGCGCAATTAAAAGGGCGCCAACGAAGCTCCTGTGTTGGCTATGCCTCGGTTTGACAAGCCCTTCGTGGTGGAGTGTGATGCCTGGACCGAGTAGGGCGGTCCTCATGCAAGAAAGGAGACCCATTGCTTATTTTAGCAAATCTCAGCGGATAGAACATTGACGAGATCCGCGTCGAGAGAGAGATGATGGGTTAGCTTTGGCGGTGCGGCATTGGCGACCTTACCTCATAGGGCGGAAGTTTGTGGTACGAACGGACCACGCGAGTCTTAAACATCTCGACTCGTAAGATTGTCACTCCGTCGCAGCAGTTTGGGTGGCGGTTGTTGGGATATGATTTTATGATTGAGTATAAGGCAGCGCCCAATGCAATTGCGACGCATTGTCTCGCCGGGAGAAGAGTTGGGTTTGTCGATAAGCGTTCTCCAGTGGGTAGGGTTAGCCGAGGTTGGTGTTGAATGAGGCAAGATCGGATGTTCGCGGGTGATACAAGCGGTTGAGGCACGCAGGCGATCGGCCGGGTTTGAGTTGGTTGGGGAGACCGTTCTTTAAGGGTCGATTGGTGCTCGCGGTGATTCGAAGTGGATTCCTCGCTATTGCATGAGTTCCACGATACCCATCCGGGGACATGCGGGGCATTTCGAACTTATAGGAGATTGGCGGAGAATGTGTTTGGAAGGGCATGTTTCGGTCGGGTGCGAGAGTATGTGGCGCAGTGTTTGGCGTGTCAGGCAGTATGAGGCAATGGCTCCCGGGTTATTGCGCCCTTCCAATTCCGAATTTGTTTGGGAGGATATATCGATGGACTTCATTACATCACGCCCAAGTCCCGTGGGTATTCATCCATGCTAGTAGTGGTGGATGATTGTCGAAATATGGCCACTTTATCGCGACCGAAACCTCCAATTACGACTCGTTTGGTAGCCGAGATATTTGTGCGAGGAAGTGGTGCGGTTGCACGGATGCCGAGATCAATTGTGAGTGATAGGGATTCGATCTTCATGAGTACTTTTGGAAGGAGTTGTTTACTATGGTCGGCACCAAACTCAAATTTAGCTCGACTATCATCCGAGACAGACGGCAACCGAGGTCCCGAATCGACATCGGAAACGATTTGAGATGTTTCACTTGCGAGCAACCCAAACAATGGTTGCGGTGGCTGCCGTGGGCGAGTATTGGTACAACACAGCTTTTCAAACGGCCGCTCGAATTACGCCGTGCACGAGGTAGTATGGGTCGAGCACCACCCACCAAGCGTCGGTATCTTCCGGAGAGTGCAAGGTGGCGGTAGGGAGGTATTAGGCAATGAGACACTATGTTGGGGCGGCGAAGCGGAATCTGAGGTAGCACAAGAACGCATGACTAGGCAAGCTAACAAGCATCGCCGAGTGGTGGTATTTGAGGTGGGTGATAGGGTGTTCTTGAAGGTGCGACCATTCCGTCGACTTTCGGTTAGTCGACAACAAAGATAACAAACTATCAAGAAAGTTTTATGGTCCGTTTGTGGTGGAAGGTCGAGTGGGGCCGACGGCTTCTGGTGACTTTGCCTTCCTCGAGCCGAATTCACCGGTGTTCCATGTGTCGCAGCTTGAGGAAGGTGGTAGGGAGCATCCGGTGGAGCAGGAGTTGCGGAGAGCTTGAGATTCTCGTAGTTCCGCTATTCGAGCTGATGAGGTTTTGCAAGGCGGAACGCGGGTGGGAAGTCTTGATGAGGAGCGCTTATTAGTAAAATGGTTGGGACAATCGAGGATGATGCAACGTGGATGAGTGAGATGGGGTTTAGGAGACAATTTCAGATTTCAACCTTGGGGACAAGGTTGTTTCGAAGAGGTGGAATTGATATGGAGCGAGTCAAGATTTGGTCGAGGCGGGGCCGAGGCCTCTCATTGTGTATCGTCGGCGTGCTTCGGCTTAGGCCACGTTCGTGGTCGTTCGTGAAGGAGTTATTTAATTAATGTTTTATTTAGTTGATGGGCTTTGTTAGTAGTGGATCTTTCCTTTTTTAGCAGTAGATTAGTATTAGTATTTAAAGGTTAATTAGGGTTTTGTTATATTTTTATCGTTGAATTAATTGGAGATTAGCAGCCTGGAGGCTTTTTGGGCAAACGGGAGTTCCGTTTGATTCTTTCAGTTCACATCAGTTCCAAAAAGATATTGATACATAAAACTTTTCATGATACAACTAAAATAACTCAAACTTTCTTGGCTCTAGCGTGGAACTTGTACGCATCGTAATATTTATCTAAAACTATGTTATGCAGAGGATGAAGAGGTTCAACCAGATTGGAGTAAGGACCCATTACATCCCTAGACAAAGGTGGAGAGTCTGCATCTCTTGTGTTGCAGTGTTGGCAGATGGAGAGTCCGCTCAGAACGTAGCACGTATGATAGTGATCTCTGCGCTTTCCCGGCTTGTCTCTGAAACCTGCCTCCTCCTGCACAACCATATTCATAAAATGAAAAACAATCTCCAGAAAATTATTTATTGTCCCGTTTCTTGTTTTTCTATCAGGTGTCACACTTGGGGTTGTATATATTATAACAATTGGACAATCCACAGCAAGTAGGAGACATCATATCCACTGAAGTATCGGGAGATGAAAAATAATAACATGCAGTAATATGGTATAGAAGAAGGACGAAGCCAAAACTGAAAGTGAAGCATTTACCCAAATGATGGTTACATTTGTATGATATTTCTCTATTTTCTTAACAATTTTGTTTTCGTGTTTTGAGGCGTGCTATACAGGATTGAAGAACACCTGCGTGCAGAGAAGAATGTATTGCTGCAAGGTCATGCTATTGAATAGAGGTCTCATGCCTATGGGTCTTTTGATAAAATCATAGCCATTATTCAACCCCGTTGCAGCAGAAGTACTAAGCATTCCTGTATCAATGGGAACGACGAGAATATATAAAAGGAAAGAAAGAAAGAAAGGCCTGCTGAATTATGAAAACTTCCATTTATGGAAAAGAAACACAAAATTAGTCCGCATTCAAGCTTTGATGTACCTCCTTTTTTGGGTTTGCAGATGTCTACTGGCGAAGAAGACCCATCAGATACTTCTTCTCCGTCTGTGTCTGAAGACTCGTCACCACTTTCTGTTCTGCAGTCATTTTCAAAGGTGTCTGGCAGGCCCAGTTGCTTATTTATAGTCAGATGTAGTCTTTGAATTATTGCAGCCACTGCTCCCTGCACAGATAACGTATCAGTTACTGTATTATGTATATAATATTTGCTTTTCAGTTGATGTATAATGTGTCTAATTTTATTTGCATGGTGTTTGATCACACTTAAATTTCTCCGAATTTTTAGTTACCTGCCAAAAAGAGTAGCATCCATCAACCAACTTGTTTGTTCTGCCTTGAAATCCACCTTCTATTCCTTGCCTGAACACCACCCAGTTCTGAAATATGTTTAATTAAAAGCTCTCACTTGCATTTAAGCTATTAATAATTCAAAGATAGTAAGAAAAACTCAACGAGTTCTCAGGTCACTGTGATGCATATCCAAGTCAAACCTTTCCTATATTCAGTTTTCTGTTTCCTTGTCTAAGCTGAGATTCAGTTTCCTTTTAGGCTAATTTATTTAGTTACTTTCCAGAGTAAATCTCAGATTCATTCCTTGTAGTGTTTAGATTGAATAAAAAAACTCACAAGCAATCCGGGCAAGTTCAAACGGTCACCCTCATTGATCAAAACCATTGCAGCCAAACCACAAAATGTGTACCTGAAAGGCATGATCAGGCCGAACTTTTACTAATAAGCACCCAAAACAGAGCTTCCATATATAGATAACCTAGAAATGGATGAGTATAAATCATATATTGAGTAAGGTACTTACCCACCATGAGCTTCTGAGCCAGGTTCACCAGCAATACCACCTTCATAAGTCTGGCAACTGTAAGAGTAATATCATAAAAACAAATCTATCTAGCTCAATAGGTGAGGAACAAATTAAGTAAACAAGTAAAGCGAACCTCACGATGTAATCTCCCACACCTTGTATCAGCTTATCATCCAAAATGTTAAGAACACTGGCCACCTAAATAAAACAAGAAACATAATATGAGAAAATAGCTTAAATGAATCAGAATCAATCAATCAAGCCCTAATGGAAAAGCTTAATTAGTCATTATATAGTCATGTAACAAAACAAGCTAAGCACCAAAGACCAGGATATTCAAAACTATCCTGAAAAAGTCTTCTATTGAACAGTAAAGAATTACTAGTTTATTAATTTCCCATCTCTGCTTTAGTGCTTACCTATCCAGAAAAAACAAAGTACGAACATGCGTCATTAATTTTTTCCCTATTCAAACTTATATTTTGGAATGCATATTACAAGTTTCAGGCTTCACTGACTGCAGTTTCATCAGCAAACAGAAGGAGCCATCATTGTGAGAGAAGAATAATAACTAATGAACCAGTAGCATACATCCTTATACAGATGATACTGATAATAAATATGTCTCATTCTTAACATGTCCTACTATAAGTCTTAAAGATTGTTCAAGTGACCAAGCAATTCAACGGTAATAATCAAGAGTAATATCAGCTTACAGATATCGCAGTGTAGCAAGCGCGGACATCTACTTCTCCACCGTCATGCATCCTGAGAGAGATTAATTTTAGATGGTTTATTTTTTGGATGCATAAACAGAGACATGATACATGATGCAAGGAATTATAAGTTAGATGTAGTGAACTTTTGTACTCATAAACAGAGACATGACACATGATGCAGTGGCCGAGAAGGATACCCATTCATCTGACACTGATGAGCAAATATAGAAGCTCCATTGTAACAAATGTCAAAACTCTATCATAACATTTGGATATGGAACTACTATCAACAAGCACACGGAGGAACAATGTGCAGTACCTGAAGCCACCACTTGCATCTTTCATTCGCAGCAAAAAGTCAAACAGCTTTTCTCTGCAAATAAAAAATGATTTAAAAGTAAAAAAATGGACATGGTACAAGATGAAGAGTCCAAAAACTAAATTGGTTGACCACCTATGAATTGATAATAGAGATTTCTGACCGCCCACAGTAATAAGTGCATTAACTGCAGCATAAGTTGTTGCGAGATGAGGCATCTGAAATGGTAGGAAACAATCAATTAGCAACGTATTAATAAGAAAATTGGAAAGGATAAAGACAATAAATCTGTTGGAAAGGATAAAGACAATAAATCTCGTTTTATCCTTTCCTTTACCTAAGAAGCAAGCCTACCCGACTTTAACATATACTAGCCTGTTTTAAAAAGATAACTCAAAACATGATAAAATATCCTACCTGACCTGGTCCACCACCGTATCCACCATCTTGGTCCTGTCAGTGATGTTAGATCAAATCAGAATCAGAAAAGTTTGACTGACTATCTAGAAAAATACTAACAATATTAAACAAGATTGGTCACAGAACTTTCTGAAGTTATTATTTACAACCTGGATCCACCAGCTCCTATATAAACATACCAGGCAATACCGAGTAGAAGAAGTTACCAAGTTTTAGATATGCACTTGAAATAAGCGAGCAAATTCTGAGCTAATAGAACATACTGTTGGAAACATGACAATCAAGAAAACAGCCTCAATCTTCAAGGATTGATATTTTTATTTCTATCAGCTGTTCAGCACTTTTATGGTAATGGGGCTTTTAGTTTCTGCCCAGATAAAAATAACAACTTTATCATCAAAATTTAACAACTTTATCATCAAAATCCATCACATATAATCAACATTGCCAAGTTGTGTCTTTTTAGTTAAAAAGCATCATATTGCTAGTACATATTATGTGCATAACTAAGAGGCATTCAAACCTAGAAATCAGAATTCAGCCATTTACTATTGTTCTCTTGGGTCTAAATATGCATAATACAACAAAAAGTTGCTACTCGTAGAAGTATCTCTAGTGCATAGTTATTGCTGACTTTAACCGGATGCGCATGTTTCCCAAAAGGTAATCTATATTATTATCTCAATGCATGTTTCCTTTCACAGTCAAAGAAAGTTGATGCTAGGCTAACACCAGGATACAGAACATTAATACTGAATCAAATCTAACCTGACACCTGCTAAGAAAATCAATAAGGCCATTTTCCAATTTGTCATCGATGCGGTCCCCAACAAAGCAATCGATTGTATGATCCAATAGCAGAGCCAGGGTCGACTACATATCAAAAAAATTAAAACTTTAGCAGACAATACTTCACAAAATCAAAACTTTAGCAGAGCCAGGGTCGACTATATATCAGAAAATCAAAACTTTAGCAGATTATACCTTCACAGTCAAAACTGCTCTAATCTAAAAGCATTGCATAACTAACTACACAATCTCCAATAAAACGTTCATAATCACAATTTATGGCTAAAAAATATTTTCTACAACCTAAATAAATCAATTATCATAGTTTTGATCTGCAGTTTTAGAATTATTTCAAGTGAACAACAACCAGAGTTACCTCCTACTACTCAAGCATAACAATAAAAACAATTAAAAACAGAAATACAGAATCTGAAAATATCTGGACTACTAGATGAAGAAAGAGTGTACTTAGCATCCAAAACATAAAAATTAGGGCCGAGCTGCTTTAGACTTCTGGTAAGATACTCAATGTGATTCTCGCGCCGAACCTCGAAGCTAGAAATCAAATGTCAGAATAGACATGATATCAGATAGAAATTACAGTAAGGAACTTCAGAGGTTGAATTTGATCAATATATTGATTTTGCGTGACAGAAACTCTAGCTGTAGTGAGTAGTAGGGAACTCACTTGACGGATTGAGCATGGGGAGGAAGGCGATAGACAGTATCGTAAATTCGGAAACACTGACTCTGAACAATCCATTGATCTTCCTGTGATCTAGTTCCCGTCATATTCTCTCTCTCACCGCAGCAGGTGGCCACGGTGCTCTGCGGCAGCGAGTTGCTGCTCCGACTACTGCAAGTGTTCGATTTTGGCTTTTGCACGACCGTGCGGTTCAGCGCTTTTCCTAAAGCGATTCTGAGAACCCCGTTGATATAATCAGATCAGAAGTCATACAAAAGATTATATAAAATATTTTTTAAACAAATGAGCTTTCTGTAATCAACAATTATTATTAATTAGTTAGCTTACATTTGTGCCCGTACGGGAACATTTTTGTTTAATTTTTATATACATAAATATTAGTTCGATTATCAAGTAAAAACTAAAAATATAATGAAAATAATATATTATGATTAATAATTAATTAAAATCTGAAAATCATCAATTTAAAGAAAAAATCAATTGCAAATCATTATCCTTCTGTATAATTTAGGATATTGCAGCTTATAATTATATTTTGCATATATTTTGTATTCCTATAATGTTTTAAAACAGTATATTTTAATCCATATAATATAAGGGGAATAATAATTACAAATAAAAAATAAATGACATTATTAATCATCGATCTTATCAACAATATAAAAATAAAATTGATCAGAACTGTATATATCAAAGATCAAAGGTTCAAAAAAGTATTTACATACTATGAGTCATGAGATCATAAATCATGAGCCCCACATATTCTCTGGAATGATTTTTTAAGAAATCTTTTAGGATTATTTATATTCAGAATTATTTTCGCATGATTATGAGGTTATTTTTTGTTATAATTTCGTAATATTGTAATTCAAATAACTTATTAATTTTCCGATCAGGATGTAAATAGTAGCAAAAATGTTTATATTATTATTTTTCAAATAATTTTTCTTATTGTTCGATCGACAAAATTACGTTTTAAATTTTGGGAGCTAAGTTGCATTTAAGTATCTAGTACCTCTATCCTATTATTGTTGGCACGTTTTTCTTTTTGAATTGTTCCATTAAGTTTGCATGTTTTCAAAATAGGAAACACTTTTTACACTAAAAAGTATCTCGAATTTCGTATTCTCCACTATTTTATACACAAATAGCAATTTTTCTTAATCTACGTGTAAAAAAGAAATGAGTGGGAGTATTATTTTTTGGTGTTCAATGGTATATGTAAGTAGACAAATTTTAAATTTCAAACAATAAATAACTGATTTGATAGTTGAATCGTGTTCGTGAGTCGTCAATTTAATGATTGACTTAGTTTTCAAAGAGTTTAGCTGTTTAGGCAATATTTTAAGTATGTATAAAAGCACCCATATCTACTAAGTACGTGTGGAAAATACCCAATTGAAGATGAATCATGAATGGACTAAAATATCATTAAATGCTGATTGTTTTATTTGGAATTGATGAAATAATTTTACACTTTTTTTTTTTTTTTGTGTCACGGGGAACTCGCAACCGCTATCATAAGGTGCGTACTAGGTAAATCCCATTTCGCAATTTCATACTTATTTGAAAACCAGGTGTGCGCTCAAACCCATAGAGACTTTTGGTGGGGTTCGAACATGTGATCTCTCAACCACATAAACCCACTTTAACCATTGGACTGTCCTTACACTTTTCTTATATAATAGTTCTTGTGTAAAAGGTTGTGAAAGAAAAGTAATAAATCACAATATAATTATTGTAAAAATTGTACTTTTCGTATCAATGTGTTGGTTGGGAGTTGGGACCTTAATTTTGATATGAGTTTACGCAGGGCATCAACTAATTTAAAATATTAATTTAAAGCCAAAAAAAAAAAAATAAAAATTGACTGTTCAAATATGCATTCCCCGGTGAAGGTACTAACTAGCCGATCGACCACCGCTAGTATAAGAATTGAGGGGCCTTTGGCCCAAAAGAATTTAACTACGGTAATTATTTCTGGTAAATGAATATAGGGATGGTGAATTCTCTAATATCAAAAAAATAAAATAGATAAAATCGTCACATATTTCTTTAAAAAGATTAAAACTTGAAATCATTGGATCTAGAGAGCAATTTAACGAGAACTTGAGATGACTGTGATTGCATTAAAGTTAAACATTGCAATCAAATTCATAAGTTGTCAATCTTGCCACGACTTAGCTCTATCACATTTGGCATCAGCTTACACTTTAATTTACATAATAAATAAATAAACTCATAATTGAGGATAAAATTGCAATGACTATTTATTGGTTTGTTATATCACGTGCAATAGCCTAAAAAATTGCAATTACCATCTTTTTTTTTTTAAATTATTTATTACTTCCTCCATCCATTATAATGATCTTAGTTTTTATAAGCACGTGTTTTAATAAATATAATTAATGTAAAGTAAGTGAAAAATAAGACTCCCATACTAAAATATATTAAATGAGTTGAAAATATGGATTATGGATAGTTTTTTTTTTAAATAAGTGAATTGAGTGTATTTAAAAATATTGATTTTTGGTGAGATCTATATCTATGAACATAAAATAAATATATTTTGTGAATGTATCAAAATAAAATTAAAGGAATAAATATCGAGAACGGAAATAGTATCTTTTAGTGGAGATTGAAGATGATTGTTGATAAACTTTATCAAATATACATACAAATTATGATTAGAGACCCACCACGTGAATAACTTCCTATCCAAATATGGGAAATCCATTCGCGAAACTAACTTCTTTTGAATTGTCGTAAATATCAAGAGTGATAGTTGGCAGTAAGAGTATTCATTTTCGCTCTTGCCCTTTTGGCCCATTTACTCCTCGTGAATTCCTCAATGGCGGCGGCCCATAGCTTTGTCGGATAAGTTCTTAATTTTCATGGTTAATTATCTATAATTTGTTTGTTTATGGAATCACACTTGAAAAGAAAAGAAAAGAAAAGAGAAGAGAAGAGAAGAGATAGAGAGAGTTGGCATATTTTCTTCAAATGGCTTTTGACATATTTTACTAGTTTTTCGTTTTATTTAGGAAATCGGGAGGAGTAATGTGAGAATTATTTTTATCGTGAGAACATGAGAATCAAAAAATGATGAATTCAGTGTGAAACTTGATGAATCCGCTGGGAAAGTTAGTGAATCCAAAAAATGAAATTTTCGCCTCTAATGGGATCGAACCCTGGTGAAAATTCTAAATTTTTGGATTCAATAATTTTCCCAACGGATTCATTAAACTCCATAGCAAATTCATTCTGTTTATAAAGAATTTTCATAGTTCTTAGTTCTCACGTTAAAATTGGTTTTATTCATATATAAATATATAATCAACTTTTGATTGAACCAAGTGGTGCAATTCAATTCGGTTTTGGATTTGTAACTATTACTTAATCCGTCCAAAAAATACCTTCATCTAATTTCATTTTGATCCGTCAATTTAAAATGTTCATTTTTCTTTTTTGAAAACATCAATTTTACATTTTTACTCTAAACATATTCACTTATTTAGAAATTGTAGTGAGAGAGTATTCTTACCCCAACTAAAATTGTACTCCATGTGTCTGATATGATAATATCCCAACCAATCAACTCCCAAATTTATATTTCCAAACTAATTTGAAAGTAAATGACCTTTTTTTAACAACGATGAGGTCCAAGTATCACAATAGATATCGAGCTCATATTGTTTTTTAGTGAAATTTATGAATTATAGCACTTTATATTGTCAATCAATAAACAGTCGTTTTCGGCAAACGTCATTATTGTCCACCTTTCCAACTCGCTATATAAAGACAGCATACTCTTATCGACTTCTCACACTTCTCTCCCGTTCGCAACCATACGGTGCTCTCCAATCTCTGTCTGTTTCCTTCTAATTCATCTTCACCGATTCTTCCAGTTCTCAACGGCTGCGATGGCGATGAAACGCGTCGGTGCTTCTGCAGTTCGTGCTCTTACTTCTTCAGTTTTCACCAGACACCTCCATGTAAGCTGATCTCTCCATATTTAAATCATTTTATAATGTTCTTTTTACAGTATTTCTTACGATTGTATAATTTCGTTTCCTTTTTCATTTTCTTCGAATAATTCCATGGAAAATTTGTGCTGGCCGTGATCTCGTGTTCATGAAGGATTTCTTTTGGGATTCTAAGTAACGTGTGTGTTTTACTTTTCCTTTTTTTTTTCTAAACCGAGGTAAAATTAGAAATTTATTTTCGCTTGGGAGATATTTGTATAGAGTGTAACGAAGACTGTGTGATTTTACATTGAAAAACTGAAATCATCACAGTTCACGCCATTTGTGTGAACCGTGACACCGACGTATTAGTGGGATTATGACGTGGCAACTTCTGCCATTTACTACTAGTATACTTTACAGGCTACAGCTCTCACAGTTCACCGGGCCCATTAATGTTAGTATTTTTATGTTTATTTTTTTGGGAGCGAAAATAAAGGAATATAGTAATTTATTTATTTGTATTTTTACTTTCTGAGGGATAATAGATGCAATTGTTGATTTCTTCCTTTTCGAATTTGATTGTTGCATGTAAACATTTATTATGTTTATTTCAAATCGATGTTTAATCTCAATTATTGTACGTTTGCCCAAGTGTATTTTTTTTTCTCTGGGGCTGATTTTGAAATATTTTTTAAAATATTTACTACTGGTAATAATTATATTTAAGATTAAACACCGACATTTAAAATTGATCGATCCAAATTCATAAAGAAGTAGAAAAGAACATGGCACTTAATCAGTTGATCTTGGTGGGTCAGGTGTTTTACTTATTTGAAGATTAGATTACGGGATGAAAAATCTATTACAAAAAATAAAATAAAAGTTGGGGGATGAAAATTTATTGAGATGCCTATCATCCCTCAGTATTTGGTCACATCACAAGAGATGCTCCGCCAAATAATTTTGAGTACACGACTAATTTGCTACATCAAATTTATTACTCCTTCCTACCATCAAAATTTTAATAAATTATAATGAGTAGAGAAAGTGTCAAACATTATAAATGTAAAAAAATGTTCAAATGAGAAAAATACAAGCTTTTAGTAGACGAATCAAAAATGAATTAAATGCAAGCTTTTGGTAGACGAAAGAGTAATTATTTTATAATTTTTTCCTTTTTTGCGTTTTAGTTTAATACTCCCTCCGTCCACCAAAAACGTGCATCGTTTTTGGTGGCACGGGTTTTAAGTAAACTGTAATAAGTGTAAAGTAAAGTGTATAAAAAGGTGTGTCATTGGGATAATAAATGAATATATTAATGGAATATGAGTGTAAAAAGGTGGGCCATGAGTGTTTTTTGTAAATAAGTGGATAAGTTGAGGGTAAAAATGTAAAATTGGTATTTCCAAAAAAGGAAAGTGCACATTTTTTGTGGACGGACCGAAAAGGAATTAAATGCATGTTTTTGGTGGACGGAGGGAGTATTACATTTGTTAATTAGCTAGGATTGACTGTAACCAATAGAATTTGTAGTTATTTCTTAGTTTTTATTTTTCCAATGCTGGGGTATATTATATTATAATTGTTTTTTAATAATGATTATTAAAAAAATTAAAATACTTAATTTGATGTGGTACATAAACGAGTTTCGATGGGACAGAGGATCTCATCCAATATTTGGCAGGTGATAGTTTCTGAGCTCAAATTTTTCAGTACACAATGTGGTGACAACATGCATGCATGTATGTCCATTCATTCAAATCATAGGATCCAAACAAATGCACTTCATTGGTGTTATTTGTATACACACACTAACATTAACTGACTGTCTGGAGAAGTTTTCAAGTCGATCCTGTGTGTTATGTCTGCACAGGCTTCTCCTGGCAGCAAGAAGATCGTGGGTGTCTTCTACAAGGCAAACGAGTATGCTTCGATGAACCCGAATTTCCTCGGCTGTGTCGAGAATGCATTAGGCATTCGCGAATGGTTGGAATCCCAGGGTCACCAATACATAGTCACTCCGGACAAAGACGGACCTGATTGCGGTAAGTAACAACCTTAAAGTCGTCAAAACATTATGCGTTGGTTTATTGTTCCGACTGCGTCCCTTGTAGGAGAGTCAGTGGAGGTAGCGTAGGGAGGTAGTGAACAAGAAAAAAACGCACATCACTAAGATATTTGAAATGTCAAATGACCAGTTATTTTTGAATTTTGCTAATTAGGTGGAAGAATATCTTAATTTTCTCCCTATTTAACAAAATCAAGAGATATTATGGTGAAATATCTCTGTTTTGAATTGGATTCATATGTAACATAAGATAGCAATTTGGCTTTTGTTTCTTGTGTTATGAAATTAAGCACAAAGGAATTATGAAAACAAGAAAAAGATGCAAGAATTTGTCACCTAGTTCGTCTCTCTGAGACTATGTCTGGGGTGCTGTCAGACCAGATCTTTTCAATATGATTTTCAGATACGAGGCGGCTATTTATAATGAGAAATACAGTCTAGATCTAGCCCTAGTTACAATTCTGTCGAAACTCTCTTAAACACCGTTACTAACAAAACGGGCCCAAAAAAATACGGTTCGGGGCTAGCGGGACTGTATAGTCAGTACTTTTAGGCTCCATAACTAACAGTTTGAAATGTCCATATGCAGAGCTCGACAAACACATACCCGACCTGCATGTGCTGATCTCGACTCCTTTCCACCCTGCATATGTAACCGCGGAGAGAATCAAGAAGGCGAAGAACCTCCAGCTTCTGCTGACTGCTGGCATCGGCTCGGACCACATTGATCTCAAGGCGGCGGCTGATGCTGGACTGACAGTGGCTGAGGTCACCGGGAGCAACACTGTCTCGGTTGCTGAAGATGAACTCATGAGGATTCTCATCCTCGTACGAAACTTCCTGCCCGGGCACCATCAGGTCATCAATGGGGAATGGAACGTCGCCGCTATTGCTTATCGAGCTTATGACCTTGAAGGAAAGACTGTTGGAACGGTTGGAGCTGGACGCATTGGCCGTCTGCTGCTCCAGAGGTTGAAGCCTTTCAACTGCAATCTTCTCTACCACGATCGCCTTAAGATGGATCCGGAGCTCGAGAGTGAAATCGGAGCTACGTTTGAGGAGGACCTTGATGCAATGCTGCCTAAGTGTGACATTATTGTCATCAACACTCCTCTTACTGAGAAAACAAAGTAAGTTCCATCACCTTTCTTGATTTTTCCTTATGTCAAATTTCATTACAAAACTTATGATGAATCTTGTGCTGTCTTTCTTAGAGGGATGTTTGACAAAAAGAAGATAGCAAAACTGAAAAGGGGTGTTCTGATTGTCAACAATGCTAGAGGTGCGATCATGGACACGCAAGCAGTTGTCGATGCTTGTTCGAGCGGACACATCGGAGGTATGTCGTCAAACAAAACATAAATCCAGCCTTGTTCCTGACATTTTATAGGCAAAATAAGAAATAAAGGCTTCTTGCGTTAAATTTTCAAGTCTCTAACTAGTAAGAAGCCCGTTGATGGTTGAAGAAGCCAAGTGAGCTGCTATACATTCTCTTGTAATCAAATCAAATTTGTATGGATCACTTCCAACTAGGCCCTAAAGAAGAGTAATACATAAAATGGACAGTCATTTTTTGATATATAGAGCAGCAAACTTTTTGGGACCTAGGCAATCGCATCTCTTGCCTATGCTACGGGTAGACCTTCATAAATCATATAATGTCTCAAATTGAACATTCTTAAAGAGGAAGATCAAATTCATGTCATGAACTTGAATGAGGTGTAAGAATAATCCATGAACTATGATTCTTTACCGGTTTTTCTTAGGTTACAGCGGAGACGTTTGGTACCCTCAGCCAGCTCCGAAGGATCATCCATGGCGGTACATGCCGAACCAGGCCATGACCCCTCATATATCCGGGACTACAATCGATGCACAAGTAA
This sequence comes from Salvia rosmarinus, assembly GCA_036937905.1. Taxonomy (NCBI): domain Eukaryota; kingdom Viridiplantae; phylum Streptophyta; class Magnoliopsida; order Lamiales; family Lamiaceae; genus Salvia; species Salvia rosmarinus. The sequence goes on along the minus strand of CM072813.1, from coordinate 109,119,200 downwards.
AACATTTTATGCATTGTTGAGATCTTGTATGTGTATCCATTGTCGTTTAGTTTGCTGCTTTCTGGTCACTGAATTGCAATGTTGGTGGTGGCGCAGTTGAGGTATGCTGCTGGGACAAAAGACATGCTGGATAGGTATTTCAAGGGCGAGGATTTTCCTGAGCAGAATTACATCGTCAAGGATGGAGAACTGGCGAGCCAGTACCGGTAGACGACCGAGCTTCACCGCGTGCCCGAATAAAGGGAGCTTGTTTCTTCAATGTTGTTGTTCCTGTTTGAATTTGAGTTGATGCATGGTGTTTGATGGAGCTCCGGAAGGATTAATTAGTGAATAAACGCTTTTTGCAGTAGAGATGCTTCGACTGTGGAAGAACGCTGTAGTTTGGACATATATTTGTTTATGTCTCAACTTTTGGACATTTTCTCGATCATGTTCTAACGTTTAATAACTTATGAACCATTTTAATATTTGCACAGTTTTTGGAAAGAAATGCTCAAATTTAGTTTGAGTATTTGTCTGCTGTTGTAAGATTGAGTTGAAGACTGGAGGTTTAGTTCTATCTCAAACTTCCTTGTTTGACAATCTTACATGGTTTTTGGGTTAGGATCTGAACTTTTCTTTTTTGGAAAGGATAGGATCCGAATTTATCGACACAGAATTATAGAACTCATCTAGCCTATGCAAAATCAGCAAGAAAAAATACTTTCTCCCAAAAGTATGAATATAATTTCATATTTAAAAAATAATGATAAATACACATTTATTATAATTCATGGAAGAAGATAAATTTTAAAGTTGAGAACACAAATTGTTTAATTGAATCTGAAAAAGGAAAAGAAAAGGAAAACTGGACAGCCCAGGCTAAATGCTGGGCAGGCCCATACCAGTTCACCCGACCCGAATTTCCTCATCCTCGCGGTTGTACGGCCTCTAGGGTTTAAGATCCAGAGGTTTTTGGAATCCAACTGTAAACCATGGCGTCCTGCGCTAGAAATCTGGTGCAACGATCTTCCAACACAGCGAAAGCCCTGCTGTTCCGCAGCCAATCATCGCATTCCATTCCCGTCGGAGCACCAAAGCTCAGTGGACTCGCAGCGACCTTACCGCGGCCGTCGCCTCGCCTCCGTCCTTTCTTCTCCTCCACCTCCAGGTTCGCCTGAAACATTCTCGTTGTTTTTGGATAATTAAGAGATAATTGTGTTGAATGAAGTTGGAATTTGGTGAATGTTTAGGCTGCCGGTGGAATTAGGGTGTGGAGAGTCGTTGATGCCCCTCCATTCTGCGACGGCGACGGCATTGCTGAATTCGATGCTGTCTTCCAAGGTTGGGCGCTGGGGTTATCTCTCAGAAGGTAATTCATTGGAATTGTTGTTATTTTTCCTTTTTAGCACTTTTTTTTGGTTTTAAATTGTTGGGATTCAATTTCTATGATTTTGTGCTAGATTTCTTTGGCTTCTTACTAATATCTATAGTGATATGGATGTGGATTGATTCATTCAATGCTGTATTTGCACCGAGTGGTAGGTTGTTTGGGTTGCGCTTTGATGAATGTCTTGTAGAAGGAATTATTTTCTTTTTTTGAGTGAATTTAAGATTTTACTGCCCGAATTATTGATCGAATAATGCAAGTTGGTTTCTGAACTACAACTGCTAATCCTTGATTTGCCTGATGCTATACTTGTATTGAATGGTAGATTGTTTGGGTTAAGCTTTGTGCTTTGATTATTGTGTTGCAGAATGTTTATTTTCTTTTTTCGAGGGGATTTTATATTTTATTGTCCTTATATTAGTGATCAAATAATGTTACTTGGATCTGAACTACAACTGCTAATCCTCGAGAATAGAAGAGTGCAAGTTCTAGTATACAACCTTACAAACTTTCTTGTTCGGAAAAAGGTTTTCCAAGTCTTTCTATTGTTTGAACATAAGTAAGGCCTTTGTGACTGAGTGTTGTTATTAGCTCCCGCCTTAGGTGTTAGTTTTGTGGGTAAAGAGAGCTCTTGATGGTAAAAGCAGTCGAGAAATGTCTACCAAATGCAATCAAATCAATACACTCATGATGAGTATATTCTTTTTGACGGATCAATCTAGATGTTTTTGTTATCACATTTTGAGGTTTGTTCAAGATTTGGATCAAGAGGGTATGATTCTTTCTTCTTTTGCTTCCTGTCAGGCTTCGCGACTACACTATAACAGGACCTGTAATGGAGAGGTCAGGAAGACCGCTTGCACCTAATTCTATCATCATCTTTAAACGTAAAATAAATGTATCACCAAAATGGTTGTGTTGTTGGTAGAATATGACCCTTCTTCTTCTATACCTGCTCAAATTTGTAATATGTGGTTTTTGATGTTACACTTTAGGAGGTGATTGTGTTTGTCTTTTTGATGCGTTTCATTCTCCTAGATAAGCTTATTGGTTGGCCTGTCTTTTGGATTTCTTTCGGGCGATTAAATTGAGATTCTAAGTGTATCGATTTTTTATGTGGCCCTTTTGGTGGTGGGATACTGGATTAACTGGATATGTAATCCATCGTATTCAGGAATAGTTTTTTTCTTCTGTTTTCTGCATCTTACCGCGTTCTTTTGTTCAAAGGACTGACAGTTCTTCCTCGAGTTCAATTTGTCGAGGCACCGAATTAGTTCGGGAAAAATTTAGGTGGTAGTCTTGTTTTTGTTGATGCAAAATGGTTATCTCGACTAAATTTGAATGCTTGTATTGGATCCATTTTCACTTGCAAATTTTGTTTTCTTGATGAAGTCAAATAGCCGCCCGTTTTGTAAGATCGACTGAGTGAAAATTTCGTTTGTCATAATTTGTTCTATTGGGCTCTTTTCATTGCTGCACTTTTTATAGTTATTTTCTTCTTTCCTTTCATGATGTCTTCACGTGAGAATGCATAGAAAACACAACTAAATTTTCAATTAGTGTATGGTCCTCATATGAAATTCCAATTAGAATGTGGTATTAATGCATCCTTGCCAAAAGATGTTTTCATAAGAAACTTTGTGAAGAAATTATATCTGTTTAGTAAAGGGCTAGATGCACATCATCAATGCTATTGCGGCATTTCAAATAATTTATATTTTTTTACAATATTGTTAATTTAGTGCACACATTATTAATAAAAGTAAATCGTTATTCCAAATAGTTCTTCTACCGTTCTAGGTGCACTCTTAATATAATTTCAGTACACTATATTTTCTTAAATGATCACTGTCTCGTATAAAAAAAAATATAATATATGTAGCTAGTTGGATACCATATAAAGGAAATAAAATAATATAGATTTTACATGAAGTTACGTGCTATTTTCATGTGGATTACGACAAGCTGCATAAGACTATCCACTATAGTGAATTTTTGTTAACCCAAAATCAAATAAAATATTAATTTTTCTCTCCTCCACATATACAATTCAACCTTCATCTTATTTCTACTCACATTAGTGACTCTCACATGATCTAAATCATTTTTCTTTTTGTATTATTGTATTATCCATAATAATTTTAAGTGTATTTAAAAAATCTTAAAAAATAGAAAAAATATATATTATTTATGGAATTCATATTTAAGATAAAATTAATTACCATATATTTAGAAACTCATAATTTACTTGATTATAAAACAAAAATTACAACATGAAATTGAAAATACATAAACCAAGTTACAAATAGATATACAAAATTTAAATAAGAAGTAGAATAGATGCAAATTACATATTCAATTGTGCGTGTCGAATTTTCCCATATGTGCTCAATTAAGTCCTTTTGAAAAGATATATGAGCTTCTCGATTTCGAAGTTGATCCCTGTTGACCATGTAACAGACCTGCAATTCTTTCAGTCAAGTAGTGAAAAGGTTCAACATCTTCACTTGTATTTTCTTTCAGTCGAGCAGTGAAAAGGTTCAACATCTTCACTTAAAGGTAAATCCATCAAAATTTATGTGGGATCATAAATTCATAATAGTTTTGGTATGTGTCTCGTTCATCCTTGACTATCATATTGCACACGATGATACAAGCCATCATAATTTTCCCCATCAAAATCATATCCCAAATGTGACATGAACGTCGAATAAATGCAAAACGAGCTTGTAAAACTCCAAAGGCTCTATCGACATCTTTTCTTACAACCTCTTGGTGTTGAGCGAACAACTTATGCTTTCGAATCATTGGACTTGTAACTGACTTGACAAATGCAGCCCAAGAAGGATATATGCCATCAGCGAGATAATATGCTCTATCATTTTGACGATCATTTAATACATAACTTATCTTTAGTGATATACCTTACAAGATATCACTAAAAATTGGAGATCGATGGAGTACATTAATATCATTGCACGAACCTGGTGTTCCAAAGAACACATATCATATCCATAAATCATATGATGCAACATTGTAAGTTTTTCTTTCCCAGATATGAGTCTTTGAGAGTTGCAACAAGCTGGTCCATTATATGCCTACATACTTTCTTTGAGGCCACCTCAAGTGAAATTGAAACCCATAACATAATGCACAATATTAAAAAGTTATAGACAACAATCATAGTTTATTAAAAACATTTATTAACCAAGATATGTAGATAAAGTATGAATGAACATGTCCAGTAGGTGAAAACTACATTGGCACAATGTGCACTCAAATATGAATGACTAAACTATTTATTAAAAATGTTGATTTTACTAATAGAACTGTATGAGCATATGGTATAAATATACATATATATGGATAATATAGGCGAGTGGACATCCATGCAAATAAAGTATGGACCAGAAAATCGTAATCGCAAACAGGTACAATGATTCATTATTTATTAAAAAGTGAAAGCAAAACAATACATAAACATCAACTAAAACAACACATAATATAAGAAAGATACATGTTGAAATGTTTAAAAGGAAAACAACCCAATGACATACAAAATCGAAAGATATAGACAAGGAAAACATCGCCTACACAATCATATAGTTAGGCATATGAAAAGCTATATAAAAACTTGCAAACAAAAGTTTCTACCCAACTCACATTATAATGATGCAGATCTCGATCTACAATCTCTGTTAAGAAATGGTTTACCTTAATAAAGGTGAATGTGGGTACCTGATCTCATTCGACGAAGCCAAAGGCAATTCCGACTGAACTAGAGGAGGATTCACCATCGTCGTTGGAGGTCTCTGCGGTTGAGTGGAGAAAAATGGAAAGAAAAAGAGTTTTGATGATTTTGGGAGAAGGGAATGAATTTGGGGAAATAGAAAGTATTGATATAGCTTCGCGGGGAAGCTTTATTTCAAAATCAGAAATAAAATGGTGAAATTTATTTCTCACTTTCAAGTTAATTATAAATTGTCGAGAATTTTTTTCATGTACTTGACATATGAGATGTAGAGATCGGTATATGAAATTTAACTTCCATGAGAAGCTTTATTGTGTGGTGGGTCCCAAATTCTAACCTTGGTTAGGTTAGATTCTTCTTTCGATTTAATTAAATCAAAATATAAAAAAAAGCAACGTGTCGATTAGGGGGAGTGAATGTGCACTACATCCGATCTCACTAGGGATGACATTGGATCATGGATCCGATCTAAATTCGATTCTATATCCATTTAAATATATGTATATATAATTTTTATTTTTATTTGTAAGTATATTATATTATTTTTCTTTCTAGTCGAAGTTGGATAAACTAGGTTATGGAATTGGATGATAGGTCAATAACATTAGAAAATTATATAGTATATTTAATAAAATTTTGTATATGAGTGGTTTATTTGCTATGATATGTGTACTACTTCTTCTATTCTCATTGCAATATTATTCGTTGTAATGAAAGTAAAAGTAAATTTATATCTAATATATTCATGTATAGTGATGATTGTAGAAATTTTAAATAATTATCATAATATTATTTTGTATTTAAATTATTATTATTAAATTGTTGTGAATTATAGTTGATTTATGATTTATTTTAGAAGAAAAAACATATAGATCTAGACTCTGAACCTTGCGGAATTTATGGATTTGAGTCTGAATCTAATTTTTTTAGATCCAATGAATCTGGATCTGACCTAAATCAAAGCAAAAAAATTTGAATTTGGCTCTATTAGCGGGAAGAATTAGATAAAAAAAAAATACTATTTGTGAGGAATCTACTGTTTTCGCACCCTAACCAATAGGTCAATAGGTAAGGGTAATGTGATGATAGATATCACATTACCCATTTTATATTATATAAGGGTAGGCAACGAAACACATGGGTTTTTATTTTATTCCACTATTAGAGACTATTTCCTATAATCAGCCAATTGTAACCAAACCTACTACTTTAACTAGTACGATCTAGATCTACACCTATATTTCTCCCACTTTCCTATTTCCAATATTCATGCAAAGGTCTTCGCAAACAGCCGCAGAATCCTCGCCGCAGCCTCCTCGCTCGACCGTATAACGGTAAATGATTTCCTTGCACAGTCACGACATCTTTTCGTTTGTTTCTTCGAATCTGTGCGCGAAATGTGTTGGACGCTTTATGAATTGTAGTTCTAATGGAGATTTTCTGCTTGCTTTTGTGCGTTTGTAGCGTTTGGCACCAGGCGAGCAGCGCAGAAGAGCGAGGATGGGAGCGATTTGCGTAGACGAGTCCTCGTTGTCGTCGAAATTCAGTTTCGCGTGCTCGCAGGATCTGAGATTCTCCAAGAAAGTTCATGACAATGTCCATGGAAACATTTATCTCGATCAGGTATAGTGTATCGTGTGCGCTTTCTGTGTGTGTGTTTATTGGCGCTACTATTCTTCATGCTCAAAATTGTTAAATTAGTCGATAGTCAGTGAATAGATTCATTTTAGAGATGAAATTTTCAGTTTAAGTTTTGTGAAAGCTGTTGTATATTCATACTTGAAGAGCTAATATATTGTCTGGTGTTAAGCGTTTGTTCAGATATAGTCAATTTATCGATTGTTTACTGTTGTGCAGCTCTGTTTGAAATTTGTTGATACCGAGCAGTTTCAGAGGTAAACTAAATTAATTCTGCCATCCATATCTGATGTACTTGTGATGAAGAGTGTTCGTTTGGTTGAGATTTTTGGTGAATTTGGTTGGAGTGGTGGAATCTAGAGAATTAGTTTTGTGGGAGAACTGTTCGCTAGTGAAGATTAATGTTCGTTTTAGAACTGAGGGAAAGGACTCTGACTATAGTTGACTATTGGTTTGAAAAACCTGTTAAGGAGGAATATTTATTATAGTGGGGAATTTTGTTGTTGTTTCTTATATATATATGTCAGATTGTTTCTCAAAAGTTAAATTTATAATTCAAGAATCTATTAAAAATCCTCAAACAAACAGTACTCTTAGTTTCTAACACAATATTTGTTTTATTGCCAGGCTGCGCTATCTTAAGCAACTAGGTGAGCGAAAGATATTTGAATTTCTCTCTTTATAGTCATTCACCAATTACTACACTTTATTTATGAGATGGTTATGCTGATTATCTTGAGTGTAAGAATTATGACTTTAAGGTTTTTAATGTAGTATTATCTGTTCATTTTATTTAATGAATGATGTGAAGAAAACCATTGGCTAGTTACAATCTTTCTATGCTATTCGATTGGCAACTCTGAGGAAATTACATTTTAAGGAATTGATATTTATTCATGCTCTTCCGCAGTAAAAGTTTTCTTATAAAGATGCCGATATGTTGTTATGGAAACCCAGTTGTAACTGATTCTTGCCCGCCTTACTTGTTTGCTTCCAAAATCGGAAGCAAATGCGTATGGCCTTTTTACACAATTATAGTTGCTTGTGTTGTTCAAACTGCAGTGATTCAAGAAGAAATATCACTGATTAGATAATTGTTTTGATGAAGCTCTCTTTTGTTGACTACTTTGTTTATACTCCCTACGTCCACCAAATACGTTCATTTAATTCCATTTTTGTCTGTCTACAAACATCAACTTCACATTTTTACCTTAAACCTATCCATTTATTACAAAAAAACCACTCATGACCCACCTTTTACACCACTATCCATTAATATATTCATTTATTATCCTCATGGCCCACCTTTTTACATCCACTTACTTTACACTCATTACAATTTATTAAAACCCTTGCCACCAAAATCAAGGAACGAATTTGGTGGACGGAGGGAATAATATTTTATTTTATCTTCAGGAATGGCACACACGGTTTATCCAGGAGCTGTCCATTCTAGATTCGAACATTCTCTTGGAGTTTATTGGCTTGCTGGTGAAGCTGTTCACAAACTTAACGCTCAACAAGTATGCCCTCTACATTAGAATTGTTTATTCAAAGTAAGAAGTGAAGTTATTTTGTACTCTTTGTAAATGGTATGCATTTTGCAGGGACTAGAGCTGGGTATCGATCGCTTTGATATGCAGACTGTGAAACTTGCAGGTTCTTTTTATTTTTTATGTTTTCATAAGTAGGAGCATCTATTTGCATAATTTATAGTTCTTGACCACATCTTATGCTTCGATTGACAGGGCTCCTGCATGACGTAGGTCATGGGTTGTTTGAACATGAGTTTCTTCCTAAGGTCATTGCGGGATCAGAATGGTAATATTGTATGACTAACTGTATTTCTTGTAGAATTATGTGTTTTCAGTTTATAATGTCCTGTTAAACTCTTATAATGATGTTTATAGGTCTCATGAGCATATGTCTGTAGAGATGGTGGATCATATTGTTGATGAGCATCACATTGACATAGATGTTGATACCATTAAAAGAGTAAAGGTGAGTTAATGAAAATGCTTATCATCACTTGTTTTAATTTGTGAGTTCTACTTGAGATTTTTCTTGGTATCCGAAGCTTGTTGAGATAAGTACATAATATTCTGATGTGATAAAGTCAACTGACATTAGTACTCTTTCTGCTGAGTCCTTAATACATATACTACTTGTTGGTTGTGTTAGGTCCTCTGAGGAATTTTGTTAGTTAAATTCTAAGTAGAAGATATTGATGGAGACATGTTACTAGTAGTAGTACTGCTGAATTGTACTTTCATTTCTAAATGATGGTTTGTGATATGAAATGGAATATTTTCATTGAACTTATTCTGGGGAAATATTTATTTCTAATCTTGAGGCACTAAGGCTTTAGTGTTAGTATTTGATGAAATTGGCTCAATGGTAGTTCCATTTTTTGTATGTAAAGAGCATTGTTGAGCCAATTCTTTACTTGTTAGCTAATGCTATGACTCCATTTCTTTCCCTAATACTTTTGCAGGAAATGATACTTGCAAGTTCTAAATATGCTAGCAAAGTAAGTGATACTGTAACGATCATGGCGATTTTATTTTACCAGTAATAGTGCAGCTTTATGGTATGTCAGATCACTTGTTCAGATTAAATAAGTGGTTTTCTCCAATCTCTAGAGCACAAGGGAAAAGCGTTTTCTTTATGATATTGTGGCAAATGGTCGAAATGGCATTGACGTTGACAAGTTAGTAACCTCAACTCAGGGGACTATATTTTCTTTATAGATATCATCTTTCCAAGTATATCTTCCTTCAAAACATTGTTTATCATTTTGTTATTAATACATGATTAATTTGTGCTGCAGATTTGATTACATTGTCCGTGACAGCCGAGCATGTGGCTTAGGATGCAACTTCCAGTTTGAGAGGTTATTGTCGAATTTTATTTGTCATTCAACTAACATGCTGACAGTTTACTAACAACTTAGGCAAGAATTTACTAGATACAGCCATATTCATGAATGATTCTTTGTGACTTGCAGGTTAATGGAGAGTATGAGAGTTATGGGAGATGACATATGCTATCGGGCAAATGAATGTAATTATATAAATAACAGAGCTGAACATACTCCTTTGCTTTTAGTTACCTACCCTCTTTTATAGATTATAAATTTCAGATCTGACCATCCACAAGTTGTTTGCCACACGAGCTGATCTTTACAGAACTGTTTATACTCATGCAAAAGTAAAGGTATGGGTTATGCAGTTAATTTAATTGCATTTATATAGCAGGAACAAAGTTATATCTTGCTTTGTTTACCTTGGGTGGCCTTTTTACATATAAAAATCGCTGAAAATTTAGTTTTGTGTTTCAGGCTATAGAGCTGATGGTGGTAGATGCCTTGGTGAGCGCAAATAGTTATCTACAAATAGCATCTCACATACAGGATCCTTCTCAGTATTGGAAGGTTGACGAGCTCTTCAATTGATATCTTACTAACTTCATATTGCACTGTATATCGATTCATGTTTTCTGTTTTCTGTTATAGTTAGATGATACAATTATGAAGACAATTGAGACTGCTCCAGACCATGAACTGAAGGAATCCAGGGATTTGATCCTTCGGATTCGCCGGAGGGACTTATATCAGGTCTCAAAAATTATATACTCGGCGATTAGTGATTACGACTGCTACTTTGTTTTTAAATTATTTTCGCTCCGAGTGTATTGCATCAACAGTTATCTGCTGACCTTCTATTTCGGTTTGCAGTATTGTAATGAGTATGCTGTTCCAAAGGACAAATTGGAGAATTTCAAAAAAGTCACTGCTCAAGATATTGTTTGTTCACAGGTATGTTTGCTTTAGAAAATAACATTTTAGTATTTTAGGCTTATCTTCCAACAAACTATCCGCATTTTATCTTTATTGCATTCTTGCTTTATAGAAAAGTGGACCGTCAATTAATGAGGATGATGTTGTCGTTAGCAATGTCCGGATTGATTTGACTCGTGGAAGGGATAATCCTCTTGAGAGGTGCTTATCCATATTGAATTACTTCATACACTCATTTCCTTTGCTATAGGTTTTAGCTGGCTATATTAATGTTTTGTATTCTTTTCATGCATTGTTTCTTCCAGCATCAAGTTTTTCCAGGTATGAATTGATTACGTGTCCCAATCGTGGCTCTTTCAGAATCTCATTTCCACAATTTTTCACGCCTGCAACCTTTTGTTTTTGACTGCTCTCCTCCCTCCTCTCCCTTCTTTTCAAGGATTATGAAAGTGAGGAGAAACTCACCATCTCCGATGATCGCATCAGCCACTTGCTTCCAACATCTTACCAAGACATGATCGTGCGAGTGTACTCCAAAAAGCCTGAACTGGTCTCTTCAATCAGCTATTGAACTTGATTAAATTCCATGGCTACGTAGTTGTACGTATAAATGCTCGAGTTTTATGTTTGTGCAGGTTGGAGCTATTTCTGATGCCTTTGAGAATTTTCAATACAAGACTTACGGAGTCAAAACACAAGTGCTTGCAACACCTGAGAAGAAAAGGCGACTACGGATGTAGTGGCTCCACTATCCTGGTTCTTTCTTTCTCTTCTTTAAACATGATGCAGCTATATACACTACACATATACATATGTTCTTGAATGGCAATATTCACATGGGCCACCGAATTCATTGTTGAGAACTACGTAATGTGTCACTTCGGTAAGACTTATTAATAATAATATTCATTTGTACATGTCCGAATTCTTTCCGGATAAACATCGTTCGACATATGAAGCGAAATGGTTATAGACAACATAATGGCTTCTTTTGCTTAGGAGCTCTTATGAAGCGAAATGGTTATAGACAACATAATGGCTTCTTTTGCTTTGGACCTCTTTTTTATGTTTATGCATATATTTTAGGGCAAATATACTGCTGATCTAACCTAATAAAAGTTTGTGTTTTCAAATCTAACACGATAAATCAAATCTAATTTGGTTCAATTATCCGGTGCCGGATTGTGTAGCTAGCTGCTAGAATTATGTGACTTTTTAATTTGAATATAGTATAATTATTATATCTTTTCGCACCATTAAGTATGTTCAAATCTAAAAGTCATGTGTGATTCCAGTTGCTAGCTTCCCAATTCGGCACTGAAAGTTTGATCATATTGGATTTGAAGATATTTTCAATCCGTAATGGGACATGTTTTTGTAAATAACCATTGGGTTATAATTGAAAACACAAACTTTTAGTAGGTTGTCTAGTATATTTCCCCTATATTATATTTACTTAAAGGCTATTGATTATGCGTCTCAATTTAATGAACTTGCTATCCTATTTGATGTTTTTATGCACCACTTGTCTATTGTTTCTTTTCTTTCTTTTTTTGCCCCAACTTTTTCCGTGCTTTGTTCTGGAACATCTTGTTTAGATGCCGTATATCAAGCACAATTATCACCATCATTTTCTTGCTTTGATAACTGAATTTTTGTTTTCTGGCTTATGAAAAAAATTGTGGTCGATTTTCGTTCCAGTGTAGGGGAATTACCCTATATAAGGTAATATATATAAAGAGTGGACAGCATTATTTGTTCCCATATTCGTACTTTAGGTACTACTAGAATTTTCTAAAAGTTGGCTACAAATATTAGCAATTAAATTATTGTCCCTGTTTCTTTTTTACGTGTCTCTGTACCCTTGGAGATTGGAGTCTTATATAACTCTTTTTATCACGTTAGAGACAGAAGGTAATGTCGATACTATCTCTGAGGGTAGTGGTGTTTATATTTCAATATTATATGTAATTAAATATCAATATAAATGGGACTAAATCTTTACTCAGCGTGGTATATTACAATATTATATGTAATTAAATAGTAATATAAATGGGGCCAAATCTTTACGCACCGTGGTATATTGGCTTATCTCCACTATGACTACATCATGCTTCAAGTTGTATTACTGTATATACACTTATGGTTCATGCTTTTATATAAACAAATATTTTTCTCGATTTTTGACGACCTCTCTAGCTATTGAAACACGAAATAATTGAATATTTTAAAGTTTCAGGCTTTTTTGTGTTTGGGTTATTTTGGAAGTTTTGTAGCATCTTTTCTCAAAAAGTCATAGATTAATAATCCTAGTATCTGCGACATATACTGAACAGATATATGTAATAAAAGTAGTCTCTGCGACAGTTTTGAAACAAATATGAGTAAGTACATTTTAAATAAATTTAAGGAATATTTAATGAGCGACTACTCCATCCATTGTCATCCCCATAGCTACACTAATTATCTCGACGGACCGCTTAAAGTCATAAAAGATAAAGATGCAGTTGTTATATATTTCGAAAGTGGGTTTTGCTTATGAAATTGATGATAATTAAGTATGATTCGTTTTCAATTTTGAGTTCAAAAATGAAGTTCCTTTGACTAATTTTTGGACATTAATCCGATAAAAGGTGTCATTGTTTTTCTTTTATATATATATATATATATATATATATATATATATATATATATATATAGGGGTGAGTTATGGTAAAAAGCTCCTTATTATACGAAATAGGAATAGTAGCATATATTTCATATTTGTGTAGATAATCAGAATTACTATCTTGCATATGTTAGTTTAGTACATATTTCATCATTTCGTAGCACATATGTTAAATATATTAGTTTATCACATCTTTCATTGCAGGGTAGCACAAGAAGGGTTCTAATGCTGCACAGTAATCCGCGTAGTACACAAAACACAAAGCACAAAACTGTAGCACAACCGAAATTAAAATCTCAACCATTGATCCAGCAAATCAACGGCCCAAATTTATTTTAATTTTTATTTTCTATCAAATTATCTTTTCCTACCTGAACCATCTCCTATATATATATTTATTTATTTCTTTAAGAGATAGTGGCTAGAGCATAATTTGCTAGTTCAGTCATTGCATCGGAATTATTACATGGAAATGGCCTTCCTCAGATGGCCTGTTCCTTAGTGCTCAATGACTAAAACCTATATATATATATATATATATATATATATATATATATATATTTTCTATCTTATTACCTAATAATTCTATATGGGAGAGACATTGTTTTAGAACAACGAGGACCCTAGAGTTAATCAGTCTATTGAAACTGAAGTGATACAATTGGCAAAGTGGGTAAATTAATAATAAAACTTATAAGTCCAAATTTCATTAACGATTTTTAAATTGAATTTGTTGTACATATCTTAATTAATGATGTATGTATACGATACAACACAAGAGTTATTCATAACATACTCATTATTGATCTCTGTTTGCTTCCTGACGGCTTCGCGACTCCACTATAACAGGACCTGTAATGGAGAGGTCAGGAAGACCGCTTGCAGCTAAGTCTATCATCATCTTTAAACGTAAAATAAATGTATCACCAAAACGGTTGTGTTGTTGGTAGAATATGAGCCTTCTTCTTCTATACCTGCTCCTTAAATTTGTAATATGTGGTTTTTGATGTTACACTTTAGGAGGTGATTGTGTTTGTCTCTTTGATGCGTTTCATTCTCCTAGATAAGCTTACTGGTTGGCCTGTCTTCTGGATTTCTTTCCGGCGATTAAATTGAGATTCAATGCTATTGCGACATTTCAAATAATTTTTTTACAATATTATTAATTTAGTGCACACATTATTAATAAAAGTATATCGTTAATCCAAATGGCTCTTCTACCGTGCTAGGTGCACTCTTAATATAATTTCAATACACTCTATTTTCTTAAATGATCACTCTCTCGTATAAAAAAAAATATAATATATATATTAAAGAAATGGTATTACTTTAAACTCTAAATATTATTTATTTTATCAAAAATATTTTGAACGTTTAGAAATATTTATTTAAATAATCAATTATCTATTTTATATTAAAATATCTGGTGTCCATTTTTCGGCTTCAAAAATCTTAACATAGCTCGTTGGATAATACATAAAAGAGACAAAAAATAAAATAATATAGATTTCACATGAAATTTAGTGTCATTTTCATGTGGCTTACGACAAGTTGCATAAGATTCTAGTGCTTGAAAATGGATGCAACATACATAATATTGATAGTTGATGGTTTAAATAAATAGTTTTTAATAGTTCAAGATATTTTTGATAAAATATATATAATATTAGGTTTAAAGTAATATTTATCCTTAAAGAAATTGTAAAGAGTGTGGTTTTTTTCATTTTAAAACTAAAATTATATGTAATAAATTATATACTGAGACATAAGATGTCAGAGAATATAAAAAATAGAAATAATATAAAAGAGAGATATATAAATAATTTTAATTTTACATATGTTATTTTTGTCTGCCTACTTTCTGCAATTAATGTCGACAAAACAAATAACGCGATATGAAATTTACCAATTTAGAAAAAAAAGGAAAAAGATCCACTAATCGCGTAACGGACAAAAGAGGACAATCCTTTGCTGCAGCCACACGCTTTTGGCGGGCACTATTTCTCCCACTTTCCTCTTTCCAATATTCCTGCAAAGTTCTTCGCAAACAGCCGCAGAATCCTCGCCGCCGTCTCCTCGCTCGACTGTATAACGGTAAATGATTTCCGCACACAGTCACGACATCTTTTCGTTTGTTTCTTCGAATTTGTGCGCGAAATGTGTTGGAAGCTTGATGAATTGCAGTTCTAATGGAGATTTTCTGCTTGTTTTTGTGCGTTTGTAGCGTTTGGCACCAGGCGAGCAGCGCAGAAGAGCGAGGATGGGAGCGATTTGCGAAGACGAGTCCTCGTTGTCGTCGAAATTCAGTTTCGCGTGCTCGCAGGATCTGAGATTCTCCAAGCAAGTTCATGACAATGTCCATGGAAACATTTATCTCGATCAGGTATAGTGCATCGTGTGCGCTCTCTGTGTGTGTATGTGTGCGAGTGTTTAGTGGAGCTACTATTCTTCATGCTCAAAATTGTTGAATTAGTCGATAGTCAGTGAATAGATTCATTTTAGAGATGAAATTTTCAGTTTAAGTTTTGTGAAATCTGTTGTATATTCCTACTTGAAGAGCTAATAATTGTCTGGTGTTAAGCGTTTGTTCAGATATAGTCAATTTATCGAGTGTTTACTGTTGTGCAGCTCTGTTTGAAATTTGTTGATACCGAGCAGTTTCAGAGGTAAACTAAATTAATACTGCCATCTATATCTGATGTACTTGTGATGAAGTGTGTTTGGTTTGGTTGAGATTTTTGGTGAATTTGGCTGGAGTGGTGGAATCTAGATAATTAGTTTTGTGGGAGAACTGTTCGCTAGTGAAGATTAATGTTCGTTTTAGAACTGAGGGAAAGGACTCTGACTATAGTTGACTATCTGGTTTGAAAAACCTGTTAAGGAGGAATATTTATTATAGTAATCTAGTAGAATTTCTTATTAGTTGGAAAAAAGTGGGAGGAATTTTGTTGTTGTCCCTTATATATATATGTCAGATTGTTTCTCAAAAGTTAAATTCATAATTCAAGAGTCCATTAAAAATCCTCAAACAAACAGTACTCTTAGTTTCTAACACAATAACTGTTTTATTGCCAGGCTGCGCGATCTTAAGCAACTAGGTGAGCGGAAGACATTTGAATTTCTCTCTTGATAGTCATTCACCAATAACTACACTTTATTTATGAGATGGTGATGCTGAGTATCTTGAGTGTAAGAATTATGACTTTAAGGTTTTATAAGGTAGTATTATTATCTGTTCATTTTATTTAATGAATGATGTGAAGAAAACCATTGGCTAGTTACAATCTTTCTATAATATTCGATTGGCAACACTGAGGAAATTGCATTTTACTGACTTGATATTTACTCATGCTCTTCTCTTCTGCAGTAAAAGTTTTCTTATAAAGATGCCGAGATGTTGTTATGGAAACCCAGTTGTAACTGATCCTTGCCCGCCTTACTTGTTTGCTTCCAAAATTGGAAGCAAATGCGTATAGCCTTTTTACACAATTATAGTTGCTTGTGTTTTTCAAACTGCAGTGAATCAAGAAGAAATACCACTGATTAGATAATTGTTTTGATGAAGCTCTTTTTTGTTGACTACTTTGTTTATAATATTTTATTTTATCTTCAGGAATGGCACACATGGTTTATCCAGGAGCTGTCCATTCTAGATTTGAACATTCTCTTGGAGTTTATTGGCTTGCTGGTGAAGCTGTTCACAAACTTAAGGCTCAACAAGTATGCCCCTGCATTAGAATTGTTTATTCAGAGTAAGAAGTGAAGTTATTTTGTACTCTTTGTAAATGGTATGCATTTTGCAGGGACTAGAGCTGGGTATCGATCGCTTTGATATGCAGACTGTGAAACTTGCAGGTTCTTTTTAATTTTTATGTTTTCATAAGTAGGAGCATCTATTTGCATAATTTATAGTTCTTGACCACATCTTATGCTTCGATTGACAGGGCTCTTGCATGACGTAGGTCATGGACCTTTTAGTCATTTGTTTGAACGTGAGTTTCTTCCTAAGGTCATTGCGGGATCAGAATGGTAATATTGTACGACTAACTGCATTTCTTGTAGAATTATGTGTTTTCAGTTGATCATGTCCTGTTAAACTGTTATAATGATGTTTATAGGTCTCATGAGCATATGTCTGTAGAGATGGTGGATCATATTGTTGATGAACATCACATTGACATAGATGTTGATACCATTAAAAGAGTAAAGGTGAGTTAATGAAAAGGCTTATCATCACTTGGTTTAATTTGTGAGTTCTACTTGAGATTTTTCTTGTTATCCGAAGCTTGTTGAGATAAGTACATAATATTCTGATGTGATAAAGTCAACTGACATTAGTACTCTTTCTGCTGACTCCTTAATACATCTACTACTTGTTGGTTGTGTTAGGTCCTCTGAGGAATTTTGTAGTTAAATTCTAAGTAGAAGATATTGATGGAGACATGTTACTAGTAGTAGTACTGCTAAATTGTACTTTCATTTCTAAATGATGGTTTGTGATATGAAATGGAATATTTTCATTGAACTTATTCTGGGGAAGTATTTATTTCTAATCTTGAGGCACTGAGGCTTTGTGCTAGTATTTGATGAAATTGGCTCAATGGTATTTCCATTTTTTGTATGACTCCATTTCTTTCCCTAATACTTTTGCAGGAAATGATACTTGCAAGTTCTAAATATGCTAGCGAAGTAAGTGATACTGTAACGATCATGGCTATTTTATTTTATCAGTAATGGTGCACAAGGTTTAAATATACGTTTTAAGCACCGAGACGTTTCCAATAGCACCGCGAGGCGTAAGCCTCAAGACGGTCCGAGGCGTAAATCACAAAAACACATAAAAATTATAACTAATATAAAATAACACATAAAAACATAACAAATATATTACAACAGATACAAAAAACATAAGTTTATAATTAAGTACTTATGAGTCTTTTAAAATCTTAAACTCAAATCTAATAATTATTCACCATAATCAAAAGTATAAGAAGCGAGACTACGGAGACAACTTCAACCTCAGATTGTGACAACCAAATACATAATTAATTAAAAATTACTGCAATTACTAAAATAATAAACTAAATAAAGGCAGAATTGTTGCCGAACTGCAAATAAAGGCAGAACCGCAAAGACCAATGTTGTAAAAAGCTTAAGGCGGGCGAGGCGTTTACCTCTATGAGGCGAGGCGGTAAGCTCGAGCGGTCCGAGGCGTAAGCCTCGTCAATAAAGAACAAAAGGAAAAAAATGTATAAAGAAAATATAAAATAATAAATTGCAAATGAAACATTAAATTAAAAGGTTTTTCAGTCTAAAAACATCAAAATAAGTGCATATGAAATCTATTTACTGTTTTACATACCTCATCTCACTCACTATCTCATCTCACATTAAATTTATCCTTTCTTTTATTCAATGGATTAAGCAAAAATGAATGAGAACAAGAAGAAAAAGAAAAAGAAAAGAAAGAAAGAAAAAACCTGATCTTGATGGCTGACACGGCGGCTACCGGCGAAGACTGGCGGCAGTGGTTCGTAGGCGGCGGTGGTGAGAGAGGATAGAGTTGGAGAGATATGACAGAGAGAGAGAAGAGTCTGCTGCGTTTCTTCTCATTTTCTGATTTTTATTTTAATGTTTAGAAGTCAGATTAGGGTTTTAATCCATTGGGCTTTTATTTTTTTAGTTTGGGCCCTAAAAATTAGGCCCAAAAAGTGAAATTGAACCTTAATTTGCATCAAAACATTAAATTGATAAAGTCTCTTTAGCGCCTCCAAGCGGCCTGAGGCGCATGGCGAGACCTCACGACCGAATCGCAAAGAAAGGCGGCCGCCCCGGGGAGTTTTCGGACGCCTCGCCTTGAGGCGCACGTCGAGGCGGCCGCCTCGGGCGCTTTTCACAACAGTGGCAAAGACATTTTGAAATCAGAGAGAGGAGAAGAGAAACCGCCGAGAGAGAGCAAAAGAGGAGAAGAGAGAGCGGTGAAGAGCAGAAAAAGCGAGAGGAGAGAAGAGAGAGATAAGAGTGTAGGAGAAATTAGGTCTTAATTCAATCAATTAGGGCTATTTTTTTCAACTCATTAGAAATTATCAAAAAATAATAAAAGACCATGCAAAAACATAATAAAGTACAAAAAAACCAGAATAAAAAAAATGAAATTTGGATGATAAAGTGAGGCATCCGCCTCAGACCGCCTCGATCTGCCTCGTCGCCTCGGTACGCTTCTGGTTAGTTGAGGCATCGTCCTCTTGGACAACAGGTGAGACGCCGCCTCGAAGGCGATTTCCGACCGCCTCGACCGAGGCACGCCTCGAGGCGAGCCTCACCAGCGCCTTTTTAAACCATGATGATGCAGCTTTATGGTATGTCTGATTACTCGCTCAGATTAAATATGTGGTTTTCTCCAATCTCTAGAGCACAAGGGAAAAGCGTTTTCTTTATGATATTGTGGCAAATGGTCGAAATGGCATTGACGTTGACAAGTTAGTAACCTCAACTCAGGGGACTATATTTCCTTTATAGATATCATCTTTCTAAGTATATCTTCCTTCAAAACGTTGTTTATCATTTTGTTATTAATACATGATTAATTTGTGCTGCAGATTTGATTACATTGTCCGCGACAGCCGAGCATGTGGCTTAGGATGCAACTTCCAGTTTGCGAGGTTATTGTCGAATTTTATTTGTCATTCAACTAACATGCTGACAGTTTACTAACAACTTGGGCAAGAATTTACTAGATACAGCCATATTCATGAATGATTCTTTGTGACTTGCAGGTTAATGGAGAGTATGAGAGTTATGGGAGATGAGATATGCTATCGGGCAAAAGAATGTGTGTATATAAATAACATAGCTGAACATATTCCTTTTCTTTTAGTTACCTACCCTCTTTTATAGATTATAAATTTCAGATCTGACCATCCACAAGTTGTTTGCCACACGAGCTGATCTTTACAGAACTGTTTATACTCATGCAAAAGTAAAGGTATGGGTTATGCAGTTAATTTAATTGCACTTATATAGCAGGAACAAAGTTATATCTTGCTTTGCTTACCTTGGGTGGCCTTTTTACATATAAAAATCACTGAAAATTTAGTTTTGTGTTTCAGGCTATAGATCTGATGGTGGTAGATGCCTTGGTGAGCGCAAATAGTTATCTACAAATAGCATCTCACATACAGGATCCTTCTCAGTATTGGAAGGTTGACAAGCTCTCCAATTTATATCTTACTAACTTCGTATTGCACTGTATATCGATTCATGTTTTCTGTTTTCTGTTATAGTTAGATGATACAATTATAAAGACAATTGAGACTGCTCCAGACCATGAACTGAAGGAATCCAGGGATTTGATCCTTCGGATTCGCCGGAGGGACTTATATCAGGTCTCAAAAATTACGTACTCGACAATTAGTGACTACTACTACTACTTTGTTTTTAAATTATTTTCGCTCCGAGTGTATTGCATCATCAATTATCTGCTGACCTTCTATTTCGGTTTGCAGTATTGTAATGAATATGCTGTTCCAAAGGACAAATTGGAGAATTTCAAAAAAGTCACTGCTCAAGATATTGTTTGTTCACAGGTATGTGTGCTTTAGAAAATAACATATTAGTATTTTAGGCTTATTTTCCAAGAAACTATCCGCATTTTATCTTTATTGCATTCTTGCTTTATAGAAAAGTGGACTGTCAATTAATGAGGAGGATGTTGTCGTTAGCAATGTCCGGATTGATTTGACTCGTGGAAGGGATAATCCTCTTGAGAGGTGCTTATCCATATTGAATTACTTCATACACTCGTTTCCTTTGCTATAGGTTTTGGCTGACTATATTAATGTTTTGTATTCTTTTCGTGCATTGTTTCTTCCAGCATCAATTTTTTCCAGGTATGAATTGATTACGTGTCCCAATCGTGGCTCTTTCAGAATCTCATTTCCACAATTTTTCACGCCTGCAACCTTTTGTTTTGACTGCTCTCCTCCTCCTCCCTTCTTTTCAAGGATTATGAAAGTGAGGAGAAACTCACCATCTCCGATGATCGCATCAGCCACTTGCTTCCAACATCTTACCAAGACATGATCGTGCGAGTGTACTCCAAAAAGCCTGAACTGGTCCCTTCAATCAGCTATTGAACTTGATTAAATTCCATGGCTACGTAGTTGTACGTATAAATGCTTGAGTTTTATGTTTGTGCAGGTTGGAGCTATTTCTGATGCCTTTGAGAATTTTCAATACAAGACTTACGGAGTCAAAACACAAGTGCTTGCAACACCGGAGAAGAAAAGGCGACGATGGATGTAGTGGCTCCCCTATCCTGGTTCTTTCTTTCTCTTCATTAAACATGATGCAGCTATATACACTACACATATATATATGTTCTTGAATGGCAATATTCACATAGGCCACCGAATTCATTGTTGAGAACTACGTCTAGTGTCAATTCGGTTAGACGCATTAATCATAATATACATCTGTACATGTCCCAGTTCTTTCCGGATAAACATCATTCTACATATGAAGTGAAATGGTTATATAGATAACATAATGGCTTCTTTTGCTTAGGAACTCTTTTTTATGTTTATGCATATATTTTAGGGCAAATATACTGATCTAACCTAATAAAAGTTTGTGTTTTCAAATCTAACACGATAAATCAAATATAATTTGGTTCAATTATCCCGTGCCGGATTGTGTAGCTAGCTGCTAGAATTACGTGTGACTTTTAATTTGAACATTATATATAATAATTTTATCTTTTCGCACCATTAAGTATGTTCAAATATAAAAGTCATGTGTGATTCCAGTTGCTAGCTTCACAATTCGGCACTGAAAAATTGATCCATATTGGATTTCAAGATATTTTCAATCCATTGGACATGTTTTTGTAATTAACCATTGGGTTAGAATTGAAAACACAAACTTTTAGTAGGTTGTTTAGTATATTTCCCCTATATTGTATTTACTTAAAGGCTATTGATTATGCGTCTCAATTTAATGAACTTGCTATCCTATTTAATGTTTTTATGCACCACTTGTCTATTGTTTCTTTTCTTTTTTTGCCCCAACTTTTTTCGTGCTTTGTTCTGGAACATCTTGTTTAGATGCCGTATATCAAGCACAATTATAACCATCATTTTCGTGCTTTGATAACTGAATTTTTGTTTTCTGGCTTATGAAAAAGATGACCCTGAAATTGTGGTCGACTTTCGTTCTAGTGTAGGGGAATTACCCTATATAAGGTAATATATAAAGAGTGGACAGCATTATTTGTTCCCATATTCGTACATTTAGGTACTACTAGAATTTTCTAAAAGTTGGCTACAAATATTAGCAATTAAATTATTGTCCCTCTTTCTTTTTTACGTGTCTCTGTACCCTTGGAGATTGGAGTCTTATAACTCTTTTTATCACGTTAGAGACGGAAGGTAATTTCGATACTATCTCTGTGGGTAGTGGTATTTATATTTCAATATTATATGTAATTAAATATTAATATAAATGGGACTAAATCTTTACTCACCGTGGTATATTTTTGCTAGTTCAGTCATTGCATCGGAATTATTACATGGAAATGGCCTTCCTCAGATGGACCTGTTCCTTAGTGCTCTATGACTAAAAACTTTTATATATATATATATATATATATATATATATATATATATATATTTATATTTTCTATCTTATTACCTAATAATTCTATATGGGAGAGATTGTTTTAGAACAACGAGGACCCTAGAGTTAATCAGTCTATTGAAACTGAAGTGATAAATTGGCAAAGTTGGTAAATTAATAACAAAACTTATAAGTCCAAATTTCATTAACGATTTTTAAATTGAATTTGTTGTACGTATCTTAACTAATGATGTATGTATACGATACAACACAAGAGTTATTCATAACATACTCATTATTGATCTATGTTTGCTGCAAATTTCTTGGAGTCATTAGAAAACTTGATTAGAAAAGTATGTTTTCTAAGTTGGACATTCTGGAAACCAGGAGACTCAAGAATCTTGCTTTTGGAAATATATATATGATAATGTAATGAGATTGCACCCATTATATATATATATACTTGAAATTCCAACTTTTTTGAAAATTGTTTCAAAGGTGAATTTATAAATTCTTTTTATTGTAAACAACTATATGCTCTTACTTGTAGCAGCTACACAATTTTGTCAATAAACTTTAGCTCATATCGTCCCAATCCCGTATCACACAAAATTTAATTAGATATATCATTTCTTTTGATGCTATCACAAATGTTTAAATCATTTATTGTCTCCTTTCACGACTTATATTAATTAAACGAAATAGAGATTGGACTATATAATTATGATAAATGTTATGCTATACACCAACATAAAGCACATGCACGATCAATTTTTGTTGTGAATGCTACCCATGCTTACATCTTTTCAATTAGTAAGTATTTTCGAAACTCTTTTAACGTTTAAACGAACTGTTGTGTGGCACCCTCGACAACATATATATTTACCGTGTGTGTGTATATATAATTTATATTTCGGTTGGCGCAGTGGTAGAGTGGTTAAAATCTTGCGCCAAAAATTGCTCGATTCGAGTCACGGTTTTGAAAATTTCTACCGACCGATTTAAAATTTTTCAATTAGTATTAATTGAAAAAAAAAACATATATATTTACCGAAATAAGAGTATTATATAATATTAATCGGATTGAAATATAAGAGAATCCAAATATTAGTATTATCCATTTATCCTTAGGGTTGAGAGTGCGCGCTCGGTCAAACTTCAGATTCGATCCTAAGAAGTCAGGTCAATTGGTCGTTTTCCAAATTTTATTATTAAATTACGTTAATGAATTTAACAAAAAATATAATAATATTCTCTAGAATCTTTTACACAACGAAGCTGCAAAACATAAATAATTATATTAATACCTAAAAATGGAAGAAAAAGATGCAGCACAAATCACATCACATGTGACTAAATTAATCCGATTATCCGACTGCAAAATTTCTGTGAAGATTAATATTTTGGTTTTTTCCCAAATACCAACTGATAAAACTTCCAAACACACTGACAGTTGCTTTCACTAAATCAGCGAACACAATAACCCAACGACATCGCATTTGCGCTTGCCTGCGAGATGGCGGAGGAAGACGTCCACGGCAGCGGCGGCGGTGGATTCGTGAGGGCGGATCAGATAGATCTGAAGAGCCTCGACGAGCAGCTCCACCGGCATCTCACCAGAGCTTTGACCATGGAGAAGAAGAAGCAGGAGAATGGAGGGAGGCAGCAGCAGCAGGATGAATTGAGGGAGATTCCGGTGAGGCACGGCTGGGAAATCGACGCTTCGAAGCTCGTGATCAAATCGGTGCTGGCGCGCGGCACCTTTGGCACCGTTCATCGCGGAGTCTACGATGGACAGGATGTTGCAGGTATGTATATTAATTTCTTTTTTGGGAGTGAGATCAATGGGATTTCAGGCTGTACTTGTTTAGTGCTATTTTGGTTTCTAATTTGTGCGAATTGGGAATTTGTGCTGTTTATTTTAATTTCAAACCCCCCTCCACCCCCCCGACTTGGTGAAAATGGATTTTTATATAGTAAACGTGATTGATCGACTCTTTTTTTTTGTGAATGGACATTTTTTTGGGGTGTGAAATGAGTCTATGCATGCCATATGTTTGTTAATTTGTCTGAACAACAGTTGGCACTTATGCTTGCAATATATCTGGGATTTTCGTTTCATAGAAAGTTAAAGGAGCTGTAACAACTGTTCATATCAACACTTTTGATCTTGATGAGTAGTTTTCTTGAAGGGTTAGGGGAATTATATGAAGAAAAAAGATTATAGCGCTAAGATGCTTGATAGGTGATACACCACCAGATATAGTAAAAAGAACTAATTTTCAAAATCCATAAACAGATAGAACTATTTATGAAATAAGTGAATATTTATGTAAAGATAGAGAAGTTGAACTACATAGTTCACTCTAATTTCGAGCTGAGATTCGAGCTGCTACTGTGTTTTAATTCCCTGCCCTTTACTGATCTTAGTTGTTGAGTGGTGACCCCTATTTTCTTTCTCATGTGAAGTTCCAAGGGTTGAGATCGAGAGCGTTGGATTCGTTTTCTTTGCACCAGTAACTGTTAGTTTCTTCTATCTTCAGTAAAACTTCTCGACTGGGGGGAAGAAGGCCACAGAACACAGGCTGAATTAGCTTCCTTCGAGCAGCTTTCGCCCAAGAAGTTGCTGTATGGCACAAGCTTGATCATCCAAATGTAACAAAGGTAATCAATCTGCTGCTTAAGACATTTGATCATTGCTTGTCCTGTTATCTTCTACTGTGAATTCTCCATTTTTCTTGTTTGTATTTCTGTTAAGAAGTGATGTTGGCCTCTATATAAGAACAAATCAAGATGCCTTTTTGCTGTTTGTTACCTAAAGCATTAGTTTAGAATAATACTTTTTTCGAGCATACGAAGGTTTGATCATGCCTTTGTGGTGAATCGCCTTTGCAGTTCGTTGGAGCTACGTTGGGTGCCTCAGAGCTGAACATACAGAAAGACAGCGGCCATCTGGGAATGCCGCGTAATGTCTGCTGTGTGGTAGTCGAGTATCTACCTGGAGGCACCCTTAAGAATTTCTTGATTAGAAATTCGAGGGCGAAACTTGCTTTCAAAGTTGTTATTCAACTAGCTTTGGAT
Source organism: Salvia rosmarinus (assembly GCA_036937905.1). Taxonomy (NCBI): domain Eukaryota; kingdom Viridiplantae; phylum Streptophyta; class Magnoliopsida; order Lamiales; family Lamiaceae; genus Salvia; species Salvia rosmarinus. The sequence goes on along the minus strand of CM072813.1, from coordinate 109,093,279 downwards.
CTTGCACGAGGGTAAGACTTCACCTTGATTTAGTCTGATTTTGGGCATAATTAATAACTTAACTATCCAAATTTTCACAGGTTAAGCTACCTTCACTCGAAGAAGATTGTGCACAGGGATGTGAAGACCGAGAACATGCTTCTTGACAAGAATCGAACAGTCAAAATCGCTGATTTTGGTGTTGCTCGTGTCGAGGCTTCAAATCCTAACGAGATGACTGGCGAGACTGGTACCCTTGGTTACATGGCACCCGAGGTATATACATGTTATCACCCAAAGAAAACACCTACCGTTAAGGATATATCTTTTGGATACAGCTCACTTTTCGTCGCTTCAATCTATCATAGGTCCTCAATGGTCATCCTTACAATAGGAAATGTGATGTGTATAGTTTTGGTATTTGCTTATGGGAGATATATTGCTGTGACATGCCATATCCAAACCTCAGCTTCTCCGAATTGACTTCAGCTGTTGTGCATCAGGTATGTAAACCTGAGGCAAAACTTGTGTGCATCTGGATGTACAGTACATCCACCCTAATATAATCCAATTAGGGCTTAGGGTTCGTCAATCCCAATTAGGGTTTATTAATTCCCAATTAGGATTTACTAATCACATTACGGATTTAATTATGACGAATGCACTGTGCATCTGGATGTACCAGAGTGTGCTTCTAAACCTAAACTATGTTGTTCAAATGCTTCAATTTTTAAATATAAACTGAATTACTATCACTAGTCCTAAATCAATTGTAAATCATCATATGCAGAATTTGAGGCCGGAGATACCTCGATGCTGCCCGAGTTCTATAGCGAATGTGATGAAACGATGTTGGGATGCCAACTCGGACAAGAGGCCGGAGATGGATGAAGTAGTTTCCATGGTGGAAGCCATTGATACATCAAAGGGAGGAGGCATGATCCTCCCAGTAAATCTCAAGGCTGTATCTGCTTTCGCATGAACAGAGGACCTTGAGAAATTTCACCAGTGCTGCCCATACATTTGAAGTTTGTACAGCGTTGATGTAATCATGTAACTGTTCTTTAACAAAAACTCTGGAATTTGAAGATTAATAATGTATTAGTTCGATACTTCGATGCAGATGACAGTTATGGAATATTTGATGTAACAGTTGTTTCTGACGAGCAAATGAATCTGTGGCGTTTGGAGCTCTTCACGTGCACTCAAAATATTCCCATTACCTTGTAATTCGAAGCTTCGATAAACTATACGAGCTTATCTATTTTTAATCACGTTCCATCTTCGATTTTCGTATAAGAATTTTGTATCCAAACTTCTGCTCAGTTCAAAAACAAAATTAACGTTTTGAATTCATTGAGAAAATTGGTTGTGTTGTTTATTTTTAAAATATATATTTTAGCCAAAATATAATTTTTTAATTAAAACAAAACAAAATTAAAATAATATTAGAAGAGAGTCTTGAGCAAGACATCTTTCCGTTCTTTTTGTCAATCTTAAATATAAGTTTCGATCTGAATCTTGATCGCCTTATGAATTTTGACTTGTAAAACAGTCTCACAAGAATTTTTATGTTAAGTAGAGAAATAGAATACCTAGTTAGGATTGTAGAATAGTGGATGGAAAAGTAATGAAATGACCATAAAAAATAAAATTAAAGTAGCAAAGTAACAAACACCTAATAAAATTTAGGGGATAATATGCCCTGAACATTTACAGCAGAAAATAAAAACACCCATGAAGTAAATTTAGATGTAAAAATGTCCTTGATGTTAATAAACATTGCAAATTCACCCTAAACTTTGTTAAATGACAAAAAAATATCAATTTTGATATCCTAGAACATTATGATGGTCTAATTATAGTCATCTTTCTTTCATAAATGTTTTTATACGATAATTTATATCCGATAGTTTTCAACTTTATAAATTTTCATTTTAAACTATATTTTTACATGCTTATATTTTGTTTTATAATTAAATTTATGTATACTATGTTATAATATAAAACTACATTTTTTTCCTAATATTTGTCAATTTAAATTTTTATATATCGAAATTTGTCATTTCATAATATTCACATAACAAATTGAATTATATATAATTATTTAGTATGTATATGTGTATATAAGTGTGTTAATTTTAAATGTGAAAAAGAAATAAACACAACTTAATCTTTTTTACCATTTACATCGTTTATTTAACGTGAATGATATTTTTGACTGCTTATTTAACTGTAAGGGCATTTTTGTATCTAAATTTACTTTAAATGTGTTTTTGTTCTCTACTATAAACGTTAAGGGTATATTTGCACTTTATTCTTAAAATTCAGAGGGTCAACATATGTTTTTGCCACATATTCTATCTACAATAGAGAATTCCGAAACACTTCGAATTGCCTGAACCTTTAATACATAATTGCAAAAAAAAAAAAAAACTATTAAATTGCTGTAACATACATTGGATCACGAGGAGATAATATTGAAGTACAAAACCATAAATTATTTCAATGAAAAGACTCTTAAAGGTGTTTTCCTTTTACAGAAATATTTGCTAAAACATGATAAATATATATATATATATATATGCTGTTACAGGAGATCATTCAACAACTTATTTGATTTTCGACGAAGGAAAACAACAACATAACTACATACAAACAATGAGAAGCTCTCTCTCTCTCTCTCTCAGGCAGAAAATTCGATGGATAAAACCAATAGCAGAAACTAGCTTACCTAACCAGCAATCTTGTAGCTCGGATTAGCAAGATTATCTAAACCTGCTACCACTTGGATTGACTCTATAACATCACCAACCTTAAGGTCTGCTAAAAGCTCCTCGTTTTCCGTCACATAGCCGAACACCGCATACCGACCGTCCAATATGTTGGCATTGCTGGGAGTTAGTTCACTTTCTTTCAACAGCCAAAATACCTGGCTTGATGCCGAATTGTCCTCGAATTCCTGATAGTTGTAAAACCAACAGTGTTCAAGAATCCCACTCAGTGAAAGTCATCAATATCAAATAGTATGTTATATGAGTCGAGTAAGTTTTACCTCTCTAGCCATGGCCATGGTACCAAATGCATTGAATGGAAGCTTTGTTTGAGCCTTGTATAGACCCAGCTCCTGTACAAGAACGTGCATTATGTAAAATTTGCAAAGGATAACATAGTGCTCTTGGCAGTCTGGTGAAGGGGAAGCGACGAAGGGTTACACAGAACATAATGTTGGCAAGTGATTGTGAACACTTACTTCTAGAGTTTCTCCATAGAAGGGCGCCTTTTCTCCATCAGCCATAATTTCTAGAGGTACAGTCCGGATTTTTTCTGTACTAGGGTCGATAAAGCCCTCAGCAGGACCATCGGGGTCTCCCGTTTGGACGACAAAGCCATCCGCTACAAAAGAAACAAAATTACAGTTCTATAAGTTTTAGTGAAATAGATATATCCTTCAAGTTGAGAATTTTTTCTAGACTTTTAAAGAAACCTTCTTTAGGTATACTTGCCTCTTTGGATCTCCATTCCGTCGTAGAAATGTCTTTCCACCAAATCAACAAAATTTCCGGCAGTTACAGGGGCATTGTAACCGTCCAAAACAATACGAAATACACATTCCTCCAGGTTAGGGTTGTCCTTGACCTTGACCTTCATATCTACAGTTGCTCTTCCCTTCAGCAACGGCATGTTTTTGTACTCTTCGGGTACTTCATGCGGAAAGCCATCGACCATATCCTCTTCAACACTGCAGAAATCCAATGCCCCAGGAAGATCTCAGCTGCAGTCAATGACAAGGGTCTAAATGAGATGAACATATTTTAGGAAGGGCTAATTTTTAGTTTCCTCTCTACTCTCTAGACCTAAATAGGACCCCACTACAAAATATTCAAGGACTAAGGCCGTGCCGCCGTGAGTGGTTCTAATCGGATATTGAGGTTCGATATGCCAACATATTTTGAGGGAGCCATTCCTATCGATCTCCATATAAAAACAAATTAATGCACTCGTAGGTTTGGACATAGCATATCAAGACAAGCACATAAACAAGAAAACAACGGCAAAGCACATTCCATCTTCAAATACTCAGAAATTTAAAAAAACATCTAAACTCACCCTCCAACATAATTGAGCAGCTCCTTCTGCTTAGGCGCGACTGCATCCCGGTTCTTGTCCTCTGCGATCTTCATCATCTCATCCAATCCCGCTTCCAGCTTGTTGAGCAATGCAATACCATCATCCACCTTCGACTTCGTCAGACCCCCAACTATCATCGTCCTGCCCTGCTTCAGCGCCCTCGACGCCTGCTTCACATTCTACAGCACAAGCAACAATATAAACAGTCATCAAAAACACTGCAAACAAACAAAACTCATAAAACACAAACCAAATTGCACAAAATTTCTCACTCTTTCCACAGAATCCAGGGCTTTCACACCAGCAATTTTCAGACTTTCCGTAATATCTTCTAGAGGCTTTTGAACCTCCCTTATAGCCTTATTATTGATCGGTAATGCGTATCTCAGTAAAGCCCCAGGGTCCTTAATAGGCGGACCAGAAATCAGAACTGAAACATCCGGCAATGCCGGAGCAATCGCGGCTGCATTGGCCGAGTCCAAGCTCCCTAAATCGCTAATTTCGCCCGACAAAACTACTGCCAGCGCTATCGAAATCGCGCCTTTTTGGACTGAGGAAAACCAATCCCTCTGCAGTCACAAAATCGACAGAAATAAGGAACTATACATACATATATATGCATATGCACATATACACCGAGGTAATGTGTGTGTTGATGCATTCTGTGTAGCTCGTCAATTAAGAGCTCACCTGTTCTGAGATTGATTCAGATGCATTTGATTTTAGCGAGCACAGAGGTTTGAACTGATGAGTAGGAGAGGGCGAAATCATGCAATAAGATCGAGAGTTAGGGCTGGCAAACTTGTGACCTGTTCTCAAACGTGAAAAGGAATGAGCGTGGCACGAAATAATGGCCGCCATTGATGGAAAGCTTGCAAAAATTCAGCACAGCTATAGCAACATTGGTGTATTGTTACGTGACAAACGAAACTAGGAAAGGGAAATTGATTGGTGAGAAGATAAGGTTATGTGGCGGAAGAAAAATCTTGAATAGGAGAGAGAAAATGCGATCCACAGAGAGAGGGAGTAGGTGATGAAGTGAACAAGATTGGAGTCGAGCCTCACACTCTGGATAAGCTCATTCATCTTCAATTCTAGCTTTGCTGGCCCGTTTCGGAACGGAATTGCGGGCTTTGCATTTGGGGCCCGAATTCGGATCAAAGGTTCGAATTCAATCCAATAAAGTAATCCGCTTTTGCGGGTTGGATCACCTCAGCATTCGGATCCGGCTCCGTTTCGAGACTGGATAATTTATTGGCAATCTTCTTAGATAAATAAATATTATGAATAGATGAATATTTAGATTGATATAGGTATTCAAGTATATGCCAAGCTCAAAAATAACAAGAGTTAAGTAGTAAAACATTTCTAACATATCCAAATGACTAGCAGGCCTTATAACTCCGTCAACAAAATTTTGATTTTTTATATCGTATCGTGTTGTATCTCATCTTATCATCTCCATTCTATCGTATCGTGAAAATTCTACAGTTATATATGCCGGATTGCAAATTGCTTTTTCCCCACCGACTCCGAAGAAGATCAATGTATTTAACTTCAATCATCATCAGAAGGATCCGGCGTAGTTGCTATGAATTTAAGAATGCTTAATGTTACTCTCTATTTTCGGCGTGGAAATTTTAATTACATTGTGATCTTGAATTTTGTTTCCTAATAATGCTTGCTTTAGTCTAGCTGATTGAATTTGTAATCTTTGGCGTTGCCTTGAATTGCTCTATCTTTGTTGTTGACTTTCTTTATGATGATTGAATAAATTATATTTACTTCCAAAAAACACAAATAATAAAATTAACAATAATAGTGAAAAAGAATCCAACAAAAACAATGACTAGTAAGTTCACAAAATTCATCCTCTATTATGCCATTCAATTAAATTAAAGGGATGTGCGAAAAAAAGGAAAAAGAGAGAAAGGATTATTCATTAAACATACAGAAAATCAATATTTCATTTCATAGAAACATTCCTGAAATAACAGACAGACCGCTATTCGCATGAAAAAGGAAAAATTGACAGAAATAACGCAATAATATCTTTGATATCATAAAAATCTACATATAACGTCTACTACTTGAGGTATAAATTTAACAATTGGGGCATACTTTAGTCAGGTCGGTCTTACGTGCAAACAACTCCATATGTATTACGCATAATTCGTACGTAAAATCGATCTGATCGGAGGTTTTTTTTATGTAAATTTAATGAGCAACCAAAACCCATGTACAAATAGCTTAAAATGAGACTGGGAATTGAAAACAAAATATCCTATTCCAAGAACTACAATACTCTTAACCCTATCCTCGAAATTTTAATCTAATTTCATTTTTTTTAAAGAAAGAAAGCGAAAGACGATCAAAAATTAGACTGCTGGTACGTCTGAGAGGTGAATACCACTCGACTTCGTTTCACTATTTGAAGCATTACTCTTAGCTTTGAAGGTGTAATAACCGAACACAAGAAGCTGGATGAGACCAAACAGTGCCCCAATCCCATTTCCAGTCTACCAAAAAAACCAGAGAAAAAATTATCAAATTAAATTCAACAATGCAGAAAGTTAAAAACAAAAAATGTAATAAACTCACAGCAATATAAGGATCAAAAGTCTTGAGAAAAGCATAACTGAACCAAGTAATCCCATTTGCAAAACCAGCAACGCAGAGCCAGAAGGGCATATACTCAACGCTCTTTTCCTTGAAAACATGGCGCTGCACAAACATATACGAGACGAAGCCCGTTTCACCATCATCGATTTTTTTCTTTAAAAAAAAAACGAAAAAAAAACGGTGGGTTAATGAATTACCAGATTGGAAAGAGGGGAAGCATACATAATAATCCCAAAAATAACGCAGAGGACGCCGACGAACAAGGACCTATTCTCGTGTGTATGGAAGCAAAGAATAGTGATGGCAACGATCACTCCCAGAAGAGCAAGCTCACCCAAAATGTACTTGAATATAATCCACTGATTAAAAGTTAATTAATAACAGCATGTTTGAGGTCAAATGGACAATTATTTTGGTGATTAATTGATTAATTAATTAATTACCCTGTACTTGTGCTTGGAGGTGTAGATGAAGAAGATAGAGAGGTAAATAATCTCCAAGAATAAGCCGAAGGAATTAATTGTGATAACGAGGGTGCTGTCTGGATGAATGAGGGGTAAACCGTAGAAAATCCAAAGCATGCAGTTCATCGTGCCTGCAATATATGGATATGGGTGGAATTCCTCTGTGCTCTTCTTCTTGCATATTCTCCAGAATGTTGGCCTGCAACTTGCATCATCAAGATCAAGATCAAGATTAGAGAGAAATAGAGAGAGAGTTACACCGGGGAGACGAAGAGCAAGCCGGAAATGATGTTGCCTGCACAGAAATTAAAGAACATTTTACAATAATCAGTAAATGAGAAACATTGTCGAGAAAATTATTTTAAATTAGTTTGTTCAAGATTTGAAGCACAAACCAATGATGCCCACAATGAAACGAATGAGACTGACTCCATGCATTTTTGAAGTAAAGGAATTGATATTTTCGTTGAAAGAGAGACTAATATATTTATATAAAAGGACTGTGTGAAGTGCGGGCTTGAGTGTGTGTGTGTGTGTGTGTGTGTGTGTATAGATAAGAAAATAAAGCAGTGCTTGGATAATATTTGGAATTCCGACTTACTTCCCTTTCAAATAAATTACAAAGATATGTGTATATTAAATGCGGTTGAATTAAAACGATGAGTAAATAGTAAGAAATTAATTAAGATCATATTGGATAAATTCAAAATATGGTTAATGATGTAATGGCGAAGCTACCAGTCAAATAAAATGATTCGGAAAGCAAATGTATATAGTATATAACTATGCATGGCTCATAATCCATATTTGGATAATTAATTTGATGGAGAAATATATATATATATATATGGGTTGGATCCAGTTAGGCTCATCTTTTTGAAACTTGAGAACCATAATAAGACGTTGAAGATAATGCACACACACGAATTAATATATTGTGCATAAGTTAAAACTTTCTAAAATTGTTGCACAACAAAATAATTTTATAAAATTTTCGTTATGCAAAACTTTATACCGCTTTCCGCACATCTTCAATGTATTATGCATGATCGCAGATTCATTCCTGTTTCCTCCGATCCACTCCCTATCCATATTTATATATATATAAAATAAAACTATTTATGAAGGGGGATAGCGTGTGCATTGATAAGCAAAGCATCATTTAGTAAGAATTGTTTGGTAATTCTCTTGCTACGTACTAATAATCATTACATAAATATAAAAATAAAGTAATCAACCTTAGAATGGTGTTTCTATTAAAAATAGCTAGGTTGACCTTGGGTATGATTTAATGCTATAATTGTTGAAATTTATTACCATTGAACAGTTTATATATTTATTGTAAATTGGATGTAATCAAGAATGGAAAACCTTGTTTCTATTTTTAATCAGATTATTTGTTATCCATCAATTAATATTTTTTAGTTTATTAGACACCTAATTATTGCAAATTTTGTCTTCTCATTTCTTTAAGAAAATTGCTTTATTTGCTTTGATATTATCCTTTACACGCATGTAATACGTCTTCCCAAATTTAAACAAATTTTAAGAAAATCACACGTACGTGTAATTTCGGTTATAATTACTTAGTTACGATTAATCTGATAATATGTAGGAAACAATTAATGCTTAATTAGGGTGCGCATCAACATAATCGAATCGAAAAAATCGATCGAATCCATAATTTTCAATCGGTTCGGTTCAAGATTGTAATTAAAATCATTTTTTGGTTCGATTCTCGGTTTTACATTTTAGGTTCGGTCAGTAACCAAAGAACCGAAATTATTATTATTTATATATTTATATATTTTATATGATAATTAATTAATATCTCAATTACATAATTAGGATAAAAATATGTTTGTTTAGAAAAAAATATAAAATATATGTTTCGGTCGGTTTTTCGGTCTGATCGAAACCGATCGGTTTTTTCGGTTTAATTTCGATAGGTTCAAAATTATAAATCGGTTCGATTCGGTTCAAAAAAATACATACAATTCAATTTTCGATTTGAAGAATTTCGGGTTCGACCGACCGATGCACAACCCTATGCTTAAACAACGTGTATATATATATATATGTATATATATGGAAATTAAATACCCATTTATGGAATTGGATACTAAAGATAAACGATACATATTCTATATTTACAAAGAATTAATCAAGTTAGTACAAATACGAAGAATCGATTTTCTACGAGTTCAAACGTAATTTCATATCTTATAAATTCAATAAAAATTGAATTATATTGTTTATGCATAAAATAAAAATACTATTAATAAATTTAATGCCTAGCCCAAACCAGGCCCACCTTAGAGCCGGCCCTGGTTTCTTACTTATGCTTCAGTGTCGATGCAAACATTTAATTAATGTGCGTATACTATGTTTCTATTGAGATCAATAAATGAAGTTGTAACGATCCGTTGAATACATTATTATAAAATCACGAAATACCGCTGTTATAGTGATATATTCTAACATGATGAACATCATAACTATTGTGGTAATCAAGTGAGGTGCTTAGGGTGGCATGATCTAGAGACATGTTGGTTTAAATGTAATGTGGACGCGGCCTTTGATGAATGGAGCCATAGCTTTGGTATCGGCATCTGTCTTCGTGATAGTAAAGGCAGCTTCGTTGCGGCTAAGGTGGTAAGAAAAAAAGGCATTCCTAGAGTGGAGGAAGGAGAGTTGATGGGCATTAGGGAGGCCTTGTCTTGGACCAAAATACTCCATATAGATAAATGCAAGCTCGAGTCGGACTGCCAGAGGGCGTGTGAAGCCATCACCCATAGAGTTGAAGACCTCTCCGAGGTGGGAGTGCTCGCAGCAAGATGTCGTCATGCTATGAGTAGTGAGGGTGAATTTCATGTTACGCATATTAAAAGAGAGTTTAACCAAATAGCTCATTGTTTAGCTAAATTAGCTTTCAGATTTATTGATTCGCATGTCTAGACTGAACCCCCATCGTCTGTGGCGGGTCTTCTCCACATCCCATGTTTGTGTCATTAATAAATCAGTTTTGACGTTTTCAAAAAAAAAAAAAAACTATTGTGGTAATGGTTGGAGCTATTTTAAAGGGATGTGCAGCAACCAATCAAATAGTGAAACCACCACCAGATTGCTATAAGAATTAATCAATTGAGCTAAGCTCGTGGAGTCACATCTAATTAACTGATTCATCGTTAGGGTGCTAAACAAGGAATACAAATACAGAATTTCCATGATTGCTTACTTACAACAATATTGTTCTATTTATGAACTCTCTATCTCTCTCGCATATCGGCATATATAGTTATTAATATTGTTTCAGGTTGATTTTGGGCGAAGAAGTTGAAAGATGGAGTGGGCCGAAAGACTCAAGAGAAAATATTGTTGGGCCAAGTTAATCATCATTTCCATGGGCTTATCCATTTAAACATATTCATTTTGTTTTCCCCAAGCGAATCAATTATATAATTGTATTTAAATTAATGAAACCTAAAACCAGTTTTTTCCATAGCATGCCACATTGCCAATTTGCCATGCATGTTGATCCGTAACCAGTTTCAACTTTATGTCTACTAAAAGAAAATTCAATAATAAAATAAAATTAAGTCTACTTTTATGTGTCCGTCACAAAATTTATTATTTCTATATTCCCATATTATATTTTTGTTGGTACAACGGTGGTGAACATATTTCTATCTTGATCCGTCTGAGGAATCTTGCTCTACCAAACAATTTGGCACAGCCCATCAATTTTATCAGTGAATTTTTAGGTCAAAGTATTTGTAGAAATACTAATCATTAGCACAAGAAAAAATAGAAAAAGAAGCCACACACCTTTAATGGCTCAATTATATCTGTTATGGACTGCTACCGCCACCACTCCGTCCAATTAGTATGATATTGTCGTTTTGGGCCGAGCCCGCACGGATTTATTTTTGGGCTCCTTCCCAAAAGGCCTCATTCTAATTAGGAGTGAGTTTCTTAATATATAGAAGACAATTCTTCTTCTTTTCGATGTGAGATTGAGTTTGCACTATACCCAACAATATCCAGCTAAAACTTCTTTTGCATTATCCCTCAAAAAGCAAAACTCAAAACATTTCTAACACGTCAATGTGGACCAAAACAAACTCAAGAATAGATGCTACATCCGTTCAACATATGCTATATTCTATCATATTCCACAAAAATCATATATATTGTCTAATATTTACTCTATACATCCCATCTCCTAAATCAAAAGTCCTCAAAAGAATAATTAATCAATGAAATCAATAATTTAAAAAACAAAACAAAAATAATGTTATTGTAGAGAACACACCATGTGTCAAATAGAAGGAAACTAATCTAGTAGTTGCATAGAAAGTGACAATGGAGTAGCTAAAAAACAAATACTACAACGATGTCACAGTATCAATCAACCCCACTACCAAAATTAAAGAACAAAGAAAATAGCACAAAGTTTTCCTACAAAGCTCAAACTTATACATCCCAAAAGCAAAAATTGTTCCTCCTCCTCAGGTGCTTTTTCTTTTCTAAACCTAACTCGATTCTTTCTTCTAAAATGATATATTTATGTCTCATATTTCTTTCCATCGATTCGTTTAATAGGTAATTTAATATCTTCATTACCACTAACATCGTATATAGAAATAAATCTACATGTCACCTTAATTAATTGAAATGGATATTCATTAATTTGATCGCTAGCTGAAAATATCTCCCTAATTAGCCTTTCTTTTGAACAAGGCACCTTTAGTTTGAGCTGAGTAGTGCTAAGTTCAAACTTGTCTCGTTTATTGTCGGATCAAGTTCGAGTTTTGTCTTAAAAAATAAAGTTAATATGAGATTAAATATAACTTATTACTAATGAAAGAGAATGAGATATACATACTTTACATTTTGAAGTTATAATTCACTTAACGAACTTGCTTGTGAGCAGCGAGTTGAGCATTATCAAATTCAAGCTTGACTCATTTAACTAAAATGGACATTCCCCATGACGAGATTGTAATAGTCCATGAGTAGGTAAGCTGGAAGTCAAAAGATATCTCCGCGCACACCTTTTTCCCTAACTTGCCTTAGCAAATGAGGAATCGAAAAACTAAAGAAAAAAAAGCATTTTGCCTTTCTGCATTTATTCGCTACCACGCACAATTTTGCATGGATGTACCCACTAACGCTATTTTTGGACCGTAGAAATCAAATTTGATTTCGTGACTCAGAGAAATCTCAATTTCTCAATTACTTGGGATTTGAAATTATAATATTTGAAATTATAATTGGCCACAATAATTTAAATTTGCATGTATTCACCAATGCATTTTCATAAATAGGATAATTTGATGGAATTTGATAAATGACCCACTTTTTCTTTTCACTACAAGAAAATAGCTAATTAGAGATGGATATTACGACGGAAATTATTCCGTTGTAAAATTACAAAGGAATAGCAACGGAACAACGATGAAATATAGGAATTTCTTCCAATTTTGCCTCTATGACATTTTTACTAGCAAAGTAGATATCTGTGCATCTTTTCTCGAGGTTGTAGCTTAATTAATTAATTTGATTCAATCACTCAATCATTGAACTTTGATCCAAAGTCATCCAATGTGACAAGTGTAAAATGAGATTACTATACTTTTATTATCCGGTGGAGAGGAATTAAAATCGAGTCATCATTATAAACGATAAGAAATACCACTAATATTAAATTTTAGATTCCATCTTGATTTCAAAATTGAAAAGTCTTGTACATCGTCACGTTTTAAATTTGTTTGTAAATTTATTCAATCCACTTATCAATATCGAACTAGGAATAAATTCTTTCAAAAAGCAAATTATTAAATCAATGAGAAGGAGATTGGTATGAATAAATGATTTAAAAAGGGAATAAATGAAATTGTGAAAAGGATATATGGGTAAGAAATGGGCCGTTTATAACCAAATTTGTGGTAGTGAATTGGTCTATATAGAGAAAGGAAATACATAGTAGCAAAAATTGTTTAATCAATTTAATACAGAAATTTTAAAGACTATGCCACGATGGACTCGAACCCGAGACCTTTGGCCTCGGGCATTAACCACTCTACCATTAGGATAACACACACACACAATTTATTTACTTTTGATGATTAATAACGTTATTAGTAATTTAGTGTTCATGAAAAATAAATTATCATTTGGGACAAGTTTTATATGGCAATAAATATTTATTTTTTATAAATTATTTTGCAAAATCTGATTATATCATTTGACATACCACGAGTATATTATTTTTTAAAAGAATAATATTTAAATTAAATAGGTTGTTCACTTTTGACAATTCTGTAGATTTTCGCTACCAGATGTGGAATAGAAATATATTCCAGAGTATGGAAAAAATTGGAGTAAGAATATATTCTTATTATCAATTCATAATTACCTAAATCAATATATTTTGTTCTTCAGTTTTATCATTTTATATAGCAGACTATACAGCAAAACTCTTGCATCAATACTCTGTATTCGAGAAATTTCAGTCACGCGCTAAGTACTCGGAAAATATTGCTTTGCATCAGATGCACAACGTAAAAATATATAAAAACGAATAATTGAAAATATTCATTATAGGATATAATAAAATATAAATTAATTTAGTATTACTTCACTTAAATTTTGCAGTGGTTGAGATAGCAAATGGAATCAAATAGATAACAGGAAGGGTAAATATTTAAGCCCTAAACTTTAGATATTATCAATTATATTTTAAATCGTAATGTTTTTTTTTTAAAATTGAACTATCAAGTTCGCGTTAATTGTACTCTTCGTCTATTTTTCGTTTTCGAAAAATTGACGTAGCTCGGCGGATTACCGGGTGTATTTGACAATCCGACAATGTCATTTGTGCATTATAATTAACCTTAGCGCTTTTCTTTTATTCTTTTTCTTTTGATTTAGAGAGGATTTTATATTTTCTTTTTGAGAACTCCAAAATATTAATTCCAAAATATATCGGTACCTTCATTATCTTTGAGAAATAATATATAAATAAATGCATTCTAAAATAAATTAAAATTCCAACTATAAAAAGGGCTGTTAAAAGAAGTATAATGGTGCATGATAGGATGTTCCCTTGATTCCGCTTTGATCCATATAAAAAGGATGCTTTATTGTCTATATATGAGAGTTTGAAACAAATATTATTAAGTCTTTCGAATGGCTAAATACTTTTTGGCTATGGCCCTAAATAAAGAAAGATTCTTGAGTTACACTATCTTTTTGTTAGAAGTTTCAATTCCTTCATGGGTTGGAAAACTAATTATCTTTAAATTGGTATTAATTATTCATTAATCTTTCAGATTTGGTTTTATGGCTGTGTCCCATAATTTTGTGTTCCCCTATTAAATTCACCATTTTAATAAAAAAAAAAATTGTAGCATAATGAATCATGGTTAACTTTTACTACTAAGATTTGAAAATTAAAAAAATCATATACCTTATTTATGAAATTATCAACCCTATATAATCAATTATAAACTAAATATCTGAAGACTAAATGTTCAAAATTAAAAATTTATTTAGATATAATGAACCCTAATTAATAAGATCGAAAATTTCCTATAAATTTAAGGGTTTGTCGAAATTCTTTGTTACAGTCCCCTCGCAGATTTAGAAAATAGAGGAACCCAAATTATAATAGTTCTCCTTTGTTGGTTGACTCAAAATTGCAATATCACATCAGATTTATATATCGAAAAAAGACTGATTAAACTGATGGATCTATAAAAATATTGTTCTCAAAAAATGCAATTTCACAGCAACAACTGGCGAACACATGGAAAGTGGACCACATAGAAATAATTTATGAAAATTCTCTCTAATCTTCAAGTTAAGGGCAAACTTATTCTTGCTTGAAATGATTAGTATATTGGATTAATCCCACTAGGGTTTGCCTTCATGTGCACAGAATAAATGCTAATTCATGCACTATTTTGAGGTCTTATCTTCAATCTTTTTATTTTAGTTTTCTTTCCTTTTCAGGGATTTTTTTTTTATCAATTAATACAGAAATTTTAACTATTGCGTCATGATGACCGAACAGGGCACTAGCAACCCCGTTAACCACTCTACCACTGGCCAACACACACTATTGCTTTTATATATATATATATATGCTTGAATAATTACCAAAAGATGACTGATTCTTGAACTTGATAATCAAGGGGGGCTAATTTGACAATTCAGTCGTGGTATTATTATATAAAAATTTAGAAGAAAATATTAGATCAAATAATATGTTTCAATTAATATCCAACCTAGTTTCTGTGAGACATGATCGATCTTACTTAAAATATTTTTCCATTATTCCTCATTTTACCCCCCACAAAATGAGAGATAGATTCTCTGGGCCCACTGCTTGTCGTTATCCTGCGACACTGCAAGTGCTGTTGGATCTGGGACAGCTGAAATTAGCATATACCCTCATTGGAAATTTAAACATTTTAGTACACAATAAAAAATAAATAAGAAATGACTTACATCTCTAAAATATTTTGGATCTTCAAAATATCAAAATTCGAGCTTGAATCATGAGATCAATTTAACCAACCGATGGTCAGTAGGGATCAGACTGCGTAACGAAGGGGATAATACAAAAATAAAAAATGCATATTAACGAGCTGTTCAAATCTTGGACGTATTTGAACCATCGATTTCAATTTTGAACCTTTTGTATATAAAAGAATTAATCCCAATAAAAGTTTCATGGATTTTGCACATTAAAACTAAAGTATTTTACAACATATTTGTAATGTATTCCTGTTGTATTGTATTTATTTAAGAATCCGATATCTATTAAATGCTTAATGTCTTGATTAGTTTATATCGCCTCGTAAATGTTAAATTATACTCCCTCTGTCCCATTTAAAATATCCCACTTTCCTTTTTGGGTTGTCCCATTATAAATATCTTATTCCATTTTAGGAAATAATTATCCCTTCAAAAAGTGTGGACCCTATCCACTTTTTAATACTTTAACCACTTTATACACTTCTCCTAAATACTCGTGTCCAAAATAAATGAGTCACTTTAAGCGGGACGGAGGGAGTACTAATCTAATATTCCAGTCTCATAAGACTACAACTTTTATCTAATTTCTTTTGATAATAATTTACCGAATTACAAGTTTTTTAGTAGTATCAATATTCGGCAATCAATTACTATATATAATTCTTACGCAACTAACTTATATAAAAATATTGCGAAAATGATGAAAAAGGGCCGTTGACTCAAAATAAGAATAGTAGAAGATAACATTTCCGATTATTTATAAAAATATTGCATCAGAAGATAATTTTAATTAAACAATCCCTTGGGATTATTACCGTGACACAATTTTGAATTTATTTCGTGAGTCAACTTTTTTATTTTGTTATATTTTAACCTAAATGGGTTGTGTTTCAGTTTTTTCTCATTAAGTATATAAGTATTCTTTCCATCCTATTATTATTGGCTCGTTTTTCTTTTTGGACTATTCCATTATTACTAACTCATTTCAAAAAAAAAAAAAATTTACGCTAAAAAATATCTCGAATTTCGTATATTCATTATTTTACACATAATATATATTTTTTTAATCTATATATAAAAAAAAAGTCAATAATAGCGGGACGGAGTAACATTTATCAGCTGCAAATTATACAGATAAATAAAATCGTTGACTAATTGAAGCAACCGCAGCGAGGCTACCGTAAGTTGTGTGGACTTCACCGCCCCCGACAACTCCCCGACAGCATAGAATGGCGACTATTTATCTCCCATATTCTCCAGTTCCCCCCAACCGCCCAGAGATCCAATCAGCGCACCCCGCGCAAGTTAGCACCCCCAATGAAAATATCCCACCACATCCCCTAAAATTACAACTTGGACCAGTCACTCCCCGCCACGAAGCTAATATTCCAAAGTCCACTTGGGCAAAATGGTACTTGCATATCGAACAAACCACTATAAAACCGCGCAGCCCTTCATCAGTCAACTTTAGCTGCAAAATCCACCTTGCGAAAGCGGCAACTGAAAATCAATAAAAATTACCAAAGAGCCCTCGACGTCGTCCTTCCTCCGCCGCCCCCAAATTCCACGGCCGGAGGTTTGAAAAAAATCTCTTCGAATCAGTTCCTTCGTAGTCTGGAACTAGTTTTTCTGGCGGAAAACTCATCGTTTCGGCGCCGGAGAGTTAATCACCCGGAGCTGGGAAAAGTTGTGCAGCGCATGATGGGATTTTGCATCCCGTTGGAGACTCCGGCGAGGCTTCTGTGGTGCTCGAGCTTCTTCCGCCACAAGCTAATGCTGTTCTAATAAACTCTAGTGTTTTTTAAGAGAAGCAATCATCCGCCGTTAGCATTCTATTGTTAGAGGTGTTTAAAAATATCTAGTGCTTTTTTTTTTCTGAGACAATTATACATACACGTTGCTTGCGTGTTTGATATCTGGATCTGCCGATCAAATCTGCGGAAGGAGATGGAATCCGGACGTATTTTCTTCGAGCCGTCTTGCCACAACAATATGTTGTTCCTCGGGAACGCCGATTCCGGATTTCGACGTATTCTATCATAATCCTTCAATTTTTTAATTTCTTTTTTCGTTTTATAACTGGTGAATTATGATGAAATCGAACTTAAACGATGCATTTAACGTAGTAATTATTGAATTTGGTCTTTGAACCGATGATGTTTATTTATAAAAATATTTTAATTTCTTTTGAATGTAGTTGGAGGAAGAACGGTGATTAATATGGAAGAATCGTTGAAGAGGCGGCCTTTTTTCAACACGACGGAGGAACTGTACGACGATGACTATTTCGACGAGCAGTTGCCGGAAAAGAAACGCCGTCTCACGCCGGAGCAGGTATATAATTTGTGTACCTAATGCTTTAAAAAAAGGAAAAGGAATCACGATGCTTTCCTCAAAAAAAAATTCCACCGAGATAGAACCTTGACTAAATAGCCTAATCTATCCATCACAAATCAGAATCGAATTTTCCCGTTTTCCTACCACAAATTCACCACCTAGCTAGTCCGATCCGTGAGAATGTGTTTGATCTAAGTTGATTCGATCGGATACGTGATCTGATTTTCGAGGGAATTTTTTGTACAACAGACTCAGACCTAATTTTTTGGTGACGATGGGGTGTATTTATATAGGTGAACATGCTGGAGAAGAGCTTTGAGGCGGAGAACAAGCTGGAGCCGGAGCGGAAGACGCAGCTGGCTAAGAAGCTGAACCTGCAGCCACGGCAGGTGGCGGTGTGGTTCCAGAACCGCCGTGCGCGCTGGAAGACCAAGCAGCTTGAGAGGGATTATGATCAGCTCAAATCCTCCTACGACTCACTCCTCTCCAACTATGACTCCATCCTCAAAGAGAATGACAAGCTCAAATCTGAGGTATAAAATTGAATTTTTTTAGTTTTTGTATTTGATTATCTTGTTTAGGATAAGTTCTTGTAGTCATTAGTTAAAGATTATGGGGTTTTTGTCATGACATGATAACGTGCTCGATCGCGTGAATTAGCGATAGTGAAGCATTAAAAAAGCCTTTGAAATGGAGTGCGATAGCTTTCATGGATAATTAGCATCCACATGAAATAAGATTTTGTATAAAACTTTTAAGCAAATATTAATAGTGGTTATTTCTTATGTCATTATTGTTCGTAATTAATTAATCTAGAGTCTTAAGTCGACCGTAGTATTTCTTTTTTAAGCTAATGTTGTGTGTTTATAATCAATAGAGTGACTTAGATCGTAGCTATTTGTTTTCTTCGTTAGTTGGTGGTAGGATTGCATTAAAATTTATTGAAAAAAATATTTGGTTGAATAAAATTCCAAATAAAGTTGGATTGGATGCGAATTCATCAGAATATGAAAGGGACACGAGGGGCCAATCTATATGCACAAGATTCGTTCTTAGCTACTAAAATATATATAGAATGTGTAAGATAAGCAAGTTTTTTATTATTACCTTCTTACTTCCTAATTATACCCTAAATGAATATGTTGCGTTTTATATTTCACTTTTACTAATACACGCATATATCAATGCAGCTTCATTCCTTGAGTGAGAAGTTGCAACCAGAGGAAGCAGCAGGAGAACCGGATCAGAAGCCGGACCTGGTGGCGGCGGCAGATGCGGTCCTGCCGTGCCTTGAGCACACGGTGAAGGTGGAGGACCGGCTAAGCACCGGCAGTGATGGCAGCGCGGTAGTGGACGACGACGGGCGTCAGCTTCTCGACAGCGGTGACTCGTACTTCCCCGACAATGACTACCCCGACTGCATGGCGGCGGTCGAAGGTATCAACTCCGAGGAGGATGATGGCAGCGACGACGGCCGGAGCTACTTCACCGATGTGTTCGCTGTGGCGGAGCAGCAAGAGCCGATAGGCTGGTGTATCTGGTCTTAAATATAGACCTGTTTGTGTTATATTGTAAGTTTCTAGCTTCTAACAATAAATTGTAATTCGAGTGTTGCTGTATTTTCTTTGTAATATTGGGAGTTATATATGTATGAAATCGCCTATTTCAATGTGATAAATAGTTGTAAGTTGCTGGAGTCGTTAAGAGTTAATTCAGTGAAAAAAATGAAAATAGTTACAGAATAATACGACAGAAATTTTGTCGATTGCAACGGGAGAGTCTCTTTTTGGTCGTCGTTTATTCAAATTTTGGATTTAGGATATTCAAATTTTAGCATTCAGCAACTCAAATCTCCTTCGACAAATCTACTCAATTCGAATCATATATGTTGTAAAATAATATTGCATGCAGCAATATATGTCATGTGCATGTATTGATCATGGCAATCAAGATTTATTATTTATTTTTTTATTATTATTATCATTAGAGAGGATGGCAATCAAGAATTTTAAGGTGAAATCTTAATCATCAAAAGTCCTTTCTAATTTATTTATTTTCAAAATTAGGGGAAAAAGAAAGAGAGAAAAACATTAAAAGTAATCATTAAATAATTAGTATAATATTCAATAGTAAAAGCAACGAGACTCGAATAAATTTTTAATGTCTTAACTTTCAAGTTTTCCACATGGGATCTATCCCACTTCAATGTCAATCTCTAGCTTATTTTAATTTGCAGATATTTAGTTAATGATTAATTGTCATGGTTGATTATTTCATAATTAGAGTATATAATTTTCAAAAGCTTCAAATTTTAGTAATAGATTTTAATTAGGTTCATTATATAACAATAAATATGATGAAAAGATGAATACAAAACTGTGGAAAAGAGGAGCCGAACTGCAAATTTTCCTTTTGACTAATACTTTATCCAGTGACTGACGAGTGTATGTGTGTTATTTATATCAGTAAAGGAAGGGAAAAGCCCCCCCCAACCAAAATAAAATAATCTTACCTAGAAGCCCACTGGTGCTGCAGTTCACAGTTTCAATGTATCTAGAATTAATAATAGAAAATAATAGTCAGAGCTATGTATAATAATAATCATGCTCATTTATAATTTAAACCCTTCTTTTCTTTTTCAAAATTTTATTCAATTGTATAATGATATGATTTGCCACATGTCCATTATGTAATTAGTAATACAAGCAACGTCAACATCAATAATCTATCAGCATCCACCACATAGTAAAGAAATTGAAAATAAAAAATATTATCACTTTGATTTGATGCATTTTATTTGCATCCATTGCTTTGCAATATCCATCTATCTTTGTGAGTTGAGTTGGCAAACTTTCAGCATCACAACAAAAGTTACATATATCACAAGAAACCCTTTTCATAGTGGAATTGAAAGAGAAGTGTGTGGGGATTTGAATCTCATTCCCAAAATGCCACTTTACAAGAATATATTATTTGTTAACCAACTAAGATGGTGTTTGGCTGAGCTTATAAGCTGTTGCAAAGTGTTTGGTAAAATAAGTTCCTAAACAACTTATAAGTTGTAAAAATAAGCTCCAACAGCTTATAGGCTCCCCTAAAAATAAGTTGGTCAACCCTAACTTATTTTTTCATGAACTTATAAGCAACCATGAATTTACAAAAATAACTTTATTATAGTTCGTTATTTCCTACACATATACTATCAACTCCACTTCTCGTCAATTTTCTCTCTCTAACTCACGATTCTTTCTCTAGCTTATAAGATCAATTATCCAAACACTTCAACATCTTATAAGCACTTGAGACATTACCTCTTATAAGCTCTTGAAACATCTTATAAGCTCTCTAAAATAAGCTTAGCCAAACACCCCCTAAAATCCTTTGATTATGTCAATATCTATTTATTTTTTAGGATCCATATTTTTTCCGTTTAACTCATAAAGGATGAATAAAAATTAATAAATCAGGCTTTGACTTTTATGTAATTTGTATATTTGATGATTCTGATAATAATTTATGCGGTATAAGAGAAAAAATGAAAAAATGAAAAAAAATAAAAGTGCTAATATGTACTACATGTTACATTTTGCAAGAATATTTACCGGATGAGATAATATTTATATTGTATAAGCGTAGACTATAATTATCATCAACTTTTTTTTTATTAATCTTTAAAACTAAAATTACTCTACATCCCATATTTTGATAGGACATTGGGTAAACCCCACGTTCTGTGCAATAGCCTGCAAACCACACAAGACAGGTAAATCACACTTGAAAAACCAGGTGTGACAGATTCAAACCCATAGAGGTGTTTGGTGGGGTTCAAACCTGTGACATCTCGACCACAGGAACCCAACTTAACTATTGGGCTGTCCCTAGGCGTTTGATAGGACATTTTATGACTAAAGAAATGAATGTTGTGTCTACTATGGGAAGACTAAGTGGACATTTATGTGATGGGTATCAAACATATAATGTCACATACCACAATCCACATTAGCAATCGATATTAGAAAGTTTCGCCCCACTTTCATATATGCCACCATCTTAGCTAACATCTACCCCACCCACAACCCACAATTTCAAAAGTAAAACTTAAAAATAGCACATCATATCGACACCCTATTATACATTAAACTTTCAATAAAATTCGTTATATATGATCCTATGCATGCTTTCTATTCCAAAATTGTGGATTAATGTTAGCCATTGTGGAGTTCAATTGGTTTTGTCGTTTGAAGTGTCTAACATAGTAGTTGTTAATTTGTTATTTCGGGCCATGTTAGTTTTATAAATACTAATTATAATTTCATTGTGGTATCTGGTGGGCCACGCCAATATTTTGGAGCCAAAATATGAACTCGGAATATTTTGATAAATCTTCGTTACTTTTTTATTTTAATAGATAAATTTTATATTTAAAAATATATTGACTAAAAAAATTAGAAATTCGTGATACTTTCTTAAAAGATTGATATATTGTATAATACCATTTTCAAAAATATTGGGCCTGTGTATTAAGAATCCAATGCTAGACCTCGGGGTCCGGTACTTTGCGACAGTCGTGATCATACACAAAATTCAAATAGAATATCTCTTTAAATTCCATTTTTTTAATCCCAATTCGTTAAGCTTATTAAAAAGAATTTCGAGGCAAATTCATGGATTGGGCTGATCACATTTTCATCCATTTTTTTAATCTCAATTCATTAAGATGTCTTAGCCCATTGGGAAGATCAATTTGGATCCTACAATTGGGCTTTCATTGTATGGCAACGAATTTGTAGGCCAACCACCAAAATCAACATTAATTAGTAAAATTTCCAAAACATTGTGACGCAACTCGAAGAAAATTGAGAAGTAAAGGCAGCAATGTAAGCGAAAAACAACAGGCAAAAACGTTCCAAAAGCTTATGTGCAATTCTCCACCCACTCCACAAAGCGCACCACATGTTTGAATAATTGCCTGACTTACTAAACACCAATGTCCTCATTAGTTTAGCTCCTTCTATTTGATCACATTCTGCACTTCATACATAAATCCAAATCCATTTTTCTATTATAAAAAACTATCTGTGCTCCTATCTCATGATATATTCGTGCTAATTATTACTCTATCTGTCAATCAAAATTGTGTCACAATTGCCTTATTCGGCGTCCATAAAGAGTGTATCACTTTTCTATTGGGGATATCAATCCTTATAATTCAACTTCACAACCACTCATTATTACCAAAAAAACCACCTTTGGCCCATACTAAGAATCCAATCTCAACCGCTCATTTCTTACATAATGAGATCATTTCTCTACTCAAATAATCTACCAAACATTTTATTAAAAACTTGTGTTGTCCATCAAGTGATACACTCTCGGTGGATGGAGGGATTATATATTTATGAAGTCATCTAATGCACGATAAATAATCATAAACAATATCTAAATCGACATAAAAATTCTTCCTATGTCACCATAACCCCTCCATCTTATTACAACCATTCCTCTTCCTCTCTCTCTTGGACATGCAGTTACAGCATGAATGGTTGACATGGAAAAGCAGAGCGTAGGGCTAGCAACACAGATTGTGGTGATGGCGATCGTGATTTCAGTGATCCTGCTGTTTCTGGGAATGGGCGTTCTGGTCCTCATCCACGTGTGGATAGTGGGGAGGACTGTGAGAAACGGTATTAGTGAGAGAAACATCAACATGGTAGAGAGAGGAAGTTTGGGGAGCACGAGCATGTCCCAAGATGACATCGAGAAGCTTCCGTGCTTCGACTTCGCCGCCAAGGCCAAAGGCAGCAGCCCTGCCGGGGACTGCGCCGTCTGCCTCGAGGGCTTCAGGGCCGGCGAGAGATGCCGGCTTCTGCCGTCGTGCAACCACAGTTTTCACGCCGAGTGTGTGGATTTGTGGCTTCTGAGGGCTCCCGTTTGCCCCATTTGCAGAGCTGCGGCTGCTGATGATGTTGTTGGTTTTGGAGGAGGAGAGGAGAGGGAGGTGGTGATGATGGTGAGAGAGAATCAACAGAAGGTTTGGATTCTAGTGAGAGAGTGGTTGAGGTGAGAGAAACAAGAGAAGGTATGGATTGATGTTTAGGTCATTGAAATCTTTGTTGTTTTGATCCATTGAGTTTCTGCTTTTGGAGTGAAATAATGTGTGTTGGGTTCTGAACATCAAATTTCCAAACAGCTAAAGAAGTATATATATACATTTGATACTTTCTTACTCCCAAAACTTATTATCTGAATTATGTTTCTCACTCCCACAAAGTGACTGGTGAAAATCATCCAGAAAGATAATTCATTCCAGTGAATAAAGTGGTTTTGCAAGGATTAATTAACACCGTTGCATTTCAATTATGAGATTGTCGTGTGTTGGTCTAGTGGTAGAATGGTTAATCTTGGCGCCAAAGGTCTCGGGTTTGAGTCCACCGTGACGCGATTGTCACATAACATTCGTGCAATACAAAATCCGGCTTGCTATTTTCTGGCTAGTTTGATTCCTGTTTTGGGCAAATGAAACTACCAAAAAGTTTGGTTATTTGCAATTTTGATACAATTCATCTTTTAAACTAATTAGCAATAACTCAACATTTTCATTTTAGATATATTCAATTTTTTGTGTGAGATTAGAGTTGAGATTTAGACGTTAATTTGGTATTAAAGTTCTTGTTATTAATTTCAATTTCAAATGTCCAAAATTACAATTGGTACGACCGTGAAACCATAACTTTTTCGTACCAATTTCCGATTCAATTACTCAAGCATCGAACATCGAATGCTAAAATGGACACTACGAGAAATCATTGCAGATAATCGACTAAAAACCTAAATTTAAAATACATCATGATAGTACAATTTAACAAAAAAACTAAAAGAAAAACACACGAGTGCATACACAAAAACAAAAAATCAAATACAAACTTCTATGAAACAAGCAATTATTTATTTCCAATTTGAGCAAACTCACTCAAGAGCTTCTTCATGCTCAACCAAGAGGATCCACCTTCCTCCACCGCACTCATCGCAGTGCCGCCGAGCTCCGCCGCGTTCCTCCCCACCTCCTTCCCCACCTCTCCCTCCATCAACTCCTTCGCTGCCGCCGCCAAACTCTCCCACTTCACAAACCCCTCACAACCCTCCACCCTGATCCCCACCCTCAGCTCCTCCGCTACCAACATTGCGTTGAGCGGCTGCTCCCACATCCCCGGCATCGCTAGAATCGGAACCCTTGCGCACAAGCTCTCCATCACCGACGTCCATCCGCACTGGCTCAAGAACCCCGCAACGCCGCCGTGGTTCAAAATCTCCGATTGATCAACCCACTCTCTCACTCTCTCCTCAAACCCATCCACCAGCTGAGCCTCATTTCTCCTCACCACCCACAAAAAATTGACGCCGGATTTTTCCAACCCGGTTTTGATCGCCTCGAACTGCTCCGGCGAGATCTCCAATTGAGTTCCAAACGCTGCGTACAACACTCTCTCTCCTCTCTCTAACTTTCCATCCAGCCACCGTATGCTCGCCGGCCTTGTACGATTCTCCGGCGCCGTCTTCTTCTCCTCCTTCGGAAACGGGCCGAGACACCACATTTTCGGGCCGAACGTTGCATTCCATGCATCTACGTAGACGGATTCGAGTTCGTAGAATGTATTCATCAAAACTCCATGGCTTCTTGAAGAAAATTCAATATTCTCGTACACGTAGTTGTGAATATCTGTGCCGATGAATTCAGGGTTTAAGAAGAGAGGATCTACATCTTCTCTCTTGATCTTGATCCATGGGAAATCGGTAGGTTTGAACGTGTCGGCACCGCGGCCGCCGATTTCTCTCTCTTCTACGAAACGGCGATGGACGACGGAGAGGGTTATAGAGAGAGAGAATGTGCCCAAAGCGTAGAAGACGAAGCGCGGGAGGCCGTGTCTGTTGGCGGAGTCGAGCGTCCAAGACAAGAAGTCGTCGGTGATGATGAAGGAGAGGGATGGGAGGAGAGACTGGAGGATCTGGTCGAAGTGGGGCTGCATGAGCTTGGTGGCGGCGGCGAAGGGGACCCATAGTGAGATGTCGGGGAGTTTGTCGGTGCTCTCAACGCCGGGAGGGATGCCGGGGATGTTCTGAGGGAAGGGGATGTCTACGAGAGAGATGGGGGAGGGGAGGGAGCTGCGGAAGAAGGGGCGGTTGGCGGGGGTGGTGAGGAGGGTGACGGCGACGCCATGGCGGAGGAGGAGGCGGGCGAGATGGAGGAGGGGTATGGCGTGGCCTTTGGCCATGAATGGGAAGAGGAGTATGTGAGGTGGCGAAGCCATTTTTGTTGGAAAAAGGTGTACAAAAACAGTACAGAACTTGCCGGGCGTATTACAACGTGAAACAGAAAGGTAGAAAGATCAAAACTAACAATGAATTTGAAACTAGAAAACAGAATAAAATACAGTTAACCGTATTCTAATGCCGAGTCGAGGAGGCCTCTTTCCGCAAGACGAGATACGCCCCGGTAGTGCTCTCGGTTCTGGCGTATCGTCTCCAAAGATAAAACGGCAGCGTCTCGTGGGTGGCAGCACCGCGGACCAACGAGCTCCGGCGAACTGGAATGAGGCGAGGACAAAGCTTGGACACTAGCTATGTATGCAGGGAGTGCTTTGGAATCTTGGAATGCGATTGGCAGTGGTTAGCTTATGCTGGGGAGACATGTCCTATTTATAGGCGTCGTCCCTCGTGGGAGCATCTTTGAGTCAACACCGCATTGATGTCGGGTGTTACGGAGTTATGTCCCCTATTGAGTCTGTGGCGGTTTACGGAGACAACGTGGGCACGTTTCCGCGAGCCATCATGTCGGGCGTTACAAGCGATTACGACGAATCGGACAACGCGTGCGTCGAGTTCATTGGGCGTATCCGGGCGTCTCTTCAAGTGCAGCGAGCCCAACGGATTGGGCCACACGAGTTGGGCCTCGGACCAACTCCATCGCACAGCAGGCCCAACGGATTGGGCTACACGAATTGGGCCTCGGACCAACTTCATCTTTGGGCTCGATCAAACGTTGATCCAAAATATAAGGACAATGGGCCACGGAACCAGGCCCACGAAGCAAGCCCACGAACAGGCCCAAAGAACAGCCCAAAGACCACCCAAAGACCAATTGCCAAGATCCAAGATCCAAGATCCAAGATCCACGATCCACGATCCACGATCCACGATCCACGGACCACGGACCACGGGCCGGGCGGGCCGGAACCGGTTCCACCCATCACTTGTGCACATAATTATACTAAGTGTTCAATGACCCACTTATATAGACAATTAATGAAGGTACATTAATCAATGTGGGATAAGGATTAATTAATCCATGCTTATCCCATTAATCACATAACTCCATGTTTAAGTGACCAACTTTGATCCATTATTTCTCACTCACCGGAAATCGGATTTGAGAATGTGAATACACCACGATCATCTACTCGGAACGTAGATCGATCCTATGCCGTTTAATTTCACAAAATTAAACGTTCGTCACTCAAAATCTTGGTCAAAGTAGCTTCGAAACTTGACCACATATATAATATTATATATATATGCACGCGATTTTAACAATCCCCACATGAGTGGAAATAGCCATATGCATGATGCAGACACAGCTCAGTCCTCAAGAGATGTTAAAATATTTGGACAGGTGGTTTATGGCCTTGAACCTTCCATAGTTAGTACCATCGAGTACACAGGCGGATTAGTGGACACGATGCCGAACTATTCCCCACGGCTGCTTGAAACAATGGTATTAACACTTTAACACCTCAACCTCATCCGTTCTCACGTTTGATTCCATTTGGCCATGGACATCCACTTTGGATTCATAAGTGTTTTGTTTGAAGCGGCCCCACCGCACTTACATAGGTGATTCTTTACCGAGTATCTTGCCATACTCAACCTCCTCGAGGTATCTTAGGAATCATTGAGTCAGTCGACTCAACCTCACCACTAGGCAAGTTTTTCAACACTCGTTTGCTTTCTAGGAACAGACTAACTCGAGTGTTTATACACGAACTCATATAGCTTAGTTCTCCATTGAACCAAGTTCTTGGGATCTCCAGGTCATCATGGTTGGGTTACCACTATGATTGTTCTTAAGATGTGGATTTTAGTCCCATTCCTCTAAGAACTTGATCATTTGATCCCGGTTCAACCCTTTGGTTAACGGATCTGCCAGATTATCTATTGACTTGACATAGTCAATTGATATAACCCCACTTGAGATCAAATGCCTCACGGTATTATGTCGCCGACGTATATGTCGAGACTTACCATTATACAAACCACTTTTCGCCTTCCAATAGCCGCTTGGCTATCACAGTGAATCATCACTGGTGGCACGGGTTTAGACCAACATGGAATATCTTCCAAAAATTACAGACCCACTGGCTTCCTCACCAGCTTTATCCAAAGCTATGAATTCTGATTCCATGGTGGATCGGGCTATACACGTCTGTTTCGTGGATCTCCAAGAAACAGCACCTCCCCCAATCGTGAACACGTACCCACTTGTAGAAAGTGAATCTTTCGTGTCAGATATCCAATTGGCATCACAGTACCCTTCAAGTACTGGGGGATATCTCGTGAAATGCAGCCCATGATTTTGAGTATACTTGAGTACCTCAAAACTCTCACTAAAGCCTTCAATGCTCCTTGCTTGGATTGCTCGTATAACGACTCAATTTGTTCACTGGCGCAAGCTATGTCGGGTCGGGTGCAATTTGTAAGATACATCAAACACCGATGACCTTAGCATAGTCTTCTTGCCCAACGGGTTCACCCCTGTTCTTACTCAAGTGAACATTGAGCTCTAATGGGTCTTAGCAGCAAACTATCAAACGCGTTGAATTTCTTAAGCACTTTCTCAACGTGGTGAGATTGTGTCAAGACAATTCCGTCGATCTTCTTAGAATCTTGATTCCAAGAATCACATCACTAAACCCATGTCCTTCATGTCAAAATTTCTATTTAACATGCGCTTTGTGTCATTAATGACTTGAGTATTGCTACCCATGATCAACATATCATCTACATACAGACACACTATAACATAACCATTATCAGTGTTCTTAACGTAGACACATTTATCACACTCATTGATCTTGAAACCATTTGCCAACATTACATTGTCAAATTTCAGTGCCATTGCAACGCGCTTGTTTCAAACCATATAGAGACTTCACGAGTTTGCATACCTTGCCTCTCGACGGTACTACAAACCCTTCGGTTGCTCTATATATACCTCATCCTCGAGGTCACCATTCAAAACGCAGTCTTAACGTCCATTTGATGAATCTCAAGATTGTGCAAAGCGAGAATTGCGAGAAGCACCCTAATAGACGTAATCCTCGTCACAGGTGAATAGGTATCGAAGAAATCGTACCCCTCTCTTTGTTTAAACCCTTTGACAACCAAACGGGCTTTATACTTTTCAATTGATCCATCTGCCTTGTACTTCCTTTTAAGGATCCACTTGCATCCTAAGGGCTTACAACCTTCGGCAAATCAACCAAAGACCCAAGTGTGGTTTTGCAAAATGGAATCAATCTCACTGAGCGACCTCTTGCGAGCATCCCGTCGGCCGAGCATAGCTACTTTGATTGAAGTTGGTTCTTCGTCCAACATGAGCGCAATATAGTCGGGACCAAAGTCCTTTGGCGTTCGACTCTATTGCCACGTCTCGGTTCCGACCTCTCGGATCGACCTCGATCGCTTATGCGATATCGGTTCTTCCTCCAAAGGTTTAGAACTCAAGCTTCACCATCAGTTCTATTGCTAGAATTGGCTTCACTTTTATCCTTATCTTTCTGAGGATAAACACTTTCAAAGAATATAGCATTCCTTGACTCAATCGTCGTCCCCACGGTCATATCCGGTACCTCGACTGTGGATCGAAACGATAGCGCCTGCTGTTCGATGCATACCCAATAAAGATACAATCGATTGTTTAGGTCCAATTGTAACTTGTTTTGGAAGAGGCACCTCAACCTTCGCCAAACACCCCACACTTTGAGATATTTATGCGATGGCTTTCTTCCTTTCCACAACTCGTGAGGAGTGACATCCTTACCTTTGAGTGGAATCTTGTTCGGTATGTAGTTGGTCGTCAAAACGACTTCCCCACAAGTTCTCGGGCAACCTCGAACTAATCAACAAAGCATTCATCATCTCCTTAAGTGTTCGATTTTTCGTTCGAACGCCATTAGATCGAGGTGAATAAGGAGCTGTCGTTTGGTGTATTATACCACTTTCGTTGCATAATGCCTCAAACGGAGCTACATATTCTCCCCTCATCACTTGAACAATCTTAATTCGACAACAATTGATTCTCGGCTTGTTCTTGAAGTTTTTAAAAGCTTCAATAGCCTCGTCTTTACTTCTTAGAAGGTAAAGATAACAATATCTTGTACAGTCATCAATAAACGTGATGAAGTACTTTTTACCACCTCTAGTTTGTACAAACTTTAAATCACACACATCAGTGTGAATAAGTTCTAGAGGCTTAGTGCTCCGTTCTACCGAATGAAACGGTAACTTAGCCATTTTAGCTTCCACACAAACCTCACATTTCGTTTGTGTATTAACTTCATTTAACTTTAGTAAATCTAAATTTACTAATCTTTTTATTGCATTTAGATTAACATGTCCTAATCTACAATGCCATAAATCGAGCACTCGGTCAGTAAGAGGAAGTAGATGCTTTTTCATTCATCATAATTTTGGGTACACGGCGCACAGCCATTACATTTAGTTTGAAAAGACCCCCGGTGAGATAACCTCTACCAAGAAACTTTCCAAACTTAGTCAAGACAAACTTGTCCGACTCAAAAACTAGTCTAAAACCTTTATTAACTAGAATAGAGCCTGACACTAAGTTCTTGCGAATGTGGGGACATGCAAAGCACATCCTTCAATGTGATCTCAATGCCGGACGTCATCTTGAGCACCACATCACCAACTCCGGCAACCTCGGACGAAGCTTGGTTCCCCATGTTGAGCTTCCTCCCCTCAACAGGCTTGTAGGTGGAGAAACGCATCTTTTCGGCGCATACGTGCGCAGTTGCGCCAGTGTCGATGAACCATCCACCTTGATTCTCGACGTGATTGACTTCTTCGGTCACCACAGCAGCCAAGTCATCCTTGTCCCATTTGTCGAAGTCCTTCTCGACAACGTTGGTAACTTGCTTAGCCTTCTTCTTCTTAGGCTGACGGCAGTCCTTACTCGTGTGGCCATGCTTGCCACAATTGTAACAGTCCCCGTCAAACTTACGGGAAACCACCTTCCCTTTGCCTTTATCTTTGACATTGGGACGAACACGTTTGTTGGAGGGACCGCCTCTCTCCAACAGGTTGGCTCTAGCATCGATCAAGCCTTTCCCTTTTAGTTCTAGCTTCTTCACGTCAGACTCGATGCGCAGTCTGACGATCAAGTCTTCAAGTGTCATATCCTTTCGCTTGTGCTTAAGGTAGACCTTGAAGTCTCTCCACCCCGGGGGTAGCTTCTCAATCACTGTAGCGACGACAAAGCCGTCCGAAATAGTGTGCCCTTCGGCTTGAACCTCGTGCACAATAAGTTGAAACTCTTGCACTTGGTCCATGATCGGTCGGGAATCGACCATCTTGTAGTCCAAATATTTGGCTACAATGAACTTCTTAGTACCTGCATCATCACTACGGTACTTCTTTTCTAACGCATCCCACATACTTTTGGATGTCGTTACAACAAGGATAAACACTATACAAGCTATCTTCTAAACTACCAAGTATAAAATTTTTACAAAGGTAGTCGCCAAGTCGCCATTGTCATATCTTTGCTCGGACGTGAAAGTCCGTCACTCAAACCCGGGCAGCGGGCTCATCTTCTACCAAGAAGTTGGCGAAGCCCAACGTCGTGAGTAGAAACGGCATCTTTGCCGCCATCTCTTGAAGTCGGATCCTCCAAACTTGGCGGCTTCTCGGCGCGGCATCATCCTGCGGTATGAGCAGGCGCGAGATCGATCCATGACCGGATCCACCGGTGTTAGATCCCATGGATCCAACAATCGACCCAGCGAAAAGTGCGATCGTCGAACGAAGGAACCACTAAAAGTGGAACCAATTGTTGAACCACTAAAAGTGGAACCAACGATCGACCCAAAGGGTCCCATGGTTGACCGAAGGCATCGAACCAAACATGACCGAAGCCATTGTGCGGTGGCGGCGGCAGCGAGCGGCGGCAAGCAGCGCGGAGGCGGCGGCGGCAGCGGCGGAGGCGGTCGGTGGCGAGTACGGTCGACATCTCCAAGCAAAGGTATTAGTTTGAACGTTTTAAGTTTATTAAGAGTCGAACTCCTTCGTGGCAAGTAGTATCTCGTCTTGCGATTGTTGGAAAAGGTGTACAAAAGCGATGCAGAACTTGCGGGCGTATTACAGCGTGAAATGAAAGGTAGAAAGATCAAAACTAACAATGAATTTGAAACTAGAAAAGTAATAAAATACGCTTAACCGTATTCTAATGCCGAGTCGAGGAGGCCTCTTTCCATGAGACGAGATACGCCCGGTAGTGCTCTCGGTTACGCGTATCGTCTCCAAAGATAAACAGCAGCGTCTCGTGGGTGGCGACCGCGACCAACGAGCTCCGTGAATGGAATGAGGCGAGGACAAAGCTTGGACACTAGCTATGTCACGCAGGAGTGCTTTGGAATCTTGGAATGCAGATTAGCGATGAGTTAGCTTATCTTTGGGGAGACATGTCCTATTTATAGGCGTCGTCCCTCATGGGAAAGCATCTTGAGTCAACACCGCATTGATGTCGGGTGTTACGAGTTATGTCCCTATCGAGTCTGTGGCGGTTTACGGAGACAACGTGGGCACGTTTCCGCAGAGCCATCATGTCGGGCGTTACCGACGGTTACGACGAATCTGGACAACGCGTGCGTCGTGTTCATGGACGTATCCGGGCGTCTCTTCAAGTGCACAGCAGCCCAACGGATTGGGCCACACGAGTTGGGCCCGGACCAACTCCATCGCACGCAGCCCAACGGATTGGGCTACACGAATTGGGCCTCGGACCAACTTCATCTTTGGGCTCGATCAAACGTTGATCCAAAATATAAGACAATGGGCCACGGAACCGGGCCCACGGCGCAGCCCACGAACAGGCCCAAAGAATGGCCCAAAGACCACCCAGACCAATTGCCAAGATCCAAGATCCACGATCCACGATCCACGGACCACGGAACGCAGCCGGGCCGGCCGGCCGGGCCGGGCACGGCGCGCGGGCGGCGGGAGCGCACGGCACCGGCGGGCGGCGGCGGCGCGCGCGTGTGCGCGCGTGGGCTTTCCAGCCCATCACTTGTGCACATAATTATACTAAGTGTTCAATGACCCACTTATATAGACAATTAATGAAGGTACATTAATCAATGTGGGATAAGGATTAATTAATCCATGCTTATCCCATTAATCACATAACTCCATGTTTAAGTGACCAACTTTGATCCATTATTTCTCACTCACCGGAAATCGGATTTGAGAATGTGAATACACCACGATCATCTACTCGGGCGTAGATCGATCCTATGCCGTTTAATTTCACAAAATTAAGCGTTACGTCACTCAAAATCTTGGTCAAAGTAAACTCCTGAAACTTGACACATATATAATATTATATATATATGCACGCGATTTTCAACAATTTTTCTTAACTCTTTAACTTTTTTTTTTTTTTTTCAAGTTATTGTTCACTCTAATTTGATGGTTTAGAGCGTCGGCAATGGTGGATATTTTAGGGGGAATGGAATGGGGAAGAAAAAGAATTGTTTTTATGGAGAAAATAAAATAACAATATTTTTGCATTATTGATCAGAGCACAATTTTGTATAATAAATTCACAATATTCGTGTATCATGTGATACAGCGTGCAACCGGGCATCGACCCCATACACACCAACTATCTTGTAGAATTAAAACATTTTTTTTTCTATTTAAAACATTTAAAAATTCTAAGATCTGTCATTGCTCTAAACCTCACATGGCAGTGTTTACTTTTAATATACTTATCAATTCTTAATTAGGATTGATAACAACATAATTACGTTTACCATTTTTGTTTTTAAAATCTGCAGTCGTTACTCGTTAGTTTTAAATAATACGAGGGTCGATATATAGAATAATCAGGACTTATATTTTATAAGTTTGAACTGTAGTTATTAAATGTTAATAAGGGTTTCTTTATCCTACGCTATACAACTAGTTCAGCCCGTGAGGCCCACAAAACTGCAAGCCCAACTGAAGTGGCTGCGCTGAATTATCGTCCCAATTTTATCATTTTATGACCATCTTCCTTTTTAGAAAAGGGAAAATATCAAATGCTGTAATCTGTAACCTATCCGCCTAATAAAATCTGTTTTTATTTTCTGTCCGTGGACATAGCCAACTCATTGTTGGTGAACCACGTAAATCTGTGTTTTCTTTACGTTTCTGTTTCTTAATTGCTCAATAATCATAATCCGTTGCAATAAGGCCAAATATAAAGGGTCTACAAATTTTCAAAAGATAACAATTTTATACCAAATATTTCATAATTGTAGCAAATGTTGGAGTATGGAGCCTGAATGGACTGTATACTCAAGCACGATTCCGGTGATACCAAATTTTTGGGCTTGTATTTTTTGGACCCAGCAGGGTTAGGGTTATGTTTTTTCTCTATTTAATAGTCGCTTCTCATTGTAATCAATATCCAAATTCATATTGAAATCTACGGCAGACATCAACAATGCGTAGTGCATGAGACTAACCTGGTCTAAACAATTATCAAAAGTTTTATTTTACGCCGTGATTGTGATGTGTGTTTTCGCAACACAGCAAAAATGTCCTGCCCGCATTTTTTAGCATCTGAATATCTATTTGTCAAAGACTAACGTAGAGTTGTCTAGTTGCCACATTGGATAAAACGATGTTGTTTCGTATAATTCTTTAAAAGAAAATTGAAATTCTTGTTCAAAAATAAAACAACGACATTATCGAGTTTCTTAGAAAACTTACCGACCCCTTATCCCAAAATTATAGTCTGATCAACCTTAAATAAATATTTTTGAACGAAAAAAGTATCTCTGAAGGATCTACAATCAACGAGGATCCTATGAATCTGGCATGACACCGAGACATGTAGATATTCTTGTCTCTAAAAAGTTGCTTGGGACATTTTTGCATAAACTGCAATAAATTGGTGGTGTAATCAACAGCTTCTTACTAGTTTGTGATTATGAATACAGTGTTTGTTTATTGCAGATATCAACTGAGCAGTTGATTTCCTTCTCCCTCTGTATCTGAGCGATGAGGTTGCTTAATGCATTCCATGAGGAGCCACCTTCGCTGGTAGCTTTCATGGCGGCCGCAGCAACCTCCTTCGCCTTCTCCCTTAATAGCTTTCCCTTTTCACTGTCCATTAGTTCTCTCACTGCATTGTTCAAGCTGTCTGCAGTGACAAATCCTTTTGATCTCCCATCGACTCTATCAACCCTCACACCAACGTTGATCTCTTCGACTACCATCTTCGCGTTGAGCCATTGCTCGGCCATCATCGGCCAAGCCAGAATGGGAACTCCTGCACATATTCCTTCCAGGACCGAGTTCCAACCGCAGTGACTCAAGAAACCCTGCACAATTGGGTGTTCAAGAATCTCTTCTTGATCTACCCAATCTGTCACTATGATTCCTCTTTCCCCCACCTTGGATTGAAACCCGTCGCTTAGTAGTTCCGCGTCGCTCTTCTTTGCCACCCATAAGAAGCTCACCTCCGCCGCTTCCAAGCCATGAGCTATCTCTTGCAGTTGCGCTGGTGAGATTCTTGCTTGAGACCCGAATGCGACGTAGAGGACTGGGCGTTCCTGGGCCAACTTTTGGTCGAGCCAATGCATCCATCTAGCCTGTAAGTGTAAGAGTTTTTTGTTTTGCAGTTTTGGCAAGCAGAGGGGTCCGATGCTCCATGTTCTTGGTTGGCGCTCGCGGCTGTAGTAGTCTGCAAATGTTTGCTCAAGCTCATAGAAGCTGTTGACCAGCAAGCCATAGCTGGATTCAGTTGTTCTGATTACCTCGATGAGGAACTCTAGATGAGGACCTCCTGGATGACGTTTATTGAGCGGCTCGTCGAAATCATTCCTTGTTAGCTGAATCCATGGGAACCCAGTGAGAGTAAACGGCTCGTCATCGGAGTCGTGTAAAGACAGCAGGCCGTTGGCGCGGGCGTTGTGGCTCAGTGCTCCTGAATAGTAGTTCATCCCGTTGAAACTCAGGCGCGGTATGCCGAATTTGGTTGCGGATTCAAGGGTCCAACAGAGGAAGGCATCTGATATGATGCAGGTGACTTGTGTGTGGATCTTCCGAAGCTCGTGCTCGAATGCAGGTTGCATCAGCTTGACGCCCCCAGCAAAGGAGGGAAAGAGATCCATGGATGGGAGCTTATCAGTGCTCTCAGCTCCATGTGGGACACCTTCTATGTTGTCAGGGAATGGCAGATCAACAATGGAGACATCAGCTCCGGCGAGGGATTGAGATATGAATGGACGGTTTGCAGGGGTGGTGAAGATGGTGACGGCAGCGGCGATGCGGCGGCTGAGAAGGAGCTGTGCTAGGTGGAGGAGTGGGATTGTGTGGCCTTTTGACATGAAAGGAAACACTATTATGTGAGGGTTAGAGGTAGAAGAAAGAGGACCCATTTTTTCTGTTTTTCTTTTCATATGCTGCCTATTAATATACCTCTCATTTCATAATTACTTCCATGTGCAGTGACAGATTTTATGATGAACGATTGGGATTTTATCATTTTATTATACAAATTGCGCTTTGCTCTAGAAAGGGATACCGAGACTTTCATAAATGAGATTCTTTAAAATTTATACTAACATATACGAAATATATATTTAGTTTAATATATTTGTATATTTTATGTATTGGATACAATATCCAAGTACAACAAACACAAAACGACAATATGGATAATCCTCCTTAATCGTTTACCTACGGGTAGGGCTGGCAAGTTTTAACACGACACGAACACGCACGAAATTAACGGGTTAGTGTTCAGCCTTATCGTGTTCGTATCCTTATCGTGTCGACACGATAAGAACACGATAATTTCGTGTCGTGTTCGTGTCGGATCCGTGTGGTGTTCGTGTAATCCGATAATTTTCGTGTTGCATTCGTGTTCGTGTCGGATCGTGTCATTTTCGTATAATTTGATAATATTTATATATATTTAATATTAATTTAATTATATTATATATTTTTTTAATTTTGATTTAAATTTATTGTTTATTGTTTCGTCGTCGTCGTTATCGTGTCGTGTCAATACGAAAAAATCGTGTCATATTCGTGTTCGTTAGTGTCGTGTCCGTGTCGTGACATTTCGTGTTCGTGTCGGATAGATCCATAACGAGTCATGTTCGTGTTTGACCTTATCAGGTCGTGTCGTTATCGTGTCGACACGATAACGATCCGACACGCACGAATTGTCAGCCCTACCTACGGGCATTTATTAATGGACTCGGAATACGCTGATGTACGCTCCCCATCCTCCTCCCCAATCATTTTATTATAATAACTTTTATTTTTGTAATAAGTATTACTAAAAATAATATTACCACGAGTGAAGAGCAGGTAGGATATCTCTATCCCTCACATTGTCCGATATCAACTTGGAAAATATTATAATATCAATATATATAAGTTGGATGACCAAATTCTTTTATTAGACTTTTTATATAGTGGCGGGTCTAATTCAAATAGAAGTTTCCATTGAAAATACCATATTAACAAAAAAAGAGAACACACCAGCGCCCTTTACCAAATTTCCTAACTTAGTGATGAAGTTGAAATGACCAGTTATACCTAATAAATAGTGATGAAATTAAGATGACCAACTATACCTAATAAATTGATAGATAGAAGAATCATACTGATTCTCAAAGACTGCCTAATAAATGAGCCACATAGCATTGTACCATTTTTATATGAAAAGGGGAAAGATATAGTTTCTATCCTAAATTATTGATCATTTAATGATTTTTTTAAAATTATTGATGGTTACTATAATATATATATATATATACTATCTACAAACTAATAAAATACTCCGTTATTTAATTTTCAATGAGTTATTCTAAGCTGCACAAATACTCGATTTCTCATTTATTTTTAATAAATATGCCTGGTCATTTTAAAAATAAAAATAAATTAAAATTCAGCACTGGAGATCAATAAGACTTGTATTAACTATTGAGACTAGCTATTACCTTTGATTTAGTTTGTGTTAACTGCTAATATAAAATATATGCATTGTACTTAGATACTTGAGCATATTATTATATTCTTAAAAACTTAATGGGAAAAGTTATGTAAATATTGTATCATCCGCTTGTTAAAAGTAAAAATATGTAAGAATTAATTAAAAAAAAACCCTTATTTGAAATAAATCATTATTATTGCATAATAATCCAACATCTTTTATTGCGTCTACCAATAAATGCCACATGCCAAGAGAAGTTAGAAATACACCAAGTTTTATTTAAGGAGATTCATAATTATTATTTATATATATAATCCTATTATTTTCGTGGATTCTAATATACTTTGTCTCTGTACCTCAGTTTCCTTTCTAATTTTTCTTTTTGATATGTTCTTCAAGCTTTTTTCTATTCTATTTATGAGAAATTCCCCATAAAATAATCCATACTCATTACCATCAATAACATTCTTTATTTATACATTTTACCACATATGGTCTACCACTATATATCCTCTTTACTATCAATAATACCACTTATTAACATATTTTACCACTCATGATCTACCACTAATTAATTTAATTCTATACTAATGTGACACTCTTACTCCACTCACAATACACTCAACAACTTTAATTAAAACATATATCGAAGATTCTCAAGAAGAAAATTGAGAGACGGAAGAATTATAAATTTACTAAATTTTCAATTTTTGTTGGAACCTGTCGATAAAAGTAATTGATATATTTTTACACAATTATGCAATAGATGGTCCAGCATGCATTCCATAACTTCTATCGAAAACTCAAACTTATCGAAAATGGAGAAAAATGAGAGACGAAATGTGGAGAGAATTTCAACTCCTAACCTCAAATCTAACAAATCAAACCAAAATTAGTTTAACGTCTTATATTTGTCTCCATATTACAACACTCTTCGACACACAAAAGTACAATTGTCCAAAAACAGCTACATGCATGCAAAATTAATTTGTTGAAAGCATCACTAAATTTCAACAGAAACTTCTTCAAAAAACATTAATGAAGCCGGCATTCTGTTAATTTGTTAGTAATGCACATATTTTAATTCTGGTTTCCACTCATGCACATTTCAATCTTAAAACCTCGTCTTTATGTAATAACTCGCATTTTGAAGGTGGAAATGAGTAGATTAGTTCAAGCTTTTTTTTCCCCTTGTTTTATATTTGAAGTTGTGATCAAATTTTGCCTTGAATGTCTGTTTCTGCAGTTTATGAAGCTGCTGAGAATGGTGCTGAGAAGATGAGAATTGGGTCGGGCTTCTGCCTGCTGATCGGAGGTGCTGTTGGAGTCGTGGCTGTGGTGATCTTTGCCCTGTTGATTCTCTCTCAAAGAGGAAACAGGGCAGTTGCACCAAGGGAAAAAGATGTCTTAAAACTTTCAGTTTCGAGACCTGCATTGTCGGATTCTCCATCACTCTGTCTCATGCTGAGCGCCTCTGGGATCTTGAACATCTTGGTTGAGGACGTATATGCTGCAACGAGCAATCTAAGCGAATCAAACATAATTGGTGAAGACACTGCAGGTATAAGGCCTCTGTGTGTGTTGGTTTTCACATTTATAAAGATAGATTCTTATTTTCTTACACACTTTTGTTGGTACTAGGAAAAGTGTATAGAGGATTTATGTCCAATAATCAGCATGTTGCAATCAAGAAAATAACCAACGATGAAACTTTTTTGAGAGAAATCAGAAGCTTAGTACATGTCAAGCACCAAAATCTAGCAGCCTTGTTGGGCTATTGTGAATATGGAAGTGAATGCTTCCTCATCTATGAACTTTGTCCTAATGGGAACCTCTCCGACTGGCTCTACTGTAAGCACCTGCCCCCATCTAAACATACACTTATCGCCTCTTCTGACACATGATCATGAGTTTGAATTCCACCAATAGCAGGTGAAGATAGAGCACTGTCATGGCTCCAAAGGCTGGAGATTGCAGTTGGGACTGCTCGAGGGCTAATGTTTCTCCATGCGTTTCCTCAAGGATGCATAGTCCACCGTGATGTCAAGGTCTGTGCCTCGTACCACAACCTTTTGTTTTCCGGGTTGGAAGTAACTAACTTAACTTACTTGTTATTGCTGATCTTAGCCAGCAAACATCCTCCTCGGCGCAAATCTTGAAGCCAGGCTGTCTGATTTTGGGCTGTCCAAGGTTATGAACCTTGGAGAATCTAGTGTCAGTTCAGAGATCTGCGGTAGCTTTGGATACATTGATCCCGACTACCAAACCAGCTGCCTTGTAAGTGCATCAAGCGACGTCTACAGCTTTGGAGTAGTCCTGCTGCAGATTCTCTCAGGGAGGAAGGTCATTGATATGAACATGAAGCAGCCTAAACCTTTAGACAAGATTGTAGGACTTTATTTTTCTTCTTATTTTTGGTTTTTCTAGTACTCATCAAACCTTTCCTGGTGTATAATGGTTAGTTTTTCCTCGTCTGCAGGCTAGATCTGTGGCGAAAAGTGGCAAAATCACGGAGTTTGCTGATCCAAAACTACACAGTGAGTACTCATTGGATGCGTTTGTGGTCGTGTTCGAGCTGGCTCTGTCGTGCACACAACACAAACGGAGGCGCCCTTCCGTTATGCAAGCTGTGGTGAAGCTAGAAGAGGCACTCAACATATCACTAAAGATGGAAGCATTCTAGCCCCCACCAATCAGTTTTTAAATTCTGTTTTATACGTATAAAATCTCCAAATTTTCAATATTTTGTAAAAAAGCCCCCACCATCAAACTGAACAATAGGTAAACTGACTTATCGAAATCTCGAAGTCGAAATTTATAAAATCCAGCCCCCATCAATGAATGTATCTGGCTACGACGCTTGAAGCATCTGACTAGTCCAATGTACCATAGCATGTGTGTGTGTGTGTGTGAGAGAGAGGAGAGAAAGGAAGAACACGAAAGATATATACACAATTGTGTTACAGTGTGAATGAAGCAAGAAAGAGTGACACATACATATTCTAGTACAACAAACATACCTTGTGAAACGTCAAAAAAGTAAAGCTAAACCTCCTCGGTGAAATCCAGATCATCCGGCTTCAACAACTTTGTCATCTTCAAGCTGGAAGATGACGTGGCCTCCGCCATCCGGAGCCTCTGAGCAATCCCGCGCCTGGTGTTGGCGGCGAACTTCGATGCGAAAAAGGTGGCCCCGAGGTGGTGGGACGTGAAGTTCTCGTGCAGGGCGAGCTCCTTGGCCAACTTCTTCTTCTTGTAGCGCCTCCACGCGGTCTGCAAGAAACACGCCCCCCACGTCCTCCACTGGTGCGAGTAATAGCGGAAGGCGTGCTGCAGCTTCATGCTGTGCAGCCTCTTGAACTGCATCGCCACAAACTTGAGGTCCTCCGCGCTGAGGGCGAAGGCCTCTACCTCCGTGAGGGTCTTGACAGTCCGTGTGGAAGAAGGAAGGTTGAGGGACGAGTTGGGGAGGAGGGCCCACGTGAGGAGCTCCTCCCCACAGAAGTCCCCGGGCCTCAGGGTGATGGAGTTGTAGAAGCCCGACCGCCCCGTTGGTGGTCGAGCTCTCCATCTGCCCCCGAATGACGAAGAGCATCTCGTCCACGGGTCTCCCTCCCTCACGATGTAGCTCCCTGCGTGCTCAACGACGACGTCAGGCGCTCGCAGATCGCGTCCAGGAGCTGGTCATCCATTTGTGCAAAGAAGGGCACCTGAGCCACATACACAATCAAAACATGGTGAGAGAGAGACAACAAGAGAGTGGGAGAGACATACGCCACGGACTAGGTTGAGGCAGAGGTGCCTCTGTATCTCACGACGAAGGTCTTGAGGCAGAGACTTCAAAATCTCTTCCTCCTTCACTCCTTTTGTTGTTAGCCATTTGTACTGCTCGAAACGACGAACGCGCTCCTGCAACTCCAGAGGCAGCTGCCGGCGCCTCATCCACTCCTCTGTGTCTCTTCTCTTGATTCTCCACTCTTCTAGCCTCAAAGTCATTGATTGCAAGTAAGTCTTCATCACATCAACAAACAATCAACATTATATTTTATCCTAATTCTTTAGATAAAATGATTCATATTGCTACCTACCTGCATATTCCCAATCAACTGCGAAAACAGGATTAGCCCAAAAATGCACAAAACTATGCAGAAAACCGTCTCCCCAATAAACGTGCTCGTGCTCAGAGTCTGCCCATACGAACTGCAAACGAGACAAAGTTCAACAAATGTATATAGAGAGATACTACTATCTTCTTCGTCCCTAATTAGTGTCCCATGACATCATAAAACACATAACAAGGAACTGGACAAATTTACTCCTATTACCTGGTAAAAATAAAAGGTTGAAAATTATAGTGGTACCGGAAACCTAAACCAGGTAAACCTGATGGTGTGACATTATTTTTCATGATAGGATATAGGGAATATATACATTTGTATATATTTGGAAAGAGCTACCTCAAATTTCTCAACCCCCACCAGAGGCAGTAGAGATACTTCTCGATGAAAGGAGACGAGGCGACTTCGCTAGTGAAGGCCTCAGCGAAGATGCCGAACTTGAAATCGGAATCGCCATTCTTGGCATCGCAGCGAGCAAGAACTGTGGTCAAATTCAACCAGTTCTGCCGCTCGACGCCCATTCCTTTGATTTTGGAACAGTCTAGAAACTTCACGTTGCAATGCGGCGGCGTGTAGATTTCTTCGTTACACCTCCGCTGCCAACACGAATACTGCCGCCCTATCGATGAAAGATACCACGAGGCTCCTATCACCTTTAACCCACAACCAAATGTTAGATCACAGAATTCATCAATAGCTTTTTTGTGTGTTTGAGAGAGAGAAACTCACGTGGCTTGCGAGCATGAAGAGAAGCAGATTGTATGCAGCTCCAGCCCAAGCAGTCTTGGCTATGAAGCCAGTGGTTTTGATGATTCTGTTGTTCAATGGGAAAATGACGAAGAGACGAGGAATGTATTGGATTAGGACAATGAGAGCGAGAGTGTTATTTGAATGGCCACCGCCCTCCGTTTTCGTTGCTGGGATTACATACCATATCACAATCTGCAGAGTTCAGATATCAACTCAACTCCCTCTATCTAAACCCCCTCAACACAAAAGTCTACTGATATATTCAAAAGAAAAATTTGATCGTCCATTTTAAGTATTACTCCTCTTTTGGGTCCGGCCGGAAGAGGTCATACAAATCTGAATTTATTTTAGTGATAATAGTTTTAAACACACGAATCTTGCCCCCATTTTGCAATGTCATCAAATACTAGACTTTACATTGTTTTTGTGGATCAATCGACAACTAACCCAAGAAAATATTAAGAGGCAGCTCTCTTGGCTCGTCGAGCATGAGCAAGTTTATTATTGGACGCACCTGAGGGAGGGGGAGGGTGGCAGTGAGGTCGACGATGAAGTCGGACTTGAGGTAGCGCATGGTGATTTGATGAGGGTCCATTACGAGCTCGCCACGGCCGAAGACGCGGGAGCTGGGGGCGACGAAGGCCATACGGAACTTCATGAGCATGTGAAGGAAGTAGAAGAAGTCGGTGACGGTGCGGAAGTAGGTGATGAGGATGGAGGCGTTGGTGTCGATGTTCATGCAGGCGGCGCCGTCCTCAACGTAGGGGAGGTAGAAGTATAGGGGGTCGACGAAGAGGGAGATGAGGCACGTGATTAAAAAGATGTGGTTCCACAAGTTCACTATGTCGCTGTTCGGATCCAAAATCTGGTAGTGCCATAGTATGGTCAGGGAGTTGGGCTCGTCCGCGGCGGCGGCGGCGGCGGTGGGATCGTGGCGCTGC
Organism: Salvia rosmarinus; assembly: GCA_036937905.1. Lineage (NCBI taxonomy): Eukaryota > Viridiplantae > Streptophyta > Magnoliopsida > Lamiales > Lamiaceae > Salvia > Salvia rosmarinus. The sequence goes on along the minus strand of CM072813.1, from coordinate 109,049,100 downwards.
TGGCGGCGGGAACTCAGGGATCGCCGGAGGTGGGAGGCTGGCCTGGAGAATATACTATTCATCTTCCATGGCGGACCCCGATTTTGCCCAGGATTCTCCGCTTAGTTACGATTTTCGTCTTCTTCTTTTCTCTCTGTGTGTTCTTGTTGCGGCGGCGGAGAGAGATCGATCAAAGTGTTTTGGTCGGAGAGGTGGTTAGGTGGTCGTTTGTGACCGTTGAGATTTTTTAGGTTGTCATACGAGGAGACGCGTAAATTTCGGAACCTTCTTTTTCTCGTAATTTGATTAATTTACTAGTATTTATTATTAATTCCACTATTCTGGAGCGTAATTAAAATTTACGCCAATTAGCAAACTAATTTTATTTAAATACTCCATTTTAAAAAGTCTTCTGTATGAACTTAAAAAAATGTTGACCGCAGCTGAAAATGAATAAATTACTAAATTTCTCTGTCCACTAATATTTACCATTTCATAGAAAGAAATACTAAACCTAATAAATTAATCACCACAAAATAATATATAAAATAATTAATTATATTGGTGTTTGTAGTTCCTTTTGGGGTTGGGCCCCATTATTGGGACCAAAAAATTCTACTATTGAAAGGGAAACATTTGTCACATATATAAAGGGAGACCATCCATTTTTGCACAAAAATAGAAAAGCAGTTCCCCATGATTTTTTTCTCTTTTTAAAAAAGGAAAATTTTGTGATAAATCATAAATGGGCCAAAAAATTAGTTGTATTTTTATCATTTTATTAGAACACTACTATATACAGTGGCTCAAAGCCCATGTATGTCGGAACTGTTTTGTCTTTCCAGATATCACAACTAACTAATGACAAACAATAAAATTCACAAGTTGTAAAGGAATTTTCCCGCACGTGCTCTCCTTTGATAGATGATGACCAAATATAATTTAGAAGGAATTAGTGCCACTTTCCTAAATGGGATGTCCCAGCCCATTAGTCCCATTACCACTTTTGGATCGGATTAGGGCTTAATTAACAAACTTTAATTAAACCCTAATATCCCAACCAACCACACGCAACCTCCTTTTCACTCATTTGCTCTCTATTTGCCTCTCCATCTCCTCTCTCCTCTCGATGCTCTCTACGGCGAGCTTGCTTCACAACCCAGTAACCTATATTTGCCCGGCAAATCGCGGCTCCCACCCAATAGTCCCTAAACCCTCTATCCACTCTCTCTCTCTCTCTCTCTCGGTCTGCGGCGATATTTCACCATTCTGGCGAAAACCTAGATTTGCTAGACCTCGCCTTCGGTCTCTCACCCCTCCCGCAATGACGAATCTCCGTCGTGTGAAGGATGAATCCTTCATTCCAGTGAATGTTGAGGCCGATGATGAACTATACCCTAAGTTTTCACCTCCTCGTGGCGGTCGACGAGGCGGCGATGACGGGATGCCTTCAAACTCCGTAGATCCGCCACCCACCGCCATGGATCTGGTGAAAGCAGAGGTCAATGATGACTTTGTAGGTAATTCTCTGCCCATTGCCAACCCCTTCGCTAGTTGTGGTTGTCGTGTTCTTGCTTTCTCTTCCCCACCGCCTACTTACTATCATATGGTTCGATGTGGTGCACACACTTACTATGCGAACTTGGATCCGTGTTGGGTCGTGCGTGGGTGAGGAGGTGACCTCCCGACCGCCTGGTGAGGCCGATGATGCGCCTCGATTCCCGGGATGAGGGCTCAACGCGGGTCTCAGACTTTGGGTGGCCGACACATGGGCGAGCCCGATGATGCCGTGGAGACTAGGGCTTGGACATATGCGAGATGAGGTGAATGCTTACATGAGGATATTCACGACGATCTTAAGCCTATGATGTGCATTATCTTACCTCAGATGAGGAATTGGGTGAGATCCTTCTTTTATGCGCCGCATTTAATGAATTGGTGTGTTTGATTTCTGCACTTAATTGGTGTGTGATGATTTCTGCACTATGTTGTTGTGTAATTTGTGTTTGGCTGAGCTCAAGTTGCCCCAATTGGTGGGTGGCTTAGATATTGTTGTTGTGTAATTTGTGTTTGGCTGAGCTCAAGTTGCCCCAATTGGTGGGTGACTGAGATATTGTTGTTATGTAATTTGTGTTTGGCTGAGCTCAAGTTGCCCCAATTGGTGGGTGACTGAGATATTGTTTGTGTGCAATTTGTGTGTGGCTGAGATCAGGCTGCCCCAATTGGTGGGTGGCTGAGATATTGTTGCCTCAATTGGTGTGTGGGCTGATTTGTTGTGTGTTGGGAGATGTGATTGCTGAAATGATAATATTTCCATTCATTTATGTTTGTTTTCCACATCTATGACAATGTGAGATGTGGTTTGTGTGTTGGCTATGTAATGGATGTGCTTGTTTTGTGTGCTGGTAGCTGTGCAAGTTGGAGAGATGGTGTGGGTTGATTGTTGGTATATGTGATGCAAAATTGCTGGTTTATGTGATGATGGGTTGTGATGATGATGATATGTGATCACTCTCTTGACATTTTATGATGGCACACATACTACACTACATATCTGAATCCTTAGGTTTATTAAACCTAAGACAAAACACTTTGTATTGCATTTGGGGCATTGAGTACGTTTCCATCAAAACAATAAACCAAAGAATCAATTCCACACTATCTATTAACAAAAGCATGCATACCATGCATTCAAAAAGCATTGTCTACACTATCACTGCACAGAGTTTATGGTTGTTATTCTTCATGGAATGTGTTGAATCCCTAGCATTTGCATGACTTGACCCATTTCTTTTGCAAATCCTGACATTTGTAGGTATTCAATGCATTCCTTGACTAAGTCCATAGATACCATTAAGTTAACTGGAAGTCTTCCCTCTCTGATTAGTGTCTCATTCTTCATGTGTGGCACTTTGTATGAGTTTTGCCCTCTGACTTTCAGAATCTCCACCATACAACTTTGCAAACTCAGAAAAACATTGTTTAAAGTAGTTGGAGATAATCTTTCAAATGAGTTCTTAACTGCATTCACAAGTTCCTCCACTGTTTTGCATGATGTCTCTGTTTGTAAGCTTTGGATGGCTCTAAACCAACCCAAATCATTCACATTTGTGTCTGGTGAATTGGGGGGTTGATGTGTTATGATGATATTGAAGCCATTCTTTGTGGCTGCATTCCTGAAATCAGGATCATCATTTTTTATATGAGACTTTGCATTGTCTTGTTGTATGTAAATCATTTTGTTGGACTGAGATGGCCACTTTGACATGATGGCTGGAATTATCTGTACATAAACATGTAGCTGCATTTAAGAATATTGAGCGACTAAGTTACAATTGTAAGAAGCTCAACAACATACATTTCTCCATCGAATGTCACATGAACATCTATATTTGGAGTTTCATACCACTGTCATCACACATCTATCTTTGGATCTCCCTACCTGATTGATCACACAATCTTTGATTACATCTTTTGTGATAGATGCAATTGTTTTGGTCTCCATAGTGCCAACATCTCTGTTTTTGCTCCTCCTTTTGGCTGGAACAACTTCTGTGAATGGAAAGATTTCAATCTTTCCATCAAAGAGGACTGCGTCTTCAGCTGAAAAGATGGGTCTACATACAGCACACATGAACATGACTTTAGTTATAAACTTCTTGCTTCTACAGGTCCTATGAGGTTCTTCCTCATCTGGGATTAGGTAGAATCTGTGAGAAGTTTTTGACATGTAACCACTTTTCATCTATGTGTACAATGTTCTCCATACTTTTCATCTATGTGTACAATGTTCTCCATGCCTCTAAACTTCAAAACATTAAAAACCCTATCAAACTCTAATGCATCTAATGAAAACCTCATTCTTAAGAGCTTGTTTGGTGCTGTTAGATCAGGCTTGATTGCATTTGAATGAGATTTGATCAGCCCTTTAGATACCCATCTCCCAACCACACTTTTGCTGCACTTTATACCTGCTGCCAATCTTCTTATGGTGCTTTTTTGCATGAGTTCCAAATTTGAAATAAGCTCCAAGTCTATTTCAATTCTCTTTGTGTATGCATTACACCTCTTATTTTTGATTCAAATTACTTGACCTGTTTGTTTCTATTTCTTTGTTTCAGCCCAAATATGGCTGGTGGATTTCCGGCATACTTCGAAGGTTGATGCAGCTTCATTCACCCTCCCTCTCTTTGGTCTGCCGTCCTTCATGTCCTCAAGAAGGAATTGCACAATGGCTGCCACTTTAGAGGATGGAATATCTTTGGTTTTGGCCATCTCTTTCTCTTTTGGATGTTTAAGCTGTTGTAGTTTGAGACTTTATAGAAATTGTGTAGTGTATTTATAGAGTAGATAAGTTAGATATTTTTAGCCAATATTTTTGGAGGCAAAATATTTGGGAATTTTTGGAGGCAAAATAGCTGGAATGTTGTTCGAAACTTTTGGTTCTTCCTCACTAAGTGTTGGGTCCCCCTTGTACACTTTGTAATGTGTGTTGTTGATTTTTATTTACTATTTTCAACTTTAATTTAATGTGTTGAAATTTAATTTAATTTAATGTTTCTCAATTTAAGAAAATAGCAGGAATTTAATTCTGTAAATTACAGTTTAATGAGTAATCACTTTAATTTAATGTTTCAAATTCTCCTTCTTTTTAATTGTCTATCACTTTATAATTTTATTTTATTTTTGGTGTGTGGCCGAAAAAATAAATAAAAAAATTAACAAGAAAAAATTAAGAATATAACTAAATTGAGAATTAAAAATAATAAAGATAATGATGATTAGGTGAGAAGGATTAGGAATAAAATAAGTTTGGGTAAAGGTAGTTGGGAAGGTATTAATGAGTAATAAAGTCTGTCTTGGTCTGCGGGCCGAAAAGTTTTGGGACTAATGCCCTGGGACGGAGGGAGTAGTATTTAGTGACTGAAATGAAAATAAATGTCAAGGAATATACTCCATCCATCCCAATATTCATGACACGTTTTTTTTTTACACGTAGGTTAAGGAGGGTTGTGTTTTGTGTGTAAAATAGTGTGTGATACGAAATTCGATGTACTTTTTAGTGTAAATAGTGTTTCATTTTTTGGAAACGGACCAACTTAATGAAATAGCCCAAAAAAGAAAACGTGCCATGAATATTGGGACGGAATGATTACTATTTTGAATTAATATATGACTACGTTGGAGTTGAGAATCTGATATCCCTAGCTCTCACGATCCGGGGCAGATCGAAGTACAATATGGTATTTAAATAATACTTTATTAGGATGAGGATTATCTCATAAGGTATGAAATTTGGAGATTCTCTCTATTCTAATTATTTTTTATTTAAAAGGAAGAAGAAGCTGACTTGTATTATAGCGAAAGAAACCATAGCGTGTAGGGGTGCTTAAACGGGTATCGGTTATCGGTTAACCGATAATCGAAACCGAAAAAATCGGTTATCGGTTAACCGATAACCGACTTTTTCGGTTTCGGTTCGGGTATCGGTTACCCATTGTAAGTGAATTTCGGTTATCGGGTATAACCGATTAACCGACGGTTATACCCGATTAACCGAAAATAATTAATTAATTAATTAGTTTATTTATTTATTTAATTATTAAGTAAAAATTATTTAATTTAATATTATAATTTCTATAATATTTGAAATAATCTCGGTTAATTCGGTTATTTTCGGTTATTTTTGTTTTTGTATATTTTTTTATTTTTATTTTAAATTTAATTTTAATTTCGGTTAACCGCTAACCGAACCGACTAACCGAATCGGTTAATCGGTGAACCAATTAACCGATTGGTATCGATTACAGTTAGCTACTTTTGGTGATTTCGGTTTCGGTTAACCGAAACCGAACCGAATCTCACCCCTAATAGCGTGTACATCATTGCTCTCCTTGAGCTTCACTCTCTCTCTCAAATTCGGAACCGAATTGCACACACTGGATTAAATATCTTAGTACCCTCCGTCCATGATATATAATCTTAGCATTTATCGGTACGAGTTTTAACAAATGCAATGAGTGTAAAGTGAATAGATAATGAGATTCACGTAATAAAATATATTGTGTGAATGAAAAATATGAGTCACGAGTGTTTTTTTTATAAATAAGTGGGTTGAATATGGGTAAAAGTGTTTACTTTTGAATGAATTCATATATATAAAAGGAAAGTAAACGAATTTTATGGATGTATTGAAAAAAAATAATTAAATGAACAAATATGGTGGGACAGGAGAGTACATAATATCCTTCTAGAACTCGATGATTTAAAGTTCACTCAATTTGGACTAAGCAAAATCAACCCACCTAACCATGATAATTAAGACACTTCACGCCTTCTTTAATTGTGATTAGTCGATAAAAATATGTGGTATATTCAGCCATTTCAATTAGATTTCATATCTTGAAATAATATAAATAGTACGTGAAAACCTAATTCCTTTAATTGAATATTTAGAAATGCCTGCTCAATTTGTTAGGCTTGATTTTCACTAAATTGTGTATTATGAATATTGGTACTAAAATATGATATTACTCAATCTTATATTTAGTGAAATACACATACACACACATATTGTTCCATATACATATGTATAGGAAATAGGGCTGACAATTTTCGGCACGACAATACGACACGAACACTCACGAAATTAACGGGTTAATGTTCAGCTTTATCGTGTTCGTGTCCTTATCGTGTCGACACGATAAGGACACGATAATTTCGTGTCGGATTCGTGTCACCCGATAATTTTCGTATTGCATTCGTGTTTGTGTCAGATCGTGTCATTTTCGTATAATTAGATAATATTGATATATATTTAATATTAATTTAATTATATTTTATATATTTTTATTTCTTTTATTAATTTATTTTCTAATTTTGATTTAAATTTATCGTTTAGGTAATAGGTAATAGTCGTGTCGTGTCAACCCGAAAAAATCGTGTCATATTCGTGTTAGGTGTCGTGTTGTGGTGTCGTGTGTCACAAGACATTTCGTGTCGTGATCGTGTTCAGATAGACGGATCATTAACGGATCGTGTTCGTGTTTGGCCTTATCGTATCGTGTCGACACGATAACGACCCGACACGTACGAATTGTCAGCCCTAATAGGAACATCCAAAGAAAATTCTTTATTATCTGTATTTCATCACGTGTACTTTATTTTCAAACGTTAAAATCTTTATTTTTTATTAAAATAATTTTCAGATCATGACATAAAAATTCGTGTTACTCGGTGATAAGAAAATCTATCAAAAATTCGGATTTTTGCATTATAGTGAGTGGACACCACTAAACACATTCAAACCCAACGTGAAAAGTCATTGAATTCAATAGTTATCAGCAGCATCCATAAAACATGGAAACAATTTTAGTGTCATCGTATCACATATTATCATGTCACGCTTTATGATAAGTCATTTAATTATGAAATAATAATCTATATAAATGATCTAAATGGGATACTACTCAGACCATTCCAGAAAGATGGAAACTTTTTTAAGAAATAAATAAATAAACAGAAAGATAGAATTTGATATAAGACATGCAAACCAATATCAACCATAATATCAAGAAGTTGAAAGTTCACTCACCAAATGAAACGTGTCGATCGTTTGGGTCCCTCTCTCTCTCTCTATACTTTTTTTTTTGGGATTTTAATCAATTCTTATAAAATTGTGAATTTAGCCATGTTCGAAAAAACACGTCATAATTACGATAGAAAATAAAGAAAACGATAATTATTTATCCAATTAGTTTTACAACTATATTTGTGGCGATGTCAAATCAAAGATTTTATTATGATATTTCAAATATAGATTATAATGAGAAACTGCGAGTGGTAAAAATAAAAATAAAAATTGAAGATGTGAGGCTAAATTGACAATTTCGAAAGAAATGACTAAAATCCAATAAACTTGTAAAAGCTTGGATTTTTTTTAACTATTAGGCCTCTGTCTATGTAAAAATTTAACTTAATTTTGTGAGGAGTGATATTATACATTTCCTATGTCTGTGCACTATCTTGATTCTTAGTAGGCCCCACCGAGTATTTAATTCCATTTACGTCAAGAAATCGTATAATCATCATTTAAGTAGTACATTCATCAAATCATTTAATTTTATTTTAATTCATCGATTAAAAATATTTATTTTTCTTTTTTGGAAACATCAATTTCATATTTTTATCCTAAATTTATCCATTTAGTTACAAAAAAATCACTCATATTTCATCTTTTAACATTCATTATCTATTAATATTTTTATTTATTATTCTCATAATTGATCTTTTTATATTTATTTATTTTATATTCATTACAATTTATTAAAACTTTTATCACCAAAATTAAAGAATTTGATAGTTTGCATTTTGTTTTTAATTGAAGAAATAATTAATTTTCAGTAGTGGGACAGAAGTTTGCCAGAGTGGTGGATGTCTACTTCACTCTTTTTGTCGTAAAATGATTTGATATATACGTATATTATATTTAATTATAAAATATTTAACAAATCATAAGCGGATTTTGTGATATCAGCTTTGGACCCTCTTATCTAATTAATCCACTTTTCATTTTAGGTAGTTCAACTCCTTATTATATTTGTGATCTTTACTTTTTGTGACAACTTTCTAATCAAGAATTTATTAATTAATCATAGCTTATAACCTAATATATTCTGAGCTGAACAACTGAGCAAAGATTTCACAAAAGGTTAATTTGGTCAGTTCAAGTATTTGTTGGTAAAGTGGTATATTTACGAGAAATAGAAGAAAAAATACAGGATTTTCTCAAATATTAGTTCAAGATTAACCAAAACTACTGAATCAAATTAATTAAATCCGAACAACGGTTCTGGTTTTGGTTTTGAAAATTTAATAACCGAAATTTTGGTTTGGTTATGGATTAAGAAAATAAAAACCAATAGAGCCAAACACATGATCTATAAAAGTATGATTTAAATTATTTTTAGTTGGTGTATGAGTTATTGGATTTTTGTGACTTCTCAACCAATGTTTAATTTATTTATGGAAATTGACGAATCTAACCAACTCGAATTGAATCGAAATAGTTTAGTTTAATAATTGCGATAATTCTTTTGATCTTCACGAGTTAAATTAAATATTGGAAGGCTGACTTCATTAATTTTTTTTTCAGAGATATATAATTAATCAGAATCGAACAAACCAAACATAATTAAAGACCCCTAGTTAGAGTTATAAGGCCAAACATAAAAAGTGATTTATAAATTAATATATATTTCATTATTAATTACTCCGAGTTAATTTAAAGATAAATTAGTAGCCCATTTCCTACGCCCACCCTAACCCTCGCAGAGTCTGCTATTAACTTCTACCCTACTTTTCATATTATATTTGAGCTATTCGTTTATCATCTAATACAACTTAATAAATAAAACAAAAATAATTATAATCAAACAATCCATTTCAAGGAGTGCATAGTATTAACAGGTATAATACTTACTCATAAACATCGAAATAATAGATCTTTATATAAAAAGAGAAGTTAAGAATTTATAATCGTAACTGATTCTTTATCCGACTCAATAAAAAGCACAATCATAGTGTGTGTATGTTGGCCTAGTGGTTAATCTTTCGAGAATCAAAAGTGCTGGATTCGAGTTCAGCGTGACACTATGCTTTTAAATTTCAGATTAAATTGACCTAAAAAAAAAGTACAATCATCATGAATATAAAATAGTCCCTCCATTTTGAATTGTGATTTAATGCACTTTATCCTTGTTAGGGGGAGAGTTAATTATTGCCACATTATTTAATGATGATTAGGCTCTTGAGCAAATTTCTCCTAACTGAAAACCAAATTGGGAAGTTGTTGCGCCCTGTTTGGGTGTCGCCAACATGTGAATCCTTAAATAACTAGCCTGCCCGACAATGTAGGCTAGTTGCTTCAATGTTTCACCAGCATACCAAACTGGGCGCTGGTAACCCCAGTTTCTAGACTCTAGCCTTTTGTGGTGATCTAATTGATGGATAAAAAAATCTTATCATATACGTGTGTTTGACTAGTGGTAGAGTAGTTAATATCCGATGTCAAAGATCTTGGGTTCGAGTCCACCGTGATACAGTCTTTAAATTTCTGTATTAAGTTGACAAAAAATGGCAGGGTAGAATATATGTTAGGGTTTATATTAATTTTTGTTGCTGTATATAAAACATCAGAATGCGACACGTCGCATGCATGGAGAAATATGGGGGTGAGACCATATAAACTTTATTTTTTAATTTGGTATATTTTATTTGTGACATTCATAAAGATGAAATATTAAGAGAGTTATTTGGGCAGCCTATACCCGGGGAGTGAGTTTGAATTTATAAATTTATAAATTCTCTTATCATCAAAATATAATAATAGAAAATAAATACGGATATTATTTTATAATAATGGTGTATAAGTGGGGTTGTTTGGTAATGCTTGTTGTTTTCGTAATTAAAAAATTCCAAACGAATTTAACATTATTAACAAAAAAAAGTAACTTACAAAAGACAAGACAATGAAGTCTAAAAAAGTAGGCATCGATCTTTTTGTAGAATCAGAATTATGCAATATCTCGTTGAAAAAAACAATATTATTATTATTAAAGTTTTTGGAGGAATATTATTATTAGCTTTTCATTATTCTAATTCTAGAAAATCCCTAATTGGAATTCTACTCCTCTACGTTTTGTCACACACAAAAACAAGACTCTAAAGGTGAAGTGTTTCTGTCTATCAATTTAGTTGATCGACGTTCAATAAAACGTGCATGGTTAGGTGCGACTTTATTTAAATAAACAATTTTTTATTTCTTAAATGCATATGATAATCTTTTTAAAAAAGTACCGGCGAGATTTAAATTGAGTCCAATCAGCCTCAACTTTGAAATGATTTGTAAAAAATTAAAATTTACAATCATTTAATATTTTTTTTAAGAATGACATTTGATCAAAATTCAGACATCGAATTGTTGTGCACGTTAGGAAACGAATATATTCGTCGTTTCTGATGGGGCAAAAAATGCAAATGCAGAAATTAAGTGATAGAAGAGAGTAAATGCCCCATTTATGAGTTATGACAATGGCAGATCACTCAAATTAATTTTTTTTTAAAAAAAAAAAGAAAAAAAAAAGAACTGCAATTCCTACTAAGCCAGTCGGTGCATTTCCCCAACCCATTTACTTCAAAACTTCCTAACCGTACCAAAATAGTTCATGATCGATCTTAATTTCGTAAAGGAAATAAATGCGTAAGAACACCAAGGATTTACGTGGTTCGATCTATGAATAAGATCTACGTCCACGGGGAGAGAGAGAGTATTCGTGTATTGAATGTGTAAGAAGCGATTACAAAGAGTGTGAATGATCTAGTGATCGATCTCCGAGTCCCCCCTTCTCTTCTATTCTAGCCTCTATTTATATATCTCCAAGTTGAGTTCGACTCTGACTCTAATACCAAGTTGAGTTTGACTCTGATTCTGATACCAAGTTGAGTTTGACTCTGATACCAAGTCTTCTCTCATAAGGATTCTTTTAGATATGCATCCGAATCTTCTACGTCTCCAATTGCGATTAGAGTTATAGTTGGTCGAGGAGTCTTCTTGGGCCGAACTCACATGGGCCGAGCTTAATGTCGGGGCCCATTTATATTAGGCCTGATGCTTGGGCCTAGTGGTTGGTAGTATCCTCATCATATCTCCCCAAAAGGCGTGAAGTGAGGTCGTGATGGAGGAACCAGTGGTTGACGTCGCCTTGCGGGTTCGTGAGTCTGGCGAGGTGGGCCGCATCTGATCTGCCGAAGTTGAATGTCGCCGACTTACCTGCCGAGGCGTTCTGCAGAAGTCGTGTATGTCGCTTCGCCCCGTCCTGCTGAGGCGTTCTCCGAAGTTGTATGTCGCTGCTTCGCCCCATCGGGGCGTTACTCGTCAAGTCGTATGTCGGCGCTTTGCTGTAGAGGCGTCTGCCGAGGTCATGTCTTCTTGTTTGTATATCTTGCCGAGGCGTTTGCTGAAGTCTTGGTGCTCGACTTCACTGACGGTGTTATGCCGAGGTCTTTTGGCTTCACCTTTGACGAGGCGTTATGCCGAGATCTTTGGTGGCTTTCACCGACGAGACGTTATCTTGGGTCTTTGGGTCGGCTTCACCGACGAGGCGTTATGCCGAGGTCTTCTAGCCGACTTCACCGACGGGCGTTATGCCGAGATCTTTGAGATAACCGCTTCACCGACGAGGAGTTATGCCGAGGTCTTTGGTACACCGCTTCACCGACAGCGTTATCCGAGGTCTGGTGGGCTTCACCGACAAGGCGTCATGCCGAGGTCTTTGGTGGCTTCACTTGACGGGCGTTATGCCGATGTCTTATGCCGAGGTCTTTGGGTCGGCTTCACTGACGAGGCGTTATGCCGAGGTCTTTGACCGGCTTCCGCTTTGACGGCGTTATGCGAAGTCTTTGGGTAGCTTCACCGACGGGCGTTATGCCGAGGTCTTCAGGCGGCTTCACCGCCGAGGCGTTATGCCGAGGTCCTCGACCGACTTTACGGACGAGGTGTTATGTCGAAGTCTTTGGGATGGCTTCGCTTTGACGGCGTTATGCGAAAGTCTTACGTAAACCGCTTCACTTACCGGCGTTATGCCGAGGTCTTCCGCCGCTTCACTGTCGGGCGTTATGCCGAGGTCCTCTGATCGACTCCACACAGCGGGCGTTGTCCGAGGTCTTGGCCGGCTTCACCGTCGGGTGTTATGCCGAGGTCCTCGGTGACTTCACTTTGACGAGGTGTTATGTCGAAGTCTTTGGGATGGCTTCACCGACGGGCGTTATGCCAAAGTCTTCGTAAACTGGCCGCGCCTTACCGTTGAATATGTAACCCGTGTAATAGGTCGTGGCCGAGGTGAAGGTTCGGGATCTGACTAAGGAGGCGGGGCTCGACAATGATCGAGGTGGCGAGGCAGGTCGGCTAAGGCCGGGTTGGCTTCGTCCTCTCGAGCTCGCGGCGGTGAGCGGGGCGACGGCGTCGAGGTCGGCTTCATCCTCGAATGCTCGACGGCGGGGTGGCGAGGCCGAGGTCGGCTTCATCCTCGAATGCTCTGGCGGCGGCGGGTGGCGAGGCGAGGTCGGCCATTGGAGGCCGAGGCGGAGGCAGGCGGCCGTATCGGGAGGCCGAGGTAGCGAGACCGAGGTCGCCTTCATCCTCGAATGTTCACGTGGCGAAGATCGAGGGGTCGGTCAGGCCGAGGTCGACTGTTGATTTCCACAGATACATTTTATAGTCGTCCTTCAAGGTAGTTCGTCCTCGAAACAAGCGAAGGTAGTTAGGTCTTCGAAGGAGTTAGCCCTCGAAACTAAGCGAAGGTAGTTAGTCCTCGCAAATGCGAGGTATCCGTCCTCGAAATAAGCGAAGGTATTCCGTCCTCGCATGCGAGCTAGTTAGTCCTTGTGTGAGGTATCCGTCTTGAAGTAAGCGAAGGTATTCCGTCCTCATATGAAGGTGGTTAGTCCTCGTAGAGTTTCGTCTTGGAATAAGCGGCGAATCCGTTCTCGTACAAAGGTAGCTCGTCCTCGTAGAGATTTCCGTCTTGAATAAGCGAAGAATCAGTTCTCGTGAAAGGCAGCTCGTCCTTGTAGAGTTAGTCTTGAATTAACGATTTTTCCGAGGTCATCGGGAGGGTGATCCCTTATTTCGTCTACATAGAGTCCGTCTTGAAATAAACGAAGGTAATCGATCTCGTATGTAGGAATGGTTCTGTTTTTTGCCGAGGTCATCGGGAGGGTGGTCCCTTATTTCGTCTACATAGAGTCTGGTCTTGAAATAAGCGAAGGTACTACGATCTCGTATGTAGGAATGGTTCTGTTTTTGCCGAGGTCATCGGGAGGGTGGTCCCTTATTTCGTCTACATAGAGTAATCTGCGTCTTGAAATAAATGAAGGTAACGATCTCGTATGTAGGAATGGTTCTGTTTTTGCGAGGTCATCGGGAGGGTGGTCACTTACTTCGTCTACATAGAGTGCCGTCTTGAAATAAGCGAAGGTGTCGATCTCGTATGTGGAATGATTCACTGCTTTTTCCGAGGTCATCGGGAGGGTGGTCCCTTATTTCGTCTACATAGAGTCTGGTCTTGAAATAAGCGAAGGTAATCGATCTCGTATGTAGGAATGGTTCCTATTTTTGCCGAGGTCATCGGGAGGGTGGTCCCTTATTTCGCCTACATAGAAAGTACCGTCTTGAAATAAGCGAAGGTAATCGATCTCGTATGTAGGAATGGTTCTGTTTTGCCGAGTTCATCGGGAGGGTGGTCCTTCACGCGTTTAGTTCTCCTCCTGAGGGTAGGGTTCTCCTCCGTAGAGGTTCTCCTCCTAGAGGGTATGGTTCTCCTCCGTAGAGGTATAGTTCATCCTCCATAGGGGTATAGTATATTAGACGCAGCGGTGTCATAAGTGACAAATGAAATATCAAGACTCGACTCAAGTACATAAATAAAAGATTTTATTCATGAAAAGCGGCGTAACAAAGTATCTCAACTCAAAGTGCGAGGTCGCCTACTTGAAATTGTCGGGGTTTGTACACCGGTTATAATCTGAGCTACTTTGTACCGAGCTTCTCTAATATAAAGTAGGTCTCCTCTTCGATTTCTACCGGGATTCTTGCCTCGGTTTCTCGATCATCCTCTTTCTTCTTTCTCGTCGGAGGGTTCCACCTTGTCGACTTCGCTTTTTCTTGTCCGCCCATCATCGCTTTGGCGAACCGATCTACTATCGCGCCATAGCTCGACGCATCTGGGGCTCGATTGACGATCTCCTTGTATAGGGCCCGGGTAAGATGCCGTTTGGAAAGCCGAGATAATGAGGAGGTCGTCTCACATCCTCGACTTTTAGGCTCTCCTTATTGAACCTCGCCATGAAGTCGTGATGGACTCACCTCCGCCTTGCCTACGGTGAGGAGATGAGTGATGTGGTCTTGGACTCGGCTTTTGGAAGAACCTTGATGAAAGGCTTCCATTAGATCTCGGTAAGATCCAATCTGCCGGAGATAGGCGCACGAACCACCGTGGCGTTGTCGATCGGTAGCTCAGGAACAGCTTGCACATGTGGATGGTGTTGAGACGTTGATTGATCATGTTGTACTGGAACTGAGAGAGGAAGTTTTGCGGGTCCCTTAGTCCGTCATAGGGGGCGATGCTCGGCACCCGATATTTGTCTGGATCTTCCGAACTCGTTTTGATGACCAGGACCGACCTCGCGGCGGTCACGACGTCCTTTCCCGCGATGTTCGTCCCTTGCGCGGTTGGTTTGGGCCCCAACTCGTGCAGAGGTATGAGCGCCCATGACTTGGATGCTGGGGGATCCACCTCGTAGTGGTGCCTCGTGTTTAGACGAGGCTTGGCGTTCCTTTCTTGGGATGCAGCCGACCTTGTGCTTGCCGAGGTATTGGAGGAAGCTCTCCTTATTTTTCTCGAAACCCTCGACGGCGTCGTCGAGGTTCGTCTGAGCCGAGGTTCTCCTTGGTTCATTGCGATCTCCTTCGCTTTGGTATTCTCGCTTCATGCGGGATGGGATTACCTTGATCGTCGAGGCTTTGGACATGCCGCCGGGGTCGATTCTAGGGCCAAGACTTTTTCCAGCCGAGCTCGGCCGTCTGCCCCGTTGTTCTTTGTTGTCGCCGCGGGCGGTTATGGATGCATGACTTACGGTATACATCGTCGTGATTGATTCCACATAAACAATGGTTGATCGAAAACACAAAATTTCGTTTCCCATGCATCACGCGGTGATCGATCTTAATTTCGTAAAGGAAATAAATGCAAGAACACCAATGATTTCGTGGTTCGATCTATGAATAAGATCTCGTCCACGTGGAGAGAGAGTATTCGTGTATTGAATGTATAAGAGACGATTACAAAGTGTGAATGATCTAGTGATCGATCTCCCGAGTCCACTTCTCTTCTATTCTAGCCTCTGTTTATATATCTCGAGTTGAGTTCGACTCGACTCTAATACCAAGTTGAGTTTGACTGATTAAATCTGAAGTTGAGTTTGACTACGTCAAGTCTTCTCTCATAAGGATTCTTTTAGATATCGTCCCAATCTTCTACGCTCCAATTGCGATTAGAGTTATAGTTGGTCGAGGAGTCTTCTACCGAACTCATACGTAGTAGAAACAAATGTCGGCACCATTTATATTAGTACGATCTTGGAGTGCAGAATTGGACCGTGTATCCTGTCGCTTCATATGTACATTATATCTCGTATTATTTACTTTCAGTATAAACTTGCAATATATTCGATAACATCATCATCAATATACATGTATCGTCCAACTTTTTTAACTGTTATGGCCACGCCCACCCATTATCAACCAACCCCACAAACACACTGAGAGCTCAAAGTAGTTTAGATTGCTCTCTAAAACTAAGAAGATAATACTGAGCTGCACACCACCCACCCACTCAGTATATTCTATTTTCCAAACACCTCTGCAAAAATAATACAAAATGCAAAAAGCGGAGGCAGTAAGCTCTTTAAAGCTCCCATTCTTGCACACATTTGCTCTTTGACTCTTTTCCATTTTCCAAGATTTGATTTTTCAGTGGTTTATTGATCCAATGGAGGTGGGATTTCTTGATCTTATTCCTCTATATTATATGAGATACTACAGCCCATTTCGTGTACTGTGAGCTTTGAGAATATTATTTGACTATTAAATCATGTTACTCAGTTTCATAGTGTCCACGTACATATTTCCCACCGGCCATTTCCTTCCTCAGTGGTTCCTCCGCCAAAGACTGCATTTTTCTTGATTTCCCTTTGTAGATTTTCGTGTTTGTCTCTTGCTCTCACCATTTCTCGATTTCTTGATTTCTTGGAGTATTTTGGGGTGGAGCTGAAAAGGGCTAGTTGTATATAGTGTTAGCTAGAAGGGTTTTGTTTGGAATGATTTTCCCATGATTTTGAGAAGGCCAGTGATGGATATTGAAGGCTGGAGCCCTGATAATAATAACAATAATAATAATAATCCTATAAAGGTGAGTTTTTATGCTGAAAATTCCATTCTTGATTTCTGGGATTTTTTACTAATTTGTTTGGTTAAATTGGTTGAATTTTGGTTCTGTTTCTCTGCAGAGAGAATCATGGAGGACTGTGTTGACATTGGCCTATCAGAGCTTAGGTGTTGTCTATGGCGATTTGAGCACTTCACCTCTGTATGTGTACAAGAGCACTTTTGCAGAGGACATTCAGCACTCAGAAACCAATGAGGAAATCTATGGGGTTTTGTCATTTGTGTTTTGGACTTTAACTTTGATCCCACTTCTCAAATATGTGTTCATAGTGCTTAGAGCTGATGACAATGGTGAAGGGGGCACTTTTGCCTTGTATTCCCTCTTGTGCCGCCACGCGCGTGTGAGCACGCTGCCTAACGGCCAGCTCGCCGATGAGGATTTGTACGAGTACAAGAAAGATGGGCTTACATCTGGTAATTTTAGAGGTCTTGGTTTGAGATTGAGATCCACTTTGGAGAAGTTTAGGGTGTTGCAGAGGATGTTGCTCATTTTGGCCTTGTTTGGGACTTGTATGGTGATTGGAGATGGGGTTCTCACCCCCGCGATTTCGGGTATATATTATATGAATTCTACATTTCTGCACTCTGTTGGGTTGTGGTGTTGGATTTGGATTGAAATTTGATCTGTTTTTGCCTCTGTTTTTGCAGTTTTCTCTGCAGTTTCAGGGTTGGAGCTTGTTGTATCGAAGCATCATCACCAATGTGAGCCTCTTATCCCTCTCCTTTAGATTTGTTTATGTTTGCTTCCTTGAGTTATATGTTCTGTATTTGGTGTTTCAAGAAGTTAGTTTGTTTGTTAGATCTTCTGTTTGAGTAAAATTTAAGGATCATAATTGGAAATTGAAAATTGAAAATTAAGCTATTGACAATTTACTCTCATAGAATAGTATTAAACACCCGTTTTCTTGCAGAGCTTCGCCTCTGTCCAAATCGGGTCTCTTTAGCTCTTCATCTTATTCTTTTCCGGCGTTTTGTGTTTTGGGCAGCTTATAAGACATAATGCTGAGTGATTAAGATGTGCCATTGAGGAAAAAGAAAAGAAAAGTGATAGGTAGAAAAATTGAGATAGGACTAAAAAAAGAAAGGCTGTCTGAGTTATGGTAATTGATTAAGATGTTCAGGCATTCCCATTGAGAAATCTGCATTGTTTTTTATTCATAATTTTATAAGTAGACGTGTAGTTCGTGGACAAAGAGATCACACCAAATTGTAATGAAAAATGCATCATTGTGGGGCCTATGTTATACTAGGACAAAGTTTCTGTGCTTTAATCAAAGTCCAATCACTATTATCTATATAAAGTTAGGTCACCATCTTTCTTGATTGTGGTGGATGTATATCATATATCAATAGTGGATATCCAAGTTGAGGCAACAGCTCCTTATATGATTATATTATTAGATTGTTTTTTGGATAAAGTTGAATGATCTTCTGATAAAAGTCATGATTTTATTTTGTGACTAGAACCTATTTAAAATTACATGATATAAGAAAAAAAACTTGATTTATGATTGTCTCTGTGTTGATATAGAATACCTTAAAAAGCAAATATGATATAATACAGAATACGACCAATATATTCACGAAGAACCCTTTGTCCTAAATATTGCTACAGTCCTCCTTTGAAGGCTTTATTGTTCAGAACAGTGAAAGTTTAGCTTAACAATGGAGTAATTTTTCTTAATTTTTCCGTGATATGCAGATATAGAAGTCCCGGTCGCTTGTGTGATACTGGTGTTCTTGTTTTATCTCCAACACTACGGGACTCATCGAATAGGATTCCTCTTTGCACCCGTAGTGATAACGTGGCTCTTCTGCATCAGTGCTATCGGAGTGTACAATATCGTACACTGGAATCCACATGTCTACAAGGCGCTGTCTCCGTATTACATGTACAAATTCCTAAAGAAGACACGTAGAGATGGCTGGATGTCGTTGGGCGGGATTCTGCTGTGTATAACAGGTTCGGAGGCTATGTTTGCTGATCTCGGGCACTTTTCGCAGCTGTCCATCAAGGTATATCTACAGTGTTGTATTTGCATTTTCGTCGTACTTGTCTGCTCGTTTTATGTTGCTAACGAAACAAGATTCTAATGGACTACAGATAGCCTTTAGCTGCGTCGTCTATCCATCCTTGATCCTTGCTTATATGGGACAAGCTGCGTATCTGTCCAAACATCACATACTCGAGAGCGACTACCAGATCGGATTCTACGTATCAGTACCTGGTATACTTAATGTATTTTACATAATTCCATAACGATGATCCAAATTCTTATATATCGAGTAATATTCCACTAATCATTGCAGAAAAGATGCGGTGGCCGGTTCTTGCAGTCGCCATTCTTGCAGCGGTGGTGGGAAGTCAAGCTATTATTACGGGGACTTTTTCAATCATCAAGCAATGTTGTGCTGTCGGTTGCTTTCCGAGGGTCAAAATAGTACACACATCGTCTAAAATCTGCGGCCAGATTTACATCCCGGAAATCAACTGGACTCTAATGCTGCTCTGTTTGGCTGTCACTGTTGGCTTTCGGGACACAAAACACATTAGTAATGCATCAGGTAACATCTTATTTGATATTTTGTTCGATTCTCGATCCGCATGTATCTTCTCCCGTTTGAAGTCTGAAGAGAGTCTAGTTTTTCCCTGTGCTGATTGGAACTTATGCATATCATGTTCTTGTCTGAATGCTTATTCGGGTTTCCGACAGTAATGTGAGAACGTAGGGTTCCCGTGCTTGTCTTGTCTTATGCTTTCGTTTTGTTTTGCTTGAGCAGGTCTTGCGGTTATAACGGTTATGTTGGTTACAACATGCCTTATGTCTCTAGTGATCATCTTGTGCTGGAATAGAAGTGTCTTCCTAGCCCTCTGCTTCATATTCTTCTTCGGCTTCATTGAGGCGCTCTACTTCTCCGCGTCTCTGATCAAGTTCCGGGAGGGCGCGTGGGTCCCTATCGTGCTCTCATTTACTTTCCTCGCGATAATGTACACGTGGCACTACGGGACACTGAAGAAGTACGAGTTCGATGTGCAGAACAAGGTCTCCATCAACTGGCTCCTAGGTTTGGGTCTGAACCTCGGGATCGTTCGTGTCAGGGGGATCGGCCTCATCCACACGGAGCTCGTGTCCGGGATTCCGGCCATCTTCTCGCATTTCGTGACGAATCTCCCGGCTTTCCATCAGGTTTTGGTTTTGTTCTGCATCAAATATGTTCCTGTGCCACATGTTAGGTCAGACGAGAGGTTCTTGGTCGGAAGAGTCGGGCCAAAGGAGTACCGGGTTTACCGCTGTATAGCGCGGTACGGTTACCGCGATACGATCATTGATGATGTGGTGTTCGAGAAGGATCTAGTATGTTCCATAGTGAGTTCATCCGGTCGGAGGTGCCGGAATGCAATAGTTCGTCGGAACACAATCTCCATAACGAAGAGAGGATGACCGTCATCGGGACGACGTCGTCCCATTCGAAAGGCATCAAGCTATGGGATGAAGAGGGCGGGGATCCACTCGTCCGAGGATGCCTCGAGCACGGAGCTCGGGAGATCATCTCGCCGGCAGGCCCGAGGAAGAGAGTTAGGTTTCTCGTCCCGGAGAGCCCGGAAATCGAGAGAGGGGCTCGGTCTGAGCTCCGGGAGCTCATGGAAGCGAGGGAGGCGGGGATGGCGTTCATTCTAGGACACTGCTACGTGCAGGCAAAGTCCGGGTCAAGCTTAATGAAGAGGCTCGTAGTCAACGTCGGGTACGACTTCCTTCGGCGGAACTCAAGAGCGCCGACGTACGCCTCGAGTTTCCCCCGGGCGTCGACGCTAGAGGTTGGTATGATCTACCATGTATGATTTGTTGTGCAGCTCCTTGTTTTGGAAGTTTCGTTGATGTAAATGGATTGTATCAGTCTTTTATACGAGGTTAAGTAAGGTGAAGTTGAAAGAAATTCTCGATTGCATCGTCGCACGAAATATGACCGAGGATCGAAATTATCTAAGTTCTAACATTCATAACTTTTGTAATAACTTTACAGGAAAGTGTGATTAATTTTCATGACATCTTTAAAGAATGTGAAGGAGTGATTGATAAACGCGCATTTTACACGTATTTAGTTGATATTTGAAGATGAGTTTAGCTCGTTTAATGTGCGTTTATGTATCGATTCTTAATGTTTCATCTATTTCTAGAAGATCTTCGCTTGGGTGTTCCTTCGACGTTTTGTAGGTTTATATATTGATAATCGAAGCAAGGAACGAAGCACGAGCCAAATAAGCAACCGCCAGCTTTAGCGACCATCCTAGCGGTCGCTAGGTTGGTCGCGAGGAAAACCACCGAGCGCCCGAAGAGCCGCGTCACGACCTCGTGCCATGAGCGAAGCTTCAGCGTCGAGAATTCATCTGGGCGATTTCTCGCGACCGATTCGAATGGCTAGCGACCGCTATCCGGTCGCGAGGTACAAAGCAGCGAAGGCGAGCGAGCGAGAAGAACGCGAGAGATACCTAGCGATCGCGCTTAGCGATCATGAGGACCGGTCGCGAGGCGGTAGACAGAGGCGAAAAGTGGGGTTTCAGCCCTTTTCTATAAATAAAAGACACTCGCCTCCTCGGACCCCAACACGCTCCAAACCTATTTTTCTTAAGTTTTCCTCAGTTTACATCTTTAGTCTTTAGTTTTCATTCCGCTTAGTTCTAGCTTTAATTTTCCGTTGTTCTTTTTAGTTTATCGATCGGAACGCTTTGTCCGATCGTTTTCCTTTGTTTTCGTTCGTTCGCTTGGAATTGGATTCAAGACCAACCTTTGTTCATCCAACGCTTCCTACGGGTTTTATATATTTAATTTCGCTTTTATGGTTAATTAGTATTTCATTCCGTTTATTATGTCGGCTAGTTTTCCGTTCTAATCACAGGGTTTGCATGATTCGATCACTATATGTTGTGATTCCTGCTATTGTTATTTACCTTCGGGCATTGATTCATGATTCGATTGTGCTTATTTATATGTGTTGATTTACGATCAATCTTGATGCATATCTAGTTGTCGGTTAACGACGTAATCGTATTAATTGTCAATCGTTATCGAATGCACGATACGAATGAGCCTCGAGTCGTGGCGAGATAGGACATTCGTAGGAAGCATATTCTTAGTGATCCTTTTGGGTTGCTTATTTTCCTCTAGAGGCGAATCGTAATAGGGAAAATTAGTAATCAATCGCCGCATGATTGTCGTGGCGAAGTTGTTGGTTATATATGTGATCTTACGTCTTGTCGGATTAAAACGGTTAGTAATAAGCGTGATAAACATCGTTGTGGATAGGATTGGTGCATCCACAGGGTTAGTCTTTCTTCATAGTTATCTATCGTGTTTTTATTGCTTATTATTTATATTTACTGTTTGGTTACCTTTGCTTTGATTAAATTCAAGCCCTTAAACCTCTCATCCTTTATCCGTTTCAATAATGATGAATAGTCGCTGAGCTAGCTTCATGTTTTCGTGATACAATCTGCGTGATACGATACTGCTTACACCCATACTTACACCTTTGCGTGTGAAAAGGTGCGATCAAATTTTACGCCGCTTCGGGATTGTTAAGATCACATAGGAATAATTTGACGATTTGGGTTATTAATTCAAGTTATATATATTATTTTATATTTATTTATTTTTGCTGCTAAATTCTCTCGTTTCTCGGGTGGTTTATGCGTCAAGATCTCGGGGACCTCGCGAAATATTATTAGATCCCGAGATCGAAAGCTCTCAAGCCGAGAAGAGGACGAGAGAAGAGGCAGTGCAATGGCGGCCGATCCGCAAAACGGGGCATTCCTCCCAGCAAGTTGCACGATGCTAGCCGACTTTGCAGAGATGCAATCGGATAGCGAACATGGAATCATTGTCCGTGCTCGGAGGAAAGACCCTGAACCACATGTACCGACATCCTACCGGTCAGCTTCCAAGGAGGCGGTTGGGGCCCGCACGTAGATGCAAATAATTTCGAGCTCAAACCGCCCCGATCAAGATGGTCCAAGGAGGCGGTTTGGGAGAGAGTCACGGAAGACCGAATGCGCATCTCGAGACGTTTCGACATTTGTGATACCATCAAATGAATGGGGTGCCACAAGACACAATCCGGATCAAGATGTTCGGTTTCTCATTGACACCAAAGAAAGATTGGTTCAAGAGTTTGGACCGAAATGGCATCGACACTTGGAAACTTTGTGAGAAGTTTCTTTGAAATACTTTCCGCCGGGCGAAACAAGAAGATCATTGCGAAATCTCATTTTGCGTAACCACGACGAATCATTATTCGAGGTACGGGAGAGATTCGAGAGGTCTATCGAGACGATGTCCACAACACGGGTTCTCCAAGGAGCAACAAATCACACAGTTCTACGGTGGACCGACACGGCGCATTTGAGGAGCATGGTAGATGCGTCGTGAGGGTCGCTTATTAAACCGACACCGATCGAGGCAAGTCAGACAGAAGAAGATGGTCGCCAACGACTATCAATGGCCAACGGAGAACGCCATCATTCAAAGCAATTGCTGAGAGTGATTCAAATATGACGACCTCATGAAGAAGTTCACTCTTTTGAAGAGTCGATTGAAGCAGAACGTGAGCCACATCAATCGGGAGTCATTCAAATTTCCAACAACCTTCAAGCAGCTTCAATACTCGTAATTCGATTCAAGAGCCGGAAGCCAAGTCTCAAGATATGATGCGCAGCTGGTTGTAAGCAACCAACAATTGGCAACGAATCGAATCGCTCATCGGCAACACCGCGTAAGATAAATCACTGAGTCGATCGTGACGGCTATGGGGAAACACATAAAGACGTTGGAAGCTCAAATCGGTCAAATTGCCGCATGTTGAATGCACTACAAAAGACGGGCCAATTCCGAGTAATACGGAGGTGAACCCGAAGAGTCAATGCTTCGCCATTCGGACGGCGAAAGGACGAGCCTGCCCGAGCCCTACCGAGAAAGAAGAAGAGAGAACATTCGACGCAGAACTTCGCGATCGAGCTCGCGATCATGAGCCCGATCGCGAGCCATCCCGACTTTTGTCCACAGACGCCGACGATCGAGCGCGGCCACAAGACCCGACCATGAGCCATCCAAGCATCGAAGGCTGATTTGCTCATGAGCGACCTAACGCCGCAAGCTCGCACGCGAACAAGGAGATCGGTGACAAAGATACTCCTCGCGACCATCCCAATGGTCGCGAGGTCGATCATGAGGCACCCCTGCAGGCTAATCCTCGCACGATATTCCTCCGGTCCCGTTTCCGAGTCGACTTGTCAAGTCGAAATATGACGAGGAATTTGCTCGTTTCAAAGAGGTATTTCGTAAAGTTGAGATAAATTTGCCTCTCTTTGGGCGTTGCGAAACATGCCGCTACATGAAATTCTTAAAAGACGCTTGCAGTAAGAAGAAACTGGGAAATTTGAGAAAATTTCCCTCCCAAGAAAGGTCAGTCTTGCAAAAGAAGTCCTTCGAAGCGAAGGATCCCTAGCGGTTTCACGTTAGAGTGCGAGATCGCCGAGCGTAATTTTCCAAATGTGTTATGCGACTTGGGGCGAAAGCATCAACTGATGTCATTGAACGTTTTCAACCGCTACACCTAGGAAAATGAAGGCCGACGAAGATTTCATCGATGATGGTCGACCGGTCGATCACATATCCAAAAGGTATCGTCGAAGATGTGTTGGTAAGAATTCGGGATTTTGTTTTCCTGACTTTGTTATTCTTGATATTCCCGAATTCAAACAACAACCACTAATCTAGGTAGACCTTTTCAAGAATCGGTCGATGCGTTGATTGATGTCGGGAAGGAAACCTCACGTTTCGTGTTAACGCGATGAGCTCAAAATTTCCATATACGACGCCATCAAGCAACGACGCTGAAAAGCCTAAGATTGTTGCTCGATCACGATCTGCTTTGCCGATCACGCCTCGCGTTTAGAGGGTACTCGACCGATCGAAGAGGCGTGAGAAGGAGAAAGTGGACTCGCATGGAACTCAGGTGTATCATTCGAGTTTGGGGGCCACTTCCATACGGTGGTGGAGATCCGTAAATGCTAAGTTTAGGAGGATCCACGAGTTGAGAAGGATTGTTGTTGCACAAAAACGCCAGTTCGACGAGGTTAGTGATGGTCAGCTAAAGACGTTAAAGTAAGCACTTGTTGGGAGGTAACCCAACGCTTTTCTTTGTTTTGTTTTCGTGTTTTGTCGTGTTTTTCGTTTGCGTTGTTTTTGTCGTGTCTCTGCTTTTTCTTTTCGCTTTAGTGTGCAGTCGATCAACGAGTTAAGTGAAGTGTGTTAATCCATGTGCCAATGACGATAGAAATTTTTGTGAAATTTAATGATAGTGCGCATGATATGTTAGAAAATGACGTGAATGACGTGAGATGGCTTAGCTTGTTGTTTTGACCATTTGCTTATCCCGTGAGATTTGAGCTTCATCGTATACATATCTTGATACGCTTTTAATTGTGTGATATCGTGTATGTGATTATCTTCTAGAACTTGCCGCTCTTACGTGTCGAGACCGATATGTGTTTCAATTTGGAAAGGATAAAAGGCCATCTTTGTTAACCACATATTCACCCAAACACTAACCCGATGTTATATACCATTTGTTGCTTTCTTTGAGCCTTTATTAGACTTTTCTTTCGATTAACCGAATGATAGGAGGTGAGGATGGATATGGGAATCAAAAGGGTGAAATTTTGATGTAAGTTATGACGAGAAAGTTTATTTTAGAAAATACATACGTGGTGAAGAATAGTACCTTTGTTGTAAAAGTTAAACCCTATAAGCTCTAGAAAAGAAAAGAAAAAAAAGAAAATGTTAAGTTCACTATGAGTGTTGAGCATAAAGGGTCTTTAATCAAAGTATAGGTATTCGTGGCATTAAACGTTGATTTAGCGTTGGGAAAGAAGAGGAAAATGGACAAAGTCCATATGTGTCTAAATATATAAATGGGGTGCTTGGAATATTTTTGAGTCACTTAGCCATATATTATCCTACCTTAACCAATGTGCCTACGTTATAACCTATAAAAGACCTCTTTGATCCTTATTTGAACACATTTGACGCGGTGGAGATGTTAGAAAGCAGCAAGCCTATGGTAAGACGTTGCATTGCATTGATCCGTGAGTGTATACACGTCCTTAATTTCTTTATGAGTTTGAGTGTATTCTATATATTTTACGCACATGCCTTTGTGAGGGTTGAAATAAACGAGTTCTCGCCCTCGATGGTTGTTTGTGTTGAGTTGGCTAACGTCGTCATGTGCACTAATGTTTTGGCGCTGATATGTTTGGAGGCTAGAATGGTTATCATCTTTGCTATGCTCGTTGATCTTCGTTTGTCTTTGTTCGCTTTTGTTTGAGGACAAACAATGCTTTAAGTTTGGGGGTTTGATAAGCGCGCATTTTACACGTATTTAGTTGATATTTGAAGATGAGTTTAGCTCGTTTAATGTGCGTTTATGTATCGATTCTTAATGTTTCATCTATTTCTAGAAGATCTTGCTCTTGGGTGTTCCTTCGACGCTTTGTAGGTTTATATATTGATAATCGAAGCAAGGAACAAGCACGAGCCAAATAAGCAAGCCGCCCAGCTTAGCGACCATCCTAGCGGTCGCTAGGTTGGTCATGAGAAAACCAACAGCGCCTGTAAGAGTGCGTCGCGACCTCGTGCCATGACGAAACTTCAGCGTCGAGTTCATCGACGATTTCTGCGACCAGCCAGAATGGCTAGCGACCGCTATCCGGTCGCGAGGTACAAAGCAGCGCAGAAGGCGAAAGCGAAGCGAAGAACGCGAGAGATACCTAGCGATCGCGCTAGCGATCATGAGACCGGTCGATGATGGCGCGAGAGGCGAAAATTGTGGTTTCCACCCTTTTCTATAAATAAGGCGAGACACTCTCGCCTCCTCCGGACCCCAACACGCCCAAACCTATTTTTCTTAAGTTTTCCTCGCTTTACATCTTTTAGTCTTTAGTTTTCATTCCGCTTTAGTTCTAGCTTTAATTTTCCGTTGTTCTTGTTTAGTTTATCGATCGGAACGCTTTGTCCGATCGCTTTCCTTTGTTTTCCGCTCGTTCGCTTGGAATTGGATTCAAGACCAACCTTGTTCATCCAACGCTTCCTCACGGTTTTATATATTTAATTTCATTTTTATGGTTAATTCGTATTTCATTCCGCTTATTATGTCCGGCTAGTTTTCCGCTCTAATCTGGGTTTGCATGATTCGATCCTATATGTTGTGATTCCCGCTATTGTTATTTACCTTTCGTGCATCGATTCATGATTCGATTGTGCTTATTTATATGTGTTGATTTGATCAATCTTGATGCATATCTAGTTGTCGGTTAACGACGAATCGTATTAATTGTCAATCGTTATCGAATGCATGATACGAACGAGCCTCGAGTCGAATCGAGATAGGACATTCGTGGAAGCATATTCTTAGTGATCCTTTTGGAGTTGCTTATTTTCCCTGAGACGAATCGTAATAGGAAAATTAGTAATCAATCGCCGCAATTGTCGAATCGAAGTTGTTGGTTATATATGTGATCTTACGTCTTGTCCGGATTAAAACGGTTAGTAATAAGCGGGATAAACATCGTTGTGGATAGGATTGGTGCATCCCAGGGTTAGTCTTTCTTCATAGTTATCTATCGTGTTTTTATTCAAGGCTATTTATATTTCTCGCTTGGTTACCTTTGCTTTGGATTAAATTCAAGCCCTTAAACCTCTCATCCTTTATCTCGTGTCAATAATGATGAATAGTCGTTGAGCTAGCTTCTATGTTTTCGTGATACAATCTCGTGGATACGATCTTGCATTACCCATACTTACACCCTGCGTGTGAAAAGGTGCGATCGGTGATTTGTACAAACGAAAATGGGTTTGAAAGGTTAATGTGCAAATTAATTATAAATAGAAAATAATAATATATATTTTTAAAGAATAAATATTATTTTAAATCCCAAACTATTTTTGATAATATAAAATATTATGAATGATAACCGTTAAGTGAGTGTGCGAGATTTATGAAAAGCGATAAAGAACACCGAGGCTTTTACGTGGTTCGATCGTTAATGAGATCTACGTCCACTCGAGGAGTGTTTCCTCAATACTTTCACTATAATGCAAGGTGGTTACAAGCTCTTAGTATTCGATAAGTCGCCAACCCTTCTAATGTCGGTTTTCTTCTATTTATACACCTCCGAATCAAGAATCGGCGCCCGACCTCCATTGGTCGTGGCGTGACTCTTCCTCCGACATGCCCTCCATGGCGGAGCAGGACCTTCGCTTTATATGCGCCACGTGGAGGTGGCGCCCGACTGGTTCTTGGGCGCCTTCTCCATCGCCGAGGGTAGCGTCGACTTTGCCTGGGGCCCGCCTTCCATCGCCGAAAGTGGAGGTTCCGGAGGCTGTGGTTTTGGGCAATGATTAGGGCTCGCCTCGCTCAACCTACCAACGTTAGGCCCAAACGTTTGCTCGCAGTGGGCCTAGCTGGCGGTTGGGCCATATCCCATCATAGCCCCCGAATAGCCGGGGACAATGAGGCCGGAGTGGAGTGAAAGCGCTTGGCCGAGGGTGAAAGCGGCTTGGTCAAGTTGTCTGTTGAAGCTGTTGTCTTTTTAATGCGAGGTTTATTTAGCGATCCGTGCCGAATCGAGTTGGGTGGTCTGCTGTCCGTCGCTCGAAAAAGATGTGGTCCCGGCGAAGTTGAAGTCCGACTGATATCGCGCCTGCGCTGGTTACGCCGAGGTGAGATCCGTGGTGTTATTCTGTGGTGGGCGCTGATGTCCGACCCGAGACCGCCTTTTGGGATGTCGGGCGACTGGCCGCACCGTATCTGGGGCCCGTTAGCCGAGGTCCGATCTGATGTAGGCTTTCCGTAGCGGCGGCTTGGATGATAGGACGCCGAGGTCCGGCGTGGATCTCTCGTATTTGTGGGAACGGCGGGAATGGTGGGCCGCTTATCCGGAGGATCTGGGGTCCGTATGATGATAGCTAGGTCGATCAAGGGTCCATCTTATCCCGGCGTACGCCATACGCGTCGGCGGTAGTTGGGCACTCGAATCACAGGTAACGTATATCCAATCACGTAGGCGCGTGTTGAATTTGAAACGGCAATTTGCGCGCGCCTTAGCCTTATAAATAGCGCAAAAGAAACTGCTCACTTTCTTCTTCGACGCTTAAAAATTCGAGAGAGAAAAATTTCGAGAAATTCTCTCGAGTTGATCCCGATTTCACCAGGAGCCATATACTCGCCGAAAAGTAAGTATGTTTTCTTCTTCTTCTCGCTCCGAAAGTTCCCTTCCGCCTCGGGTTACGCCGTGAGTTCTCCGGGCGTAAGAGATTATATGTGCTACAATGGTTTGGGTAGGTCCATAGGGTCGAGCTCTGTGGTTCCGCCGGTATCCTCGGTATGGGATGGTTTGAGGGTGGGCGTGGCAAGGTCGGGTTTGACCTTGCGGGAACTTTTGAAGTTGTGAGGAATACCGATCCGGGAGGCGTGGTGGTGTCCGCCGCATCCGGACGATAGGGCGATGGCCCTCCGGAGGGTTTGTTACAGCTTTATGTAGATAGTTTGAGGCGGTCTTGGTACACTCGTCCCCGCTTATCTTAGCCTTCAAGAGTATTTCGGATCCCTATTTGTCAATCGACCCCAAATTCTGCTAGGTCGTTGGTGGGTGGGCTCTCTTGTTATGGCATTGCCGGCGAGTTGTCCTTCGAGGCGCCGATGCGCTTTTTAGCGTGAAGACCATAGGAGGGTGTACTATTTGTCACCCCGGCTGAAATTTAAGGTAGCCGCCCCTCCAGGTGTCCCATCGCGTAATAGATATTTCTTTCATGCGGCCGAGGGCGCCGAGGTATGAGTGGGGTATCGACACGATGGCGGACCAAAATCAAGCCCTGGGCTATATGGAGGAGGTCTTGAGCAGCGCGGTAGATCTTATCCATAAGTTACACCGAGGACGACTGAAGGCGGGCCGAGTGTTTACGGTCCCAAGCGTCGGGACCGGTCCGGACGGGGTAGGCATCCCCATCTTCTTAGTCCTTATTCGCTCGATTTTGGCTTTGTGCTAATGTGTCTTTCTCTTGTGATGCAGTGAAGCCGAGGGATGAGGCGGGCTCACAATCGCCGAGCAAGTGAAAGCGGTGAAAAGAAGCAGGCTGGCCGGACCTACTAGGGCCAAGAAGGTCGACAACACGGGCCACCATGAGTGGACCTCAAAGTGGTCCAGCCCGGATCGAGTCTCGGCCTCGTGGCCAGCCAGTACGGGTACCGCCCCAAGTTTGGCCGCATCCTCCCCGAGGTACGTAGGTTTCTTCATATTTAGACTTGTTTGCTTCATGATCCGTTATCGACTTGTGCCTCCTTTTCAGTGCGGGAGCTCGATGACGGGGCCCCGCAGCAGGTCGCTAGGAGTCGCAGTCGCCACCGGCTTGCTGCCGAGAGCTCGCCCCGACGAGGCGCCGAGAGGAGCTTATACGCGCTGGCGAAGCCGAGACCGCCAGCGTCGGCACGCGAGGGCGGGTTCGAGGCCGCCAGGCTTCGAGGCCGGAGGGCTGCCGCCGAGGCCGCCTGGGCACAGACACTGGCACCGGAGCCGCCTGTGTGAGGTCAAGAGCTCAAGGAGGAGCTGGCCGGGCGGCAGGACCTCATGGACGAGAGGAAGGTGGTCGGCCGACCAGGGACCCTTGTTGAGGGCTTTGCCACCGGCTCATCGAGTCGGAGAGCTTCTGCTTTTATTGCCGATCTCGCCGCCGCCGGGCCGGCGGTGTCGATCACCGTGGGAAGTCAGGCGGCCGCCATGCCCGACTTTGATATGTCAAGCACGGGTGGACCGAGGTCGACCCAAGAGAGTGGACAAGTGCCACGCCCGGTGATCTACGGGGGCGACTCCTTCCCAGGCTTTGGGCTCGCATCCAGCCTCTACCCTCCCGACCGAGGTCGCCGCCCGGTCAAGCGAGAGACGAAGATCGCGAGCCTGTGAGCCCTGTCGAGGTACGGGCCGGCCGGCGAGGGAGGAGGCGGGAGCAGGAGGAGGAGGGGGTTCGAGCTCCCACGGAGGCCACCGCAGGAGAGATCGTCGAGGTCGTCGAGACCGCCATAGCTCCGAGGTCAAGGACCCATGTAATAGCTCGAATCGCCGGGTCGATAGGACCGGTCCTTGTAATAATTCTCTTTTTGAGTAATAAACGCAACTTTTTTAAAAAAATTTGTGTTGTCTTGTTTATTTACAAGATCTACACCGAATGGCCTTGACTTGATCATGAATTGTCGACCAAATTAAAAGATGTCCGAGGCGCCCGGTCGGTAGAGACGAAGAGGCGCTTTCCGAGGAGCTTGCAGCCGAAATGACCCAAGTTTCACTATGGAAGTCACCGCTTCGTCTCACGACCAAGAGTAAGTCGACGAGGCCGATCGGGAAGGCCCGCCTCCCGGCCGAGAACGAGGCCCCGGTTGGTGGTCACGCAGGCGAGTCCGCGGGCGACTTATCTCGCCGACGCTATCCGCGGTTTGATGCGGTGCGAGGAGAGCAACTTGAATCGATCATGAGAGGCTAGCTCGGCCGGCGAGCATGCGGAGTACGAGAGGCAACACGCCGAGCTGGCGGGACTACCATATCCAAGTCGACGACCGAGTTCGTAGCTTGTCGGGCGGAGGCATGGTGCGGCGACGGCGAGGGCCCAACAAGAAGAAGTTCAAAGCTCGCGTCAACTCCGCCGTGAAGTTTATGGAGATGTATGATATCGTCCGCAAACGTCGAGACGCCTGCCATGGGCCGAGGCTACAGCTGGGCTACCGACCCGATCATAGAAGAACCCGCAGAGGAGGCGGCTACATCGATCATGCCGTGCTCAGTTGATGGGTCCGCCGGAGCGGATCATTCGTGGGTCGATCCTCCGGGAGCGGGCGGCACCGAGGACCTCAGTCGCGGCAGTGGAAGCGCGGGGGCGAGGTCGACTCCCGCCCTGTCCGGCTGTGGGGTCGGGCAGACTCCTGCATCCCCACCCCTGAATGCTCAGACGGGCGCCGCGCCACTCAAGTCCTGTGAGCGGCGAAGATGACCCGAGTCGCCGCTTGCTCGCCGCTCCCGAGCCCGCCGCCAGCGCCGGGAGCAGCCGTGGTGATTCCTACCATCGACCGGGTTGAAGGCACTGAGTTCGCTCCTGCATACATCGCCGGCCCGAGATTTTGTAGAAAATTGCGCAGCTTCAAGAGGTCCTCGGCGATGAGCCCTAAGCCCGAATGAGGCTATGTATAGTGTAGAATCAGATGTAGATATAAATGTATTTGCACTGCTTCAAGTGTATATTTCCTCGAGAGGTATAAACATAGCTTAGACTTCGCTTTGGTCGTAAATGCATTTACACCGATATGTAAGTGTGTATTTTCCCAAATAAAGGGTATAAACGAGCTCGGAGGTCTTGCTGATTCAGATATGGCTTGGTACTGGTTTATAGTCGTTAATGCATTTAGACTTTGTACCGAGTGCATATCTTCCCAAATAAAGGGTATGAGACGGCGAGATCGGTCTCGATGTCGCGTATGTGACGCCCAACTTAATGGTAATCAGATGCTTCGCATGTAGACGCCCAACTTAATGGGTAATCAGATGCTTCGTGGTAGACGTCCAACTTAATGGGTAATCAGACGCTTGCATGTATCGCCCAACTTAATGGGTAATCAGATGCTGCACTCTACTTGGTGGATTTTCATCTTCGTAAGTGGCGTCCCTCGTGAAGGTTTAAACGTGGTGTATCCAAACGATGTTCACATATGTACGAGACAAGTTGAAATATTCATTATAAAACAAAGCGCTTTATCGAACATGTAATCAACATCGACTTTGGCAAAACAATTATGAACCAACATGATGCTGACCTTAAATCAAGCTATGTAAAATACCTCCTTAAATGCGAATGTGCCAAGTTCGGGGATAAGCACCGACAAGTGAGCCACCAAGCCCTTTGCCGAGGTCCTCGTGAACGCGTGATGGGCCTTCCCATGTCGATCCACTTTGTTAAGACGCCACCACCGGGCTTCATTATTTCTAGACGAGGTCGCCCACATGGAGTCATGAGGCTTAATCTTTGTTGTGATACCGCGACACCGGGCCTCAGACTGGCTTCATTTATGGCCAGCTCAGCGCTTCCTCGAGGGGTCAAGGTCTGGCCCGCAGTCTCTCGCTCCCCTACCGGTCGAAGTGAAGAGCGCTGGTCATGCGCCGATCTCACCCGGATGACGGCCCTGCACTGTAGACCAGCCAGCGTCTCTGCCCGTCCGTCTCGGGCGTGGTCCTCAGGACCAGAGGACTGAGGAGATTTTCACCACCACCTTTAGCTCGGTCCAACTTCTTCAATTCTGTACGATCGCAGGTTCGTCACCCCGGTCCGACCATTCGCTTGCGGCGTATGCATCGAGGTGTGTTGATCGATCCAAGCTCTTCGCACCACCTCAAGTTTTGTCGACGAACCGCGCCGCTTGTCCGAGACCGTGACGTGCGGTACGCCGCCGCAGACTATATTTTCCACACAAGCGTCTCGAATCCTTCGCCGCGAGGCTTGAAAGCGGGCTCGGCTCACCCATTTTGCGAAGTAGTCATGGCTACGACTAAGCATCGTCGACCGGTGCTCGGCCGAACGGGCCAACGATGTCGATCCCCACCGCATGAAAGGCCATGGACTCGCAGTCGCTCAAATCGCCCGAGGTAGCTGACCGTGGAGTGAATCCGCACTTTGGGCACTTCGACGAGCTCGCCGAATTCGCACGGGCGGGCCAAGAATATCCCGACCTCGCCGCCTTCTTCGAAGAGCTCACACCCGACGTGGCTTCCACAAGCACCCTGTGAATTTCGCTGAGCACGAGTCGGGCTTCTTCCGCCCGAGGCACCTCGTGAGGGTCAAGGTAAGACTTCCGCAGAGAATACGCCTCACGCACGAGATACTTCGATTTCGCCATCATCTTTTCGCTTCGAGCCGATCTTGAGGTAAGGCGCCGTGTTCCGTGTAGCCTTCGTGGAGACATCCACCCGCCTCTATCTCGGTGACGATGCCGACGCTGACTCGCGATGCTTCCGAACGAACCTCCATCGGTGGACTTGTTGACGACGCAGCCTAACTTGTCGAGGATGTCACCGGCTGCTTTTCCTTCTTGGGATCGTGGACGTCAAGCACCAACGAGGTCAAGATCTCCTTCGCTTTCTCGAGGTATTGTTTCATCTCGGCCTCCTCGCCTCAGATTTCGCTTAACACCGTTCACGACGACCGGAATCGCCAAGATTTGATCTTGTCCACCGCCTGCATGGCGGCGGAGTCCGAGATTGTGGCCTCGTGACCACCTCGTTGTTGGTGGCTCGGAAGGTAAACAGAGGCGTGAGGTGACTTCTCGCTATCCGGGCCGGTGAGGAGGACGCCCGCCTCGCCGCCTGCCTCGCACGATGCCCGCCCACGACATCCGCCAAAGAACCATCCGTGGTGCTAGGACGGCTTCCTCCGCCGGGCGGAGCTGAGTTACCTCCGCGCAGCCTACCGCGAATTTGGCCTCAACCAGAAGTCGGCGAGCTTGCCTTTTACGGCCGGCCCGGGCGAGTACGAGATGTCGTGCTCGCCGAGCCCAAGGCCCACTTAGCAATACGTCTGCACGACTGTGTTTTAACAAGACTTGTCTCAAGGTAAGCCGGGCTTAGCACCGGACGGAGCCGAGCTTGGAAGAGGGTCGGCGCCGCATGCTCACTGTGGCAGCATATTTTTCGAGGCCGGCACCTTGTCTCCCGGTCCTTCGAGAGCCCTACCGATAAAATAGATGGGAGTTGTCGTCCCACCTCATCTCGCATCAAGATCACACATGGCCTCGTCCGAGGCGGCCAAATATAGAGGGATTCACCTCGCTTGGGCGGACAGGTCGGCAGGCCGGCAAGTGCCCTTCACCGTGCGATGGCGGCCTCGTGTTCTTCCCGCCAGCGAAGTCCCGAGCTCTCTCAGATTCAAGAACGGGAGCTTTTCTGCCCGAGATGTAAATCACTGAGGGCGGGCCAGCAACCCGTGAGTTTGTGGATCTCACGGATGGTCCTCGCACCGCATGTCGAGCATCGCTTTCACCTTGGCGGATTGGCCTTCAGCTCCCGAGAAACCCAAAGATCCCAAGAACTTGCGGTCTTCACCATAAATGTACATTTCGGGGTTGAGTTTGAGGTCACAACCCGAGGAGTGAGGACGGTGCCGAGGTCATCGGCGCAGCCTCCGCTCGACTTGACTACGATGTCGCCGACGAGACCCCGACGATCTCCCCGATGTGGTCTCAATGTTGCATCCACCATCCTCTCGTAAGTAGCCCGGCGTTTCGAGGCCGAAAGGCATCTTTCTAGACGCAAAGACGCCAAGTCGGTGATGAACGCGGTCTTTAAGGCCCTCCCGCTCATCAGATTTGGTGGTACCTTTCAGATAGATCCGTGAAGTTCGAACATCTCGTGGCCCACCAATGCCTCCACCTTCTTGTCGATATCGTGGCGTGGTAGCAATCTGGGCAAGGCTTGTCGAGGTCAGATAATCGACGCATTACGCGCCACCCTCCTCCCGGCTTTTGGACCACGAATCGGATTAGCCATCCGTGCCCGTATTCGACCTCAACAAGATCTCGCCTTCAAGTCGAGTCACCGTCCCCTTACGACCGCCGCTCGCGCGAATATCCTTTTCTTCTTCACGGACCGGCTTGCAGCCGGTCGATGTCGAGGCGCGAGTTATAAGCTCGGGTGACACCGGTCATATCGAGCGGGACCAGCAAACACGCCCCTATATTCTCTCGTGGTCAGTATGACATGCCGCGGACGTCACCGGGCCCCTGGTGCCGACTGGACGACCTCGAGGATCGCCGTCAGATAGCGGGAGCCCCCACGTCATCCCGGGGTGTCGGTCTCCGAGGGCTCGGTAATTGCTATGCCCGGGCGAGGCCGATCTGGGTCAGAGTCGTAGGCATTCTTTTGCCGCCGCTTGTCCCCTCGACGTTAAGCACTCCCACCGGGGGAATCTCGACGGTGAGGTGGTAGACCGAACAGACGGCCTTGGTGGCGATGTACCAATCTCTCCCTGTGACGATGTTGTACGGAGAGTGAGCTCGGACCAGAAGAATCGGATGGCCTCGCGACGACTGAGCTCGCCCCACCGCGACCGGAAGGTAATGACCCCTGGCCGACCGCCTCGAGCGAAGCTCCAGAATCGGGAGGCGGGCACCAATGCCTCCGACCTCAAGCTTATCCGAGATAGCCTGGAAGATGATGCCGACGGAGGCTCTGGCGTCGATATAGACCGGTGGACGTTTTGTCGCCCACCGCGCCTCAGATGGCGATGGCGCCCGGTGCGGCATGATCTTGGGCACGGGTCCTCCTCGAGAACGTTATGTTCTCACCATCCCGAGTCGCTTGTTCTTCGGCTCTTGTGGCCGGCCCCCGCCGTTTCGTGGATGACCTCGCCGTCCCGGGGCGCCCGTAACAACATGCACCGCTCCATAGCGCTGGGACCTTCGCCTCGCTGCCTTCGTGTTGGGTCGCCGCTGGGTCGGCCCAGCTTGCGGCCGCCCGCCCATTCCTTCGCTTCGCTTTCCGGACCACCGTCCGAGGTATTTCTCGAGGCTCCACCTTTAACGAGCTCGCCGATCCGCGAGCCTGTGTTTCTCGCAATCCCTGTCATGACCATACCTTGGTGGTAGTCACAATACTGCCCGTGGACCTCTTCGATCCTCCTTTCATAGGGGCGGGCTTCGGAAAAGCTCGGCGTGAGCCCGAATATTTCGCCTCGACGGAGCAGTGAGGCTCGCCGCTGTGGTCACGCCGAGGAACGAGCCTGACTCCAGCCGCCTCTCGATTCTCGTCAAGGCGCTCATGATCGCGCCCGACTTTGGCCATCCGCTTTTTCCTGACCGCCGTCCCGCATTTCCCGCTTCTTCGATCCGACTGCCTCCTCGACGAAGTTGTCCACCAGTTCCAAAGCTTACTCGCCGCCTTTGGTTTCTCCCGGTGATTTCTTTGTTCAACATACCGGTCGGATCCTGCCAACGCGTGATGATGTAGAGGTCGTTGTCGCCGTCCAATTTTGAGCGACTTTGACGAACCTCGAGACTAAGTTCGACATCGCCTCGCCCCGCCTCGCGGATTGTGAGCGGCCGGAGCGAAGGTCACGGGCGGCATCTTCCGATAGAAGCGCCATTTGAACCGATTCATGAGGTCCCGGAAGAAGCAGTCTGTTGCTCATGAAGCGAGGCGAACCAACGCAGCGGCGTTGGAGATCAAGACTCGGGAAGATTTTGCACATGTGAAAATCTTCCATTCTCGATTCGCCATGTTGGTGGTGTAGGCGAAAAGGAAGTCGTAGGGTCTCCGAGGCCATCGTAGGTCGCTATATTGGGTGCCCGATCACGCAAGGGCGGGCGTGTCTAGAATCTCCTCGGAGAAGGGAGACGATCCTCCTGCACGGCCGAACCCCGGAGATCGCTGCCATCTCTTTTCTGGAGGGCTGGGGATCGATAGCGACGCCTATCGCCCCTCCGGCGGGAGTTCGACCGCCTTTCTTCCTCCCCGCTTTGCTCGGCCTCGGTCTGCACGACGAGGTGGAGAAGCCGCCCGAATGGCGGGGCGATCGGTGGTGGCGGCTCGCCATGCGAGCGGCTCCACGCTGCCGGGCGTGATGCGCTTCGCCATCACGCCGAGGCGAGCGCCGGCCGCTTTGATGTGGAGCCGCCTCGCGGCCGTGGCGTTCACCCGTGGGCCCTCGGCGGGCCCGCCTTTGGTCCTCCTCGTTGAGGAAGCTGAATCGCCAAGATCGGCGTGAGGAATCCGGTCACACAACTCGGCCGAGGACCCGTGGGACGAATGAGCTGCTTGCTCGTCCTCGCTGAGGTCGACATCTTCCCCACGCCGTGGCCGGTCCCGAGGGTGTATGGAGACATTTTCCATGTGGCCCTCGTGAGTGCGAGCGCCGTGGCGCTCGCGATCTCCTTCCGCGACGCCGAGTGACCACCGGTCGCCCTCAAGACGTTGTTGCCGCGCTGGCGGCGGCGTGCGTGTTCTCGCCATTTAGTTGTAGAGGAAACGAAGCTTTCTTGTTCGACGTTCCCACGACGGCGCCAATGATAACCGTTAAGCGAAAAGTAGATTTATGAAAAGCAATAAAGAACACCGCGCTTTTACGTGGTTCGATCGTTAATGAGATCTACGCCCACGGAGGAGTGTTTCCTCAATACTTTCACTATAATGCAGCAGTGGTTACAAGCTTCTTAGTATTCGATAAGTTGCCAACCCTTCTAATGTCGCTTTCCTTCTATTTATACACCCGAATCAAGAATCGGCGCGCGCCCGACCTCCATTGGTCGTGGCGTGACTCTTCCTCCGGCATGCCTCCATTGGCCGAGCAGGACCTTCGCTTTATGCGCGCCACGTGGAGGGCGCTGACCTGACCTGGTTACGCCGTCCATCGGCCGAGGCCGTAGCGGCCGACTTCGCCTGGGCCCGCCTTCCATTAGCCGAGGTGGAGGTTCCGGAGGCTGTGGTTTGGGCAATGATTAGGGCTCGCAGGGGCTCAACCTACCAACGTTAGCTCACTGCGTTTGGGCCTCAAGTTAGTGGGCCTAGTCGGTTGGGCCATATCCCATCAATGAACCATTGATTTTTATCAATTATTTCATTTTTTAGTTTCGAAAAGTTAACCCGACTCACCTATTGCCGCAATGTATTTAACAAAATTTTGGAAAACTTACATGATACAAATGATGTGCTGGATTGTGAAATACATTGTGACAATTAAGCAAGGCACATCAACTTTCCGGAGACAAAAATGGACGGAGGCATAGTTGGTATTAAATCGAGAGTTCAGGATTTAAAAATTCATTTTCACTAGTTCCTAATATAATTAATAGTCCAAGATAGTTTGGAGCTCAAATTGTTATTTTTACCCTCTTTAAAAATTTATTACTATAGTTAGAAGTGAAGAAAGGTCGGGTCTATGATATAATTATATGGCAAATCTTCGCAAGGCCAAAATACGTTGGATCGCTCCAGCCCAGTTGCTAAGCTATTGATTAAATTAGAAAAAAATATTATATATTGTCACGATGTTTGATATTTTTCCAATAATATCACGTTTTTTAATTTTTGAAAGATTCATATATAGTGTTTCAATATAGATCTTCAATATTATTTCGTCCAAATTTTGACATCAAACAATCCACATATCACACATTTCACATTAGATCCGGTGTGCGGCCTTGGATCTCTTTTGATGCCGAAATTTGCGTATTAATATGTCGCATATCAATTTATTGAAAATTAAAAAAATTAGACATTATTGAAAAAAATGTCAAATATTATGAAATTGATGTACGTTCCATTTAAAGTATTTAATGGAACCAAGTTTGAAAATAATATATTTTGATTCCACTTTGCACCCCTTAGTCATCATACTATTCATTATACCAAGTATATATATATATATATATATAGGGATGGATCAATTGAGAACTACAAATAAATTAGGAACTAGGAACTAATCATGATCATAATCATCGTTAATCTAACGGCTTAGATTAAATTAGCCGATTACGTTAAATTATGGGTGTTTAATTTTGAGAGGATATTATTGTAATATATACTTGTGTGACCGCTTATGCTATATATACGGATTTAATTGCCATGAAGCTTATTTCCATAATTGTATTACTTTAATGAACCATCCAAATAATGAATATCAGATGATAATTGTGTGCACAATATGGTGTCGCATTATGCATATTGTATGTCACCTTTATAATAATATGGAATATAAGTAGAATTATCCTATGATATTGTTATGCATGACGTAATAATCCATTATGCATAAAATATTTTCTTATTATGCATAGTAGTCGTGGAGGCGAGAAGATCAGTAATTAGGTTAGAATGTTAAACGAAGCGGTAATTACGCATTGCATCATCATACGCATTAATGGATTTAATAAATTTACAATAATGCCCTCATACGCATAAAATATATCATATTTTGCAATTCATCAATTTAAACATAAGAAACGGTTTTCAATTAATTACTCATGCACAACCGTTAGATTATGGGTAATTGAGGCGTGGATTGGTTCCTAGTTCTCATTCTAGAGTTGGTTCCTCCTATAACCATCCCCTATATATATATATATATATATATATATATATATATATATATATATGATTGGGTTCAAATAAAACACATTCAAAATAAGAAATGAGAACAAATTTGAACCATTGATTTTGAAGATGTGTGGTTGTGATTAAATCAAATTAGAGTATAATGGTAATTACGTAATATTACGAAAATAACCGCCCTTAATTATAGGGAATGCGATAACTTAATCTTTAACCATTGATTAATGGCAAATGGATGATCAAGATGAATTCTTATTTCTTATTTTAAGGGGTTTGATATAACCCAACCCTATATATATATATATATATATATATATATATATATATATATATATAGTGAGGTTCAAATAAGAACCAATTTTAACGTGAGAACTAAGACTAATATCTTATGAAAGTTAATGAATACGCTGCGAAAGTTAATGAATCCAAAATTGAATTTTCACCGTGGTTCGAATCTCACGAGGCTAAAATTCTATTTTTTATTCATTAACTTTCGCAGCAGTATTCATTAACTTTCACAAGATATTCATTTATCATGTTCTCACAATAAAAATAGTTCTCACGTCAA
Source organism: Salvia rosmarinus (assembly GCA_036937905.1). Taxonomy (NCBI): domain Eukaryota; kingdom Viridiplantae; phylum Streptophyta; class Magnoliopsida; order Lamiales; family Lamiaceae; genus Salvia; species Salvia rosmarinus. Next base: position 109,008,309 of record CM072813.1, on the reverse strand, counting down.
CCCTTCCTTATATATATATATATATAGGGGTTGGTTATAGGAGGAACCAACCCTAAGATAGGAACTAAGAACTAATCTATACCATCTATTACATTTAATCCAACGGTTAACATTTAATTGATGAAATTAATCATGCACAGCTCTCAAGTAATCTGTATTTCTCGATTTCGATAATTCAATTGACAAAAGGGTAAATTTGGAAAAATGAATAACGTTTTAACTACTCACATTAACACAATCCTTTATTACCGCAACCTACCATTTTCTGTAAAACCTCAACAAAATTCACCGCCTCCCACAAAATCTCATTCGAAATCATGGTTCTCAATTATTTATTCAGTTCACAAGGATTCTGAATAATACTACATTATTCAATCTGTTTTACAGTTTTTCATCGTTTATTGGGTAAAGTTCACGGTTCAACCCAAGTAACAAGTAAGATTTCGAACTTTATTCTATGCATAAGAAGACATTCGAAACATGTTTATCTAATTATTTAAAAGGAATAATTAAAGTTTGTATAAGAACCGTGCAAGATTGGGTGATGGTTTATGCATAATTTACATTGTATGATATTGATATGCACAAACACTGAAAAAATGTGCTTCATCTATTCTGTAATATTGAAAACTAATCGATTTTTTGCCTTTTAAGGTATCTTTATAGTGGTCCCCCACTAAATGTATTAATGTTGTTTATTGTGTTGATATTGTCAATTTTTTACTGATTCCATTATGAATTATATGCTTTTCCTTTTAAACCTATGCATAAATTGTTGTAATACTTTTTGTAAATGTACACATTGTTTTTGAATATTAAACAATGCAACGTCAAAGGCAAATCAGTTTTATAGTTATATATTCAGATGTTTTATTCTTGAATCAAAAATATATCACATATTTTTTGCCTTTTAAGGCAGATTATAGTGGTCCCCCACTCTATGTTTTAGTGTTGTTTATTGTGTTTATATTGTCATTTTTTTAATGATTCTAGTATGACTTATATGAATGTTCTTTTATACCTATGCATAAAGTGTTGTAATACTTTTTTGTAAATTTACACAATGACCTTGAATATTAAACAATGTTACGTCAAAAAGAAATTCATTAATATAAAAACTATGTGCATAAGGTCATTATAATATATGCGTTCAGAGTGTAACTCTGTGCATAATGGTTATATAATATATGCGTTTAGAGTAATGTACATACTCTGTGCATAATGTCATCAAATCTGTGCATAACATAATTATAATCCGTGCATAAGGTTTATTAGGCTCATGGATTTTGAAACTGTTCACAAATTCTTGTAAAGTCTTTCGAGTAATAAGTCAATACCTCAGTAACACCATGGAACCAATAACAGTAATAAGAGATTTCACAGTGGTATCAAATGCAAAAATTTCAAATCCATATTGTGAATTTATGATCAGTGTGATATTGATATGTACAAACAATTTATATATGAGCTTCGTCTATTCTGTAATATGCATATGTAATTGATTTTTTTCCTTTTAATATAGCTTTATTAGTGGTCCCCCACTAATTATTTTAGTGTTGTTTATTGTGTTGAGATGAACATTTTTTTACTTATTCTAGTATGACTTATATGCATGTTCTTTTAAACCCGTGCATAAAGTTTTGTAATTCTTTTTTGTAAATTTACAAACACATCTTGAATGTTAAACAATGCCGCATAAAAGTCAAATAAGTAATGTACATACTCTGTGCATAATATTTCTCAAGACTGTGCATAATGTCATTACAATATGTGCAGTAGGTTAATTAGGCTAAAGTAGGAAAATCTTTCTAGTAATAAGTCAATACCTCCATAACACCATGGAACCAATAACAGTAATAAGCGATTTCACAGTGGTATTAACTTCAAAAAGGCCAAATCCATATTATGAATTGATGATCAATGTGATATTGATATGTAAAAATAATTTATATATGAGCTTCGTCTATTCTGTAATATGCATATGTAATTGATTTTTTCCTTTTAATATAGCTTTATAGTTGTCCCCCCCTAAATGTTTTAGTGTTGTTTATTGTGTTGATATGGAAATAAGTCATACTGATTCTAGTATGACTTATATGCATGTTCTTTTAAAACCTATTCATAAAGTGTTGTAATTCCTTTTTTTAAATTTACAAATTTATCTTTTTTTAAATAAAAACATATTTATATATTATTGTGCAGAGATTAATGCTTACAGAGTACCTTACATATCGTGATGAACTAAAGAAGGCTAACATTGTTGCAAAGACAAATACGCATCTGGTGAAAATGTTGTGGGCTGATAAGAGGAACGTTATAGATACCGGAGTGTACCTTATGAGACATATTGAGACATTTATGGGTGATGTATCATTAAGTTGGAAATGTGGATTGTCAACATCTGCATCAAAGCAACTTATGCGTGCGAGAGTGAGATACTGTGCATCAATTATCAACTGCACAATTAATGCTGCAAAAGTGGATATTCTTCGTGGAGCATCTGCTTATTATCAAGAAATATGCATTGAAGGGGATTTCAATGCAGATAAATTACTCATAGGTTGAAACTATTTTCACGTTTCTAAACAACATTTGGTTTTCTATTTCACCAAGATAATTTTTTAAATCAGACATTAAAAGTCCGAGTTTGGGATGACGACATTTTATGAGCTTCCATTTTTTCGTACAATTATTCATTTAATGATATTTGCATGAACGAAGTTAAATGTGCATGTACGTTAAGTTTATTTTTAGGTTATCGATATGAGTGTTGTTATGCAGATGATGCTAATGTTTGCATTATACAAATAAACTAACAATTGTTGTACGTTGACTATTCAAGTATGTATTCGATTTTCTATATATTGATTTATTAATGATATATCGACATTAATGCATAAATTTATAAATAATTGTTCCCAAAAACCGTACTACGCTACTTTGTTATGCGATATGGCATGCATACGTGTTATAATGTAATTAATCGAAATCAATAATCATTCACATAATTATATAATTTATGCATACTTTATGTTATGTTATTCGTCAGCTTAATTGCATAAACCAACATATCTGAAAATATTTTAATTCACATTAAACCTTCATATATTTAAATGTCTGCAGTATATGCTAGCATATTCAAATTAAAATTTTCTTATTAACAACATGGAAATGATTGCAATATATAATGATCCAACGATTGGTCAATACTACCAAAGATTATAATATAAGATATAAATGTTTTTAGCGGACAATGGACATATAATATATCAAAACACATACTATTGTTGGCAATATGCATACACTTTAAAAATATATGCATATATATCAAAAAATTATACATGTGTAATTGAATAAAAAGAATACAAAAATTATTCAATAATTGATACATATACTGGAATAGGGAGTGAATCAAATGAGAACCGCATCTTTTTACGAACTTTACGAACAATGCATAAGACGTTGAAGATGATGCACAAGACAGTATAAATTTGTGCATAACGAAAACTTTCTCAATTTATTTTGTTGGGTAACAATTTTAGAATGTTTTCATTATGCACAACTTCATAGGTTTTATTCATCAATTTTTTACGTTTGTGCTTATTTCTCAAGTTCTCAAAAAATTTGAGTTCTCACAGCGCTTCTTGATGCGATAGGGTGCGGCTACAAAAGGTTATAATGTAATTAATCGAAATCAATAATTATTCACATAATTATATAATTTATGCATAATTTATGTTATGTTATTCGTCAGCGTACTTGCATAAACCAACATATCTGAAAATATTTTTATTCACATTAAACCTTCATATATTCAAATGTGTACAGTATATGCTAGCATATTCAAATTAAAATTTTCTTATTAACAACATGGAAATGATTGCAATATATAATTATCCAACGATGAATCAATACTAACAACTATTATAATATAGGATATAAATGTTTTTAGTGGATAATTCACATAGAATATATCAAAACACATATTGTTGTTGGCATTATTCATACAATTATATTATATATGCATATATAATGTAAATTTATGCATGTGTAGATGAATAAATTGTATCAAAAAACTATTCAATAATTTATACATAGACTGGAATAACTGTAAACATATATTAAACAACCAATAACGCAACAATTATTAACATACCAAAACAAAACAAAATCCCTTAAATATAATAACATTATCTGTAATCCATCATATGTACTTAAGAGAAAAAATATTTGACTAGAATTCGATGTTAAAAATAATATCTAGTATAATACTACATAACTCAATCTTTGCCATCATCTCGATTTGGACAATTCCTGGAGTCGTGATAACCAAGCTCATTACATCTCCTGCATTTTCTCTTAGATTTCTGCATTTGTTCAATAACTTGTTCTCTGTTTGACTTCAATCTACGACCGCCTCTCCCACTACCTTTAGTTTTAGACACTTCTGGAGATAGAATTTCAATCTCTGTTGGTATTGACATGTAGCCGCATAATGGTCATAGAATTCCTCACCCTCTTCCAAGCTACTGAAGGACCTATTTAATTTCGGTTTTAGTAGTTCATCACAAAATGGTAGAACTAACTCACTGTTTTGTATAACATCACTTGATGTGTCAACACCTGCATAATATCATAAATAGATATTCACATAATGCTTTATTATATGCATATGTTAAAAATGTTATATTTGTAAATAGACATTTTAATACATTCATACCAAAACCAAGACTACTCACATAATACGTTCATTTATTCACATCATACCGCAATATTATTATTCATGGTAAGCAAATATGTTTATGCATAGATATTAATATATATATTCATGCATTAACACACTGACGCACAACAAAACGATTTAAATAATATTGAAAACATATAATGTTGTTATATATGCATAATCTGGTGATGTGAAAACTATTCGTAATATGCGAGATCTTTTAAACAAACAATCCTCAAACATGTTGATGCCATTAAAGTGAAACAATGGAGGTAAAATAAGTATATTAAGTATCTACATACAAAGTCTTATATTAAAGTGTTGTATATGACGTTATATATAAAACTAAACAATCTTCATACCTGGGAATCCATTAAAGTGAAACAATGTAGAAGAAGCAGTCGAAATATTATAAAAAAATGCGTATGAATGGGAGAGATAATTGTTTGGAATAAATGGCATCTAATTTGGTAAGATATAACTGGCGTAACATATCCCATATTTTTAGGAGACATACGTTTCAAATACTGATAATATTACAAGATTGCCCTTCTTGATACATATTTACTGAAAAATTCGATACTTGCTGCATATTGGTTATTGGCCGCAGGATCTATAAAAATCAATGGATTAAATTAGTTCTCATTTCATTTTTTAATGGTTCTCACTTGATCCATATCCTATATATATATATATATATATATATATATATATATATATATATATATAAGAAAATATTTATCATGTGAACATGAGAATACTGTATTGAATATACAAAGTTATTATATTGAATGTATAAAGTAGTTACATTAGATTTGATTAAATAATTTTATGCTTAATGCAATGTTATCATTATATAAACTTTATATGTTTAAGGCAATAATTTTATTCATTCACTGCAGCGTTCATACGTCCACACCAACATACGTGTCCTACATGATTAAATATACGTGTTTTATTAGCTCTTTAAAATATATATATATATATATATATATATATATATATATATATATTTATATTGATGTGGTTATCCATTGCAACACAAATATACGTGCCAAGACAGAAGCTAGTTTGCACTTGACTTCTTACATAAGCAACATTAACGTGTTAGTAGGAAGCTTTTTCGGATGGTAGAGTGGTTTATATCCGAGGTTAAAGATCTCGGATTCGAGTTCATCGTGACGTAACCTTTAAATTGTTGCATTAAATTGACAAAAAAATACCTTTTTCTTCAATATTTTACTGAATTTATTTCTAAAATAAGATTTGAGAAGGCGGCTGATCACAGATAGGGGACCAAAAAATGATCACATATTAAACATTATATTAACATTTATTTATTTATTTAATCCACGCATTACCCAATGAAATTATAATTTTGATAATAATTAACTTTATTAATTATTTTAAATTTGATCAAGAATTTAGTAATTCAATGCTCCCTTCGCTTGTTTATAAGTTTTATATGTTCATTTTTTTTTATTTTTTAGTTAAGTGTTTTTAATTTATAATTTAAAATAAAATTTAAATTTTCTCTATTTATTTTTATTAATATTTTAAATTTTAGTAATTAATTGTATATATGTATCTATTATAATAATTAATAAAATTATATAAAAAAATTGATATGTATAATTTGACTGAAATATTTATAGAAAACAAAGAAATATATATAGCAAGCTCTCAGATTTCAAACTTATTGTAAAATAGCACCATCAAATCGATACAATGAATGAGTCGCAGCCACAAAGATCAAAAGCTTGAGATGCAAATTTTTTATAATTTCTCGCCTATTACACATGCGAGCAAAGTTCACTTGGAAAATATCCACGAAAATGGACATTTTTATATTTTATTTTATCTCCTAAAAAGAAAGACGCGAGTCAGAGTTGTTTGTGACTATTAAGACAAAAAAACAGCATATGTCTCATGTGATTGTTCTTTAATAAGTTTAACTTAATGCTTTATTACTGAATCTCAGCTTCATCTACCAAAGTCTGTTTTAATACTAATTAAGAAGACCACCTTTTACTTGCTTCTCTCTCTCTCTCTCTTCTCATTCTTCTTCAGTCACCTCATGCTCTCTCTCATCTATTACTCATGGGAAGTACACCACCGATATTAAAGGGGAGGAATGTTGAGTTCTGCCCTCCACATTTTCTTCAATTAAATTCCTCTGTTATTTGCTGAATTATTAGACTAAAAAGGTGAAATGGGAAGAAAGAATTGCTTAGTTCTTGTTGTGGCTCTCCTCATTTTTGTTGCTGAATGCTCATCAGCTTCTGCTTCACCTGCTACAGGTGAGAGACCACTCTCTCCACTGCTAAATTTTCTTGAAGTTCTTTTTTAGTCAATTCTTGAAACATTTTATATTTTTGCAATTCTTTCAGAAATCGTTGGTGGGGTTGTGACAAAGGTTGTTTCCACCATTTTCAAGCGGCTGTGGTCGCTCAAATCAGCCACCAAAACCGGTATAATTCTCCTTATCCACCCACATTTTCAAGAATCCCTCCCTCTCCCTCTCTCTCATTGTGGGATTTGCAGCTACCTCGAGCCGTTCGATGATGAAATTTGAAGGTGGATACACGGTTGAGACAGTTTTTGATGGAAGCAAGCATGGGATTGAGCCCTACACCGTGGAGATCTCACCAGATGAAGAGGTTCTTATTTTAGACTCTCACAACAGCAACATTTACAAGATCCCAGCCCCTTTATCTCGATGTGAGTTTCTTGCAATTTCTTCAAATTATTTCATGATGGGTCTTGCATTTGTTGATAAAGTTGCAATCTTGGACGATAATGTCTGAATTTGGAGCTCAGGGGTTTCAGCTGATGCTTTCATATTGTTTGTCATTACTTCATGTTGCATTTGTGATAAAGTTGTAATCTTCTATTGTTGTGTCTGAATTTGAGGTTTCTTACAATCCTATAATGATTCATTTGACATATTTCATGATGGATCTTGAAAACTACTTCCAATGAAACTTGAATTCAGTTGCATTTGTTGATAAAGTTACGATCTTTGACTATTATGTCTGGATTTGCATATTTATCTTGATATATGATATTGTTTGTGATTACATGTTGCAATTTGTGATAAAGTTGTAATCTTTGGTTGTTGTGTCTGAATTTGAAACTCAAGAGGTTCTGGTTGAATGAATTCCTTGGAGATTACTCTTATTATTTTGTATAGTTTATAGGCGCTGGTAGCTTGCTTCCAAGCCACTGCAATAGATGGGCGTGTAGTCGTAGTAGTCGTTTACGCGAACTAAAGTGAAAGTTTGAGCGAATTCTTTTCAAGATTTAGAGAGTCTTTCAGGGTTTGGATCTTCTTCTGAACTGAGGAATCTCCTCAAGAAGAGGAAGGGAAGGAAGCCTATTACTTTATTCGTTTTGCCTCTATATCTTGCTTTTGCTGAGAGCAAGGTTCTACTTTTATGGGGAGCTGTAGATCTTTTTTCCTTTGGATTTGATTCTCTTTTCCTAAATTAGTTAGCTTCTTGTACTTTTCTTTTTATGACTGAGTTCTGTGATATTCGGCGACTCGACTGCTTTATCCTTTTTCTGAGATTCATTGTGTAGTTTATGTTGTCCTAAACTAGCTTTGCATCTTATGCAATGAACGATTCCTTTTCACACGCCTTGATTTCGAGTAGTTTGCGAGTTTCTAGCTTTGGTCGAGCTCTTTATTCGAGACATTAGTCTTCGATTCCACGGCTCGAGCTTGTGTTTTGATCAAGATTCCACGGCTGTAGTATAACTACTTCTGTTCGTGTGATCCATTAATTAATTAGTTTGTTGCTCTCTTTCTTGATGATTGGCTCGTTACAGATAGTCGACCTAAGTTGCTGGCCGGATCGGCTGAAGGGTACAACGGGCATGTAGATGGGAAGCTGAGACAAGCGAGACTGAACCATCCGAGGGGTTTACTGTGGACGACGGTGGCAATGTATACGTTGCCGACACGATGAATATGGCGATCAGGAAGATCAGTGATTCTGGTAAAATTTAACGAACATTGAAGGAATTCTCTGTACTCGTGCAGATATATGGACATTGTTGTTTTACTTCGTGCAGGTGTCGTGACAATTGCGGGTGGAAAGTTAGGCCGGGGAGGAGGACACAGAGACGGACCAAGTGAAGATGCGAAGTTCTCGGATGATTTTGATTTGGTCTACGTCGGAAGTAGTTGCTCACTTTTGGTCATAGATAGAGGGAATCAGGCAATACGAGAGATCCAACTCCACGAGCAAGATTGTTCCCACGAGGAAGACAGCAATCTCAATTTAGGTAAACACGAAACCTATTTTGGTTTCCCAGCCTCTCGTCGCTTGGATTCAGCAATGGTTTGACGTATTTCAACGAATCGTTTCAGGAGTAGCAGTGCTTGCTGCAGCTTGTTTCTTCGGTTACATGCTTGCCTTGTTACAGCGTCGGGTCGCTGCTGTGCTTGCATATGACACGGTAAGTGCTTATCACGAGCAATTCTCGGATACGTAAGAGTTAAGATGTTTTCGCCCACAATTGTTGTTCCAGTCCGTGTCTCGTTCCATGTTTAGTTTTTGAAAATTAAATGAGACATCAATTGTGGAGCATACGATCTTAATTCGTAATGCAGCGTAAACTTGATGCTGTCGAACTACTTTTCTAGCTGAAGGAACCGAAGCCCTACGCAACCGGCATGCCGCCCCCGCCGTATCAGAGGCCGCCCCCGCCCACCAACTCCGTCTTGCCGCCCCTGATACCGGCCAAGACGAGTACGACAAGCAAGAAAACGGCTTTTTCACTTCGCTAGGAAAGTTAGTCTCCCACACCGGTTCGTCCGTAGCCGAACTCTTCAGCGGACTGTTCTCCAGTTTCAAGAAGAAGCCCCTCCACAACAACCACATTCTGCTCCAGCACCAATACCAATACCAGTCGAGGCAAGGCAATCCGTCGCCCGTGCAAGAAAGCTTTGTGGTGCCGCGCGAGGACGAGCCGCCCTCGCTTGAGACGAGAGAGCCCACGCCACGCAATAGCTACCCATACATGGCGAAGGACGTGGAGAAGACTAGGCAGGCGAAGCAGAGCCGCCCCTACTACAACCAATGGAACGGCCACGGCCATGACTATCAGCAGCCGCAGCTGCAGCACCACCAGCACCGCCAGAAGCACTGGCCGGCCACCCCGCAGACCTACTACGAGCCACAGAGCTGCGAGACAAATGAGATCGTGTTCGGTGCTGTCCAGGAGCAGGACGGACGGCGGAGGCGATGGTGATCAAGGCCGTCGACTACACCCATCCGGTCTACGAGGGCAACAATATGAGGTCGAGATATAACTACATGAGTTATTCCTCGTATGGCTACTAATCTGTGTTGTTTGATCTCAACAAAGTTGAACACTTGGTTCACGATGTATAAAAGTAGCATATGATATGAAACACATTTTTTTTTGTTTAGTTCTCATTTCTCTTTGTTCCAAAATCCTATCAGTCTATTCCTCCAATTTTTTCTTTTTAAAAAAATAAGTGTTATAGTTCGTAATTTAATAGCAAATTAATGACTTTTTCCATTTTACCCATCTTTAATACGTTTCATAATTTATAAATGGTTGTGAGTATGCATTTATCATAGTAATTAATAAGGTTATAAATGTAAAATTTCTTTATTTTCTTGGTATGTGTAATTTGACGGTTGAGAACATTTATAAAAAATCAGAGGAAGTATATAATTTGGGTTGAAGAGATTATAAATCAAATTATTTTGGATTTGGACCAACTATTATCCGTGCCATATATATTTGTATTCGTACATGAATTTATCCGAAGGAATAGAGTGAGATTGATCCGAAGTTGGACGAGAATTGATAATTTTCTTTTTCTTTTTTTGTATCATAGGGAACCCGCAGCCGCTACGCACTAGGTAAACTCCACGTTCATGTGCAATAACCTGCAAACCACACAAGAGTCAAAACAAGTAAACTACACTTGGAAAACCAGGTGTGACAGACTCAAATTCATAGAGGCGTTTGGTAGGGTTCAAACTTGTGACCTCTCGACCACAGGAACCCACCTTAACCATTGGGCTGTCCTAGCGGACGTGAATTGATCATTTCCAATTTCAAGAATTGTTGGGAAAAGTGAAATCCTATTGTTTTTCCATGACTACTTGAAATCATAGCTGCCATAAATTGATGCATTTTAATTGAACTATACTTACGTGTAACGATCCACAATTCTTACATAGCAAGCGAAATTGAACTCTACTTACGTGTAATGATCCACAATTCTTACATAGCAAGCGAACTGACTGTATTGCACAAATATTAATCCAACAAGCCCTGTGACTGTGACACGTCTACAAAATATATGTATTTTTTTTATAAATATAAACTTTTAATTAAGAACTTACTCGATCAATTTGACTCTCTAACATCCTATCTTATTACATTGGGACAATGCTCACTACATTAAATACATCGTCAACTACATCTCGGATGTTGAATATTCTTGATTGATCGTGAAAATGTGTAAATGGCACAACCACCAATATACTTTTTTTTTTTTTGTAATTTAATACATAAATTTTAAAGTGCATCACTGATGATTCGAACCAGCACCTTTATGCCCGAACATTAACCACTCTACCACTGCGCCAACACACACACACACACACCAATATACTTATTACCCCCAAATGCTTGTCAATTATCCAAGAAAATTAGTTTGTAACAATTTTATTTTGAAAAATACATAATTTCATGTTCAATTGAAAATCAATATTACACAATTTTTTTATTGAATTTATTAAAATATAGTAATCATGTACTTCACAATATCCATATTGATTTTATTATATGACATATGTTGCCAATTTTTTTATTTATCTTTATATTGCGTGTAGCAATTTATATTATTATATGCTTATTTGATATATTTGTGTATTTATAAAATAACTTATTCTCAAGTAAAAAGCTGTATGTCAAAATGTTAGTATTAATATACTAAATTTCTGCAAGAGTTACTGGTGCTTGCTGTATTTTGACCAAATTTAATAAGTGTATATAAGCATTTAGCTGGATTTTAATGCTTTATTCATCTTGGGTTTGTTCTACTTTTGTTAGAGGTGCATATATTTTCATTAAACAATTGAATCATTTTTTCCATAAGCAAAAATGTTATAATATTCAAAATTTTGACATTACAAACATTTTTTTTAAAAGGTGCTCTAGAAATGCTAATTAACTATGAGACAAAGTAGGAATGAATCGAAACTGTATGTGTGTGTTAGAGTGGTTAATGTCCGAGGCCAAAAGTCTCGGTTCGAGTTCATCGCGACGCTATTTTAAATTTTGATTAAATTAACCAAAAAAAAATGAATGAATCGAAACTGAAATATTTATGGATTATCGAGCAAGTCAATGCTGGCTAACTGGGCCCACTTTTCACAAGAGAATATCAAGCCCATATATATGTATTTGTGCCCTTCTTCAGTTCTAATTGGTAGGCCCAATTATAAATAATGGGCTTCAACAAAATTATATGGTTCTCTTACAACGACAACAACATAGTAAAACGACGTACACGTCACGGTTCCACAAAAAAAGGCGACTTGCTCATGTTTAATTCGATTATTTAATATTCAATTAATTGAACATAATTCATAAATTTCAATAAATACAAATAAATATAAGTAATAGTGTATTGGTTGGTTTGTTAGCCTATCTTTATGACAATTAATACGAAGATGACATAGATCGAACACGAGATCTTTTGTGAAAGCGATTTGATGAAAGTTGGTGCTTTTCTTAATGGCAAATTGAAATAAATATATAATATATAATATATAATGTATAAAATATCAATGGTGCTTTTATTCCTTACAAGCATAGTCTATTGCTCTACAAGCTACCGAAGTTCCCTACTCTCAATCAACAAACTATATTACAAACAAAATTCCCTAGTGCTAACTAATACATCAAATCATTTCCAAAAAATAAAATAAGAAAATTACATACAATTTTCAAAAGAATACCGAAAACAATGGACATTAAAAGAATGAAAACTAGTGATGCGAACCCGTAGTGGAAGAATGCCCTTCACCCGGACTTGGACCAGAGTTCTTGATATTAGCATTGAGGGTCATGATTTTATCACCACGATGATCAGCGGCTCCTAACACAGGAGAGGGAGGTGTTTCTTCATGATGAATATGAATAGGGCGTGATCGGACAATAGTGAAAATCAAGAATAGAATCAAGAGAGATGGGAGACATGGTTTAGGGTTGTTGGCCATGAATATTTCTAGTGATTTGAGAATGGAATGTGAAATAGTAGAGAAGAATAATGTTGCAAAGGAGAAGCAAAAGGTGTGTTAGTTTGTGAAGAAGTGGAAAGGTTAAAGCTTGGTGTTTATATAGTGTGAAGGGTTACATATGGAGTTTTGACTTGGAAAATGGAACTACACAAGTGTCCAATTCAAACACGTTTTGGCAATTTATCTGCATGAATTCAAGATTTTGGAAAAATTTAAGATTTTTTTTGATATTGCACAACAAGAATTGACTAAATTTCAGTCTAAGGTTTACAATCTAAACAAATATTCATTCTGCTTGATTTTGGTAAAACAAAGTTGGAAAATTTTAACATATAATGCCATGCAATTTTATTACAGCAATTTGTTGATCAAGTTGTCCTAGCTGGCAGTTGGCCAACTATATACTCCCTCCGTCCCACCTAAAATATCTCATTTGTAGTTAAAATGTTAAAAAGTGGGTATGGCCTACATTTTTGAAGGGATAATTATTTCCTAAAATAGAATGAGACATTTGGAATAACCCAAAAAGAAAAGTGAGATATTTTAAATGGGACGGATGGAGTATTTCACAGTTGTTGACAGTTATTAACGGTATCGCTTCTCAGCATCCGTCCATTTTTACACCCAAACTAACATGAAAACCTCCGCTTATATACCGAATGCGATCAAAACATTTTGATGAGAGAGAAAGAGAGATAAGTAGGGACAGGGTTTGCAGATCGCCCAAACTCGATACATCTCTCCCTGCAAACCCAAAATTACGTGAAGAATTTGCATCTCTGAATTCTTCTCTCACCCTCTTCCCTCTCAATTCCGCTTCCTTTCAATCCGTTTCGTTATTTCGATGGCGCAGCCAGCCGCGAAATTTCCCGGTAATGCCGAAGATTCCCTAGACGATCTCCACGACACCGCATTCGCCAGCCGCGGTTGCTGCTGCTTCAATTTCCCCTGCTTCGGATCGCGGCGGTCCGATAATTGGGAGCGGATTCCCCCGTCGGCCGGGGAGAATGATGCGATTAGCCGGAGCTGGTTGGGGCAGGGCGTTGAAACATTAAAAAACGTGCGGGAATGGTCGGAGCTCGTTGCCGGTCCGAGGTGGAAGACCTTCATCCGCCGGTTCAACCGGACCGGCGTCCGGTCGAGGACCACGAGATTCCAGTATGATCCGATGAGCTATTCGCTCAACTTCGAAACTGAAGATCCCCCGCTTTTCCGCGACTTCTCGTCGCGTTACACGGCGATTCCAGCGCAGAAAACCCAAATCCACGGCGGCACGTGCGGGTGAGGATCGGCGGTGACACTTGGGACGTCAGGTGGTTTTGTCTGGTCGGTGAACTATTTTAATAAGCCGGATTATTTTATTCCTTGATATGTCATTATAAATCATTGAATTCAGGGTTTTTAATTCTGGGTTTGGATTTTGAGAATTTCTTGAAGATTAGGCCATTAGGGTTTTTTTTTTTTGGGTAATTGGCATAAATACATAAATTTTGATGTGATTAATTTAGTGTTGCACACGAACTTTAAAAGAAGTATATAAATACATGAAACTTTGATTGATTTTGATTTTGTACACGAACTTTAAAAGAAGTATATAAATACACGAACTTATTAATTATAGTAATTTTACTACAATATATTTTTCGATCAAATTGAAATTAACACGTCATTAGATATGATGAGTTGACAACGATGTGAAAATCTTAAAATTCATGTATGAAGAAGAAGACATGTGTAGAAGCCTACTTGTCGTCATTTACTCAATTTACAAGTGAGTTTAAGATTTGAAGTGTTCTCTTCATTTTGTGTGTTTGTGTTATATTCTTTTATTTTTTTGTCTTTCTTTCTCGTGAAATTTATATGTGTTTTGTGTATGTTAATGAGTCAATGTGCGTGTTTTGCCAAGTATAATTTTCTTTTTATATCATATCTAATGTTATGTCAGTTTCAATTTGATCAAAAAAATAAATCGTGATAAAATTACTAAAATTAATAAGTTCGTATATTTATATACTCCTCTTAAAGTTTGTGTACAAAACTAAAACTATATCAAAATTCGTGTATTTATATACTCATTTTAAATTCATATGCAAAACCAAAATCACATCAAAATTCGTGTATTCGTATGTCAATAACTTTTTTTTTTTGAAAGAAGTATGGTCCTGATTCTGCACGAAGATTTTGATTTCAATTTTGTTTAGTTCAAGTAATTGGAACTATAATTTCTCTATATCATCGCGCACTGCGGAATTTTATTGAATTAAATAGAAGAGATAAATCAAACTAATGAAATTTTGTCATATTTTTTAACCGTCTACTGTAAATTAGAGAAAATGATAATATTCTTGAAATGGTAAAAACGAAAATTGTTAAACGAACATAAAATATACAAGCTAATGTACAAATCGAGGAATTGATTACATCAAGAGATTCTTGTGTGAGCGAGACTACCAAGATGTCTTAAATTAAAAAAAAATGAAGATTGATGACCTTTAATTAAATTTAATTAAAAATAGATACATGCACAGTTTTTTTTTTGTCTTTAAATAAACTTGATATTCTTCGAATCTAATCTACCATACAAATAAACTTTCAAATATAATATGTAACAAATAGGAATGGCAATGGGCCGGATCTGGACCGGATTTGGCTAGGTCCAGATTCAGATCCGATTTTTTTTACTTGGGTCCGGATCCGGTCCAGATCCATTGGGTCCAAAAAAATTAGATCCAGATCCAAATCCGTAAGATCCACATGGTCCAGGGTCTAGACCCGGATCCATATGTTTTCGCTTCTAAAATAAATTCTAAATCAACTATAATTCACAGTAATACCATAATAATCTAAATACACAATAATATTATAACAATTATTTAGAATTTCTATAATTATCACTATATTAAAAAACGTTAGTTACAAATTTACTATAAGGTATGAAACAACAAACAATTCGATTGTCGGTGGTGTAAGTGGCGCGATTTGCCGTGAATGCCGACTGATACATAATTGAGAGAATTTGAAATAAAAATGGGAGCAGATTTGTTTTGTGAGAATTTGAAAAAGGAAATGAAAGAGTTTTAAGTTAGGATTAAGTATTTAATTATAATAAATAATAAATATATATATAGATATATATAATAAAATAAAATAAAATAAAAAATACCGGATCCGTGGGCCGGATCTGGGTCTCAAAAAATAAATCCCAGATCCAGATCCGAAATATGGGGGTAGGATCCAGATCCGGTCCAGATCCATAGGGTCCAAATTTTTGAGGATCCAGATCCTAAAAAATGGATCTGCATCCACGGATCTGGACCGGGTCCGAGATCCATTGCCATCTCTAGTAACAAAACGTCTAGATTAACATGTAACTTGTCAAAGATCTCCATGCAAACTTCTCTACTAGATCAAGTTCCACATGTTCCACTTTTTTTTTCTTCTAATTCTTTTACGATTTATTTATTGGATCACTTATTTATCCGTCTACCAAAATCGTTCATTGATTTTGATGGCACGAGTTTTAATAAATTGTAATGAGTGTAAAATAAATGAGTATAAAAATATATGTCATGAAGATAATAAATGAATATATTAAGGGATATTGAGTATAAAAAGGTGGACCGCATGTGGTTTTTTTTGTAAATAAGTAGATATATTTAAAGTAAAAATGTAAAATTGATATTTCAAAAAAAGGAAAGTGAACATTTTCGTGGACGGACCAAAACGAAATTAAATGTACGAATATAATAGATAGAGGGAGTAGTAATGTATAGATAATACCAACTACTACTAAAATAATCAAATATTTCCAGGATTTCTTGCTCCTTTGCTGAAAAGTGACGTTTAGTGGTGTGATTGGTTAATGATGTCTTGTTGACACTGCAAATGACTAATTTGTATTATTAGAAAATGAACACATGTCATCTACCACAATCAGCCACCCATACTTGAATAAATAAATCAAATAGTTGATTAATCCAATTAATTACAACTTTTTTTCCCCTTTCTAACCGACACTCTAATCGCAAAGAAAACAAGAGTAGACAAATCGTACTATGTGAATAATGAACATTCGGACTAATCAACCTAGAAGGTATATACAATCGATCTTAATCAACAAGATGTGTATAAACAGATGAAAAATAAGTCCACATGCAAGAAAATGCATATTACAGTTCACACCCAAATTAACCTCTAGATTATTGTTACTGTACAGTTCGGACTATCTATGGGGTCTTTGGCATCAAAATTTGGATTTTTATAATCGAAGAAGAGGAATAAGAAAACTTTTATTGTTTTTTCCTTCTATCTGCCAATCAATTTCTACCTTTTATTATGATGTGCACTTCAGGGGGATGCAAGAAGGGAGTTTGAGCCTGATGCAAATGACTAAAATATCGTCTGCTGTATATGATTATCAATCAAATAAAAGTTATTGTATGTTTTTTATTATATATATATATATATATATATATATATATATATATATATATATATATATATATTTATTTAATTTTAAGGGCAACAATCATATGATAAACTACCTATCTATTTACTATAAAATGTGTATTCTTGCAAATTTGTATTATACCACCTATAATATCCTTACTTATTTTAATATTAAAAAACCATGTATTATATATTTAATATACGATAAGAGTACTTTTATATTCTAAAATTCTTTAAAAAATCATCTATTTTCTACAATCTTTTTATGTAAATCAAATATTTTCATGTGCAATGCGTTGTATTGAAAAGCTGCATGATAAGGATAATATGATTTATTATTTTTATTTTTATTTGGGCCAAAACAAAAGTAGCAACCCTACTAAAGTTGAAAAACAAAGGGCACTAAACCATGGCCCTAATGCAAAGTGACCACAAAAAAAAGAAGTTCGAACATATAAAAAGAACCTCTTATCACTGGAAATTTCCTTACACAACTCTTTTCATGGATCCCACCAAATGGTCCCAATCAAAAGGAAAACAACTCCACATACAAAAAGAGTGTGCTCATACTATACCAAAAGGGCTAAACAACAAGACAATAAAAAAAGGAAACAAAGGCAAGAATAGAATACAAACTACTAAACCAAAGTGGAGTGATTGATGCAAATAGCTACCAACTCAACGACCAAGTCCAAAGCAAACATGCATTCCAAATGATCTTATGAACTCCATAGAAACTTTCATCATCCAAGAATCAGGATTTTAAAAAATGTACAGCAAACTCATCGACTAACACGAGTCACGAACAAAAGGGCTATGAGAAGGAAGGTGATGCTAATAGTGATGACATTGTTGATATGAAGTTGTGTTCTTGTTGAAGGTGGAGAGACGCGATCTAACACGAAGTTTTTGGAGCCGAACAAAAACACATCCACTATGTGGAGCTTTTCCCAGATCAAAACAGCTTTCTAACTTAAAAGAAGGTTCATGTCTAATTATGAACTATCTATCATCTAATCACCTCATATGAAAAGAAAATGTGTTGATTTCTAGAGTAATCTGAGTTGCTTGGCGCCTACTATGATGGGATGATTTAGAAAGGTAATGCAATCATATCAACAAGCAACGGGTTCTCTTAAAAGATGCATCTATGTTCTGTCCAAATAACAATAAAAAGAAAGAATAAAAGAGGAACAGCATGGTCAAATTGAATAAACAAGATCAAATTTGCAACATATGAAAGCACAAAACATATAACAGAAAAAAAAATAAAAAAATGAAACTGATAGAGAACTCTGATGCATTATATAGGTATACCAAATTCTTTCCAATCATGCAGCCAAAAAATTTCAAGAACAAAAGGAAGCCAAACAACTGCCATTTAACTGATGATGGATGATGAATCAAAAAATTAAAAAGACCTTTCATACGCCTTCAGTTTTACGCATCCAGGACAAGTCGATGTTTGGTGGCGACGAACTCTCCATGTGGGTGCTCGAAGAGCTCGCAAACTTCCCCTTCTTTGACCACAACCAAATCTTGGAGACAGAGTAGCTATCAGTCTTTGTGCCAATACTAATCTTCTTCCCATCTGTGTTCTCATCGCCCGGAGCAGCATTAACGACCTGCTCGATTCCTTTCACGAGTCTTGCTCGATTCTGAGCTCGTTCTTGGCTCAAGGCCACCCTAAGGGTAGCATCACCAACAACATATTGATAAGAGCCCAATGAGTAGCATCTTCTAGCATCCAATTTACTGCTGCTAGTCTCTCCTACGCCTTCTCCAGATTCAGCTTCGTCCAATTTTCGAAACTTCCCGAGCCTAACGGGAAAGACCCCCTTCTCCGTAGCAACCTCCTCGATCTCCACCCTCTTCTGAGCAATAGAGAATCCATTATCACCAAAATTAGGGCATCCATCCTCCTCCCTAAAGTTATCATAGTCGAACATCGGATTCTCTATTGAGAATCCGGGGTTGAAAAGCGTCCCCCTGCAAAGAGGGCAAGAAGAATTTGAGAGGAGCCATGTGTCGATGCAGCTCAAATGAAAGGCATGGCTACACATCGGAAGCAACCTCAACTGATCACTCTCTGTAAACTCACACAAGCAAACTGCACAATCGAAAGGCTCCTTCGGCCCAACAACCTCCTTGTACGAAAACACCGGCAACGCGTCTATAAAGGCCTGGTCCAAGCCAGAGTCGTGCAAATGGAAGAGCTGCTGCAGCTGCCTCTGGAGGGCATCGGAGGTGGAGGATTCAACATTCCGATTCGACTGAGATGAGGAGGGGTTCTTGGTGAGGAATCTCACAAGCAAGTGGAGCAAACCAGATATGAAGAAGAGCACAGCTAGGATCACTATAATGAAGAGAACAGCAGGACTGATCCTTGTCCCAGATTCTTTGTGGAAATTGGGGCTATCGACATAAGATGAAGGTGGAGCAAGAACAAATGGAGGGGGGTTCGCCAATACTCCATCTTTTTGATTGATTTGATGCTTAATCCAAGAAATTTTCAAATGGGAGTGAGCAATTTGCCCAGAAAACCATCTTTTCCCTTGCATTTCTATTTTGGGCCAAACCATCTCAACATTATTACAATCAATCCTACTTAATGTCTGAACAACACACATCTCACACCACCACAAACCTCAAAAAACGGCAACTTGTACAGCTCCCCCAGTTTTGTGCAAGCAAAAAGATAAAAATAAAAAAGAAACTGAAAATATGAGTTCAGCTGGATACAGCAGCAGGTGGGCTAGAGCTAATAAAGAACTCGTTGTTCAATAATACGAAAATATGACGAAACCAGTAACTTTATGTATACAACCCCCTGTATATATATTGAGGCTTCACCTACCTTGATGCTGAATATGACAACCCCCTGTATATGTATAATAGAAATGGAACCGCTCCTTGCAGCTCCAGCAAAACCCTAGAGACACAGTTTTTCCCTTGGAATCTTACAGCCCTTTTATAATACTGTATCTCTCTCTTCTTCAAACGAATATTTACTCATAAATACAGATATACAGCCAAGATTTGGTCTGAATATTTATATTGCCATTTCATCAAACAGGATATGTGCCAAATAAAAATAAAAATTTAGATTACGAAGTGACAGAGATGAGTGCGTGTGAATTTCACACAGTATCTCAAGCGAAGGGAGGGAGAAACGATTTTGGAAGCTAAAGGGGTCGTCACTAGTTCCAAAGTGAATGATTTCGCTTAAAAAAGACACCATTTTTATTTCTTTTCTTTTCGCTTTCCATTGTCAAAAGAAAAAAAAAAAAAGATTCAATCTTTCGGTTTGGGGACACGCGCCTCTGAGGTTCGTGGATTTGGGTGGTCAACATTTAGCCGACAAAACGCCTCATCGTGGGCCATAGAATGTGCCGTGAGTCATATTTAACGCTGGTTTTGGCGCCAGATCAGATTTCCTTCTCCCAGATGCAGAGTTCATTTGTTGACGGCTTTACCCTCCTAGTTTGAGTCCGCAATGCAATGTTCCTCCAGCTGTATTGATGGGTAAAAGTGTCAATTAGAGTGAAAGAACTTGAGTGGTGGAAGGTGATCTTCTCTCTGGCATTACCAATTTGCTAATTTTCAAGGCTTAATTAATGACTTGAAAATTAGCGGTTACTCTGAGAAAATTTGAGCTGAGATTTAAGAGACTTAATTAGTGATTTGACCTAATTTTTTCGAACTTGATCTTATCTTAAAAATTTAATTTTTTATTTTATTTTGAAAAACATGAATTTCCTTCCTTCTACTCGACTAATTAACTTAGTTTGTTAAAATTGTCAAGTACTTTGTTAAACAAGCCTCTTGTTTAAAAAAACAAAAGAGCTAGTGTAGAAGGATATAATTTTTTTCATGTAATTTAATATTTTCAAGTAGGTTATTCTATATAATGGATACATAATATTTCAATTCACATGACTTTAATACCATGGTGAATAATCGTTCAACTAAAAATTCGTACACAAGATATCTCTATTTAGTCTGGCTTTAATAATTGAGCTAAATACTTAGAGAAGAAATATCTTGTTTCCGATTAAACAATTTGAACCTAGCTTTTCGTTTCAAAGATCTAAAAACCGATTATTAGAAAGGATTGCTTCTTACTCAAATATTACAGATCATCAATCATATCAAATTGATCTTGAACCTCATATAAAATACATAAGTAAAGCTATACAATAATATATTGAGTTGTTATTTCTATATAGCGACGAAAAATTCTGTTGTTAAATCCTCTTACCGACGGAATTGCAATTAAATCGATCAAATTCTTATTTTGTTTTGTTATTTTCATTTTCGCACACAAAAGTGCGAGTCTGTTTCATGGGTTAAAACCTATGAGACAGGTCAATAGATGAATTTAAATTCATATTTGATAATATATTTGTAATTATATTAATGTTTGATTGTGCTTTAATTCAAAATTTTATATGAATCTCGATTTCTCTCACCGTGAGATATCTCACACAAGATTCCGCTTATTTTTATTGTGTGGGTATAATATTGTTGGTTGTGCTTATGTAAGATTTATTGAATGCTTGCGGCTAGACACATTGCTTGTCTTATGGGTCATTGGTACGTGGTTGGAATGACTTAAGGCAAGGCAAATCCCAGCTCTATAATTAATCTTTAATTTAATGTCAATTAGGGCGTAAGCATTGTGTTCAAAAAGGGACAGCATAATTGATACAAAGAATTAGGTCATAAGAAACAAATGAAAAGTCCACGTGGACAAGACTTTACAAACTACTCCCTTCATCTTGCCGAACATGACTCGTTTTTTTTCGATACGGTTATTTAGGAGAAAAGTAAAAAGTGGATAACTTGATAAAAAAACAGGTAGGAGTAGGGTATAAATTGATTAAAATGATAAAAAAATAGGTAAGATCCACACATTTTGAAAAGATAATTATTTCTTAAAAAGAAAATGAACCAAGTTCGGTGGAACAGATGAAGCTTTCATATATATGTTGATGATGATTTTTGTGAAAAGTTAGTCAATCATCCATTAGTATGTTCACAAAGAAAATAACTTTGCTATAGTCAAATATCATAAATGAGTTCGGTAGTGCGTTTAATATATTTATATTGAATTCGATGTTTATCTTAAAAATTTGATCGCTAACGAGTTCTAAAATAATATTTTTGTGCTCTAAAAAAAAGATTACTTTTATATTTGATGGATATATAGCTTGATTTGAGTCAAATTCACTCATGTAATTAGCTTCAATTAAAATGACCAAAGGCTCAATAAAGGGGAAAAAAGAGTCTACAAACTCAAATTTAGAGAACTCCATCCCCATAAACCTACAAAGAAACATTTATATGGAAGTGTGGGATAACACAATATTTACTCAAAGTAAATTTTACACCACTTTTAAAATGTTATAAATTATAATGTTAATTTATTATTATTATTATTATTATTATTATTATTATTATTATTATTATTATTATTATTATTATTATTATTATTATTATTATTATTATTATTATCATCATCATCATTTGCAATTATAACATTTTGATTTTTTTTCATTAATTTTTTCCCGTACATACCACTATACAAATTCAGTAATTTAACATTCGTTTTATATGCAATCGACAATTACCCATATATAAAACATATGTGGCTATAATTACTATATTAAAAATGTATAGTAATTTTACTTAATCCCTCCAAAGCAATATTGTACGCTATCTATATAGTATGATGTCACAAAATCCATCCATATTCCAAATCTCTTTACTCTTAATCAACTGAGCTAAGTTCGTTGGGCTCAAAATCCATCCATAATTACATGCAACACACCATAATATCTCGGTTTTCATCCAAATTTATGATTATTTGACATTTAAAAATTGTCTCTCTCTCTCTGCATTATCAATCTTTAATACTGCAGCCAACCACTTCATGTTGAGCTATGGATTAGTCACAAATGTCAAAATCCAATAAAATTCGTGACATAATTGACCATAGCAAAAATGTAAGAATAATAATGATTTATCGGTATTTGGTACTCAATTAGGTGTAACGTTGCAATAAATAATCTGATAGGTTTCTTCTTCTTTTTAATTTATTTGTTAGAATTATTAACTACTAAACAGTGATCCTTGACCTATATATAGTTGGTTTATATACGTTCGTGAGTTAATTTCATATCCGTTGCACCCAATACATGTTAATTATTGACACATAATATTATTCTTGATATTCATTTCGTTTACGAATATATTGGCAATGTACGAATTCATCGAGATAAAAATAAATAAAATACAAATAATCTTCCTACATTGCAAGCAGTAATTTTCAAGTCAAGCACGTGAAACGTGAAACTAATATTGTGGCTCATAAATATGTTAGGATTTCTAGAAAATTTTCAAATCCGTAATTCTGTATGTTTGGGATGAACCTCTGATTGATGTGAAAATTTTCAAATCCGTAGTAGTAGTAAAGTTGTTTCCAACTACAAACTTTAAACTCAATTACAACTCAATTATGCATCTGTGTGCGACACTTTTAATACCTAACTACTCTTATCAAATGCAATCCAAATAAAAACACAAAATTACAATAATGTCGATCCAAATTGTATTGCTTAGAATAAAAAAAAACAAATCCATGTCCGATACTTTATTGCATTAAATCATGATACTAACTTTATCCCAGAAGGGGCAAGCATAAATACATCATTCCAGATCACAAATTTCTCTACTCTATCATCAATCAACCCCACCATCAAGTTTGATATGCTGCTACAGACCAACAAATGATCTAGTCATGGACAATTCAGACACATCCAAAGACCTCTGATCCTCCTCCCTTATCGCGCCAAGCGCGAGGGCCACCTGTCTCATGCTAGGCCGCGCCTCAGGGGGCTTGGCCACGCACTTGATCGCGATTTGTAGCAAATTCACCATCCTCTCCTCGTTTATACCTTCCCGCATCAAGTTCTTGTCGAACACCTCTACAGTCCACTCCTCCCTCACCACGGCCACCACCCAACTTGCCAGGTCCAACCCTTCGGTGAGAACCATCCTCCCCGTCAGCAGCTCGAGCAGAACCACCCCAAAGGCGTAACTGTCCATCTTAAAAATGGCCTTGTAGTCCTCCTGAGCTTCCTGGAGGGCGCCATTGGCAACAATGCCCACTCTCTGCTCTTCGCCTTCGACCAGCATCAGCCCGTACTCGCTGATGCAGGGCTCCATATCCCTGTTCAGCAGGATGTTGGAGGATTTCAGGTTTCCGTGAGGGATTCTGTCGTACTGCAACTCATCATGCATATAGGCTACTGCATCAGCTATAGTAGCAGCAACAGACAGTCTGCTGCTCCAGTCCAGCGGCTGTCTGTTTCCATTTCCTGACACATTTTCAAACGAATCAAGATCATGAAACAGAGCATAGATAGTATCAAGAAATTGAAAACAGAAGGAAACTAGGGCAATTACCATTGGCATGAATCTGTCTGAAGAGGCTCCCATTCTGCTGATACTCGTACACAATGAGCTTCTCCTGCCCCGAGTTGTAGTATGCAACAGCAGACATAACATGGGGATGCTTCACCTGATTGAGCCTCCTCATCCTCTGCCTGAACTCACCACTCGAAATCTGCCAATCTTTAATCCTCTTCACGGCGAGAGCCATTCCACGTTCCTCGCAGACAACCTTGTACACGCTCCCATGGCTCCCCCTCCCCAGTAGCTCCGCGGGCGCCTTCAGCAGGTCCTCGAACCTCATCCCATTCACCTCCGGGCTCGTCAGCACGATCAACGATGTCGACATCTGCCCACTCTCTGCGCTGGAGTAGTCACCTTTGCTCACACCTCCGGCTTTAAGCTCAACTGTGGAGAAATTAGGCTTGACCATGCTGTCTTCATCCATATCCCCGGCCGCGTTTCCATCCTCGTCTCCTCGCCTCGCTTTCTTCCCCTTCTTCCGCAACCAGATAAGGACGAGGAGCACCACTACGAAGGCGATCACCACGTAACCTATGTACATCAGAATCTGATGATCTGTGAGGCCGCCTTTTTTATTATCAGGCGGCGGAGGGAGCAGAGGAGGAGGTGGCGTTGCGTTGGGGAAGATTCATCATCCGCCATTGAGGAGCAGTTGTGCGGCAGCGGAGGGCCGCAGAGCATCGGGTTGTCCAAAAAGCTGCTCGGCGGCAAGCCACTCGCCCTGAACGGAATCTGACCGGATAAATTGTTTTCCGAGACGTTGAACGCTTTAAACCTCGAGAAGTCGAGATCGGGTATCTCGCCGGAGAAGTTGTTTTTTGAGCTAGAAACTTGATTAGGGTTTGCATCTGTGAGAGATCGGGCAAGGAGCCAAAAATCTTGTTGCTGGAGACGTCAAGGCTTTGTAGATTCGTGAGGGGAGGAATCGAATCTTTGAGCTCCATCGCCAACTGGTTCGAACTCAGGTCTAAGTAAGTGAGCACGGAGCAGTTAGCGATGGCGGGAAAATTCTCGCTGCGGAGGCGGTTTCGAGTGACGTTGAGGATGGAGAGGTATTCGGAGACGGAGCGGTCGTTGCAGAGGGTTCCCGGGTCGAAAACTCCTTGTAGGTCGAGCCCATTCAGGTCGATCTCCCGCACGACTTTGAAAATATCGCAAGTGACGCCTCTCCATTTATCGTTGCAAGGGTCGGAGCTGGAGTTCCAGCCGGAGCCGGGGGCTAAGATGCTTTTGTTGTTGGAGAGTTTAGACAGGAAATTGAGGAGGGAATCTCTTACCAGATTCTCCTCGGATTTCGCCAAGGGGAGGAGGAGAAGCACTGAAACCGCGCAGGCTAAGATTGGGATTTGCTTCATGCTGTGATCAGAAACGGATTTTTTGAAAGACGACTAGAAGATGAAGATCATATTCAGCATTGAACGGAGTTTGCGAAGATTGTGTGTGTTATTATTGTCTGCATTTTATGACAAAGTCGGATCAATAATAATCCATGCAGATCTTGTTCGAATCATACTGCCGGCGCGACATGCTAAATTCATATATATATATATATATATATATATATATATATTATATACGTCATTTTCAGTTGAATGATTCTTGAATTCTAAACTCGCAAGTACGACAAGGACGATTTCATCCTCATTAATTTCTATGACCCTTAACTGGCAATAATCGTAGTAATCACCGTAACCTTTTAGGTTGAGCAAAATCCAACCTAAACAAAAAAGTTGAATCAAATCCTGAATTTTGGTTCGATTCAGTCCAGTTTTATTTTATAACGTGAAACAATTTTGGTTCTGGGAAAAAACTAAAGTCGAAATTAAATTTTTGATCGATTTTATTCTCGAAATTTCGGGTTAGACCGAATAGAATTGTGGTGATTGGACTGATAGAGGTTAATGTTTATCTTTATCATGTTGAATTAGGACTATGGTTATTGGATTTAAGTTAATGTGTTTGTAGAATATTTTTTATGATGATTTTATTTTTAAATCCTACAAAACTAATTTGCTCTACAAATAGAACTGGACATTTTGGATCGGTTCCAATTAGAGCATGAAATTCGAACAGTTCGATTTGAAAAAAAAAATTATTTTTTTTCGAGTTGAGCTCTATCCCATTTCTGGGTGTTCTCCGGCTTTCAATTATTAATTAAGGTTGATTATTGCCAATTAGGATATATTGCTATTTTTAGAGTTAAATTTTATTTTTAGGTAATAATTAGTTATTATGATTGATTATTCCATAACTACAGCATATAATGTTTTTAAGCTTACTACTTATTAAAGTTCGTTATTATACTAATATTCTTTTATAATGAATACTATTAAGACCGACACAAAAATATTATACACCCTCAGTCCATCAAAAATGTATCACTTGATGGACAACGTAAATTTTAATAAAATGTTAATAGATGTTATTTGAGTAGAGGTCTGACCTGATCATATAAGAAAATAAGTGATTGGAATTGAATTATAAGAATTAAGTATAAACCAAAGATAATATTTCGATAAATAATGAATCATTTCAAGAATTTTATAAACACCCCACGGCCCACCCACCCCCCACCAAACCTCTCGCAATTGTCAAGAAAACATCAGTCTCTATCTGAACAAAAGAACACAAACATGGGACAAATTTTTGACTCTACACAAGCCGGTAAAAGGCATCTTTTCCACCTGCAAATGTCCAAATTTTCACAGTAATGTACGTTATAGATTCAAAGAGATAGATGCAAGCCAACATCAGACACAGTAATAAAATAAGCCTGATTGTGCAAGTATTACATCAACTTCAGCAATAAACTAGAAATCGGGAACTCAATTTACTACCATAGATTTCAAAATTTAACCAAGTCACTAAAACTGCTCTAAAGTCCTATTCTACATGATAGTAACCATTCATGATACAAATAATTTTAACAAAACAGAAGATGGCCTGGTTCGGTGCCCTAGGGATCGGCAGACCCTGCGACCTCATCGTCGCTTTCGCTCCGCCCGTTGCTGTACGCCTCGTTATCGCTCCCTTCGTCGTCACTCTCATCGCTCACACTGTTATCTGTGTGCTGCTTCTTAGCGTAGCGGTCACAATACTCTGGATAGGGTTAGGAATAGGTGTGAGATATATATCGAACATTCACCTAGCAATATTTCTTTTCTTACTTCTACTTTCGAGAGAGAGTAGAAACAACATACCCTTGACTTTTTGCTCATATTGTGCTTTGTCTTTCATCATCAGAGACGCGGCATCACCATTAAGAGGGTCTGAAGGATTTGGATAGAGTAGAAGCTGCGGGAGGAAAACCTCAAACACATTCAACAGATCTGCATATGGATATGCATTTGTCTAGGCAATGTCAGTTGCGTACCATAATTCGATAAAATTACTCGTAAAACGGCAATGGAGCTAGGATTTTCAAATGAGGGAGCCCAAATATGTTCTTTTTAATATTTAATGGACTAAAACTAAAAATGTATAAATGCTAAAGGTTTAAATGTAACTAATAATCCTCCCACAACTCATTATATGAAAAGGTTACAAGTAGTGTTGTTTTGTTACCCACATCATCAAATAAAATATAACTTTTTTAGCATGTGAATCACGAAAAACGAGTTCCTCAAATCAAGCGATAAACTTACCGAACATTGGACTCCATGACTGGTTGATGACATCCAAGCATACAGAGCCTGAACTATCATCCAAAAATTTGAACAGATAAGCATGATAAATTATGTGAACAGCTGCTAACGGATCAAATAATCATCATTCTCCAAGTGCAAAGTCAGTATATATAATAACAAGTAATCAATCGCGTGTCCAAATTCCAGTTATTTACATGCATCGAAAGGTAATTCTGTGGTTAAAGACAAAAAGGCTTATATTCTTCTGCAGCTGCAACAAAAAGAGCATGGAACTTACAGCTCGTCAACGTTGGGGTGGAAGATTTTGTTGACAAACCCGATTGAAGGAGACTTGTAAGGATAAGCATCCGGAAGTTCAACACGAACTTTCCAAACTCCACCTTCGTATGGACCTACAGTTGATATCAATGTCAGAATCACCCTCCTCAAAACTAGAGATCTTTTTTTTGAAACTTCAAAGTGATTCCTCGCCAGTCAATTCCCATAATACATGCACCAAAAGCATCTATGTGAACTATAATTTTGGGAAGGGCAAACAGAGTAAATTTATGTAAATAATTAAAAAATTAATCTAGCTGTGACATTGTCTCTCAGGAAAGAAAATGGGAAAATTAAAGCAGGCGATATCATAAAGCACGTCGTATCAAATTGAGGCGGTCACGTGGTAAAGTAGGGGGTAGCATTACTTTCTTTCGGGCCATGAAATTCCACATTGAACTCATTGATGCCGTCATTTATGGGCTCCACAGTGTAGTCACTCATCATTCTACAACAAAAACACAGTTAAGTAAAAGCATTCAGAGACATCAATGAAAAGCTACGACCCCCAAACAATATCAGAAAACAGATAGCTCGGACAAATGCAATGTGATTAGGTGAAAACGAATAGCTTGTTTGTCAATCATATCGGTGAATATGAACTGGATATGCAAGAAACACTTACAATTTCATGACATCCATGTCACGCCTCTTGCTCGGAGAAGACATTTTGTCCAAGATTTATCCTTGTACTGCCTAACAATGAACAAAGTGAAAACAGTTAACAAAGTTTTTCTATTACAACTTGAATAAAGAATCGTAAAGACTAAAGAGCAAAATGGAATCATCACGAGGAGAGCAAATGGCTCGTAGAAAATTTTTCGAGATGCGAAACTTTGAATTGCAGCTCCGAGAAAACTAGCCGTGACAGATAAACAACCACTACTACTTAGAAAATTTAAACTCGAGCTTATTTTGGAAGATCATTTGGCAGGAGAAAATGATGAAACTAAATAACACAAATCAATTTCATATCATAAGAAGAAACAGCTCGAGATGTCTGCAGTTTAGTGGAATCCTCCACCTTCCAATTTCTATAAAGAATACTGAAACTTTAAACTATAGTTCCATATCTCATGAATCCTGAAATTTCCGAAATCATGTGACATTTCCTTTGCGTATATAAGGAAGCAAATACTAAACGAAGCATATTAATAGCGCTGAACGATAGGCCGATAACTCCCTTCTAGCATAGACTAAGGATAGAAGGAGCACCAGAACTCCAACAACACTCAACCATGGGAATGCACAAGGCATCATGACCTTTCACAATCTCTAGCATTGGAACTACGACGTTTTATGATTTTTTTCCAATTCAACTAAGTTCCTAACTTTGTATATAATGATCTCAATGCAGAAACTCAGTTTAAACTAATGCAATTCCCATAACATTCTTGAAATTTTATCAAGTGCCACTGACAAATTGAATAAAGGGGCAACTTCAAATAAACAACAATTTTAATTAATTCCCGCTTTTAAGGATTAATCTCAAATCACTGATTAAGTTAACATCTGCATTCTCTAACTTGCAAAATTCTTCAATCACCATCGCATAAACAACATCATTTATAAGCTCTTAACATATACTTCCATCAAAATAAAGGCAAAACAACTCGATCCAACACAGAATTCCTCCAACCAATCATCAATAAACGGGAAAAGCTGCAAAATCACAAGAGCCCACATCGCCATTGAATCTAAACAACACGAATCACACTCCACGGTCCAAAAATCAAGAATCCCACAACCCTAAACCATTTTCTTTCCAACGATAGGGAGACAGAAAACGATTAATTAGCAGGAAAACGACACTCTAAACTAACCCAGAGATCGAGAGAAAACAATAGGATCAGTAGATCAAGAACGCCAGTCAGATTAATTTTAAAGTCTGCGTTTTTTAGGGTGTGTGTTCAAGAAAGATCAGGAAAAAAGTAGGATAACGAAAGAGAAAACAAGAATAAAATAAAAATAGGAAGATGGGGAGCGAATCGCATATGTCGACATGTACTAATATAATTTATTTCGCTGTTTCACAATATTTTGGTTTTCAGGCGCACGTGCTCAGTCGGTGAAGAAAGAGGGAGATAACGTGGCTTTTCCAAACCCAATGTTTGTATAGTTTCTAAACTCAACAATCACATAGGAAAAATGAGTAAAATTTTACTTTTTTTTTTGTGCGGTAAATTAGCAGCGGCCGGTTTTGGCTCTTCTCCACCAAATCTTGATCATAAAATTTGTGTGTGATATTAATCTTAACTCGTCGTTGAAGATGTTACGAAATTTCTTCAAAAATTGGTGCCACGTGGTTAGGAGTAGTTAATTATTATTATGGATAATCACATTTCATTTGAATATTGCGTGATATGTGTTTGACAAGATCTGTCTTATTAAAATTAGTACTCTTTGAATAAATGTGGATTATTTATTCCAAAAGGGGAGACTTTCTCCGAGGAGCCCCATACACCAATCCCATAAGAATATACCCAATCCCATAAGAACGTGAGAAGGTAAATTACGGTGACTCAACGCTATCAAATTTTGGTGATCGTATCCAAAAATGTGATTTTTCATCCTTAAAAATAGTAGCACGTGCAGCTTCTGATTTGGGTAAGCCAAGAATTGGGCAACCGACTACATTTAATAACCCATTAGATAAAGCCCAATTGTTTCACTTGGGACTAATAAAGCCCAACAACTTTGAATCCCAACATCGTGATAAAGCTTATTTATTCAGTATTTTGTTTGTAAAGTAATTTCGGTATCAAAGAAATAGCAAAGTTAATTTGACAAGAAGACAATCCAATTAACGGTCAACCGCCCAAACGCCGCCGTTTCGACTCCGTAGAGAAACCGACATTCTACGAAAGCAGGGTTCATATAAATAGTCACGAAGATATGAAGAACAACGATGGCGGCAAAGATTGCAACTGTCAGCTTATGTACAAATCCTATTTTATAATTTTGTGATCACAAACCTACAAAAATTATTTAATGGGAGTCCACGGTCTCTGGGAACTCCTCGCCCCCGTCGGCCGCCGCGTCTCCGTCGAAACCCTCGCCGGGAAGAAGCTCGCTATCGGTAACTCCCAACCGTAGCCCTAATTTCCTGATCAAACTATTATTTTTCGCGCTTATTAATTTTCCCTCTCTCTCTCTCTCTCTAGACGCGAGCATATGGATGATACAGTTTATGAAGGCAATGCGGGACGAGAAAGGGGAAATGGTGAGGAACGCCCACATATTAGGGTTCTTCCGTCGAATTTGCAAGCTTCTCTATCTTCGAACTAAGCCGGTCTTTGTGTTCGACGGCGGCACGCCTGCTCTCAAGCGGCGCACGGTCATTGCTCGCCGCCGGCAGCGTGAGAATGCCCAGGTTAAGATCAGGAAGACTGCCGAGAAGTTGCTACTCAATCACGTAAGTTTGTTATCCTAGTTTAAAATTCTTCGTTTTGGAGGATTGATTGCAAGTGCTGAACCTAGTCTTCTTGATTAATGGCTATGAAGTGGGATCTTTCAAGTGATTGCACCTTGTATAATGTGTCAATTTTTTCTCGATAGCTTAAGACAATGAGGTTGCAAGAGTTGGCCGCAGATATTAAAAAACAGAGGCAGGAGATTGATATCAAAGGGAAAAAGCCAGTCGAGCTAGAACCTGGTAACGAGCTGGGAAAGAAGAAACAAGGTGATGATGATGCAGCTGCAAGCTGCCGTCAAGAAGAGTTAGACGAGATGTGAGTTATACGCTGGATTCTTGATTGCTAATTGTTGTGATATTGATGTAAATTTAGCATGACTTTTGTTAACTAGTTGATTTAGGCTGGCAGCTTCTATTGCTGCAGAGGAGAATGAGGGTTTTGGTATTGGTGCATCAACATCTGGTGCTCCAGGTGATGAACTTTTTGATGATGAAGATGAGGAAATGATACTAGTAAGTTTTATTCGTGATTGAACTAGAGGCATATTAATCTATCTAGTGGCATGGCTTATACTCTCTCGAAATGCTTTTTCATGGCATTTCCTTCTGTCATATTTTGTTTCAGCCTGAGATGCATGGTAAAGTTGATCCTGCTGTTTTGGCTGCTTTACCTCCGTCAATGCAACTTGATCTTCTTGTTCAGGTGGCTTTCATCTTCTTATTGTTAAGTTCTTGCTATAGATGACAGTCTCCATGAATCACAAATATTTTTCCTTATATGTCAATTTCCTGCTTACAGATGAGAGAGAGACTAATGGCTGAGAACAGGCAGAAGTATCAGAAGGTCAAAAAGGTATAAACAGCTTTGAGCCCTTGATTGTATATTGTATAATCTTATGTATGGAAAGATTTTCTTTGTGCTTTTGCTTTACGAAGAACATAAGTTTCTCGATGCCGTATTTATTTTGCATCACTGTTAATACTTATTACTAAGTGGAGCCTTGAAGAGTTTTTTCTATTCCCTTTCATGTCATATTTTATATTTATCATTTATGTATGTATTTTTGGCTGGTTTAGGCCCCAGCGAGGTTTTCGGAGCTACAAATAGAAGCTTATCTGAAAACAGTTGCTTTCCGCCGTGATATAGATGGGGTCCAGAAGGCTGCTGCAGGGAGGGGCATAGGTGGCATGCAGACATCACGAATCGCATCTGAAGCCAATAGGGAATTTATTTTTTCCTCATCGTTCACTGGGGATAAAGAGTGCGTTTTTTTCTTTTTCTTTTTGTATATGTAGAATTTGCACTTATGTACAGCAATTTTTTTTGATATTTTTAATGCATTTAAAATTGCTTAAGTAATATAAATGATTTTTTTTTCCTCTTGATTTTACCAGAGCCCTTACATCTGTTGGACAAGAGAGAAATGGAGCTGATAAAAGTCAGCCCCCACCAGTAGTGTATTCTTCTAATGCTGTCAATAAAGATCAGCCGACCAAAAAATCTGATGCGGCAGCAGAGCCAACTGTGGCTGAATCTGAAAAGGCATTTCATGATGAAGTTGAGACATATTTGGATGAGAGAGGTCGTCTCCGGGTCAGTAAGGTAAGAGCACTTGGGATTCGTATGACACGAGATCTGCAGAGAAATCTAGATTTGATGAAAGAGATGGATCAAGAGAGCGCAGAAAACAATGAGAAAGGAAATCATGAATCTGCCACCGCTAGTAATTCTCCAGGTGCTCTTGATAATTCATATCACAGAAACCTGCAGCCAGAAGCTACTGATATGAATAATGTAATGACTAATGAAGTTGACATGATTAGGGAGCCTTTAGTAATAAATGGAGCTTCTATTGAGATTTCTTTTGAAGCTACAACAGAGCCTGATGGATATGGCGACAATGATGATAATTTATTTGCTCAACTGGTAGCTGGAGACACAATAGCAGACTTCTCTGTTGATAATTCCATGATATTCGAACAATCTTTGCATACTGCTTCAGATAATGAGTGGGAGGAAGGAGTCATTGAAGGCAAGGGTACTGAATATCAGAATGAAGAAGAGGACATGAATGATGAGGGAGAAGTTGAGTGGGAGGAAGGAGATGAAAGTCAGAAACATCTTCCAGAGGGTGCTCTGGATGAAGCGTCTGCTCTTCAGGAGGTAAATAGAAGAAGAAAAGAGGAAACGGAGGGTGATAGATCGATGGATGACTTCCACAATAATCATGCATTGGAAGGCAAGAATAAAGAGTGTCTGAATGTAGACATGACTGATGAGGGAGAAGTCGAATGGGAGGAAGGGTTTGAAGACATTCAGTTGAAATCTTTGTCTTGCCCGTGTGAAAGCAATATAACTGTTACAAAGGGTGCCGTGGAAGAAGAAGCTGCTTTGCAGGAGGCAATTAGAA
Source organism: Salvia rosmarinus (assembly GCA_036937905.1). Taxonomy (NCBI): domain Eukaryota; kingdom Viridiplantae; phylum Streptophyta; class Magnoliopsida; order Lamiales; family Lamiaceae; genus Salvia; species Salvia rosmarinus. Next base: position 108,973,570 of record CM072813.1, on the reverse strand, counting down.
GAAGTTTAGAAGATATATCAGATTGCAGACCAATGATGGATTTTCAGGAAAATCACTCATCAGAAAATGCTAGAGGAATGGCTGGTGAGATCACTGATCGCATATTTTCCAATCAAGGGAAAGTGGGGCCTGAGGTTTCAACCTCAGCTGACAATGTGCACCGACCTTTTGACTCAATGAATGACCTTGATAACACATATTCAGAAACGAAAAAATCTTCATTCACAGTATTGAGTCCTGAAAGACCCAATTCAGACCCGAAGCTTTTGAATCAAGAAGCCGGTGAAAGTGGAGCTTTGGCTGGGGAGGTGCTTTTGGGTACAGACACGCTCCCGGCAGGAGAGGCTAAAGAGCAACCATTAGACATATATAGTGAAGATGATGATGGGTTTGAGGTGAAGAAGCCAGACGATGCTTGTAGTGAAAAGATTGCACATAATAAGAGTGGCTCTGCGTTCACTGATTCATCACATGACAGATTGCTTACTTCTGGTTTTGCTGATGCAAAAAACACGTCTCTGGCAGAGTTTGATGTTCATTTCTGCAGTACTGAGAATCCTCTAAAACCTTCTGCAGATGATTCAGTAATTGATGTTTACGAATTAGCTAAGGACGAAATAGATGGTAAATTTCCAGTGGAAAAGGAAGTTAAGAGGAATGATTATCAGGATCCCGAGATCTTGGAGGATCGTTTGGAGGGAGAAATGGCGTTTCTAGGTAAAGAACGTGAAGAACTAGGAAGTGAGCAGCGGAGGCTTGAGAGAGATGCAGAATCAGTGAACAATGAGATGTTCACTGAATGCCAGGTCTGTTTGTCGGGCCTGCCTATGGTTTACTATAGCTTTTGAACATCCACAATCATAAGAAACTTGTGTTTCTCAGTAAATATAATATTCTCTTAAAATTTGATTGAACATATATGCTTGATAGGAATCCTTGCCTTCATTGTTAATTTTACGCATTGATGTTTATTATGCTTGAAATTTTTTGCCACTTTTTCTTCATTATATTTGCTTTGATACTTTTCTAACCTTTTGTATGATCTTATTTGACTTCCGGGTTTTTCTTTTTACTGTAGGAGTTGCTTCAAATGTTTGGCTTACCATATATTATTGCACCAATGGAAGCTGAAGCTCAGTGTGCTTTCATGGAACTGTCCAATCTTGTTGATGGTGTGGTAACTGATGACTCTGATGCATTGTTATTTGGGTCTCAATGTGTGTACAAAAACATCTTTGATGATCGCAAATATGTGGAAACGTACTTGATGAAGGTGATCTTGTAACTTATCTACTGTAACTAAATATGATATAGGTATTTTATGATTAACTTTTCATCAATCGGTTATGGTTTCTATTTTCAATACCACTTTGATTCAATTTTTCTACACATTGGCCTTTTCGTTTTTATCTGTTGCTTAAATATTGGTTTTGACACTCGGTCATTTTTCTAGGATATTGAGAATGAGCTTGGGTTGGATCGTGAAAAGCTAATCTACATGGCGTTACTTCTTGGGAGTGATTACACTGAAGGCATTAGGTAAAGTTGCCATCTTTTGGTATTAATATTTTCATTCATTGTGTCAATAGAGTTGCTTCACAAGGTCTTTTGCAAGAACTCTGGTGGTTCACCTCGTAGTTTTTATTGCATAACTAATCTCTTCTAAATATTGCAGTGGTGTCGGCATTGTTAATGCCATTGAGGTTGTTAATGCTTTTGATGGGAAAGACGGTCTTCGTGAATTTCGGGAGTGGATTGAATCACCAGATCCCAGTATCCTTGGAAAATTAGATGTAGAAGCAGGAAGTAACTCAAGAAAGGAAGGATCAGAAGGCACCGGCGATTCTGAAAGGAAAAAGCAGATTTTCAAGAATAAGCATGTAAAGCAACTTGTGTCAAATTTTCATCTAGATTATGTTTGTTTATGCTAATGATTCTCATTTCTTGGCGCGTATCAGATTTGAATGTCCTTTTATTTGTTACCTTTGCAGAGAAACGTAAGCAAAAATTGGCACGTTAGCTCTTCTTTTCCAAGTGATGCTGTGATTTCGGCTTATGTTTCTCCACAAGTGGATAAATCAACCGAACCATTCGCATGGGGAAAACCAGATCTATTTGTTCTTCGCAAGTGAGTCTTGATCTATCACTTTTGAATTGAAGGGTGAACATGAATGGAATGAAAAAATTTAACCATTTCATTGAATTGGCTCGTAGATTGTGTCGGGAGAAATTTGGCTGGGGCGCATCTAAAGCAGATGACTTGCTGCTACCGGTTCTGAAGGAGTATAACAAGCATGAGGTGGTGACTTTTCCTTTTGATTGCAGCTTTATTCGACACACACACTGTAATATAAATAACGAAGGCACTTATTGTAGTATTCATTTGTTTTGTTGTGTTTCTCGTTCTCAAAGGAATTGTGTGTGCATAAAAATGGAGTGAAATGACCGAGAGCTTAACACCTTTGATGCGATTTTTATATAAGAACTGTCATTTCTATCTATTTGACACCTTTGTTCTTGTTTATCTTCGTCTTTTTATACAGACGCAACTGAGAATGGAAGCGTTTTACACATTCAATGAAAAATTTGCCAAAATTCGGAGTAAGAGGATAGAAAAGGCCGTCAAAGGAATAACAGGGTCTAAATCTTCTGCTGTGACTGGCGATACGCCTCAGCAATCATCAAGGAAGGGCAAGAAAAGGAAAGTGACGCCCTGCGAAGATGAAGTTAACCAATTGGAAGTTGATTCAGCAGGAGTCAATGGTGCTGCTACCACAATGAAACCAAGAAAAAAGAATTCACGGAGAGTCTTGGAAGAATCTATTGGCGTAGATGGGCATGATAACTCCCGAAGTGAGTCACATCGTCTAGGAAGACAAAGAGGGCGTAGCAGAGGACGAGGAAGCGGGAGAGGGAGGAAGAAAGCTGATACAGGAACCAGCTACGATGATGCCAGCAGTAGTGAAAATGGTGAAGAAATGGACTTCCACACATCATCAGAAGCTCCTCAATTACGAAGGGTAAGCATTTTTGTCTGTGTGTTTGCAATCAATTGAGTTTTTCATTTTATTGAAATCTTCTCGCCTGACTTCCAGTCGGGGCGTCCTCGGAAGATTGTGAACTACAATGCTTCTGACGAGCTGGACAACCCCGACAAGGAGGGTGCACCTTTCATGGAAGAAGAAGGTATAATGTCGAAGGAGGATCAAGAAATTAGTGATGTCGACAAGATCATCCATGATCGTCTGTATGAAGGCGGTGACGTTGCATTGGAGGAGACAGAGCTGGCACGCATGATGGATGAGATCGTTGTTCAAGTGGGAGACCCTGCCGGCCATGGCCAGGAACCGAAGGATTATCTTCAGTTTGGAGGCGGGTTTTGCCTGGATGAAGACGAAGATGATGATTCAAACGGCCATGCACCAAGCCCTATGAGAAAAACAGCCGATCCTATGCTAGAAGAAAATCGGGAAAGCAGTCTGCCAGTTGCTGTACCAAGACCTTCGAACAAGGACACATGTACGCCTGATTACGCACTAGACATGAACGACGACATATCAAGAAGTGACACTGAGGGTGGTCCTGAGAGCTGCAACGTGACATCCCTTCGCGCAATGCCTAACTTGAGAAAGAAAAGGAGAAAAAATTGAGGCTGTGTTTTCCTATGTGCTTTTCTTTTGCAAGTAGAAGAAGAGCAGGAGGAGCTCTCGTCTGGAGTGTTCCTACTGTGTCGTCCCTGTCGTAGCTCCGTCTGGACCCATGGACTTGAATGGTTATGGATTGGGTTTGGCTTCTCTCTTCCCCTTGTTTTCAGCTATGGTGATTATGAGTCTCTATTTTTACTGCATAAGTTATTAATGAAAATTTGTGTGCTTCATGGCTAAAATTTGGGTACATGTCTCTCATTATCATAATAATGATAGTAATATTAATGATAACTGTAAAAAAAGGATGCCATTATGTAATGGAACAAACCAGGATAGAACATGTAGGTGTATTACATCCTCTCTCACATGAGAATATTTTATTAATTTAAATTAAATTAATAAAATATGAGAAGATGTAGTACAACTACATGTTCTATAGAATTTCTCATGATCTGGTAGGTTGATCGAGTGAGTGATTTCATTATTAAAATGTCAGAAGTTTGAATTTAACGAATATTTTCTAATTTAGGATGTCCAATTAACGAACGTAAATATTTCATATTTACAAGTGAAAAAATAAATCACTTAATATGGAAGTAAGACTTCAATTTCATTGAATCCCTCCTATATTATGTGGTATATGTTTAAAGAAACATTAGTGATTATACTACATATTGCATAACTTTTAGATAGTAGTGACACGAAAGGAAAAACATCTGATAGAAAAATGAAAAAATTAAAATAAAAAACACCTTGGCTGACTGCGAATCCTCACAGTCCAAACTGGCATCGTCACCAACCTAACCAGAGTCTACATCATCATATTTATTTATTGTTTATTATTTATTATTTATTATTTATTGAACTTAACGAAAGGGGTACCAATAATGTTATTTAATTATTCAGTAATGACGTGGAAGTCTATGTTATTGACATGTGGCTCCAAGTATAATTAGTTTTAAATTTAACTAGATTTTAGAGTTGTAATAAACATAATTCGCATGTAAATTTAGGATTGCCAACACAATTTTTTGGTATTGAAAAACATGTGTCATATTAAATTTATGAGACCTTTATGAAAAAATTAAGTATGTTTTATACTAGAAATGATATGTAACTAAAAATTAAAGTTGTAGTAAATAAATTTACTGCTACCAATAATGTTGATTTTAGAATAGTTCCCGATATTGGTATAAGAAACATATTCAAATAGAAAAAAAAACTCTAACCATTTAAGATATATCCTAATCAAGTATATACGCTCAAAACATTATGATTAAATAAATGAGTTGCATTGATAATAAATAAATGTATTTAAGCTTAATTTCCAAGAAATAGGATCTCGGACTGGATTATGATTCATGAACACCATCAATGATACAAATCAAACTTTCCGATGATTTTCATCGGATTAAAAGAGAGGTTTCGACGCTAATTATCTAATTCATATAACCATTTATTATAATTTACGCGATGATTCTATAGAATTTCCCGATTCTATACACAAAGCGCGCGTCGTTTTCAAAGTGTCCAATAGTGGGCCCTACCAAATTCAACACAACTCTCCACACTCCACCACTAACACTTCTTATATTATTATTACAACATTAATTAAACCCAAAAAACTTTCCGCCCAAAAACATTGCGTGTGCCAGCAACACGCCATTTAGCTCGATGGGCTCGAGCCAGCCCATAAATAACACTATAAAATGTTTGTCAGGCCGGGCCGGGATCTAAAAAATTAGGCCCGATTGGATTGTGGCCCGGCCTCGGTGGGTAGCTGTAGTTAGGGGTGACTATTAGGGTATCGGGTAATCGGATACCCGATCCCGACCCGAAATTTATCGGGTATTGGGTACTCGATTACCCCAAAATCGAGTATACGGGTCAGGGTCGGGTAGTGTAGAATTATATTATCGGGTATCGGGTATACCCGTCGGGTATTCGGATATACCCAAATACCCGAATTATTTAATATAAATTCATTATATATATATAATATATAAATTCATTATATATAATTTATATATTTATATATATAAATTTCTGTATAATATATATATTTTACAGGTTACAGGACCTTAAGAAAAAAAAATTAGAATTTGCAGCTCCTAAGAATCGAACCCACGACGTGTTAAAGGGAGAGTCCAACACTAAAACCAGTAGGCTCAACTTCGAACATAAAAAGGTTAATTTTATAAATAATGGGTAATTAGGGTATCCGAATACCCGACTCGGGTAACCAAGTCGGTATTAGGGTACCCGACTAAAAAAATCGGGTCGGATCGGGTATCATATTTTCTGTAAAATCGGGTCGGGTACCAGATTTTTTTGGGTAGGGTACCCGATCCGTACCGAATAGTCACCCCTAGCAGTAGTTAAAATACGAGATGGGAATGGAGGATCTATCGTACTTGAACGATGGCACGTGTGGCATCATCCATAATTCCATATAGGTAGCCAGTAGGTGCTTGTGCACTCGTGTTAAGTGTACTATGTGTATATATATATATATATATATATATATATATATATATATTTTTCATTTTGTTTTAGTATCACTGGAGAGACAATAATTGTTGATGGGATACGGTCCAACGTCCTGCGCCACTGAGCAGGCCCATATAGTTGGCCTGATGAATAATGACCACGCACGTTAAGCCAAAAAGCACAGCCGCCTCTGAACCCTAATTTCGCCCAGCCTCCTCATTGGTCACAGGCACCGCCCTACATGGAAAGGGGTCCCTACACGCCGAGGGAAGAGTCCCTATACGCCAGGGGAAGAGTCCCTACATGGAAGTGGGATAGAACACGTCTTTAGGGGTCTCGGATATGTATAAATAGAAGGAAAACTGACAGTAGAAGGGTTGGCAAATATTTGAATACTAGAGCTATTGTAATACATACACTGTAATCCATTTATAGTAAAAGTATTGAGGATCATCACCTCCGTGGACGTAGATCTCTTCCGGGATCGAACCACGTTAAAGGCCTTGTGTTCTTTATTGCCTTCTTTAAATCTCGTATACTCACGTAAACTAGATTTATCAATTGTCATCGGGTTCAATTGATGTACACTTATATGCATATTTATTAAAGAGATTGATCATACTGCAATATTTCGATAAATCACCTATACATTGATATTTGATGATATACGTTCAATGTGCCAGCCGGGTGACCTTGTTAGTAGAACTTATGGATTTGAATCGCTAAGATCAATGTTGATTTACCCTCGGCATTGTATCTCTCGATAATGTATACTTTGTAGACTATTGCATAGCTATATAATAATACTCCTCATGCTCAAGAAAGATGCTCACGGAGGGAGAGCGACATATCACTTCTTATATCTGTAAGTAGTAATTATGAATACCTAAAGGAAATCAAATAATGTAAAATACAATAAAGCTAAGGGCTCAAACTTAAGGCAGTCTCAACACCACATCAGCGGATGATGTTATTGGAGGCATTTTTTGGAATCCCTACTAAATATGTCAAATATGTTTGTTATATCTCAAGAAACAAATAAATGATGATGTATAGGCAGTCGTATTAGGGATGTCAATTGGTGAGTTTTACTCGGACCAGAACCAATAAATAAGTAATGGTTCTAGAACCGACCCATTAGATACTGGATCTGGACCTGACCATGACCATCAATTATGGGTCTTAAGCAGTCTGGATATGAGCGGATCTGGAACTAGAACCGGATCAGAACCAAATCTGGAACCGAAATCGTTGCTTTATAATTTAATGGGCTACGAATGATTTCGGACCGGTATGGGTAAAACTGGCTTATTGACAAGCTTACTTAAACTTAGATTTGTCAATAGATGGATTTTACTCGGATCAAAACCAATAAATAGGTATTGGTTATGGTTCTGAAATCGGAACCGGGCCCGAATCGGACGGGACCATCAAGCTATGGATCTAAGCGGTCTGGGTCTAAAGCGGGTCTGGAACCAGAACCAGAACCACTGCATTAAAATTTAATAGGTTTTGAACGGTTCCGAATCGATCCGCGTAAAACTCATCCATTGACATCCCTCAAAATAAAATATGTTAATTAATTGCAAATCCTTACCGAAAAATGTCATCGTCACGAATCATTGACCACAGTATTCTAATATACTTAATTTTATTATTTAATGCAAATAAGTTGAAAGCAGCACCAATAATGTTATTGCATAATTAGGCCATGATGTGGAATTCTAAATTGTTGACATGCTGCTTGGAGTGTGCCTCTAAACTTGATTAATGTAATACAAACCACACACTCTCCTTCCCTATATACATATCGTCACACATCAATAACTAAATCGAAATCCTCTCCCCAGAAACATGACGACGGCGCGAGGTGGAGCCGCCGCCCACCGGGATTACTGCTGCCGAGAAGTGGTGCCATTCGCCGCCATGGTGTCTCTGCAATGCATCAACGTCGGCCTGAACACGCTCTTCAAAGTCGCCGCCAACGGCGGCATGAGCCGCCACGTGTTCCTCGTCTACGCCTACGCCGTCGCCGCCCTCGTCCTACTCCCCGCTCCCTTCTTCTCCCGCCGGTAGGATATCTACCGAAATCATCACTTTTATGCGGCGAAATTCGTAAATAAACTCAATTATTTATTTTATTTATTTCTGAATTGCCGCAGATCACGAACCCTCCCTTCCTTAAATTCCTCGATCATGCTTAAACTCTTTCTGCTCGGAGTCGTCGGGTGAGCGATTGCCGTTTGATCGGAGTTGACTTTTTGCATTTATCGGATTGAGTGATTAATTAATTTAATTTAAGATAGTAATTATTTGTGCATTAAGGTATTCGTCGCAGTTAATGGGGTTCACCGGGATAAATTACGGCTCTCCGACGCTAGCTTCCGCCATCAGCAACCTCTCTCCCGCCTTCACTTTCGTCCTCGCCATCATCTTCAGGTCTCTCTCTCTCTCTTTCTCTTGTTTATTTTTGTGTCGTATTTAGTGGCAATGCCATTCCTATTCTCTCTTTTATATCGGCCTCTGCTGTTTCGTCAATGATAAACTCGATGTGTCCGACTAGTAATTTTATTATTTTAATAATATTTATTATAAAATAAAAATTTATTATCATGCATTAAACTATAATTAATATTTATTGTGCAAAATTAAAATTAAATAATTATATACCCCGATTCTGAAATGATCAACTTAAACAATATTTTCTTAATTATAAAATAAAAATTAAATATATTAAAATAATTATTCATTTGATTGGATTAATAAATCTTAATCGATGGTTATAAAATTAAATTAAATCAAATCATATTGAAATTGAAAGAAAAAAAATATTAAAAATCCTGATTCTGTGCTTCATCGTCTAATCATCGTCCATCAAAAAATCATATAAATAATCGTATGCGTGGCAACCAAAATTTTATTATAACTCGATTCTGATTATTTATTTATTTATTTTCATTTCAACTGCTTTCATAAGCCTCATAATGGAAGGATACGCTCATAACTATCTCGGAGGAAGAGACAAACTGTGGTTAGATTTTATATTTTTATATTTTTTTGTAAAATAGCAGAGCCACGTGTACGGCGATTAAGATGAAAATCTCTCTTTAGTTTATTTTTGCCTTTTGGGGTGGGTCGTAGTTAAATGATGACAATCTAGTCCCAATGGATTGTTTTGAATAAATCGACAACTTAATAAGATTAAGGTTGAAAACTTTTAGTTCGAATCTTTTTGTCTAGATGATCCATAATTGAATAGTCTGTCAATCCGATATGATTATTCCGAAAATAATTTGAACCCAAATGAGCTTGTACAAAAATTGAGTAAGTTGATCTAATTAATTGAAAATTTTCTCTTTAGATAGTGTCAAACTTCATTATTTGTTTTTGAAAGTTAGTTAATAAGTTTCTTTTCAAATACTTGTGGAATGCTAACCGAATGATCCAAATCGAATAGCTCTACAACTCGAGTGAATTGAACCATACCCTAATGAGTTGGCCTGATTGACATTGCTAATCGTAGTTCATGGAGTTAAATGACATTCCTATTTTCTTATTAATTGTCCGGCTGTTTTTAATATTTGGAATGAATGTGATACGGTTTGGTTGATGATTAAAATGAAAATGATGGGTTTTCAGCTAAATATAATTGGATTGTTGTTTTAACAGTTTCGTATTTAACTTTGAAGACGTCCAAGCAATGAAAAGACTCAATCTTTCCCTTTCCCAAGTCAAACAAAAAAAAAAAGAAAACGGTTTCATATTTATTTTGCTAATATTTTTTGTCCACAATTGATTTTTTATTTTATTCAGAATTAAAATAAATAAAAAGGAATCTTATCTCACAAAATGTATTCTAATTATTTCAAAATCTTGAAATACGAATGCCCCACTCCAAAATCGAAAGCGACCCGAAGAAAAGTATTTTCCGGAATTATAGGCTTTTCCTTTGTGGGGCACTTGCATTGACTTGATGCTATGGACTTTTCTCTTTCATGGATATATTTTAAAACAGGGCAACCAATTATTTTATTTTATTTATGATAATAAATATAATGAATTAATTTGATTTAGGTAAGCTCATCCTCATACCGCCCGGCGGAGTCGTTCTCCACCTCGACATGATACCCATGAAAATGAGCGGGAAAGAAGGAGGAAGGGCGAGTCGAACTCCCCACGAAGAGATGACGACGTCGTTATCGATCTCCTACTCCCGGAGAGGATGGTAACGAACTCCCGGATTCGGCCGACACGGACGAATTATCTCTCTTTTCAGGAGATTGGATACACCTTGCCACGATGCGGGCTCCGAATATTGCTTGCAACGATGGCCTTGGAGATCCTTCCGACTTCCTATTGCTATACCACCAATATGGCAAACGAGGATGGAAGATTTCCATATGTGGAGTCTTTCCGAGGTGCTAATCTCCAACGCTCGGCGTTGGTTCACTTTCGCCGCCGAAACGACATCCATTGCTTCAAAGACCTCATGGATCGGTTCAAATGGCGTTTTACCGAAGATGCCGCCTCGACAACCTTCGTCCGATCGCACAATCCGCCAAGGGCGGGGCGAAACAATGTCGAATTTCGTCTCATTCATCATGGAATCCCTTAAAATAGATGAGAGTAACGATCTCTACATCATCAATGCATTGAGCGGGATCCGACACGGAGCTCGAATAAAGAGATCACCCGTGAGCGACCCGAAGACGGCTAGTCGTCTTTGGACCACAGTTGATAACTTTGTCGAAGGGGACGAGTCGGACCGGAAGAGAGATCCGGGATGAGCGGTGATTTGAGAGAAAAAGCCGGAGGATCGGGGCCGAGTCTTTGAGCGCAAGTGCATTCGAAAGAATAAAGAAGGGACCGGTGGAATCAAGGTGGGACCTCGACCAAACTCTCAGTAATAACGATCGCCTTTATTCAAATCCGGCGGAAATATTTGAGCTTCACACCGAGCTCTTTCAAAACCTCCTCCTATGAAAGGAGGATCGAAAAAAAAAGTCGGCGGGAAAGTATTGTGACTACCACCAAGTGCGGTCACGTCTGAGAAGATGCAAGTCCTTGGGCTCACAGTTGACGAGCTCGTGAAAGAAGGAGCCTTGAAGAAGTACACCGGCCGACTGGGCGGGTAATAAAAAGCGAGAGGAAAAATGGAGGTGGTAACAATCGTGGACCGACCTCAGCGGCAACCCGACACGAAGATGGCGAGGGCGAAGGTCCCAATGCAATGGGCGAGTTTACGCTATAACCGGGCTGCGGTTAGTACAGCGAGGTCGTCGCTTAGAAATGAAGCTCGAGGCCGACCCAGAAGAGCCGAAAAACAAGCGACTCGGGATGGAGAAAATATCGTGTTCTCCAAAGACGACCCGATACCTAAGATCATGCCCACGGGATGCCATTACAATACAAGCCGTGGTGGGTAACAAGAATATACATCGGTCTACATTGACGCCGGAGCCTCCGTTAGCATCATATTCGAGTGCTGGATAAACTTGATGTTGGAGGAATTCGGTACACCCGCGCCTTCCCAGTTGCGGAGCTTTACTCAAGAGGCGGTTCGACTGAAGGAGTCATTACCTTCCGGTCACCGTAGGCGGCTCCCAGTCGGTCACCAAAGCCATTCAATTTTTCTGGTCCGAGCTCCTCTCCATACAACATTATCACGGGAAGAGATTGGTGTATGCAACGAGCCGTCTGCTCGTGTACCACCTCGCCATTAAGATACCTACCCAGTGGAATGTTAAGCATTCGGGGTGACCAAGCGGCGACTAAAGAATGCCTACGAGTCTCAACCAAGATGCGGCCTTACCACGGGCTAGCAATTCTGAGAACCTCCGAGTTGCCACCTCGGGATGATCGTGAGAATCTTGACTATCTGACGGCGACCCTTCCAAAGTTGTCGAGGTTGGTACCGAGGTTCGATCGATATTCGTCGGCAGTCATGCGACTTCTAAGGGAATATAGAGATGTATTTGCATGGTCTCCATTGGATATGGTAGGGTCTCGCCGAGCTCATAACTCATCGTCTTAACATTGATCCGGCTACTAAACCGGTTCGGCGAGAAGAAAGAAGTTTTCTTGCGGAAGCCGGCAGTCATAAGAGCGAGGTAACCCAACTCAGGGAGGCTAAAATCTGATGCGAGGTTAAATACCCAACTTGGATGGCTAATCCGTTGTAGTTCGAAAGCCGGGAGGGGATGGCGCGTGTGTCGATTATACCGACCTCAATAAACAACTTTGAGGATCATTACCTCTCCCGACATTGACAAGAAGGTGGAAGCATTGGTGGGACATGAGGTCTTGGTTTCTGGATTTATACAAGGATACCACCAAGTCTTGATGAGCCGGAAGACGCCCCAAAAGCAGTTCATTCTTGACTTGGTGTCTTTGCATACCGAAAGATGCCTTCGGTCTAAAAAGCGGAGCTACCTACCAAAGAATGGTGGGCGCGATCTTCAAGGATCACATAAGAGAAATTGTTGAGGTCTCGTCGATGATATAGTAGTCAAAGCAAAAAGGCGAGGCTGCGCCATTGACCTCGAAACAATTCTTGACTCCTCGGTCGGCCAACCTCAAGCTCAATCCCGAAGTGCACATTTGTGGTAAGGGCGGGTAAATTTAAGGGGTCTTTGGGTTTCTCGAAGGCACAGCCAATCCTACCAAAGTGAAAACGGTGCTCGACATGCGGATCCCAAAACCATCCGTGAAATACACAAACTCACCGGATGCTGGCCGCCTGGCCGATTCCTATCTCGAGTGCCGAAGCAGCTTCCTTCTTCAAGATCTGAGGAGAGCTCAGTTTCACCGGCGGGAAGAACATCAGGTCGCCTTGGCAGTTGAAGGAATATCTCGCCGACCTACCGACACTATCCGCCCAAAGCAAGGTGAAACTCTATCATTATATCGGCCACCTCGGACGAGGCGATTAGTCTTTATCTTGGTGCGAGATGAGGTGGGGCGAAAACTCCCCATCTACTTCATTAGCCGAGCTCTCAAAGGACCGGAAGCGAGGTACACCAACCTCGAGAAGGTAGCTCGCCTTGGTGAGCATGGCGGCGCCTCGACCTTACTGAAGCTCATTCTATCCGGTGTTAGCGGACTTGCCTCTAAGACAAGTCTTATCAAACCCGAGTCATCTGGGCGAATAGCTAAGTGGGCCTGGAACTCGGCGAGCACGACATTACATACTCCCCTGGCCGGCTATAAAAGGCAAGCCTTGCAGTTTCTGGTGGAAGTCAAATTCACCGAGGTCGCCTCTACCAGTGAGGTCACTCCCACCCTCACGGCGAGAAAAACGACTTTACCACCACGCGGATGTTGGCGGATGTGCGTGGATGGAGCTTCATGCAAGGCGGGTAGCGGGCGGGTATCCTCTCCTCGGCCCGGATAAGCGAAGTGACATCGCCTGCGGTTTACCTTCCCACCACCAACAACGAAGTGGAATACGAAGCATTGATCTACGGACTCCGCCTAGCAAAGGAATTGAAAGTGGACAAAGTCGAGATATTTGGAGATTCAGTCGTGGTAAACCGGTATTAGGTACATACGAGGCTAAGGAGGATCGAATGAAGCGATACCTTGAGAAGGCAAAAGAGATCTTGGCCTCGTTCGAGATACTTGATGATAATCAAATCCGAGGAAAACAAGTAGGTGACATCCTTAGTAAATTGGCTTCGTCATCGGCAAATCCGCCAAGATGAGAAGTTCATTCGGAAGCATTGAGGCGCCTCATATCGCGTTATCTCGGAGGTGAACCGAGGCGGATAGCGCCCTAAAAGCATATCTGGAAGGGGCACACTACCTCGGGATCGTTGGAGGCCAAAAGATGATGGCAAAATCCCAAAGTATCTTATGCATGAGGCGCTCTATCTGGAAGTCTTACCTTCAACCCTCTCGAGGTGCCTCGGGCCGGAAGAAGCCGACTCGTGCTCAATGAAATTCGAGGGTCTTGTGGAAGCCACATCGGTCGTGAGCTCTCTCGAAGAAGGCCGAGGTCGGGATACTCTTGGCCCACCTCGTGCAAGATTCGGCCAAACTCGTCAAAAGTGCCCGAGTGCCGATTCATTCCACGGTCAGGCGCCTCGGGCGATCTAAGCGATCGCGAGTCCATGGCCTTTCATGCGGTGGGGATTGACATTGTTGGTCCGTTCGGCCGAGCACCGGTCGACTTCGATGCTTAGTCGTAGCCATGACTACTTCAAAAGTGGGTCGAGGCGAACCACTATCAAGCCTCACGGCGGGAGAATTCGGACCTTCGTGTGGAAAAATATAGTCACGTCGCTTCGGCATACCGCGCGTTACGGTCTCGGACAACGGCACCCATTCGTGAGACAAAACTTCAGGTGGTGCGAAGAACTTCAGATCGATCAACGTTTCACCTCGGTCGCACACCCACAAGCGAATGGCGGACCGAGGTCACCAACCGCGATCGTACAAGGATTAAAGAAGAGGTTGGACCGAGCTAAAGCGACGGGCTGAAAATCTCCTCAAGTCCTTTGGTCTCGGGACCACCCTCGGACGTCGCGGGAAACCCTTTCACTGGTCTACGGTGCACCGGTGTCATCTACCGGCCGAGATCGGCGCAAGCCCGCGCACTCTTCACTTCGATCGGGCCGGGAGCGAGGAAGACTGCGAGCAAACCTTGACGCCTCGAGAGAAGCATGAGCTAGCCTTCATAAGCGAAGCCAAGTATAAAGCCCGTGTCGCGGTGCTTACAACAAAGGGTGAAACTTCCGCGTTCAAGTAGGCGACCTCGTCCTACGAAATAATGAAACAAGTAGAGTGGCGTCTTAACAAGTTGGATCCAACATGGGAAGGCCCATACGTGTTCACGAGAACCTTGGTAAGGGGCTTAAAGCTATCTCACTTATCCGGTCGCTTATCCCCGAACTGGCATATTTCTCATTTAAGGAGTACTTTACATAGTTTTGATTTCGGATCGACTTTATGTTAGTCTCCTTACTTGCCTTGTCAGTGCGATGTCATATATTTGTTGAATAAAATATTTATTTTCCAATGAATATTTCATTTAAGCTTCATTTATTCGTATCACGAACATCTATTTGGATATACGCATTTAACCTTCACGAGGGGCGCCTCACGAAGATAAAAAAACCCACTAAGTAGGGTGCTCACTAGCGCGCCGCACTCGTAGATTACTCATTGAATTGAGCGTCTCGGTGCAACGCATCTGACTACTCACTGGTTTGAAAGTCTACATGCATACATCTGATTACTCATTAAGTTGAAAAATCTACATGTATAAGACATCCAAAATTGGATCTCACCAAATTATGGCAAGTATACGATATAAATACATTTATGACCAAACGAAGTCCTAAGCTATGTTTATACCTCTCAAGAGGAAAAACGACACTTGAACAGTCTAAATACATTTATACCTACATACAAAGTCCTACACTATGCGCTCATTCGGGTTTCCTGCTCCGTCTCACGAGACTCACCGGCGAGATAATTTTGAGCGAAGTCCCAGTCGGCGATGGATACCGGAATAAACTCTGTGCCTTCCACCCAATCTACGGTGGCCCCACTCGACTGTTAGGGAGTAGTTTGACTCGGCGGGCGGATTCGCTGGGGAATTCAACTCCGCACCGAGGCCACATCTTGACCCGTGAACTGACGTCGGACCGGACTATGCCCTTGTCCCGAGCTCTAGCCCTTCCACGTCGATTGGCGATCCAGCGTCTCTCTCCTCCGAACCGCCGGCCTGCCTCTATCACGCTCCGCTGTCGGATGGACCCATTTGACGAGCACTTGATCGTGATCGCCGTAGCCTCCTCTCTTCGAGCTCTTCAATTATGGGATCGGCGTTGCCCACTTGTAGATCTTGGCGGCGGGGTCATCGTCGTTTGCAGACGATCTCATACATCGCATGTATTTCGGGACGAGTCGAGCGGTCTTTAAAATTCTTGCTATTGGGACCTCCTCATCCTCGATACCATGCCTCCGCCAACAAGCTCGAACTCGATCGTCGGCTTGATATAGTCGTTCCCCGGTCCGCGGATGACCTTTTCGTACTCTTCATGCTCTTCCGAGATCCGAGCCGAACCTGCATTGTTAGCTCAAGCTGTTCCTCGCGATGCATCGATCGTCCGTGGATCACATCTGCAGATAAATCACCGGACTTGAGATGTGTAATCCTTAACTTTAACACCTCATTTTCAGCAAGGCGGGCCACCTCGCGGTCGACTTCATGCAACTTTTGTTTCGATTCGGTGACAATGCGGTGACATCCATCTTGGCCAATACAGGTCATTCGGCGGACCGACTCCTCCGGTGTGCCACCTCTTCGTCCTTCTCGGCCAGAGCACCTCGGACTTCTTTCGGTTTTGTTAGCGATTCATGATCGATCCAGTATTGAGGTGAAGAACGCTAGAAATAAACAACGACAAGGCATTTTAAAAGATATGTCTATTATTATTCAAAATGGAAGTTTGTACAACACCGGATCTATCGATCCCGCAAATCATCCTATTACATTGGGTCCACGACCTCGGGCTCATTAGCCGATTGCCGACCCTCCGACCTCCCTGGAGCTGGCTGCTTTGCTTCTTCCGCCGGTTGCCGATCTGCGGAAGAGCGTCCGAACTTGGACTGCCGCCGGTTTGGTCCTCAACTCGACAAGGAAGGCTTGAAGCTCTAAGTCTTCATCTTCCTTGACTTTGAGTTCTGGCCTCCGCCGTCGAGGAGTGAAGCGAAGACGCAAGGCATCCACCACGGGAAAGGAGGTCGCCCAGGCGATTATGCGAGCATAATTCTTGCATACCTCGGTGGTCGACCTCAACCCAACCGTGTTGGGCCTTGTCAAAATTTGGTCTCGGCCGCCAACTTCTCCGGTGGGCACAAATCACCTCCGGCCTCATCCACGGCGGTCGGAGATGAAAGAGGAAAAACTCTCCGACTCGATAAGCTTCTTGGCGAAGGCCCTCAAGATAGGTCCTTGCCCGCCAAAGAAGGCGCTTGTTCTTGCTGACCACCTCCTCTCGGCCTCGGCAGCCTCCTCTTGGGCGCTCCCACTTGGCACGGGCCACTGCAAGGCCCGATCCTTCTTGAGGCACTCTCCGCGGCCATCTTTGCCACTTCGGCTCCGTCGACTTCGCCTTAGCAAGTTCGGCGTCCGCCTGGCGGCATCTAGCGGTTTTAGCTTGACCCTCGATCTGTCGCGGCGGCCGACTTCCTCTCCATGGCCTCGTGTTGCGGCACCTCAACAATAAGCCCGGCCATGCGGTGCATCTCACCGCCATCGAGGCCGCGTCACGAATATGAAACAATTAGCAACAAGTAACAACAAATTTACAAGGAGAAGGGTAGCGGCGTATACCTTTGGGAAGGATAAGGAAGTGCTGGAAGTCGGCACCTCGGACTGAGGCTGACCATGGACCTCGATCTCCAACGTCGGGCCGAGGCGTCGAGGACCGATCACAAGGTCTTCAGGCGTCCACTACCACAGTGTTGGGTGGATTCGCCGTCTCGCCTTCTTCCTCGCGGGTTCCCTTGATCGGAGGAAGCGGTAGCGGCGAGATCGGCACATTGACTTCTCGGTGGGTCAACCTTGCCGCATTCAACATGAGAATTTCATTAGCACAAAGAAATCAAGCGAGGAAATAAAGATAAGAAGGTTGCCCTCACCCAAATCAGACCCTGACACTGGAGCTTCTGACCTATAGACACTCAGCCCAGCATCGTTCAAGTCATCCTCAGTATAGTTGATCGATAGGATCTCACCCATATCGTTCAACAGCTTCTCCATAGGGCCCAGGGGATTAATTTTCACGTCCTTTATCGACCCGAGGCCCCACTCATACCTCGGATACCCCTCAGCCCGCAAAAAGAAGTATCTATTTTGCCAGTGGGATACCTTCGACGGGGAAGCAATTTTAAACTTGAGGTGGTGGGTAATATACTCCCTATAGACTTGATGCTAAAAACGCATCAAGACTTGAAAGAACTCCTCGCCTATGCTATAACAGCCAACCCTAGCCCCACCACCGACCTAATAGAATTGGAGGTCGGTTGGCATATAGGGATCTGAAAATACTCCCGAAGCTAAGGAAAATGAGGCAAAATCTAAGCCCGGCTATTAAGCTATCTACAAAATGGTGATAAATCCTCAGGGAGGGCCATCGCCTATCGTTGGGTTTTGGCAAGCACCACCATGCATCCTCCGGGATGTGGTATTTCTCGGCGACCACGAAGCTCCTCCATCGTCAAGGTTGATTTCGCCCCACCAATCTGAGGCCATCCCATACCAAGACACTTGGTGAAACCTAGAACTAAGTCTATGGATTTACCTGGCGGTTATGGCATATATAATCCATTATATTGGGGTCTTGACGACCGAACCCGGTGAACCGAGTTATCGAGGCGAGAAGAGGTGAGAAGGTGAAGAATACATACTTACTTTTTACGGAGCGGGATTTCGATTTCTTCAACAAAGTGTGAAGAGGAATTGGGATTTCTAAGGTTGTATTCTGCGGATTCAAACGTCGAAGGAGAAATGAGCAGTTGACTCTTTTAGACCTATTTATAGGATAAATGGCGCTAAAATCTGCCGTTTCGTTTATTACACGTGCCTATTTACGGTTGGATGTGTGAAAGACGCGCGCGCGCTTTCAAGTGCCCTACCGCCGCTGGCGTATGGCGTACCTCGGAAAAGCAGACCGCCGATCGATCACGTGATGATTACTACGAGTACGGACATCGGACTACGCCCATGTCCTAATACCGAAGTAGTTGGTCGGACCTCGACCTCCTCCTAACGTCGGATCTCGACTTGACTAATGATTTGAGTTCGGGCATCGGCCGTGCCCCCATGTCCACCTCGGATCGACAAAAGTATTCAGTCGGATATGTCCACCTCGGACCAGCAGAATATTTTCGGTGGGACATGTCCACCTCGGATCGGAAGTATTTGGTCGGATATGACCACAGGACCAATGAAGTGTTTTAGGTCATACAATAATGCCAAACCTTCAACGAAAACTTGACCAAGCAATATTCGCCTCGGCAAAGCACATTCTCCGTTCACCTCGGCAAGGCTATTCCTTGACTTTTCGGGGGCTATGATAGGATATCCAACTTTGTTGTATTATATTAGTTTGCCATTTATCTTCAATAATTTAACACGAGCTAATGAAATAAAATACGAGAAGAGACATCATATCCCAATTACAAAACTCCATATGAAATATGAAGGGTTTGTAATTTTCGATACGATCTGAACATCTTATCGTGTTCGACACGATAAGGACACAATAATTTTGTGCATGATAATTTTCGTGTTGCATTACGGATCGTTTCGTTTTCGTATAATTTGATTATATATATATATATATTGATTTAATTATATTTTATATATTTTTATTTATTTTATTAATTTATTTTCTAATTTTGATTTGAATTTGTCATTCGTTTCGTGCCGTTATCGTGTCAACACGAAAAAATCCTATCATATTCGTGTTCATGTCGTGCTATTGTCGTGTCCATGTCAATACATTTCGTAACGTGTTTGTGTTCGTGTCGGACAGATCTTTAGAGAATTTGGCTCGACTCGACCCGACTTCTTTTGAAATTTAATAAATACACTTCCATCGGAACAACTATTTTTGCAGGATGGAAAAGCTAGCGTTATCAAGCCCGAACACTTGGGCTAAAATCGTTGGCGCCGTGGTCTCCATATCAGGAGCATTTGTAGTAACATTTTACAAAGGTCCAAGCATTATCAACACCCTTCCCTCCTCTCCACTTTCACTATATCCAATATTCGACTCGACTCGATCCGACTGGATCCTTGGTAGCCTATTTATCACAGTCGAATACATTCTCTCCCCCATATGGTGCATTTTTGTGGTAATACACCTTCCTCAGTTCCATCAACATCTGACTTATTTTGATGTTTGTCCTAACACTAGATTAATTTAACTTGCATGTAGACACACATCATGAAAGAATATCCTTCGGAGTTGACCATAATGTTTTTCTACACCTCTAGCGTGAGCGTTCTAGCTGCAGTGGTGGGATTTTTCGCCGAACCCGACTCCAGTAAATGGATAATCCGACCTAACATTTCTTTGGTCTCTATAATATGCTCGGTAAGTGGTGAAATTTCTTGGTGACGATCAATCTATTACATGAATTTCTTAGTTTCTTAATATGTGTAGGGAGTTTTGAACGGTTGCATAAGTAACTCTGTTGATTCTTGGCTCCTGCACTTGAGGGGTCCAGTCTACGTGGCAATGTTTAAGCCCCTTCAGATCGCCATAGCTGCAGCCATGGGAGTAATCATCCTAGGCGACACTCTTTATCTTGGAAGGTAATTAATTTTTAAGACAATGGAACGTTGTAAAAACATGCATGTTGTGTTTTACCAGGTTATTTCTTGAGTGATCGTCATTGGTTTATGTATCTTAATTATTTTGTTTTTTTGTTATGATACAGTATTATTGGAGCAACAATAATAGTGATTGGTTTCTACAGTGTGATGTGGGGCAAAGCGAAAGAAGAGTTGGGTGAGTTTGTAATTGGAAAAACAGACTTGGAGTCGTCTACAGATCAAAGTCATCCCTTTCTACCAAGTTACAAAATCCAGGAATTGTAGCAAAAGACAACAACCTTGTGTAGATTTGGTGTCCAATTGTTGAATTAAATGTATGATAAGATAATTTAAATCTATCGATCCTTTGTTTACTGCAAAGGATTAATGGATGATTAAAATTAGGATAAATAAATCTCCATTTGTTTGCAGGATTATTTCAATCTCATCTATATTAGTTGGATTAAAATCAATGGAGAACAATTCAGAGGGTTAAAATAATCTCCAGTTTGGATATCTTCAAATATTAATCCTTAAAAATAAACGATGGATTAGGTTGAATTAATTTTATTTATCCGATTTAATCATGTAGTAAACACCATGTGATAGATTGGGAACAAAAGGGATGGGGAAAAACGATTTAAAAGAGAATTCCACTTTTAGATATGAATAAAGATATAAACATTTATTCTCAAACCCTATCATCAAATTATCAAATATTCAAATATGAGTTTCTCTAGACCAACTTTTCATAGGATTTAGAACAACAGCAAAAAGTCATGACTGGTTGCTTAAAATTAAGGAATCGTAATTCTTGAAAATCTACAACTTTGAATGTGGCTTTTCTTTTGTGACGGCGGCACTGAATCCTCGTGTCTCCAATAATAATTATAATATGTGAATCGATAATATGTAACTGGAAAATAATGGAGTTTTTTTAATGACCGCTTATAAATTAATGTTAAGCAAATAGGTGAATAATATTGTGAACAATATTGTACTCCTTCCATCCCAATATTCATGACACGTTTTTTTTTTACACTTAGATTAAAGAGAGATGTGTTTTGTGTGTAAAATAGTGGGTAACGCGAAATCCGAGATACTTTTTAGTGTAAAAAGTGTTTTCTTTTTTGGAAACGAGTCAACTTAATGGGACAACCTAAAAATGAAACCGTGCCATAAATATTGAGACGGAGGGAGTATTACAAAATCTTATCGATGGGTATTACAAAATATTGAGACGGAGGGAGTATTACAAAAAACTATGGATAAAAAAACTACTCGTTGGAATAAACTCGTTGGCGTCGTGGTCTCTATATTTATAGTACTCCATCTGTACACCAAATTCGTTCTTTGATTTTGGTGGCATGTGGTTTAATAAATTGTAATGAGTGTAAAGTAAGTCGGTGTAAAAAGGTGGGCCATGAGTGGGTTTTTTGTAAATAAGTGGATAGGTTTAGGGTAAAAATGTGAAGTTGATATTTTTTCAAAAAGAAAAGTGAATATTTTTTGTGAACGAATCAAAATGAAATTAAATGAACGTATTTGATGGACAAAGATGGTAACATTTTCCAAAGGTCCAAGCATCATTAATGCCCCTCTCTCATCTCCACTATCACTGTATCCAATGCTCAACTGGATTCTTGGTAGCCTATTTATCACAGTACTAGCATATATTAATTAGAAGATAATATGCAAAAGAAACCAACCTTGTGCTAATCTGGTATCCAATCGTTAGATTATTCATATAGAACATTAGTTTAAATTTCATAAATGTAAAATATATATATATATATATATATATATATATATATATATATATATATATATATGTGTAGTGCATGCTCACAAAAACAGATATCAGATTTGTGAGATAACATACATCCACACTTACGTATAGAACTGTATAAATGGATATATGTTGTGGGGAACGTTAATGTAAAAACCATTTTTATCGTGAGAATAAAAAATGATGAATTCGCTGTGAAAGTTGATGAATCCGTCGAGTTACTGAATCCAGAAAAATGGAACTTTTGCCCCTCATGGGATTCGAGCCCCTGTGAAAAATTTCGAATTTTTGGATTCATTAACTTTCATAACGGATTCATCAATTTTCAAACAAATTCATTTGATTCTTAGTTTTTAAGATAAAAATGGTTTTCATTTGAACCTAACTCTATATTTTGAAATTTTTGTATAATCAATATTGTAGGAATAGTGGAAATCTCATTTTGATTTTTATTTGAATCTTTTTATCTCTTCATCTATTTTTTTTCTGAAAATTTTCTTCGACATAGACTCCTAAAGTTGGCGACGAATTTCTCTCATACCATACGTATAAACATAACAAATAAAACAAAACAAACACTTGAGGATGACCACAAGTTCAGGGCTCGACGAAAAAGAAAGTATCAAAGATTCGACCAGAACCCTCTTCGAGAACCTTCTCGTATAACGTGTCTTCGGTCGAGGACTTCCCACGTGTTTTTCCGTCATGGACTTCAGCAGGGTTTTGTTGGGTGGGGTTTGTGGTCCTCACAAGATACTAAAGTCTCGTTTGGTAGGCGAATTATGACAGATTAAATCGGCATGCAGATTGGTTTTGTAACTCACGGTTGACCGGATTGTATCCAATCTGCGCGATGAATGAAATTATCGATCACTACGCTATGTAGCGATCGATGGCCTCATTCTGCGTGCGATTGGATACAAATCGGTCAACCGTGCTAAAAACCAATCTCTGTGATTTATTCAATCTCATCTCTTCTTACCAAACGAAATGGTTGTATTGTGAACTATTATTTAGATGCCACAAATTTAATCCTCGTATATATTCTCATATTAACCATATAGGACCAGACATGACACAGGGCCAGCTGTCTATTACAGAAAAGTCGATGCAACTGGTCGATATTATCCCCAAAGGTGGCCATGAAGGTAAAAAACGTGCCTCAAATTGAATATATATGGAGGAAAAATTTGTGTACGTACTAGGAAAAGCATATGGGACAAAATGTAAGACAATAGAATTTGATAAACTCAAAGTAAAAAACGTGCCTCAAATTGAATATGTATGGAGGAAAAATTTGTTTACGTACTAGGAAAAGTATATGGGACAAAATGTAAGACAATATAATTTGATAAACTCAACGCAAGGTAGTATGCTAGAATAATTCAA
Source organism: Salvia rosmarinus (assembly GCA_036937905.1). Taxonomy (NCBI): domain Eukaryota; kingdom Viridiplantae; phylum Streptophyta; class Magnoliopsida; order Lamiales; family Lamiaceae; genus Salvia; species Salvia rosmarinus. The sequence goes on along the minus strand of CM072813.1, from coordinate 108,949,920 downwards.
ACCTAGACACGAGATTTTTATTAATATTATTTCGACATAAAATTCATTGAAGAAACAAGGAAAATTCATAGAAAAAAATCAACTAAAAATGGAGTTTTGGCACTTCAATTTATTTTCTTTATTTTAATTTTCGCATGTTTTTTCATATATGAATTTTGGGATGTTGGAGATGAGACCATTTCCGCAGACAAACGACGAAGTTTATTATGAAATCGATATGTCTATTTAAAAAATATCAAGAAAATTATTACAATTCTAAATAATAATAATAATAATAATAATAATAATAATAAAGTATGATTCAATTCATAGTTCTAAAAATAAAATTAAAATTATCCTAAAATAAATTAAAATCAATAACAAAATGCAACGGGTGAAATGATTTTATGCAATTGATTTTATGAAATTGATGCTCAATTTTTTGAACTGATTATCAATTTACTCCTTGAATTGATGCTCAATTTTGAACTAATTTCATATACTTATTAATTTGGTTTCTGTTATGGGGGTGCAATTAAGTAAAAAATTCAGCATACAAATTGATAAATTCCTTTCGTTGGCCATGGATTTAATGTAGTGTTTTCCGTTTATTTAATGTAGCTGTTTGAAGTCGCCATCTCTATGCGTCGGCCTAATAAATATGTCTATAATCGTAATTAATTCAAGATGTTTGCTTTATTTTGGAAACCATGGAATGAAATCTGAGCCACATGGAATGAAAAAAATGAAACTGCTCCAAAGTGAGAGGTAGTGCATTTTGATTAATTAAAATAAAGTTACAATTGGTAAACAAATTAAAATCAAACACTAATTAAGTAAAAAATAAATGAAAAAGGAGCAAGAAACACCAGAAGAAGTAGAGTGATCCAACTTTATAATATATATTTTGCAGGAGTTAAATTTTTTTCATTCAAAAGCATGGATGCAAATGGAAATGACAAATTAAAATCTCTAATGACAAATACAAATGATCTTGATGTGGCAAAAATATCATTGGAAAAGATTCTCAAGGAGGCAAAAAAATCTTTCGAAAAAGTTGAGTATGTCACTTTGCAAATTAGTGATGCAGTATCATCATTGAGTTTGTGCGACGTTCATCGGCCTTCTACACATTCCATTCAGCGTAGTGCAATTAACGTTGAAGAAAAGCCCATCCAAATGATCAAGATGTGCAAGAACAAAAAAGAGATTCTTAAAATTTTTCTACCTAAATTGTTTGAAAAAAAGATTATGAATAACTCTTTTTCTTATGGTACTAATCAAGGTATTGATTAGTCCATCCAACCGATTGTACTATATATTTATTGTATTAAATTATTATATTATATGCACGTCACGCATATAATATTACGTGTATTAAGTCGTCGCAATTTATTGATTATGAATAACTCATTTTCTTATTTTACTTGTCACATGAAATTCGACACTTTCATTGAATATTATGTTCATTGAATATTATGTGTATTAAGTCGTCGCAATTTATTTTCTCACTTCTATATAACGTTTGCTTTCTTGTGCTAGATTTCTACATTTCTACTTCACCATGGCATTTTTAAACTTCATTTTCCAAAATTTCATCCACAAAGACTTCCATGAAGCATTTCGAAGAATGAGTCTCATCGACAAACTTATCTTCCTCGTACGTTTTCGTTCATTAAGTTCTAGTTGGATTCCTCTGTCACAGATATATACTATAATGTTTTTTGTATTCCAATTTCCAAAATCAACACACACTTTTATATATTCGTACGTCCTTTCACTTTATGCATGAATAATTACAATATGTATTAATTAATTTAGTATATATATAAGATCTCCTCTGACTACGAATAATTTCTTTCTCGCAGATTATTCATTTCGCCGATAAATGGGGAATTGCATGGCATAGGCTTCCGGTATTTCTAGGGTTGATATACCTAATTCTCCGCAGACGTCTTCACGAGAATTACAACCTTCTTAACGTGGGCCGGAAACGTGCGGAAACTACGTTCGACCCGGCCGGTGTTCCTTTTAGAACAACGGACGGGGAATTCAATGATCCCGACGACAAAGCTGCCGGGAGCTCGGGAACCTTCTTTGGCAGGAACGTTCTTCCCATTAAACAACAGAATACGGTATTACAATTTATATGTGCAATAATATTGCCAAAATGAAATATTAGTCTCGTAGTTATGGAGGGTTTTGTGTTTTTCAGTTTCATAACAAAAATAGCGAATCATGTTTGAAAATCCATGGCTTTTGGACTTCTTCGGCGAGGTCATGAAAATTTAATCAATCTTCAAGTTTTTATGGGAATATTTCACGATTTTTTTGGTCAATTCAAGTTTTTACGGTTGACTCGAACCCGAAGCTTTGGACCTCGGGCATTAACCACTCTACCACTAGGCCAATACACGTACACTAAGAAATTTTATTTTTCTCGTATTTGTTTAAAAAACCCTAGCTAGAATTGCGATCTTAATTTTAGGACTATCTTGACATGGATCTTAATAGCCCTCCATGTTAAATACACAATAAGATATATTACACGGATTATAAAATATATTGGTTTTAATATACAGTTTTCTGCAACTCTTGATATTCAATTTGAAACATTTTTTGTGGCTCAATATGAGATAACCAATGGAGTCATTTTCCGTCCGATGTACAGACGCAATAAAGGTGATGTGAGTGTGGTCTGGAAATTTTAGCAATGTAGAAAAGTCAGGATAGGGAAGTATTTGACTCAAGTTGTGTTATAAAATTTTGCTTGCTATTATATTCATATTATCAATTTAATTTAAGAGTAATATTGTAAAAAGATATATTACATTTATTTCATGGGTTATTGGCGCATAACCAACTTTGGGCGCATTTTGGTTTTTCTCACGAACTTTAAAAATTATCACAAAATACACAAACTTAATCACTATATTGATTTTACCACGATTTCAAATTCGGGTTAAATTAAATATGATTTGACATCTTGAAAATTGATCGTGGAAAAAATAGCCGATGGTATAAATGATGTCATAAAGAGAGGACATAAAATATCGTCGTTCTATCAAAATAAAATATGATTTATAGGGTTCATAGCATCAATCCTCATTAAAAAATCATGTCTTTTCGTTTGTTTTATCGCATGGTTCTCATTGGGGTCAAAACAATAGATGGCATCTCTCTACGATGTCGTTTATATCACTGATAGTTTTATCTACGATAAATTTTTGAGATGTCACATTAGCTTTAATTTGATCTGAATTTGAAATCGTGATAAAATCACTGAAGTTGTTAAGTTTGTATATTTTGTGAAATAACCAAAATCGATCCAAAGTTGATGTATTTATGCGTCAATAACCCTTATTTTATTATAAAAGCGGGTATTCATACTTATCTTACTTTTTAACCATGAATTAGAAATTTTAGTATTTATAAATTTTATATAAGATAAAAATCATTTTATATCTACAATTCTTGAAACATGTGAAATTTGTCTATTTTTTACATGTATACTTATTATTTAAATTCCATACCTTTAAACACGCTTGCACGTGATTAACATCCTGCTAGTCTATCACAAATTCTTTTTGCTATTGTATACCTATTACACACTTAATTAATTAAGGGAATAATGTAATATAATATACTACATTTATCTATTATCATTATTCTAAAAGTATTTATAATCTTACAATTTATTATACCTATAATATATCGGTACTTATTTTAATATTCGAGAATAGTTTAGTAATTCAATATTATGTATAAATTTTATATGTAGGATAGAAATAATTTTTTTTTTAAATTATTCAACATTGTCATAAGACTTATATCACGAGTACTATATGAAATAACAATAAAATGGTAATATTGCGCAGATAAGAAGGCCGGATCCAATGGTGGTGGCAACAAAGCTATTGGCACGCAAAAAATTAATCGACACCGGCAAACAATTCAACATGATAGCTGCATCTTGGATTCAATTTATGGTACACGATTGGGTTGACCATCTCGAAGATCTTGATCACCAGGTGCACCATGTAACTATTTTTAAAATCTACATCTCAAATTATGTAACGTGATTAATTAATCTATTTGAACTTGTTGATCATATATATATAATTAGATTGAACTCAAAGCGCCCGAAGAAGTTGCGAGCCAATGCCCTCTCAAGTCGTTTAGGTTCTATGAGTCTAAAAATTTCAAAATAAATGATGGCGATAATGGAATCGAGTCTGGCTTCTTGAATCGACGTACATCTTGGTGGTAAGAATTTTGCTCATTCTCTATTATAAATTATTATTTTCAGTGATCATACCTTTTATAAAAGTTAATGGGTATAAACCAAAAAGAAAAACGAACCAACAATAATGAGGCGGAGGGAGTACTAAACTAATTAAGGCATGTTGTTGATGGTGAAGGGATGGAAGTGCCATATATGGCAGCAATGAAGAAACGTTGAAGAAAGTGAGGACTTTGAAAGATGGAAAGCTCAAGATTTCTGCAGACGGCCTTCTTCCTACTAATCGGGACGGCACCGTTTTATCCGGCGACGTTCGCAACATGTGGGCTGGTCTCGCAGCACTGCAAGCCCTCTTTGTCAAAGAACATAACGCAGTATGCGATGCACTCAAGGTATATATATACGGTACACATTTTAAACATATATACACGCTTTAATTAATTTCTGTGTATATTTAATTTGGTCGTTGATTTATGCAGAACGAATACCCTAATCTGGGAGACGAGGAACTGTACCGCCACGCGAGGCTCGTGACGTCAGCCGTCATCGCCAAAGTCCACACCATTGATTGGACTGTTGAGCTTCTCAAGACTGATATGTTGCGCGCCGGAATGAGAGGCAATTGGTAATTCAACTAATTTTCAACATTATTTTTACAAAAAAATGCATCTTTCAGTTCTGAAGAATTCACAAATAGACTAATAACTAGAATGATATATATTTGTCCCAATAATGATCCAATCCTTAATTTGGCGTTCGATTAAGGTCGAGATGTTTTGTGTGTAAACCCCACCAAACGCCTATGGGTTTGAGTAATTTTAGTTTAAAAGTGTTTTCTTTTATCCTGTGTGGTTTAACAATTTATTGCATAGGAAAGTGGGGTATCTTAACAACCTAAGATAGCGGATGATATATATTTGTATCAAAGTAAAAGTGACTAGAAAAACTTACCAGGCCCTTTGTGTAATTTGTTATTACAATGTATAGGTACGGACTGTTGGGCAAGAATTTCAGAGACAGATTCGGACATGTTGGCATAGCATTACTTAGTGGTATAGTTGGATCAAATAATCCTGTGGATCACGGCGTACCCTATTCCCTAACTGAGGAATTTGTTAGCGTTTATCGCATGCATCCTCTTTTACCAGACAAACTTCACCTAAGAAACATCGATGTTGCACCTGGTCCAAACAAATCCCCCCCACTTCACAAAGAGTATCTCTCTCTCTTTTGACGAAATTATTGTGAATTATCAAATCATTTCTCTCTCTCTCTCTTGAGTAAATTTTGTTTTCATGAATTCACAGAGTTGATATGGTGGAGCTTCTTGGTGAGAAAGGAACAGAGAATCTATCAAGAATTGGGTTCACAAAGCAAATGGTGTCGATGGGCCACCAGGCCTGCGGGGCACTTGAGCTTTGGAATTATCCTATTTTTCTCAGGAATCTCGTCAGCCAGAATGTCGATGGGACCGATCGCCACGACCCGGTCGACCTCCCAGCTCTCGAAAGTAAGTCCATCTAAAGACAAGTATTTGGTTATTCGATCGGTTTTACCATTTTTTTTGTGGCGTGTAGTTTATAGGGATAGAGAAAGGAGCGTTGCGAGGTATAACGATTTCCGACGTGGCTTGCTGCTGATCCCCATCACGAAATGGGAAGATTTAACGGACGACAAAGAGGCGATCGAAACCCTAAATCACGTGTATAATGATGATGTCGAGGAGCTCGACCTGCTGGTGGGGCTCCTGGCGGAGAAGAAGATCAAGGGATTCGCCATAAGCGAGACCGCTTTCATCATTTTCCTAATCATGGCAACAAGGTCAGTTAATTATTCATTACACTAACAGCAACAAATTGAAAATATATATATGAAGTTTTCCCTTGATTGAAAATTAATTATGAACAGGAGGCTAGAGGCAGATAGATTTTTCACCAGTGATTTCAATGAGGAAACCTACACGAAGAAGGGATTGGAATGGGTGAATAGAACAGAAAGTTTGAAAGATGTGTTGGATCGACATGATCCAGAGATGAGCAGCAAGTGGATCAATTCCACCAGTGCTTTCACTGTATGGGATGCGCCTCCGGAGCCACACAATCCCGTCCCGCTCTATTTTCGACTTCCGAGCTGAAATATAATCGGGATTCCTCTGTTACAAATCGTATTTCGTCTTATATATTTCAATCTTATTTTTATTTACTATGATTGTACAAACAATCTTGTGTTCGTTTTGTTTTAATTTGTTTTGAGTCGATGTGAGTTTTATATTAATTGTTTTACAATAAATCCATATATTGTTTTTATCTCAAGTATTAGTATGATTGGAATCTTATTCTATGTAGTATTTAAGTAATTTGACGGTTGTATTAGACTTACATTAATTACTATTAAGAAGATTTACAATTTGAATTATATTTAATTTTTCTGAATGTACGTAAAAATTTATAGCTGTTTTTAGGAGGCGTAGGCCCACCCAACTTAATGACATTTTCGGACCATATATGGGCTTAATTTTTATACTTTTGGGCTATCTTGACACTTCTAACAAACCCCATCTATTTACATAGTTGAAAAGTAGGAACGCAAATTCCATCCAAAACTAATATATCAGCCTGAATAAATCAAGAAAAAGGACGAACAATAGAAAAATTCGAGACTTAAAAAAATTTAGCCTAATTACCTTGAACCGAATAGTTCGATAAGCCTTTAACTAAGGGTGTAACCGAAAGAGTCAAGCCGAACACCATCGTGCTCAAGTTTGGTTTGTTTAGTATCGAACCGAGTCTCGAATTTTATTTATCGAATATTTCTAGCTCACGAGTTTATTCGAACTTTAGTCGAACCCAAACAAACTTTTCAAATTTAGATATATGCTTGAAATATTAATTATTATATTTTTAAAATAAATTATTTTATCCACAATAACAAAATATATTTATTGATTTCTTATAACATATAAAAGTAGTTAGAGATTTAACACAATAATTACTAATTATAGAAAGAAAATATTTGTATCTAGTTAATAATTTTATATTTTTAAGCTAAATCAGTTAACGAACTTGTTCACGAACTAACGAGCTGAATACTACCATGCTCAAGCTTGGTTTGTTTAGATAACGAGTTTCACTAAACAAATTCGAACGAACTTTTATCGAGCCGAACTTCAAATAGCTCACAAATAGTTTGGCTCATTTACAACCATCCGAAATCAAAAGTGGACCTATTGACGTCTCAATAGAATATTAACCAAATTGGCAAGGAATTCTCCATGGAAGAAAGATAAATTAACTACTAATAGAATTTAATATCTACAATAATTTATGCTTAGGATAACGGTTAAGAATAATATTTATAACTCCGAGGCCACAATTTTGAACACGTATGCAATCTCATCGCCATTATCATTCTCCCCTTTTCAAAGCGATTCGCCCCCCAAAACAATCGCCATCATTGTGCCACATGGGCATGTTCTGATTCACTAATCTTTGCTATAATATAATTGAACAAAATGATGAGTATATATATATATATATATATATTGTACAGCCAATTTGCCTTGTCTGACTCAATTTAAGATCGCATTACTTGATGTTTAGGTAATGCCATCTAAACAAATATATATTTATATACATATATATGATTTAATATATATAGAGTATGATCCAAAGAATCAGTGTCGTGTTAACGAAGAATTCAGTGGTATATACTATATATATTTATTTAGTAATATATTACAACTAAAAGACTGACTGGCATTTTTTCCTTCTATTTTATTCTTATTTCTTTCTTGAATTGAACGCGCTTCTCGTCTGCAGTGGGAGACGTGGCAACAAAGAGAATTAAAGATACACACCATCGACACCATATTAGTTCTTAATTCTACAAAAAAAATTAGAATTCTCATTTGATCTACTATATATATATATAGGAAGTTGATCAAATGAGAACTTTAATTTTTTTGAGAACTAAGAACTAATGTAGTTCATCCATTTTTTATAATCTAATTGTCATGATTAATTATAAATCGTTTGTTATCCTTAGACTTTAATAGTTACCGTTTAACACTATAATCAAGGGATTTTAAATATTCATTTACGTAACTGTTCTCATATGCACAATCCTTACGATTCAATGCACAACAGCATGAATTACATGAACATAACAATTAAATGGAATGTGATAGTATGCACAAGAACTTCGATTGCATGAATAACAACATGAATTACACGAACAACGAAGAATTGAACATAAAATATTCAAATAGCGAAAATTTAGAGATTTAACTATTTTTTTCATTAAATAATTATAAGTCGTCTGATCTTATTCAATTTAATGGTGGTTATTGGTTCTTAATTTTTATTTAAGAGATAGTTCCCTTTATAACAAACCCCTATATATATATATATATCAATCATTTTGAGTCATTAGATCGCGAAGATCTACTATGATACATCACTTTGTTAGATGAGTGCATTGTGCACCACTTGGGTTCGAATCCCATGAGGAGCAAAATTTAATTTAATTTTTTTAGCAATAACTTTCATAGAGAATGCATTGTTCTCACGTTTGTAGGATAATAAAATTTTGTATAATAAATATATATATATATAGGGGGTTAACGTGAGAACCATTTTTATCATGGGAACGTGAGAACCAAAAAATGATGAATTCACAGTGAAAGTTGATGAATCCGCTGGGAAAGTTACTGAATCCAAAAAAATAGAATTTTCGTCCCTCATGGAATTCGAGCCCTGGTGAAAAATTATGAATTTTTGAATTCATCAACTTTCTCAACGGATTCATCAACTTTCATAACGAATTAATTTGGTTCTTAGTTTTTAGGATAATAATGGTTCTTATTTGAACCAAACCCTATATATATATATATATATATATATATATATATGAGAAGCTTTAAATAAAAATTTTATTTAAAGTGAGAATGTGAGAACCATATTTAGCCATTCGATCGCGAATATCTACGATGATGCATTATTTTGCTAGATGAATAAACTTTGCACCACTTGTATTCGAATACCATGAGGAGCGAAAAATTCATTTTTTTAATACTGTAACTTTCATTAAAGATACATTGTTTTCACGTTAATAGGATAACAAATATTTTTGCAATAACCTATATATATATATATATATATATATATATATATATATATAGGCAGTTGTCTAACATATTGATTTCACAAGAGAAATTTTGATCCAGTCGGTTTAATATTGATTGTAAAAGTGGGTGACAATAATCCACATACGAGATCATATATTTAATTGTATATTTATACACGGATTTTTATCTTATTTTCCAACTCTTGGATTGTTGTAATATCTATTTCTGTAACTATTCGTGTAAAAAAGGAATATCAATATATAATTAAGGATTTGTTTTATAATATTACACATTTCATCAAAATGGATCTATATATTGTAGAATACAGGATTTTGTCCGATTGAACTTCTGCTCGTTATAATAAAAAATATCAACAATTCGTCTATATAAGGGTCTAATTTCTTGTCCTAAAAATTCATCAATTATTTGGCTAAGAGCAGACATCACATTTCCAGTTCAACATGGCATCCATTTTGCAAAAACTCATCCACAAAGACTTCCACGAAACATTTGAGAGAATGACTCTCATCGACAAACTCGTCTTCCTCGTACGCTTCGTTCGTTATGTTCCAGTTGGATTCCTCTATTACAGACACCATGCATTATTTCTCGAGTTCCAATTAATGACTCCGGACTATAATAGAAGATCTCGTCTGCCGTATCCTCTCATTAATCATTGATATTTTTGCAGGTTGTTCATTATGCGGACAAGTTGGGATGGCACAGGCTTCCCGTTTCTCTAGGATTGGCATACCTAGCTCTCCGACGGCGTATCAACGACCATTATAACTTGATTAACGTCGGCCCAAAACCCGTAGGGCCCACGTTTAATCCTGGGCCTTTTGGGGTTGTTGAGCCCAAAACAAATCCGTGCGGGTTTTAGCCCAGCGGACAATATCATACTAATTGGACGAGAGTGGCGGCGATTCCCAACAGTGGTATCAGAGCCGACGGTTCGGCTGGGCCCAATTCGTGGGCGGGACGAGGCTGCGTTCCGATGTGGAGGAGTACCCCCAGTGAACTCACGATTGAATCCGTTGGTTCCTTGTGTCGAAAGTCTTCCTGCAAGAGTGGTCAGGCGGCGAGTTCCGTTGGGTGGTAACGGCGGTGCAAGATGTACGGATTATCGTTCGAGGGGAGGACAATGATGTGGTCCTTGGTTTGAGGGGAGGATTGTTGTGTGTGTGCAACCCAAGTCCCACATCGGATGTGAGAGGAAGAGTTGCCCTCTTTATATTAAGAAAGTCACCCCAATTAGTATGAGGCCTTTTGGAAGAGTTGCCCTCTTTATATTAAGAAAGTCACCCCAATTAAGTAAGGGGAGGATTGTTGTGTGTGTGCAACCCAAGTCCCACATCGGATGTGAGAGGAAGAGTTGCCCTCTTTATATTAAGAAAGTCACCCCAATTAGTATGAGGCCTTTTGGGAGTTGTTGAACCCAAAAACAAATCCGTGCGGGCTTTTGGCCCAAAGCGGACAATATCATACTAATTGGACGGAGTGGTGGCGGCAGCAGTTCCCAACAGTGGTATCAGAGCCGACGGTTCGGCTGGGCCCAATACGTGGGCGGGGCGAGGCTGCGTTCCGATGTGGAGGTGTACCCAGGTGAACTCACGATTGAATCCGGTGGTTCCTTGTGTCGAAAGTCTTCGATAGTTGTAGTCGGTGGCGAGTCCCGTGGTGATAACGGTGCAAGATGTCGGATTATCGTTCGAGGAGACAATGATGTGGTCCTTGGTTTGAGGGAGGATTGTTGGGTGTGCAAACCCATCCCACATCGAAGATAGAAGAAGAATGTCTTCTATATATTAAGCTACCCACCACTATTAGTATGAGGCCTTTTGGGAGTTGTTGAGTCACCCCAATTAGTATGAGGCCTTTTGGGGTTGTTGAACCCAAAAACAAATCCGTGCGGGCTTTTGGCAGCGGACAATATCATACTAATTGGACGGAGTGGTGGCGGCAGCAGTTCCTAACAAATCCCGCCGTTGTTCCTTTCAGAACAGCGGATGGGGAATTCAATGATCCCGAGGACGTTGATGTTGGGAGCTCGGGATCCTTCTTTGGCAGGAACATTCCTCCCCATGAACAAAAAGATAAGGTACTATGTATTTGCATTTTTCGTTTCATGAGTAGCAAATTAAATAGTTTGTTACTCAGGAAATTTTGAGTTTGGGACTTCGTGCTGACTTCACAATTACAATCATAAAAAAAGTCCAAAATTAATAAACATTAATTTGATCAATCTGCAAGTTTCTTTATAGGGATACTTCGTGATTTATTATTCAAAGGTTTTGGTAAAACTAGGACAAAGATATTAGAATCCCTCGCGTTTGAAAGTTTTAAGACTATTTTTACCTTGTCCGTATAATTAGTCGCTGGACTAAAAATCCTACCTTATATAATTACGACACAACAATGAATTTTATCTTAAAACATACTCCATCCGTCTCAACATTGTTAGCTCTTTTTTTTTTCACATAGAATAAGAAGAGTTTTTTTTGCACATAGAATAAGAAGAGTTATGTTTTTTGTGTAAAGTAGTGTGTGTCACGAAATTCGAAGGACTTTTTAGTGTAAAATTATTTCATTTTTTGGAACGGGCTAACAATAGCGAGACAACCCAAAAAGAAAAAAGCGAGCCAACAATAATGGGACGGAAGGAGTATATTTTATGAAACCATGTAATACGGAAAGATTATAAATTTATAAACTATTTCTCTGAAGATCTTGATCCTTTAAAGGTACCCGAACCAAGGGGTTTCAGATTTTTTTCTTAAAATTAATATATAGACGTGTTCACTGCTCATGTAATAATATCATGTGTATAGGTTGTCGGACGACTCTTTATATCTAATTACTATTTTTGTTTTTTTAACCCTTACTTTATTTATTTTTCTGTTTTTAGATAAATTGTGTACATTAATAATATAATATATTGTTGCCTTGAACTTGAATAATACATAGGTGTCTCCAATATTCTATGTCTCAGGCCACCAATTATTTAGTAAATTGGGGATAGAACATTCGAATTTCAGTTTATATTTTTGTCTAATCCGCACCGATTCAAAAATTCAAATTTTGAAAGGAAAAAAATCCTAATTGAACGAGTTATCGAAAATTTGAATCCAATTTTTTATAACCAAATTGAAAAATCCGAAACTCTTAAAAAAAAAAAACAAAGACAATTTTTAAATTATTATATATATTTATATTATGTTAGAGATATTTAAATAAATAATTATTATTGTATATAAAAATTCTATACATAATTCAGATATTCGAATCTTCTCATTTTAAAAAAATAATATGATCCAAATATTCAAATTTTAAAGATAAATAATCTGATCTAATCCGAAAAATCTGAACCCAAATTTAATTTTCCAGTTTTGTTCGATTCTGTTATTCGAATTTCGAATGCTTTGCTCGCCCCTAGAGTAAACAATCTTCAAGACTCAATTCAAACAACCACCACCTTTTAATTTCATACAATTATAATATCTCCAATTTTTGAAGGAAGTTTGTCCGACCTGAAATATGTTGAATCGGGTTTAACTGAGACAATATATGACAAATAACAAAATGGTAATATATGCAGCTAACAAGACCAGATCCAATGGTAGTGGCAACAAAGCTATTGGCACGTAGAAAATTCATCGACACCGGCAAACAATTCAACATGATAGCTGCATCTTGGATTCAGTTTATGGTTCACGATTGGATCGATCATGTCGAAGATCTCAATCACGAGGTACAATAATACATAAATATTTATTAAAAATTAAATCTTGAATTATTCCCTCGACCGTTGCTCTATTACTCCAATTCAATTTGGGATTTTGGTAGCTAAAACCTATAACATTTATCATGGTTTTCTAATTATGCTTGATATATATCATATATATGTAATTAGATTGAACTGAAAGCGCCTGAACAAGTTGTGAGCCAATGCCCTCTCAAGGCCTTTAGGTTCTACAAGTCCAAAGAAATCCAAATTAATCATGCCGACAACGGAATCGAGATCGGCTTCATGAACCGACGAACACCGTGGTGGTAAGAATCTTGCTCAAACACAAGACCCAGAAGTCCATATTTCTTCTAGAGAATCTCCTAGCAGACTTTTTATTTAGTAGGTAATATCGATGAAGCTACCGCGAAGGCTATCAACTTAGAAATGGAGAGCAATTTGAAGAAATGACTTTAAATTTTTTTTTGTACTGACCCCTAATCGAATTGTTTGGGATTCAGAAGTGAAAGAAATCATCACAGTATATATATTGAAGTAAATTTGAATTATTTAGTTGTTAATTTCGATTATAATTTAATTTTCATAATAGGATGTGCAAAATTAATATATAGTGCAAAATAAGCGGCAAAAATTTTATAGGATGTATAGTAAATAAGTGAATATAAGGGTGTATAAAAAATGATTTTTTTTCAAAGGAATATTTAAAATATTTTAGTTTCATTAAAAAATTATTCTCAAGGCTCTACATATTAATTACTTTATAAAATTGTTATTAATTGGGCCCATTAAAAATATTTCCGACTCTGTCACCCTATATGGGTACAAACTTTTTCTACATTATATATTTCATCATATAAAACGCCTTAATTTACATAGGCATGCATGCAATTTTCTAATTTTTATTATTACTTTGGTGAAGGGATGGAAGCGCCATATATGGCAGCAATAAAGAAACGCTGCAGAAAGTGAGGACTTTCAGAGATGGAAAGCTCAAGATTTCTGCAGACGGCCTTCTTCCTATCAACACAGACGGCACCGTTTTATCCGGCGATGTTCGCAATGTATGGGCCGGTCTCGTAGCATTGCAAGCCCTCTTTGTCAAAGAGCACAACGCAGTGTGCGATGCACTCATGGTACACGATTTCAAAAATAGACTCTAATATCTCAAATCGTGACTAGTAGGTTCGAGTTTGACTGGTTTATATTTTGTAGAACGAATACCCTAATCTGGGAGACGAAGAACTTTACCGCCACGCGAGGCTTGTGACATCAGCAGTAATCGCCAAAGTCCACACCATTGATTGGACTGTTGAGCTTCTCAAAACTGATATGTTGCGCGCAGGAATGAGAGCCAATTGGTAAATTTTTTTATTATTATTGTGGGACAGATGATATCTTGACTTAGTAAAAATATTCGAACCCAATAGGCCATCATGAAATCTAACATAGACCTTAAACTTAACCTTGTTCATAGGGTGTTGGGTGGTTCACTTTACAATGTCGAGTAATTTAAGGTTTAATTCACGTGTTTGATACAAGAACAAGGGTTGATATAGGATCTCATCCTAAAAAATAAGCACCCCAAATGAGAATAAAATTCTTATTTATCTGAAAAGGGAATTGTTGATATGCCTTGAATCTATCTCACGGTTCGCAGAGTTAGTCGGAGGATCTTAATATTCGTATTGGGCTGAGCCCATTTGGTGTATTCTACTATATATATGGTATTTGAGAGTTGTAATCTGTAATTTAGCCTCCTAATTCAATTTGTTCTGCTTTTCTGCCCGTGGACGTAGCTAACTCATTGTTGATGAACCAACCACATAAATATGTGTCTTCTTTACGTTTATATTTCTTAATTGCTCAATAATCTTCGTTTTTCTAATTTGCTACTACACATAGGTATGGATTGCTGGGAAAAAATTTCAAAGACAAATTTGGACATACCGGTATAACGTTACTAAGTGGTATTATTGGATCAAAGAAGGCGGTGGATCACGGCGTGCCCTACTCCTTAACGGAGGAATTCGTTAGCGTTTATCGCATGCATCCTCTTCTACCAGACAACCTTCTCCTAAGAGACATTCATGCTACAACTGGTCCAAACAAGTCTCCTCCTCTAGAGAGAGAGTAAAACTACTTTCTTAATTTTTCATTTTCTCTGTTTTGTTAAGAAAGTCAATTAATATCATGGCAGAAATACCTTATTGTTTGACATTTTTCTCAATCATGTCACACTTTGGTAAATTGGTACACAACATTCAATATCTCCCTTCAATAATGTCACAAAGGCCAAGTTCCGGCATGGGAACCTGCCACTCTGGATCTCATCTTGCCACGTGTATTTTGATGTTGAAATTTATGTCTCGTGACGTTATTGAAAAAATATTGAAACACATCATGTATTGATTGGTTAATTGAAAAAAATGTGATATTATTGAAAAAAATGTCATATAATGTGAGTATTTTTCATAGATTTGAGTATTAATTGTTTCATTCAATTTACAGAATTGCAATGTCGGAGATGATTGGGAAGCAAGGACTTGAGAATCTCTCAATAATAGGGTTTACAAAGCAAATGGTATCAATGGGCCACCAAGCTTGTGGTGCACTTGAGCTTTGGAATTACCCCATTTTTCTTAGGAATCTTATTGCCCAAAATGTTGATGGCTCCGATCGCCCTGATCCCATTGACCTTCCAGCTCTTGAAAGTAACTCTCTCTCTCTCTCTCTCTCTCTCTCTCTCTCTCTCAACTAGCCATTGTAAGTGATATATATGTTGTGTTTATATATATATAGTTTAAGTTGGAATATGGAGCCTAATAGACTGTACGCTAAAGTCCGATCTCGGTTAACCTATGTTTTATGATCTAGGCGAAATCCTAGTTGGCTTAAGGTTATGGTTTGATTATTGGTCTATTTAATGGCAGTTTCTTCTTGTAATCAGTATCCGAAATATAATAGTGAAATCTCTGGTCTGACATTGCTCCTAGACGTAGTCATAAGACGAATTGAATAAACAATTCTCATGTTCTGTATTTTCTGTGATGATTGTGGTGTATATTTTTCGCAACAGTTTATAGGGATAGAGAGAGGAGCGTTGCAAGATATAACGATTTCCGACGTTCCATGCTGCTGATTCCCATCACAAAATGGGAAGATTTGACGGATGACAAAGAGGCTATTGAAATCCTAGGTGACGTGTATAATGATGATGTCGAGGAGCTCGACCTTCTGGTGGGGATTCTAGCTGAAAAGAAGATCAAGGGCTTCGCCATAAGCGAGACTGCTTTTGTCATTTTCATTATCATGGCAACCAGGTTAATTCATTCTTCATCACAATCAGATCAAATTTAAATTTTATTTTTTATTCTTTTTCTATTAATTTTTACTAATGCTACCAACCGTGACCTGATTTTAATTTTAGACACAATCTATAATATGTTTCAAAATTGAACTCACTTTTTTAATCCTGCAAAATAAACGTGCCCAAAATTCATTTCAAGATCCACGGCATGAGTCTGTTAATTTCCTACCAATGCTAAAGATTAAAAAATAAAAATAAGTCACAATATTTTTTCAATCATCAGAAAATTATGAGCATGTCTGTTTTGCTATTACAAATTAAAAAGTGATGTCATTATTGAAACGCTTCGTGTCGTGTCTAAATTTAAAATCGGATCAAAGTTCGTGTTTTTTACAAATAACCTATTCTTCTATCTCCTCAATCTAAACAGGAGGCTGGAGGCAGATAGGTTTTTCACAAGTGATTTCAATGAGGAAATCTACACAAAGAAAGGATTGGAATGGGTTAACACAACTGAAAGTTTGAAACATGTTTTGGATCGACATTATCCAGAGATGAGCAATAAGTGGATCAATTCCACTAGTGCTTTCACTGTATGGGATGCACCTCCTGAGTCCTGACCTACACAATCATATATATCTTCGAATTCCAACTTAAATAAAATTGGGAATTCTTTATTACAAATTGTATTTCATTTTATCTAATGTATACTATTCGTAGGTCTTACGTGTGCATGAATAATGTCATTTATGTACGGTTCAATTTCTCTGTTACAATTCTATTTCATTTCTTTATATATACTATTTGTATGAACTATGTGCGCACGGGCGAGGTCATTTGTTTGATCTATATATCTTATGTATTTTATTTTTTTTGGAAATTTTATTTTACATCATTGATATTTGAGAAAAACTGATGGTGGAATTGTGACTTGAATATTAATTAAGTAGATGTTAGGTGATATAAGGGTGTGGACTATGATCGATATAATTTGATCAATAATATTACATCATGTTTTGTTTCTTTCCTACTATATTTTTTTTGGTATCATGGGGACCCACAACCGCTATCTAAGGAGTGCACTGGGTAAACCACACGTTCTTGTGCAATAGTCTGCCTGCAAACCACACAGAACATGTAATCCATACTTGGAAAACCAGATGTAACACCCATAAAGGCATTTGGTGAGGTTCAATCTGTGAACTTTCGGCCACATGAACTCGTCTTAACCATTGGACTGTCTTTAGGACAATCTTTCCTACTATATTATCATGGCGGAGTGGCGAGTAAGGCTTAAGTTCATATACCAACTATCTTTTTGCATAATCAAAGGCACCCAAAAAATTAGACTTCTAGCTTTGATGGACAACTCGTTCCTTACTTTTTTTGGGTTATATAAAACTTCTCATGGCAGTATGAAATTTTCCACAACAATATTAAATTGATCCAATAAGTACTAACCTTTTACTTATTTAAATAGGACTCGACCTATTCATATACATTAGTTTCTTTAAAAGCTCAACAATTTAATCTCAAATATTAATTGCATAATTGAACTGACGAGTATGTTTAATTAAAAGAAAAAACTTGTATAGGAAAATGTAATATTAATAAAATAATAATTATTATATAAAATAATTTATGTAGTCAAGTTGCAAAAGAGGGTCCAAGCAAATGATGAGTTTTGTCTATTTAAATAGACTACACTTGCAAATTGAATCCCTTAGGTAATACATCTTGGACTTTTCTTTGATTAAGATTCTTGATTGATCAAATTTGATTGATACATACGTTAGAGCCATAATTGATTGAACTAACCTATCATTTATCAAAATTTTAAGTCATCCACTAATATAGTGTAGTTCATATTATAAAATACAAATATGAATATATAAAAAGGAAATTAAACTTTGTATATGTATTGTAAATTATTTAAAGAGTTTAATAGGTCCAGCTCATGAGTCCATAAAAATTCAACAAATATTATTATGAATAGCGTACAACTTCTCGTGCATCTAGAATAAACTGATATAATTTGCAGATTATTACACATGACGGACTTACCAAATGTGCACGACAGATAGAGACGTCACATTACCCATAAGTCCACAACATTAAAAAAAATGGAGAAGATCCACATCAATTGTAAAGATGTACCACTATGTATAATTTAGAGTCCTGGATTAAACTGCAATGAATTTGGACCATACATTAAATGAGAATTAGATTGGATGATCAATGTATTTATCAAAGTTTGAAAGATGAAGAGTTTGGAGTTTACACTACAACAATGATTTGATTCCTATCTTTTTTAAGAAAAGGGCAAAAGGGTTCAAGATTTTAAATATTATTTTCGTTTATAATAATTGTATTACTTGTGATTGACATATATTTTAATTAAAAAATGAAAATTGGTGGATATTATTTGAATAGAAAAAAATTCCCATCATTTGTTGGGTTGTGAGTGATAGAAATAGTTTTTTGATAAATAATGAATGATTGTGAAATTGAATAATAAAGAATAATTTTAAAAAAGAAAATTATATATTTTTCGTGAATATCGAATAAAATAATTGTGATACTCTTATACAAAATAAGTATGTGATAATCGCTTATTTTTCTTTAAACAAAGATTATTAAAAATCAACTACACTTCGTTCGCGTAAGCTCCGATCATTTTGAATCGAAAATTTTGCAGTCAAACCAAACTCTAATGACTCATTATTTGAAATTATTGTGAAAGACATTTCTTGGTTGACCCCTGCAAAGATATTAGTACGTTTCTTGTGAAGACTCTTTATTCCCTCGGCAACTCTGCTTCATCTACCCCCAATTTCAGTTGGGTATGTTTTAATTTCGATGCTTTTAGCAGTTTAATTAAGCTCAGTTTCAGTTCATGTGTTTAGTTTGTGATTCTTCGGGTAATTCAATTGAAGCTTTAATCATTAGATTTTATTCATTTGCTGATTACATTTGTTAAACAATTTTGGTTTTTTTTTGAATTGTTGATTCATTCACCGCATATATTTGTTTTGGTGCCTGAATGATTTTGTGGTTAGCTTTTATCTGAATTGTTGATTCATTCACACCATGTGTTTGTGTTTTTGCCTCATTGATAGTGTAGAGCCAATGTGGCAAGGCTATGCTATTGAACTTTACTTTGATCCCGCGCTCGAGAATCAGGTGTTGAAAGCATGGAACGTATTGGCTCGACGCCAGATCAGCACACAGTTGATTGAGATCGAATCTAGGCCTCACATCACATTGTTTACGAGCCCTTTTGTCGATATTGCCAAGCTAGAGAATGTGCTAAGAAACGTTGCTGCAAGGCAAGATCCTTTGCCTGTGTCCTTCTCCTCGATTGGGAGCTTCCCGACTGATAACAATGTCTTGTTTCTGGGCCCGACCCCATCACTTTCCCTCCTACAATTCCACTCGCAATTGTGTGACGCGATGAAGAAGGAAGGCGTTGAAATCGGGGATGAGATGCGCCCGGATACGTGGATACCTTATTGCTCCGTGGCTGAGGAAGTTCCTAAGACTCGTATGGCTGATGCTTTTACTGTCTTGCGTGATCTGAAGATGCCGGTCAGTGGATATGCGGTGGAGGTTTCTTTGGTGGAGTACTCACCCGTCCGTGAGCTCTTCTCTTTCGCTATGGGCACGCATCAGATGAGTGAGATTTGAGGCTGTTGAATTAGGTTTTACATTTCCATGGTTGTAAATGTAAGTCAGAACTGAATTTGCAGTTACATGAACGTTGTTCTGTTGTAACATATTGTCTCATTAATCAAGAACTATCTTAATGCTATGGATATCTTTTGGCAGTTTCTTTTACATGGAATGGATGCCTTTTTCGTGCTTCAATATCGTATGTCAATCGATTAGAGGCCTATTAACTGAATCGTGTCTCTGTAACTGGTTTAGGTACTTGGTTACCACTCGAGCTAGTTTTGCTAGTTTTGAAACTGCATGTATTTGTTTCTTGATACCTCTTCATCATCTTTATCTTTGCAGCTAAGGGGCGAATGTGGCTGTTATTTTATGCTCTTGCAAAATGATGGCGAATGAAAATCCTCATCGTGTAAGCTTTGTTGCTCATTGATCTTCTCCTTTCATGTTGCATTGGAACCATCTAGCTTATGTCGATTCCCTATCGGAATTGTAATTTGCTAGAGTTGTGGAGATTCTGTTAGCTAAGATTCAGATTCCGTTTTGCCTTATTCATTATCATCTGTTTCTCCTTTTTATGATACTAAATGCTATCAGTCATTGTGTTTTGCAACCTAACTGCCCGAATGCTTTAAAAAATTTCAAGTTTAATACATAAATTTCAATTGTTTTCCTTTCTTACTATTGAATTTAATTGTTTGTAAGCAGAACTTGTTCTCTGTTCTTACAAACAACGAAAACAGGAGAAGAAAGGGACCTTGAAGAATTCATCCACCTAAACAGACATGAAAACTATCGATCCCCTGCATAAGGTAAGTTTTTCATCTCTGTGATATTCTGTTCTGTCTCTTAATCGTCTCGAGCAGAAGCTCGTTCCATGTGTCCGCGGGGCCGGGCAGGCACCAATGGATACAGTCCTTATAACCCTTCATCCAATTGTTTCCCCAGTAGATCCCGGGGTGCCCATCGACCCTTGTCAACATCATTTCTGTAACATCAAGAAATTCAAACTCATTGCCTCTCCCTTTCCCTGCATTCCTCGCTGCCTTGACTTCCTCCACTTGAATATCCCTGTACTCCAAGTCGGGCCCGGACCTTTCCACCTCATCCAGCCCGATGGGCCGGGTCCGGTTGCACCCGCCTCCAGTGTTCCACCCCCCGTTCTCAAAGTGTGCTGGAGAAAATGTCCTCAAGAAACTGACAATCTTCTTGCAGTTCTTGCAGTCGTTGATGGCCTCGAATGCAGCCTGGAACGCCCTCCTCAGCGCTAGGCCCGGCCCGAAGTCCGTCAGGTTTCGGGCCTGGCAATAAACACAGCCAATGACATTGCCGCCCTCGTACAAGTAGTTCTCCCGGAAAAACCAGTGGCCGCCGTTGAAGACCGCATAGTCGATGGATGGCAGCTTCTCCGTCCACTTGGGATCAGGTCTGTCCAGGTGCAGGTCGAAGCCGCCGGTGGCGCTGCCATTGACTACGGTCTCGGTGGCTGTGACGAGGAACTGGGACCAGAATACCATTAGTGTGAAATTATGTTTCGGAAACTCCCATGTTGTGAATTTGTCGTCTTCATCTTTTTCTATTAATTTTGGAGATTCTCCCTGCAACATCAACCAATTCCGGGTTAGGGATCGATGTTGCACTAAATGAAAGAAGTAGAATACAATTATTGCAAGAAATCGGTTATTACATAGCAAGATCAATAATCAATGCATGCATTCTGCATTTGAAATTGTGTTTTGATATCAAATTTCATCTCATCAGTGCATATCATATGTAATTAATTAACATTCGTATTTGGACTCTAATATAGAATATAATATCTCTACAAGGTAAGATGGCTAGGCTAGCTTGAATTAGAGTTATCAAATATGGTCCGGCTAGAGGGGTCGCCTGGCCGGCCTAATTCCATGCGTTGGCCCGATCTTGGATCAGATTGGATTGGCCCGACCATTTATAGTATAGGCCCACCCGTGGCCCGAAAAATTGCTTTTCGAACAGGCCTGTACCTTAAAAAAAGGGTCTAGTTGATTTTCAACTTGGGCCGCTCATTTGACTCATTTTGCTTGGATATAAATTAAGTTAAATCTATTGATATTTTTAATATATCTTATTTTAATAATTTTGAGCATATTAAATCATGTAATCTTCAAATATTCAATTTCATACATATATAGAAAATCTAAGCTATCGCCAAAACTAAGTACTCGTAATAAACAAGTTGTTTTTCTTTTTCCCCAGAAAGCCATTGGGTGATAATTTTGAATAAATCTTTTTTTATCAATTATCTGTTCAAGAAGCTCCAAGTTTATTAAAATAGCATCTTAACAAGATTCCCTTCAGTGATTAGAAACTTTACCTACCCAATTACCCATAATCATTTCCGCAAAATAAGGGCAACAACAAAAAGTTGTCATTCTTTACGCTTAGATTGGTGCATGCTTCCTTTCTGCTGTTCATCTAAACTTTTAATTAATTACAGCATTAGATTCCTAATCAATGATATATTGACATGTGAAAAAAAGGCACTGCTAATTACTATTTCATACTTTACTTAAAAATTGAACAACAAAGCCAATGTATTTTGAATATTTCGAGAATTGTGTTGGACCCTTTCAAGATGAGGATTAAGATTAATACTATTCTATTTCAAATCGTGTTTGATAATATCTAGTATTATGACAAAAATGTGTATACTTCCAAATTTCGATATATCGATAAAAACCCTCACTTATATTAATTTTTACAGATATTTTAGTAATTTAATATCAATATACCAGGCAATACTTAGGCTCTTCAAATAAAATTATTAACTTTGCTATATTGTATAAATTTAAAGTTTTATGTACGTCGCATGTACTATTTACCTCCATCTGCGTATTGTATGTTAAAAGTGTTGAAATGGAAGATGAAATACAATATACGGACTAACCGTTGAGAGGAGACAAAGAAGCGATTCCATTTGATTCCGAGCTAAAGAATCGCCGATGAAAGCCATCTTCTTACCTCGGAGAATACTAAGAAATGTTTGTGCACTAAAACGAGGTAGTTCGCATTTGTGTGGTTTCCATCTCCAATAAAGAAAATCTCTATCTTTTCTACCCTGCAAGAAACAATTCTTCATTATTGGAATTGTTGGGCAGCTGTAGTTCGTGATAGTCATTTCACTCTTAACTAATTTTAAGACCAAAGCTTCAAAGACATATTTCATAATCACCATCATATGCGTGACCATATCTTATAACTTATCATGGTCTAAGGACTTTATCTAAAGTATAAAATAACAAATACAATAGATAAATAAATGCCTTTATTAATATAAATTCCAATAAGATTGAATTTACAAATTTATTAATAAATAAAACGACCAATCTAATTGCGCCTGTGTAACTCTTTCAATCTCCCACTGCCCTAGCACCAATCACCAACAGATCTTAGACCCATCTTTTCGAGATGTCCTTCAATACTTTCGTGACAAGGGTTTAGTTAGCGGATTCGCAACATTTTCCGCCAAGCAACTCGCCCACAACGACATCACCTCTACCAATGATTTCTCGAATCAGTGGTATCTTCTCATAATGTGTTTGGATCTTTGATGAGATCTTGGTTCTTTAGCTTGCATGCAATAGCTCCATTGTTATCACAAGATACAGTGTATCGATCAACAAACAAGGAATCACACCCAACTCTTGAATGAAATTCCTTATCCAACAACTTCTTTTGCATCGATCGATGCAAAGAATATATTCATCCAGTGGTTGAATCAAGAATCGCTTTCTTGCTTGGAACTTTTCCAACAAATTGCTCCACCATTCAAAGTGAATATAAATCCCGACATAGATTTGGAGTCATCTTTATCGATCGAAAACTAGAGTCGGTGAAAGCCTCTAGTTTCAGCTTCCCATTTCGTAGATCAAAAATAAATCCTTAGTTCTTCTCCGATTCCATTTGATTCCGAGCTAAAGAATCGCCGATGAAAGATCTTCTTACCTCGGAGAATACTAAGAAATGTTTGTGCACTAAAACGAGGTAGTTCGCAAAACCATAATTCATATGGTGTTTAGGTATCGCTTTAGATGGAACTCTATTTAATAGATGTGCGGTCGCTTTCTAAAGCATATCCCCAAAATGAAAGAGGTAATGCAAGGAAGCCCATCATAGATCGCACCATGTCTAACAAGGTTCGATTTCTCGCCCGACACCCATTGAGTTGAGGAGTGCCGGAGGCGCCCACCGTGATAATCCCATTCTCTTTAGATAATCAAGAAACACCGCTTAAGTATTCACCTCCTCGATCGATCAAGAATTTTAATACTTGAACCGCTTTGTTTTTCCACTTCTTGTCGAATTCTTTGAACTTTTCAAATACTTCGATTTGTGTCTTATCATACACATAACCATACCTAGAGTAATCATCGGTAAAGGTTACAAAATAGTGATAGTTCCCATGAGCACTAACACTTAGTGGTCCACAAACATCCATATGGATCAAATCCAATAAATGTTGAGCTCGCCCACTTGTCCAACAAATGGTGATTTAGTCATTTTCCTTTGAGACAAGATTCACAAGTTGCCAACTTTTGCTCATTTGAAAGACCAAGCAAATTAGACAATTGATTCATTCTTTCTCGTAAATATGACCCAATCTAGAGTGCCACAACTCTATGGAACTACGATCATCTAACTTTCTTTACTTTGTTGAATATGCAAAATATGGTTTTGTGGCATAATAGTATAAAGACCATTAACTAATACACTAGAATAAATTAAAGAAGCATCCTTTAAGATGGAACATTTTCCACCTTTTATTGAAAATTCATAATTTTCTATCCAAAACCGGAATAGAGATGATGTTCTTAATCAAACTAGGTACGTAAAACAATTGTTCAAAACAATCTTAAAACCACTATCAAGAGCTAAGTAAATGCCTCCAACAAAGCGAGAACTCTTGCTCCATTGCCCATACGTAGAACTGCTCGCTTTTGCTCAACTTCTTAGTTTCCACCATCACCGTAAATCATTACAAAGATGTGAGGAACAACCGTATCCAATACCAAGAAGTATCGCTAATGACAAGTTAACTTCAACATAGTATATACGAACCTTCAGCTTGCAAGATACTTGCAATTCCTCTTCCAATGCCCGCGGCTTGTTGCGTAAATGGCAAATGTCATTGATTGAGTATTTTTCTTTTCTTCCCAACTCCACCCCGTGCCTTCAACTTGTTTGGTTTAGATGAACCTTTCATTATCCCTTCCCTTCCCTTATATGTCTTAGCCTTTGGAGCTTTCGACGAGGAGGAACCAACAAGAAAAACAGTTTGTATTTTTCATAGTGGACTCAAGAATCACCAGCATATCGACAAGTTCGAAGACTAGTTGTCATGCTATGCATAGTGAAGTTGACGACAAAAGTGTCAAATGATGGTGGCAAAGATTGCAACATGAGATCGGTTTGCAATTCACTTCAATCTCGACTCTAGAGATCCCAACCTTTCCATAAGAGCTATCATCTTCACCCATGAGTTTGGATGAAGAGCCCTCGATCATACGACATCGAAAAGTTCCTTAGATATCGATATCTTTGTTGTCTAATACTTTCACCGCATAACCTTTGTAAACGGATAAGGACCTCATGTCGTAGCCACACCTTCATTTGCCTTTGAAGTTCATTTGACATCGATGCTAGCATGTAGCAACGAACTCAGAATCGTCATCAACATGACTTTGGTACTTGTAAGTACATCATTTGCTGCTGTCACAGGTTTTTCGAGCATTAGGGCATCCAAGACATAAGCCTTCTTTTCGAATTTAGAACAATTCTCAAATTCAACCCAATCAACATAGTTCGGACCGGTAAGTTTGTTTTGGTCAAGAATCGGGGATAATGGATTTTCGTCATTTTACGCACAAACTACAAATAAGATGCGAAAATTAGCAGACTATGGAAAATATATTCAATTAATACAAGGTCTTTAATAATTAATTGCTCCCACTATTTTATTCAAATTCCATAACCCCAAATAGAATTGGAAATCAAATTTCCTAGTAGGAATTGAGGTCCAACAAAAATATTTCATAATTCAATATTATGAAGATATGAAATATTTTATCGGTGGTCAACTCTTTGACGATTATATCTCTATATAACCCTCAATTTTGTTTTACCTCACCTTTTCTATATACCCCAATTTTATGAGCCCATATAGTACTAAGTGTCAGTTGTTCCCATCAAACATCCATGTAAATAGAGTGCCAATATGTCCCACGACTCATGGACAACATATTGGTTAATCTATTTCATGAGCATCTCTATACTCGAATAATACGCCTTTCCATCACCAAATCACCCATGACTCATGGCAAGTAATATTGTGGTAGCATCTCATGTTATTACTTTTGATGGTAGCTTGGAACAATGAATCCTATTCAATTTGTCCAATTTAACTTGAAATCGAATTTAAAAATTCTTTATAAAGAAAACTTAGGATTTATTTTCAAGACCTCATCGAAAACTATTAACTAGGCGAGTTTAATTAATGCAAATATCATCACATGATTAGCGCAAATAAGCATTAAGTAAATTCTAGCACGCAAGCCATCTTCTTTTTAAAACCCAAAGCATTAAATTAAATAAATAAAATAATGCACCATCACATTGGTCTCACCATGATCTCATGCTAACATTCATCACATGAAATAAAGCATAATAAATTTACCAAGTTGATTTAACAATTTATTTCGTTATTCAAAACATAGAATTTAATTTTGTATAAAACAATTTTTATCACATCTTTAGAATTAACGATTAATTCAAAATCCCAAAATCAAATTTAAATCTGAAAATTATGATTTATATGACGACATTCGTCATACTTTTAATAACAAAATAAACTCCAATACAATCAAACGATTTATCCATGCCAACACGCAACAATAAACATCATGTTAACGTGAACCCGGCTCGATACCATGTTAGGATCGGTCGAAAAACGCAATGAAATTAAAATTTTTCGAACTAATAAATGAAATAACGATTATTTCATTGCAACGATTTTAACGAATGTCAGTTTGTTTATTCGCTAGCAAAACAACTGCACAAATGAAAATAGAACGTTTACATCCTTAATTAACAAATCGATATAAATGATAATTAAATAAAGAAAATCTCTATCTTTTCTACCCTGCAAGAAACAATTCTTCATTATTGGAATTGTTGGGCAGCTGTAGTTCGTGTACAACGAGCCGGTCTGATCTGGAATCCATTGCCCTTTGAATAAATCGCATGTTTCGATCTCTGCACATGAAATTATGCAGAAAGTGAAGTAGCAGGAAAAATGCAGTGTGAGAAATATTTTTGAGAAACGATTTGATGGGATTCTAACCTTTGTTGGGTTGAATGAATGTGTTTGTTTGATTGAAATCGTTTGTGTATTTGCTGTTTGTGGGGTGGAAAATGAGATGAAGAGAGAAGATGGTGATTAGAGCTATACATGTTGTGTAGAAGAAGAGAGAAGCTGTATTGGCCAAGAAGTGGATTTGTTGATGTTTCTCTTTGTAGTTTGATGCTAATTTCATCTCTGTGTGTGTGTGTGTGTGTTTGAGAAAGCAAGAGAGACTAATTGAAGAGCAACAGGTAGTTCATAGCTTATAAAATTTGAGAAGTAATTAAAGTGCATGCTCAGCTTGTTTTTTGGCAGGAATAAATAGAGGCCTAGTACTGTTTCACAGATTTGTCAAATTTTGGAAACTACATAAACTAAGATCATACCCAATCAAATGATCGAGTTGGTGGAAATGGTTAATTTTTCTTTTTTGATTGAAGTTTACAGATCTTGCTCTTTTGTGCTTGGTATGCTGGGCTGGCTATCATGTGCAATCAGCCAATCATGTACTGATTATGAATTTTTCTTGTTAAAATTGAAGGGAAATGAAAGAAAAATAACTGAGATCCTTAGTTCGTGGACTTTTTTTATTAGCTGGATCTTTTTTTGAACAAAACCAAATCTTAAAATAATTATGTTTTCTAGTTTGCTCTTGTTGTTCGAATCCTGTAACACTTTATTCACTTTATTAATTTGGTTAATGACATGTCCATGCCATCTGTTCTTTTGGTGTCTTGTTTTCAAGGTTTAGTTGTGTCTTTTTGTCTTTGTTTTGTATTTGGGAGGACATGTTTGTAGGGCAAGGCACGAGGTGCAGGAAATGGGCAAGTTGGAATAAGGAATCTATGAATAGGGAATGAACTGAGATACGATTGCACCCAGGTCACAAGGAGCATTGCTCGTAGTTAAGGGTGTCTATTCGGTAAGGGTCTTTTACCCGACCCGATTTTGCATAAAATGTGCTAACCAACCCAGACCAGATTTTGTAAATCGGGTACCCGAATATACCCGACTCTGTTTTTTTCTTTTAATTTCTATATATAAATATATATTTATTGTAAGTATTAGTTTATTAGAATGAATAATATTAAATAAAAAAAAATTCTTCCTAGACACACTTTTTGTTTTGTCTTTTTGTATTTATTTATTTATTTTATTTTTATATTTGTACATAAATCTATATATTTATTGTAAATATTAATTTATTATAATAAATAATATATTAAATAATAAAAAGATAGAAATATTATTATGGAGAAGAATTGATATTAAAAATATAATTTTTTAAATTTCAGTATATATTAAATATATTATATTTAATATATATATATATATATAAATTATTTTTTTTTGTAAAAATAAATCGAGTCGATCCACTGTCATCCTTATCTCCAAGGCCCAACACCTGGCATCAAGCCCACAGAACTTTTTTATAAATACTTAGCATTGTTGACCTGTTAAAGTATCCCTTACATATCTTAGTGATTTTACCACGATTTATAATTCATGCCAAATTAAATCTAACTTGTCATCTTGAAATTTTATCATAGACAAAACAGTCAGTGATCGACATCGTAGAGGGAGGACATCGATTGTTTTGATCCCAACGAGAATCAAGTGATGAAACAAATGAGAAAACATGATTTTTTAATGAGGGTAAAGCGGTCGTTTTATGTCTCCTCTCTATGACATCATTTATATTATCGGTCGTTTTGTCCACGTAAACTTTTTTTGAGATATCAAGTCGGATTTAATTTGCCTGAATTTAAAATCGTGGTAAAATCACTAAATGATTAAGTTTGTGTATTTTGTGATAGTTTTAAAGTTCATGGGGAAAAAAAAATGGACCCAAAATTTGTGTATTTATGCGTCAATAACCCTTTCTTTTGAGTATTAGTGATAATTATTTGATTTAAAAAAAAACTTGATCACGGCATTTCATAAATTGTGTGTATGTAATTAAGGTTACTAATAAGACGCGAAGCCTAATATATTGGTAAAATATTTTCCCTTCAATCAATAGATTGTGAATCGAGTCGCTTAAAGGATTAGTATGTTAGTGTGATTTTCTTTCTTTAGTAATAACAATTTTTAATTAAGATTACTAATAAAGAACCTAAAATTTCCTCTCAAAAAAATAGAAAATAAATAAACAACCTAGAATTTATTAATTTACTTCATCGAAATTATCGGCCATCTTTCATTTCAGTTTTCTTTAATATTAATATTAAATGTTTTAGGTGATTGCAGTTACATGTTTTATTTAATGCCTTTAGCGACGTGACGCGCATCCTAGTGAAGAGTAAGTTCGTGCGATGTCCCTTCGTACATCCAGGCGGTAAAATTCGTATCGTCTTGTGATCTTAATTGAGTCAGAATTTTTTTAGAAAAAAACAAATCTATCAGGTTAAATATATTTGGGGTGCTCGAGCCCACCCCGGCCCTGCCCCTGATCACCACTATTTTTGTGATGATATTCTGTTCTGTCTCTTGATACTCTCAAGCAAAAGCTCGTTCCACGTGTCGACCGGGCCGGGCAAGCACCAATGGATGCAGTCGCTATATCCCTTCATCCATCGGTTCCCCCAGTGCACGCCCGGGTGCCCATCAACTCTCATCGACATCATTTCTGTAACATCAATAACTTCGAACTCATTGCCCCTCCATTTTCCTGCATCCCTAGCGGCCTCCACTTCCTCCGCTTGAATTTTCCTGTACTCCCAGTCGGGCCGGGCCCTATCCACCTCATCCGGCCCCACGGGCTTAGTCCGGTTGCACCCTCCTCCAGCGTTCCACGCCCCACCCTCAAAATGTGCAGGGGAATACGTCCTCACAAAACTGACAATCTTCTTGCAGTTCTTGCAGTCGTTGATGGCCTTGAATGCGGCCCGGAATGCCCTCCGGAGGGCCCAGCCCGGCCCGAGGTCCGTCACGTTTGGGGCCTGGCAGTAAACGCAGCCGATGATGTTGCCACCCTCGTACAAGTAGTTCTCCCGAAAAAACCAGTGGGCATCGGAGAAGACTGCGTAGTCGATGGATGGCAGCTTCTCCGACCACTTGATGTCGGGTTTGTCGAGGTGCATGTGGAAGCCGCCGGTGCCGGTGCCATTGACTACGTTCTCAGTGGCGGCGACAAGGAAATGCGACCACAATACAGATAGTGTGAAATTATGGTTTGGAAACTCCCATGTTGTAAATTTCTCACCCGCATCCTTTTCGATTGATTTTGGAGTTTCTACCTGCAAGATCAACTTCCGGAATCTTGAGTTAGAAACTCCAAGTCTTGTAAATAAAAACATGTCAATAAAAGTAGTCAAAATGGAGAACAATCACTCTTAGGAAATGACAAAATTACAAAGATTAAGACACTTTACCTACACAGTTACACATAATCATTTTCCACAATTAAGAGAACAAGAAAAGGTTGCCATTCGTTATGCTCAGTGCTTCCTTTATACTGTTCGATTTAAATATTCAGTTAGGGAGTGTTTACTTTTCATTATTAGCATTTTGAAGCATTGATTATTTGATGGATTAAATATATGATAAGATAATTTTTATCTATCAATCATTTGTTTACTACAAAGGATTAGTGAATGAGTAAAATTGAGATAAATATTTTTCTCTTTATTTGGAGGATTATTTCAATCCTACCTATATTGGTTGGATTAAAATTAATGAAGAACAATTTAAAAGATTAAAATAATCATGGGCTTTGGAATATCCTTAAAAGTAAACACTTGATTAAGTTTGATTAATTTTATCTTTTCAACCTAATCATATAAAGTAAACACCAACTGCGGCATTAGAGTCCAAACAATGTTGCCTAATCAATAATACATTGACATGTGAAAGCTAATTACTGTTTCAAACTTTGTCTAATTCAAAATAAAAATTGTAGAGAGAGAATGAACACCAAAGCCAATGTATATTGAATATTTCAAGAATTGTGTTGGAACCATTCAAGAGTTTCCATCTCAATGCAATACAGTTTGGAGTAGAAGATGAAATTTATACAGTTTGCGGACTAACCGTTGAAAGGAGACAAAGAAGCGATTCCATTTGATTCCGAGCTAAAGAATCGCCGATGAAAGCCATCTTCTTACCTCGGAGAATAGTAAGAAACGTTTGTGCACTAAAACGAGGTAGTTCGCATTTGTCGGGTTTCCATCTCCAATGAAGAAAATCTCGATCTTTTCTGCCGTGCAAGAAACAATTCCTCATTAATGGAATTGTCGTGCAGCTGTAATTGGTGTACAGCGAGCCGGTCTCGTCTGGAATCCATTGCCCTTTAAATAAATCACAGGTTTCGATTTCTGCACACGAAATTTTGCAGGTTGGAGGAAAAATGGATCGATTAGTTTGAGTAGAAGATTTGATGGGATTCTAACCTTTGTTGGGTTGAACGAATGTATTTGCTTTGTTGACATTGTTTGCGTATGTGATGTTTTTGTGATGGAAAATGAAAATGGTGGTTGTAGCTATACATGTTATCAAGAAGAAGAGAGAAGCTGTACTGGCCATGAATTGGAATTTGTCTTTCTTAAAGAGATGATTTTGTTGATGTTTCTCTTTGTAGATATATACTGATTTCATGCTCTCTCTCTCTCTCTCTCTCTGTTGTGGACTTGTGTTTGTGTGTATGAGAGAGAGTAAATAAAGAGCAACATGTTCATACCTTATAAATATGAGAAGTGCTTATCATGTTTTGTGGCAGGCAACAAGCAACTAGCTCCTCTATGTCGTTCGTGCCCCACAACTAGTGGTTCATTCTCTGACGACTAGTGGAAATAAGAGTAAGGATAGGATAAGTTTATTCTTAAATTTCTCAAGTTTTAGACGTCACAAGAATGAGATTTTTTATCAAAGGTTTGGTCTCCCGTGTGTGTGCATTATGAAAAACCACGGTTATATCACGATAAATTCATACGAGTTTCATGATCATCTTATATAATGTGATAAACTCATATAAATTTACCGTATGAAAAACACGTATGCACAAGAGTTTTGTCTTCATCAAATATGGAACAGGACTTACATGGATAACAATAATATACATAAAGTAATTTGCTAAGTGATTTTTGTGGATCTTGATTTAACAACATATATATGTATGGACTAATCAGAAAATTATCAAGAAGTATAATACTATTGTCGGTGACATTAAAAAAACGATAGTCAATAGTTAAGTAATTTATTGGTGATGCCAATTCATGTGTTAGGTGGATCTAACAGGGTTACCTAGAAATATAAATTAACTAATCTCCTCGAAATTATTGACTAAGCATGTGCACCACATTCATAATTACAAGATTGCTCAATATTTTATAAGTGATCATGGACTGTGTGGCATCTCCACCTCCAGAAGTTTTCTTTTTATATCTTCATTCTATTTTTATATTCAATGAACATTACAAAAATTCCCATTGAACATGTATGCATGCTCATAGCCTATTTTCCTTTCATCTAGGCTAAATATTCAAATATATATATGTACCATTCATTTAATAATTTTGTTTCAAACAATTGATTTTGACCGATTAATATCCAAAATTTATGAAATTATGCAAATATATTTTTGAACATATTTTTTGGTAACTAAGGCTAAATAGTTAATTATAACTTTGATATGGACTTGCATGTGTAAAATATGAATTTTGTTAATGCTAAGTAAGCTCAAATTTTAATTTTTTTTAAAATAATAAACCTTAAAACATGGTTGTTTTGAACTAACATCACATCAAAAAAGTTCATCTTTACACGTACATTTTCATGTCAAGCCATGTTAAATTAGCAACAATTCTACTCAACTTTTAAATACCTGAAAATTTGTATATGATAGGCTTATATAGTTTCCTATAGTTTAAAAATTAATTTTCAAAGTCAATATTTTATGATAGAATTTTAAAATGGTAGTTTTATGATATTATTGGAGTCTTTAGCCTTTCATTTAATAGTTAAAATTGATACTATTATGAATTTATTATTGTTATTGTGCACGCGATGACTGAGAAGTGGGAATTTAATCTCGACATGTTTTATTTTTCTTGAACAATTGGAGGAGACTGGGCCCAAATGCAAATTTACATAACCCATTAACATTATCAAAATTAGCCCAAGTTGATTGTGGGTGGCTGCATTGTTTATTTAGAGCACATTTTTTAAGCCCTATTAGCCCATTTAAAACAATTAAGTTAATTAATTAGTTAATAAAACCATATTATTATTATTATTATTATTATTATTATTATTATTATTATTATTATTATTATTATTATTATTATTATTTCTTTTTGAATTGTTTTAATGTTATAATGGAAGCATATATTTACTAAAAAAGTCACAAAATAAAAGACAGAAAATGTCATTTCCAGCGTATCATATATATTGGTGTAGAATTTCAGGTGATAGAATGCCAACTTTAGCGAACAAGCATATAGTGGAGAGGAATTGGATAGGCAAGAATTTAAGTCCCAAATCATTTTGGATGGACGCCATTGAAGACATCTTCGAATCTTCATTAAATCTCGAGGATTCCCACCTGAGAGAAGGCTACAACGAGGGCTACGCCGACGGCATAATCTCAGGAAAGGAAGAGGCCAACAAGTCGGGCTGAAAACCGGGTTCGAAACGGGCGAGGAATTGGGCTTTTATCGCGGCTGCGTCAGCGTCTGGAGCTCCGCCATCCAAACCGACCCGAATTTCATGTCCGCCCGAATTCAGAAAACGATCAAGCAGATGGATGGATTGCTTCAGAATTACCCGATGCTGGAGCCGGAAAACGAGTCCGTTTCGGATGCGATGGATTCGCTGCGTCTCAAGTTTAGGGTTATTTGTGGTAGCTTGAATCTCAAATTGGAGTACAACGGCTACCCGAAGGCGTCTGATGCTGCGGATATTGGGTTTTGATGTTTGCCGCCAACTGTTTGATGTTTGTCCTACAGAGAATTTGTGTGCTGATGAGCTGTTAGGAATCTCGGAGTTGTATTGGAGGATTGCAGCTTCCTTGTGAAATTGCATTATATGTCAAGCTCCTGTTTATGTTTTGGCCTCAATTCTGCTGCGTTTCTGATATGTTGTGTCGCTCTGCTTTCATAGAGAAGCTTTTCAAGTCAGTTTGTTTATTTCTCTATTATGCCAGTTTTTATCTTCTCCGGGAAAAGAAGTTCACGACCCGTGGTAAAATCACTTATTTTGGCTTTTTTACCTCAACTTGTAGGGTGGCAAATCCCTTATGATACACCAGATCCGGCTCAACTTGTTCCGACCTAGGATAATAAGCTCATGAACTTGGTCTTACTTCACCGTCGAGAAACGAAAAGTGGATCCCGCTCTAATAGCTTCAAATAAATTAAATATGTGCATTAAGATACGAAGGCTTCTTATTCCACAACCCAATCCGAATCGTAACTTGCTAGAGTTGTGGAGTTTCACATTCCGCTCTACCTTCTTTGTTATCATCCCTTTCTCCTTTTTATTATATTTTTCTCCGACCGCTCGAATGCTGTAGAAAGTTTCAGCTTTATACACAATCTTTAAGTCTATTTTGGTTTTTTCCACAAACTTTAAAAATTATCACAAAATATATTATTTAATCATTTTAGTGATTTTACCACGATTTCAAATTTATGTCAAATTAGATCTGACTTGGCATCTCAAAAATTTACTATTGACAAAGCGGTTAGTGATATAAAGACATTGTAGAGATAGAGAACATAAAACATCATCGTTTCATTAAAATTAATCAATTTTGATTTATAGGATTTATTGCGTTAACCTTCATTACAAAAATCAAGTCATCTCGTTTGTTTCATCATCTGGTTCTAGTTGAAATCAAAACAATTGATATCATCTCTCTACGATGTCGTTTATATCACTGACTGTTTTATCTATGACAAATTTTTGAGATGTTAAGTCAGATTTAATTTGGCTTAAATTTGAAATCATGGTAAATCAATAAAGTCATTAAGTTTGTATATTTTATAACAATTTTTAAAATAAAAATAAAATAAGATATAATAAGTACTCAAAATTTGTAAAATTACACATTTTTATAATAGTAATAGACGTATCATCTATACTTTTTGAGATGCTAAAACTCTTTTGGAATTTTCGAATATGATTCTTCGAATATTAATATTGGAGAAAAGATATTGATACATTCTACATAGACATGTTTAACGGTTCCGACCAGCCAGTTCGGGAAACCTTGGGAGGTCAAACACAACATTTATAACCTCATAGATAAAAACTATAACTTATTAATTTACAATCTACAAAATAATAGTAATATTATATAATAAAAAAAAAAATGGAGTTGGTGTGTGTATATATATACACACACGGCACACACCCACATAATATAACACAATGCAATATGTAAAACTTAACCTATCAACTTATATTGAAAAAATTGAAATAGTTCTTGTGAAATTCATCTCTTTGTAGAATAAAATGATATCTTTTTTCTTTTAAGAATAAAACAGTATATAAAACATATCTTTCATGTTTGGATGATGCATAGGCTGTTTTCTGGGACACTCACATGTTCTAAGTTGGCCCATTTTGGTATTTAAATTTTGACAATTACGATACCTAAATGTTCGAAATCTATCCCTACCTAAATTTTATATCAATATATATACATCACAAAGGGCCAGCATGTTGGATATATATATACATCAAAACCAATATTAGTTCTATATGTTATAAATAAATAAATAAATATATATATACATATATATATATGTTATAAATAAAAAATAACTCTGATAATTAATTTTATTGTGTATATATATCGTTTAAATGATCGACTATGAAACTAGCTCGTACCTATTTTTTAATATGGTACCTATGATGTTTAATTCTATACATCTTATTCTACATATTTAAAAGTACGATATTATCTTTATAAAAAATTTCCTTTTGGATTTATGAGAAACCCACAATCGATCGTTACCTTTGGTGCGTATTGAGTAAAACTCATGTTCATTTGCAATAGTCTACAAACCTACAAAGAACGGGTAAACAATGTTTGACAAACTAGGTATGATAGATCCAGACCTATAGAGGCGTTAGTGAGATTGTGATCTTTTGTCTATTAAAAACTCAATTTAGCACTAGAGCGTCCCAAAGAAATATAGTACAATATTTATTTTTCTTATATTTTTCTAGTTAATTAATATAGAAATTTTAAAGTTTGCATTACGATGAACTTAAATCTGAGATATTTAACTTTAGACATCAATCACTCTACCACTAGACCAATATATATATACATAGTACAATAATATTATTATTATACCTGATTGTGGAGTATGTTATGATTTAGGACCCCTACTATAAGTTGAGGAGTTGAGGAAGGCGGCCTGGAAATATTAGAGAGAAATTAGAAAAAGAATATTCTTCTGAATTTTGAAAGATTCTTTTTCAAATCAATAGTGCCAATTCCACAACTTGAAGCGAGCCACGACGACATTTCATTAGGTAAATAACGGTTCCGTAAGTAATTATATAGAAAATATATAATTTTAGTTTAATAAATTAATTTAGTGATAATTCTAATCTATAAATTAATAATACTTTAATCAAGTCCAATGAATTTATTTTCATAAAAAAGTATAATCAGCACCGAAATAACATGTAGTCCGTAAGTCATTTCCAACGATGTATGTGACTTGTGCTTTCTATATATCATTTTCCGGCGTCTCATCATGTTAAAAATTTGAAAAAAAATCACCGTCATAGAATAAATGAGATAAATGAATTAAATTGAGTACTACATACTACCTAAGGTTTGATAACTATATAATCTCTTCATTATATATGTATGTATGAATCATTTTCATTAATTAAAGTGACAATTCATGAAATATAAATATATTCTTTAGGAGCCTATCTTTTAAAGTTAGGTCAAGAACAAAAATGCCCCATCATGATAAATTCTAAGTATACGAAAAAGTTAAAATGTGATAAATGTTAAGATCATAACTTGAACTTGACGACATAAATTCAATGAGCCAAACTCCATTTATTTTTCCTTTTTATTTGTGGGAATCTATTTTCTTTTTCTTTTTTTTTAAGGACTAACATATCAATGATCAGTAACTAACACCTTTTTTTTGTCAATTAAATACAGAAATTTTAAAGGCCGCATCACGGTGGACTGAACCCGGCAGCTTCCTTTGCCGCAAGATTAAACACTCTACCACTGCGCCAACACACGCACACCAGTCACTAACACCTTTTTAATTAGGGATGTCAGCAAGAAGACATTTTGGAAAAGCTAAAATTAGATATTTCCGACAAAATATTTAGCTTAAAGATATTTATTTTTTAACAAATTGGTTGAGGGTGCCGAAGCTCCTCCCAACACTACCTAAATCCGTAGCTATATTGCATGAACGAATACAAGCAATATCTTTTTTTTTTGGGAATA
This sequence comes from Salvia rosmarinus, assembly GCA_036937905.1. Lineage (NCBI taxonomy): Eukaryota > Viridiplantae > Streptophyta > Magnoliopsida > Lamiales > Lamiaceae > Salvia > Salvia rosmarinus. The sequence goes on along the minus strand of CM072813.1, from coordinate 108,912,027 downwards.
ATCATCACCTCATTGGATATAAATTAAATTTGATGTGATCAGATGATCCTATATGTGTGGGGGTCATATGATATTAATGACACTATTATAGTAATCTAATTATGGAAAAATAAATAAATAAATAAATATTTATTAAATAAAGCAGTGGCATGTGGAGCAGCTGCTGTAATGAGAGTGCTGCTCCCACTAAGCAACGTGGCTATCAATGCCTTGTACCTCCTGCATGCAAATCCTGTTGTCCGATTGGTGATTACGTCCTAATTAATTTATTTGTAATTGTTCTAGGGTTTTTTGCACTTAAAAATATTTTTATCACATATTCATTCGTTTAATTTTATTACTATATCTGTATGTATATGTTTATAAATTATTGGCACTGCCGTGACACAAGTTGCTAATCACATGGGCGTTTGTGATCTGTGGGATTCGTCACATGTGGCCTTCTTATATTACAATTTTTTTTTTTTTGTATTTTTAGTTTAATTTAAAAATATGTATTAAGGTTTATAAATTATTCAACATTTAATTTTCGATTTTTTAATTGATAAATGATTATTATGGTTTAAGTTATTATATTATAATACTTTTTTAAATGCTATTAAAATAGTAAATTTAATAGTGGGATACAGAAAAAAAGAAATGAAAGATTAGTTACCCAATCTCAATTGCCTTTGCAATTCCTTATTTGATTTTATTTTGCTTATATGACTTTTTAATGTAAATTAAATTGTATAAGTCTTTTATATATTTATAAGCTATCTTTCTCCTGATGAATGATTTTGAGGTCAATATTCTTTTACGTGTTGAAGGTGCGTTGTGTGCGAAATAATTAATGTATTTTGTTTACAGGATAGCTGACTAAACTTGGACACATTTGATGCTTCATTTGAGACAGTATTTTGGCTTTGTGAATCTAATCATGCGTATCAATTTTGTTTTTACTTTCTAACTTTTAACTAATATTTGTTAAAATGCTTATATTTGATTAATATTAAGATTTGTATATATATATGAATCAATTCATATATATATTCACTCACCAGCGACACATTTGTAGTAATTGTCGGGCTATGTTCATCAGCAATCTAACCAACTCAACCATCCAACTTCTTTAAATATTTAATTAATTAACTTATCTTTCTTCCGCATCATCAACTAATATTCCTTCCAATCTTACTATATCTAATTTTAATGGTTTATCAATGACCACTGCAAATCATATTAAGAAAATTGAACATATGGTAAAAACTAAAGAAAAATATAAATATAGAAAAAAAATTCTTTGTGTGTATGATGAGAAAACGAGAGAATTCTAATGTGTGTATTGTTAGGATCGGGTCGAAAAACGCAGCGGAAATTAAAATTTTTCGAGTTAATAAATGAAATAACAATTATTCCATTCCAACAATGTTTATCGACTTCACGTTAACATGATGTATAAGCATAATGCATATTGATCGAATCATAGCATACCTTTCGCACTCCGTTTGATGTCGGGTTTTGGAGCAATCAATTGGTCGTTCTCCAAACTCGCAGGGATCCAAATGTCTCCCCTCTATCAAGTCCACACAAAATAGAACAAACCAAGTGTGTAGTTTTTCGCTAGCCAAACTAAACACTCAAAATTCTCTCTTGAAATCTTTGAATAGTCGAAGAAAAAACAACAACAGCCAAACTAAGCTTCTTCTTTTTCATATATATATTCACGCATACAAAGATCACATGCTAAATTGAAAAGGCATAATTGCTAATTGAAAAGTCATAACCGTGCCTTTTGAAAAGTCTCACGGTTACTCATTTTATGTTAATCAATTAACATCCATAAAATTCTTTAATTCTTATAATTAAAGAATTGATTTTTCTTAATTAGCAAAAAGCATAAGCTCTTCAACTTCCATGCGTATATATATATTTATATATATACATATACATATCCATATATATATATATATATATATACAAATGATTTCATTAGATTTAAAATTAATCAAATTAATTTTATATCTTATTAAATTAATCTAATTAATTTAATATAGAATTAGATTCAACTATTGAATCAATTCAATCGGTTCATTCTACTTTTTAGTGTGTGACCCTCTTAGGTTCACAACTAGCACTAGTAATAGGCTTGTAACAAAATACAACTTAATCGAATAACATTTATTCAATTAATTTATTCAATAAATTAATTCATTTGAAATTAACTCTTTAATTTCAAGAACCTATAAACCATGGGAACATCTAGCAAGTAGCATGGTCACCTAGCACTAGGTGAAATAGCGAGTAAACCTATTTTGATTATGAATCAACATACACGTACGGTCCTTCTATTATCTAATTTCTCAATTGGATATTGAGTATGGAATTAAATCGAAAACTCATAAATAATCTCAATAGTTACATTTTCATTAAACTCAATAACTCCTTATGAATCAATATTCATCATGCCTTGGCCAAGGTCTTCGAGTTATGAATAATGAAAACTGTAGGAAATTCTCTTGTCTCAAACAAGTAATAGATTCTTTGTTGACCACACATCAATCTCCATATTCATTCATATTACATCCAATATAAACTCTTTGATGATTGTCTTGCAATCAGAGAATATATCAAAATGAAATAGAACTCATATAAGATTACTATGGTGTCTCAAGTCAAAGGACTAATCATGTACTATCATAATTTAGTAATTCTTATTTCGATAAATCCCATATAAGAATTTCTAGCGGGTCAGTTCAGTGTACTTGTTCTCTAACAAGCACCCACATATATACACTTACGTCAACTACGTTAATATTGATGAAACGCAATATTCTCATCTTATGAGTGTGTATCATACGTGCGAGTTATTTCCAACAATTCAATGTCCTGTCTTGAATAGTCATATCACTCGGAACTAATTTTAAGACCAAAGCTTCAAAGATATATTTCATAATCACCATCATATGCGTGATCATATCTTATAACTTTTCATGATCTAAGGACTTTATCTAAAGTACATAATTTATTAAATAACAAATACTTTAGATAAATAAATGCCTTTATTAATATAATTTCCAATAAGATTAAATTTACAATTTAAAGAGTAAAAACGACCAATCTAATTGGTGCGTCGGGTGTAACTCTTTCAATCTCCCACTCGCCCTAGCACCAATCACTCGTGTATCTTAGACCCATCTTATCAAGATGTCCCTCGAATACTTTTTGTGACAAGGGTTTAGTTAGCGGATCTGCTACATTTTCTGCTGAAGCAACTCGCTCCACCACGACTTCGCCTCTACCAATGATTTCTCGAATCAAGTGATATCTTCTCATAATGTGTTTGGATCTTTGATGAGATCTTGGTTCTTTAGCTTGCGCAATAGCTCCATTGTTATCACAGTATATAGGTACTGGATCAACAGCTGATGGAATTACGCCCAACTCTTGAATGAAATTCCTTATCCAAACAAATTTTTTGCAAAGATCGATGCGCAATATATTCACCTTGATGGTTGAATCAAGAATTGTTTCTTGCTTGGAACTTTTCCAACAAATTGCTCCACCATTCAAAGTGAATATAAATCCCGACATAGATTTGGAGTCATCTTTATCACATCGAAAACTAGAGTCGGTGAAACCTCTAGTTTTAGTTCTCCATTTCGTAGATCAAAAATAAATCCTTAGTTCTTCTCAAGTACTTAAGAATTGATTTTACGACCTTCCAATGCTCTTCGCTGGATTAGACGATATCCGCCGTGACACTCGAGCATGTGTGACATCGTCGTGTGCATAACATGGCGTACATTATACTTCCTATCGCGGAAGCATAAGGTACCAGTCATTTTCTCTCCCTTCGGTGTTTGAGAGACATAGATTTAGAGAGAGAAATACCATGACTCATTGGCAAGAACCCACGCTTGGATTCTTCCATGCTAAACCTTTTTAACACTTTGTCAATGTACATGGACTGAGATAATCCAATCATCCTTCTTGATCTATCTCTATAGATTTTAATTCCAAGGATGAAGGATGCATCTCCCAAGTCCTTCATGGAGAATTGTTTTGACAACCAAACTCTTGTTGATTGCATCATTCCAACATCATTCCCAATGATTAGGATGTCATCAACATAAAGCACAACAAACACTACTGCACTCCCACTAACTTTCTTATACACACATGGCTCTTCCGGATTCTTTTGAAAACCAAACGCTTTGATTGTTTCATCGAATCGGATGTTCCAACTCCTTGAAGCTTGTTTAAGTCCATATATTGATCTTTGGAGTTTACAAACCTTTTGTTCATTCCCCTTAGATACAAAGCCTTCAGGCTGCACCATATAAATATCCTCCTTAATGTTTCCATTAAGGAATGCAGTCTTTACATCCATTTGCCATATCTCATAGTCATAATATGCAGCTATGGCAAGCAGAGTTCGAATGGACTTAAGCATCGCAACTGGTGAGAAAGTTTCCTCATAGTCAATTCCTTCTTTTTGAGTATAACCTTTCGCAACCAGGCGTGCTTTATATGTAGCCACATTTCCATCTACTCCAAGCTTTCGCTTGAAAATCCACTTGCATCCAATAGGAACAATTCCAATTGGTAGATCCACTAAGATCCATACTTTGTTAAAGTACATAGAATCCATTTCGGATTGCATAGCTTCTAGCCACTTATCTCGGTCAATGTCATAAATTGCCTCAGAATAAGTTCTTGGATCATTATCCATAGGAGGTTTTTTCTTATTGTTTTCCATCAATAAGTTCAACCTATCAGGCGGCTTAGAAACTCTGGTGGACTTTTGACGGGTTTGTGCATAAGAAGTTTCACCTTTTGTTGATTGAGTATTTTCAGCCACAACTGGGACACTTTGTGGTTCTTGAGTTTCGTCAAGTTCTACAATCTTGTTACTTCTGTTAGACATTGATGCAGAAACTCTTCCTCAAGAAAAGTAGCATTCCTCGAAACAAACACCTTTTGTTCGAGGATCATAGAAATAATATCCATAGACTCTTTTGATATCCCACAAAATTACATAAGATGGATCTCATATCCAACTTATCTCCCATTAACTTTCACATAAGCAAGACACCCCATATCCTTAGATATTTGTAAGAAGGTGTTTTGCCAAACCATAATTCATATGGTGTTTTAGGTACGACTTTAGATGACACTCTATTTAACAAATGTGTTGCGCTTTCTAAAGCATATCCCCAAACGAAAGAGGTAATGAAGTGAAGCCCATCATAGATCGCACCATGTCTAACAAGGTACGATTCTCGCGCTGAAACTCCATTGAGTTGAGGAGTGCCGAGGCGCCCACGTGAAAGAATCCCATTCTCTTTAGATAATCAAGAAACACACCACTTAAGTATTCACCTCCTCGATCGATCGAAGAATTTTAATACTTGAGCCGCTTTGTTTTTCCACTTCTGTCTCGAATTCTTTGAACTTTTCAAATACTTGATTTGTGTCTTATCAATCAAATACACATAACCATACCTAGAGTAATCGTCGGTAAAGGTTACAAAATAGTGATAGTTCCATGGGCACTAACACTTAGTGGTCCACAAACATCCGTATGGATCAAATCCAATAAATGTTGAGCTCGCTCCACTTGTCCAACAATGGTGATTTGGTCATCTTTCCTTTGAGACAAGATTCACAAGTTGCCAACTTTTGCTCGTTCGAAAGACCAAGCAATTGAGACAATTGATTCATTCTTTTCTCAGAAATATGACCTAGTCTGGAGTGCCAAAGCTCTATGGAACTATGATTATCTAATTTTCTTTTACTTTGTTGAATATGCAAAATAGGGTTTTGTGGTATAATAGTATAAAGACCATTAACCAATACACTAGAATAAATTAAAGAAGCATCTTTCAAGATGGAACATATTCCACCCTTTATTGAAAATTCATAATTTTCTCTATCCAAAACTGGAATAGAGATGATGTTCTTAATCAAACTAGGTACGTAAAAACAATTGTTCAAAACAAGTTTAAAACCACTATCAAGAGCTAGGTAAACAGTTCCTACAGCTAAAGCAGCAACTCTTGCTCCATTGCCCATACGTAGAACTGTCTCTCCTTTGCTCAACTTCTTAGTTCCCACCATCACCTGTAATTCATTACAAAGATGTGAGGAACAACCGGTATCCAATACCCACGAAGCATCGTTAACAGATAAGTTAACTTCAACATAGTAAATACCTGAACCCTTCAGGCTTGCAAGATATGCCTTGCAATTCCTCTTCCAATGTCCCGGTTTGTTGCAAAAATGGCAAATGTCATTGGATTGAGCATTCTTCTTTTTCTTCCCTACTCCACCCTGTGCCTTCAACTTGTTGGGTTTAGATGAACCCTTCATCTTTTCTTTCCCCTTCCACTTGTTAGTCTTAGCCTTTGGAGCTTTCGACGAGGAGGAGGAACCAACAAGAAAAACAGTCTTGTCCTTTTCATAGTGGACTCACCGTCACTAGCATATTGACAAGTTCGGGAAGACTAGTTGTCATGCTATGCATAGTGAAGTTGACGACAAAAGTGTCAAATGATGGTGGCAAAGATTGCAACATGAGGTCAGTTTGCAATTCAGCTTCAATCTCGACTCCTAGAGATCCCAACCTTTCCATAAGAGCTATCATCTTCAGCCCATGAGTTTGAACTGAAGAGCCCTCACATATCACGACATCGAAAAGCTCCTTAGATATCGTATATCTTTGTTGTCTAATACTTTCTCCGCACAACCTTTGTAAACGGATAAGGATCTCATGTCAAGCCACACCTTCATTTTGTCTTTGAAGTTCATTTGACATCGATGCTAGCATATAGCAACGAACACGCAAATCGTCATCAACATGACTTTGGTACTGTAAGTACATCATTTGCGTCATCATCAAGTGTTTTTCGTGCATTGGGCATCCAAGACATAAGCCTCTTTTCGAATTTAGAACAATTCTTAAATTCAACCCAATCAACATAGTTTGTACCAAGAAGTTTGTTTTGGTCAAGAATTGATGATAATGGATTTTTCGACATTTTGCGCATAATCTACAAATAAGATGCGAAAATTAGCGAGACTATGGAAAATATATTCAATTAATATAAGGTCTTTTATAATTAATTGTCTCCACTATTTTATTCAAATTCCATAACCCCAAATGGAATTGAAATCAATTTCCTAGTAGGAATTAGGTCCAATAAAAATATTCCATAACTCAATATTATGAAGACATGAAATATTTTTATCGGTAGTCAACTCTTTGACGATTATATCTCTATATAACCCTTAATTTTATTTTGTCTCACTCTTCCTACATACCTCAATTTTATGAGCCCATATAGTACTAAGTGTCAAGTTATACCCATCAAACATTCATGTAAATATAGCACCAATATATTCCACGACTCATGGACAACACATTGATAAATCTATTCCATGAGTATCTCTATACTTAGTGAAGATCACACTTTCCATCACTAAATCACCCACGACTCGTGATAAGTGATATAGTGTGGTAGCATCTCATGTCTTTACTTTTGATGGTAGACTTGGAACGATGAATCCAATTCAACTTGTCCAATTTAACTTGAAATCGAATTTTAAAAATTCTTTATAAAAGTTTCAAAAACTTAGGGTTTTATTTTCAAGACCTCATCGAAAACTATTATCTAGGTGAGTTTAATTAATGCAAACATCATCACATGATTTGCGCAAATAAGCATTAAATAAATACTAACATGCATCCTATACATAAAGCGATGGGATGATCATGGCCGTTCCTATGCGACCCGTTTTGAGCCAAAAACGGGTCAAGGTCAATCTAAGGATTTTAAAATGAAAGACATATCTATTACATCATATGTAACCCCATACATATATGGGTCTTTAAGCGCCTCTTATTTTCTTCGCGACGAACGTCCTCCAATAAAAAATTACAATGAAAATAGAAAACCTCACTTTCTATTCTACACTCATTGCATAAATGAAAACGATTACATTGAATGGAATAAGAGGCTCGCAGTCCCCATTTTAAAAACCCAAAGCATATAAAATAATAAACCATCACATCGGTATTGGCCCATGATCATCCCTAAATAAATCATGCTAACATTCATCACATGAATAAAAACATAATAAATTTACCAAGAGGAATTAATAATTTATTTCATTATTAAAAGCATAAAATTTAATTTTGGATAAAAACAATTTTTATCACACATTTAGAATTAACAAATAATTCTAAAATGCCAAAATCAAATTTAAAACTGAAGATATCGATTTATATGACGACATTCGTCATAAAAACGATATCACATTTGTCTAACACTCATTTAGACAAAACTTGAGATAAATCTCAATCCCACGTGGCGACTCGAGTGAATGGAACACATTGAGGCAGTCCTAAACACCCATGGTGGCCTCGGCGTCACACACCTCAGTCAGCCATGGCTGTCTCCTACCACAACACGTCCATTTACTTGACGCTCACAAAATGTTTGATGAAATACGGCAAGGCAATATTCATAAACACTCATGCGATTTTCAGTTTTCGTTCATGCTATCAATAACAAAATAAATTCTAGCATAATTAACAATTTATCCATGCCAACACATAACGATAAACATCATGTTAACGTGAACCCGGGCTCTGATACCACTGTTAGGATCGGGTCGAAAAACGCAGCGGAAATTAAAATTTTTCGAGTTAATAAATGAAATAACAATTATTCCATTCCAACAATGTTTATCGACTTCACGTTAACATGATGTATAAGCATAATGCATATTGATCGAATCATAGCATACCTTTCGCACTCCGTTTGATGTCGGGTTTTGGAGCAATCAATTGCTCGTTCTCCAAACTCGCAGGGATCCAAATGTCTCCCCTCTATCAAGTCCACACAAAATAGAACAAACCAAGTGTGTAGTTTTTCGCTAGCCAAACTAAACACTCAAAATTCTCTCTTGAAATCTTTGAATAGTCGAAGAAAAAACAACAACAGCCAAACTAAGCTTCTTCTTTTCTTCATATATATATTCACGCATACAGCATCACATGCTAAATTGAAAAGGCATAATTGCTAATTGAAAAGTCATAACCGTGCCTTTTGAAAAGTCTCACGGTTACTCATTTTTATGTTAATCAATTAACATCCATAAAAATTCTTTAATTCTTATAATTAAAGAATTGATTTTTCTTAATTAGCAAAAAGCATAAGCTCTTCAACTTCCATGCGTATATATATATTTATATATATACATATACATATCCATATATATATATATATATATATACACAAATGATTTCATTAGATTTAAAATTAATCAAATTAATTTTATATCTTATTAAATTAATCTAATTAATTTAATATAGAATTAGATTCAACTATTGAATCAATTCAATCGGTTCATTCTACTTTTTAGTGTGTGACCCTCTTAGGTTCACAACTAGCACTAGTAATAGGCTTGTAACAAAATACAACTTAATCGAATAACATTTATTCAATTAATTTATTCAATAAATTAATTCATTTGAAATTAACTCTTTAATTTCAAGAACCTATAAACTATGGGAACATCTAGCAAGTAGCATGGTCACCTAGCACTAGGTGAAATAGCGAGTAAACCTATTTTGATTATGAATCAACATACACGTACGGTCCTTCTATTATCTAATTTCCCAATTGGATATTGAGTATGAAATTAAATCGAAAACTCATAAATAATCTCAATAGTTACATTTTCATTAAACTCAATAACTCCTTATGAATCAATATTCATCATGCCTCGCCAAGGTCTTGAGTTATGAATAATGAAAACGTAGGAAATTCTCTTGTCTCAAACAAGTAATAGATTCTTTGTTGACCACACATCAATCTCCATATTCATTCATATTACATCCAATATAAACTCTTTGATGATTGTCTTGCAATCAGAGAATATATCAAAATGAAATAGAACTCATATAAGATTACTATGGTGTCTCAAGTCAAATGACTAATCATGTACTATCATAATTTAGTAATTCTTATTTCGATAAATCCCATATAAGAATTTCTAGCGGGTCAGTTCAGTGTACTTGTTCTCTAACAAGCACCCACATATATACACTTACGTCAACTACGTTAATATTGATGAAACGCAATATTCTCATCTTATGAGTGTGTATCATACGTGCGAGTTATTTCCAACAATTCAATGTCCATCTTGAATAGTCATATCACTTTAACTAATTTTAAGACCAAAGCTTCAAAGATATATTTCATAATCACCATCATATGCGTGATCATATCTTATAACTTTTCATGATCTAAGGACTTTATCTAAAGTACATAATTTATTAAATAACAAATACTTTAGATAAATAAATGCCTTTATTAATATAATTTCCAATAAGATTAAATTTACAATTTAAAGAGTAAAAACGACCAATCTAATTGGTGCGTCGGGTGTAACTCTTTCATGTATAATTATGACAATATTGGTCTTTATTTATTGAGAATAAAAATATAAAAATAGTGTTTTTTATATTTACAAAAACAGATGTTTAACAAGATGCTCATATGAAAAGTTTCTTCACAGTCTCGTCCTTTTATATATATATATATATATATATATATATATATATATAGGGAAGGTTAACGTAAGAACCATTTTTATCGTGAGAACATGAAAATCAAAAAATGATGAATTCATTGTGAAAATTGATGAATCCACTGGGAAAGTTATTGAATCCAAAAAAATAGAATTTTCGCCCTCATGGGATTCGAACCCGGGTGAAAATTTTGAAATTTGGAATTCAGTAACTTTATCAACATATTCATCAACTTTCATAGCAAATTCATTTGGTTCTTAGTTTTTAGGATAAAAGTGGTTCTCATTTGAACCTAACTCTCTCTCTATATATATATAATCTATACATTTATAAGATGACCTAACACTCAAATTGAATTAGATAGTCTATAAATTGGTGTGGGCTCAAATGGGTGTGGGTGCTGTTGAATTGCTTGGTGGATAGGGTGCATAATTATCTAGCCTCAATAACAATGCCACCCCAATTTTCTGAATTATATTCACAATAAAAATCACTCTTTTCTTTTTTTGAAAATAAATTTTTATGTGAAATTGTAAATACTTGATAATTATACAATTCAATTTTGACTTTCATGGTATAATGATCATGACGTGACTACAAGGGCTTGCATCCACGATTACATATAATCTCGTCTATTAACGTACCGTACAATTGTACATCAAACAAATACTCTCACCGTCCCATCCAAAACGGTTCATTTCTTTTCGACATGTTATTTAGGAGAATGGTATAAAATGATTAAATTGATAAAAAAATAGATATGTCCCACAACTTTTGAAGAGATAATTATTTTCTAAAAATGAAACATGTCATCTTGGTTGTGACAACTCAAAAGAAAAATATATCATCTTGGGTGGGACGGAGGAACTATATTTTCAATTGTTGTTTAAAGCCTATCAAGCAAATAAGCATTTCCAAATTTATTTGATCATTATAAAGTTAGACACAAGTTATGAGTTTGTTTTCCATTGCCAACATATATATTAATATTGGGAGAAAAAGTGTTTTATTGTATTATTTGTGTGAGATCGGCATATAATTACTCTGTACTTAGGTCATACCTCAGCTCTAATAATTTCTAATACCTTAGTAGATATCAAATAAAATTGCTGTATATTATAATTGCAAATCAATTATGACAGAATAAAGAGTCACTAATAATTAAAAAAGGGCTGTTATTATAAACCATGTTTGAAAGAGTTGGAAAAATCTTTTTCCTTATACAGTGAGAACTGAACAGCAGATATTTTTTGGAGTCATAATGTGAAAATTATTATTTCCTATTTTCGTATGGTCGACTTTGAAGTTGAATGAAATCTGGGCGATGGCTTTTTTTTTTTTGAAATTTGACTTATTATAGATCCAAATCTCATTTTTGTGACACGTTTATTGATCTAAGTGGAGAAATTTGTGCTGCTCGTGCAGTCAGTGGACTCAATCATGGCGTAAACGGTGCTTAAAATATTTAATTAAAAGGTCAAACTTAGCCATCTTTATTGAGTATCCATGTTCCATTAATCACATTTTATTTATTAATTAAACTAAATGGACCCTCGATTTAAATTTTCATATATATATATATATATAGGGTTGGGTTCCTAGCATCTGGCCCCGGATAGTATGTAATCTTTCAATCTGAGACCACACATTTTGAACACGTGACGCACCAAAATTTGACACGTGGCAATCCATTTTTCGCTCGGGGCAAAATGGGAACGCACCTGGGTATTGGGTGCCGTCCGCTATTGGTAGGGAGTTCGCGAGCGTTGGGGTCTCATGGGCCGAGTTTGGGTTGATGCACAACAAAACACGATAATGCATACGAATAGCATGACAATGTATTTAAATGAACACAAAACGCATCGTCCCAACCGGCCGGTTGCGATAATGGCGGTAGGTGGACGCTGGGTTGGCTCGACGCTGTAAGGTAAGGCTGGTGCACGCCAAATGAAGCGAGACATTGGGTTTGGAAGAGCCACAACAAAACACAAAATGCATATGAAATAACATAACACCGCATTCACTGAACATAAAAGCGCATCGCGTCCAACCGGCGCCAGGTGGGAACAAGCGAGCGCTGAGTGTGTTTCATGAGAACGAACGCGATGCGTGCTCGGGCGCCAAGCACGCTTGGCGCGAGCTCTAATCACATGCATTATTCTCTTCAATGCATGCATTTTTGTTCATTTCAATGCATTATCATGTTCAACTAAATGCATTGTTTGTTTTTCGCAATCACATAACAAATCAAATTACTAATCTACCCTTAATGAAGCGAAAATTAACGAAATTAAGCTTAAAAAGTCCGAAAAATCGAACCATATGATATATTAGATGAGTGGATGAGATTGAGTCTTACATACTATCACGGGGCATTATATGATCTATCCTCTATATATATATATATATATATATATATATATATATATATATATATATATACTAACGTGTAACCCATCGAGTTTATCGTTGAGGATTGTGAATTTAAATTTCGTTTAAATGACATAATGACAAAATGACATCAATATAGCCCCATGAGGTGGTACATGTAGCAAAAGAATAGTGTGTTTATCGTTGAGGGATTGTGAATTTAAATTTCGTTAATACTATTTAAGTCAAATATATCGCTCAAAGCTTATTTAAAGTTAAATTTAAATTTGATTACATGTATGTCTCCATCTCAAATGCTTGTTTTTTTTTTTTTTATCAATTTAATACATAAATTTAAAGATCATGTTACGGTCAATTGATCTCATATAATTAACTATTATACGATTAAACCAACACACATATCAAATGCTTGTCACTCTCTATTAATTTAAATGAAGTCACTCTCTATTAATTTAAATGAAGCCATAACATTTGACTGTTAGAGATGAAAATTAAGCAATATTAAACTCAGCATCCACATTAATCGGGTTTCGCTTGAGTTCAATTTTAATTAAAATTATAAAATATTAGAGTTATCGATTGCTTGAATTATAAAATATTGGTCGGAGTAATTCGAAATGAATAATATTATTTGATGTTTGCGTGGTGCTATAGCCTGACAAAAGAACTGCAGCTGTCTCTCAAGTTTGTCAACTACGCAACTATGCACATGTGGAGGGAAAATAAACAAAAAAATAGACATTTTTTTTCGATTAGAAAATTCTTAATTTGTTTATATATCAAAAATTATAATTAGAACCATCAAATTTACAAATTACATAAATTCTATTATGTGTATTCCTCTTACTAAAGTTAGAGAAGAAAAGAATAGTTTGGTTTTAACTTTTATGTAATTTATAAATTTCATGATGCCAATATAAAATATTACCATAATTTTACCACTTCAATTATTTAACTTAACTCACATAGTTTCTTTAATTACAGTCATGACAGCTTCAAAATTTAATGGTATAATCTGTGGTCAAAAGGTCAGGAAGTCTGAATGGAAGCTGTAATTATTATCCTAAATTTGGTGCATCATGTTGTAAATATTATGGATATATTATAATACTAAATATATATATTTATGTAAAATATTCAGTGTTGAATTGTCTATAAAGTAAATACGAACTTGGTAAATATACATCGAGATTATACTAAATTAATTTAAAAAAATTCATTTCAAAACTTCAAACACAAAAATGGAGCCATCCAAATAAAGCTTGCATTTTATTTTATTTAATGCATACATATCATATCAAATGGAATTTTTTCTTTACTTCAAAAAATTCCAAAAAACTTGAAAATGCAAAATCAACTCATAAATCTATACAAGATCGTTAAAAGAACGATCTTATATACATGATTCCCAAGTTAAAAAAAATCGTTCAAAGAACTCAAAATCAAAATGGCAATTCTTTTATTTAATTAACATTTGCAAAAGACGAATAAAAAAAGGAATATAGAGGTGGGTGGAGAGTCTATTTTACCAATGACAAACAGCCATCTCTCAAAACAAAAACAACAGAGAATAAAAAATAATACATTACAGGTCAGCAGACAAGACATGAAGCTTCTCAACATGGTTTAGGATGCAAACCTGGCTCTAATTAGTAGTCATTAACCGCTTGTTAATCGTCACCGACACTCGGTAGTGGTGAATCTTGTGACCCTTTTCCATTTTTCTCGTTTTTAATACTTTTTTTGCAGCCATTTTTATATGAATAAAGATTGGTTGTTGAAGAAAAGAATGCAACAAACCACACACACGCTTTTCAGTTTGACTGGGGGGCTTAGTTTTAATCTCATCTTCATCATAGATTGATCAAAAGTTGATTAAAAATCAAAACTTGGATTATTATTTATATTTGATTATTTGTTAAAACAATGCACTGAACCTTCCATCTGCCTCACCACTGACAGTGGAAGCTGTATAATTTGCATTCTGTCTCACCTTCTTTATTAGCTCACATTAGCATATTCTCTTCCTCTCTCTCTCTCTCTCTCGTTTGACTTGATGATTGATACCTCAGTTATAACTGAATTTCTGGAGTCTGTGCCATTCCTCTTCTGTTTGAGATCCAGATTTTGGTGAATATACATATATTGTATATATATTTATGTGAGTATTATGTGTGTGATAAGTGATAACTGTTTCTGTTTCCGTTTCTGTTTATAGAAAATGATGGTTATAAACTTATAGACAGTGTATAAAGCTTCAACCTTTAACAGTTGTGAGGTCAACCCATTTCCTTTTTTCTCCAGTATTTCCATTTGGGTTGCATTTGATCACACTTTTTCCATAACAATCCCAATTATGGCACCAAATTCTGTGGTCGTCACGCTAGAGAAAACCGATAACATCTCATTGATAGAGGTGAACGACCCGCCAGGTGCTCGATCGAAGTTCGCAGAGAAGCAAAAACACGCAAGCCCCAAACAATTCACATGGCTGCTTCTCTTGAAAGCAAACAGGCTCGCCGCCTGCATCCCGTGGCTGGCGACGGGCCTGCTCAAGGTCTTTGGCTCGATCAAGAAGCGCATTGCTTCGTCTGATTCGAACCAGGAGGATCCGAGGTATAAAGGGAGGTTGTATGTGTTCATAAAAGTGTTTCTTGCTGTTTCTCTGATTGCATTGGTGATTGAGGTGTTTGCTTACTACAATGAGTGGGATTTGAGCGCGGTGAATCCGTGGGAGGTCCCGAATCTCGTGCAGTGGTGCTACATGTCTTGGTTGAGCTTCCGAGTCGAATATGTGGCTCCCATGATTGTCACATTGTCCAAATTCTGCATCGTTTTGTTCATGATCCAGTCGTTGGATCGCCTCGTGCAGTGCTTGGGGTGTTTTTGGGTGAAGTTGAATCGTCTGAAGCCCGTTGTCGAGGGGGAGCCTTTTGATATCGAGGATGGCTCGAGTTTCCCCATGGTTCTTGTTCAGATTCCTATGTGCAATGAGAAAGAGGTAATGTGAGGAATGAATCAGCTCTTGTTTTATGATCTTGATTCATTTTCATGAGATTTTCACTCTGATTAATTATCATCATTGTGCTAATTAGATGATTCCTATGTGCAATGAGAAAGAGGCAATATGATGTAATTTAATGAAAGAATCAGCTCAAATAGAGTAGATTCTTGTTTTATGATGATCTGGATTCGTCCTGATGAGATTCTCGCTCTGATTGATTATCATCATTGTCTACTGATTAGATTCATCATTTTTGAATGAAGGTGTTTGAGCAGTCGATTGGCGCTGCTTGCCAGCTGGATTGGCCGAAGGATCGGTTTCTGGTGCAGGTGTTGGACGACTCTGACGACGAGCTTTGCCAGCGTTTGATACGTGAAGAGGTGATGTCGTGGAAGGAGAAAGGGGTGAACATAATCTATAGGCATAGGTTCATCAGAACTGGCTACAAAGCAGGCAACCTTAAATCTGCAATGTCGTGTGAATATGTGAAAGACTATGAATTTGTGACAATATTCGATGCAGATTTCCAACCCAATCCCGATTTCCTCAAACTCACCGTACCTCATTTCAAGGTATTGATCATCAATCAGTTGATGATAAAAACTGTGCTTCTTGGAGTTTGCAGTGTTCATGTTTCTCTGTTCGCCTCGTTTCAGGGAAAGCCCGACTTGGGGCTTGTGCAGGCGCGGTGGTCATTCGTGAACAAGGATGAGAATTTGCTCACGAGGCTCCAGAACATCAATCTGTGCTTCCATTTCGAGGTGGAGCAGCAAGTGAATGGCCTATTCCTCAATTTCTTTGGTTTCAATGGGACTGCCGGTGTGTGGAGGATCCAGGCGTTGGAGGAGTCCGGTGGCTGGCTCGAGAGGACAACGGTTGAGGACATGGACATAGCCGTCCGAGCCCACTTGCACGGGTGGAAGTTCATCTTCCTCAATGACGTTAGGGTCCTCTGTGAGCTGCCAGAGTCGTATGAGGCCTACAAGAAGCAGCAGCACCGGTGGCATTCCGGCCCGATGCAGCTCTTTAGGCTATGCCTGCCTCAAATCTTATCTTCAAAGGTATATCAAGAATCTCTACTATCCCCTTCTTAAAGTAGAGCAAAAACTTGTGTACATCCGAATGTATGGTGCATTCACTCCAATTAGGGCTTAATCACCGTGCATCCAGATGCATCCTTGTGTGCCTCTTTTAGTAGTGATTCCATTCAAAATTATTAGAGCTTCATAAATTCTTATTGAATCTATTTGTTGTTCTTGTTGTTGTTTGTTGTATATCTACAGATATCATCTTGCAAGAAGGCGAATTTGATATTCTTGTTTTTCCTGCTGAGGAAACTGGTGCTCCCATTTTACTCATTCACACTCTTCTGCATCATACTCCCTTTAACGATGTTCATACCCGAAGCCGAGCTACCGGCATGGGTGATCTGCTACGTCCCGATCATCATGTCGATCCTCAACATCCTCCCCGCCCCAAAATCCTTCCCGTTCCTCATGCCATACCTCCTCTTCGAGAACACCATGTCCGTGACCAAGTTCAACGCGATGATCTCGGGCTTGTTCCAGCTCGGCAGTGCCTACGAGTGGGTGGTGACGAAGAAGACGGGCCGGGCGTCTGAGTCGGACCTGCTCAGCCTCGCGGAGAGGGAGTCGAAGAATCAGAACGAGGAGAAGATCCAGAGACGGCTCTCCGAGTCGGGCCTCGAGATGCTCGAGAAGATGAACACAGCGCCTGTCGCGATGAAGGCGAAGAAGAAGTCGAACAAGATTTACCGGAAGGAGCTCGCGCTCGCGTTTCTCCTGCTGACGGCAGCCGCGAGGAGCCTGCTGTCGGCGCAAGGGATACATTTTTACTACTTGCTGTTTCAGGGATTGACATTTTTGGTGGTGGGATTGGATCTGATTGGAGAGCAGGTGATCTGAGATGGGGGGTTGGGGGGGAATGGTGGTTGTATTTTTCATGATTTTTAATTTTATATATGTGTTTTTGGACATGTATTAGTTTGCATTACAGTTGAAGTAATTGTCCAGTTCAAGAGGAATACAGGGTTCTCTGTTATGGACTGGATTTCACTTATCACATACACAAAAACACACCTCAGAAGTTGAAGAAGTAGCAAAAGTAGATTTGATTCTTTAATTGTATAATTACATGGATTGTCACTGTTTTAAGTTATTTATTTACTATTGAATATAAATAACATTTTTTCTGAATTGGGATCTTGATTCTTGAATAGATGCAACTTTTATTCTAAGATTTATGTTCTTGATTTTGTGCCTTGTTAGAGAAAAATGTGTGAAAGAAAAATCTTGTAATTAATGTTTCGTTTTTATTGAATAATACACGCCACGTGTTTATAATGACAGATTTTGATATATACTCGATTAGTTGGAGATGAAATGTCTTCATGATAGAGAATTGATAAATTCAAGGCTTGTTTGGTTTGTGTTTTTAGTATAGTTTTTCTGCAACCAAATTGACAATTAATTAATGGGTTTTTGTTTGAGAATGGAAATATGTTTGGAGCAGTTTCAAAATTTAAAAGTTATATTTGAAAATGAGCTCATATTGGGTTGTTGAACTTTCTTCACATTTTACTTTGGACTCGCTTTAAATTTTTTGATATAAAAGAAGAATATATTAGTGGTGGAATTTTATGAAATAAAGTTGAAAAACTTTATAATCTGATAATATAATGAAATATTTTGTCAAACTCAATGTATACATAATAAGTTGCTAGTATAGTTTTTGTACCTAGGCTCACACAACAGCACCATCTTTTTTTAGTATCTTTTCAATCATGTGTAGTTTGATTCGTATTAGTTTCTTGCATATAGATAAAGTAATTTTTTTTTTTGAAGAAGTATTATCCTTGACTTATTTTTATATTTATAATTTTTTACCGTCCTCTAACACTTTTTTCAATTAATTATTGAAATAGAATATTGACTTATTTTTTCAGTTCATACTTATAAATTAATATATAAAGTAAAGTGATTTTCCGTCGAATCTCAATAGGTTATACACTAGTATAAACGAATAAATCACTAGCTAATTATAATATAATGTAATTCAACGGCTACACATATCTTTTTTTTTGTCAATTAATACAGAAATTTTAAAGGCTGCATTACGGTGGACTCGAATCCGAGATCTTTGGCATCGGGCATTAACCACTGGCTACACATATCTTTTTTTTTGGTCAGATCTTTTAAAAGGCGTCACGACTCGAACCAGGACCTTTGGCTCAACCACTCTACCACTGGCCAACACACACACACATATCTTATTGTCAAAACATCGAAACTAGATATTTTTTTCAGGTAGTTAATTTCGACATGTGGAATAAAATTATTCAAAGAAATAACTTTCTGATTATTCTTATTAATTTATTGATTTTATCAATCAGTTTAAATAAGTCGAATCCTTTATTGCATTATTGTGCAGCATATCCTAAGTTTAGTCACGTCATGCTAAATTATTTGCATGAAAGTCCCTTATGTTTTGACTTGAACATAATAGTCCCAACATCTTAATAGGTATTGCTCGAAGTTGGATAGATTAGTCTTAAAATATTCTCCTTAGTTTAAAATGCATTTCCGAACGTCACTAAATGTGACCCAAATAGACATTCGAACTAAATTGACCCAAATAGACAAAAAAGGAGGAGGATTAGCTTTCAAAATTATAACTAAAAAAATCAATTCGATTATACCGAATCAAATACTCGAAGGGTGTTTACTTTGCATGATTAGGTTGGATAGATAAAATTAATCCAACCTAATCAAGTGTTTACTTTTAAGGATTAATATTTGAGGATATCCCAAAGCCCTTGATTATTTTAATCATTTGAATTGTTTTCCATTAATTTTAATCCAACTAATATAGGTAGGATTGAAATAATCCTCCAAATAAAAGGAGAATTATATATCCCAATTTTAATCATTCACTAATCATTTGCAGTAAACAAAGGATTGATAGATAAAAATTATCTTATCATACATTTAATCCATCAAATAATCAATCCTTCAAAATACTAATCATGAAAAGTAAACACTCCATAATAGCTCAATAATACCTGTCTCAATAACCAAGCTGAATAGGATATTTTGGGTAGAGTTGTAGAGACATGAAAATTGTGCAAAGTTTCTAAAAACATGAGAATATTTTGGGTAGAGTTGCAGAGACATGACAATTTGGTGCATTTTGTTTTTACACTATGAATCATTAAAAATTCACTATAAGAAATCGAACAAAAATCAAATCAACTGTTACCCCCCCCCAAAAAAATATTTAATGGGCCGGTCTTGAATATGAGGCCCAAATGCGGTTGCATTTTCCCGCCAAGAGGCCCACACTCGCAGCAAACTGCACCAATATTTTCTTTCACACTTCCAATCTCTGTCTTCGACGTTGCGCTCAATTCCCCCCACTATCAATTATCGAAAAGGTCAATTTTTTCTACTTTTCATCCGTTTTCTGTCGTTTTCTTTTCCAAAATTTGCTCCCAATTTCAGTTTACTTAATCGCAATCAGTTAAATTCTCATCTCAAGAAAGGAATTTTGGGGGTGTTGATTTTTTTTCCTGTTAGTGAAGCCTAATTTTGTCTGCGCATTTCATTTTGATTTTTTTATGGTAACTAGGGTTTGGGATTACTTCTCATGCATGTTTATCGGATGATTCATCCATGTGATTCCATTTCTCAGTGTTGGTAGTTAATCTTATTATTATCGTTATTTTTTTTGAAATTTCCAGCGATTAAGTTTGAGAGCTGCTGTGAAGATGGGGGATGAAAAGGATGCTTTTTATGTCATACGGAAAGGGGGTGTTTTAGGAGTGTATAAAAGCATAAGTGATCTTGAATCCGTTCTTCGAACTTCTGTAATTTTCTGAATCTTTGAGCCCGTTTTCAGTTCAACTACTATATGCATTTTATTTTGCTATCACTTTTTTTTAATGTTTCTTATATTGCAGGCATTTGCATTTTGAGTCTGTAAGATGCTACATTATGTATTACAACTGCAAGCAAGCAAGGTTTACTGCTATTGGAAATTGATATTCTAGTAGATATTGGTGCAAAGAGCAAGTGAATGATGTTTTTGTTTTTATGAAATGATAAACACGTTGGGCGCATCTTTGAAATTAAGTGCGTGTAGAGTTCCTCGGGTTTCAGTTAAAAGATTTTAGCAACATCACTTTCTGCTAACTTTTGAAAAAAATATTTTGATGATTGGTGAATGGTGATCACCAAATATGATTTGACCAATTTTATATTTTAGGTTTTACGTGTTTTCTAGATGAAGCATTCTTTCCAATACGAACACGTTGCAGTTGTAGACTAGACTGTCTTGGTTCACAAGAGACGCTTACATGTTTGTATGTGAACTGGGGAACTAGTAATAATGTATTGTTGGTTTTTTATGTGAATGATTCCCTTGTAGGTAAACGATACTTCTGTAAGTGTTTTTAAAGGATATGGTTTGTCAAAAGAAGCTGAGGACTTTCTCTCGTCTCACGGACTCAAGAATGCTATTTATTGTATTGGTGCTAGTGACATGCAAGACGATCAAGATCTTTTTGGCCAACTTATCACTTGCACTTTTCGGGTAAGGTTCTGCACTGTCAATGCTGAATTGTTTCAGATGTCTCAAATTTATTTGTTTTGCATAGCTTAAGTAGACCCTTTGAAGGTTGCAAATACGGCAATAATATTTTATGCATTAGATCTTTCATCTCTGAGACCATATGGTGTATAAATATATAATGACAACTTTTATTCTATCCAGGAACCAAATTCTTTAAATAATAAATCAGCTAGCAAAAATCATGTGGAGAAGAGGCCACAGGTAATATATCTGATTTCTTGGTAGCAATTTGCAGCAGTGAGTAATTTATGCAATTATGAGTCTGCTTTCAGTTCTACGACTTCTTTCCTTCAATGTGTTATGCGTATGATTCCATATAAAAAGTTTCTGAATTTTTACTTCTTTCTCCACAGGAGGTTGTTGGATCAGCTTCTTTTCCGGCAAATCCTCAGCTGAAGCATGGAAAGTTAGATAATTTCCTCCAAGTTCCTCCAATTTCTTCCTATTGTGTAAGTTTTCTAACATGTTAATTAGATTTGTATTCTCAGTGTCTTACTCATATCCATATCATGGTTTTTCTCATGCCCTGAAGGCAGGGATTAGAATGAAACTGGTCTTAGGGTATTTGATGTGCTGGAGCCCCATTTTTTATGTATTTGGATTATGTTCAACAATATTTCCTTTGTTAATCAAATTTGTGTTTCAGTTTGGCTAGTTTGTTAGAATCAGTTGACTTATCTTCATGATGAGTGTTTCCCTTTGCAGTGACTATATATCCTAGGATTGTAGTCATTAGTTATCAGAGAGAATTGTCTTAGTGATTTGGCAGATTTTCTGCTTGGGCAGGAAGGCTTCCGCCTGCAATTTCATATATTTCTTCTCTTTCTCATCGAAATACCCATCACTCTATCAGAACTTCTTTCTACTCCATCAGGCATGGGCTCATATTTTTGCTCAGGCTTTATCCTTTTTATATGTACTTGTTTATGCATTCGACAGTATCTAAGTTGAGGCGGTGATGCAAATTTCACAGCTTGATTTACCATTTAATGTGCAGTGTTCATGTATTCTCGAGTTTGATGGTGCTTCTAAGGGCAATCCTGGACAAGCTGGTGCAGGGGCTGTGCTTCGGGCAGCCGACGGGAGCATGGTACGTTTGTTGCCTGCCAACTCTAGATTCATATGAGCTCTTATTTTATGATGTATTTGCTTTTATGTCTTATACAACTTTCAAGGTGAATCTCTGCTGGACTGAAAGTCTGGAATCACATGAATCTTTGAGTTTTTCTATCTAGTTGCTCTAGGGGGCGCTCTTTGGTTACAACACGACATGATCTGACCTTTTACTTCCACACTTGATACTTCTAGGTGTTTAGATTGCGTGAAGGAGTGGGTATTGCAACTAATAATGTCGCTGAATACAGAGGTTGCATTTTGGGGTTAAGATATGCTCTTTCAAAAGGTTTCAAACATATATGCGTTCGTGGAGACTCCAAACTTGTTTGCATGCAGGTATTAGCCTATTCCTCTCCCTTCATCTTACCTCTTTCATTTATTTATCTCCTTTATTTATTCTGAAACTATATATATAGATATACTAACAAATTAAACACAAAAAGGATTTGATCGAAATACTATGTGTATCAGCGAGTTACAATCCCTCCACAGCAGCCATTGCACTTGAACGTCCTTTTACTGATTATTTAACTATTCTTCATATGACTTATTGTTTCTTTCTTTACTTACTACATCATCCCATTGACAGGTTCAAGGTCAATGGAGAACCAAAACACAAAATATGACTGAATTGTGTAAGATAGCTAAGGAGCTCAAAGATCAATTTTTGTCTTTCCAGATACTGCATATCGAAAGAGTAAGTTGAAACGACCAATCCCTCTGTATCTTTTTAACGCAAGAAATGCATCACTTCTAATTGCTACATTCAGCTTACATGGAATAATACACTTTCAGTGACTAGAGTGGTTTGCATACAACTAATTCAGTATTTGGGTTGTGAGTAATTTTTACCTGAGTACGTTGCTTGATTTCATGCTGATGACTTGTTCTTTTTTAGTTATATGGGCTTTTCTTTGTTGTAACTGTGAAGCATTATACTGAAGGAAAGAATCGCAGCAGTAGATTCAATCGTTCTTGCTATATCTGATATTCAAAACAGTGCATCTTTTTTTCTGTTGTACATTTGCCTTCAAGGGCTTGTACTGTGTCATATTTATAAGCTGTCGTTATAAAGCTCATGAGTCGACATACTACATTTTCAGGAGGGCAACACCGAAGCTGATGCCCAAGCAAACTTAGGAGTGCATCTAAAGAGTAATCTCATTTCAATCTTCTTCATTTCTGATATTAGTCCTCTTCATAACAAATGTGCTTTAATTAACCATATGCAATTATTGCAGCGGGCGAAATTCAAGTGGAATGTGACATGAAATAACGACCTAAGATGCATTTTGTTCTGGCTGTTGTGGTGAACAAAATCGAAATTGTAGATAAGTTATTATGAATCTGTTTGTAGTTAAAATGTGTGGAGAAATGGATTTAGATGATATTGCTCATTTGTGATTAATTCAGAATATCTATTAGAAGAGCTGCTGCATCCTTCTATATATGTGCACGGGTTTCACTGTTTTCCCCCAAAAATGAGAGCACAAAATTAGAGAACTATTGAAGATTTGTTGATAGGATGATGATATATCAATGATCTTTGAGCAATTTAAATGTTGGACCATCTACTTGTCGTATTTCAATCTTGTATGGTATAAGGTGTTCGTTAAGGAATTATTTTTTATACATGTTCGATAAATAAAATGTGAAATATCCACGTTCTTCTCAAAATAAAAAGGAAATAGTATGTCTGATTGTGTAAATAGTGAGTTCTTTTTTTTGGTAAAATATACATTGATTAACTCGGAATGAAGTATTAGTAGGTTTGGCATTCGCAACATATATATACTTATTTCCAAAGTTCACAATAATCTTTACTGTTTGATTTATTTATATATTTGGTTGAATATATATATATATATATATATATATATATATATGAGTTAGTTATAGAGAACCACCTCTTAGATAAGAACTAAGAACCAATAACTACCGTTAGATTAAGTAAGATCGGACGATACATAATTATTTAATGATAAAATAGCCAAATCACTAAATTTTCGTTATTTGGATATTACATTCTATTTTTCGTTGTTCATATAATTCATGTTGTTATGCATATAATCATAGTTCTTGTGCATGCTATTCATTCCAATTCATTGTTATATTCATGTAATTCATGGTGTTATGCATATAATAGTAGTAATTATGCATACGAGAATAATTAAAATCAATATACAAATCCCTTGATTTTAGGGATAAGCGGTTATCATTAAATTATGAGGATAATTAACTATTTATAATTAATCTTGACCATTAGATTATAAAATAAATGGATCACATTAGTTCTTAGTTCTCAAAAAAGTTGGAGTTCTCATTTGATCCACTCCCTATATATATATATATATGGGAGGATTAACATGATAACTATTTTTCTTGTGAGAATGTGAGAATAAAAAAAAATGAATTTAGTGTGAAAGTTGATGAATTCGTTGGAAAAGTTACTGAATTTAAAAAAATGGAATTTTCGCCTTTTATGAGATTCGAATCCTGGGTGATAATTTCGATTTTTTGTATTCACTAACTTTTTCAATGGATTCATTAATTTTCATAACAAATTCATTTTGTTCGTAACGAATTTTCGTGACCCTTAGTTTTCATGTTAAAATGGTTCTTATTTAAACCTAATTATGTATATATATACATACTGAGTTGTTAATAAATGAAGATAAAAAACAGAATTATGTTTTTGATAAGTTTAAAGAGAGTAAAATGGATATTTGTTATACAAATAACATGTTAAATGGATGTTATTAATTAAAAGAAGAAAGAAATACCATAAATAGATCCGACTTTTTACAGTTTTTGAAACCTTTATTCAGTTCAATTGAGCTTCTAAATTCTGTATTTATTATGACATAGTTCTGTCGTGAATAGCCGTTTGACGATATAATTAAATCATATAAAGTTTAAGAACTTACCAATTGCTACATACAAAATATTTTCTTTTAAGAATCCAATAATTATAATAAAAATAAACACTTAATTACCTAAGAACAAGAATATTCAAGAACTTTTTTATAGCCTTCTAAAAGGAACTCTTTTGTAACTTCCTCTTTGAAGTAGTATCATTATTCTTTTTATTTTTTATCTTTTCTTTTTCTTTTTCTTTTTCTTTTTCTGTTTTACAGTAGTCACCCTTCAAGGGAATTGTTTGAAGTTTTATCGTGTGAATTATTATACAAAATAAGTACTTGTAATTTTTTCCATATTTTATTAATGAAATAAGAAGCCTTCAAAAAGAAAAAGGAAAAAGAAATCGCAATCGATTTTAATAGCATTGTCCCTGCGTTGTGGATAAAATAGAAGACACTCCACAAAGAGCTCACTGATACACTACGATGGCTTCCATCTCCGCGTTCTCTCTCTCCACACCGACTTCTCCTTGTTCTCTCCCTAATTACCCATTCTCTGCTCTCACCCCACCCCATTTACAATTCCATTGCGTTGAATTGCAGACCCAATTTAAGAACTCCGCCATTTCCTGCAATTCATCACCGTTCAAATTCAACAAGTTGCGAAATTCGAGGCGCACAGTCGCACGGGCCGTGGCGGAGGAAGAAGAGACCCTTATTCAGGAAGAAGAAACTTCGCCCCAGGCTGCTGACGCTGCCGCCGACCAGACCGTATCTGTCGCGGTGTCGCCTTCCGACGTGCTGACCATGCTATTTCAAGTATGTAGTTTTTTGAGTTTGTTTCTTTATTTTTTTGAAATTGCACTTCAGCTGTTTGATGAATGCCTAAATGAAATTTGGTTTGGAATGTGTAGGCAGAAGGGACAATGGGCGACGCAGCTGTTCCTGCGGTTACCAAGGCCTTGCAGGTATTGTAATTTCTATTAATTTCGGGGTCTTGAATTAATTTGATGCCATTAATTAACTCGTTTGTTTTTGTTTTTATTTTTATTTAATGTGTACAATAGAATACACGTTTCAATTAATTGCAAATTAATTAATGAACTTTGAGGCTTTGTTTGCAATTCTATTATGACAAATAAAGGTATAAACTTGACTAATTGCTTTTTTATGAAATCGATTTTGAGCATATTAGTTTTACTTGAATTGGAAATATTATATTTGGACTAAGTAAATTTTATCAAAAATAGTACATTAAGATGTTTCCTTTGTTAATCAATTTTGTTGATCAGATTTTTCTCTACGAAACTTTCTTGAGTTGTAAGATACTAAAACTAATAACATATATACTCATATTAGAAAAATGAAGAATAACTACATGTTATTTAAACTTTTTATAAATTATATAATTATTAACAATTAATCTTAGAACTAGTATCTAGTAGTCTTCTTAATTTTTCATGAGTACAATCTTATGTATAAAATATATTAGTAGATATGCAATATCTTACACATACTGTGGCAGAAGCTATGAGAAAATGATACTAAGGGGGATTAAGTGATACTTGATGAATATTAATGGGGGGAAATGGAATTTGATCTATGACTTGAATTACTAAGAAATTAAAGTTTGTGTATTTATTTGCCAAGATTGAAAAGTCATGTCTTATTTGCAACAGAGCATTTTCGTTAATAGTAAATTTATCCTGTATTTCCTGAATATCAACCTTTAGTTTACCCTCAAAAACTACTAGAACTCATTAAGTTCTTTTCCATGGGAGGATCATCCAATTTCTTATGTAAGAAAAATTGACACCTTGGAAACGTGCAGGCGTGGCAGCTATGTGGTAGTTTCACTTGAAACTAGCAAATGGTTAAGAATGTTTGCCTATATATTAGTGATATATGTTTGTTTTGCCGTACTGTCATATGGTGTTGCTTTTATTGAGTCGTTTTCAGAAAGATAAGATCTAATGGACTGTTTTTCACTCATTTACTTGTACATTGTGTTATACACTACTCATTCTTTGTGCCATTTTATTCATTATGAACTACATGAAGTATAGATTCTGTGGGCATCATATACTCATATAGATATTTCAACCAGTTTCCCGATCCATTTTGATGTATTGAAACCCCGATTGTTGTTTATAGGAAGTGGAAGGGGTTTCAGATCTCAAAGTACAAGTACTCGAGGGCATTGCAAGTGTAGAGGTATTTCTTCTCACATTTCCTCAGCCATCTTTTTCTTCAATCCTATAAAGAAACATATATTGTGTGGAAAAGCATGCTTAGATAACTATCTCCAAATTTCTCTAAATGTGGACTCCTGCGACTTGCGAGGATGTCCGTACGGTGCTGACAAATCTGATATTGACATTTTTGTCTAGGATAATTGACACTTTCTAGTTAGATGTTAAAAAAATAAATGTCAATTTTTTTAGAGATAATGACATATTTCTTAATGATAACTGATACTTTTAGAACGTCTGCACAGTGCAGACGTCCTCACAAGAGTCTTTGCGCAACATTTAATTGGGATAATTGCATAGCATAGCTGCTAGAATATAACTATAAGTTCCTCATATTTAGATCCTCTCCACAATTTAGTTTAGGAAACACTTGGCTTCAGGCATTCTTATACGGACGTAGCATCTCATGCAATATGCTAGTTGTTGTAATGAAACCACATCGTCGGGTAATGAAAGTTTAAGCAGTTTATATGTGGGCTCAATGGAAAAGCATATAGTCTTATTCTTCACCATTCTTAGTTGTTTTTAAACATAGCAAGTTGAGATCTCTTTGGTTATTTTGCAGCTAACGAAGCAAACGACCGTACAAGCTACGGGGGTCGCCTCAAACTTGGTCGAGATAATTCAAGGCTCAGGCTTCAAGCTGCAAACGTTGAATTTGAGCTTTCAGGATGAAGAAGATTTGAGCTAGACCGTTTACTTCGATCTCGTCCCGACACGGGATGCTAGGATTTTCGTTCTTGCCCAAATTTTGAGTATCACGGCCATCACTCACTTGTAATTCTGAGGCACTTCTCTGTTGTTAAATTCTTTGTATAGTTTGTTATATGACAAATATAAACGTTATATGTCAGTGTATTTATACTTCGATGAAAGAGACACTGATGTTATGGGAAATTATATATATCAGGATTAATGATTTAAAATTCATCAACTTTACTCCGATTTTGGTTTTGCACATGACTTTTAAATCTCGTCTATAAATACACTGACTTGTATTTTTCTCCTTATTTCACTTTCCGGCGAAATTAAACTGACTTGAAAAACATAAAATGGCGTTGTTGGTTGCATAAAACAAAATTACACTGTATTGCATTACGGGTAAGTGTATGTTTTCTCTGACAATTAGTCTTTTATATATATGCTTATATATTATATATATAGCTGCTAGGAAATAACAGGCTAAGATCTTGATTGCATGCAAAATTTTCATTGAAACTATCACCTATCCAGCTTAGTTTTTGTTTTATTACTTTCTTGTTTCCTATTTCTTTGTTCTTACCAATAATCATTTGACGTTTTCCCTCTCTAGCTTCACATATCATCAAATATAATTTATCACATAGAAATCATCTAATCAACATGCACATTTCAACTAGTATATATACAGCACAAAAACATCAAAATAAGTCAACTCACCAAGAAATCAAAAGCTTTTCGACAAATAAGCAAGCAAACATAAATGGCTACCGGAAGAGTTGCTATCTTGGCCGTGATGTTGGTGTCGCTGGTCACTCTGGCGGCGGCAGCCGGCCCCTGGGCGCCCGCCCCCAGCCCTTCAGCTGCGACGGGCGCGACGCCGTCGTTTCAGACAGTTTTCCTTGGTCTTGTTGTTGCAGCTGTGTCTTTCTCCACTCTCAAAGAGTTTGTTTGAGCTTTCATAGACTAAATGTGGGTTGTAGTAATGTCCATGTGTAAGAAACACTGGATTTTCTATGCTTGATGATTCATGTCACTGTGTAATAAAGAGAGGAGCTGTACTAAGTGGGATAAGCTATTTTTGAACTATATTGTAATTTTATCATGTGTTTCTGAAAGAATCAAGATGTTAGTAACAAGCATTAAAAAATCATATAAATAATAATACAACAAATTTGACTAAATATGATTTCATATATTGGAATTGATATTTAAATCATAATAGTATCAAACTTATGAGTAGAAGAAAGGAAAACTAAATAACAGCTTGAGAATTAAGTAGTCATTCATAGGACTCAAAATTAAAATTTCTCCCATAATTTAATCAATTTTCATTAATTGTTCTGATTCTGCTATTTAGTTCCAATTTCCATTTTCACTCAATTAATAATTTACATAGTCATTTTTTTTTCAAAAATAAATACTAATATATGCTCGATTTAGTCATTTTAAAATGTATATTGTATAAAGTTTATACAGTTGAACAGTTTAACTAAAATGGGAAAGGAAAGAAAATGTTACTCAACAGTACACTGCAACCTACTCTTAAGGAGTTGTACGTTTGCATCGCAGTGACAGCTCACCAGTTTCCGGCTCCGAACAGAACCCGAATAACCGAAGCTGACCCGTTTCTTGTTTTTGAACAAGTGACCCATTTTCGAAAACCGATTCGCATCGAGCTACGCTAATTGCGAAGATCCTGTTTCGAAAAATCCAATCTTGAGAAAGAAATGAGGGGAGGAGATGGAATCCTTGGAGTCAGGAACGGCGTCAGATCACCAGAAGCAAACAGTCCGAGAATCCGAACTCAGTTTCTGAGAAGACGAGAGAAATGGCTAGTGATTCTCGGAGTAGTACTCCACGCAGTCTACATGCTCAGCATCTTCGACATCTATTTCAAAACCCCAATCGTTCACGGCATGGAGCCTGTGAAGCCGCGGTTCGCGGCCCCCGCGAAGCGCCTCGTGCTGCTTGTTGGTAGTTGCTTGCTTGTATTGTTGTTTTTCTATGAACTGTGTGTTGCAGACAAGGTGTTTGTATTTTTGACTGAACGAGTTTGTGATGTTATAAATTGCAGCGGATGGTTTGAGGGCGGACAAGTTTTTCGAGCCTGATTCGAATGGGAGCTACAGGGCGCCGTTCTTGAGGAATGTGATCAAGGAGCGTGGGCGTTGGGGGGTGTCGCACGCTCGGCCCCCGACTGAATCAAGGCCCGGACATGTCTCTATCATTGCTGGCTTTTATGAAGATCCTAGTGCAGTTACTAAAGGTAGGGTTATAATTCGAGTA
Organism: Salvia rosmarinus; assembly: GCA_036937905.1. Taxonomy (NCBI): domain Eukaryota; kingdom Viridiplantae; phylum Streptophyta; class Magnoliopsida; order Lamiales; family Lamiaceae; genus Salvia; species Salvia rosmarinus. The sequence continues at coordinate 108,881,184 of CM072813.1, read as the reverse complement.
TTTGGAATATGCTGGCTCATTATCGGGTAAAACTTCTTTTGCTGAAGTTACTCTTGATAGCTTAAGTTGTGTTAATGGTGGAGAGGAATCAAGATGATTATATTCTTTTGTGTATTTGGATCAATGCTGGTTGGTTATCAGGTAAAATTTCTTTTGCTGAAGTTACTCTCGGTAGCTTAAGTTATGTTAATGGTGGAAAGGAATCAAGATAAGTATATTTTTTGTGTATTTGGATCAACGCTGGTTCATTATCGGGTGAAACTTCTTTTGATGAAGTTAGTGTTGGCAGCTTGAGTTGTGTTAATGGTGGAGAGGAATCAAGATAATAAGTATACTCTTTTGTGTATAATTGTTTGTTTCTTGAGATTTCTGCATTTACTTGTTTCTTTTCAAATTCGGTCACTTGATACTGTTTCATTCTAGGATGGAAAGCAAATCCAGTTGAGTTTGATTCTGTTTTTAATAGGAGCCGGCATACTTTTGCATTTGGCAGCCCGGATATTATCCCTATATTTTGTGGCGCCTTGCAGCATAGCACGTGGAACTCTTATCCACACGAATATGAAGATTTTGCCACTGGTTTGTCACTTATTTTCTTTTTTAGTCTTACGTCGATTCTTTGTAAATTAGCATATATTTTGTTAATGCAGATGCATCGTTTTTGGATGAATGGTCACTGGATCAATTTGAGGGCCTCTTGAACAGGTCTAACGAAGATGCGAAATTGAAGGAGCTTCTTCAACAAGATAACCTCGTTGTATTCCTGCACCTGCTCGGTTGCGATTCCAATGGTCATGCTCATCGGCCTTACTCAACCATATATCTCAATAACGTTAGGGTTGTCGACCAAATTGCTGAAAGAGTTTATAATCTTGTTCAGAATCACTTCAACGACAACCTCACAGCCTTTGTTTTCACCGCTGATCATGGCATGAGTGATAAAGGTTGAGCACACTAAACCAAGTCATATTCTCACTTATAAGCGTAATGAAAATTCTTTAAATTCTTGAATTTTGGCAAATATGCTGATAGCTATGTTTTACCTTGAAAGGGAGCCATGGGGATGGGCATCCGTCAAACACTGATACTCCTCTCGTTGCTTGGGGAGCTGGTGTTCGATCACCTGTGCGAACTTCTGAAAAGCATCACCACGAAAACACTGTTCGCTTCGTTGACGATCATGTTCACGACATGCCTACACCAGCTGATTGGGGTCTCGATGGCATCGAGAGACAGGATGTGAATCAAGCAGATATTGCACCATTGATGGTTGTACTATTCATCAAATAGTGGATTTCTTTTAAAATGCCTACCGTTATATTTAACGATTTTCTTTGGAACTTTTGACAGTCAACTCTTGTAGGTTTGCCGTCTCCTGTTAACTCAGTTGGAAATTTGCCGCTTGGATTTGTTAATCTTAGTAAGGTGAGTTAGACAATGTAAAGTCACCTTGGCGATTTGTTTTCACCAATTAAACCTAAACTATGTAATTACGCATAACCTTATTTCTTATTCGAATCTTCATTATTGTAACCTTTTTCCGTTACATCTAAGATTTCCTTATGGAGAAGTGAAAAATGTGTGCCAGGTTGACGAAGTCGAGGCTGTGTTGGCTAACACAAAGCAAATTCTCAATCAATTTCTTCGGAAATCACGTATCCTTTATACAGCCATCAATGTGATTATTTTATAACTTCGCTGCTCAACTGTTTCCTTAATTATAAGATTAGAATTAAAGCAGTCAATTCTCTTGCGCTTCAAGCCTTTCAAGCCCTTGGACAATTATACATATGTCTTGGATGAAATCGAACACTTAATATCCATTAGCGATTACGAGGCTGCAAAGACGCTATCTGAAAATCTCCGAAGCTTGGCGCTAGAAGGGCTTCACTATTTTCAAACCTATGATTGGTTTCGGCTGATGACTGTCATTTCTCTTGGCTACCTCGGATGGATGATTTATCTGATGGTCCACGTGTTGCAATCTTACACCTCATTGCCTCGAAAGTTTTTTCAAAAGGACCAATCAGTTTACCTGCAGACAAACACCAAGAAGGTAGTAAACCAAATTAAGTAATTAGGGAACTTTCTTATATCTTTTTTCTGTTTCTGTAAAATAAGTTAATTTGTTTGCCCACGACAGATTTACCTCTCTGGATGTCTCCTGATGGGATCACTGTGCGTTATACTGCTAGTTGAACATTCTCCTCCTCTCTATCATGCATACTTTGCAGTGATGATATTTCTTTGGGTCCGAATCTGCTGCGAATATCGGTTTCTGAGAGCATTTTGGAGATACTTGCTCAGGAAAGAATTAAGTTATTTTGTAAAACTTTTGGCCAGCTTTATCGTATCTGCACTCGTTCTTGAAATCCTGGTATGTATCATCATTCTGATATTAATCTGTGTAAGTGTCAAGGGTATCTTCAAGTACTCCAATTCTCATTTCTTGGTTTCTTTCGTTCGAATTTATGCAGGTGAAAAGCTTCATGGACAGGAAAATCTATACTTGGAGTTTCTTGATTATTGGGGTTATTGCTTCGGTTTATCTTCAATACTCCATGCCGTGGGGCTCAGGATTACCAGTTTTTGTATGGCTAGCATGTTGGTCCCTGTCGATTTTTACCTTGATGCCTGCTGAAATCCCAGATAATACTAATCTAGTGTAAGTTTTTTTGTTTTATTATTATTATTATTATTATTATTATTATTATTATTATTTTATTTTATTTTATTTACTGAAGTACCAGTGTTTAATTATAAAAGTGGAATTTCTGAAATGCCTCTAAATAATTATCATCGTCTTAGTCGTTTTTATGGTCAGTGCGAATGAACAATTTTTTCTACTCCGTTGAATGTCATTTCATTTTGCAGAGTTGCCAGTGGATTAATGATTGTAATAATCGGAGTAGCTTCGAGATATCTGGATATGTATTCCAGAGAAAGTCAATATTGGATTTCTGTCACTCATGAAGTGCTGAAATCCAAATCTAATACCCTTTTCCTCGTTCAGGTATCTATACGATTTGTCATTTCAATTTGCCTAATGAGTTGCTTCCACTGAATATCTGATGTGAAACTTTTTGCTGCAATATAATAGGTGGTGCTGGTTGCTTTTTCAGCACTTATGGTGCCCTTGTCAACGAATCGTAGAACAGAAAAGCAAGAATTGCTTGTATTACACCAAGTGATAAATTGGGCAATTGCTGGTACTTTTTGCCCTTCTCTTTACTTTGCTATTTCATTAATCCATCTTTTTCTTTGTCTTGCTATTGATGGTTATGTTGGTATAGAAGACGAAGTAACGACCCTTTAACTTAATTGGAGAAAAATCAATAAGACAAATGAAAAGGAGAGACAAGAAAATCCAATGAGTTCTTATAATTTAGTGGTCTTAAGCTCTCTCTCTCTCTCTCTCTCTCTCTCTCTCTCTCTCTCTCTCTCTCTCTATATATATATATATGCAAATTTAATGTATATTGTGCGAGAAGTTGGAATAGATATTATTCTGTATAAATGTTGAGTTAAAAAAAAGTCAGATTTTCATTTTTGGTTTATAATACAGCCAATAAACTGATGGAAATGTTTACCTTTTATTCTTCACAGGCATATCTATTATTCTGCCACTATTTTCACCAACTGGTCTCTTGTCGAGGCTTACCTCCATATATCTCGGATTTGCGCCTGCATTCCTCCTGCTTTCAATAGGGTACTTCTCTTGCTTCTAGCAAACTACCTATGACATAATCAAGGAGATTTATGGATTAATGAGACTTGTTTGGGGTCACCTGGTATTACTTTTTTGTGCAGGTATGAAGCCGTATTCTATGGTGCCCTTGCTCTTGCGCTTATGGCATGGATACTTTTTGAAGTACTTTTTGAAAACGCTCATCTTTACATAAGTCAGACGAGCAAATCTTCTTCAAGTTCTACTGTGGCTATGGAGGATGACCTTGTCTCGGAATCTAATGATAGATGCTTGCAGTTGTCGGATATGCGCATTCCATTAGCATTTGTCAGTGAAAATTTCACCTATATATAACCTTGAATATATTTTAAATAATAGGCAAAAACTTGTGTACGTCTAGATGTAGTTTGCATCCATCCCAATCTTCTAGTTAGAGTTTATTCATCCCCAATTAGGATTTTTCCCTGCTCTGAAGTTTGGACCTTTGTGCAGTTCCTCATTTTGGGCTGCTAATTTCTGTGGTTGTAGATGGTCTTTTTCAACATTGCATTCTTCGGAACTGGTAACTTTGCAAGTATTGCGAGTTTCGAGATCTCTTCCGTTTATCGATTCATCACAATCTTCAGCGTGAGTACTATCTCTTAACATCGATCCGTTGCATTTCTCAGTTTGTCCTTTGGTTCTAACATCGTACAATTTGCTACTCGTCGCAGCCATTTTTGATGGCGGCCCTCCTTATTTTCAAACTGTTGATACCTTTTGTGCTCGTCGTGTAAGTACAGAGTTCTTTCACTTACTGCATCATTCGAAAATTTGATTTGCTCGGAAACGTTTCAAAACTGTCCTTTCTGGTACTATACCTCTCTGATTTTCACTTTTGTGGCTTTCTCTCATCATGTTTTGAGACGTAGTCTCATCAATGTCGATAAGGGAAAGCCAGGAAAGAAGCGTCTTCTTCCTTTTCGTCGTTGAATATCTAGAAACTTGCGCGTGAACTTCAAATTCTTCGTATGCAGATGCACGTTTACTGCAATTACCAGAATGCTCAAAGTTCCATTGTTGGGATGCTATTTTGTCGTCATAATCTGCTCGGACGTCATGACGGTTCACTTCTTCTTCCTGGTATGGTCTCCGGCTCTCGTTCTGGTTCTGATTCTACGACCTTCCCTAAGATGATCGACGTTGTTGTGGTGACAGGTACGGAATACGGGAAGCTGGATGGAAATCGGGAACAGCATCAGCCATTTCGGGATCATGAGCGCTCAAGTGGTTTTTGTGCTCTTGCTGTTTGCAGTGACGAGTGTATACACCAAAGACATCCACATTAGATCGTCCAAACGCCTTTCTCATAAACAGATGTGATTTTCATTTCAATCTTCTCAATTTCTTCACTCGCACCAGACTGAACCCAAGGAAATTTTTTCTAGTTGTTTATTTTCTACTTTTTTTTTTAGTTGAGAGAATTTTGTAGGTGAGTTTGGCTTCTTATTTGCAATTTTTATTAGTAAAAGGTTTCTTTTATCTTTTTCTTTTTCGTGAGTTGTATTTTTCCAACTGTTCAAAGAACTTAACTATATAAATAAATATATAAATTTAAAATTGTATAATATAGGTTTCTAAATTTACCCATGTTAATTAATAGGATGCTGCGAAACATATTTTCGATTGATTTAATAAATTTTATTAGTTTTTATCGCAATCGACATTTGTTGAAAATATACAAATATTTAATAATGTAATTTCAGGAATGAGGTGGAGGAGAGTGTAAGAAGTAGAATCTTTAGACCACTTTTTCGAAAATAGGAATTTGAATGCACTTTTAAGAAAAATCTAGAAAGTATGCATTCATTTTACCAACTGAAAAATTTCTGCATTAGCGTTAATGGACGACAAATATAATGTCATTCAATATATGTAATATGTATAAAGAATACAAAAAGATAAAAACAGTGATATAATTGGCAATATAAAATCTCATCTGCAATGTATCAATTATTAAAATGAAAGAATTATATACCTAATCCTAATGTCTCTATATTCTATAAAAGAATATAAATATCGGCCTTAGCCTTCCCCAAACAGCATTTAATAGAGGTGGTAAATGAACGGGGCGGGATAGGCTGGTCCGAGACCATTGAACTTTCTCAAAAAATCGGATTGAATCTGGTCAAAAATCCGTCGGATCGAAAATATCAAACCCAACCCAGCCCAAAACATATTTACAATATAAATTTTTTGAATCGGGCCAATCCACCAGAGTTTGGTTAGTTATAGGCGAACTCGAACCCGACCCAATATAAAATTTCACCAAATATATTTTTGTTGAATCCAATCTGATCCAAAACCGAATCACATCGAGTCAAACATAACCGTTGAGCTATACCCATTTTGTCACCTCTAGCGTTTAGTAATTGTCAATGCAAAAAAGAGTGGTAGGGCCAGCGCGCACATGCCATAATAGACATCGTAACACTAATTTCAACTTTGCTGCCCGTTTTCCCATAAGCTCCCTATATTATTTTTCCACCGACATCTCTCATTTCTAAACAATTAATATCCTAATCAATTCATTTCTCACCTGGAATTTGGAAATAAACTGTTTCACCAAAATAAACCTAACCGCTATAGTTATAAATTATTCCACAATATAGTTCAATATATTTATATGTACGTCGGTGTCGTTGAAAGTCTAGGTGTGCAATGTGTTTTGTAGGACTATATGTATGACTATAAGGGTGTTAATATCAAAAGAATTATGAAAATAAAATAGAATTATAAAGTTGAAAAATATTTTTTTTTGGTGGGGGCGCATGGCGCTTGAGCATACCCAGCCCCGCCTATTATAATTTGGGTTTATGAGAACTAGTGTCGAAATTTTATGACTATAATTGTATATTATTAATATCAAAAATCATATGATTTCGGCGAATTATATTCGATCAATATAATAAAATTATAAAGTTGAAGTTGCAAAATATATTTTCGTTTTATGTTTCTACCCAATTGCTCATTATATTAATATTGCTGGAAAAGAAATCATTTTTTTCAAATAGCATCAGAAGGACCGTCAAACATTTGGGCCATCTGCTTTATTTTTCGAATTTTCGAATGTGAGATGTTAGAGTAAATTAAATATATATATATATATATATATATATATATATATATATATATATATATACGATAAATTGATGCATTTGTTACTTAAAAACAATTTACTCGATTAAGAAAGCTGGAACAAGTGGTGAGCAGAAGCAGTGGAGTCCATGATTAAGTGTGTCAATTTAATGGAGGTTTAAAAGCGCATTAAGCCTTAAATATTGGCGATGAGAAACACATACAAAAATAGCACAAACATGCGTAAACAAACACCGACCTGCCACGTAGGCTAATCCAACATGAAAACGGGCCCCACTTCCAGCCACAACATCCGTGTTTAGTGCTGGAGACAGCGGCGCGTCGCATCCACGCCCCCACCATATCCTAATCTCCCACCCTCACTGCCTCAAAAACTAAACCCCCACTTAACTCCTCCCCTTCTCCCCCTTCCTCTTTCTAATCTTCACATTCTACAGAGAGAGAGAGAGAGAGTAACACATTATACTCATCAATGGCGTCGCCACTACTTCAGCTTCTCGCGCTTTCCGTCCTCCTCTACCTGTGCCCCGCCGCCGCCGCCGCCGCCGCGGCGAAGCGGCGGCCGTACCTCAGCACCACCTATTACAGCAAGACCTGCCCCAAATTCGAGCAGATCGTGCAGGATATAACCACCAACAAGCAGATCTCCTCCCCCACCACCGCCGCCGCCGCGCTCCGCCTCTTCTTCCACGACTGCTTCGTTGGCGGCTGCGACGCCTCCGTCCTCGTCTCCTCCACCCGCTTCAGCAAGGCCGAGCGCGACGCCGACATCAACCTCTCCCTCCCCGGCGACGGCTTCGACGTCGTCGTCCGCGCCAAGACTGCGCTCGAGCTCAACTGCCCCGGCGTCGTCTCTTGCGCCGACATCCTCGCCGTCGCCACCCGGAACCTCGTCGTCATGATGGGCGGCCCCTTCTACGCTGTCAAATTAGGGCGAAAAGACGCCCTAGCCTCCCGTGCCGCCGACGTCGAGGGCAATCTCCCTCGCCCTACCATGCCTATGTCGCAAATCATCCAAATTTTCCAGTCGAAAGGCTTCTCGATTCAGGAAATGGTCGCATTATCCGGCGCTCACACAATCGGATTCTCGCATTGCAAGGAATTCAGCTCGAATCTCTACAATTACAGCAAAAACTCCGAATCCGACCCGGCCTACTACCCCGAATTCGCGAGATCGCTCCGAAACGCCTGCGCTGACTACCACAGAAACCCTACCCTATCAGTCTTCAACGACGTGATTACGCCTAACAAATTCGACAACGTGTATTACAACAATGTGAAGAGGGGATTGGGACTGCTGTCGTCTGATCACGGATTGAGTTCGGATCCGAGGACCCGAGGGTTCGTGGAGCTGTATGCGAGGGATCAGAACGCCTTCTTCGGCGCATTCGCGAACGCGATGCAGAAGCTCAGCGCGTATGGCGTCAAGACTGGGAGGAGAGGAGAGATTAGGCACAGGTGCGATGCGCTTAACTTTTGAAGACGAAAAAATTAAAAAATTAATTAAATTAATTTGAGTTACTGCTTGTGTTGTTTTTCATTCTTTTTTGTCACAATTTGCGAATGGCGCAATCAAACGTGTGTATTTATACGGAAATTCTTGAAGATTAATACAGTTTTAGTATCATTTGGAGGGTTTCCCAAGTGCAAATTGAGCTTGAAATTTTAGGCATTGGATTCTCTAACTTTTTGGATATATACTATTTATGCTTTAATATTTTGAATTATTTAATACTCTCTGAGTCCACTAATATATTTGTTGGAAAAATACACAATTATGGCCTAATAAGTATTCCCTTCGTCCCACCTAAGATGACTCGTTTTTCTTTTTGAGCTGTCCCATCCAAGATGACATATTTTATTTTTAAGAAATAATTATCTCTTCAAAAGTTGTGAGACCTACCTATTTTTTATCACTTTATTCATTTTATATCATTCTCCTAAATAATCGTACCGAAAAGAAATAAATCGTCTTGGGTGGGACGGAAGGAATAGATTTTATGATAATTTTAACCTAACCAATCAATAATATATTAATCAAATCTAATGAATTGATTTTGTGATAATTTTATAATTAAGTTATTCATATATCCAACAAATAGCATTTTACTATTTTTTGACTAAAAAGTGATAAGATTAATTCAAATCAAGTGTAAAATAGTCAAGATGGAAATCCAATAATCAAATCATTACATCATAGAAACTAATAATATAATAAGTCAGTCCATGCAAGACTTTATTAGTTCATCACATGGATAGACAAGAGAGAGCCGGAAAAGTACAACTGGACCAAATTAGTCGTACTCAAGGCATCCAATACAAAGCAACATCGCATAAATTTCTCCAAGCAAGTCAGTGACTGTGTAGCTAATAGACACTTGAAAGATCATTGAAAATTATATAATTAAAGAAATACAATTCAATTTGATAAATTATGAAACACTTGAATTATTCAATATTTGCAGTTGATATTCAATTGACATTATCTTTCTTAGAACTCAAAATATTCAAAGTAATATGATTCCATACCCTTAAAATGACAACATTGATATCAATGAACTGAAAGTATCTTCATTGAAATTCTACGAATCTAACCTTTTTTTTACCTAAATTACCGAGTCATAGTAAGTCCAAATAAGAATCAATGAACTACAATTATCTCAATTATTTTAATAAAACTTTGACGTGCTCATATATAATAAAAGGATATTAATATATGAATCAAGATATATTATACACCATTTTCGGGCCGGACACTTCCGCGCATAACTAGCCAAAGTTCGATGGACCTAGGCTGGCCCGACTCGACTCGGGAAAATTATACTAAAACTTATGTTTCAAGCTTGGTTGAACTACAAATTTTCTGGCACGATAGATTTTTGGGATGGGCAGAGCCGACCCGATTTTTTGGAAAAGTCCAGTGGACTCGGACCGAGCCGGTCCAACTTGCCTGTATACCAGCTCTAGTTCTATCAATAGTCCTATATAATGTAGGGCTTTTAAAGAAATCAGCCCAGTTTGAATTGTTGAATATATGTTGAGACTTGTAAATTTTGACTTTTATATCACAAAACTGAAAAATGTATATAAATATATGAACACTGGTACCCCTATAATAGGTATAAAATTTAACGTGATGACTATATAACTATCTTCCTTATTTACATCATTCTTAGTCTAACTAATAACAACTAGAAATCGACGGCTTGGTGTTAAATAATAATTAACTCTCTCACACGAACAAACACAAACACAAACACAAACTCAGAAGTTAGACCAATGAAGCAAGAACGTGATCTCCATTTCAAGTTAGAATTGTAACCAAACCCAACATATATCACAAAACGACCCTAATTAAATACACCATCACACGAAAATCATACAATCCACACCCACCAAAATTCTTTTATCCACAAATATTTCTTTTGGAATCAAAGACAGCATCAATGCAAACACTGAAAATCAAGAAATCGCCTTCCAAATTAAATTATGATAAAGAAGACAAGCCAGTGAGATCATCATTGAAACCCAGCAACTCCTCCCAATTCACCTCCTCATCCTCCTCGTGCTTCTCTCTCAACACCACCAAAATCCTCCTACAGTTCTCCCTCGCATGCTCACTCCCCCTCTTCTCCAGCCCCTCCACCACCGCCTCCGCCCCGCCCTCCTTAGCCAGCCCCTTAAACCTCAGCCCACCGTAACTCAGCCCACACAACGCCGCCACGCAGCTCTCCCGCGTCGCCGCCGACTCAAACTCATCCAACCTCAACAACCCCAAAAAACACTCCACCGCGCCCCCATCCAACATCGCCGCCCGCCCCTCCACGCTGCCAGCCAAATTACACAAAACCAACATAACCCGACCTAACATATGACCCGACTTAACCATCCCCAGCAGAATCTGAACCGCCCCGAGTTTAACCATCTTAACCCGATTACTCTGCACTAGCGAAAGATGGTAAAGCGCCAAAGCCGAGTCATGCCGAGTCCGCTCCGAGTCGGATCGGAGCGCGTGGAGAAGCGGCGGCAGCGCGCCGAGTACTCCTATCGCCGTCTTGTTTTGCTTGTCGAGGGATAAACTGAAGAGCGCGCCGGCGGCGTGGTCCTGCGCTTCGCCGTGCCCGCCGCGCAGCACGTCGATCAGCGGCGGCACGATTCCTGATCGCACGATCTTCACCTTGTTCCCCTTCTCTAAGGAGAGGTTCACCAGCGCCGCGGCGGCGTTCACCTGCAGATTCAAGTATCTCGAGCTGATCAACGATTTTAGGGCTGATAGGATCCGCGGCGTGCAGAGGCAGGCGCGGGTGTTTTCTACGGTTCGGGTGAGCTTCCGGAGCGATGCCAGCGCCTCCTCCTGCTCGTGGATTTGAGAGCTTTTCATCTTCGTGTAAAATTCATCCTCTTCTAAAAGAATTGAATTCGACGTGATTTCGATTTCGCAGGAGGAGGAAGACGAGTAGCACGAGGGGCGGGTGGTTAGGGGGAGAGGAGTCCGCGACGGCGCCTCCGTCGCGGACTCCTCCGAGCTGGCGGCGGAGAGTTCGCTCGGCGTCGGAGTTAACTCGGACGCCGGCGGCGGCGGAATCAATTGACGGACGATTTTTTCGGCGGAGTAGAAGTCGAGGGGGGTGGGGGGGTCGAGGTGGTGGCGGCGGCACCAGTTGAGGATGGTAGAGCGTAGGGCGAGGTTGGGGATGACAGCGGAGAAATCGGCAGCAGATGAGGCGCCGGGGAGGGTAGGGCGGAAGGAGAGGGAGACGCAGGCGTGGACGCAGCTGCGCTCGAATGTGTGGCCGGAGGAGACGATGACCGGATCCGCCATGATCGAGCCGGACAGCGGGCAGAGGAACTCGATCGGAATTTGGACCGGAATTGGCTTCTTGAGCGGCGAGGGGTTCGACGGCGATTTGTGGAAGGAGATCTTCCACCGCTGCTTCCCGCTCCCCATTACTTGATGATTTCGCTCCTGCAAGAATGGCGCGAATGAAGTGGAGATTTTAGTGGAAAAAATGGAGAGAGCGATTGGGATGGGGAAATTGTTGCGGATTGAAGGATTGATGAGAGAGATCAGTGAGAGAAATGGAGGAAAGTGGGTGATAAAGTGGAGGAATTATTGGTTGAGGTGCCATTTTCGCCTGAGATTATAGCAAGTTCTGGGATGTTGAATTCGCTTTTTAAGGAGATAAATAAATTTAATATTTTATGGGATGAATTATTTTGGGAAAAGAGAGAGTGGGTTTAGGTTATAAACTTATAATAGGTGAAAGGTGTAAACACATGGCTAATTGTTTGACCAATCATGAGTCTTTATTTTCAAGATTTCTCCTCCTTAACTGATTGGGAAAATGTTCATAAACCATTTAATAATCGAATAAGTTTTTTTTAAATGAATAAATATTTTATTTCAAAAATTTATAGTTAAATTATAATTATTTTTTTATTTTGTTTCACATTCTATATTTTTTTAATTCCATATCATAATTAGGGATGAAAAAGAAATTGTCCATTTTTACATATAAATTGTCCATTCTCCTAAGTTATATGGGACAATTTTCACTCGAACTTGTGATTTTTTTAATCACTAATTATCGCTCATTCTAAAACTAAATAAAAACAGTGTTTTAAAAAATTTAACTCGGGTGATTGTGTATTAATATACTTCTTCCGTCCAGGTATTGTTGATATATTTTTTTGCACGTATATTAAGGAGAGTTGGGTTTTTTATATAAAATAGTGTGTGATATGAAATTCGATGTATTTTTAAATTTTTTTTTTACGAACCAATAATAATGAGACTGAGAGAATATAAAACAAGAGGTACCATCCAATACCAACAAACAAGGTATTAGGTTTTTGATGTTATGATTTTCTAGAATGTTGAGTTTAGCAAAGATTTGAGAAATTGGGGAGCAACAAAATGAACATTATGGGGCATAAAAGGTTAAATAGCAAAAAGGAAAAGGATTCCCAAAATTTGTTGCATAATTTGCATGAAAACATGCAAAAGAATACACGCTCGTGCATTTTTAATTATTTATTATATTGCATTGCCTTTCTTTAATTTTTTATTCTATTGCACTGCCTTTGGACTTAATTGCTAAGTTACAAATTTCCTTGAACCACTTTTTTGTAAGTCTTTACCTATCTGAGTCGTGTTGTTCTAGGCTGGACAGCACTACCTTCCTAAGCTTCCTTTGCTTTTCCCATATTTATCTCTCACTATTTTTATTGGCTACAAAGTGTTTTGAATTTTGATTTTCATCTCTCTCTCTCTCTCGCAAATAAATTTTACCTGCTTTTATCTTTTCCCTTTTTGTTGTTTATTAGGGAAAGCATAAGTTGAAAGCATAGTGCATGTTTAATACTCCCACCGTCCCACTTAAAGAGTCTCATTTCTTTTGGGCACAAGTATTTAGAAGAAATGTATAAAGTAATTAAAGTGTTAAAAAGTGGATAGGACCCACTCTTTTTGAAGGGATAATTGTTTCTTAAAATGGAATGGGACATTTATAATGGGACAACCCAAAAAGAAAAGTGAGACATTTTAAATGGGACAGATGGAGTATGTAATTGGCTCGCCAGAATTTAGGTATTTAATACTCATTCGTCCCATTTAAAGTGACGTATTTCTTTTGGATACATGTATTTAGGAGAAAATTATAAAATAATTAAAGTGATAAATATAGTATGGTACATATTTTTTGAAGGAATAATTACTTCCTAAAATAGAATGAAACATTTTTAATGGAACAACCCAAATAAAAATGAGACATTTTAAATGAGACAGAGGGAATATATTTTTGTTTAAGGTGACAAGAAGAAATCTATAACATCTATCTGGTTGAGGAGTTAAATGTCGCTAATCCACACTAGTTTAAGAACTGCACACAAAACCACATGCTTACGCGATACTATTATGATATTTTCGTCCTATTCAAGATGACATGTTTTTCTTTTTGTGTTGTCCCATCCAAGATGACTTGTTTCTTTTTTTAAGAAATAATTATCTCTTCAAAAGTTATGGAACCTACATACTTTTTATCATTTTAATCACTTTATACTATTCTTCTAAATAATCGTTTCGAAAAAAATGTGCCGTTGAACGGACGGAGTATTATGGGTGGGCATAATATAACTTTTGAAATATCAGTTGAAATAATGCAGGAACACATAATAAATCAGAGGACCTGTTCTCCAAAGTTATAAGTGGTTGGCGATTATAGTGCATATATTGACAAAAGAGCCTCGAAATCAAAATACATTAGAAAATAAAATTTGGAGATCCGAATTGTACCATGAATTTATGATATGCTTCATAAAGAGGGAGAGAGAAAGAACTAAATTGGCATTGACAATTATGAAAATGAAGATTTTGGTGTGTGGGTGTGGGCCATTCTCGACAATAAAGTTAAAACATTAATAAGGATTTATGCTTTTTAACACTTTATAATAAAAGTGATATTCTTCTTCTTTACAAATTGGCACTCCCTTTTTCCGCTTTGATGTTGATAAATAGATTTTTAATTAACACCAATTATTTGTGGTCAGTGGTCACACCATTGTGGTGGGGTCAGATTTTTATAAATAAATTTTAAACAGATCTCTAATTCCTGATTACCTATTTTAATCCCTTGAATTTTACGTCACATTTCACATTTCATGCACCATTGCTCGTGGGAATTTTTAATTGTTGATTGATGTTCGACAAGACTAATGGTTTTGACATGAATGCATAAACGATTTCTACGTTTTTGTTATTCCTATGTTAAAGCAAAAATACAAATAAAAGCACAAAAATGTAATTAGCTTCATAACCCATATGAAGATGCGATATGATCCAGTGTTCCATAATTGATGTCACACTTTATGTCTCACCTTTAATTTTCATGATTTTTTTAATCTTTTTTCTTCAATTTTAATTTAGTATGTTTTAGTTTAATTTTATAGTTATTACCCAAGGTTTATTCCACTATGATTATTTTTTTATTATTTAATTTCATTTTTATTAATTAATAATTGTATTATTAGTGTTGATGAATCTAAAGTTAGGTATATAATTTTTTTAAATTTTAAATTAAAAGTTATATATGATGGATAATATTATAATAAAATTTATTTTTTTGATAAAAATATTATTAAAATAATAGATATAATGGTGAAACATGATGATACATAAAATTATGAGATACTAGATATTATGCATAGATGAAGACTAGTTATTAATACTCATAAATTTCTTTATTTAGAAATATGGGAACTATTGTTTTATAGTTCCTCGATGTTCGACTCATTAAAGAGTTCCCCTCGAACCAATTCACTTTTTAAAATTTTTTAACAAAATTCTCAATTAATAATTCGTGTCATATTTTAACGGCCCGCTAGTCCACGATTCACATAACATTTTTATATCTTACCATCAACCGAAAAGTTTACGTAATAATCTTATTAGATATTGGTATTTTTTTATTTCTGTTTTACTTAAAAGTTTCTATTTTTATTTTATATTCAAGAGGTTCTATTCCACTTTTCAGTGAAACTGAAACATCCAACACCGTCAATTCTTGCTGCAGACCAAAATCAACAAATTGAGCTGATATTGCAAAATAATTTGCAAAAAGGCGATTTTCATTCAGATAAATACAAAACAAATATCAAGAACCTAGGGCTCAAACTTGACCTTTTCTCGCCCTTTTCTGAAAGTAAAAGCCACACGACATATTACTGCAGAAAAATTGGCACAAAACTTTAAGAATGTCTGCCACTTTCATTTATTTTTTTGTTAACCGTGATCTACAACTGATCTATTTTAGGCAAAGAACTGTGTGTTCCAAATACAAAAGTAATAACTTGTCTTATGACAAATATTCTTTCTTTTTTTCGGGTCAATTAATACAGAAATTTTAAAGATTGCGTCACGATAGACTTGAATCCGAGACCTTTGGCCTCGAGCATTAACCACTTTACCATTAGGCCAACACACACACATGACAAATATTCTTAAGTTGCACATTCAGTCCTCTATTCAACCTACTGTTTCCTACTTCGCATTCCTATCAAGGAAAAAAATATATAGTAAATTAAATTTTAATTTTGTAAATGATAATCGAGTGGTCAAAAGTTACCAAGCAATAAGGGTTCATTTTCTCATTAGAATTTTATCACACTACACAGTGACGAACAAATATGCTACTAGTAATTACTAGCACGTCCGCACAAGAAATCAAGAATCATATTTCTAAATCCAAATTAAATTACTTGCTTCTAAGACTACATATCAAGCTAGAGAATGTCTACTTTGGGTGACTAGTTTACCATTTGTTTTAGTGAATTGACCAATTCTAAATTTATTTGATCATCTAAGTATTCATCACATATATCAATATGTCCTAATAATATAAATTGCCTAATCTAAACAAATCGGGCCGAAGTTCCATATCTTTATAAGCCCATTCATTATATAGACCCAATTAAATTTTAGGGCCTAAGCCCATTAGGAATCAATACGATGCATCTGGAACTTTCTAGTCCAAACTCGGATCCATCTCCCCGTGGTCGGTTGCAAATTACTAAAGTTCGACTTAATAATAAATAAATTAATAAATAATAGGTGGTAACGTCCAGCGGTTTCCTCCCGCGTAAGAAATCCTAATCGCGTTCAAATTTGGCTTCCTCCCCAAGCAAATTGCTTTATATTAGCAACCGCTTTGGTGGCTTTTCCGGCCAAACGCAATCAAAATTGAAATTCATTCTGATACGAATTTCGGGCGAATAGAATCAAAATTGAAAGAATTCAGTCCATCCGATACGATTTCTCTGGCGATAAGTTACGGTTTAGACCGATCTAGAACGATTTCTCCGAGCTTACAAGTAATTCTCCGGCGGAAGCGATGGGCGGCGGAACGGAAGCTTTCCCAGATTTAGGAAGCCATTGCCAAAAATCTGATTGCCATCAGCTCGATTTCCTCCCCTTCACCTGCAACGGCTGTCGCAAGGTACTAATTTTCCTATTTTTCCTTCTCATTTCTTTTTCTTTGATCTTAACTCGAACGTTTAAATTTTGCGATTTCGCAGGTGTTCTGTTTAGAACACCGGTCAGGCAAATCGCACGAGTGTCCAAAACCCGACGCTGGCCGTAAAGTGGTGGTCTGCGAGACCTGCTCGGCCGCAATCGAGACGACGGGATGCGACGGAGAGGAAGAGAAGAAAATTCTGGCGAAGCATGAGAAGTCTGGCGACTGCGATCCAAAGAAGAAGAAGAAGCTGATATGCCCCGTGCGGCGCTGCAAGGAGGTCCTGACGTTCTCCAACACGGCCACGTGCAAGACTTGCCGAGTTAAGATTTGCTTGAAGCACAGGTTTCCGGCGGATCACGCCTGCCAACAGCTGAGATCCTCCCCATCGGCTACAGCATCAGCATCAGCATCGGCATCGGCTGCTGCCAACAAGCTTTTGGCTGCTTTGTCTGCGAGGAGTGGGAAAGATTGTGGGAACAAGACTTCTATTTCCAGTTCGCAGCCCAGTGTTAAAGCCTGTTGATTTTATTCATGTTGAATGTTGTACAATGGCATCTATTCTTTCTGGATTACTGAAAGAAAGTATAAATTTTATAATTTACAAACTCCTCTATTACATGATCGGGAATTCAGATTTAGTCAAGGGTGACAAGATAATACATTAGAAATAAATATTTGTGTGTGTGTGTTGGCCTAGTGGTAGAGTGGTTAATGCCCGAGGCCAAAGGTCTCGGGTTCGAGTCCACCGTGACGCAGCCTTTAAAATTTCTGTATTAAATTACCAAAAAAAAATAAAAATTTGAAGAATTACATAATCCAACAAGTCATAAAGTTGTTCGATCCGTCGAAGTAAGCCTGAAATAGTCTATACTACATTTATCTATCCATGCTATCACGTGAAGGTGAACATCTCCGAGGGGTTATATACAAAATAGGACACTTAGAAACAAAGAAAATACAATAACGAACAGAAATAATTATCAGCTAAAACAGATTGTATCAATATGCAAGATGTACATAGTCGCAGTTTGGTTGCATGTTCAGTTACCTGGGCAAGATAGAAACAGCTGAAAGTTCCACGCCGACATAGTTTTGGCGCGGCTAGCTATTGCAAGTAGTTGATGTGTGCTCGAGTTGCGGGGCGAGCGTGCAGGGCGTGGAGTATCTTCTTCCTTGGTCCCTGCAATTTACGACCACTCAAGTTCTAGCTTTATTTCTTCTTAGATATGTTTGTGTTTTCGTTTGATTCATTTGATGTTCAACATATGATTGTGATGCAGGGTCTTGTAAATATTTAGACAAAATTTAAGTTCTATTATGGCAGTTCTCCTTTCTGATAGCAAAATAATTAAGCAAGGACACGCGTAATATATGATGCAGCAAACAAGCAGGAACGGAAAAAATACCATTGGTATTCCTAATTCCTTCAGGTCAAGTTCCCCCATTTGCTTCAGCACAGCCATATCTACCTGCATAGTAAAGCATCAACATTTGTTAACAGAGAACGACAAGGAATATTGCCCCTTATGTTAACTCTCGACTTTGTGTCAACATCAGAAGTCGAGTGAGATGGTTTAGCTGCTTCACACTCTTATTAGCATGAATATAACATTACTCATAAAGCATATGCAAGATATGATGACTGGAATCTAATATTAATAACTAGTTTATTGATGAATCATATGCACAAATATGCTAAACAAACAACTTTTGGTGTACGAAACTACAATAAATATCATGTAATTGTGACATCCACTGTGGTTCTTCCAATATGTTAGTGTGCTGCATACCTCTTCAGCTTGAAAATTGATGTAGTATTTCCACAGACCAACTGACTGCAGGAAACTGCTGACAGTCGGAGGCTGGCTGTCCTTAGGAACATACGACGACTGTGATAAAGAAGAAGCATTCAGGTTAAACTGTTGTTTCCACAATTTGCATGTGCGAAAAATCACAAATGCTGCCAGACAGAAGTCTTAGAAATTAATGTAACAAAAGTCTACAACGCTGGTTATTTTCTTTGTTTCATCCAATGGGAAAGTCTTATACCCAAATTTTCGGGAAAGGTTGTCATCAGTCTGCGACTGAAGTGGATAGGATGGTGTACCATCCATTTTCTACTGATTTTTTCACAGGTATGCTAAAAAATTGAGAGAATATATTTACAAGGAATCAAGGGTTAATTCGAATGCATGTCTACAAGTATTTTTCTTACTTTCTTTGGATTTTGGTCTCAGTCTAAAGCCATATCAGTTACCCCAAATCAGATTATCACATAAATAAGTCAAGTTCTTCAAATGTATAATGAGATTATCTAACTTGAGAGCACTCACTTAAATCTAAGCAATATTACAAAATATCCACACTAGCAGAAAAAGTGAACAACTAGAGAGAAGAAAGATTTATACTTGGTAATGAGCTCTCGAAATACTACCAGCTGTTGTAGGAAGCTCAATAGGCAACTTGCCAGAATCCAAAGTTCGTCTAGGACCAGTAGCCATAGGCACATTTGGCCTAGAGGAAACCAAGGGATTGCTTGTCGAGACATGCTCCTTTTGGGAAGTGTTGAATGGTCTTGCTGATGGAACCTGCGGCATTCCATCAATAGCACTACTCGGGTTAGAGATTGCCCTGGACATTCTAGGGATTCTTTGAGGTGATCTTGTTCCCCCTCCAGTTGAAGCCCAAGATGCATAAGAACTCCTCATTGAATCCATGGTTGGCATCTCAGCAGCCCGTATTGAATATGGCACGCCTTTTAGGAGTTTATCATCAGAGTGGCTAGCTCTTGAGAACTTCTCACGCAGCTCCATCCCTTTATACCGCTCATTTTTTAGTTCCATCTCCCTCGTCATTCTCTTTCGTGACAATTTTAAGCGGAGATCTTTTGGACCCAATTCATCATCTGCAGCCATCAAGATTCCATGACCCCAAGAAATCCAAAAGGCATATCAACACACTAACCAAATAAAGTAGATACAATTTACATACTCAAAAAAATATATATATATATATATTACCATCTATGTGGCTGCTATATCCATAGCTCGTTCCACTCTCACCATCTCTCATCCTGTACACAAAATCCAAGCCAAAAAAATGGTCATTTCTAGACTTAATCCAACGGAGTAATCCGATCGAACCAGCTCACGAGCTACTAAGAATCAACCAAGAATCAGCATTTGCAGTCCTATCGAGACTTATATGGCCTAATCTACATATGCAGTTTAATTATTTTACCATTATGCATTTACTAATCTACAATCTACATTAGCTTTAATCACAAAAGAAAATCACAGCTAATTAGCCGATATATTGAGTTCAGCTGAGTTTCATACAAGTGACCACAAGATGGAGTAAAATCTATATTGATTGCAAGCAAAGAGCCGAAGAATCCCTCACCGTTTGCTACCATTGAATGCGTGATCAGCTCTGCTTCCAAGAGACTCCGCCAGCGATCTCTTGCTGCCAACCGCCGCAGCCGCGCGGTTTCCATCAGAGACGCGCCACGAGTCCTTCACCACTTTCTACCCACCATGAAATACAGTAGCAGCCACTAAATTAGCTGCAATTTTATTTTTCTTTCACAAAAGTGATAGTAATGATCTCATCTGAGATGGAATACCATGAGATTGTGAGATTATGACACACTACATATAAAAAACCGAACAATTTTGTAGCCCTAGATCATGGAGAGCTATTTCACAATAGGGAAATCGAGGTGTACCTGACCGGAGCTGCCGAGAGTGATCGTGACTTGGGGCTTCGCCATTGTTGTGATCTGTCAATATTTCTCCGAGTTCGAAGCCGAGTTGACTCTTACGACGATGAGAGATGGCCACAGTTGAGGAACAGAGGATTTTGAATTTTGATCACTCTTATTAATATTCTATGTTTATATTATAATTATACAAATAAACTAGTATATCTTTATAAGAACAACAAAAAAAGAGAGCAGAATATCGGAAGTTATGAAAAACTATATTTATATTATACTAGCAAAATATAGGAAGTTAAAAGATTTCAACCCAAATACACAAAGCGAATCATTCAAAGTGTATTGGCTTAGTGGTAGAGTGATTAATATCCGAGATCAAATGTCTCGGGTTCGAATCCACCGTGATGCGGTCTTTAAATTTCTATATTAAATTAATAAAAAAAAAACAAAAAAACAAAGTCATGCTAATAAGTGCTAAAACTATTATTATAAATATCCGTGTATCGGCATTACCATGAATTTGAAACTGTGATCTCTCTCTCACATATTAACTATTGTACCATCATACCAATAGACACAATATCTTATATTATGTTGTAGTTTACAAATGTTCCATTTCCTTCATTATATATTGGAGGGCAACTGGAAAAAAAGAAGAAAGAAGATGAAAGCAACACCATTAGATTTTGCATGAAATTCTTTAAAAGAAACAGGACATAATCTTTCAATTTTGTGTTATCGATGTATACATTGGGTATCACATGACGTTATGAATTCGATGTAATATTGTAGCAATTGCTATTCTGCTAGCCCTAGGTACCATTCGAGCGATCGATGGATCATGGAACTTGGGTGTTGCAGACCCTTATTTCTCTAGATTTGATATTAGCTTTTGAAGTGTCTATTTTCTACAAATTTAAGCATCAAATTGTCAAATAATTAGCATAAATTCAGCAAAACGAGACAACATATTCCACGCTTTTTTTTTCTTTTTTTTTAGAAACAAATGATAATTTGACTGCTTAGTACTGCCTAAGCGGGACGGCCTTAACAAACAAGGCAGATTAAGTTGAAATTAGGGCGAATATGCGCCTTTTTTTACCACATTAATAACAACATACACGTATCAAGAGTGGCGGAATATAAAATGATACAACTCAATTTGCAACATACAAATCCAACTGCTTGCTCGTCTAGAATTTGAAAGATATGTCATATCATAAGCTCCTAGCCACGAAGGAGCCTTAAATTTGGGCAAGTTTCGAGCAATAATCTACAAAGAAAGACAAATCTAATGCTTGACATATAAAACATTTGTATAACTCAACTTGAATTATTTGGACAAAACATCCCCACTTCACCGGTAGGTCATTCACGTAAGAATCACAAGATTTATATGCACCTGATTAACATATCAACCTGCAGAAAAGCACAACCTGAAGTCTAGACCAGACGCACACCACCAACTAGACTACAAAATAAGTCCGAATACAAGGATTACAATGTTTCCGGCAAATTGGATTATCGAGCAATACTTGGTGCATGGAGGAGTGATATATATTGCTAATACGAAATTTCACATCCTCCATAACTAACTGAAAAGGCCATATCCATAGCTCTCAAGAAGACTTGATACCAAGTCATTGGGAATAAAACACTTTATTCGTAATTATGATACAGATTTACATACACTGGTACCTACTCAAGACGGGGTGAGTTTGAATACAAAAAGATAGCATTACATATTTGCTGTTGTTTCTCGGATCTCTTCCAACGTGATGGCCTGCGTAGCAGAAGTTTACTTCAACTAAGTACATAAAACCAATCAAGTATAAAAGAAAGAAAGAATGCAAGGAAAACATGCAACTTCAACATTATAACACGAAAACAAGAGTGAAACTGAAAATCTTAAGCAATATAACCTTCAATATAAAACCTTTACTGTGTTTATGATGTATTTTTATTTGTTACCTGCTCCTGACCAGCAAAATCGTTATCAGGGGTGAGGAAAAGCATGCAGTGGCACTCCTTCCTGCCAACGTGCCATAACAATTAGGACATGAAAGACAATGATCCAACTACAATCACTGAGTTCAAAATGATAGAACTTCACATAAATAAGTTCTCAAACAAACTAATGTGTTTTATCAACGTATTTGAATTATCGAAGCATGTATAGATAATAATCAAAATAACAAGGTCATGAGAAACTTTTGAAATGACATTCAAAATATATCATCATACAATGGATGCTAGAAGTATATACAGATTCTCATGAGATAAAGCAATATCATGATTGAATATGAAAGCAACAAGTGTAAAAAGTGGTGATAATTGCTATAAATAAAGCCAAGTTGGAAAAATACAAGATGAAGGAGATATAACCAGTAGATGATGCTCCATGTTTTCTAGAACTGAGATGATATCAATATCTTAGATGGAAGGCAGTGATATAATGCAATTTAACCTTCAATTGCAACTAATTAACCATTAGAAATCTACTATACTAAAATTCATTCCCCTGGGGATTCTCACGTATATATTTCAGATTGCATGTCCACTAGCCTAGGCCTACAGGTTTAAAAGACTTCAATTATTCTCGTTCCCAAGTCACTGATACTGGATTCCATCATGATCAATAATATAATCGGCAATAGCACCTAATATCAGCCACTAACACTTTCATCATCATAGCCTATAATTTATCCATATCACAACCTATAGTTCAGTAATCCAGGTTCTGGAATACAAAATAAATCCCGAAACACAAAAAATCAACAACTGAAGATTAAATCTTACCTTTCCCTCATAGGAACGCAAGGACAGTTCCAAAAGCCCTGTTGCGCCTCAGCAGCCTTATCATCATAGTGCCTGAAACCAAATTGGTGAATACATGCAGCTCATTTCACAAAATCTAATTCACATTTCAAAATAAGGACTTAATGAAAACATCTACTTTAGTATACAAATATTTTTCTATGACGGAAAACGACCTGCAAGGGCATAGAGGCGCACCCAATGTATCCCTGTGTTCAGCCAATCCCTGTTTACAAATTTAACAAAACACATTCCCACTTAGTTGATTATATTCCGAGAAAAGTAATATAGGTCTCATTCAAGAATATTTCCTTACTCATACTGTAAGTTATATATTCATCACATCTAGGAAAGGTAATCAGTAATTTCCATTTCAGAAAACCTTACATAAATGGTTCCAGTTCTTGTAAAGCATACACTATGATAATAAGTGACTCCGGAGCTAGAAATGACTTATTCGACATAGGCAACAGATATCACATCACATAAACACACACACACATGAAGCAACTGACTAGCTTTCACTAGACGTTAGCATGCATACTCAGTACTCAAGTATGAAAAATTCAGCAGAAGAAAAGCGAGCACAGTCAGCTGAAAAGTGTAGCAACTATAGTTGCTTTCCATGTCATCATAGTGATAAAAATACGAAGATTCGGCAGGATGAGCTAGCAACCACTCATTCGCACATATTTAGATTCTGATAAGAATTTATATCCTTAGCATTGTCCGTATGTACAGCTTTGCTGTTTGTTTACGTGTAAGGTTTCGAGTTGTAAATTGTAATGTATGTATCATATATATATATATATATATATATATATATATATATATATAGGATTCTGAAAAGTGTAGCAACTATAGTTGCTTTCCATGTCATCATAGTGATAAAAATACGAAGATTCGGCAGGATGAGCTAGCAACCACTCATTCGCACATATTTAGATTCTGATAAGTATTTATATCCTTAGCATCGTCCGTATGTACAGCTTTGCTGTTTGTTTACGTGTAAGGTTTCGAGTTGTGGAACGATAAAAAGGAAACACATCTTCCTGCAATGTTTTCTATCACTATATAAAGTAATCTAAACCTCCGAGCTACTAAATTGAACTTTTTCTCAATAAATTCTATTACAATTAAAAAGAATAAATAAAACTAAAAACATATACATTAATACGGTAATGAATACCTTGAAAACAAAACAAAAAACACAGGCATTCAAAATTTTCTCAATAAATTTGTCTACAACTTCTAATTTACAATTAAAAGAGAAAGAAAAACAAATACAAACACAGACACTAATAAGAATACCTTGATGACAACAGAGGTTACCCCTTTATCGACACAGAAATATGTATCGGACTTCCGCGCATACTGCTCCGAGAATTTCCTCATAATTTCGATCGATTTCTCCGTCGGCTCAACTACAATAACGCACAATCATCTTACCAATCCGAGCTATAAGAATAAATTTGTAAAATTAATGGATCGAGTTCACGTAAAACCAGCAAAACTACCTTTAGCGACTGCGCCGAGGCGGCGGCGCGGACGCGACGGCGGAGCACTGACGGAGGAAATGCCAAGGCCGACGCTGTAGGAAGTCGAAGCTTGAAGAGCTCTCATGGCGGACAATTTGGGTCTGATTTTGTACTGCTCTAACCACCACTCTTATATACAACAGATGAGATTTTCCATTTTCTTCCTTAAAAAAACTGAATGAAAAGTCGATTTTATCAAAATTGCTGTTTATTTGGAAGCGGAAGCACCACTCGTTTTATTGCCAATAATTAATATCAGAATGTGTCCAAATCCGCCACGTAAATGTTTTGGGCTGGGTATATTAGGCCCGATTTCAAAGCCTTGTATATGGCGGCCCAATTTTCTTTTTATTACTTTTCTTTGGTTGGGGAAGAGGCCTATTGTTGTTTCTTATGTACATAGCCTCAAATTTAAACTATTGTTCAGATTTACTATGGTCAAATAACTTAAAGACATGCTATTGCACAGGAACGTGGGGTTTATCCAGTACGCACCTAAGATAGCGATTGTGGGTTCTCCATGATACCAAAAAAAAAAAAAAAAAACTTAAAGACGAATCCTCTTTCTTGCCTTGATGATGCAAGAACCCGTGGTTTAGTATTCATTTCGTCCTATCTAAGATGTTCTATATTTTATTTTTTTTGGTTATCCCACTCAATTTAGTCTATTTTATTTTTAAGAAATATTTATCTCTTCAAATGGTGTGGTACTATATTCTTTTTATTACTTTAACCACTTTATACTCATCTCCTAGATAACTGTGCTGAAAAAAAATGAGTCATCTTAAATGGGAGGAATGGAGTATATATTATCCAAAGTTATATTATCCCAATATATGTGATTCAGCATCCCACCTCCTATGCTAGCCCAATATTCGATGAAGCAACGCTCAATATCTCTATTATCTACATGTATGCAATTTTACATCGATATCCCACTCCCTATGTTATCCAAATATATGTGAATTTTGCGTTCTTCAAAAACCAAAGCTCTTGATGAAGCAAGATCCCAATATCTTATATCCAACTATATGGGATTTTGCATTCCATTTCTACTTGACAATTGTAATACATAAGGCTATTATATCATTTATTATTGAGCTAAACTATCATAATTTCACATTTTAGTTGAATATATAAAGTTTTATCATATACTGTTAAGTTTTTATAACGGAAGAAAATCTAACACAACATCTAACTTTGTTTTACATGTCTGTTTGTTATGTATAATAAGAATGTGTAGATGCGTATAATAAACTAATGTTTTTGCTTGTTAAAATTAAATCCTTTGATAAAATAAGGACCCCATATCTATGTATCCTGCCTTAGTACAACTCGGGGATGCAAACGAGACAATGTCTACAATACCTGGATTTAATCGGAGGTTAGAGCATCGCATTTGTAATGCGATGGTCATCGATTCGATTCCCATAGCCGGCTTTTTATATTTTTTATTTTTTTATTCCATTTTTGAAAAATGGAGAATGCCTTATGTATATATCAAAAAGATGGCCACTCAAACCTATTTTATTTCTCGATTTCCATTATTCATTCAATGGAAACTGTTGTTGGCCATTCTCCGGATAAAAGTCAGAATATGGTTCAGGAAAGGATCATATACTTTTGATAAGTATTCTTTTGTAGAGGCGCTCCGTATACGAACCTTTTCAGACCAGGCTTATTGCTATCGATGCTAGACTCCTAGGGGAGGCAGCAGTGGTGAATTTTCCGCAATGGGCGAAGATCCATCTGTATAGATATCATCTACATCCATAAAGCCGTATGCTTTGGAAGTATGTGTTCGTGTATGTCCTATAGATTTACCCGTTGTAGATTGGAAATTGCAAACATATATTCGAAAGAAACGATTACTTAATTACAGTAGTACTAAGGCAGGATACATAGATATGTGGTCCTTATTTTATCAAAGGATTTAATTTTAACAAGCAAAAATATTAGTTTATTATACCCATCTACACATTCTTATTATACATAACAAACAGACATGTAAAACAAAGTTAGATATATCATATATTAATTTATATTTGGTAAACTACAACAACTCATGCATTTTACGAGTAATATATTCTATTAATAATCATATATATAAAACTTCATCTAAATAGTACTATCACGCAAACCAAGTATTATATATATATATATATATATAGATATAGATATAGATATAGATTTGCAAGCAAGAAAGGAAATGAAGTCAAAGTTTTTCTGCTCTATTCGTGTATGATACAAATAGATGCAACTTTTAACATCCCAAGTTCCAAAAATTCAGTGTGTAAGCCAAAGGCTGTTGATTTTGCTTTTTGAAAATCAAAGCCTGTTTTATTTTTATTTTACTTTATTTTTTAAGCCTTGATATTCTTTTGAATATACACCCCCGGCAAATTTTATCATCTGCCATATCACACTAATTAACTAGTTATAATCAATAAATCACTTATAAATTAACCAGAAATAATACATTCCATAAAAAAAATCCCTCTCCCCTACGGACAACTCAATGGTTAAGGTGGGCTCATGTGGCCGAGAGGTCACATGTTCGAACCCCACCAAACGCCTCTATGGTTTGAGTCTATCACACCTGGTTTTTCAAGTGTGGTTTACATGTCCTCTATGATTTGCAGGCTATTGCATAGGAACGTGGGGTTTACTCCAGGTCTTGCAAGACCTAGCAGAATGGGTTACGCGATGATAAAAAAATCCCAGAAAATGCAAGTATATTAAAAATCACAACAAGATCGCCC
This sequence comes from Salvia rosmarinus, assembly GCA_036937905.1. Classification (NCBI taxonomy): domain Eukaryota; kingdom Viridiplantae; phylum Streptophyta; class Magnoliopsida; order Lamiales; family Lamiaceae; genus Salvia; species Salvia rosmarinus. The sequence continues at coordinate 108,853,510 of CM072813.1, read as the reverse complement.
ATAAATGCCAAAATTAAAATAATTCTATGAGAGTCGTCGTAGTCAAATTATGACAGATTCTTTAACTCATAAAGTATATCAAAGAATTTTCACCGAAAACAACAAGATATTTTTCACGAACTCGATAGCAATCCATCTCACAAGTAAATTTGGATAACCAGTATACACCTTTATCAATTCCAGAAATTGGATAGACAGAAAAGCAAAGTAGTCCACATTGAATTGGAATTCAAAGAAAATGGCTTCCAAACAAACAAGATGCAGATTTTATTGTCCCATTCACAAATGTCAATGTATTTTATCAAAGAAAAAGGTCCATTTTTCTCGTTGTTACAAAGGGTGCAGATACAAAAATTTCTGGTGAAGAATTTGGTGGTTTTTAATTTTATCAATAATGGGAGACTCGACATACCTGTCGTCGTACGATTGTATTTTTGTGCTATTTTTGAGAATTAGTTGACTTTTATAATAATTTGTGGATATGTGAATTTGTAAGTACATAAGTGATGATATGCCTTTTGTTGCAGAAAAGAAAACCATGACACATAATAATTCAATGGTTTTTAATTAGGAGAAAATATGTAATTTTAACCCGATAAATTAACTTTGTGATAATTTTAGTCTAACCAATAAATAATACTTCAATCAAGAATGCATTGATTTTGTGACAATTTTAGCATGTAAGTGATTTTTTGCACCAGAAAGTACAGTCGGTATCGGGAAATAACATATTAGAAACATAATTGGAAATGATTTAAGGGCTATTTGTTATTTCCGATGTCGAAAAATCACTTAAAGGTTAAAATTATCACAAAATCAATTCATGAGGCTTGATTAAGTATTATTGATTGATTAAGCTAAAATTATCACAAAGTCATTTATTAGGCTAAAATTATGTATTTTTCCTTTTAATTAGTGGTAATGTTTTTTAGATTCTGTTATTCAACATAAGTTAAGGTCAGTCATATATATGTATAAAGGGTTGGTTATAAAAAGAACTACATCTGATATAAGACCTAAAAACCTATAACCATTATTAGATTGAATAAGATTGGACGACTCATAATTATTTAATAATAAAATAGTCAAATCCATAAATTTTTGCTATTTGTATCTTTCACATTATATTCTTCGTTGTTCGTGTAATTTATGTTATTGTTTATATAATCATAGTTCTTGTGCATGTTATCACATTCCAATTAATTGTTATGTTCATATAATTTATGGTGTTGTGCATATAATCATAATAATTGTATATATGAGAACAATTCCTATAAATGAACATATAAGATCACTTGATTATATAGGACTAAGCAATTACCATTAAAATATGAAGATAATAAATAATATATATATATATATATATATATATATATATATATATATATATATATATATATATACCTTATTATTTTCCATTGCTTTAGATGGATTAAGGAGACAAACTGACCATTTGCACTAAAATCCATGAGACAATATGACGATAAAATATAAAATTCGCAAAATTAGAATGAAGAAAACAATTTTATCCATACAAAAAAAAACAAAAACTCGAGCCTACCCATCTAACCCTATAATTTCAAAGTTATCACTCATGTCATGATAACTTAATTCAAATTTTCAACAGAACCTAGTTCGCTACATCTACTTCATCATCCACACTCATTAGAATCCAGAAATTCATAGTACGGAAAGCATAATAAATTTATTTTCCTGTCGGAACTCGAGTTTATAACTTCGCAGTTGTGAGATCTTCAACTCAAGTAATTAATCATGTCATTGAAAGATAACATATACTCACTCCCTTTTCTATGTGTCTTATTGACAAATTTTTTCTTGTTTTTTATTAAGTGTGCTAGTTCATAATTTAAGAGGAAAATTATGATTGATTTATTATTTCACCTATATTATATTATTAAAATTTGATAATTAATTATATATATGCATTTATTATGATAATTAATAAGATAATAAAAATAAATTTCTTTATTTACTTTGCTTCGTGCAATTAACAGCAAGAGACACTTAAAAAAACGTAGGGAATATAACTTATCAATCGGCAAGCTGCGGTAGTGCTTTCTACGACGATCATAACCAGGGGCGGAGCCACACAGGGGCCTGGGGGGCCCGTGGGCCCCCCAACTTATTTGAAAAAAGAGTTATATATTTAACGTGTAAAACAATATTAAAGAGGGTTGCCTAGCCTGATGGTTAAGGTACTTCTCCATTTGTCGGACAACCGAGTTCGATCCTCTCAGAGGCAGCCATCTTCTCTAATTTTTTCCCCTTCTTTCCTTACTCTCTCTCTCTTTTCCTTCCTTTTTTTCCCTATCTCTCGTTTCTTTTTTTCTCTATTTCTTTCTTTTTTTCCTTTCTCTTTCTTCTCTTTATTTTTAGATCTATTTTTCTTTTTTCTTTCTTATATAATTTATTTTATATTGATAAAATGAAATATATATACAAATAATAACAGTATGTGAATTAATTCTAAGCTAAACATGTGTGCTCTCTATAAATATTTAGCATTTCATAACTAAATCTATTGTAATCTAATGGGTTAAGATTTTTATCTCTCATTTAGGAGATCTTGGTTCGATTAATTTTAGTTACATATTTTCTTTTTTCTTTTTCTATACTTATTTTCTTTTATTTCCTTTTGCTTTCCTTCATCTTTCTTTTCTTTATCTTTTCCTATAATTTGTTTTATATTGATAAAATGCTATTTCTTTTCATTTTCTATAATTTATTTTATATTGATAAAATAAAAGATATATGCAAATAATAAAGTTTTATATGTGAATGAATATTACCAATCAAATTTCTAAAAGGATTAGTAAACTCATTATATTATTAAATTATTATTATTTTATAATTTATTTTATTATTTTTTAAAATTATAATTAATTGGGCCCCCCAGAAAAAATTTCCTGGCTTCGTCACTGATCATAACCTACCCGTGAGATCGTCGACTCAACTATTAAATCGTGACATTGTGATTATGAGTATCATAAATTAGATTTAAATTTATATTTGAGGAATATTAACGTGATCGTTGAAGAGTTGGATATTCATCAAGCTAAGAAAAAATGATTTATGATTGAAATTTAGAAGATCATTAAGTTGTAATTTAAAGAGCTAGTCAGTTAATTGATTCCATATATGATCGGAAAATACACATTGCACCTTGCAGCTTAAATCTACTTCATTAAGAGAGCACATCTCCCACTATTAACATAAGTACTTATTTAGTTTCACTAAAATATATATCAAGTTGTTCAAATTTACACAAGCTATCAAAAAACAAGACTTTTCTTATCACTAATCATTTTCTTGAATCAGAAAATTAAAAGCATGAATATATAATTATCTTCTAAACACTCCAAGAAACAATACAACTGCAAAACCCTAATTTCCTCAAACAAACAAACAAAAAAGATATAAAGAGGAAGAACCATTCAATCTTATAATAACAGCTGAAAATTCATCATACAATTATAGATCTGTAAAACTTACTGACACAAACCCTTATTCCAATTTTTCCGAACGGGACAATCTCGTCTTAGGGAAAGCTCGAGAAGAGTCTTCCAACTCTCGCCTCGTCTTGTTCTAGCCAAACACAATGTCCCAAAACAGCAGAAAACGCAAACCACACACAGCTATATAGTAGCTAGCACTAACCCTAAATCTTAATTTCCTTAAAAATAAAAAGTTACAATATCTTGATCTAGTAAGAGATCGATATCATCGGACCGTGATGCTCAATTCCCCCATGAAGAAAAGAAAAATTGACGCGATGACGACAAAGTTTAATTCAAACAGTGGAACCCTTTTTCACGACGAAAAGGAAAACACGACTGCGATGGTCTTGATTTCTTCTTCTGCTTCTTCTTCTTCGTCACCAGCGTTGAAAATGGCTGACAGCAGCCCATTTGTATGACTGCTTTTCTTCGGAGATAATGATGATGGGTTTGATTTCTCTGCAGAAAGATTGTGGGCATAATCATGGCGGGTTTGAAGGGGGGTGGGGTGGGGGTAGGGGTAGAGGGGAAGCATGATATAATCTGATATGAAATGATGATTGTTTGTGGGTTCTGGCAATGGAATGATAGATATAAAAAGAAAACAAGTGTGCAAGGGTTTTCGTGCTGTCTCTTTCTTGCTTTCTTTTCGAAAAAAATTTTACTTCATCCTCCATATCCAAGATGACTTGTATTATTTTTTTAGCTGTCTCATTCAAGATTGTCTGTTTCCTTTTTATAAAGTAATTATCTCTTAAAAAATTATAAGACACATTTATTTTTTATTACTTTAATCACTTTATATCATTCTCATAAATAACTGTACAAAAAAGAAATGGATCGTTTTTTATGGGAACGGAGGGAGTAAGGGATAGAGGAATTATTATTGACATTGATGAAACTGAGAGGACCCCTTTTGCATTAGAATATTAGACTGAGAGGCCCCCTTTTGCATTAGAATATTAGACTTGTGTGTTGACATCATTGCAAACCTGCTATTTTATTTTGGTAAAGTTCTCTTTTTCCTCTTTCTTTTCCTTTTTTTGTCTTTTTTTTTCTGTGAAATAATTTTATCAAGTGTGAGTTGATTTTCGTGAAGTGGTTATAAAAATATGTACATGTTATTATGTTTGCTTGATTTCTGGGTTTCTTGTTCGAGTATGAATCTTTTAACCTTTTCAACTTTTATTTTTTATGGACTTCGCCTTTCGTTCTCATATGTTGAAACAAGATTACTCAAATAAAATAATGAGACATACCTGTAAATTCATTCTAATTAAATTTTAATTGTGATTAATAAATCTTAATTGGTGAACTTTAACTGGAATAGATGCATCTAAATTTACACAAGCAATTCTCATAAATTAGTATGTATGGTGATATTCTATAAGTATCTCTTGTATCTCAAAAAAAATAAAAAATTAGCACGGTTGTTTGATTATAATTTCCCTCAAAAAATAGAGAAAGAGGGAGGAGGGAAAAGGAGTTGCAGTTTATAGTGGAGGTTCATGGATTTGTTCTTCTTCGATATTTTCGGAGTAAAATGAATGGCATCGGTTTTGTTGATATAATTTGTCAAAATATTTATATAATATTTTGTATTTTAGTTGTTTAATTTTATATCAAATGTGTCGCGTAGGATGTTAGGCAATGAAAATCCTATTTCGAGATATTTTTCTTGGATATTATAATATATTAATTTTTTAAAAATTAGTTATGACATTCTCAGAATAACCCACAAATATTGAAATGTTGATTAATCATATAGTTGATACTTATCCAAAGAATAAACATACATCTTGTCATGAAAAGAACTAAACACATTAAGTCATTTTCTTCGCCATAAATGAATATACGCACATATTAGAACGTAACAGTAATAGGGTTCGTGTGTCACATCTTCAATTATTTGAGGCCTCGTTTGGTTTGGATTGTAATAGGGTTCAATTTAATTTATGATCCAAATTTGGAGCCCGTTTTGAAAACGATCAAAACTTTCGGTTATATATAAGGGATTTTAATTTTGGCTTGCGATCGAGAATCGTCGTCGGAAAGCTGAATCAGTTCGTAGAATTCTTGCATGGAACGTACAATAAATAACTGCAGTTACATTAAGTGAAATAGAAGAGTGCAATTATAAAGTAAATTGAGTTTACACCCTATTAATCGTACGTAAATCTCACGTGAGAATCTGATGAGCTGAATCAACTTTCCGACCTAGAATTTTTGCTAGCGGGTGAAAACTGAAACAATCTGTAAAGTTTGAGATTTTAAAAATGACATTTTGGATCTTTTTTGAAGAAAAAAATTTCAAAGTTTGGAATATAAAATATATTCAATTTGTTATAATATGTGACACCAATTTTTTTTGAGTGATTTCATGCTTAGTTTGTCCGATTAAAGTCCGTCATTGATACACAATCCCTCATTTTTGCAGGATAAGTAGCAATTCCAATTTTGGGATGATAAGTTGTCATTTAAATTGTTTCTATGTATATCCATAACATTTTTCCTATAATCCTTCGATCCAAATGAAATATTAACAATATATCATGAATTACTAAAATCTCATTTAACCAATCCAAACGCATAGTTTTGATAAAAGTGCAATCTTATTCTAACTAATTAATCCAAATTTAAAAACACCAACTTCAAATGCAGTCTTGATAATGTTACTATTATATTTGTCAAGAACTTGTGTACATATGGATATACAGTGGATCTATTCCAATTAGAGTTTATTAATTTCTAATTAAAATTTATTAATCATAGTTGAGATTTAATTAGAATAGATACACTAAAATATGCCTTTTACATAATAAGATTTAAACATAAGAGAAAGATTAAAAATTCTATACTCGATTAATCATGGGATCTGATCCTATTTTTGAAGCCATGCAATATATCTATGATATCCTAATATTTTGTTTGCTTCAAAAAATATACCCTTTATAATATGACACGTATTATACAAATGTATGTAGTTATGTAAACTGCAATTCAGGTGGGATGCATATATATACCACAATTATAGTTTAGATTAATTTATTATTAAACTAAATTAATTAACTCTATCACATCAATTCAAATTTAATATTTGGAAATTTTAGGAATCAACATTTTATATATAAGTTTAATATATTCTACCAAACAATAAAGTATATATTTAAGATATTATAATATGTCCTACTAAAGTGATATTGATCCCTTATAAGATAAAAGAAACACTTTGATTAAACGTATCATACCTTATCCCATATTATATAAGAATAAATACTTAATTGTGAAATATGTAAAAACTCGTTATGAAGAAATATTGTACAGAAGAATTTCATTTCTGTGTCAACTTCAATTAAGTAGATGCTGACAATTAAGAAGATTCGAAACTTTCAATGAAATTATCATCATGCTTTTCATTGCTAAAGTAATTTAAAAAAGAAAAAAAAAAGAATAATAGCTAGTAACAAGATGATGATTTATAACATCATGCTGACGTAGTAGGTCTGACAATGCTCGAAAGAGACAACTTTCTGCGTTGTCAAAACGAAACCAAAAATATAGGGGGCCCGCAAACAGTATTATTATTAGGTGAAAAAAAATTCACTAATATTAAAATCCGAATTTTCGCCCAAAGGTGAAAGTTTTTAAAGTAAATTTTTTAATTGAAATATTTTTTTAGAAAATACTGAAAATTGAGGACACTAAATATAATTAATTCTTACTAAGGTAGAGGAAAAATTCATATGTAATCCATCTAAGAATCCAATAAGATGATTCATCATTTCGCTTTCAGATTATGTAAAGCATGACATAAATCAAACTTTTTCTCAAAATTGGGGATTTTGAAGAGAAAATGTTAGTTTTAGACATTTTCTAAAAAGTGTTGAAAGTTGGAGATGTAAAACATGAATAACCCTTATTATTGTTAAATCTATCATAATAATCTTTACTCGTTTTTTTACTTTATCATGACCTTTAAAATTGATCAAATTTATTTTAACTTTTTCAATTTGTATAATTTTTTATTAAAATTCCCCAACGATTAAATTGTGACTTGACACATCAAAAGGTTACATGTTATTTTGCCACATGTACATATTTTTTGACATTAGAGCATGTCATACTCCAGCACATCATGCTATCTTTCATTTTCTAAAGATGAGCTCTGATAACAAAATTGATATAAATTTATGAAATTGTGATAGATTTTATAAGTTGTAAGGATTGAGACGTAAACGATAGAGTAAATATTGGGATAGACGTCGTAGATACTAAAATATAAGTGAAAATTCAACAATTATGACAAAAAGATAATTTAAAAAGGTTTTGTGCTTGTTATTATACATATGGTCAAAGGTGTTGCAACTAGAAGCTTAACTGATAAAGTAGTTTGAACAAATGAGAACAATCTGACAATCATGAGAGACTAATTTTATTTTATAAAAATAGTTAAACAGTAATTAATTAGTAATTAGTAATAGTATTTGTAAGTCCTCAATATAAATAATAAATCATCAACAAAATTTATCTATATGTTAGATATCAAACGAGTAGAATAAAATGTTGTTATTCTAATAAATAAATGATAATATATAAAAAATTATTATTAATAAATCTATAGAAATAAGTAAATTTGAAAATCAATAAAAATACGTAAAATAAGATTTAGCTTTTAAGAATATGGAATATACATTCATAAAACAAAGTAAAAAGTTGACTTTTTAAAGCATATTTTAAACGTAACACTGCAGAAAGCCCTCTAGGTGGTGTTTACTTTGAGATATCCTCAAATATTAATCATTTAAAGTAAACATTTGATTATATTGGATTAATTTTATTTATACAACCTAATCATGCAAAGTAAACATCACCTATAGTCGGAAATTATCAGACTTTTAAGTCCCGCCAAGTTATATTTATGGCTTCGCCCAGAGATACACATGGTGTACGATATCAATCATCTATATATACAGACACACATCCCCACACAAAAGGGAATGAGCGCGCATAGAGAATCACAATATAGGCGAAAGAGTTACCTTGATACGTAAATTACCTATATATTCTATTACAGCACGAGATCCATTCACTCAAAAGTACATACGCCTTTCGTGTCCAGAAGCTTTATACATCTTCACATGGTGGGGGCTTAGTTTTTAAAAGAGCAAGAAATGACAAAAGGCTAAGATCACGAATTTTTGAGAATTCTCTGACCGTTTCTGAAAAGTTCTCTCAACAAGTTCACAACGATTCCAAATGGATTCAATAGCTTCCTTTCTTGAAAACAAAGATTCTCAGTGGACGGTCGGAGGAGCGATATCCGATTTGTTCAACCGTTGCGAAAACAGAACATTTCGAGAAAGGCCAGATTCTAGCTTTAAGCCCCAGAATGCAGAATATGGTGGGAGAGTTAGTTACCTGATGACTGTGAAATGTCGTCTGAAACTGCTCGTTCTCGGATGGAAGATGTGAAGCCACACTCGAGTCTCATTGCTGACATGAGCTCGGGAGATACAAGTGGGTGAGGCTTTACCTCTTCACTCGCTTGATCAGGTTTGGGTGCTATTCCTGATCCCCAACCTCTGTAGAGTATCACTTTGCTAGGTTCATGAGAAACGAGAATGGCACCCGTTGCTTGCTGGAAGGATAAAACCGGTAGAGCAGTCGATCAGTTCACAAACTAAATCAAATTACAAACTTGTTAGAGCCTAATACGGATACAGACCTCGAGATTGTATATCACCTCCCGGGCTGACGTCCCCTTGGCTCTGCCTTTGATACTCACGATGGCGAGGGGGTGCTTTTGGAAGTGTTCCTTTATCGATTTAGCAACTCCGGTGATGACATTGCTCTTGCCTGACATAACAATGGTAGAAAATTGGCATAACCAAGCTTCTTAGCAATGTTCACGTATGTCTAATAACAAACAAAAATTATTAAAATTGCAACCAAGCTGATATCCATGGTTTAGAACTATCAGTTTCTGGTTCGAGAAAAGTTTACACGCGAACCAGCTAAAGTAATTGATGCCACTTTGGTCTCTTGCAATCTCTCCCTCAAATAACAATAAAATCAAGCAAAAAGTTAAGTTCAGTAATGGTTTTCGTGTTCTCCAAGACTTTCACAAGGCGATATACTTGGCCACTTGGAGCTTTGGTTCTCATGCAGCGAAAATTTTAGCATCCTTCCACACAATGATCAGACAAACTAATTTCCAGGGAATAGTTACACGAGCACAATAGAGTTGAGCAGGTGAACAGCATATTAAAATGAGAGTATAAGGGATTACCAACAGCGAGCAATGGTGCTCGGTTTATCTTCAGGGCCTGCTTCCTTAGAATAAGCCTCTCTTTGTTTGAAAGCTGGAGAGGTCTAGAAGGCACCGACGGTGGCATCTGAGTAACGGCTTTCTGAACTGTGGTTATGAGTTCAGAATTCCGGTTACCACCAGTATTATATCTCTCACCTTGGCTGTGAAACGGGATGTAATTGGTTGTTGGAGTGTACATTCTATCTTGTGGCTAAAATCAACACAGCATGCATCAAATTAGAAATTGTGTAGAAAACATTCCCTCATAACAAAAAACCGAGATGCAGTGTCTTTCGAATTTACCCTTCCAACATTTACAATTTGCTGCTTTATGTTTGCAAAACCTCCGGTTCCCTTAGGTGATGATTTGTGATGAAGCTCTGGTTCTACCTTCTCAAACAAATAACCGTTTTTTGCTGCAGGCCCTACAGAGTCATCTCTTGGTAAGTTCGGTTGACTAAAATCCAATGTCTTGTTTGTAGTGTGCACGGAATCCTCTGGTTCTGTGAAAGTTGCATCAGTTCCACCGGTTTCTCTAGCCTTAACAGTTGCGGGAAAAGGAAAGGAAATAGAGGTGAGCCTTGTGAAGTATGTCCCATTCAAGAGAAGGGAAATCATAAAAATCTTGAAGAATGCATACATTTGCTAGCACACAAAAGCAAATACGGCCCATTTGCTGCAATTAAAGTCTGGATGCTACGGGTTAAGAAGTCAACGAGCAATGCAATGAAGGTATAAATTTAGACATATGATGAAGGGACTACAGTTATCTTTTATGCAGCATCACTTATATTAGAAAGCTAATCTGCATTTCTCAAGAGAGAGAGTGAAAGCTAATTTGCTAATTCATGCACTAGAGAGAATAATTTTGAACCGTCATTCAAGAAACCTCAGATGAGGAAGAATGGGATATAGTAACATATCAACGGCAGTTAACTCGACTTTACCTCGTCAGCAGGATCTTCAAACAAAGAATGGCTATAGCTGTCAGAGTCTCTATCTGAGAATTCGTCATCGTCATATCCATATTCATTATTCTCCTGGTGAACCTGGATGACGGTAATATAAAAATAAGAGTAAATTGGGTAATTAATAAAATAACAGAAAAACAAGCACCTGAAAACATACAAAATAACTTACATCTCCAGGTTTCAAATCTTTCGTCAACTGCATATCATTTATATCTACATCTTTGTCCTGGCCAATGTAGCTTTTAAAGAACTATCATACTCAATAGATTAATTGGTAAAAAATATAAGTAGATCTGGAGGAAACACACCATTTTGAGCTTCAAGGCATCAATATGCCTGTTGAGCTTCAGAACATGTAGTTTCAAGGACTGCATAAGACAGAAATAACGCGTAAGACTACAGCAAAGATCACCCGCAAATAATAGAAGTAAGTAGATCTGAAGGAGACACAAGTAATTTTGACATAGGATTTTGAAAAGCATCTAAACACCCGCAAATGACATGAAGAATAGCATACTCTATATTTGCACCAAGATTAGAAATTGAGCGCCCGTCGCCCATACAGCTAGTTATCATGAGATTAAAGAGAATTTCTTGTAGCATATTCTATAATTTCTTGGTCAAAGCTCGAGGTTCATCCGGTCCCTTTGTTATCACATGGCATACTCTTGGTCCCAAAAACACAAAGAATCCTCTCTCTCTCTCTCTCTCTCTCTGTACTTGTACTCGAATCAAACTTGGGATAACAAAAAAAAATCCAGATCTATCTTGATATTCTTGAAATGAGGGAAAAACTAAAAAGTATCTTAGTCTTGCACTAGACAAAATTTATACCACACTTCACACTCTTATTCTCTGTTTTATACTCGACTTAATTAGAGACTACACAAAAAGAAAAGAACTACCAATGCAAACCATACCTGACGGCGTTGGGCCTCTAATGAACGTTTCATTGCTTCTCTTTTGCTCAGAAGTGACCGAGGCCTCAATGAAGCAGGGCGTTTATAGTTTTTTCCACGATATACAATGATGGCATAACCTTTACTGACTGGCTCAACAGCTACTAATATTCCACCACTTTCAGTTTCTAGTATACGAGCTACTTCATGAACCTCTTCAATGCTCCTTTTGCCAATACATACCTTAACCAGTTCCCTGTACTTCCAGTGCAGATGCATGTTCTCTACTGTTCCATCAAAGACTCCTCTCCTTCCTAAAATATAAGAAGAAAAAATTACATGATAATATGAAGTATTTCGAAATGGTTAATATATGCTGACGACACAGTTTCTTAAAAGGCTCCTGGAGTGTAAACTGTAAACACTTACCCAGTAGTAGGAAAGGTTTCATCCTCAAACCCACTTTCCTGAGCATATATCTTTCTTCTTCAGTTATACCCTCTTTATCTAATGGAGGTGGTTGAAGAGTCTGTTCTTCATCTAGCTCTGCTAAAAGCTTCTCCGCCCGGGCTTTTTTTCCCAAGGCCTGCAGTCAATCAAAAGACAATATTACACAAACAAAGGAAAGCTGGCAAAAGATTTAGGTGATTACTTGAGTCATTCAATGCCTACCACGGACAACTTGGTGCTTGTTCTCTCCATAGCTGCCTCTGCGGATTTCGCCTTCCTCATTTTAATGCGCTCCTGGAATTTTTGGTCGTTTTCTTCGTCTTGCTCAGCTTCAACAGCATGTTCGTTAACTGTACTTTCACATTCCTTTTCATTCCCAATTGATAAGTTGCCTACCCTGGCTTTCGAGAGATCAAATCCATGTTTCCTACGTTCTTCAATGGCTGAAGACACTGCAGCCGGCAAGAAATCCTTTCCTCGGTAGATAACTATGAATTCTCTATCTCTTGAAAGTAAGCTTCCCCCAGTCCACCACTGCAAGAGTTTATATTGAAGTGCATAATGTCTATGACAAATTTTAAGCAATAAACAAGAGTGAAAAAACTACGGTCTCACCACATGAGTTCTGAACACCAGCAAGGCTGAAGACTTAACAATGGAAGATATGAATTCATATCTACCAATATGATGGGCAAGTACTGAAGTAATTAGACAGTAACACAAACCTTTATTTCTTCCGCCATCAGTTCACTATTTGTGTTCTGAACTCCTCTCTTGATGGCAATTTTTGCAATTTCACATTTCTCCCAGAGTTTAAGAATGGCAGCAGCTAAACCTTGAAGTTTCCTATTTCTCCCTGAGAAGCAAACAATCAAAGAAGTTCTGAAGTAGCTAGAACGGAAAACTAGAATATCAGTGTCACTTGCTACTAATTCTTAGTTCCAAGAATGTGAAATAACTACCTACAACTGCTAAGTTTGGCAAGATAAAGGTGGATCAAGTCCCTATGATGTCAATGTAATGTAGTTGTGTAAGTGTAACTCAAGGGGAAGAAAGATGACTAACCTAAAGCAAAATGGGTAGGCAAAGGCCGGCCAAGTCTACGTAATGTAGTCATTTCATCATTCGTCAACTTAGGTTTAACTCCATAAGGAAGTAGACGGAAAGGTCTCCTGTAACCAGGAATTACCGCTGGCAGAAGATCAGCATCAACAGGCAAAGGATCATTACCCCACCAATCACTGAACCGTGGACCAAGTCCATCTAGCAATGCATCAGCTTCCTCAGCAATCTGTGCTTCCCCAGAGAGTTGGAAGCGGACTCTATTTGGCAAACCCACACCCTGTATTAGGGGTGGATGGGAGATTTGTGCATCAGAGTTCAGTCCAGAAGAATCCAGATCATTAGCGACTGGTGACTGTATACCCCTTGTACCGAGTATTCTTTGATCCTTGTCTATATCAGAAGATTCTTCGGAGGAAGAATCATTTGACAATCTATCAGTTACAAAGTATGGATATTTGTAATCAGATCCTCTGTATAATATTATATTACTCCCAGACCGCCAAACAACCAGACCTCCAGTTTTTTTCTGAAAAAGATCCCGTTTAATTTGCATCAAATAAACATATTAGATTGAGACTACCAAATAATAATAATAATAAATAAATAAGAACTTACAAATGAATAATTTGCATACAGGGGCAAGCATTCTTCAAAAATCAAAACAATGAAGTTTATTATTAATCAGTATTCAGTAGAGTGCACACTGAATTATGAGTCTTAAATAAATAAATGCCATAAAAAGCACTTATAGACAATCATAAGAAGTACCTAAAATTTGAAAAGAACTTGTTCTCTTTACATGAGGCGATATTCGTCTACCCAAAAGCTGTATAGCCCAACAACTAAAACTGATCACATATATGTGGAACCCTCAGTTTTAACTTTGCCAGTAGCTAAAAACTCGATCCTTTGAAAAATGTCACATATTAAATGGCCCTTAGCCGGGAAGTGGCAACTATAACAACACGTCATCAGTTACCACTCATGATGAACACAGAAAGTTTTCCATAGATAGCCATAATAACAGAGGATTGTAAACAAACAAGCACAGAGTCACGTTACAAACTTTTATTAAGAAGAAGAAAATATCCACCCCCATTTATGTCCAGTGCATATGAATTTGGACTCAAAACCCCTAATCCCTTTAAACATCCTGAATGAATTGCTACATCCCATCTTTATAATCATCTCTGTTAACCATTGCCACTGCTTTCAACAATAAATCATCTCAAAGCTATTTCAGTAGCATTCAATTGGATACACAGTGCATATGAATTTGGACTCAAAACCCCTAATCCCTTTAAACATCCTGAATGAATTGCTACATTCCATCTTTATAATCATCTCTGTTAACCATTGCCACTGCTTTCAACAATAAATCATCTCAAAGCTATTTCAGTAGCATTCAATTGGATACACAAAGGCACTTAAATTCAATTGGATACACAAAGGCACTTAAATTCAATTGGATACACAAAGGCACTTAAATTCAACTGCTAAGCATAAAGTGTGATTTACTCAAATTTTAAGCAAATAAAATTCTACGCGAATCCAAACCTCCAATAATTCATGAGTCCTCTTCATGTTGAGCCTGCATATATCCTCGCACGTGATCTTCACCACCTCGGAGCGCCTCCATCGTTCATGAATCCCATTCACAATCCCCTCCGTAATCCCAGCTTTTCCAACCTTCAACTTCTTCTGCAACGCAATTCCAATGCTCCTCAGCCTCCTCAGCTCCGGCGCTGGCAAAGTAAGCTCCGCCAAACTCGGCGCACTCTCCCTCTTTTCCTCTCTACGCTTCCTAACCCTCTCTCTCTCCTTCTCTAAGACCCCGCGCCTGAGCTCATGAAACCTCTGTATCGCATTCCCCGCCCCCGGCTCAGGAACCGGATTCCCGGGCGTGCTCCAGCTCGGGTCAAGAGTATGCCCGACCCGATACTTCGGCAAACGCGCAGGCAAAGGGACGAAAATTGCTCCCGGAGAATTTGCGCCGGAAATTGAGGGTTCGTCTGAAGCATCGCTGCTACTTTCTTCCAAGTAGCCAAGGTTCCGGAGCTTCTCCGCTATTCTCTGAATGGCGGATTGCGGCAGAGTTTGAGTGTCCACCAAACCGCTGCCGCTGCCGCTGCCGCTGCCGGCGCAAACTGAGACTCGCCGGTGGAAGGGTTTTAGCGGGAAATTTGAGTAATTACAAAAAGGAAACTGGATTGCGGGTTTTAAGAGGTTTTTGGAGGGGAGAAAGGAAAAATGGTGATTGCAATTGCAAAGGGGAACCTCCATTTCTCAGTTAGCTTCTCTGTCATCGAAACTATGGGATAAATTCAATTATCAGTTAACGGCTTTCTTTCTCTCTTATTGTTTTGCATTTTAGTCCTCCAAGTTTTGGCCACTTCTGAGAAGACCATGAACTTTGTGAAATTTGTTTTGAGCCCCTGTTGCGTTTATATCTAATTCTCAATTGAAATTTTGGAAATTACACTTTAAAATCCGAAATATAGATTAGTTATGATTCCATTAAATGATCGGATATGATACTGAATCACCGACCTTTAGCATTCACTTCCGTAAGAGATAAAAAAAAAGTCCTTTTTTGTAAAAAAACAAATTAGAATTAAAATCTGGTTGCTTTTTGGGATTTAGGGGTGCGGGAGGAACTTCAGCACCCCCGACTAGAAAAGCTTTAAACTTGTCTTTATTATTTTGTCAATAATTCGCAATTTTAGCCCTTTTTAATTTTTATCGACGAGTTATTTCAATTTTAGTTTCTTCTAAATTATTTTTTTTTGGTCGTCTCTCATTAAACTCAAATAATATGAAAAATAGCAAGCATATAACAAGTCAAAAAGAAGGACAAATGAACTGTGAAGAAGTCCCTTGAAAGTTGAATTTATTGGTTTCTAAACAATTTAATCAGAAACAGTAATTTACATCAAATATGAAGCACACAAATTGCACAGTTATATACATACAGTTACAATTCTGATCGCAGTTCGATTATTCGTATGTTTTCATCCAATCAGCAGGCTCGGAGCATGTCGGAATTTACATAGTATCCACAAGCAGAAGGGTCGTCAAGTTCTTCTGATACAGCAAACCATGACATCGAATGCAATCATATGAATGCAGGTTTTTTCCTGCAGACAACAGAGGTAAATAAGGTGGCAAGAAGGAAAAAACTACGAAGAGGACATCCTTCGTTTCACTTTCAGGGATGATTAATTGATTATGCTAATTTGGACACAAATCAGTGATAATTTAACTCACATATCTGCATTTAGGTACTGTTCCACAGTGATGGGCTTAGCACCCCCATACCAATTGATCAAGAATATATTTTCGACATCTAATTTGAAGATCTGGAAATTGTGACCTTTAGGCCAACCTGACAGAAATTCAAATTAAGTGAATCAAAATCTAACAATTATTTCAAGAGATACATAAAGTTGCAGTCATTTCAAGAGAAGTTAACTTACTCTTCATAACAGGGTGCTTTGTGAACAATGCGGTTCGAGCAAACTCTTCTTCGTCAGGATTTCCCTCAAGTAGGTTCAACTGAAAAATCCAGTTATAGTGTGCAAGTTATGATCAGTTTTCACATGAGAAAATGGATAATTTTGCTTCGCGATGCAAGCATAACGATGAAAGACGTCAAGTAGACTCTTCTATTAACTTGTGTTACCATTTTAACAAAACGAGGAAAAATGATAAGTAGTTGCCAGTGAAGCCTGTGTGCCGCTGTAATAGATTGGTACCATCCTAGTTCACCACGGTTCATTGATAAATCATAATTCAATTTCTACTAATCGAGTGGTACCAAAAACATAGCAAAGATTGCAGTTGGTTAACCATCTACATATGCTCGTGAGGAGTATATACTTTGTGGCAGTACAAACCTATGTAGCACAACACGCACAAATTCATGACTTCCAAATATCTAGTAATATAGAACAAGACCACAGGTAAAGACACCGTCTACATATGCAGAACTGGAAAAGATGTACTTATTCATGAAGGCATAGATATTAAGACACCACCTTTCCTACAATCGTGATTTTTGCACAAGAGGGGTCCTCAGGGTCTTCCTTGCCACAAGTCCCAAGGTTATATTCGCTCAATGTGAAGGAAGCTCTCTGGTCTTCCAAAGCATTTCGTGCTGTAGGATCAAGGGTTGTCAGGTAGAAGTAAGGGATGCCTTTTCCTTCGTCAGGCAATCCATCACTAAATGAAGCTACATTTCTGCACAAGATTCAAATGTTTCACCAAAAGCAAGAAAAGTTGCAAGATATCAGAAATCCAAAAAAAAAAAAATTTTTTTTTTTTTAAAAGGAGACAACTAATAGCATAAGCAAGGCTCATTCTATATAATAAGGAATACAAATCAATTGCTAAATGAAACTACTTTCTGTATAAAATTCAAGGTATCATCATAAGCAAAAAAAAGTTGCAAGAGATTTTAGGAAACCAAAATCAAGCAAAACACAAATAAGAGACAAGAAGTCATTGAAGACCTTTAGACTGATCACCTTGCTCCAAAATGTCTAATCTTTTAATCCATCTAATAGAGCAACTAAAAACGAAGCATATGTGGTGTAACCTTTAAAACATCAAGCAATGTGCCTTGTATCCAATAAAAGAAATTCTCCCACAGAGTATTAGAATACAGGCAACCCTAAAAGATCCAAGCAGCATAAACAGAGAGGAAGCAATATCAGAAGAAACACACACATTTTTATAAACGAGATTATGAAATAAAATCAATTGTAAGAACGGCGAGGCAATTACCCGAATGGTGCTCCTCCCCATTCATAGGATATCGTGCTGCAAAATAATCCAAAGGCATCAGAATTCAGCTCTAACACTACGCTTTTGATCCAAATTTAGATGATCAAGCCTCCAATCTATGTGGCAAGAGTTGCACAACTCCAGCTATATATTTAACAAGTGTATAACAGCTACCAAAAAAACATAGATACGTCATCAAATACCCGAAAAATAGAGAAATGATTCTATTCCAATCCATCACGGAAACTTTTTTCAACTGATTCTCATCATTTATCCAGCAGATAATACAAATTCATCAAATTGCACTCTCCATGTACTCCCAAAATGTCACTAAAAACACCAACAACACGTACTACTAAGTCAACCCCTATCATCAAAACCTCAAAAAAGAACAAATTCAATAGACATTTAACAATTAAGAACTAAGTAACACCATCGCAAATTCAAAATTCACAAATAATAATAATGATGATGATAATCCGTTTCCGCGATCATCGAATTTCTTACTTGAGTACGCCCCATGAGCTCTGGGAAACCAACCACCGGGCAAACGGCGCAGTATCATCACGCCGGGGCCTGGACGCTGATGTCAGCAACGGCCGCCCTTGTACGGATTGCTGAAGCAATCCCAAAAATGCAAAAGCGAAGTAATAAAAGAAGCCTTTGGTTTTCATTTTCTCTCAGATTGTTGCTGCTATCAGCCTAATAATGGAAAGAAGCAGACGAAATACTACAGTTCCCAGTTCCTTCTCATCTATTTATAGCACATTTATTTAGAGTTGACAAAATAATAGCTCAATCATTTATGTAAATTGAGAATTTTTAATTGATTTAAGAGCAATTTTTAGCAATATTTTGTGCTTCACTTACATGGGGTGGCAAAGTTAAGTTTATGGTAAAAAGAAACTTTATATTTCCTAATTTATTTATTTTTATTTTTTTAGAGGGTAAAAGTTTAGAGAGTGAAACAATGATTAACGTCATGTTATGTATTTTAATGTGTTTGTCAAAATAGTGTTTTAAATTTTTAATTACAATGATAGCTCTAAAAAGTCTTTTGATTTGAATATGTGAGAGTATTTCTCTTCTATATATTTTAAAGAGAAATAAAAAAATTGAAATGTAATTGAAAAAAATATCACATAATTTACTATGAACCGGTCCGAACAAGAACAACAGTATGAATTGATTGTGTGCGTGTGTTGGTCTAGTGGTATAGTGGTTATTGCCCGAGGCCAAAGGTCTTGGGTTCGAGTCCATCGTGACGCGACGCTTTAAATTTCTGTATTAAATTGACAAAAAAAAACAATATGAATTGATTATGATGAAGTGTAAGATGCAACACAATAATCTTTATAATAAAATGGTATTTCTATCTTCTTTGACAACCATACAAAATTTTAATGACATGATTCAATATCATTTAAATTGTGTTGAATATATTATACAGTTGTGATATAATTCTTTCCAATGATATGTACTTGCGACATATCCACATCAATTTATTTAAAAAACTAAAATCTCACTAACTTGAACCTCAATTTATGAATATCATATATAATATCTATTATACTTCGTTTTTCTAAAACGAAAAAACACAAAAAATTCATTAATCAACAGTTACCTACGTATTTATACTTCGTGAAATATAAGTTTCACATAAAATATCAGAAAATTTTCTAAGACTGAAGGCCCAATAGCACTATTATTCTCACAAAATGGGCCCATCCAGCATGGGCCCATTTTGAAATAAAATGGTAGGTATAATTAATTGAAATAAAATATATGCAGATTTTATCTGAATCTTTTCAAATTTAGTTTTATCTTTATGTGAAAACTAAGAAACATAACAAAATCAACCAAACGTAACGATTTATTTACAATGTAAACTATCCCCCTAGCTGAAAACATTGTCCAAGTTCTTTTATCTATTAAAAAACCTACAAAACACCACAAAAGCAAGCAAGCTCAAGGCACTCCAAAACGCCAAGAACCAATAGTACTTATCGAGTCGAGTTTGAGCCATATCATCGGAAAACCAACTGCCCCGACCTCCGTCGGAGCTCGTTAAGCGCTCGATCACCGATATCAGAATAGCGCTCACGAAGCTACCGACACCGAACACGCTCGTGTACAGAGCAATCCCCATAGTCCTCATCCTCGTAGGAACCTCTGAGTAGAAGTACTCTTGCATTCCTACCACAGTGAATATATCTGAGATTCCAAGAAGTATGTATTGAGGCAAGAGCCAAAATATACTAAACGCGACGTCCTCGCACGAATCTTGACCCGTCAGACAAATCTGGAGCCGCCTCCTCTCTATCAGGGCCGCGATCACCATGGCCACGACGGAGAGGAACATCCCAATCCCCATCCTCTCCATCACTGAGATGCCCTTTTCGCTACGTCTAATGCTACGCGCCAACGGGATGAAGAATTTGTTGTACCAAGGCATGAGGATGATGATCGAAACGGTGATCGAACTCTGCAGAGCGGCCGGTGGGATCTTGAAGCTCTTGCCTATGTTTCTTCTCATGGTCATGCCTTGCTTGGTGAAGAACGTCGCGGGCTGCTGGAAGATCACTGCGAACATCAGCAGCATCGTCCACACCGGCAGCAAGCGCAGGATGACCTTTGCAGCCTCCAGAGGCTGCAAAGGTCCGTCATCAGATTGTCCGATGCTCCCGGTATCTTGATCTTGGCTGCACAGCCCTGCTTTCTCCTCAAGCCTGCAGGCAGAATCCAACGGTCACCACATATCAATAAACACAAAATCAAGAATCTGTGACACAAATGTGCATCAAATGTTCAAACATGACTCATTACAGATCATTATATGACATAAATTCAAGAATCGGCAACAGATATGTGCATCAAATGTTCAAAAATTACTCCCTCCATTTCAACTATTTAACATAAGTTCAAGAATTTGTGACAACAAAGTGCATCAAATGCTCAAACAAGACTCACTCCAACTCAACTATGCAACATGAATTCAAGTATTTGTGACAAATATATGCATCAAATATTTAAACAAGACTAACACCATCTCAACTACACAGCATAAATCCAATAACTGACAAAAAATGCATCAAATGTTCAAATAATACTCACTCAAGCTCAACCACAGCATACTCATTCCTCGACACGCTTTTCCCACCATAGATGAGCTTCGACACGCCTGCTTTAACAGCTCGAACAGCTATCTCAGAAAAGCTCTCATCACCAATCCTGCTTGGCTTCTGCGTATAAAACCGGCTGCCACACAGAAACATGACAATCGACACGAGCATTGACAGCGATGGGATCGCGAATCCCAGCCCCCACCCAAGCGTATCCTGAATATACGACATGACTGAGACGCCTAGCAGGCTGCCACAGCAGACACCAAAGTACCACCATTGGAAGAACCAGCTCTTCTTGTCCGAACCCTTCGGATCATCGGTGTTGGTACGAGGCAAATTGTCGTGTGTGGCATCAAGCTGATCCGCGCCAAATGCCTGCAGAGAAGGGTTGTAGCCTGCTTGGCCGATGGAGATGAGATACAGAGACCAACACAGAGATGAGATTGAACGGACTCTTTTGGAATCTGTCCATGGCCATGTCACTGCTGTTGATGTCAAAGCTAATAGCCCCTACAAGAACATGAATTTGCATGTAGAAAGGTGGTCTTAATCTTGATAAAAACAATGTGATGGATTGATCAAAATCAAGATTAGGACACCACAAACACAAACTTGTTGCCAGCATTGAAAATACTATTTGTCACCAGTTGAAAAGAGAGTCATTCGCACTATGGGGAATATCCAGATTTCGGTTATGATTTCTGCTGAAATCGAATTAAACTGAATTTGTGATTATATATATATATATATATATATATATATATATATATATATATATATATATATATATATATTTAAACATGAATAGGATTATCTGAAAATTTAGCTGAATCGAAACGGAAAAAATAAAGTAAAAAACTGAAACGAATTTTTTTTTATTGATTTCGTTTTAAAATTAGAATTAAATTATTTAAATAAAATTAATACTATATATATAATTCGGATCTTGGTTTCGAAAATGCCAAACCGAATATCTAAATTTTGAAAAGAAAAGAAAAAATGAACCGAATTCTATATTTTTACTTAAGTTTGATTATTTGAATTTTGAATATTTTGTTCACCCCTACAATAGAACACTAATTCGTCGAAACTTTAGAACAAAATTGAACCGAACCAAGAAAATCCATAAAATCCAAAATCAAATTTATTTTAAAATTAGAGTTAAATATTAAAATAAATTTAATATTATCGAATTTCAATTTTGTTTAGTTTTGGAAATGCGAAACCAAACCGAATAATCCAAATGAAAAAAAAATGAATTGAAGAAGCGAATTAAATATTTTAATTTGATGTGATTCTATTATTGGGAATCCGAATAATTGCCCAACCCTACCACAAAACACTAATTTGTTGCCAACATTAAAATTACTATGCATACACACACGGAGTGAAATCACACAGAATGAAGTGGAAAGGTGACTAGGGATCCAATCAATCATGATCTGCATGTCGATCTCCACTAAAAATTTTCACATTTTTTTTTCATGGGCGAGAGACATGAACGAGTTTGTGAAATTAGAATTCTCACACACAATTACGAACATGGTCCTCATTAAAAATTGGCGATGGAAAATTGTGTGGAAATTGTAACTCACCGCAGCGTAGAGAGCCGAAGAGGCCAAAATGGTGGAGTAACGATCCCAGTAAGAATCGGCCAACGTCGAGACGATCAACGGCAGCAACGACGTGAATCCAACCCAACTATTCACGAATTTCGCAGCTGATGAATTGCTCATGCCCATTACATCTGTGAGATACGTCACCAGATTCGAAGCCACCCCTTTGAATGCGAATCTCTCCATCCCAGATATAACTGTATCATCGGAAAATGGCGAATTTTGGAATTTGTCATGAGTGAGAGTGTGAGTGCGTGTGTGTGTGTTTGAGAGAGAGAGAGATCGCTTACTAATGAGAAGAATACAAGGTTTGTTGAGGCCTCCGTCATCCGTCGATGTTTGAGGTTCAGCCATGATGAGAGAGAAAGGAAACAAACAGCTGAAATTTCTAAGGATGAAAGGAACAAGTGATGAATGACAGAAAAGATTCTTGCACGAATTATCGATCTTCTCTGCTCATGTGTGTGATATATATATATGTGTGTGTGTGTTTCAATAAATATGTATATTTAGCTGAGAACATAGATAAGAAATACTAAAGAAAGCCACTTTCTAAAATGTGTTGTAGTGTAACAATCTCTCATATGTATATTTAGCTGAGAACATAGATAAAATTTTTTAAATTACTAAAACTAAAGAAAGCCACTTTGTTTTGTCTATCATATATTCATATTCTGTTACGAATCCAACAAACTTTGGAGTCTCACTCCTATTTTCCAAACGCTGCTTCGTTTCAATACGTGTTTCGATTTTTTGTTTTTATAGTTTAAAATTTCCATTTCTTGTTAGTATATGTATTTTAGAAATAAGTGACAAAATATTGTTTGGAATGGAGGATTTCGTCAGCAAGATTTGTTGCTTTTTTCATGTTTTGGTGGAACACTGGACGTGGCACTAACTGTTTTATGTTCTCCTAAAAGATTTGTTGATAATATTAATTCTAGTACTTGTGTTAAAAAAGCAATCTTCCCTGGCCGACAATATATCACAGTGTCTAAGTGTAAATATGTAATAAAAGGAATATATTATATTACGTCCCAACATTTACATGCAATATTAAAGATATCCAACGTTTTAAAATAATAATTTTATATCTAATAAAAATACTCCAATCATATTTTTCGGTAACAAATGTCACTCCGGAGGTCTAAGTGTAAATATGGTATAAAATTATTACTTTCCTAACGTTGGAATATTTTTATAATTTGCCTAAACATTGTGACATTATGTGATATTTTTCCTAAGATAAACTATAAAGTTGAAAATTATAATTGTCCAGGAACTTTTAATAAGTTTAGACAGTGAACTTTTATAGGTATTCCATTACTCAGGAGAATCTGGAGTCAATCAGACTTAACTGAGATGATGATTATATAGGGAAACAAAATCCTTTATCTATAAATTCCTTATTTCATTATTTGTGTTGTGTATATAGTGAAAAAAGGGATAAATATCAATTTAAATTCTGAACTATACATGTTTTATCAAAAATATCCTGAACTTTCAAAAATATCTATTAAAACCTCAAAATATCATATTTGATAAAATTAAAACCCCAAACTAGGATATTTTTGATACAAAAAATGATAGTTTGGGGTTTTAATAGATATTTTGAAAGTTCATGATATTTTTGATAAAACATGTATAGTTCAAGGTTTAAATTGATATTTACCCAAAAAAATATAATATTTCGTCCAAATTATACAATCGATAAAGATACATTTATGGATATATTTTTCAGATTTTCTTAGTTCACCTGTCTCTTTTGTGTGATCAACAAAGTACAATTCACCCAAAACAGATAGCAGTAGGATTTCACTTTGTCAACTAAGTGGTCAATATGTCGACATAGTTACTGAAATATGTCGTACACCGTGTTACGTCTTAACCCAAATCAAGAAATGGTTCGTGCAATAAAATTCTTAAATTATTTTGTTAATCAAGGAAAGTGGATTATTACAGCATAATTCTCTGAGTGGAAAAAAGAAAGAAAGAAAAAAACTTTCCATAATATAAACACGTCGAGCTAACATGTGTCCACTCACGCAGATCGCGTGCATGCAAACTATAGTCACGAGCAAACCACATTTAACTTACCAAATTTATGGCCATGGCCCATCGCAACCTTCAGATTACGTGGACTGCCACTTAATTCGATTATTCCCATAAATTCTGTTACGGGGTCTAGATGGAGGAAAAAATTAGTTCAAAATTGGGCCTAGGTTTGAGATTTAGGTCGATATTCGTCAAATTTAGTTTGATCTTTTCCTAACGAATTATAGTTTTCAAGAATGAACTCATTAAAATTTTTATGATACCTATTTTTGCAGTGCTTTAGTCTTGAATACTAAGGTGACGGCTGGTACGCAGGAATGAAATTGGATAGGAATGGAATGAACTTTGGAATGGAATGATAATAGGAATGAAATGGAATGAAATATGTGATTCCTATTACTTTGGTATGTATAAGGAATGAACGAATAGAATGAAATAAAACAAATAAAATAATTATGATTTTATAATTTATGTTATTATTATCGTAATAATAATAATAATAATAATAATAATAATAATAATTAGTATTAATATTTAGGAATATTATTAATACTAATTAATAATAATAATATCAATAATAATAGTTAATTATTATTACTAATTAATAATAATAATTATTAGTTAGGATATTATTACTATTATTATTAATTAATTATTATTAATAATAATAATATTCTAATATAATTACTTAGGAATATTATTTTAATATTATTACTTAGGAATATTATTAATATTATTATTACTAGTATTTATTATTATTATTATTATTATTATTATTATTATTATTATTATATATATAGATATATATATTATTTTAATTTAATTATTTATTGTATTAATTATTCATTATTATTATTATTATTATTATTATTATTATTATTATTATTATTATTATTATTATTATTATATATAGATATAGATATATATATTATTTTAATATAATTATTTATTGTATTAATTATTATTTATTATGTTAATATTATTAATTACTATAATTTTTATCACTATTATTATATTATAATTATTTATTATTAATAACTACTATTTATTTATTATCATAATTAATTAATTAATAATAATATTTTAATATAATCTTTATTGGTATTAATTATTATTTTTATGTCAATATTATTATTAATTTCTAATAGCATTTATTATTATTATTATTATTATTATTATTATTATTATGTTTATCAATAATATTATTATTTTAATATGTTTATCAATAATATTATTATTTTAATATTATTATTTATTGTATTTATTGTTATTTATTATGTTAATATTATTAATAACTATATTTTTTATCACTATTATTATATTAAATTATTTATTATTAATAACTACTATTTATTTATTATCATAAATATTATTATTATTATTATTATTTTATTATTATTAATTTTACTAGATAAAAAATAAATAAAAATAATTTTTCAGAATAAATAAATAAATTTGGCTAATCTCATATTCATGGTAATAGCTAATACCATGGGGGAGGGGAAGAATGGCTAATCTCATGTTCATGGTAATAAGCATTCTTTCGGGAATGGTGATTCCTGACGTAAAAATCTTACCATCCATCGGAATGGGAATGGACGCAGGAATCACCATTCCATTCTCATTCCATTCCTGCATACCAACCGTCCCCTAAGTGAACTCATAGTATTGTCTCGTTACTGTAAATTTAATGATGGAAAAATACTGTGTGAAACAGTCTAATGGATTGAATTCTAACGAACGTAAAGCGAGTGGGGATAATAAATGAATAGATCAATTATTAGTTAGATTAAAGTTGGGTCATTGAGATAAAAATTGAATAGATTAATGGATAGTGAGATTAAAAAGTAGGCCATGAGTGATTTTTTTTATAAATAAATAGATATATTAGCGGTAAAAATTAAGGGGTTATATTGGAGGTCATGTCCAAAAATGAAAAAATGAATGTTTTTGGTGGATGGAGGGAAACGAAATTAAATGAACATTTTTCTTGGACCAGCTAGGGAAGTACCATTTATTATTAATATTTATTTTGTAATTGTTAGTTTTTATTAAGACAAATAAAATCAATTACTGTAATAACTTATATCTATAAATTCAAGTGAGTCCTAAGACATGTTTGGTAATTAACGAGTATTACTATACGAGGTTGGTAAGGGAACTAATAGTGATTTATTTTTTGAAATTGGGTTTGGGTAGGTATGAGTATATAAATTTTAAATTAGCAACCAACATGTTTATATGGAACTTTCTCTATTTTTAATCATTTGTATGTATTCTACGGATAATAAATTATTATACAACTTATATCTATAAATTCTACGAGTTTATAATGAGAATGAGTAATAAAACCACTTTTAATAAAAATAATCCAAAATAATTATAAATAAATCATCAAATAAAGTGGTTCCCTTTAAAACTCGACACAATATACACTAGTTCACTTAATACAAGAAATACATTACATTCACTGATATCGACTCTATATTCCACTGCCCCAATTCTATGTCTTAGTAAGACACCACTGACATATAGATCCTAATCGCTTCGAACATATTCTGTGATTCAGCCATTAACATTTTCCTTTTCTCTTCTTTTTTTCGAGTTGGACGACCATTAACATTCTCTTATATATATATATATATGAATTGGTTCATGTACATTCAACTCCTAACATACATAAATAAGAACAAATCATGTTTATTAGATTTGGAAATCTAATGGTTATTTTTAAGTGTACATCTGAATTAGTTATATGTACATTTATGCATATAATTGTGCATTTATGCATCTGTGTTATAATTTATGCATTGAATCTGAAGCGTTCATATTGATTTATCAATGATTAATATTTATCCTCATATTTACAATATAAGGAGTGTCACACCATAACCACTTCATACATATATTCCTCACAGTTAACAATTAAATGATATTTTTTTGAGAAATTAAGAAGAAAATGTATACCCATTTTAATAAACACTTAATAAATTATTTGACACTTCAATTCAGTAAATGTGACATGTAATCCTGTAGAAGACTGGGGAATAGGAATATGAAATATATCTTAAAAAGATTGATGTAAAAATGCAGAATCTGCCACCAAAAGAGGGGAAAAGATAGTCCTATTCTCCTAGATAGTCCTACAAAGAGCCCACGTATAATTTCACTACCAAAAGTTAGATAAACTAAACTTTAAAGATTGGAGACATGTGTTTTATTGGGTGCAAATGCATTAATTTGTTGTCATAAACGATCAAATTGTAACTTACAAGAAATTGTAAAAAAAAAGGCCAAAAGTTGGGGGCGACGACTCATAAATTCATAATCATATATAATTAGTTAATAATTGTCTTTATTATAATTTAGAAATTTACACTAAAGTTTAATAAATTAATAAATATAATTCATTAATTTATAATTATATTATTAATTCTTAATTAAAATTTATTAATTATTTTAATTAAAATTTAATAATTCCTGGTTAAAATACAATGATTTTAGTTATTAATCAAAATAAAAAACAAAAAACATGCGAACCGTGCAAGTGTCGGCACGGGAGTGAGCCCTAAAAATTTACCAAACTATGACAATTGGTTAATCACAAACTAAAGTATAATAAATAATGCATTAGCAACATTGTTCTTGTTGAGTTCGAAGTTTTTATTATTGATGTTGCCTTTTTTTTATTGGTGGACTGTGACAAGGAAATCACTCCTTTGACGACTCAATTATTGAAAGCAAAAATCCTGTTTTAGGAAACAACGAGGATCGTGCACGAATTAAATTATTTGTGATATATCGTTTTAAATTAACACAAAAACTCATGTCCATCTATCCGCATCGTGCGGACAGACAACAGTATCATTTATATTCAGTAATTTGAAAATATAATTTATATTGAAGAAAAATATATTGTATTAAAAAAAAGTATCATTATCCGTACATATGAACATCCGCACAGTAGACCACCTAATTATTAATGGTTATGTAATCTTTTTTGATGAGTAATGGTTATATATATATATACTCTAGATGTATATATGGACTGAAGACATTATTAAGAAAAAAGGTTTATCACTTTACAAAATTATTTGCACAAAATGTGAATGACATTACCATATTCTTCTTTTAAGTATTAATAATCTCGCAAGACCTCGAACACTTGACCTGTTCTTCCTATTAGGAAGGATCGAGTATTTTATTTTTTTAAGATATCAGATATAAATATCATATCAAGAATTTTATATATTAATAACTAGACAATCAAACTGGTACAAGCTAGACCAAATATCCATATAAAATAGAATTACAATCCACATATAGATAATATTTGAATCAATTATTTTTTCATTAAAGAGAGTATGTGGTGCCTCAGCTTTGCCACTTTTGCTTCTTTTAAATTAAATTAACTAAGAATCAATTTGATTATAATCATATAATCTACTATTATTGTAAAAACAAGTAATTTTGTATATATATATATTAAACCACACATTGGTTTTATATACGAAGAAGCAAGTATATATAAATAAGGATAATGATATAGTTTCCGTCCAAAGTTTTGTGTTAATTTTTGGAAAATATCCTCAACTACATTTATTTTTGTAAATATCCTAAACTTGAACAAATATTGTAATTCGCAAAATTGAAAAGTCGGCAACAAAAAAGATAAATCACCTCAGTCGTATTATCTTGTGGATTTATTTGTACTTTTTGTGCTTGAAAAAAAATTCGAATCCCTATAAATGAACACTATTATATATAAAAATAAGCATGATTTATAGGTTAGCTCACGAGAACTAGTTTCTATGTGAATTTGGACTCGTTTGTTTGGCAAGGTATCTATCTTGGAAAACATCTAATTTTTAAATTTTAAATTCATGTGTTTGGTTGAATTTTTACAAATAAGAAAAGTAATAAGATTTCTGAAACAAAAAAAAGTAGAACAACATTCAGGAACTTATTCCCCAACAAATTTTAGGTATTGTTTTTTCACAATTTTATGATTCTTACACTACTTATATATTTAGTATTTTTTATTATTTTATTAAAACAAAACTATAGTTGACATTATTATTATTATTTTCATTATCATTATTTAGGAGAAACTTAGTTTAATTTTTAGAACTATGAATATCATACTTTATATCATCATCATCATCATCATCATCATCATTATTATTATTATTATTATTATTATTATTATTATTATTATTATTATTATTATTATTCTAAAAAAATTATTGGTACGTTCCAAACAAATGATAAGAAAACTAATAGGATTCATTTTCCTAAAAAACACATTCATAATTGATTTTATTTTTCTACCAAATAAAAGAGTCATAAGAATCACAATAAACAACATGAAATATTTAATATACGGAATAAACTTGAATATTTAATAGTATCTCTTGTCGTAACTATGAGGTTCAATAGCTCAGCTACAGATATATATTTGAACTATGGATGTAATTATTTTTGGCATTATTTTCATTCTTTTCTAAAGGATATTAATGCTCGAATTAATTAAACACCACAATCTTTAAAGCTAGTTATTAAACAATAAGATCCTTTTAACATAAAACAATATTATCTTGCAAACTAATGATCATTCACCATCGTGTAATTAACTTATCTTATTGTAAGCAAAAGAGCCAATAACTCCATCGAACCACTTTGCATTAGAGATCAAATACATAAAATATTTAAAACATGTGTTTCATCAATAAATAAATTGTAATTTCTTTGCTGGTTTATGTTGGAGATGCATGAGTGTGTGGGAAACAAAAACTCAGTTTCTCATACATAAATGAAAAATAAATAAACTTTTTGCAAATTCTGTGTGTTTAAGTTACGTTTCGTCGTGTCAAAAAGGGTAAATATCAATTTAAACCCTAAACTATACATGTTTTATCAAAAATATCATGTACTTTCAAAAATATCAATTTAAACCCCAAACTATCATATTTGTATCAATTTAAACCCCAAACTTGATAGTTTGGGGTTTAAATTGATATTTTTGAAAGTTCAGGATATTTTTGATAAAAACATGTATAGTTTAGGGTTTAAATTGAGAACAAGTTTTTTCATACTTCATCCAATCCAATCGTGTAAATTCTCTTCACCTTTTCATTTATATCAAAATGATGATGGAATGCAAAATCTTGTTGTTTTAAACTTAAAAATAAGAATAAAAAAAGTTAAATAACAAAGTGAAAGATATATATAGTTTGCACGGCAAAGAGTTTTGTTATACGAAGCAATTGATTTTTAGGGAAATACCACTTTATACCTTATAGCCTATAGGATGAATTATCTTGAGAATTTTTCATAATTAATGCTCTAATGTATGCCATAATTATAAATGAATATCTATACTCCATCAATATTTTTAACAAATTTATAATATTAATTTAATTATTCCATTTTATATTGTTGACATTTTCAATCAACACTCCCAAAATGACGATGCTTCCAATCACAATTTTTCATTTTTGTTTTGTTTTTACGTGTTCAACGACATGTATATCTTTTTTTTTTGTTAATTAAATACAGAAATTTAAAGGCCACGTCACGATGGACTCGAACCCGAGATCTTTGGCCTCGGACATTAATCACTCTACCACTAGGCCAACACACGCACACAACGACGTGTATATCTAGTGTGATAAGTCAGCATTCCGTTGACAAAAATTGAATGATATGATAGAATTGTTAATAACATATATGTGTCCATTTGTAATTTCACATGTATTGGAATATAACTGTCAAGAAATTCAAACTTTATGCATAAAATGATATTTTCTCTAAAATTCATGCACAGTTACTAACTTAAAATGTACATAATAGCAAATGAAGCCCAATGACCCATGATCCAAAATGGAGCCCAGTCCAAGAATTTCAGTACCAAACCATGGACCAGGCTCACTAGCGAGTGATATTCATGATGGTATTGGTAGATATCAATTTAATTCAAATTTCTAATCATATTCATATAATAAAAATACTAGCATAAATGTACTGCAAAGCATTTTATAAAAATGATAATATTTATTTGTTTATTTTCTTGAGAGGGTGGGTGGGGGAATAAATTATACTCCCTTCATCCCGCTAATATTATCTCATTACTTTTGGACACGTAGATTAAGAAGAATTATATTTTTGTGTGTAAAGTATGAGAAATTTAATAGAATATATAAGTATACTACACTCACATCTCATATAATAATATTTTATTAATTTAATTTATATTAATAAAATATTATCATGTGAAAGAGGACGTAGTATACCTACATGTTTTATATAATTTCCCAATAGAATCGCATGAGACACGAAATTGGAGATATTTTAGAGTAATTTTTTTTTTGTATAAACCAACAATAATGGAACAATTCAAAAAGATATATGAACTAACATCATCATGACATATGAAGTATTTAGAAGTCATGTCATAGTATCCAATATCTAGTAGCCAAGTAGAAGTCTGACTACCAAATTTTGAGACGATGACTAAGAGGGTGTTTGGCTTAGCTTTAAAACAACTTATAAGTTGTTTAGGTGTTTATAAGTTGTTGCAAAGTGTTTGGCAAAATAAGTTCCTAAACAACTTATAAGCTGTGAAAATAAGCTCCAACAGCTTATAAGCTCCCCTAAAAATAAGTTGATCAACCATAACTTATTTTTCATAAACTTATAAGCAATCATAAATTTATCAAAATAACCTTATTATAGTTCGTTATTTCCTACACATACACTATAAACTTCACATCTCGTCAATTTTATATCTCTAACTCGTGATTCTTTCTCTAGCTTATAAAATCAATTATCCAAACACTTTAACAATTTATAAGCACTTGAGATATTACCTCTTATAAGCTCTTGAAACATCTTATAAGCTCTTGGAGCTTATAAGCTCTATAAAATAAGCTTAGCCAAACACCCCCTAAATCTAGCAAACTCAACTAATGAGTAGCATCATTGGCCTCCTTTAGAATATGAGAGAAATTAAGTAACTGTAATTTGTTGTATATAATGAAATTTTAAATGTTATCCTTTTCAATATACTTGCAGTATACAGTGAAACATGGTTAAAGGAATTAAGGCATTGCATTTATTTATCGGTTAGAAAAAAGTATACCATCTACGACCAGTCTAATTTTCCAGAAGACCCATGTTCCTTGTAGCCAATCAAATAATAAGTTATCAACATTCAATTTTATCATCGTATTTTCTTATATTTTACTTTTCTTCGCTACGGCCCCCGCCGTCCGGGCCGGGCTTCTCCAGGAAATCGGCGAATTAAATCCACCCGAGTCCACTCCTCTTAATCGAACCCCCTCTCTCTCTATACGCTTTATCTCATTATACATGGCCGATCACCACCATCACCGCCCAAATCGCATCGCCCTCCCCACACGCGCCACCAATGCCGCATCCGCCGCCGCTACTCCGACGCCCCGCTTCTCTTACCCCGTCTTTCCTTACCCGCCTTCCACCCCCGCAGCGACTCCCTCCAAAATCGCCGCCCAATTTATCGACCTTCCGCCGCCACCTCCTCCTTCTCTTTCCTCTTCCTCCTCCTCTTCTCCCTCCGCTCGCTCTACTCCCTTTTCCCATTTCTGCGCGCTTCCCCTCCCTCTTTCTCCATCTTCCCTTTCTCTTTCCTCGTCTCTCTCCTCTCCTTCATCCTCACCCTCTCTTTCTCTCTCTTAGCCTCCATTTTCGGCGGAGATTCGCACTCTCGAAAGTCCCAGCGGCCCGTTCTCTCTCTCACTCTAATCACCCAATCCCAGCACAAGCTCCTCGTCGCCAAATCACTCCTCCTCGCGGTCGTTTTCCTGCTCCGATTTCAGGCGTTACGCTACTGCGGCGCGGCGGCGCTGATCCTCGCCGAATTGGCCGGAAATGTGGCGGCGCGTTTCATGGCGGAAGGTAAAAATCGATTCTTTGTCGCTAACAATCCAATCGGATCATCCAAATTTCGTGGGTTTATCGCACTTTTATCTGGATTAATTCTGTTATCTCTTAGCTGGGACCGAATCGAATGTTTTCCTCTATCCCATGTGAATTTAATCAGCAAAGGGTTTGTAGCTTTTCCTAATTCGAATTGTTTGAGGATTTGGCCAATGTTGCTGCCATTTTTATCAGGGTTTTTAGGGTGTCACGAAAGGGTTTTATCGAATTGGGGGGAAATTCGTGAGCTAGGGCAGAAAAGGGTTAGGTTGGTCACATTGTTTTTCACTACGGTTGTTTTGTTCATACCTTCTTGTGTTAGTATGCTCGTGTTTGAGGTCGAGGGCGACAGCATTTCCTTGTCGAGCCTAGGCTGGCCATTGGCGAACACTGTAGTTTTTGGTGTGCTTTTGAGCGAGAATTACATTGATGAGAGATCAATGACTGCATCTAAAGATATTCAAAAGGAGTATTTTGTGACATTTGTGTGCACACTTGTGTTGGAGTTGTTCTATTTTCCCGAGCTCTCGTTGTGGGGGTTGCTTATATGCGGTTTGTTGCTATGGATAGCGGTGAGGGAGCTGAATCCTGTTAGTATTAGCTATCCCGAGTTGGGGTTTGAGTCGTCTGAATCAGTTGGTATCGAGGTGATGAAGCCGATTAGGCACATTTTGAGTGAGAGGAAGTCGCGCAAGATTGCTTTATTTTTGCTGATAAACACTGCTTATATGGTTGTTGAGTTTGTGGCTGGTTTCATGAGTAACAGCCTCGGGTTGATCTCCGATGCTTGTCACATGCTGTTCGACTGTGCTGCTCTGGCGATTGGTCTGTATGCTTCGTATATTTCACGCTTGCCTGCAAATGGCCAGTTTAACTATGGGCGTGGGAGGTTTGAGGTTTTGTCTGGATATGTTAATGCCGTGTTTCTGGTTCTTGTTGGAGCATTGATCACGTTGGAGTCGTTTGAGCGGATTTTGGACCCTCAGGAGATTTCTACGAGTAGTTTGCTGTCTGTCTCGGTTGGAGGCTTGGTCGTGAATATGGTGGGGCTCGTCTTCTTTCACGAGGAGCATCATCAAGCCCATGGTGGGTCTGGGCCGTGCTCACATTCCCATCACTCCCACGATGAAGCTCATTCACACGAGCATGGTGAGAAGCATCATTCACATGAGCATGAGAAATCGTGTTCAAAACATACGGATCAATGTAGTGTTGATGTGGGAGGCCACAAACACGACGACCATCATCACCACGACGTGAAGAACGAGCAGCACCACCATAATCACGAACACGTTGAACTACACAGCCATAACCACAACCATTCCGATTCCCTTTCTGGGGAGAAGGAAAAACATGACCTCCACCACTGTAATGATCAACTCGGCCACCACCACCACCACCACCACCATGTCAATGTAGAAGACCATCACCACCATCATAATCATGCGGAAGAAGAGGGAAGAAGCATCACCACCACCACATTGACCACAACATGCAAGGCATCTTCTTGCACGTCTTGGCAGACACTCTAGGAAGTGTCGGAGTTGTTATCTCGACTCTACTGATCAAGTACAAGGGCTGGCTCATTGCTGATCCCGCCTGCTCAATATTTATTTCAGCACTGATTGTGTCATCCGTGATTCCACTGCTAAGAAACTCCGCAGAAATCTTGCTGCAGAGAGTTCCCAGATACTACGAGCAGGATCTCAAGGAAGCTCTAAACGACGTGATGAAGGTGAAAGGAGTTCTTGGCTCTCAGAATTTGCACGTCTGGAGCTTCACCAACACAGATGTCGTGGGGACCATCCATCTCCATGTATCCGCTGACTCGGATAAAGCTTCCATCAAGAAACGAATTTCACACATTCTACGCGAAGCTGGTGTCAAGGATTTGGCGGTGCAGGTGGAATGCATCACCTCTAATTTAGAGTCGGTTCAACCCTTATGACGCTGCCCGCACAATGTATTTGGAGGGCTAACCGTGTTTTTCAAGTCTGCTGCGAGCAGAACGTACTAGAAAGCTGGTAATTCCAAACTTTCTTCTAGTAGCATTTTAGTAGAAATCATGAATTCCATTCTTTAAATGATTCCAACTTGTCTAAGCATGTTTTATGAATGGGAATAGATGATTGATCATGCTCTCTTTGTCTAGCTATGAGTCCCTCGAGGCCTCGACTAAGGTTGTTGTTTCCCCGATTGTAGGCTTTAATCTGGGACGTCGTGGATGTAAAGTATTTTTGAACTGCTACTAACCATCGATCAAAGCCCCGTCTCAACGAACAGGCCTTTACTTGTACAGGGATTACTGTAATTGATCATAGAACTGCTTGTGCTGCCCTTATTTCTCATGGAATTTTCGTAGCATAAATCACAGAGGGCTAGTTTGATGTTCTTGTTCGCTTTTAACGGTGAGATGTTTCAATAGAAGATGAAGTTTACCCTTCTGAGTTCTGATACATGTCGGAAAATGTATCTGTATTTTTGTAGAATTAAACACCAGTTATTTAGATGATTATACTAGATTTGCTTTTTTGTAGATTCCAATCTGTATTTTGTTTGCAATCTGCAAACTGTGTAGTCGCTTTTTCATCTTGTTTTTTGTTGCAGTTTGCTGCCTAACCATAATAGATTGTTGGATTATTTTGTATATCTTGGGCGTTAGTGATGACAAAATTATATTTGCAATTTTGGAAGCGAAAAAAAATATTCCTTTACTTTTTAAAGGAAATTATAAGAGCCTACGATACCTTATTTTGAGAATAAATATAACATATTAAAATGATTACATCGCTTGAAATATAATTTATTTCTTTGTCCTACAATCTATGACCAATGACTAATCTAAATACTAAACAAAACTATTGTAGGTCTCCAACAAAAAATAGAACTATTGTGTTAATATTGGAATAATTTTTTTATTGGTAGTCTGAACTTAAGCATATGAATCTGAGAAATATTCTCTTCTCATGAAAATAATTTGGATAGTATTTGGAAGTTAATATATATATATATATATATATATAATGGAATGGATCAAATGAGAACATATTTTTAAGAAATGAAATGATTACATCTTAATCTAGGAGTGAAATAGTATAGTAACTTATTAATCTTTCCTTAAAATTTGGGATTCTATACTATAATTTTGGTACTTTTTTCTCTCTCCACTTCCTTAATTTGGTCCTATGAATGAACACAAAAAATATTTATGGCTTTATTATGTTTGTTCATCATTTTAATTTAGCTGTGGTCTAATTTGTCCATATCATTTAATTTTATATAAATTATTTTTCTTCAATTTCATTATCGAAATTGTATTCTATTATTCATTGTTTTTGTTGGGTTGTTTGTTTTGTTGCCTCTCAATTGTTTGATGGTTTGCAATGTCTATCCTTATTTGGTTTGTTGATCATCTTGAGTATTATAAATTTCACCAAACGTGTTCATAAATTTAAATTTTAGCAATAGAAATATTGTGCAAATCTCATTATTGTTTTGCACATCTATGATGATCGTATGTGCACTATAATGTGCTATCGAGTTTATTTGTTTTGTTCATTTATGATCGTATGTGCATAATAATATTATTGATATGCACGAACTATTATGTTTGTAGGTATCGACAATAATGATTTTTCTTGTATATAAATTTAATGTTTGTGCATATATAACTTAATAGAAAATCATAGTGAAATTTGTCAATTACCGGGATTTAACCTTAAGATACACCAAACATGGAAGGCCACACAATAAATGATTACAATAATCTAATGAATGGAATATCAATAACACCTAAAATATAAATGCCACACGTGGATGTATATTTTGTAAAAAGAACAAACAAAGTAAACATAGCTTATAAAGTTGGGGCCACTTTAATAAATATACATATAAAAATAAGCACTTTAGTTTTCAATTAATTTTTTAATTTTTTGTTAAACGGAGAATATAATTTTGTAAAGATCTAGATCACTTAAAATATTGTTATTGGTTATGCATTTGAATCGATACATGTTCAAAGTTTGAAGCATATTTTGCAACTATGAACATTTCAAAATTGAAGAAGGACCCAATTGAACTATTTCAGATAATATCTCAAAGACATAGAATGTTTTCATAAATAAATGTCCATAAAAATCAATTTATTTGGGCAACACCCACAATCGTTTAAAAGATTTGTATTAGCAAAATGATTTTCACCCAATGTTAATTAAGCGTGGGATGGGAGGTAGTGTGGGATATGACTTTTCAATTACATTAATACCCTTAATTGCAATATTGTGTATGTTTTCACCGAGAAAGGGAGTAATTTTGCATTTATGTGCAAATTAATTATGGGCCATTAGATTAGATTAAATCAAAGGTTCTAATTAGTTCTTATTTCTTATCTTATAGAGAGTTCTCCCTATAACCAACCCCTATATATATATATATATATATATATATATATATAGGGTGAGTTATGTAGAAAGCTCTTAGTGTATGAAATAGGAATATCGGCACATCTTTCATATTTGTGTAATACAATCGAAGTACATATGCTAAATATATTAGTTTAACATATCTTTCATTGCGCAGATAGCAATTTTAATTTGGATGGTAAAATTTGATCCAACAAATCAAAGATTCATTCTAATTTCTTACCAAATTATTATTTCCTACATGTCTAATATATATACGGGCTCGTTTTAGATAAATACAAATCAATCTTAAAGTCTCTCATTTGTGAGATGCGATGGATTCAAATGTTTGGGTTCGAATCCCATGAGGCGAATTTTAGTAATTTTCAATTCGAGAGACTTACACGGCGATTTAGGCGATTTCATGAGTTTATAGATTAAGGATGGCGGATCCAATCATTTTCGATAACACAAATCTCTCATTAGGTGCCGATCGGGCGGCCCTAATAATGTCAAACACCGTAACCAATAATATTCGGACCGGATCCGGACCATCATTATGGATCCGGATATATATACCCGTACACCCAAATCTCCAAAATTTTTATTTCATTTCACCTATGATTACATAAAAAGATTAAAAATTTTATACATCGGTTTGGTTTTAAAAGTTTGCTCTTGTTGTAAGCATCCTTTAGTAGATGAGCAACTTTACTTTCTATCCTTTAGTAAAATATACTTGTGACAATCTCGACACATTATGATATATTGAAAATTACTTTCTATCAGTAGCGGTTGCTTATGAATGGTTTTAAAAAAAAAAAAACGACCGGGTCGGACGGAACCGACAAACGGGCGGGTAAACGGTTCGAACCGAAACCGAACCGAACCGTTGTAAAATTTTAATGGTAAAAATGACATCCCTAGCCCTGTAGTAACGGTTATGAATAAAAACTATAGTAGATATGGTAAAAGTGATAGTTTTATTATTAAAAGTGATAATTACTGTGAATAAAAATGATGGTTATGATTTACAAAAATAACAGTAAATTTTTCTGATTATTTTTCTATTTTTAAAAAATAACATGATTTAACAATAAAAAGAATAATTATTCTACATATAAATAATGGTTTTAATTTATAAACATTAAAATATTTATGAATAAAGGACCCGAATTGGATTGGAATTTGGATCCAAGACCAATCCGACCGATCCACGCACACTGCGAGGAGGGCCGCTTTAAATAATACAGAATCAAATAGGACAATACCATCGGATCCCAAAAAAATAGATTAAAAAATGTCCAAACCACAAGAGTTGCTCTCCTATTGCAACCCAACTGAGTCTCGTCAACGCTTGTAATTATTTATTAGTTACTAATCTGTAATTCATAAGCATATTGTTTATGGAGGTCTAAATATAAGCTTATAGGAAAATAGATATCATTAAACTAAAATGTTTTTTAGTGAAGCTTTTGTATTTTTGGTAATCACTAAATAGAGTGAGGAAGGACTGAGCACAATAGCGAACAAGCCGACACCGTTTCAGGGGGAGAAATTTGCTGCTCTTAATTGTCAATTCAACTCAACTCACTGTAATACCTAAAATCTTGAATTTTGGGGTTTAAGAGAGGATTCTTACCCTCCTCTGATCACCGGAAAATGGATAGAGCCGATGATAAGGTGGTCGCCGTGATCTTGGTGGCAGGTCCAAGTAAAGGTGCGAATTTCTTAAATTTATTACCAAATTCTGTCTAATCAAACAATTATCCTTTGAATTATCTCCTTTTTCCCTCTTTTAATGGCAATTTTGCTCAGGAACTCGATTTAGGCCGCTATCTTTCAATACTCCAGAGCCTTTATTTCCTCTGGCTGGTCAGCCAATGGTTCATCACCACATCTCCGCCTGCAAAAGAGTATGTGTCATTTGTTTGGGAAGAAAAGAATGATTTATCATTAATGTGATATTTCAATTTATTGGTTTGCAAATGTGTGGAGTTTCTAATTTGCTATTGAAGGTGGACTTACGCAGAAGTTGCTTTCCATTTTTTTCTCGCATTTTTGTTGCCAATGTACAATGCGTTAAGCTGGAGGATTCGAGTGTTGTTTAGGCTGATAATTGATAGTGTGCAGATACCCAATTTGGTCCAAGTCTTTCTTATAGGATACTACGATGAGCGAGAATTTGCTCTATATAGCTCTTCAGTGTCCAATGAGCTCAAAGTTCCTGTCAGGTGAATGTAAACAGATCTATTCTTGAATTTCTTGTTTCTAAATGTTCGAATAATATAATTCAAGTCTTTGTGTTATTTACCACAATTCTTTCGTTTTTTAGATATTTGAAGGAAGATAAACCGCATGGCTCAGCAGGAAGCCTTTATTATTTTAGAGATCGAATCATGGAGGAATCCCCTGTACGCTTCAGTGGTTACAGAGTCATTAGTTATTGAATTGCCGCATCAAAGCTCTACTTTTTTTCACGTAGCTTTCTGGTTTCACAATGCACGAGTTTTACCTTTTTATATTATAAACTGAAATAGTATGCTTTGGTTCCTGCAGTCGCATATTTTTTTGCTGAATTTTAATGTCTGCTGCAACTTTCCCCTGCCTGAGATGCTTGGTAATCATCAACTTTCATTTTGGCTTGAAGATAATTTTTGGTCTCACGTTTGTACTCCAACATCTTTTTACAATTATCTAACTGCAATTTCTGTGTTATCTAGAGGCCCATAAAGCCTATGGTGGGATTGGCACATTGCTAGTTATTAAGGCGAGTCTCCTTTCTCTCAGTCTTTTGCACTTCTTTTAAGCCGGCTTATTGCACTAGAGACCTCAAGTTGTTTCTGTGAAACTGATGTTCGTTTTACCTCCGGTCTCTTACTTCTCTCCAGCTTTCCCATATTCACTTTCCCCTACAAAATAATTCTGCAGGTTTCTGCTGAATCAGCCAGTCAGTTTGGTGAGTTGGTTGCTGATCCATCTAGTCAGGAAGTGTTGCACTACACTGAGAAACCGGAGACATTTGTATGTATCGCAACAAAACACCACATGGCTTAGTTTAGAAGTTGACTATATCTCCCTTTCTTGGGCTTATAGCATTTTTTCTCTCTCATAATTACAGGTGAGTAATCTGATTAACTGTGGTATTTATGTCTTTACGCCAAACATTTTTACTGTCATCGAGGAGGTGTATCAGCTCCGGGAAGACAAAAGTGAGTGAAGCTGTATTGTGGTACTTATTTTATTTTATAACTACTTCATCAACTTAATAATGACATTAACAACTCAGATTCAAATATACCTCCAGAACCTGCGATTTAAAGTAATTTATCATGTGGTTGTGTTATAGAAGTTGTGAGGGTCTAGATTAAGGGTCTACTGCAATTTTACTTTCACTTGTGACTGATATTCATATTGATGATTATGTTGGATTACTGCAGCATACACGCGCCACATACCAAGTTATGAGTCCCAGCAATTTGCTATAAGGTATCACTACCAGTCGTAAAATTCTGTCTTTGCACATTATTGGTATTAAAGAATATCTTACCGTTTGATTTCAACCTCATTTCAGTTACCGGCTTGATTAATCTTTCATTTAGGTCTCTTCCTACAGATTTTGTTAGGTTGGACCAAGATATTTTGTCACCTCTTGCTGGTAAGAAGCAATTGTATACATATGAGACCACAGAGTTCTGGGAACAGATCAAGACCCCTGGGTAAATTAATCCTTTACAGCATTCAATTCTTTTGTGTATATTGACACTTTAAATCATCTTAACTGACTAGAATCTAACTTGTCAGAATGTCTATCAAGTGTTCTGCTTTGTATCTTTCTCGATTTCGTTCGACCTCTCCACATCTGCTGGCTAGTGGAGACGGAAACAGAAATGCTACTGTTGTTGGAGATGTCTATGTTCATCCATCAGCTAGAGTGCATCCTACTGCTAAGGTAAATTTAACTAAAATCTCTGTTGCCAGATGTTTATGAAAGCAGCATGTAGAATCCAATAAATTTAAGGAGTCTCTTTCTTGAAGATGTTTGGCGTTGTTTTGATTCTTTTCTTTACACCAACAGATTGGACCAAATGTCTCAATATCAGCAAATGTTCGTATAGCGCCTGGTGTAAGACTCAAGAATTGTATCGTGTTAGATAATGTTGAAATCATGGTATGTTAGCCAGATAAAAGAAAATTTTAAGCTGGTTGTATAATTCTGGGAAATTTAGTTTCTACCATCTTTGGACAGGAAAATGCTGTTGTGGTGAATGCAATTGTCGGGTGGAAGTCGTCTCTTGGAAGATGGTCGCGAGTCCAGGTACCACTCTACCTGAAATTCTTCGAAGTTTGTGTGGAATAACATGCAAAAACACTCGTCATGACTTAGTTTCATAACTTATGCAGGCTGACGGAGACTACAACACCAAGCTTGGGATAACTATATTGGGTATGCCGTATGCCCTCCGACCACATTTTACCGGTACGCAGAAATATCTTTATTCTTAGGCTAACACACAACTTTCATATTCGATGCAGGAGAATCGGTGACTGTTGAAGACGAGGTTGTTGTGATCAACAGCATAGTTCTTCCGAATAAGGTGCTCAACTTAAGCATGCAGGAAGAAATCATCCTGTGAAGATTTGATTGCGATGTTTGTCCTAGGGCGACCATGCTACAATCAAAAGATTACTTACGTTTATCTATTTTCTCTCCCAACCAACAATTTTGTTGTGTGATGAGTTAGTCTGTAACGTGACATTCTTCTTGTTTAAGAATTGATTTATGCTTTGCCTCTAAATTCCAATTTTGTGAAAACAATACTGTTTATCAATAGATATATGAAAATGGATAGTATTGCATGACTCCAAATATCTCCATCTTGTCTTAATGTCTTAATCCATACACAATCAAACCACCACCGCAATGTCTTAATCCATACACAATCAAACCACCACCGCACTATACAAAGTACATTGCAGACTTTCGCGGTGGTGCGGCGGAGACCGATACCTGAGGAGTCAATATATCATTTTTGCCATTTCAAGGAAAAAGATTGTTGGGGATTGTAGATGGCTTATGCACTGGAACATAAACTACCAATTATGAGTGTATGACATCATATACTAAAAAGGCGTGAGTATATTTTTTCCCAAGAATTGGTCTCTCCAGGGGACTTATAGTACACATCTACATTCATCTATCAGCATCTTGTGAATATTCAACATGAGTAAAATATTCCCATTTTTCCTAACAAATGGTTTCTGCAGGGGACTATAGTACACACCATCTATTTCAACTTGAATAAAATATATCCCAATGGAAACAGAGTAGTTCGGCATACCCAATTTTCCAGAAGAAAAGCAATCCTCCATCAAACATTTCTGAAGGGGCCAATGGCTGCTACTACAAAATTTCCAGGAACGTTTGCTACAAGATCTTCGACTTAGGTTGAACTTTGCAGGTCGGAAAGCTCTACTTCTCACAAGACGGGAAGCTGCAAAACGAAGAGAAATAGCAGTTGAACGTATTCCACATCAGTAGAGTAACAGCTAAGAGTCAAAAGCATTACTCCACGGGCTTTAGCTGCAGCTTGTAAGCCTGTATTTCCATGGGGGGGATAAGGATGTGACCCTCCTGAGCGCCATTTCCAAATTGTTCATTATAGCCAAGAACATCAGTATCTTCGTGTAGAAGATTAATAGAAGTCGCTTTTGCACTCAAAACAGTAAGCCCTTGGAACATGTCAAACAGATTAATTGGCTCATCAGCTATAGTTGAACACTGTGACCTGGCTTTTCGACAATATGAAGAATCCCAGTGTCGCCTTTGCACAATGAGAGCAAATCTGGGCTCTCCAAGGGGGAGCTGAGTGTATTTCTGAGGTCGTGGAACCTTGAAGTTCAAAATATGCAAATCGCACGGAAGAGAAGCTGACAATGGAGAAAATGATCGAGGAGGGGGCTGCACGGATATTGATTCAGAGCTTTTGGCAATGAACCCGTGAATCGGATAGTTCAGGTGAGCACCAACCAGATGAGATAAAAGAGAGGGACTCAAAGGACGAGGATTAGAAACAGGATCTGCAGATGTTGATATGTTAGGCTCCAACAGGATGTGGAAAAGCACATTCATAGGACGGTTATCCATCACCCCTTGGCCCAGGCCACGGCCATCATCACTCAGAAGCCGACGATCAAGCATGATCTCCAACCACCCATCTTTCAAGCTTGCCACGCCCAAGGACTGTTTAGTATGGATAGA
This sequence comes from Salvia rosmarinus, assembly GCA_036937905.1. NCBI lineage: Eukaryota > Viridiplantae > Streptophyta > Magnoliopsida > Lamiales > Lamiaceae > Salvia > Salvia rosmarinus. The sequence goes on along the minus strand of CM072813.1, from coordinate 108,809,099 downwards.
GAAGCGTTCTCCATTTACATCTTGCATAAATGCAAGAGAGGGCATTGGGTAGTAATTTCCCTGCAGAGGTATCTTGTCATAAGTTTCCCTGCGGCTCATCTGGAAGCCGTTCAGATCAGTGTAAAAGATCCTCTTGTTATTCATATCCGTCTTATACCTTGCTATGATTTCCCTATCATTAAACTCATGACCAAGAAGCTCGACGTGATACTCTTTCTCAATCACAAATTCCTGTATTGTGCTTTCACCATTATATAAACGAGTGCTGTGGGAGATTGGCGATTTCTCCCATGCTGTTTTAGGATAAGAGTACACTTCCCGTACCAAATGGCCCTCTGAGATCACCATTGTTCCACTGTCTTGAGTGGTAGGCTCGGCATCACCATTCGGTTTGAAGAGGTAGGCCCCACTCTCACTGCTAGAATACATACCTATTTCTTCACCAACACCATTGACCTGACCATCTGTATGAGTTATTTTCTGCAGAAGTCCATGACTTACATTAAAAGAGAGAGTCTGATGTTGATTGCTAATTTCAACTATATCACTCTCGATATGCGAGCAAGCATAATGGGCAGGGCATGGAAGCTGCTGCAATGGAGTGGAAATTCTCACACTAGCTGGTTTGGCCTTCTCACATCCAACAAACCCATTGGCAACATAATAAGTCTGCAATCCCATGGCAGGAACAGAAGATTTCCAGTAAAGACGGTGTCTCCCAGTAAATATTTTGTTATTATCGTGGCGCAGTTCAGGAGAGATCTGGCTCTTGACACATGTCCAGTTTGAGTCCAAAACTGTCACATCATGTCTCTCAACAACCACCATCACCACCTCATTTCTTGTTTGCTCCAGTGGGTTAAAGAGAACAACAGTCTGGACTGTACCTTCACGTGCACTAATTGCTTTATGCACGGGCTGGACATCATATCTAGACCTCATTTGTGCTGGTTCAAAATTAGCAGGGTGCTGATCATTTTTTTCATGGCGAATTCCAAGCAGAACCTCAATAGCCTTGGACATAAAAATTTCCAAGTCTTGCAAAGCCATATGCATCCGCATCCCATAGTCTTCAACCACGTGATCCTTGGCTGTACCAGTCACGCCATCATGATGCTGGAAAAGAGCTAGGTTTCTTCTAGCAGAAATCAACTTGTATGAAAAACTAGTGGGCAGCTTCTCACATTGTGCTTTCTGACAATATCCTAACAAAAATGCCATCATCATCTCTGCACCACGGAGTGTTTGCTCCAACACTCGGTCAACAGCCTTGAAGAAAGGCCTTGATACATAATAGCCACTCCAATAATCTTGATTTCTGTCTGCATATGTAAAGAAATCACCTGATAAAGCAGGGAAGCCACCAATCTCACCAGAGCCAATTTCACCAGTAACTGAATAATTTATTCTGTCGGCCTCTTCACGCAGGGTGCGGAAATAGTCATCCAAAGTGCCAAATTTAGCTTCAGCATTCAAGCTAGGATCAGAATTAATATAATCAAACAGCATTTGGTAGTTCCTGAACTGAGCTTCTGCTTCATCAATACTGATGTAGCGAAAATCATCGCCAAGGGGAATAAGGAGAGTGTTTGTTCGGTAAAGCGTGGATTTCTTCCTATATTGATCCAACAACATAAGTGCCCTCTCCTTAACATTTTCATGATCAGTCTCCACAGGATGTTCTCCCCAAGGACAACGCTCATACATAAATCCACGCATTCGAGCAAAGTCAAATTGGCAACAAATAGCAGGCTCTGGCCCACAAGTATGTGGAATATCATAAGAATAAAAGGGCATCATGTGAACAAAGATATCAGTTGATTCCTCAGAATCCCAGCTTTGCCTCCATAGATACTCCAGATTCTTGTGCCATGCCAACTCCTTCTTCAACTCATAATGTGTTCTTTGTATAAGCATGTTTTCAAACCCCATGCGGCGGAGAAGATAAGCCATGGTGGATGAATAGCCAAATGGATCAATTGACCAAGAATTCTTAGGAATAACCCCAACAGTTTCATTCAACCACATGTTTCCTTCTGTCATCTGAGACATACAGTTTAAGATCAATACTCCATAGGCAACGAGTCTCCACCAATCAAAATTGAAGACTTAACTAGCGTTATACTAATCATGTCCATAAAAATCAAATCTCTATCATAACCAACAACTGCAAGTGCATGTATCTATACAGGCAGAGTTACTATGTGATGGTAAACACAATACTCTTTTTCTCTTGGAAAGGCTAGTGTGCAGATTCAAGAAACTACCAGAAATAGCTTAGCAGAACTAGACGGGGTTTTTGTAGCAATGACTAAACCACACAGTCAATTGCTAAAGTTCTACCACACTGAATATTTCCTATTAATCAATATCACTTATGATAAATAAGATCTATTAATAAAATTTCATCAGTGATAGCAGTCCTTGATGTGATTCACCCCCTTCCCCTCTTCTCACCAAATAAAAAAGACAGATATATAGCCAAGAAGATTCAACATATTTGCTTTGAGATTTTCATTCAATAGAGTACTATAAGATAGGTATGAGTTAAAGAAACTTATATCAGACTCCCATTTACAGCCATGCAGATATCAGATAGTTCGCCTTACACATAATGCTAATAAGAGTCAGTAAATAATATTAAGAACCAACATGGAAATTGCATAATTACCTGTTCAATGATAGCAAAATAATGTGAATTAGCCTGTAAACAAATGAAAAAACAACCGGTAAGATTTTGCCTCTTAGAAAACCTTAAAAGAGAAGTAGGTCAAAATTAACTACATGGATCCAAATATACAAAGTAAATTACCTCGTCATTCATAACCCATCCACCTGAAACAATTTCCAGCTGTCCATTCTGCACTAAATTGGTGAAGGATTCTCTTTTCACTTCTGAAGCATCCCTCCACCACCTCTCTAAATATGACATCTCTTCCCATATAAACTTTCTCCGAGTATCCTAAAATACAACATCAACCAATCAAGCATGATTCTGTAAATTTCTTAACCCTCACATGAACAAATCAAATTTTAATCTTAACAAGAACCATCAAAATCAAGGATAAAACAATAATTTCAGCATCACGAAAAAATAGAATGCGGGTGATCTGTTACAACCTTGAAAAGCAGTATGAATTTATCCAACTTGCAACATTAAGCAGCAGATAGGATCAATTGAACAAACGCCGAATGAAATTAAATAATTAATCCCATCTTATCCTAGAAGCTTAGTATCTAGCACTAACAGTTCTAAACCAAGAGCATAAAATCAACATAATTAAACTACGATTTTATTCCACTCTACGGTCAAATGGAGAAATAATCTTAACCTTGGAAAGCGTTTCGACGATAGTATCGAGAATATGTCTAGACTGCCGATCATAATATTCTTCAACAGTGAGCTTCCATCCAGGATCATTATGCGAATGCGGTACCACAAACACCTTCAATTTCTCCTCATTCCACTCATTCCCCTTATAACTCACTCGCCACCCCTGCTTCCACGGCCCGCCGTCCTCATCCAGGAACTGGATCTTATCATACAGCTCCTTAGTAGTAATATCCACATCCGCCGCCAAAATTGTGCTGTTCGGAGATTTATGCACGACCGGCTTCCGAGGCCGGGCGGCGCGCCCCCGCGCCGCAGATGGTCGCAACTGGAGCGGCCTGGGGACGGCGGCGAAGCGGAAGAGGATGAAGAGGAAGAAGACGAAGGTGATGCAAAGCCCGATTATGAAGAAATTCGCGATGATGAAATCGCGGAAGGCGGCGGTGGTGCGCCTCCGCGACTTCCGCGGCTGCTTGGATGCGGATTTTGTGGCGGCGGTGGGGAGGAGCGACTGCGCCCAGCCGCCGGCGCCGCGGCGATTGGAGAATGCCATGGCGGTGGAGCGAGATCTTTGAGATCGTTGCGAACTGGGGTTTTGGTCGTCGTCTGCAAAGTCGACGACGATTTTTATGTGCCGTTGTTGTCGAGATAGTTTTTTAGATCCGTTTTGTCACTCCACTATAGCTAAGGCAATTACATAATTAATTAAAATTCCGTGTTATGAAAATTTACATATTCCTTTTTATTGGAAATTGTTTTCAACTTTGAGCTATTGAAGGAAATATTTAATATTTGGATAGACTTGCCTAACCTACCAATTTTGGCATGGTGGATTTGTAAATAAATGATAAATAAAGTGTTTTACTTTGTTCCAAAAAAGAAAGTTCTCTATGAGAATTCACACATCTCTCAGTCACATGAGAAAGTAAGGAGATAAAAAATTTAATTTTTTATTTTATCCATATATATTGGGGTAAAAAGTTATGGTATCATTTGATATCTTTCAATAAAAACAATAGCTATAATATTTAGAAGTATCTATAGTAAATATCAAAAAAAAGTTATTTTCGCTCTAATTTTTGACATAGTATGTCATCTTCTATTTTTTTACAATTATAAAATAATCCAAAACTATCCATATTATCAAAAAGAATCATTTGGAGACTTCACATAAACATATACAAAATCATAAGATTCACTTGAGTTGAAGTTGGGGAAGATCAATTTCAGACTTAGAATACAACTAGGGTTCACGAGAAGGGGTGTAAGAAGGACAATCACAACGGCACACAACTTCAAGAATTAAGAGAGCGAGGCGGTGGTGGCACAGTTGGGCTCGACGATAGAGTTGGGTGAATAAGAGTTAAATGATTATTTCTTCCCTTAATCGAAATTTTGCATTTAATTCTTTTTTCATTTTGTCCATTGAAAGTTTATATTTTTTTCTTTTGAATATGATCCCCAGATAAAATTCTATAATTTTTCTCATCAATCTATCTACTTATAAAAAAACATCATTTTACCCTTATAACATGAAGTCCTTCTTCATTCGCTTTACACCAAATATAATTTATTAAAAATTAAAACCGGTGCTATAAAAAATAATGTAATTTTTTGGTGGATCGGGTAATAGGAAACTCCAGTCTCCAAACCATGTCGTTTTTTATCTTGTTCTTTTTTTTGTCTTACTTTTTACATATATTTTCAACATGTTGAGCTAGCCCTTCGACTCGAAAAAATCTACAAGGAATATATTTGATTTTTTTTAGTAACATGAGTATCCCATCATATTTATTTATGTCATTTTTGTGAAAAAGGGTCTAAACATTAAATATACAATGATATTCTTCCAATATCTAAATCCCAAAACTATTACAAAAAAATAATAATTAAAAAAATCTCAATACTTAATCGGGTCAGAACTATCCAAGTAACCAAACACGCTCTCACTCTATAACGTATATCGCTCGTGCTCTATAGAGTTGTACGATTGCAATTCACTCCTTTTAGCTGTAGCATTTCTCTCCTCATCGATTTTCTCCTCGCAGCCGATCTGATCCGAAGCTCCAATCGACATATATCTGGTAAATCCTTGTTTTTTATCCTTCAAAATATGCTCTTCATCTGTGAAACTGTTTAAATTCTGATGGAATATTATTAATGCTCTTGATGTGTAAATTATGAGATCTGGGATTGGGAAATCTTAGATCTGTTCCATTCAGGTTTAAGCATGTTTATTTCTGATCTCTTTTCGAGATCACGATTATGTAAAGTCGTTGTTTTGGTTCGGGGTACGTTTCGTTTTTTTGGTTAGGGGCTAGGTTTGTTACCGTTGCTTCATACGATTTGCTTTTAGATTGTTAAAAAACAGAAATTAGCTTGTGGGTTGTTATTTTTTGGGGAAAAGGGGCAAGGATCTAATCTGGTTGATTTGTATCAAGAAGTTAGTTCGATCTTTGTGCGAGCAAGTTTGCTTGATTTGATTCATTGACATCCTTTGAAATTCAACTATGAATATTGTATTTTTGGAGCTTTATGCTTTGTTTAATTATTTTATCTCGGGAAGCTAGTTGTTATTTGACAGGTTAAACTAATTTGCTCGATATTGATGCTATGAATTGGAATAATTTGTAGACTTTTGTTGGAAATGATTATGAAGTATTTAGTTGAATGCGCGTGTTCTAATATACAGAGTTTTCAAAGCAAAACTTAAAGCAATTATAAGAAGGTCGAAGTTATAACCAATAGGAAAGATGCCTCCACAGAAAATAGAAACAGGCCACAATGATGTTGTTCATGATGTGTCGATGGATTACTATGGGAAACGTGTAGCAACAGCTTCATCCGATGGCACTATAAAAATAATTGGCGTGAACAACAACTCTTCGCAGCATCTGGCCACTTTGACCGGTCATCAAGGTCCAGTATGGCAGGTAATTTGGGCACACCCCAAGTTTGGCTCGACACTGGCTTCTTGTTCTTATGATGGTAAAGTCATCATCTGGAAGGAAGGCAATCCGAATGAGTGGACCCAATCTCATATTTTCAGTGATCACAAATCTTCGGTCAATTCCATTGCTTGGGCACCCCATGAGCTGGGATTGTGCTTGGCTTGTGGCTCTTCGGACGGGAACATTTCAGTCTACATGTCTCGATCTGATGGTGGCTGGGATACTACAAAAATCGATCAAGCTCATCCAGTTGGGGTGACCTCAGTTACATGGGCACCTTCAATGGCTCCAGGGGCGCTCGTTGGATCTGGAGTACTGGAGCCAGTTCAAAAGCTTGCTTCCGGTGGCTGTGATAACACCGTGAAGATTTGGAAGCTCTACAATGGTATATGGAAAATGGACTGCTTCCCAGCCCTCCAAAATCACACGGATTGGGTGAGAGATGTTTCTTGGGCACCAAACTTGGGACTTCCAAAATCAACTGTAGCAAGTTGCTCTCAAGATGGTACTGTAGTTATATGGACAGTGGCCAAAGAAGGCGATCAGTGGGAGAGTAAAGTGTTGAAGGACTTCAAGGCTCCCGTTTGGAGGGTGTCGTGGTCTCTGACTGGAAATCTCCTTGCTGTGGCATCTGGCGACAATAATGTCACGCTGTGGAAGGAAGCAGTAGACGGGGAGTGGCAAGAGGTAACCACCGTTGACCAATAGAAGTCGGGTCCTTTTAGAGTCCAAACAAAACCAGTAAAAGTGAGAGACATATTTTGTTTGTTTTCATTCATCTATACGAGTTTGGGCATCGTTGAAGACCAATGCTTTTCAGTTTTCATGTACTCTAAATTCATTGTAGTTGAATCGTTTTGTTTGCATTAGATGATTATGGGAAGGGAATGTGATTATGGCGATCTCCTTGTTTCCAGCTGCTGCATGCAGGTACTATTTATGTTTTTGTATTAGTGGTTGGGATTTTTCGTCTATAATTATTGAATGCAAATTTACATTTTTGAGTCATCTATGCAATGACGAGCATTTCCTTGCATCTTAAACTTGTTTTTCTTGTGAATGGTTCGGGTCTTGGACAGACGCTCCTAGGAGAATGTATGGTCTTGTAGTTTTCTTTAGATTTATATCGTGGTATGCATTTATGCTGTTGTGTGTCATGATCCTTATATGCTGGTTGCCTTTCGGTTGGGCAAGACGATGCTATGTGTGGAAGAGTTTGACCCGATTATTTTGGGGCTCCTTGCACTAGGTTTAGGTTTAGTATTGGTTAGTGTCTCAAAACTCTGGAACATCTGTGAAAACTGCTGCTTAGGTTTAGGATTGGTTTGGCCAAATTCAGACTGCAAACTTCATTTTGACATGGATGAACCCGTCACTAGCTCATTTGAGTGTGTTTGAACTAACTTTGAAGACCAAGAATTTGAACTCAGTTTACTCTTGTAACTCAATATATTTGGGGTAGTTCTAGGCAATCTTCAATTCTTCTCTTGGTGAAATTTGAATTTTTATAAATAAAAAATAAAAATTGTCAAATAACTGAGCTGAGGTAAAACGAGGGATTAGGAGGTGCAATTTCCAACTTCAACTTGAAATGTTTTCTTCGAAGTAGGACGATGTCATCTCAAGCCCTCTTCATTCCAAATTAGCGACGACGTAGAAGAATGTCATAATCCATCAATTAAGCTCTAATTACAAGCTCATGACAACACAGAATATGGAATAATATGACAACGCAGATGAAGCTCTTCGAGATCCTCTCTGACCCCATCACGTTTGCCTTCTCCACAAATTTCTTCAAATTCTCCGGCCTATGGAGAAAGAGCTGCGACGAGGTGGTGAGTTTGATGATCTGCCCCATTGCCACGCCGCAACTCTCGAGGATTCGATGTTGGGGGGTGAGAGTGCTTCCATGTCACAGAGAAGGCACCCGAGGATCTGAGAAACCGTGTCGCGACAGCGGTGGAGCCGAGGACTTGAATCAGGATGGAGACGGAGGAGAAGATTCGGGGGATGCTGTGGTTGAGGACATGAGATTGGCGAGTGATTATTTCGATGATTTGGGCGGAGGTGAAGCCTAGGGTTTGGAAGGTCGAGAATTTGTGCTTGATGTTGGCGTCGGGGTGGGATGAGAAGGGGTGGGGGATGGTTTTGAAGATTTTCTCTAATTGGGAGGTGGAAAAGGCGGTTTCTTTGAGGAATGAGAGGATTCTGTCGGCGTTTGCTTGGCTTCTCAGGCGAGCTCTGGAAGCGATATGCACAACGGTGTCGGGGGAGAATTGGTATTCTTTTTTATCAGGAATTTGGAAAGTCCGGAGGCACCTAACAGCTGCTTTGTAGTCTCGGTGGAAATTAATTTTTTTAATACGTGACAATCCAAAAGATGTTGTTTGACTGTCACGTCATTTTTTATTTTGCCATGTTGGATTCAATTTGGAGATCAGGAAAAAAATTATAAAAATTGAAAATTTGTGTATTGTCATTCAAATTTCGAAGTTCATGTTATAAATCAGAATTGTATAAAAATTTGTAGATTTAACCACCATTATCCCATATTTAAATATTATAACTTCACGAAAATTGCCAATTTTCAACATTAAATAATCCATTGGAATCATGAGTAACTTTCCGTTTTTAAAAGACTAATTGGAATTCTAATTCTGTTCGCGCGCACATACACACTTGATGCATGTTGGCATAAAATTCGACCAAAAGGTAAAAGGGAATTTTTTATTTTTTTTACTTTGTATCTCCATAAAAAAGGAACAATTTTACTTTTCAAGTACGAAAAGTTTTAAGTATATATTGATGTAAAATAGAATTTACCCAGAGTTGAAAATCATAAATCATAATGAGTAAGAAAAGAAAAGGAAAAGTGAGTTGATGGATACTCATTAAGCCCGCGCTTCATTCCGAATTCAAATTCCCGCGACTCATTCACACACACACACACAGTACACCTGCCCCTTTCCAAATCTATAAACCTCAAATCTTCAAATTCGAAATCCCTAATTGCGCCATGCCTATCAGCTTATGATTCACCTCCATTAAAAATCAAACGAGTTAGATATACTCTCCGGTTCCTGAAATCGGTTTGTTGGAATGGCGTCTCGTGATTCTCGTACAAAAGCTGCATTTTACTGCCGCAAGGAGAAATCTCTCGGTCTTTTATGCACCAAGTAATTCGGAATTTAATCATCTGAATATGATAGAACACACGCGAGCGACGCTCTTTTTGTGAGTGTGAAAGATCTGCCGTGTTTTCTATTTGAATGATTTTTGGTATTGTGCAGTTTCCTGAGGTTGTACGATCGCGAAGGCGTGGACTCAATCGGATTGGACGCTGCTGCTCTTCAGCTAGGTATGATTCTATTCTTCAATCTGAATATGATCTGTTTTCGATTTTGTTTGGAACTTGAGTTTTAGAAACCAAAGAACTCCAGTGAATCATGTGAAATTGATTACAGGATGAAAATGCAAGAGATGCTAATATATTCATTTATCTCCTTTTTTTTAAAAAAATACTACACTGCTTTTAAAAAAAAAATAGTTCCTTATCAAGGAAAATAAGATGATATTGAGTTTTCAACAGCTGACCTGATAGCCTGATACAAATTATATTGGATGCCAACTTTTTGTTTTGGACTTCGCATCTAGGTGTTGAACGGCGAAGAATATATGACATTGTGAATATTTTGGAAGGCATTGGGGTAACTTTCTTAATCTTTCAATCCTACTAAACTTAGAATTGTGAGAGATTCTAACTTTAAGGGTAAAATATTTAGGTTTTACAGAAGAAAGAGAAAAATCAATACACTTGGAAAGGTTTTGTTGCCATTTTTGGGGCTTTAGAGGTGCTCAAGGTAGTCTTATTTTGACTGGTTTTATGTTAAAATGAAAGTTTATATGAACCTGACACTACCCTTAATGGCATAGTAACTTTATTCTGCATTGTTTCTTTACAGGAACAGGGACAGAGAGATGAGTTTCATACCTATATCACCAATGTATCTTGCTGGCTTTAACCTATTCAAGTTTAAATTGGCTGCTTGCTTTCTTTAGCTTTTCAAACCTTCCTCATGTTGCTGTACAAGCTGAAGAACGTGCTTAATATACTTGTAGTCATGTTAAACATATTGTGTTATAAAGTGTAGTCATAGTCTAGTATGATAGTAGTACTATATGCTGCTCACAATATATAATGCAGAGTTCTTTCCCCAGATCTCAAATCAGAAAGAATGTAGTCTGCACTCTGACTTGAAGACTGAGTGTCCAGACAAATGTTCTAAATCGGATAAAGGTGATGAATCACTGAGTCTCTACTTTATGCTGAGCTATCATCTTTTCCTCCACCGGCTCACTGCCTATATTAGCATTGGGGAGAAATGATGCATTATATTTATCATATCTTCTCCATCTAAATAAAATTTGTATGTTTTTCCATGTGATTGTACAGAACACAGGAGGGAAAAATCATTAGGGCTTCTAACACAGAATTTTGTCAAGCTTTTCCTTTGTTCTGAGGTAAGTACTGCCTCTATCTGGATTTCAGAAATCAAGCGAACAAACTCAGTTTGATCTGAATCTTCTTGTTCGTCACTTAAGGTGGATATAATCTCATTGGATGGTGCTGCATTAGCTTTGCTGGGGGATAGCCATGACCGAACAGCTATGAGAAGTAACCATAACCTTTCTCCAAGTTGCACCTTCATTATGGTGAACATTTCAACATTGTATGTAACTTACATAGTCTTACATTTTTGCTTTCGTATGCAGCAAAGGTCAGGCGCTTGTATGATATTGCTAATGTGTTTTCATCCATGGGACTCATTGAAAAGGTTCGTCTCCAATGCTTCAACAGTTCCACTCACTCCCATGAAACTCATTAAAGAAGCTCAAATTCAACAGATACTCGTTCCATTCTTCCCCTACATCATATTAGAAGCTGATATTTTTCTCAACAAATATTGATTATTCTACAGACTCGTGATCCTGAAAGTGGAAAACCAGCATTTAGGTGGACAAACGTAGGAAGAAGCAGCAGAAATGAATCTTCGATTGCATCGGATGTCAAGAATTGCAAGAGGAGGGTATTCGGAGCTGATATCACCAATACCTCAGTGAAAAAATGCAATACTAATGCCTTAACTGAGCAGCATCGGAAATACAGCTCAAAGGATTTCGTATTTGGTCCCTTCGCCCCAAATGTTACAATCACAGAGAACCACGAAACCAGAAAAGATGGGCAGATTCGAAACTGGGACAATCTCTTCTGTGCTAATCAACCACAGTATAGCAATAAAGGTAACTCACAATTTTTTAGCTTAAATTTTGTTATCTCAATCAAATGAAACAACTCTAATCAAGGAATCATATTTCCTAATAGTGATTCTTTCTGTAATTGGCTGAATCCATGTCACATGTATATCTACGAAGTGGAATGTCTGTATTTAGCTTCTAACATGGATTCGACTGTCTGGATTTACTACAAGTCGAGCTATTGAAAATTGGAAATGTCTTATATCAATGTCTTATTTTTTGGGAATAATTTTATATCAATGTTGTGGCAGCTGTTGGCGACCTTTTTCATCACTATGCTGAAGCATGGAGCACTTGGCGTGTTGAAGCTAAAGATAAGCAGCGTATAGAACATGGATCCTAATGTGCTTTTCACCTTTTCCTATCGATGTTTTCTTTTGATATACAAACTAGAATATAAACTCAATTTTGGTACCAATTTTTAAAGTTCACAAGCCACGCTGGCTGTTGCTACATGATATAAGTCCAAATCCGTTGAAATCCTTTGTTTGGTCATTTGTAAACATAATAGTAGAAGTGAAATAATTCAATGGGATATCACAAAATGACCAACATGCACTAAACTGAATCATAGCATCATTCATAGAATTTAGAAAAATGGCAGGACATGAGCCACATCATTCATGAAGTGTTAAGATAGGTATTGATTATGTCACACTTATTTGTGCTCAATCAGAGCCAAAAGAATGCAGTTTTTCTGTCATTGGTAGTATCTTGATATCTTCAAAACAATCATACTCATCAATAGATCAATATTTGGGGTCGGAGAAGAAGCCGTTGATGGCTGGCATGATCTCAGGGGTCTTGTTACGAACGTACTTCCTAAGAAAGTGCTGAGAGTACTTCTCCCCTTCGGCATGGTTATCCAAAATACCAGCGGCTCTGTTTTCCTTGGTCACCCTAGATTTAGCAAAAAAAGAAACACAGCTTTTATGATTTCATTATTTAAGTTCAAAAATCATGCAAACGAGATGTGACAATCATTCTCATGGTTGGAGAAAGTAAAACAAAAACAATATATGATTGAATGGACTATGCTATATGCATAATAAACAAATTTTTATCTTCCAAGAAGTGTTAATACAATTATAGTTAAACAAGAATATGCTACTTCACCATCTAGGGCATAATACAACTGTTTTCCATTTTCCTTATCTTGAGACATTAATTTTCAAGAATATTTATTCTATATGATTCCAAACCTCCATGAACATATTTGTGCGCTGTCAGGGACGGACCACAAATGAGGTCTAGGTGTCGGATCCCCTGTTATTACATGTACGTAATGGCGCCCTCGAAATTCTATTATGTCAAGACATATAGACAATGGCACCTTCGATTTTCTATTTTGTTAAGACATATACACAATGGCACCCTTGATTTTCTATCTTATCGAGACATATCCATCTCCGACATATGTACACAAATTCTATCCACTATGCAAATGCCAGAATACCACATTATGCGACTGATTCATAAGATATCATGCACCCTCACTGGTCCATAAGACGTGCTATTGCACAACCACTATTCGTTATTTCAATTTTATATGAACTTGACAAAACAGATGTAGTAAACTCAATCAACTAAAGTAAAAACAAAAATAAAATAATCTGACTTCATAAAATTGTAAAACAAAATCACGAATCAGTATTCATACGCACAGAAACTAGAAAGCAGAACCAAAATCAGGTATAAAAGCTCAATATAGAAAATAAAAAATCATCACCATGCCACGCCCCATTTATACCAGGTAGATTTCTCCCAATTCATTAAATATACGCTGCGTTTAATTGAATAATTGCTCATATAATCTCATGCAAAGCGAATGTATAATCGAAAATTATTTGAAACAGAGAATCTCGAATACTTATTATTATTATTCTTCCAATATCAAAATTTCCAAGACCTAGACTACAACACGACTCCACAAGCCATACTGGCAAACAGATCTACTCTTCATACGCAGCACTAAACCACCATTAAAATGAGAAACAAAACTTCAAAAGAAATTAGCACAGCTAAGAAAATTTTCAGGTCAAAAACATTAAAACAATACCTGACTTCAGGATTTGTACAAATGTTACGGACCAATTGCATTCCGCAAATCCCAACAGCAACTCCGACGGCGGCGAACAACGGATACACCTAAAAATTAAAAAAATGAAAATGAAAAATCAGATCCAAACAATTCATCAACAAATCACACAATTTTTTTTTTCAAAAAAAAACAATTAGACGGAGAACAAAAACGGGATCTAAGGTAATACCTCGGGCCTGAGCCATCGCTTCAGAGCTGAAGATGAAGCCATCACGATTCAACAAACAAAAACCGAACGCTTCAAATTCAATGGAGAAAAAGTTTGAGCAATCGATTCAATGAATGTAGAGAGGGTTTTGAAGTTGCGTGCGCTTTGTATTTTATAGAGGTACAGTTGTAGTCATGCTTTTCGGCCGCGTAGGAATATTTGGTATGGCCTCCCCTAGTCAAACTTCGCTTTTTCCAAACGCTAAATCAAAATGTGATTTAGTTTTCCTTTTCTTTTTCCTATTGGATTTATATTATATATTTTTGGGGGACGTGAAAATATTAATCTTGGAGTCGATTAATCAAAAAGTTATTGCTCAAAGCAAACGAGGATGATCGATTGCATAGCCTTGAAATTGTGATTGCATATAATTAATTAAAATCTACAATTACTAACTAATCTTTCAATTAGACTCACATAATTAATGCACAAATCATTTTTTTTTTGAGACAAAATATTTTAATAGAGTTGTTAAAATATTCGGATTGGATTGGCAGACCTCAATTGGTACGGGCTCTCATCCATGGGGCGCAGTTGCAAGTAGTTTGGGACAGGGACAGTCCGGTGCTTGAAATCGGGTCGAGTTGGTCGGAATTTGGACCATCTAATATGAGCCTTACTTTGGCCCTAATATATGTAGGATTAGATGAACTAAATTTCAGATTTAGCTATCGTTTTATTTAAAATTATATTTACTTCGTTCTGTTTAAGTGATTTGTATTTTTTTGGACTCTCCCATTTTAAGTTATTCATATCCAAAATATAATTAATTTTACACACAAAAGTATTTAAAATTTTATGAACCATATTATTTTACACACAAAACATAATTCTTCTTAATTTACGTATCCAAAAAGAATGACTGCTTAGAGCAAAATGGATGTAGTTTATTTTATTAGAGACATTGATTTGGCCCTTAACTTTTTTTTTTTTTTTTTTTGGGAGAGAATTTGGCCTCACTTCTTCCGATAGACTAAATCATATATGGATTTATATGGATTATGGGTGTGATTGTTTTAACATACTTCAATTAACTTCAACCTAAAAATGTTGATACGTTATTCATCTAATTTGGGCTATGTCAATTAGCAAAAT
Organism: Salvia rosmarinus; assembly: GCA_036937905.1. Taxonomy (NCBI): domain Eukaryota; kingdom Viridiplantae; phylum Streptophyta; class Magnoliopsida; order Lamiales; family Lamiaceae; genus Salvia; species Salvia rosmarinus. Next base: position 108,794,097 of record CM072813.1, on the reverse strand, counting down.
ACACACGTAAGTCCTTCAACCTTTCATGTGATTATGAAGTTCGGTCGCATAAAATTAGTCATTATATATTAAAAAAAAACTTCCAAACCACTAATCTAATAACCTATTTTTAATTTAAGTAGATTGTGAGGATTTATTACTTACAATAAAACTGCAGTGATCAGATTTGAATACAAATCAAAGTAGAATATGACAATCGACACATAAGTAATTGAGTATACTTCTACATCGCACTCGATTGCACGCCAATGCTTCCATAAACAATAATATTGTGGCTTAAAGTGTGCTTGTATTATTGATTAATGTGTGAGACCAAATATTCCAGGTTCGAGTTTTTTTTTTTTATTAATTGACCAAAAAATCTTAGTGCCATAATGTTGCTTCAATTGTGAAGTTTATGAAGAATTTATTTATAAGAAATTTACCATTAATAAAGTAGTGCCGACCTTAAATATTTTCATTAACCATGAGATCAATTGCTTAAATATTGGAGAAAGAGGGTGCCTTTGAATCTCTTGCAACTCATAAATGATAATTCAAATTATTTATATTTGAATAATTTTTATAGCACAAATGCCGATATTATTATATAAATTGGTTATGGTATACATATTAATATGGTCGGTCAAAATTAAAATACTCGAGATTATAGTGTTAGATTACTTATACGGTTATCGGGTTGTGCCAAAGTTTTAAATTTTGTAGGATATTAAATTGTTAAATACATCATAAAATATTAAAAAGACCTTATAATTGACTAGAAGCCAAATACTTATATGATTAGTTAGAAAGTGTCAACTTTGCCATGACAATTGACATACACGCAATATGCCCAATAACTATTAAAATATTATTATTAAAGTTTTGAATAATCAATCCACATAAATAATAATTGCTGCAAATTTTAATGGTCCGCGTAAATAGATGTCAATATCAATTTGAATCCGTGCTTAACATTAGTTCGATGAAAATTCAATAGGCCCATAACTTTTGTAGTTTCTGATCACTGAATCTCAAATCTAATCGTATGGGTCCCACTCTGGAATGAGGCATGCAAGGAAGTCACTACCAAGAAATTCCGAAATTTATGAAGGAGGCTTCGAGCTCATATTGGTCATGGGTTGAGAACGGAACCCGTTTGATATTACGTGTTCATTTTAATTGCTTAATTCTTGCTCCAATTGCTTAGTTTTCTCCATATATATTAAGAGGGTGGTGACACAAAATCTTTTTATCTTTATCATAATAAGTTACCCTTTAGACAAAAAAAAAGGGAGTTTGTCATAAGGTTGTAGCATAGATAGGGTTAACTCTATATTTTAAAATGATCGAAGCTTAAATATAATATTTATATATATATATATATATATATATATATATATATATATATATATATAGGGGGTTAACGTGATAACTATTTTTATCATGAGAATGTGAGAACCAAAAATGATGAATTCTGATGAATTGAAAGTTGATGAATCCACGGGAAAGTTATCAATCCAAAAATAGAATTTTCGCTCTCATGGGATTCGAACCCGGTGAAAAATTCTAGAATTTTGAATTCATTAACTTAACTTTTAACGGATTCATCAACTTTCATTATTTTGTCGAACCAATTCATTATGGTTAAATGAATTTTTTTTAGGATAAGAATGGTTTTATTGATGAACCAAACTATATATATATCTAAAATGGGGCAACATATAAAAGCATCTTATTGAGTTAAAATACATATAGACCCTTTATTGTTTGGACAGTTGATTTTCCTTAGCAATGCAAAGGAATTCAGATTTTATACATATATAATTAATTAAGGTAAATAGAGTCTATATATAGTTAAGTAAGTAAGATGGATTGTTATCTCAAAATAACTAAAATGGAATGACTAATACTTTTTGGCAAGTACTATTCTATATCTATGTATAATTTAATTATCAATATCACTAATCATTGTATAATACAATAAATAAAATTTCAATAAAATTCATTCATTCATATTTATAACTAAGGTAAGTTTGGTGCTTTATAAATAGTCTGCTATTGAACAGAATAGCTGAATAATATTTGTTAGGAGTTCAAAAATCCGTATTCATGATTATATATTATATAAATACAGATATTTATACAACAAATATGAATAGATTTTCACTTTATTTTGTTGGATATGAACAAATATACATCTAATTAGATAATAAAATTTTAACTTATATTATTATATTTTACACATTAATTTAATTACTGATACTTTGGGGATACCTATACATGGTAGTCATGACTCACAAAAGCCTCTTATTAAGGGGTACTCAAAATTTTATCGAAAAAATAAATATATTGAAAGATATTTTTAATTATTAAAAAAATAGATATAAAATTATGTCACAAATTTAAATATAATAATTTTATATGTAGATTCATAATATTAAGTTCCAAACCAACTAAATAATAATTAGTAATTAGAGCATAGTGAAATGGCTTAATCATTCGTTTTACAAAAATACTTTTATTAGTTTATTAGGACGGTTTATATTTTTTTAATCTTAGTGCTTCACTTCGAAAAAAGTTAAAAAGACATCTACTTGTAAAGTACACATACAAAAGAAATGTCATTATAGTTATATATAGCAATTAATGTTTTTACTGATGCAGTATATTTAACAATATTAGTATATTACTATGATTTTATTTAAATATCATTATTTTCAAATACACATATATATTATTTTAAAATCATTATAAATTGAACTGAAATCCTAGTCCCATACAATACCTTTTCCCGTAAAATACCTGTACTACACAAAAGTTCAACAACACTTTTCAACCAATCGAAAATCGAAACGGCCACAATGTCACAAACAAAAATGGAATCTTTCTGCGAGGCAACGTCACTACTTCCAATGGCGAATCCGTAATTAAGCCGAACAGAAACCCCACTTACCTTACAACCGCCATCACCAAATGAAATCAATATCAGCAGAAATTGGTGGGCTGAGGTTCATGACGCAGATTTCGAGGTGAGAACGGGAAACGCCTCTCCACCACCGCAGCTCCGCCGGAAAACCTCGAGAAGCAGAAGGAAGATTCATGGCGGCCTCAGCAACGGCGAGGGCTGTCCTAATATCACGCGCCGCTGATTTATCGCCTAAACCCACCTTGTCGGCTCAGCCGCCGCTCGCACACCACCTCTTCATCCGCCCCCGGCTCCGGGCGGCCCCGAGGAAGCGCGCCTCGATCAGCTGCCTGATTTCCGGCGTGGACGGCGGTGGAGTCTCGGACGAGTTCGTCTCCACCAGAAAATCGGGGTTCGGGCACGAATTCTCCGTCATAGCGAACATGCTCAATAGAATTGAGCCGCTCGATAATTCGGTTATCTCGAAGGGGGTATCGGATTCGGCTAAGGACTCGATGAAGCAGACGATCTCCACGATGCTTGGACTTCTTCCTTCGGACCAGTTCTCCGTCACGGTTAGGGTTTCGAAGCACCCGCTTAATCGCCTCCTAGTTTCATCCATCGTCACTGGGTAATTCGATCTTCACTGATTGCTTTGAATTCATTTGCACACACACACACACATATATATATATATATATATATGTGTGTGTGTGTGTGTGTGTGTGTGTGATTCTGTGATTATGCACAATTGTTGATTGATATGAAAAACAGGAAAAATCTTAAAATTAGTTGTTGTTGAACTGGGAAGAAATTGATATCTGAAATTAGTTTGAAGATTATCATGTTTTTACTAGTGGAGTGTCAGTTTGTAGCTGGTGCTACTAAGCAGCTGAATAATACTGATTTCATATATTTTATGTGTTTGGGTTTGTAGGTATACTCTGTGGAATGCAGAGTACAGGATATCATTGATGAGGAATTTTGATATATCGCCGGATAGTTCAAAAAGGTCTGATCACACGGAGAATGATGGGGCCTCGGAGGTGAGGTGGGAGACTAGTGATGGTAGGGGAGGTGAAAAGGGTGTTGGTTCCGGAGTTGAAGGTTGTGCGGAAGAATTGGAGAAAATTAATCTTCAATTTTTTGGGGATTTGCCTCCCGAAGCATTAAACTATATTCAGCAATTAGAATTGGAGCTTTCCACAGCCAAGAAGGTGAGTTTATTTAAGATGCACTTGAACTATGTGTTATATTCTAGTTGAAGTACATGAAACTACAGAAGTAACTATATACGAAGTTGAATTGGTGGATGAAGTTTGCAATTATAGATCAGCAAGTCAAAATTAAGTTGTGATTGATAAGAAATTGTTAAAAGATAAATGGACAAAGAGCTTGATAAGAAAAGAAAAATAAAAGAAAAACAGGAAAAGGTGAAGAACATAGTGAAATCAAACTGATTTAAATGACTTTGAAGTAACAAATGTTCATGAACAGGTAATAGTAGGGTATGTTCATTTCTCGTCTACCCTCTAAGTTAGTTTTTTTGCTGAAAGTACTGATAAATTTTGAGAGACATTAGCAGCAATTACATGCCTACGTTGATTTCTATTTTCTCATTTTGAGTAGTCATGAGATCATGAGGAAAAATGGTTTTCTGTAAACCGTTTTCTACATGCCTAAAAATTTCTCAGAATTTAGAGAATATGCACCAAGTTATTGTTTTAACTTGATGTATTAGTATTAAATTGTCCTCCACAAGATGCCATATGAGCCATCTGAATGCGGCTTTTTTATCAACATTCTTAGGTTTCCATTGTTTAATTTATTTTGAGTTAAGTAGAGTACACTGAATCAGTTGAATGCCCAGGTATGAACTCAACATATATATAGTATAAATATTTCAAACTGCAGGCTGGTATATTTAATTATCCAATCTTTTCTTTATCAATACGATTTCATTGTATATATCCTTGATATGTACAGTGATGTAACATTGTTACTAGCACATTCATAGCAACTATGCTTCTTCAAGTTAGATTGAAATACCCCTAGTACTATATAGCTCTACAGTTAAATTAGTACTAATTGATTTCAATTTCTACAGCTGTGGGAGATTAGATCACAACTGATTGTCTCCTTTCTTTTTCTTTTTTTTGAAAATTGATTATCCCTTTCAGATATTGGTATAATGTTCCTTGTTTGCATTTATCTATTCGAACCTTTTTCTCTGATTACCCTATTGGTATGTGCTTTTGATTGGATGTTTCGTCAGGAGCTTCATTCTCGAAAACAGGAAAACTTGGAAATGGAGCATATAAGAAAGAGTAACAACAATCTGCTGGAGTACTTAAGATCCTTAGAATCTGATATGGTAATAAGCCGATATATTGATGCATCCTTTTAAATTATGTCCTGATATCTTGATTTCAACAGTGATATATGTTGACATTTTGCTTCAGGTAACCGAGCTATCTAGACCATCATCACCAGAGGTGGAGGAGATTATCCAGCAACTTGCTCAAAATGCACTGCAGAAATTGTACAAAGACGATGTCACCCCGAATTATGATGACATGGCCTTGAGCAGCATGCAGAACAATGAAGATACGGATAAGGAACTTTGTGATACCATTGGCACGTCGCGGGATTATTTGGCCAAGCTGCTTTTCTGGTAATTATGCAATATATTTCCCCTAACCTTATTGCTGCCTTTGTTTCTTGAAGAAGCATTTCCTTGTTTAGCATATTGTAATCATTACGTGTATATAACTATGTGTGTGTGTGTGAATGTGTGTGTTCTTTTCATGCATTCTCTTAACGAAAGTGATATCGTTTTACGCAGGTGCATGCTATTGGGCCATCATCTAAGAGGGTTGGAGAACAGATTGCATCTAAGTTGTGTTGTGGGTTTGTTATAATGAAGTACAAAGAGGGATGTACATTCTTCTTTCACCCTTTTCATGATTTTGCCTTTACTTTTTATTTTTCCAGTTTTATATTACTTACTTTCGATTCAAATAAATTAAAATATATATACATCTTATGTAATTTTTGTCTGTCGAATAGCAAATACCTAATTAGGGATCATGTTAGTTAGACAACAATTAGGCCCTCTATTATGCTTTGCCTAACAAAAATTAGCTGGGATATGGTATTAATCTAGGATGTCTGTTGTCTCCATCGCCAATGTCATTGATTCCCTCTTCAGTATGATCCAAATGAGGGCCATCTCAATCAGCCATTTTCAGTATCTTGCCCAATTTGTTTCAAATTTATCGAATAATTTTATGAGTATAGCTTCCTCCAATACTGCCAGCCACTATCTGCCTAATGCAGACATGCATTAAATGTTCATGTTCTTCATCATTTTATTTTCATCTCGTATTTCATCTCACCAATTTGCGATAGAAGGCTGAAATGGTAAAATGGGGACAGGATATATCTCGTTGATCGTTGATTTCACTAACGAAATCATTGATTTCTATTGATCGTGCACAAGTCTCACTTTTGTTTGACTCCTTTCCCATATCTCATAGATGCCATGTCAGCGGTTTTGCATAATCGGTAAAAATAACGGTTTTGTTAGTATTATTGAAATATTATTAATGGTATAAAATATTTTCTGAGATAAGTCCATAATTTGGATTATTTCAAATAATTTAGCCAAACTAAAATACCATTAGGAATAAAGAATAGATAACTCGTATATGAAATCAACAGAATTCAACCAGCTACGAGCAAAATCAAAGCCAAAAACCACATGCCTTAGTGGCTGCTGATTACCCATATCATAGAAAAAAAATTATACGCCACTCTCATTTACAAAAAGAAATTTAAAGAATCCAAAAAATCGTCCACGCTAATACTTGGAAAGCCTATATAGATCATAAGGAGCCCAAACATAATCAATCGGGCAGGGCCTGCCCCGATCCAGCCTGACCCACGGCTTCCCCTTCCCGCTCCAATGCATCAAGCTGACCGCGCCGCCGTGCAAACTCCGGCAACTATCCACTACATTATCCCCACCTAGACCGTGCTGATTCCACCTGTGATCCACCCCCTCCACCTCCCCCCCAAACACCAGCATCAACGGCGGCAGCGACCCCAGCTCGTAGATCCTCCTCTCCTTCTGCCTCTTCATCCACCATTCTATTTTCCGTGTGTATTCGCCGCCGTCGCTCCTCCACCTCTCCAGATCGATCACCATCACCCCCGTGTTGAAGTAGCACGCCTCCTTCCCTTCCAGCGCGCTCGACAGATTCCGATCCGACCAGAACTCGTCGTTGAAGTAGCTTCTCAAGTTCGCGGCGCAGTACACCGGAGCTCCGATCACTCTCGATCTCGTAAGCGCCGTCGACCACAGCTTCTCGATCTCGTCGACGACGATCGTATCGGAGTCTAAGTAGACGACGCGTTTGATGCACGGATCGAGGATTTCGGAGAGGTAGATTCGCGCGTAGTTGAGCGGATCTTCTAGGGCGGGACGGATTGCGGGGGAGATTAGCTGCTTGATTTCGGCTTCCTTTGCGAAGGGGTAAACCTTGAAGGATAAGCTCGGAAATGCGGATTTGACTATTTGGGTTAGATCGGCGGCGGAGGAGGCGGCGGTGATGAAGTGGAGGCGGACGTTTTCCGGGCAGCCGGCGTGCTTGAGGATTGAATGGACGGATGCGATTGAGCCGCGCAAATATTTGAAATCGAGAGTCGTTGCGATGTGAACTAGTGATGGATCGCATGCGGTTTCAGTTTTTAGGTTTTCGCATTGGTCTCCATTTCGATATTTTGGTGCCTCGTTGTAGTCAGAAGTAGGAGGATAGATTCGGATAGCCCAAGCTGACGACACTAGAAGAGCTAGTGTCATCCCTAGAATCAAAGACCTTTTCATTATGTGGATTATCCCGTAGATGTGAGGAGAGGGAGAGGAAGACTTTGAAAGTTGAGACTTTGATCACATGAAACTAAAGTAGAGATATAGCCATAAAAAACGAGTGAAATTTGGCAAATAATGGAGGGAACGCGTTTTATGCGACATGATGGAAATGCTAGGAAAGTTGGAATTTGAATTTTGAATTTGTTTTGTTTTATTAGGAAATAATATATTATTGTTGGGTTCGAGGAATAATTGGCCACATGCTGTCACGTGATTAGTATTTAGTTTAAGTATGATTATCGTCGTTTTAGCATTAAATTTATATTCTATATTTTGGTAGGAATTAAGCGTGTTGATTCGTTGCTTCTGCGTTGCTTCCTTGGCCATAACGTTGCTGCAGAAAAAGACATTCCTCTCGGGAAAATAAATTAAACTTTTAATTCCATGCACATAATTTCATCAAAATGACAAGTTACCAGTTTATTCAATTTATTTATTTAATTCTCGTCGGTGGGAGTGGCAGAACGGCAGGAATCTCTCTCTCTCTCTCTATGGTGCATAATATTAAGATATAAAGGTGTCTCTCTCTTATGCTCGAACCCATCAAACGCCTCTCTGGATTTGAATCTCACTGTTTTTTCATATGCTAATGATGCATATTATATAAAAAAAAAGATATAAAAGATTCTTTATTTTAAGATAGTATTTCATATTAACGATGGAATTGTTAATTCTACAAAGTAGTTTTAGTTTTTGGACAAAATTGAAATTTATCATATTTACTTGGTAGAACACAAGTAAGTTCATTAAAGCAAGACCATTAGTATAGTCAGATGGAATTTACACGGTATAAGTTGAGAAGTCATTTTATATAATTTCCTAGAGAAAATTCAAGTGCTGAGTTGTTGACTACGACTGGATATATTGCAAGTTCAACTTATCAATTGGGGAACATGGTTGTTGAAATTAATTAGAAGTAAGCACAATGAGAAATTGGACTTTCATACGATAGATAAAAATTTAATATTTCAATAACTTGTTTCTGGAAGCTTCTAATATAGAGTGACTCAACAAGAGGGCAATCCCTTCTTAAATTTTGAGCTCATAAACTCAAGTTCTACTTGCAAATGTTAGGTCAATATTCTATGTATATCTAACTGCTGTAAGTTAACACTGGCATAATTTTCTAAGAACTTGGTTAAAAGCTTATATTTAGGACTTATTCTTAGAAGTTTCTAGAACAAAATTATTAACTTCACAATTCTTTAAAGTATATAAAGATTATACCTCAGTTATTTTTTTCAACCTTTTGATTTTAATTATAAATACAAGCTGCAACTACTCGTTATCTTTTCTTTTTCTTTTAACACAGACAACATAAAAACATTGCATGTCATCAAACAAATCATAATAATTTTTTGGATTAATTATAGTTTATGGTCTCAACCTTCAGCAATTTTCAGTTTATGGTCTCAACTTTCAAGTTTTTCTAAAATATCCTGAACTTTGAGAAATGTATTAACTTATGGTGTGAAAATATTTTCCGGCATCGGAATACTGACTAGGAAAACAACTAATTTGAAGTGGATTTTTATTTCTCACATGTACATGAAACGACGACGTTTTATTCTTCTAGGTTAATTATAATTTATGGCCTCAACTTTCAATATTTTTCAACTTATGGCTTCAACTTTCAAGTTTTTCAATTTATGACCTCAACTTTCAAGTTTTATATATATCATGAACTTAGAGAAATGTATAACTTATGATCCTATTTTTTTCCCGACACCAGAAAGCTGACTAGGAAACAACATAAATTGAGGTGAATTTTTTTTCCACTTATACATTCGAAACAACGTCGTTTTGACATATGGCTCCTCCAAGCTACATGCCAAAACGATATCGTTTCGAATGTATAAGTGGAAAAAAAATCATATCAATTTATGTTATCGTCCTAGTAAGCTTTCCGGTACTGAAAAAATTCAGACCATAAGTTAATACATTTTCAAAGTTCATGACATTATATAAAAAACTTGAAAAAAATGAAACAATAAACTGAAAAACTTGAAAATTGAGGCCATAAACCATAAACTATAATTAACCCAAAAGACCAAAACATCATCATTTCATGTACATGTGAAAAATAAAAATCTACTTCAAATTAATTTCCATCCTAGTCATCATTCCGATGCTGAAAAATATTTTCGTAAGTTAATATATTTCTCAAAATTCGAGATATTTTATAAAAACTTGAAAATTGAAACCATAAATTAAAAATACTGAAAGTTGAGATCATAAACTATAATTAACCCTAATTTTTTTAGACATGAGATGGCATTTTCCTTGATGAAATTCTACAAGATATCTTATTTGCAGAATAAGATCCAGCAATTCTCCACACACATCAGATATATTGCAGGTCCAATAATAAGATACATACAGTGATAGAGAACATACAAAGTTTCCAGACAAACAATAAATTGAAAGTGAACTATATACATATATTTATATATGTATTGAAGAAAAAGATAAATGAATATTTGAACATCAAATTCTGCTATACTATTTCTACCTATCCCCCCAATTTGCCACCTTTTACATTTTTCTAGTAGCTGAATACAACACATCCCGAAAACTCACTAGAACTTCTATTACAAACAGAACAAAGGCTAAAACTTTGCCCCCCTCAAAACCAACACAATCAAATAAACAGACTGTTACAGACATCTCTACAATTCAAGGTTAGGGGGGGAACCCTCCTCACTATGTACACAGAAACGACACTCGTGTGCCATTTCGCTTCATTTCGAGAGATGATTAGATCCCAACCAACTCGATGCTCCCTTGTGGTCATTTGATTCATTGACAAGTAAATAAATAAATTGCTGGAGCAATTATGTACCCGTCAGATTCCAGGAGTATGATCTGCCAAAAAGAATGGGGACATGCGTAAAATACACTATACACACACTACGCATTACGTTAGCTTCAACTGAATGTCCAATAGAGAGGATCACTCAAAAGAAAGAAGACCAACATTTTTTTTTAGGTTTAACTCCAAAAGAAAGAAGCAACGAGCAGATCGTAGATTTCGTTTCAAATAGATGCACAAAATAAAGTTATACCTACACGCATCAGAGAGGAACCGCTAACTCACAGAAGACACCAAAAACTGGCGAAACCGTTCCACCCTTGCCTGGGCTTTCTGTGAATGTCGTTCTTTCAATCCATCCCTTCTCCTTCCCAGACGAATAAAGAAGTCCTCTGTGTCAAGGACGTACGAGATCTGAAAGCATAGTGATAGGAAATGAAATTTCGACGATATAACAAAAGGACCATCAACCAACTCAATAGCAAACCACATTTTCCTACTCCTACTCTACAAAAGGAAGCCACTTTCATGGAAAAATAATGAAATGCCACTTACACAAACTTAGTGTTCTATGGAAAATGGCATTTGTCATAAGAAGAAAGATGAAAAGGGTCCAGTAGGCTGAGAAAATCAAACTTGCATATTGAGCAAACATTAAAGATGAACAACACGAGCACCTTTATTGCATAAAGATTGGGAAATCATATAAAATTGGCAAGGAAACACCAAAAAAGGAAAAATACAAAACCAGCTCTGCAGGAGTGCATGGGCCTTTGTATCCATGTGAGAGAGAGATAGGCTCAGTGCACGGTGTAAGGATACTTCGCATAGAATCTTATAAAAGAGAACACGAGCTATAACATAAAAAACCAGCTCCAACCCAGTAGACAAACCATACCTTAGATGAGGTGGCAGCCATCTTACATTCCAAACCATTCATGATCAGGACATTTTCTGTGGCCCTGCAGAAAGCTGAAGTTTCATCCAAATTACTATACTTTTGCATATTCCTGCATGTAACCCAAAGAGGAAATGAATATACCAACATAATTATTGTTTGATTTTATTAATCCAATGTAAATCTCTTTAATACCCAACTACAAGAGAAAATGACATAAACGAACAGGTATGTTCCATCTTATTTTCCTCATTAATTATTAGCCTTTTAGACCTCACTTGAGATCTTAGCCAAATCCGACCTGAACATTTAATATGTTGCAAAGCGTTTAAGTCACAACACCCACCAAGTTTTTAATTGATCCACAGAATTTTACCCATTTCATGAGAAAGAAAAAAGGGATGTGTGTGTGTGAGGAGGAGGAGGTGGGGGGGGGATTGCATGTTTCTAGTTGTGCAATTGGAAATTATAAGAATACCTCTTCAGCATAATTACTGATGACTCCTTTTTTCCATGATGAACTGAAAGATAACCATTGTGAAGATAGGTTGCAAAATTAGGATCTACTGAAACTGCAACGACTTCAGACTTCTCACATCCATCATCCATCAATTGGATGGATAAGCGGGTACAATTAGAAGTCTGCAGCAAACATAAAAACAGCTTAGCATACAAATAAACTTGGCATATATCGATATATTGATAGAAAGATTTAAACCAAATGAAACCTACAAATTCAAGCGGTATATATTCTCTTCATGCAGAATGACATGGACGTTTTCATAATAAACTGAATCAACATACTTCTCGGGATTCCTGGATTTCTCATATTCATACAACTGAAGCAGCTTTAGATCGTTCTCATCAGTTGCAACAGTTTGGAGCTGCAGAAAGAAACCCGCAGATAGATAATATAGGAACTAAATCTTAAACAACCAAAGCCAAAGCATAGTAAGTAATTATTAAGAATACCTGTTTCACCAACTTATATATCAATTTATCCAGTGTGAAAAGCATATATGACTGGTTTCCAATCAAAGATCGACAATCATCTTCAAATTTGGCATTATCAGAAGATCCATCAAGTAAACTAAATAAAGCACTCATAAACCTGAAGTAAACGTGATTGCAGAAAATTAATAGGAAGTTGGGTAGCTTTTGAGATGATCAAAAACAAAATTATGCAACTACATTACCTCTCATAAGGATCAGAACTTGCTTCCTTCGTGGTTCTCCATTTTGATTCACAAGATACCGAATTTACCTTAGCAGATAATATTCTTTCATACAGTGTCTGAGGAAATGGAAAAGATATTAATATATCAGGGGAAGTGAGAGAACAAAAAACTAGAAATCAGGAATATCTTTTATGCAAAAAGGATGCGGATGCCATATTGCAGACACAAAATACCAGAACTGCCAGAAGGGTAACAAGACAGATGTATATCTAATTGTCTATGTAGAATCATAACTAGAAACACCACCAAAAAGTAAATTTACCTGATGCAACCTAAAGAGCACATAAAATGTGTCATTCCCATAGAAAACACGACGATTCTTCTTTTCATCACCTACTAATGGGGAAGCAACATGCTTTGATAGAGGCTTGCAGGTCAGCCAAAATCGTTCAGACTGTGGCACCGATGCACCATCTCCACCATGATAGTGAGCTTCACTAGTATTCTCAGCCTCATCTTCACTCTCAACTTTACCATCAACGTCATCATGCTCTCCATCTTCCTCTTCCTCGTGTTGTTCCCTTGAACATTCATCAGCAGCAGATTCACTGCCTGAAACATCTTCTGCAGCCTCAGAAATATTTTCACTGTCCTCATCATCAGCATCTACATCATTTTCACCAGCAGTATCTACACATATCTCATCATGACTGCCCGCTTGACCTTGCATCCCAACATTCCCATGATTTTTCTCAGGCAAGGTTTGCAAACTACTGTCTGGATATGCACCAAAATTGTCTTCAAAATCTCCATTAGGAGACAGTTCACCCTCTTCTTTTTCCATTTTACAAGGATCCGCATGATCCCCATTATATGAAGTCGGTCTAGAGCCTTCTGCAAACTCTCCAGTTGTTGATTGATTCAATCTTGATGTCTCCCCACCCTATGGAAAACAAGGAAGCAGAAATATGCCTATCTTACAGAAACTAAATGAAAGAGACAATGTGAAGAAAAAGGTTGAACAGAAAGTGGAAGAATGAATCAAGAACTGAACTTGAAAAGCCAAAAACATGATCTCGTTATACCTCTGTGGAAAACACATTGTTTGTATTAGGTTTCCCTTCGTTGCCTTCCTCGATTGGACCATTAATCACTCGTGAAGAATTTGCACTACGCCCTTGAATTTCAAAATACATCCAAAATTATGCTAAATACACGTAAAAACCAAAAACTAACACCGAAGATAAAAGAGAAGGAGATTATATTTTCAGAGGGACTATATATATATATATAATAAATTACAGTAATATTCAAAAGTGAACTTTTACTGTTCTTGTTTTATACATACCAGGATTAACATCGGGTGCTGAAGTACCAGCTATGTCACAATTTGTTAATCTTTCATCCGATGCCACAGCTACTCCTTCCTTGCTCAACATTCCCACATTCATGAAATCAGTCCTGCTGACATTTGCTCGTTCAGGTGAACTACTTGAGTTGCCATTGCAGTTAGATTTTGGCGGCTTCAAGTTCATGGTTGTAGCATTCCCATTAGGGCTGCCTTCACTTTCAACTAAGCTTGTTGTGCTGCTTTTCAGTGTTTGGCGTTTAGAGGCACCATGATCATCATCGGTCTCCGACTCATGCAGCCGGGAATGAACACCAAGTATTGGCTCAAGAAAAGTTGTCCAGCACCTCAACACTTTATTCAATTGATCTTTTGTTGAACATACCTCCTCACAGGAGTACTTGATAATCCTAAAGACATCTTCATGAACTTCAGAATCATTGTATTCAAATTCCATGTTGGGAATGATAGCATGCCTGCTTCCAGCAGCAATACTAAGAAGTACATCATCCTCCTTCTGTCGTTTCTCCTTGATTTCTTTGATTTCTGCCACTAAGGCTGTCCACAGAAAGCACAAAACAACATGACCAAAAGATAATTCATAAAGGGACAGAAAAATCAAAGGAGTGCAATTAAACTTACATTTTGTGCTCAAGTTCTTTGAATCTTGTTGCTTGAAATAGAAGCTGCGGTGGTCAAGAGACTTGTAGTGGTTCTTAGAATATATTTCAGCCCAAACTTTGTTGAAATCAGACCGACATTTAGTCCATTCCTCTTGCTTCTGCTTTAGACGTGTTAGGATAACGGGCAAAGCCAGAGATTGATTTTTACGCAAAATGTCCGTTACATCAAGACCATGGTCACCATATAGGCGTTCAATGCATCTTAAATTGAGAGCTACATGAAATCAGAGGGAAAATTCCACTGATCAGTAAACATGCAGATTGTGATCTGGAAAATCGAATAACAAAGTAAATAAAGAAGCGAAGTTTTAATCCAACTATTATCGTAAGTCGTAACAAACCTGTAAAATTGTCCTCTATTCGTATTGGGCCATCTGAACCAATTGAATTGTTATTCATATTGTTCAAAAGTTCCTCTACTCGCTTGGCAGTTGAGCTGACAGACTCCAACAACATGTCCAACTCAAACCTGAAGCCCAAAGAACATAATTAGTAAAATATTAATATACACACTAAAGAAAATTCTAGGAAATACACGATGTAAATAATCAAAAACAAATGACAAGTAAAAATAAACTTCGGAAACGTGACTATCTCACACACAACCAAAGCCCTTCCTTCACCATTTTGATTTTTAGAAATCAAGAAAAGAGAGAGTTGATGATACAGTCTATGGTCCAGCAAACCACATTTAGTAAAAAACAGGAACTAACAATGCTAAGGTTTTTGTAGATGTCATACAGGAGGGAAAGCAAGAACCAAAATTGAAAAGGTTATCTACCTGTCATCTTCGCATCTAAATAGGCTTTCCTCATACTGGTTTCTCCGCATGTGTTTAAAAGAGTAATCCTCACTACCAGATGTCACAGAAACCCAGTGATCATTTAGAACCTGAGCACCAAGCTCTGACCTCTGGCTAGCTGAGGCTATGGGGTACTGCAAAGACAGTTTTTTGGGGTAAAGACAAAGTTGTATAAGTATTGACAATTTAAGCTGATAATACCCAAAAAAGAGAGGAAAGAATGATACATTCCAAATCATATTTACAAATATGCATCAAGACGCTTACGTCTTCAGGAAGAAGCCGATAACTGGGAGTGCAACGCTGACAATTGGTAAGGTCGAGCTCCTGAATAGACTTTCCCCAGTATTTTAAATTGTACCTATCCTTCTCTTTCCCTCCTTCAACTTCACGCTTTTGTTCTTTCTCCTTTTCATCTATTCTCACGGATTTTGAGGAATTTCCTTCATTCCATAATGTTTCTGCTGGTAGAACAGATTTATCAGAAAAGGATATCCAAGCTGAGTAATTTATGATTGAAATACAAGTTTTGTTACTCTATTGGAAAGGGAGGGTGTAACTATCAGTGTTTGGGCAAGACTATAGCACTTCATAATTTTCGTAAGAGTTATTCGTAATTGTAGCTGAATGAATACGTACTTTTGCCCATTACACCAGCCAGAAATCCATCTGGAAAATGGAAACTGGTCAGAAACGAAGAATACACAAAAGAATATATGACTCAAGAAACTAAAAATCAACGACTACCGATCCGCTCACAACGCTCCAAAAATTCATTGAAGCCCTCCATAAGATCTGGATATTTTCCAAGTAAGTCCGCAACCTGAAAGGATGTTGTAGAAACATACATTAATATCCATATTTTGATACCCCAAAAGTTCTCTAAAAATATTACACAGTATTACTATCAGGCATATTGTTGATATGGATCATACCAAGCTCTGTAATTCCTTTCTAGTAATGATTTCTGTACTGTAAATGTGAAGGCATTTTAAGAATGCCTGGTAATCATCTGCACTGCACAACCTCTCTTTGACCTTTTCACAAAAAGTGAATTCATTGCTGTACATACCTGGTACAAATAAAACAAACTAAATGTTATACCAAGACACACATTTACAAAATACTGTTAGAAATGGTAAAAGAAAAGCAAATAAAAACAAAAGAAGAATATAATAAGTGCGGAAGGATCCATGCTCCCTGTCTAATTTTTTGTGTAATCAAAGGGATATGATTCATTTGAAAAAATCTTAGTCATCTAAAAATTACATTGTTCTAAAATTACAGGACTATTGGACAGCTTCCTGGGATGATAACTTATGAAAGAACATGCCCTATGTCAAATATTTATGACAAAAATGGAACTCATCAAATATTATAAAATACAGCTTTCTGATATTAAATAGGCAAAGCAGAGGCACTTGTTAACTCACTTTTTAGTGCATCTTTATCATCATACGGTGCCAAAGTTGAATTCCCACCGAAGTCTTCAATTTTTCGAGCAGACTTTCTTTTGTCAGAAAGTCGGTGCATGCTAATATCGCCATTATTCTCAGTTTCAGGATCTCTATCATCCTGATCACGATTTCTCCTGTCCCTATTTTCTCTATCACTATGCTTCTTCTCCTTGTGCAACTTCATAACTGTTTTATCATCATCCATTTCTGGACGTTCAACACTAAGATCTCTCTCTCCATTAGGGTCAGCAACCCTGTCCCTTCTTTGCCGCTGCTAAAAATGTAGACTGGAAATTTTTAGTCACGAGTAGAGGCACTAAAAGAATACAGTGGAGAACTCCAAAAAAAAAGAATAATAGATAAAGAATGAATAAGGTGGAGAAAAGACCTTGTCTAAGTGCGACTGACGCATTGCAGGCAAGGCAGAGCTCCTCTCGTCATACCGATTAAAAGGATGTCTACCAAAAGAAGCATGAGGTGCCGGAGCAGTAGCTGAAGTATCAGGGAGAAATCTAGTGAACTCGTCTAGAAGATCAGCATGATCATCAAAAAGCGCTGCAACCTGCAAACAATTAATCAATACCCTATCTAAGGAGAAAGAACGAAAAAAAGATAGGATTTATTCCGGTGAGATGAATACCTCTTGGTAGACCTCAGTTATGCCCTTGTGTTCCTTCCGGTACATATTCAAGATGTCTAGGAAAGATTTATAAACATGATCATCATTTTGAAATCGTTTCTGCAGGTAAAGAAAGTAGATATATTGTCCATTAATGAACATCCCTTTAACAAAATTCATAAAAAGTTATTTTTACACAAGTAACTAAAGCTCCACCTTAATTTTATTCACAAAACTGATAGCCTCTTCAAACTCAACTGTCCTTTTTGGTGGAGCCTCCTCCTCATCAGTGAGGGTAATTTCATAGCCCTTAGGCAAGAATGTATTAAATCCAAGGATTAGATTAGGGTGCCCTTTAAACAATTCCTTCACCCTCCCAATGACACCAGCAGTATCAATTCTGTGGGGACCAAAGTTAACAGTGTTTTCAGGAAATGCGATTCTCAAACGCACATGTAGATCCTGACAAGAAATCTACTTACCTTTGAGCCTTGAAATCTTTCATGACGTCAAGGAACCTGTCATACTTTTCCCTTTGATCTTGGAACATGTCCTTAACTTGCTTAAGATAACTCAATGCGTCGTTCGTAGTTAGCTTTTGTGTACTGCCAGCAGCGACACCGGCACTGGTACTAACCCCAGTCCCACCACCATTACTACTGCCACCACCACTTCCTCCTCCTCCAACTCCAACTCCACCACCCATTGCCGCCGCCCCGCCACCGCCGCCACCAATAGCAGCAGTGCCGCCAGTGCCAGGCACTTGTGATGATGGTCCATACCTTCATAAACAGCATTCAATTAAGCTAAAAACCAAACAATGGATAAATACAAAAGATAGGGGCTAAAGTTTTACATCATGTGAAAATCTCAAAACTTTCTTTAAAAAAAAGTATTGATTCATAAATTCAAAGAAAGATATTGAAAATTTAACCTTTTAAGGACTCTTCTTAATCAAGGAAGAAGAGAGAGAAAAAGAAAGAACCCTAACCTGATCAATAAGAAACCCCAGAAAAGAAAAGATAGTTCGACGCAGAAAGATCCGAAATTTTACCCCCCTTAACCCCAGACAGCCCAATAACTTCAACCTAATTCATCCTCCCTTTCACTCCAAACTCCCAGACAGCTACCAGAGACGACCTAATCCAACTTTAATACACGACAATCATGGGTCTCAACCTAATTCCGATCAAAACCACGTTCCATCAAATCAAGTTCAATAACTCACACTAACATCACAAAACCACTGTCCTCATATGATAAACCACAACCTCAAAGCACCCAAAACAGGAAAACCTCAATAACACGACAACTAAATCACACAATATTATGCAAGTTCGGGATGCAATCAATTTAAATAAAAATAAAAATTAACGAGCTTACGATTCCCCGCGAGACGACGACGAACCGAATGGCCGCTTAAACTGAGGGTTCATAAACACCTCATCCCTCAATCGCTTCATCTCTCTAATAAGATAAAAACATACCAACTTCACGTCAACAAGGAGAAGAAAACAATACAATGATAAACATGAAACGCAAATTCACACACTACAACTGAAAACATTTCAAATTTCTCAAGCACGAAAAAAGTAAGAAATAAACTGACCTGTCAAGTCTCCTCCCTTCAGGAAAAGGGAAAAGATAAACAGATCTAATCCAATACTAAGTAAAAATTTGACCGGATCAAAAATAGACTTCGGAATATCGATAAATTCTTCCGCTGCAGCTTCAAATTTTCCTCACTGCAACAAGAATGAAGTTGCGAGAACGTCCAAGACGAATAAGTGAAAAAAAAATGAGAGGAAAAAATTGAAATTTTTGTAGTGAAGTTTTATGAGAAAGAGGAAATCTTACTCTTACTACGTGACCCCTCCAGTTTTTATATTCATTAATTTCGAACAATTTTTAGGCTTTGAAGTGGCTCCCTTCTTGGGCTAATGCATTTTATAAAAAAAAAATAGCTTATATAATGGGCTTTATTAGGCCCATTAATCTTCTACAAGCCCATTTTCATTACCAGCCTAATTCAAATAATACAAATGTATTTTTGATTTACATTGGAATGAGATTTTTGCCCTCTGTTTGAGAATTTAATATAGTCACGGGATCTCTAAACGGTTGACTTTCTTTTAGAATCAATAAATTCATCAAAGATCATTAAAGTTAATTTGAGTTTTTTTTATATATATCTTCCAGATCACGTTTATGCATCAGATTTGAAAAATCGATTCGAGCCTGTGACCTCGATCATGGTACTAGTTAATTTGAATTCTTCCATTATGCATAGATTGAGACGATACTGATCCTACGAAAGGACTAGGTCAAGAAGAATTACAATATGCGTAGATGAGACCAACAAATCCTACAAACGGATTAGGGCAAGAAGAATAAAAATCAAGCTGTCACAAAATGACTTTTAAGGTTAGTTGTTAAAAGGTTCACGCATCTTGATCTAATTTGTATAAAGATAACATATAAGTATTGAGGTCGAAAATATCATTGAAAATTAGAAAATAAAACAAAATATTACTTGCAATAAAAGGGGTGGTCTTTTATGTATGCGTCCATATGTGAGAACCATCATTAATTAATTAATATTGTTTATTTATTATTATTCTATATAATACTTAATAAATCATAATTGAGATTAGTAACCTAATTAATAAATCCTAGTTGAAAATTAATAAATGCTATTTGAAATTGATAGGATTTAATTGAAAACTAATAAATCATAATTCCTTTAAAATAAAGAAAAAAGGGGCAGAATTCACGTAAGTTTTTGTCAAAAAAACTTAACAAAAATATAGGTCCGGATACAAAATATGGGCCAAATGTTCTGGATAATCTGGACAGTTAAGGTTGAAAATGATATGACATTCTGGCCTTGTACACCATATTCTTCTATTATTAAAGCATTAAAGTATACGTATACTCACAAAGTCTATATAAAATATTGAATACATGGATCATATTGGCCTTGTACATACTAACAAATATACAAAGTCAGTTTATGTAATACTGACTTTGTAAAAGGCTTATTGAAAATCCTAAAATTATATCATGTGATTACTAGTATGTATGTAGTGATGGAGTCATAAATATTTCTCTCGGGATCTAAATAATTATAATTTTGAAAAATTATAAGTGTAATTTTAAATGTAAAATTGAAAAATAATTATAACAATTTCAATAATAGTTTAATATTATTTGAATTACATGATAACATTAAAATAAATAAATTATAAAATAAGATCATCTCATAACGTGGATCATAAGAGCAAATCTAATGTATAACGTTATTTTGATATGGTTTTTGCACCAAAATGATGCATTTTCACATCCGTACAAAATTTGGTATAAGTGAATAGTTTTACGTAAAATGTGTATGATTGGAATAAAATATGATGAAGACTACGTAATATTTAGAATTTTAGTGTAGTTTATAGTTTGACTAAAACGATATATAATCGACATAAAGTTTGATAAAGAATGGTTAAATTTTACTCTTAGACTTTTCGAAAAAAGAACTTGTGATAATAAAGATGTGATTAATACTTATATCTTTAAAATAATTCTCATATATTCAATTGATCTATATTTTGATTGATCTATCATTAACAACATCTTTAGGGCTTAAAATGAAGTTCAAATGATTTGAATGTCTTTAGTTGTTGCTGTTATAATAAGTTTATCATAATCTTTTCAAAAATTGGATTGATCATTTTAATCATATAAAGCTCTATTATTTGCATACATATTTTATTTTATCTATATAATACAAACTAAAGAAAAGAAGAAGATAACAAAGTAAGGAGATATTTAAAAAACTAGACAAATTAAAGAAAAAAAGAGAGCACATTATTTGTATACGTATTTTATTTTATCTATCTATATAATACAAACTAAAGAAAAAAAAAAGAAAAGAACAAAGTAAGGAGAGCCTTTAAAATTTATACAAATTAAAGAAAAAAGAGCACAAAGAAACAAAAAAAAAATTCTATTGCATTTGCCAGAATTTGAACCAACTCTTAATTAAAAGAGGAGCAGTCCCACCATCAAATCTACATCGAATATTTTGATTATATTCAAATTATCTATATATTAGTAATCTTTTTTCAAAAAGCTTGGGGGCCATGGTCCCCCCAACGCCCACATATGGCTCGTCCTTGCCACTATTCGTCCTGAGTTATGGATATGGTTTTTGTAATCTATTGACTAATGGTGTATTATAAATTTAGGTTATGGACAAAAATATAAAACCTAAAAGTTCTCATTTGATTAATGGTGTATTATAAATTTAGGTTTTAACGGACAAAATATCAAATAAACTATATTATAGTATATTATAAATTTATAATCAATTCTGAAAGCTACAAGAAAAAAAAGGTTGCGAATAGAATTAAAAAAAGAAAAATTCTTAAGCTTTCCTTTCTTCTCTGTACAGCTAGACATGACAAGTGCAAAAACAATACAGATTAGTTCATTTCCCAGAGCAAGGAACACATCATTAATTCGACCTGCTCCTCTAAAAATGGAACAAAAAGGCTGCATATTAATATCAGACAAATCCATTCCAAAACATCATAAAAGAAAAGGCCTCAGCAGTCAGGAGCATCAATTGCATCATCACTTGCTTGTCTGAATACTGCTAGCCCCCCTTTGAAGGCTAATGAGCGAATAATACACCCCTCTCGCCCCCTTCCCCAACAAGGAAGCATGCGTCCCCTTCTCCACCACCTTCCCCTTCTCCACCACCGCGATCGTGTCGCAGTTCTGTATCGTGCTCAGCCTGTGGGCCACCACGATGCTCGTCCGCCCCACCATCACCCGCTCCAGCGCATCCTGCACCACCTTTTCTGACTGAGTATCAAGCGCGCTAGTGGCTTCATCCAGCAAAAGGACCGCCGGGTCCTTCAGTATGGCCCGGGCGATCGCGATCCTCTGCTTCTGTCCCCCCGACAGCTGCAACCCCCGGTCCCCACAAAACGTCTCATACCCGTCCTTCAATCCTGCAATGAAATCATGCGCGTTGGCCACCTTGGCGGCCTCCACGACCTCGGCCTCCCCCACGCCCTCTTCTGCCCCGTAAGTTATATTTTGTCTGATGGTACCAGCGAACAGGGTCGGCTCCTGGCTCACAAGTGCAACATGTTTCCTCAACGACCTGAGGTCGTATGACTTGATATCTCGTCCGTCGATCTTCACAACTCCCTTCAAAGGATCATAAAACCTTTCAATCAAGCCAATGATGGTGGATTTCCCTGAGCCACTCTGCCCCACCAAAGCAGTTGATCTCCCTGCCTCAATGCTCAAAGAGAACCCTTTAAAGATCATCGTATCCGGCCTAGCCGGATACGCGAAATCCACATCCTCAAGCTCAACGCACCCCGTGAGCTTCCTGGGCTTGCAACCCTCCGGATCCTCGGGCTCAATCAACGAGTTCCTATCCAGAACTGCAAACACGGATTGAACCGCATCTGCTCCTTTAGCAAGATCATTCGTCATTGTCCCTGCATCGGCTATCACTCGCCCCGTGCTCACCAGGATCATGAATGTTTGAAACAGTGCCTTCGCACTAATGAACCCTTCGTCTATGAGCTTCCCGCCGTACCAGAAGTCCAGAGCCCAGGTGCAGGTCATCAGGCTCTGGGACGTCCCAAGCCCAATCCCTGCGAACCAGGACTGGCGTATGCTCTCCTTCCGCGGCCCCCGTTGTGCATCTTCGAGCATTTTGAGTATCCGTGCTTGAGAGGAGAACGCAGCCACGGTTCTGAGATTCGAGACTGCCTCTGCAGCGAGCTTGCTGCTCTCTTCTTGAGCTTTGATGGCCTGTTTCGACATGTTCTTGAGCAGAACGCGTTTCAAGTAGTAGCAGATGATGATGAGGGGTTGAACTGCAATCATGACTAATGCGAGCTTCCATGCTACAGCAAGCCCCATCGTGCAGGCGATGGTGACTGCTGAAAATGTCTGGATCAACAGTGCTATCCTGTCGCCTACGAGCGACCTCACCTGCAATAGCATCACCACCAAATTTGAACGTAGTTAGATTTATGTAGGGTGAGCGAAATATTCAGAATCCCAAAAACCGAACCAAAATATTAAATTCGGTTTGAATTTTGGATGTTTTTATTTAAACCGAAACGTCCGAAGTATATAATATTAATTCGGTTTCATTTCGGTTCAGCATTTGGTCCGAACTTAAAAAATATATATCAAATTCGATTTGGTTCGATTTTAGCAAAAATCTGAATGTTCACTTCTAGTTGTATGAAGTTTGTTTTTTTGTAAATAACTAAAGTGCAAATAAGAATTGAAACTGCACTAATACTCATTAATAAACTACATGTTTAGAAATTTTGGACAAAAAAAAACATACCACATTGGCATCTTTGGCAAGCCTGGAGCAGACAGCGCCGGTGGCATTCTCGTCCTGGTCGAACCACCCGATCTCGAACGTGAGTATCTTCGACAGCATCCTCTCCCTGATCCTCTTGGTCAAGTGCTCGCCCATTGCAGCGAAGTTGTAGTGTTGTAAGATGTTTATGAGCATGGAGAAGACGGCCAGCCCGACAAAGCACAATGCATATATCTTCGTCTCCCTCTTGATCACACTGTGATCCGTTTGGAAATACACCGAGATCATTGATCCCATTGCGAAGGCGTAGAGTGGTTGGATCGCACCGAAGAGTATTGCGCCTATACAACCCATTGTTGCCTGCTTCCACTCTGGTAAGTTCATAGCTAGTAACCGTTTAAAGGAAGGTGTACGGAATACTTGCTCACGCGGCACAGCAACATCCTGAGCTTTGCTTGGTGCGACAGAGTTGGCTGAGCTGGTCCGACTCGCTACTGAC
This sequence comes from Salvia rosmarinus, assembly GCA_036937905.1. Taxonomy (NCBI): domain Eukaryota; kingdom Viridiplantae; phylum Streptophyta; class Magnoliopsida; order Lamiales; family Lamiaceae; genus Salvia; species Salvia rosmarinus. The sequence goes on along the minus strand of CM072813.1, from coordinate 108,769,620 downwards.
AGCCTTCTGCTGCTCGTGTTGTGGATGTCGTTTGTGGTGATGGAAGCCGGCCCTGCAGTAGTAGGAACCGTAGCGGGGTGGTCGCCTCTCTCGGTCTGTTGGAGGCGGACGAGGGACGTGTAGAGGCCGTGCTCATCTTCAATGAGGTTGTCGTGGGATCCGATCTCCATCACCTGGCCGTTCTGCACCACTGCGATGAGGTCTGCATTGCGGATGGTGGAGAGACGGTGGGCTATGGTGATAGTGGTGCGGCCCACAGCCGCCTTGTCAAGGGCTTCCTGGACCACGCGCTCGGATTCAGAGTCGAGAGCGCTTGTGGCCTCGTCGAGGAGGAGGATTTTGGGGGCTTTTATTATGGCTCTAGCTATGGCTATTCTCTGCTTCTGACCTCCAGACATCTGCACACCTCTCTCTCCAACCTGCACTCATACGAAGATAATTTCAATATTTTCAAGAAAATGTCCAAGATTCACCTAAGTGATGATCATAATATTACTTTTGAAAAATAAATTTATTTACCATGATTTATGTGATGCGAGTCAACTGGGCTTATTAAATGAGCAACTAGATGACTAAATTAGACGATTGTTTAATATAAAATATGCATGCTCATGTAACACAGATCATCAACCAATTCTGACTTTTAAAAAGTCCCAACAATAAAAAATTAAGGTAGAAATAGTCGTCAGAGAAGGCAAATGTGACATTGTACATCAAGTTCATAATTTATTATATGGATTACTATAAGAATGTCTGCACGATAAGATACTAGGCGACAAGAGTTGAGACCATTTTCACAAGATCAAAAAATTGGATAACACGCATTAGCCAAGACCAGTTGTTTTCCAAGAGAAAATGGTAATGGCTGTCACTTATTATGATGCTTCTTCCACTTCTTCCACTTATACTTTGGTAATAACTTTGGTTTCATTAGTGGATATGGAAAAAAACAGCCAAACCTACACGTAAGGTTCCTAAAGTGACAGCATCAAGAATTTAACACCAACAAGGCCATTAATCAAGTGGTGAAAACAAGACCAGCCCACCACGACAAAGATAGTGCAGAATCTTTTTCATTTTTCTGGTCGATGCTGCACACAGTGAAATAAATGAGGTTATAATATTTACCTGAGTGTCATAACCTTGAGGCAGCTGACTGATGAAGTTATGAGCATTAGAAGCCTTAGCAGCCTCAATGACCTCATCCATGGACGCATCTTCTTTCCCAAACAATATATTCTCCTTAATGGAGGTCGCAAAGAGGGCCGGCTCCTGACTAACCAGCCCCATCCGCGACCTCAGCCACTTCAGCTGCAGCTTGTCAATCGCCACTCCATCCAAGAGGATCTCACCCCCGACAGGATCATAGAACCTCTGAAGCAGAGCTATCACCGTAGATTTCCCGGATCCACTCCCCCCGACCAACGCCACTGTCTTCCCAGCAGGAACCCTGAGGCTAAAATCCTCAAAGATTACGCTCTCCGGCCGCGAAGGGTAAGTGAATGCGACATGTTTGAACTCGACCTCCCCAGACACGTCCTCCAGCATTAGCCCATCTATGTTGTCTGAATCGATCTTCGGAACCCTCTTGATCACCTCCCTCACCCTCTCCGCAGCCGCACTGGCTTCAGAGAAGTACTTCAGGTTTGACAGACCCGAACCTAACGATCTGTGCAAACAAGAAAACACCGTCAAACCAAGTGACGTACCTGCTGCTAGGCACTGGCGGAGGCAGAAAAACTTTGTGAGTTGAGGCTATTATTCAAGATTTCATGCATGAGTATTGGGGATTTTTTTTGTATTATTATTTTACCATATATACAAAAAAGCTAAAAATGGATTTCAGGGGACTGTTTCCGCCACTGCTTCTAGGTACGAACTGGCAACAAGCAGTGATAAATCAAGAAGCTATGTGCCACGAATTTGACCTACTCGAGATGCAAAGAAAAATAGGAAAAGAGAGAAACTTACAGTCCACCAATAGCAATAGCGGCACCAACGGCGAAGACGGTGCCACCTTCGGCATTATGATACATGACCAATCTGCTCCCATAGTAAGACATGAAAGACCATATCGCAAAAACGACGCCGTTACTGCCAATGGCCAGACCTTTAGCCAGACCCTGCCTTAACCCGAGCCTGACCGTGCCCTGCAGGGCAGCAGAGTATGAGGCGATCGTCCTGGTCTCCCCGACAAAGGAGTAGACCGTCCGGACGGAGGAGAGGGCCTGCTCGACAATCACGTTAGCCTTGCTGTACTCGTCCCGTATCTTACGAGCAATGCTCATCAAGGCCCGCCCGTACATCAGCCCCGGTATGACAAGCAAGATGATGAATGGGAACCCCACGATGGCTAGCCTCCACAACATTATGAATGCTGCCACGTAGGATCCCAGGAAGGTCGACAGGTTCATCACAAAAACTGGAACCTGTTTTTGCAGAAATTAGTGATTTGGACTTTGATCAAATCAAGATTTTATGAATGTAGTGATTTTTTTTGAATTGGACCTTTTCACTGATCGAATCTTGGATGACGAGGCTGTCGCTAGAGACGCTCTCGATGACCTCGGCCGTGCTGGTCACGTGCAGATCGAAGTAGCCGACATCTTGCCTCATTACAGCTTTGAGATACCTAGTTCTTAGTCTTGAAGCTTGTCTCTCTGCTGTTCTTGTCCAGCAATATCCCTCTAAAGAAATATGGATTATTATAAGCATATCTAAATCCAAGTCAAATTCTATGCTATATAGTATATGTAGTGTTTAGAAAATGGAAATTTCACCTACCCAGAAAGCAAGCCACCCATTGAACACAAGCCATGTAACAAAGAACCAATGCATTCTGAAATTAAGAGATAAACCAGAAGAGACAAAATGTTTAGTTAGCTAGGCTGGAAAAATCAAGAAAATACATAGCAAAACATACTAAATTCTTGCAATAGTTTCGAGAATCGGATAAAATAAAATATAGGTTCCGTAATTAAGTCCTCGACCTACCTATCTAATTAAGAATGCCATAAATATGTCTGATCATCGTTCCAGTTATTTATTATAAAAATCAATTCAAACTAAAAATAAAAAGTGAAAATTTGATCAAATATTCGAAAATGACGAAACTGACCTTGTTGATGGTGCGGGTGAAGTTTTCCGACAGAGAAACCTGGGAAGTTCCGAAGCTGTTCATGAGCTTGCTTGTGACTAAGAGCATGGCGGGCATGGAGACTCCGTCGCCTATCGCGCCTAGCAAACCCAAACCCATCAACACCATGTCGTATTTATCGGCATGCATGAAGATCGACTTGAAAGAGATGCCTATGCTGCTCTTTTTCTTATTCGTCTTCATCTCTTTGATCTGACCCATCTTAGAACTAACCATGCTTCTTCTGTTTCTCTCTTTCTGCCCAAAGGATTTACAGCAAGCCCCTCCACGTGTCCTCGTTATATATATACAGAGAGTGGGAGAGAATTTTGTCGTTTAAGAGATAGGAAGTATTTTGGGAGAGAGACAAATGCTTCAACCTTTCGATGGCAATGAATGGGATTTTGTGCGTGTATATATATATATATATACACACACACATGTACACACGCAGATGAAAGAGAAATGTGTGCTAATTTTGTGCTGCTGGTTATCTGTGGAGTTTTGGACATACAGTTTTTGTTATGTACTTTATTATATATATATAGAATAGGATTTAAATAAAAATTATTTTAAATTATAAAAGTGAGAACTAAATTAATTCGTTATAAAAGTTGATATTGAATTCATAACATGTGGAATTATTGTCTGTGTTCGAATCCGATAAGAGACGAAAATTTTATTTGTTTGATTCAATAACTTCTCGATAAATTCATCAATTTTCATAGCAAATTTATCGTTTTTAGTTCTCAAATTCTCATGATATATATATATATATATATATATATATATAGAGAGAGAGAGAGAGAGAGAGAATTAGGTTCAAATGATAATCATTTTTATCCTAAAAATTAAGAACCACAATAATTCACAATGAATCAAATCAATTCAATAAGAAAGTTGATGAATCCAATGAAAATTTTATTGAATCTAAAAATTCAGAATTTTTCTCTCATGTTCGAATCTCATGAGTGGCAAAAAATTCATTTTTTTGGATTCAATAACTTTCCCTAATGATTTATCAACTTTCATAGTGAATTCATTATTTTTTGGTTCTCACGTTAAAAATGATTTTTACAACCCTCACCTATATATATATATATATATATATATATATATATATATGACAAAAGTAATTATTTTTAGTATGAGATCAATCAATATTGATTTTGTTTTTATATTTTAAGAAATATGAATTCTATTGTACGTTATATTTTACATGTGATGAGGGGAAGTTGACTTATAAATTTAGTTATCGTCATTAATGACGCCGATAGATCTGATGATCACGGGTAATCAATTATTTGCCACAAAATAGAATAACAAACTAAAGTTGACCGCCCATTTGTTTATGATCGCTCCAAATATGAAGAACGTGTGCCTATTTTGCAAATATATTCGATGTTATGAGACTTGATTAACATTATTCAATGAAGAGACTTGATTAACATTATTCAATGAAGACGTGGTCTCCTATACATCCGTTTGTACATACAGATTTTGATACTTTTATTCAATATAAATAATATTTGATATTTTTCTTCAGTATAAATGATATTTGATACGTTTCTTCAATGTAAATGATACTTAAGTAAATATATTTTTCTTTAGGGATATTGTTTTGAGCGCGGGCGTTATATAGCCATCCAAGTTAAGGAATGTCAATTATAGCCACGAACATAAAAATGTCAAATTATAGCCAAATAGTACCAATAGGACCAAATGGTCCTATCGGTACTATTTGGTGATAATAGTCCCAATAGGACCAACAACTTAGCTATAATTTGACATTTTTATGTTCGTGGCTATAATTTGACATTCTTTAACTTGGATGGTTATATATATGTATTTCCACTATTGTTTTTATAACAAATGATACTTTTGTACGTCCACATGGTACGAACGATGTACATGAATTTTTGTGTTTAGTGAAATTTGTTGGGCATAATATGCTGCAACGAGGTAGAATTCGTATTTATTTAAGTATGCTCAAAGGTGTGTTTAAAAAAAAGAGAAACTTTTTTTACAGAGATTAAAAATTCAGTAATCTTATATAGTGAACTTTCATTCTCATCCAATAGGTCGTAACAATGTACACACACGGCTCTTTAAAAAAAAACAATGTACACACGATAATAAAAGAACAAACGAATTTTGTAAAAAAGATAGTAACATTTTTGTTAAAAGCTGTCAAGTGATGATATATACATATTTTTATTAGGTTACAACAATATTCTATCTTATTATTAAATTTAATAATGATTTGTATATATATTTTTCACGTGTACACTCTTGTATTGTAATTCACATTAATAACTAACTATATGTAAGTGGTATACAACAAATAGTTGCAGCTGTGACCATATCAGGATTGGTTTTTTTTATTTATTTCAACCTAAAATAAAAGATTGTGTTTGATAAAAATCCACAGTCAAATCTAGCTCAAGTCATTTCATAAAAGTTAAAACCCAATGTGTATTTTATTTAATGTGTACCGAAAATCCACAAGTACAGCTAAACTGGAAGACTTTATTCTGTAACAAAATATTGTGTCATACTCTATATTTTATACCATCTATATTTCAGACAGCAGTACATTCCAATCATAAAATACTTAGCTAGATAAAAAATGATACTAACTCAACGGTAGATGTGACGCATATAAAAGTTATGAATTTAGGTAATATATATCAAGATTAGATAGATTTTATCATAATTTTAAAGAATAGTAGATACAAAGTTTTTTTTATCTTATATTGAAATTAATATATATTAAATTATATACCAAAATTTATAAAAATACACACTTAAGCAGACTACAGAACAGATATTACAAATATTACTTGTAGTTGTATACATTTTGTGATGTATACATAGTACCAGACTTGAGAACAGATCATTTAAGCAGACGTATTCCCTTACGTCAGCTCTAATAGTCGACTTCTAACTCTCTCCGTTCTTTATTTTTTTGATAATTCTAAGTTACGCTTTAAAGAGTCAAAATTTGTTAAAGGTGCAGATTTGCAGATTTCACTTTTGATTTTTGGAGAAAATTTTTGGGTTTCGATGTAGGAGCTAATTTTCATAGTTTTTTTGTCTTTAAAAGAAGAAAGACAATTTTTTTTTAATATTATTCTACAATATGTATATCGGAGCATTCACAAAATTAAGAATGATATCATATTCAAAGGATATGTGTGAATTTATTTCAAATCGAAACCATATAGTTTGTAATAGATTCCATTTTGAGAGAGTTGAAAAAGCATTATCTCGTTGAAAGGTTCTATACATCTGCCATTTCTCAACGCATTTCTTTAGACAAAGACTCCGCCCGCCAATTAGTTAACCATAAACATATTTTAGTGAATTGGCGTATGGTAGATATACCAAGTTATCGCTGCAAACCTCGAGCTATTATTATGGCGAAGGATGAACAAAAATCCCGAACTCTGATTCAAAATTACACCTCCGGTGCTGGTAAGGTCGGGACCGTGGTCGTCTGTCTCCGGTTTGCCGGCCGATAAGATCTCGAGAGATTGACCAGCCAATATTCAAAGGAATTAAGCCGATGATGGATAAAATAGTAGATTTTAAATTTCATGTATGGAAATGGATTTCTTTTTTCTTATTTTTATCTTTGTTTATTCACTTCATGATTGGTTTACTTTTTTATTTTTGTGATATCCATCTACTCTTAAATGAGGTAAAGTTTTTATCATGTGAAGGATTTGAATACCCCTTGTACTTGTTATTTTTATTAGGGTTATTTGTATATAAATAAACAAATTTTAATATGATTTGGTTTTACACATGAACTTTTAAATGAGTATATAAATACATAAACTTTGATCGATTTTGATTTTTCACACGAACTTTAAAAGGAGTATATAAATACACGAACTTATTAATTATAGTAATTTTATCATAATTTATTTTTCGATCAAAATTGAAACTGACATAAATTAAATATGATGAGTTGACAATGATGTGGAAATCTTAAAGTTTGTGTGTGAAGAAGACAAAGACATTTGTAGTAGCCTACTTGTTCGTCATTTACTTCATTTACAAATGGTGGGTCTCAGATTTGAAGTGCTCTCTTCGTTTTGTGTATTTGTTTTATATTCCTTTATTTTTTTTCTTTCTTTCTTGTGAAGTATATATATGTTTTATGTGTCTTAATGAGTCAATGTATGTGTTTTATCAAGTGTAAATATTTCTTTTATATATTTTTATTAATTTATTTCCATATCATTATCAACTCATCATATATAATGCAATGTGATCAGTTTCAATTTGATCGAAAAAATAAATCGTGATACAATTATTAAAATTAATAAGTTCACGTATTTATATACTCCTTTTAAAGTTTATGTGTAAAATTAAAAATTATATCAAAATTCGTGTATTTATATACTCATTTTAAAGTTCATACGCAAAACCAAAATCATATCAAAATTCGTGTATTTATATTCGTGTATTTATATGTCAATAACTATTTTTATTAATAATATTATTTCGACTTTTCTTTTATGAAAGGAATAAATTATTGCTTTGGGAAACAAACAGTTATTTTTAGATGTAGCTGGCGGAAAACTAGGCTGCACGTTAGATGGAGAGAATCCTGGAAATATATATATAGCTTTTTTTTCCGGAAATAATATATAGCCGTAAATGCAATATAAAACAGTTTCCTCGTGACAAAAAATTTGTCAATCGATAAATTTGCCTAATTTTCTGTAGTTTAAATACTTGATTTTTTTACCTAAATAGAACTATAAATACGGTGTGGCCATAAATGAAAATCAAAGTCCCAACTTAAAAAGAGAGTAAGAATATTATAAATATTGGCAGAACGGATTGGTTTCGTCGGATAGTGCTAGCGGGCGAATTGCACGCAATGCTTGTTCCAAAAGGGGAAGCTCTCCCCCCGGGAGTCCTCACATCCAGCCTCATGAGAATATGAGAGGATAAATCACGATGACTCAACAGTTAAGAAGTTATGAGAACTTTTACCTAGTGTCCACAAGATTGCACGCAATGCTTCTTGGTATTTGTTGATGTCTGGAACAAAAAATGACATCCTATATGTACATGTGACCCACAGGCCTTATGCATTACTAATGGGGCAAAGGTGTAGGGCTCCCAAATTTGAGTGACTTCAAATTTTAAAAAATAGCCCTATTATCTATGATTTATTAGTTTTAAATTTATTTGAGAAAACATAAAATAAAAATTATTTCTTTTAATTCCAACACTCTCATACTCTATGTTTTTCTAAATGTGTCTACCATTTGAAACAAAGTTGATTTATGAAGTTCCTGAGTTAGTTAAATCTTCAAACATTTTCTAAATGTTTCTATTCTACATAGAAGTTTTTTAATACGAAAATTGATGAAATTATATTTGCATTCTACTATGTCTCAAGAAATATTAAATGGGTTATCAATTTTATGTATTAGAAATGAAGTATTAAAAAGACTTGATCTTGAAGAAGTTATTGATGATTTTGTTAATCAAAATGTTAGAAGATTTAATTATTCTAATAATTTGTTAGAAGATTTTCCGTCGTAACTTCTAAATTTTCAATTTTGTCAAATTTTTGCGCATAAAATAATGCAAAAACTTTATTAAATAACATTTGAATATAAAGACCCAAAACATACTTTATATTCCTAAAATAGACCTATGAAGCAAACGGTATTTGGCATATCCGATACTGTCGTTATCCTAGATACCCAATCATATCCAGTAAAATATTACGAAATGGGAAAATTCATGATAGAGCATCACACGAATTATTTAAACTATACATGTTTGAATTTATGATTTGTTTAATGATATAAAAGTAGAAGTTTTATAGTCAATTTAAGCCGCATTGGGGAAACCAAAATGTGTATGCGTTGGTCTGGATATATATTTCTATTGGAGTATGGAGCCTGAATGGATTGTACACTAAAACATGATTTCGGTGATCCAATTTGTCGAAGAGTTGGACCGCCCCCGAGCCAAATTTTTTGACATATATTTTTTGGGACGGAACCCTAATGGGCTTAAGGTTAGGGTTATGTTATTCTCTATTTAATAGCCGCTTCTCAATGTAATCTGTATCCGAAATTTATATTGAAATCTCTGGCTTTGCATCGCCCCCAGACGTAGTCGCAAGACGAACTGGATAAATAATTATTGTGTTCTTTATTTTTCTATCGTGATTGTGGTGTGTGTTTTTCGCAATATTATCAAATAATTATGTGTAATAATCATAACTCGTCAGATGACTTTTTACTAGCAAGACTGTCATACATTTCTTTTTTCACACGATATAGTTAGAACAGTGACCTATAATTGTTTGGCAGATACATTTGATATTGAGGTGGTCTCCTGTGCGCGCCCGCGGACAGTGAGACCACCCTAATAATTAATTTGTTAATTAATCTTAATTAAATAGTTAATTAAGCTTAATTAATTAAATAAATTAAATTAAATTAAAATTAATTAATTTAATAAATTTTAATTATAAATTAATAAATATAACTTTAAATTAATATATCTTAATTTTGAATTAATAAACTCTAATTTTGAATAATAAAGCCTAATTATGAATTAATAAACCATAATTTTGAATTAATAAACCCTATTTGGAATTAATAAACCTAATTTTGAATAATAAATCCTAATTTTGAATTAATAAACCATAATTTTGAATTAATAAACCCTATTTGGAATTAATAAACCCTAATTTTGAATAATAAATCCTAATTTTGAATTAATAAACCCTAATTGAAAATAATAAACCCTAATTTTGAATAATAAACCCTAATTTTGAATAATAAACCATAATTATGAATTAATAAATCCTAACATTGAATTAATAAACTCTAATTGTTAATTAATAAACCCTAATTATGAATTGATAAATCATAATGAATTAATAAATTATAATTAAAAAATCTAATTATCCTTAATTGCTATATTTAATATAAAACAAAAGACATAATATTAAATAATAAAATAATAAAAAAAAAACAAAAACAAAGTGTGCGCAGATACATTTGATATTAGACTTTGTTAATTTCAACTTGATAGTAGTCGTGATTTCCAGACAATACGTTAATTACGAGAGTTGGGAATTCAAGAACTAATGGTTTGAGCTCAATCAGAAATTATATACACTATAGAAAATTAAAGTCGAAAATAGTAAGCATATTATATTATTTTATTTTTCAATTAACTACGATTATGTTTCTTTATTTATAATGTAATTAACTTATCTTAATATATTATCATATTTTAATTTCTTCAAATATTCATATATTATTATATGCGTGAGTCACTTTTTAACTTTCAAATCATCATATATAAAATAATTGTACGTAGCCAGGTATATATAGGTTAGCTAGATATAATTATAAGGTACAATATCAACATTATATTACAAGTCAAACTGAACTTAAAACACCTCAAATTAAAAGTATTGTTAATGTATTTATGAATATGTCTTAAGCATATATAGCAAATATTTTTTTATAAATTAATTAATTAATAGTTTGATTTCGAATGCTCAAAGAAATACTTATTATTACGATATATTCTATATAATGATAATAAATAAATGAATAACTACTTTATCTTATAAGTGTTATTCTGGATAACTATCTACCATCAAATTGCTTCTTTCTGATTTAATTTTCTTCACTTACAATAATTTCATCAAAGATAGAGAAATAGGGAGATGTTTTAGTTGGAATTACCAAGTTAATGCATTATTTGTATTTGGATTTCCAGCTAAAGAGCATTAAAAATTTACTGTACGACTTTATAGTTTCACATGCAGAATTGCACTTTTGCATCCATGATTTTATTCCAAGATGCTACTCAATGCAGAATCTCAACAGAAAGTTTTTATGGGGTTTCTACAGTACTTATTAGGAAGTTTATTTTATTATTTTTATTTTATTAGGAAGTCGATTTAGTATCGAAATTAAATTTGGAAGATTTGAACATAAGAAACTTGTCAATGATTTATAAAAATCATTAGTGTTTATATCTTTCTAGAAAGCTTTAAAAAAAAAAAAATAGAAACGACAAAAAATGAAGTTATTATAAGACATTATAGGAACTTATTGAAATTTTATAAATTCTACCAATTGTACTTTTACGTTTTATCTCGATAGGTTCTTGTAATATTTTTATTTTAATAAGTCCTTAAACTTTTATATTTAATATTATGAATTCCTTATTTGAAGAAATCAATGAATTTGTAATTTTTCACTATTTAAATAATATATCATCCCATTATCAAATAATTAAAACCCATGTCGTATCGTAGTTGGAAATTAAATGCGAAAAGTTTGAATTATTGCTAATCTGAATCCCAAATTTCCAGAAACTCATGTTCTACTAGTTCTATTCTCTCCGATCTCATAAACTCATTCTCAAATCTTGAATTCGCCGGCTTCAACGCAGAGAGCGAGTATTTCGAACTCGAGACGAAGCCGCTAATGGTGAGAAAGAATCACTTGGCACAAAGGAAGTCAGTGCTCAACATAGCCATTCCGAAAGTGTAGAGGGAGCAGAATGTTCTGCTGCTTTAATTTCCAACTCACAGCGGCTGTTGAGAATAAAGCCGACGAGACTTCCGACGACCGGATAAACTCCGGCAGTATCCGTGCCTGAAGTTCGTGGCCGAGATACGCGACCCCAACCGGAATGAGATTCAGGTTTGGCTCGGGACGTTCGACACGACGATGGAGTCACACGAATAAATTTCCAAGTGTTTATACAGAGAATTTTCCGTGGACGAAGAGAACTGCCGGGTCATTACTGTGTGGGATGAAATATTTTTAGGTTTTTGCATAAAGTTTCCATACATGTATTATAATTATGTACAAATGCGATGATATATATATGTGTGTGTTTAAATAATAATAAAAATGGTTATTGACGCATGAATACATCATGTTTGAACCCATTTTGTTTTTCTCACGAAATTTAAAAATTGTCACAAAATACATAAACTTAATTACTTTAGTGATTTTACCACGATTTTAAATTCAAGCCAAATTAAATCTGACTTGACATCTTTAAAAATTATCATAGACAAAACGTTCAGTGATATAAATGACATCGTAAAGAGAGGATATCAATTGTTTTAATTCTAACTAGAACCAGACGATGAAACAGACGAGAAGACATGATTTTTGTAATGAAGGTTGACGCGATGAATCTTAGAAATCAAAAAATCTAATTTATTTTGATGGAACGACGATGTTTTATGTCATCTCTCTACGATGTCGTTTATATCACTAACCGTTTTGTCTATAGTAAATTTTCGAGATGCTAAATCAGATCTAATTTGGCTTGAATTTGAAATCGTGGTAAAATCACTAAAGTGATTAAGTTTATGTATTTTGTGAAAAAATTTGAAGTTCCGAAAAACAAAAAAATGGGCTCAAAGTTGTTTATTTATACGCCAATAACCCTAATAAAAATGATAAGTTAACTACTTTCTTCAAATAAGGATTTGATGATATCATATATAAAAGTAAAGGATCTATTAAAATAAGAATATTATACAGGGATATATCGAGATAAAACATAAAAGTAAAGAATCAAAGAATTTCCTTTGTCTAAAAAGATTTAAATTTGCATCGTGAATGACTCGATCGCTTCTTTATACAATAGTTACTATATTGATGATTTGATTTGATTGATGTTTTATGCTTTAAACATGCAGTTTTTTTGTCTTATACTTTTATTAATAAAGTAATACGGCATTAAACTTAGATTCTTTTTTGGAATATTTACATGTAATAAAACACTAATATACATGCGTAAAAATTCACAACATTAATTATTGTATTTAAGCTAATTGCACCATTTTCCGTTTATAAATGTCAATCTATCTCATCAAAGCAACCAACAATGAGTGCAGGGAGGATGTGAAAGAAATAGTCATGTTGTGTGTGTGTTGGCCTAGTGGTAGAGTGGTTAATGCCCGAGGCCAAAGGTCTCGGGTTCGAGTCCATCGTGACGCAGCCTTTAAAATTTCTGCATAAATTGACCAAAAAAAATAGAAAAAAAATAGTCATGTATTTATTTTATTTGTTCAATTGAGTCTCAAAACTTTTATTTTTCATTTGTATTAAAATTTAGTCCTTTCTAGAAAATTGGGATCCTTATTATCAATGTTAAGTTTAGGTCTGTGTGTTGTTTAAAAATAAGAACCTAATTTTCACAAAAATAAAATTACGAAAACGTAGTTTTTGACAAAGAAAGTTCACGGGCCCAATTTGAAAAGGCAAAAGTACAAAGAGCCCAATATTTACAAAAGGAAATTCAAAGGAAATAGAAATAGGGTAGGTGAGGCAGTCTCCCCAAATTATTAAAGGGTGTAATTTGAGTAAATTCTACATTTTGTAATAAATTCGCAGTCATGCATAGAATAAGAGATACAAATCCAAATAATTATTACACTCGACAAGCTCAACGTAACCGTAACGAGCTAGACTTAAAAAATAAATAAAAATAAAAATTCAATCACGAATAGACAGAGAGATTTATAGAGGGTGTTTGACTAAGCTTATTTTAGAGAATTTATAAACTCCAAGAGCATAGGATGTTTCAAGAGCTTATAAGTTGCCAAAGCGTTTGGATAGTTGAGTTTATAAGCTAAGAAAGAATCATGAGTTGGAGAGGAAAAATGATAGTTAGAAAGAGAAAATTGACGATATATGAAATTGATAGTTTATATATAAGAAATAACAAAACATATTAAAATTATTTTGGTAAATTTATTGTTGTTTACAAGCTTATGAAAAAATAAGTCGGGGTTTAACAACTTATTTTAGGGAAACTTATAAGCTGTTGTAGCTTATTTTCACAACTTATAAGCTGTTTAAGAGCTTATTGTGTCTCGCACTCTGTAAGAGCCTATAAGCTCATAAACAACTTATAAGCTGTTTTGAAGAACTTATAAGCTCAGTCAAACACGCTCTAAAACAAGTTGGTATTTTTGCATCTACTACTGTTATGACGTACAAATATAGAAGATAAAGAGAGAGTGGAAGGCACTATTATTTCAGATGAGGAAACTGTTATTTACTCCCTACCGCTCAAATCTTCTTTAATTTGTTTGTTGTGTGGCAGAACTCGCGTTTAAATAAGAATGGTAACAACCTAAACGCACAATTCTCGACCCATTGGCATAGATTATATAGTATATGGACTAAAGATATATTCGAATCTATTTGGTCATGATAAAATTCTAAAGACAAAAAATGCAATGCCGCAGCTATTTTGAGTATATCTGAAGTATGAGCTATTGTAAGAAAATGATTATTTATTAAAATTAATTGGACACAAATTTAGATATTTGTGTTGAACAGGATCACTCGGACAAGAACTAGTAAATCTATAGCAACTCAAAAAACCTTGTGACCCACACGAATCAAATATTTGGACGCAAGTCCATGAACATATTTGTAAGTGTGCTAGTATTTATGATGTTTGGATCTAAATCCCGATCTCTTTGATGGATTTTCATCCGTCAATGTCCGCAACATTTTGCAGATTTTGGTACAACCCACTTGGATTGATCATTTAATAAAATGAATTAATTCTAATCATCTAGAATTTAAAATTTTGTGAGGGCATTGTGGAAGAACTTAACAACATTCTTCAAATTTTTGAACATACGGTCACAAGATCAGTACAACCTTTCACATGATAGTAAAGTGGGTTTTCTAAGTTTAAAAGCTCACGATAGATCTGAGTCTGTTATACCTGATTTGCAAATGTGATTTACCTCTTTGATGTGGTTTTCAGGCCATTGTACGTAAATTGTACCCAATATGCACAAAAGTAATGATTTTAAGTTTCCCATTAACAAAAAATTTATATAATAATAATAGGAAAAATATATCGGTTTAGCTTTATAATATAACTTCGATTTGCTACGAGTCTCATTTGTTGAATTTGAATATTGTATTAAATATTGATTACTTATTAAAATAAAATGATCATAAAGTCATATTATCAGGTTAAATAAATATACTTTTACTTAATGATACGATAACCATAATCATAATACTGGTAGCATCTTATAATTAGTTAGCAGTGAAGTCGCGAGTTTCTAAAAAAAATCCTATAGTAGGATACATTTTTTTATAAATCTATATTTTGCTCTCGAATAAAAAGTGATCGGTTCAATGACTATAGTAAGTAAATCCCCACAACTCCATTCGTGAAATTAGTTGTATTGTATATATGAATTTTATGGACATTCCTATAGGAGTTGAGAGCCCATTATTTGTTTCAATAGGGGAAACTCTCTCTACGGGAGCTCCATACCTCATTCCCATGAGAATGTGAGAGGATAAATCTCAGTGACTTAGCGGTTAAGAAGTTATGAGGATTTTACCTAGTGTCCACAAAGAGTCACCCTAAAGATGATGAAACTTTCATACTGCGGTTGATAGGATTCAATATTTGGTCCTTGTTCTAAATCTGTTAGCTCTTAACCAATTGAACTAGGCCCGTGGGGGTTGAGAGCCCATTATTTGTCTCCTACGATAGTGGCTACAAAGGGCCATGTGAAGCACTTTAATTGGATTAGAGAAGTTATAAAATTCGAATTTTCTACTTCATAACTATATATATTTATTTTACATTTTATATTTTTTAACATGCATGTATCATATGCATAATAAAATTAATATAGTAATAATTAAATAAAAATGTCGACAAGTCTTTTTATACTGGTTTTGATAACAGAACTATTATTCTGGGTTTAGGAAAAAAGAAAAAATAATTTAAAATCTTAAATGCCCTTTGATTTTATTAGTCTTTCTTCTTTTAATGTATAATTTACTGATCAATTTATTTCTTTCCAAACCCAAGTGATTAACAAGGAAGAGATATTTAATTTGGTGTGATGTATTAATTTGAGAGACAACGAATCAAATCATGGTTCAAGCACAATTGAGATTGCATGTCAAAGACGCAAAGTTTGGTTGTCGACAATGTGTTCGTGGTTTTTGATCGTGTGTTAGTTACTCGATCACTAATTAGACAATACGAAATGATTGGGTAAATAATTTCAGCTGATCATATAACTTTTGATAGAGTCACACTTTACACACACAAGGCATCACAAGAACAGGAAGAAGGGTGTGTGTGTGTGTTGGCCTAGTGGTAGAGTGGTTAATGTCCGAGGCCAAAGGTCTCGGGTTCAAGTCCACCGTGACGCAGTCTTTAAAATTTCTGCAATAAATTGACCCAAAAAAGAACTGCAGGAAGAAGAGGAAAAAAAAGAAAATTAGAGAAAAGAATATTGAACTCCTCATCCCTATTACCTTAATAATTTTGAATATTTGCATCAATAATTATTCATGTTCACCTTGTGATGTGTGGTGGTGAGGGTTATCTAATAATGTAAATATAGTCTAAAATCAACAATTCCGCCCGAATTGACCGAAAGTAAAACAAAGGCTAGAGTGTACAAATTTATAGTCCAAAAAGAATTAATTTATTTTGATTGCTCGAAATGAATAACTCAACAACTCGATACATTGACGCGAAATCGAATAGGTTTGCTTTTAGGGATGTTAACTCAATTCAAGACCAATATATATAAAAAAACAAAGATTATGGTTAAATATTTCTAATTCGAAAAAAAAACCATCTGCATCCACAACCTAATAGAACTGACATGAAACCAAGTGTTTTGATCGGCCAACACCCCTAAATTGTTCAAAGGGGTTTTTGTGGGGAAATTGAGTATAGACGAGTCATGTAAATGAATAAGCGAAGCCCTTTAGTAATAAATTCTAATTAAGAATTAATAAATTCTAGTAGAGAATTTATAAATTTTAATTGTGGTAGACACATCATATATTCAGACGTAGACACAATTTTTTGCCTTTTATTTTATACTACAAATATATATTCCATGAAGGTAATGAAAATAACATATTACTTGTTCACAATAAATAATTATCTGAACAAAATATTAAATAATATACTATTTTGCAACATAAATTTCAATTAATTGACCCTTCCCACGCCGTTCTTTGTGCAACTGGGGGACAAGCGAAGGGCATACAAAACTTGAGCTAGCCCTCTTGTATATTTAAAAATTTCAATAACTTATTCCATTTGAACTATAATAATGTCCAAAACGTAAATTCAATAAAACTATTATACTCCATCTGTCTCATTATTGTTGGCTCGTTTTTCTTTTTGGGATGTCCCATTAAGTTGGCTCGTTTCCAAAAAAGGAAACAATTTACACTAAAAAATACCTCGAATTTCGTATCACACACTACTTTACACACAAAATACAATTCTACTTAATTTATGTGCAAAAAGAAATGAGCCAGTGGACCCCTACAACAAATAAACCCAAAAGGCAACTTATTCCATTTGAACTATAATAATGTCCAAAATGTAAATTCAATAAAACTATTACTCCATCTGTCCCATTTAAAATGTCTCACTTTCTTTTTTGGGGTCCCATTACAAATGTCTCATTTCATTTTAGGAAATAATTATCCCTTTAAAGAGTGTGGATCCTACCAACTTTTTAACACTTTAATTACTTTATACCTTTCTCCTAAATATCCGTGTCCAAAAAAAAAAGGACACTTTAAGCGGGACGGATGGAGTATATAATATAGAGGACCCCTACAACAAATAAACCCAAAAGGTCGTCGTTTAAAAGGTTTGGGATGACAAGTGTGCAAGCAATAAGGTACAATAGTCGCCATCTCATCATTGTCATCTACGAAATTACGACAAACAGCTGCATAAAGCCCAAGTAGTGGCCATTGTCGGGTCTAATTTCTACATACAAATAAGTGCCCTTATTGGATCTCACCAATAATAAAATCGTGTTCGATATGCAAATTTAATTAAATTCAGTTGGGGATGAGAATGGATCAGATACTTATTTGAAGAACAAAAAAATCAAATTCAAAATTATTTATAATTTATATATTTTATCCATTACAAATACAATTAAAAAATAATTCACTTTCAGTATCCGTCACACATGTATAGTAAACCCATTAATTATCATCCACACTCCTTTATATTTATAAAATCTGATAAAGTTTATCTGGTCACATTATACTACCACACATCCTTTTCCCACATATTCGAAAATAATAAAATTTATCTTGGTACATTATGGTATTATTACACTTTTTCCACCTATTCGAAAAATATTAAATTATTAAATTTAAATTTAAATTTAAAATTTTCATTCGATAGGTGCAAAATTGTAATTCCATAAGAAGGTTTTAATGTAAAACAAATTTTTTAATAGATAAAAAATTAAATAAATAGTTTTTTCATTTAATAAAGTTGATTATGGTCGGCCACATTATGGCCGAATAGCATCACTCTTCTGAAAAATATTAAATTATTAAATTTAAATTTAAAATTAAAATTTTCATTCGATAGGTGCAAAATTGTAATTCCATAAGATGATTTTAATGTAAAACCATTTTTTTAATAGATAAAAAATTAAATAAATGGTTTTTTCATTTAATAAAGTTGATTATGCCCTGTCACATTATGACCGAATAGCATCACTCTATAAAATATCTATATAATCAAATATAAGCCGTTATCATAATTATATATTTATCTGAATAAATACTCATTTACTTAAATTAATTGGGTAATTAAACAGGTATTCGTCCCAATAAAATCCGAGCATAATAAAGTAAATATCAATAATAAATAGTAGAAAATAAAAATAATGAATAATTAAAAATTAATTTTCAACTATAAAGCTAAAAATTATACAACCAACCAATATCCTTTGTGTATTCAAATTTTAGTTTACATCTGTAATACGCGAATATTAAATTAGAGCTGCTTAATGTTTAATCTCATTTTACTCTAGATTTCAATCAAGTTAGATTTATGAGGTTTGTTTTTGTAAATACCTGAAGTATATATAGTCTAGAATTGTAACAATGTTGATAGTTTAGATCCAAAATTATATTATTGCCTCATATATTCACTTAAAATGACGAATTAAATTTATCTGTAATTTTCAGACTTTCGAATTACTATATACTATCAATGTACGTTATAATTTTCAATTCATATTGTACATATATATGTACGACTAATTAAATTTATTTTCTGTTTGGAATGGAAATTAAATACTGCTTTATGACTAGGGGTGAGCATTCGGATTTCGGTTCGGATTTTTGCCTAATCCGAACCGATCCGAAAATCCGAATTTTGTGAAAGAACAAATCCGATCCAAACCGAATATCCGAAAATCCGAAATCCGAATTTTTTATACAAAAATACGAACCGAACCAAAAAATCCAAAATTATGAAAAAACCGAAAATCCGAAACCATTTTTTGTTAATTATTATATATATTTATATTAAATTTAAACATATTTGAATAAAATATTATTTTTATATATAAATTATATATAATTCGGATTTTCGGATTTTTTCGGATTTAAAAAATCCAATCTGATCCGAAAATCCAAAATTTTGAAAAATTTCGATCCGATCCGAAATCCAAAAAATCCGAACCGAATTTTAAATTTCGATTTGGTTCGGATAAGATATTCGGTTTTCGGATTTTTTGCTCACCCCTATTTATGACATCAAACAATGCCTACACATTCATGACTTCAAAAGTTTATGCGTTCTGTATGATTTATCTTTTATCACATGCATGTAGATAATAAACTATTTAAACACATGCACAAATAACAAAGAGAAAACGACGTCGAGAAATGGTGAAAACCAAAATATGAATATAACGTTTTTTTTAATGAATTCGGTTTCCGTTAGTGACGATTATTTACTTTGGATTTTTAGTTTCGATAAATAAAAATAATATAAATTAATCTATCACATAGTACTTGATAATATGTATCCAAGTAGATAACATGTGTTAAAGAAACCACTCACATCGCTCTTCAAATATTCAATCTTATGTACTGCAAATAGAAGTAAAAACCCCTTAATTATATACTCGATTTTAGTTCTTTTTCTTCTCAATTTGGAAACGCCGAAAAAAATATTGAGATTTGTTTGGGATAATAGTATATTTATAGGTATTGTTACAAAAGTTGATGGTAAATGGAGATGCAATGGTCCAAATAAACAGTGGCTAGCCTGCTATAAAGTGGAAATATTTCTTCACCAGAAATGTCATCAAAGGGAATTAGAATTTGGCTTCATAAAGTGCGCATGAAGTCTGCAGCGAAAATACACTAAACACGGAACACCCAAACAAAAACTATTTGAAATAAGTCACTTTATATAATTAGGTCTAGAGTCTAGGCATCATTAATTTGTACTTTACTGGCTTGTCACACACTAAGACGCTAGAGCTTCGGCGCATAACTTGACTTAGAGATGCGAATTTGGTTATTCGATCGGTTTCAGACGAAAAAATAATCGAACCGAATTAATCAATTTTTCAAGAAAATAACCGAACAGAATCGAATTTTATTCGGTAATTGAACCGAAATATATTTCGATTAAACCGAATTTTTAACCAAAAAAATATATTTTTCAAACAAATAAATAAATAATATCATATATTGATATAATATATATATAAAACACATTTTTATATGTTATATATATATATATATATGATATTTTGCAAAAAAAATAATTAATAATATTTTATAATAAATAACCCGGGGGGTAGGAACGGGTCGAGTCCGTAGCGCAGCGTGCGAGTCTGAGCCAGGCCAGGGAAAAGAGAGACAACTAGCCAAGAAGACGCGAGCCCCCCATTGCTAGAAACACAGAAAAGGCACCCTTTGACTGGTTCATAACTCTTTAATTTTATATTTTATAAATATTATATATTGATATAATAGGGAGAGAGAGAGAAAAAAATGAATAGGATTAAGATATTGATATATTAAATTATAATTCTAAATAAATAAATAATAATACATATATAATTCGGTTTCGGTTAAAAAAATTCCGAATCAACCGAAAACCGAATTATCGAATTTTAATTCGGTTTTAACCGAATAAACTGAACCAAATTTGATTTTTCGATTTGGTTCGGTTCGGTTATTCAGTTTTCGGATATTTTGCTCACCCTTAGCTTGACTACTTTTAGTTAGGTCTAGGCATCTCGAAAAATTTAGGGACATTTCCAAGTGTTAGGATTGTCGGGTCAACACAAGCTATCCGGACCAAAGAGGGGAATGAAGTCGGTTGTCCTGCCCGAAATTTGGTCGAACCAATTTTTAAGAGGGTATAGATCTATGCTTAAAATTTTCAACACTACCAAAAGTTTGAGTTTCAATTTTCAATTTTCGAGAAATTCCAAAATTCAACAAACACATAAAGTTAATTAAAAACATTCTACACACAATAGCATTATACGCTATATGTATCGAAAACGGTCACGGTAAGTGACAACATAATAATATATTGGGACATTTGCGGGGTAAAGATATATACCAAGAAAACTAGGCAATAATTATGTTTAAGTTTTGAGGGGTGATGAGACTGATGAACCCCCTTAGATACAATATATCACTTCCCCAATTTACCAAAGTTGACGTTACTTAAAGTAGTTAGATGTTGTTATGGTGATCGACACGCTTATGTGTTGATATTGATGTGCGACTATGACCACCCTTGGTGCCACTTTTGACTCATCTACCTCAGTCCTAATGTGATTAGCTGGATGAACTTGAATGTTCGAGTTATTTTTGAAAAGAGTATTAATGTATTTTATATTTTGTAACGTTATTATATATGCATCTCATGTTTATTAGTCGGAGGAGAGTGGATCGATCTATGTAAACGGTAAGCTCTAAATTGTATGTAGGGCAGATTTCAGTTGAGGTGGATGTTGCAAAAAACACACACCACAATCACGATATAAAATAAAGAACAAAAGAATTGTTTACACAGTTCGTCTTGCGACTATGCTTGGAGGCGATGTCAAGCCAGAGATTTAATTATATATATGTTTCGGGTACATATTACATGGAGAAACGGTTATTAAATAGATAATAACCAAACCCTAACCCTAAACCCATTAGGGTTCCGCCTGAGCCCAAAAAATATAAGCCCAAAAATTTGGCTTGAATATACAGTCCATTCAGGCTCCATACTCTAACAGTAGATTCATCCGTTCATATCTCGTCATTGCAAATTGGTTGGCTTTTATCGACGATAATGAAGCCCTAATTTTTCGTCATTTCATGCTACTTATCCTCGCAAAAGTAAGATTTGGGTTCATGGTCTTCCATAATAAAGGTTTTTGGACTTATGTTTTTTAGTCCAGGCGGAACCCTAATTGGCTTAGGGTTAGGATTTGATTATTGTCTATTTATCCAAAACATATAGTGAAATATCTGGCTTGGTATCGCCCCCAGCGTAGTCGCAAGACGAATTAGGTAAATACTTCTTGTGTTCTTTATTTTTCTATCGTGATTGTAGTGTGTGTTTTTCGTAACATGTTTTCCAATATACATGGACATGAATTTTTGAAAAATACCTATCGAAGGATTGATGATGTTCAAATTTGAAAATGACCCTTACACCCTTTTCGATTTTATTTTATTAATACAATACATAATTATCTGTTGACCCCCATTTAATTGCAATAGTGAATCTAGACCATTGATTAATGGTTAGTAGAAGGTGGATAGGTATCTTATGCCCTATGTTTAGGGGATTTGCATTATAACCCACTCTTATATGTATATAAATATATTATGATATTGGAGAATCAAAACTCAGAATTAGGCACTTTGGTATGACAAGGACGTAAAGTTTTAACTTCACTTAGGTTGTGCGAAGGGGACAATTCTTATCAGTAAACGTGAAATTAATAGTAAATTGGAATGCATTTGCGAATTATGTTTGATGCACATTCTAACTTTTAAGTGCCCAACGCTTTATTTAAAGTGGTGCGTTCTTTGTGAGCTGAATAAATCGATCGATTTAGACTCGTACACGCCTTCAATTAATGCATGACAATCCATTTTATTTGGAATCTCGAGTAATTACTTTTCTTGTTCGAAAAGGGAAAGTTCTATCATCGGGAGACCTCATACTAATTCCATAAGAATGTGATGGAATAAATCACGGTTACTTAGTGATTAAGAAGTTATGAGGACTTTGCTTAGTCCCTACAAGGAGCTAGTGAAACTCTACATTGCGACTGTTATGACTCGATCCTTGGTCCATGTTTTAAATCTGTGAACTTTTAACTAATTGTGATAAGACCGTGGGAGCCAAGTAATTACTTTTCTTTTGTAGTTCTTTGATTTCAATCTGATCAAACTCAAACTTTTATCGATGTAAAATTAGACTTTATTTGTAATTAAGCTCAGTCTAAGCTTCAAACATTACTAGGACAATTGCTTATATATTTAGGGGTATTTACTATCATTGATAAGATGGATTGATAAAATTAATCAAAGCTAATCCACAATTTGTTTTGATGGATTAATGACGGATAGCTTAATTTTGAACTTATTTGATAATCCTATCATTCGAATAGTCAATCCTATATTTTATCAATTTATCTTATCATGAAAAATAAACGTCATCTTACTCTTCTAAACGAGTTTAGATGAACCCTTTCAACATGCCTTTTATCTAATCTAACTTTTAAGTGGCCAACGCTTTATCCAAAGTGGTGAGCTAAGAAAATTGATTAATTTAGATTCGGACACGCATCCAATTAATGCATGACTATCAATTTTATTTGAAATCTCAAGTAATTAAATTTTTGGTAGGTTTTTTATTTCAATCTGATCGAACCCTAATATTCATCTTATTATGATCGAATACACATTTTTTAATTCAGTTTAAGCTCATAAGCTTCAAATATTATGTGGACAGTTGCTTATATCTTTACTCTATAAATAAGTTCAAATGAACTTTTTCAGCATCACTCTTGATCCGATTTAACTTTTAAACCGCTAATGCTTTATTTAAAGTGGTGCATTCTTTAGTTTCTGAGAAAATTGAATGGTTTAGAGTCGTACACCCATCCATTTAGTGCATGACTCCATTTAATTTGAAATCTGAAACAATTACTTTTTTTTAAAAAATTTGGAGTTGTTTTATTTCAATCTTAAACAATTTAAATGGGCAATTTCTGCATAGCCCTTGATCGATATAAAAATATTTTTGTTCAGATTTATCATACTATATTATTTTTTCGAACGATTTTTTTATTGAAGGGGACCTTACTATGCGATCCTATTTGATGGAACTAAATAAATCAAGAAAGAATTACTATCCCATTATATGATAAAGGGCCTTTATTATGCCAATACCTATTGTCATTTCATTTATTATTAGTGGGATTAATCTCCCCCTCCAAAATATCTAGAGTCATAAATAAAAAGTCAGATCTCCTTTTTTGCTTGATTGCTAGGTAGCACATGCTTGTGATAAAAGGAAATTAAAGCGATTGGTTTGTATTGTATTTGACGTGTACCTAAGAATATACCATCCGAACTATATATCTTTACAATTTGACAACTAAAATAGCTTTTGTCATCCAAATTATATATGTAGAGAGTTACTACTTTTGATTTATTGAAATAGATGTGTGAAAATATATATAATTGTTTGTATGTAACTGTACAATGTAATTTATTTGATGTAGCATCATAAAAATTCGAACCTAATTCAAGTTGCAAGTGTTATCATGTTTTTTTTTTTTTTTATATCACGGAACCCGCACCGCCACCTTAGGTGCTTGTACTTAGAAAACCCCACGATCCCTGCAATAACGCGCAAACCACACAGACAGGTAAACCACACTGAAAACCAAGATGTGTGCGCCAAACCCATAGGGCGTTTGGTGGGGTTCAACCTATGACCTCTCTACCACGCGAACCCACCTTAACCATTTACTGCATCCCAGGGGACAAAATGTTATCATGTTTCTAACAAGTGGGTTTGTGCTAAACTGGATAGCTATCTTATTATGAGCAACAAATCTCTTCATAATTTCGCCACAAAAAATCAACACACACTATGAGTGTGATAGCCACTTCATTTACATTGAGATTTCTCATCTGCGTTGGTGGCAACAGAAAGAGGCTGCACTTTCACATCAGTCTCAATTTTAAGTTAGCATATTGGTTGGTTCGGTTGGTAATCGAATCAAATCGAAATATCAATTGTTTTTTTGAGAATTTGAATCAAACCAATAAAAATATGCTACGATTCAACTAAAATTGAAACCGAAAATCGAAACCAATGTTTCGCTTTTGGTTTTGGCCGTATCGAACTTGTTTGCTTTTCTTCATTTTCTTCTCAATTTTTCTTTGAAGTGATAGACAAGAAACATACATTTAAACGAGAATTGCATTTAATCTAAAAATTAAAGTAGATGAGAAATTCAAGTTAAACACTATATAGATTCTTTGTCTTTTTTCATATATAAAATAAATACATAGTAGTTTTGTCATTTGTTTCAAAAATAAATTCATCACACGTTAGAAGGTCGAAATGATGTAATTTTAGATACTAGAGTAATTGTATATGCAGTTCACGTAAAAATTATGAATTTAAATAATTAACATATATATATTATTAAACTATACTCAAAATCCAAAGTAAGTAAGAATATTATAGATACACAAGAATTTTTAGAAAATACACACGTTTGTAATGGTAATATATTATAATGAGAAAGTATCAACAAAATTTCCAATTAACTATGCCAGGCCGATCTATACAAGCTGAAGAATAGACAGACCCGGCCCACGGTGTTTGGGCTATTCCTAATATTCGATATCTCTTAATTATCTGGGTCGTACAGATGGGCCATTTAATATTACTAGAAAGTTATTTGTCGGTTGTCATGCATTATAATACTTCAGAATATTGAATAAATCTAAGACGCACATAATAATTATAAACAATTTAATACTCAAAGGGCTTGCTTAAATAATTTTAAAAAGTATAATTATTTAAAACCATATCACAATATGAAATAAAAATATAAATTATAATTGTAAATCATAGAATGCTCCCTTATCAAATAAAAAGAGTAATACCTCCTATTCATATTTAATGTGGTTTTGTATATTTTCTAATTTATGATTTATTTGACGTTTTAAAATGAAGCACCAAACTTGCACTCTTTAATTGGAGTAATTTATTAATTCTCATCTTTCATTTGTAATATACGATCATCCGTTTCAAATCCCATTTTTCATGTTTTTAACTAGATAACAATTATCATTAATTAAGGTTAACTTGGGCATATTTTTTTATTAATCTGTGTACAAAAGCACGAAACGATATATAACAAGAATAGGAAGGAGTAATTTCTATAAAAAATCCAGGTGGGATAATGATACTATTGACTCACTTTTTGTGACAATAAGAGAAAATTGCTAGTGCTAGAACTTGAAGAGTAATATTAAATTGCAAAGTGTCAGTGACATAATTAAAAGGTTAGTTTAGCTAAGTTTATAAGCTTTTCAAAATAATTTATAAATTGTTTAGAAGTTTATAAGCTTATATAAATTGTTTGACAAAATAAATTCTTAAATAGTTTATAAATTAAAAAATTTCAACAGCTTATAAGCTCTTCTAAAAGTAAGTAACTCATCTCAGCTTATTTTTGCATAAGCATAAAAGTAACAATAAATTTATTAAAATAACCTTACTATAGTTCGTTATTTTCTACATATACATTATCAACTTCAGATTTCGTCAATTTTTTCTCTTTAACTTACGATTCTTTCTATAGTTTATAAGTTCAATTACCCAAACACATTGATAACTTATAAACATTTTAGATATTATATTTTATAAGCTTTTTAAACTTATAAGCTCTTTAAAATAAGTTTAGCCGAACACCCTCTAAAACTAAAGTATGTTAAACAAAACTATGCATATATATAAGATATATATATATATATATAAGAAAAGTAGTACACATAAAAAAACAAAAAATAGTACTTATTTCGTCCACCATATTCGTTCCTTGATTTTGATGACACATGTTTTAATAAATTATAATAAGTATAAAGTGACCTGGAGATAATAAATGAATAAATTAATGAGATTAAAATGTGAACCATAGAGATAATAAATTAATATATTAATAGATAGTGAGTGAAAAAGTGGGCTATGAATAATTTTTTTGTAAATAAGTGAATAGGTTTAGGGTAAAAATGTGAAGTTAATGTTTAAAAAAAATGATTTTTTGTTAGGGTAAAAGTTTACTATTGAAGTAAAATCTGTATATGGTAACAATTATTTTTGTTATTTGTTGAATCAAAATCAATTTAAAACATTGAAAACTATGAAAAGTACACATCAAATTTATCGAAACTAAAATGATGAAATAGAGGTATAACACATCAAATTTATCGAAACTAAAATGAAATGAAGTGGAAAACTCCCTCTCTTTATCTGCACAAACTAAACACCTAAACAAATCTCTACCGTCAGATTTGGCACCGGTGAGGAGTCAGTTTCACCTTTTGTGTGTGTGTGTGTGCGTGGCTATATAAAGCGAAATTGCTTCACTCGTTTTCTGTTAAGACCGTTCGAAATTTTCTAAAACAATGCCTGGAGAACTTCATGTGGGAAGCGATTCACAGAAAATTCTCAAGGAAGTAGAACCACAAAAAGCTCGAATCAAGTTCATCGCGAGAAGTTGAAGGATTTCACTTTCTGCATTTACAATTGTTTTCCTTTTTCTTTTGCTTATTTCTCACAATTTTGGGGTACAATTTTCCAGAGAGGATTGTGAAGCAGAAGAAACGAATCGAAGAGCTAAGATCTGAGCTGGATGCAGCAAATGCAGAGCTGGAAGAGGCGAAGCGTGAGAAGGAGACCACGGAACAAGAGCTCAAAGGCTATGAAGTTGAATTATTCATGACCGATGCCTCGCTTCAAGCGTTAGAGGTGTAGATTATATCAGAATTTCAGTGATATTTCTACTAACTGTTTTCTTCCGAGTCTTTGGACATGTTTTTGTCATATTTGGAGTGAGATGTGGTTGTACATTACTATTATTGATTGATATCTGCTAATTGTTATTTTTGGAAAAAAATTTACTTATAGGCGAGGAATGCCCTCATTAACTCTGATGTATCAAAACATGGTGCTAAATTGGCGGCAGTCAAGATGTATTTTACTGTTTTGCATGTGAACCAACATTAGTTCGTTTCGTATGCAGCTTAGACATCGCCTGATAAATTTTCTGTTCCATGTGTTCAATAACTATGATGTTACCAATTATGCTTCAATGGTGTGAAGACTGAAGAGAACTCCTTGCGGTACGATTTCTATAAGTTTTAGTCACATGAACTATTTCTTACAATATCAAATGTTAGCTCAGAAGCACATCCTTGTTTTAGCAAAGGTTTATTTAGCATAAAAAATGTATGTTATACTGTAAATACAGTTGTTTCATTACAATTATATTACCTATAAACTTGATTTGCTGTTGAACATGTACCTCTTCTTTCGACAGCGATGGATTTATAGGAAAAATGCTTGAGCTAAATGCATAGATAAGGTAAGCCTATTTCACTTTGTTAATCCTTATTGTGAGTTCATTTCTTTCATGAGAGACGATTTTCGAACTATTAGTTGTCTCCATACATTGAATGACTTTTCATTTTAAACTGGATGATAGCGTGGGGATTTTCTTTTCTTGGAGGAAAGTTTTATTCTGCGATGTATGTCACGAAACATGCTATTAGGTCATAAATGGCTGACATTATACATATTATCAAAATGAGGCAGAAGTAATCCATGTTTACTGTTGCTATCCTAGATCCACTTTAGGCTATTCTTGCACTTATTGGTACTTACTTGATTTCATAGGAAATTTCAAGAGTTTATAGCCTCCTCTTCAAAAATAAATTTGCTCAGGTGACTATCATATATACTGGGAAAGGATATTTATTTGAAGCGAAATTCCATTATATATGATTGATTGAATGAAAAGTTTAGGAGGCCATTAAAATGAGTTTACTTAAAAAAAATTGATGAATGGAGGATGAAGACTCCTAGATATTGATTGCATCAGAAATAAACTCATAGTTTCCTATTTTCCTTAGCATCAAATACTTGTTTACCTCATCGTTTTAGTGGTTCAATGTAATTGTGGAATCACTCAAAAGTAGGATCCTCAACCACACACAAACAAGATGACGAATAAGCAAGATTGGTTCTTAAGAATGAACTTGCTCAAATGATCTTGCATAGTGAAGAGGGACAACAATACAGAGCTGAAAAAGAGATTCACAGCATGGTAGATCCTTTAATATCACCAATTCTGACCCTTAATTATAAAATGAGATGTATCCCTCAAACAAAATAATGGTGCTTGTGCAGGTCCAAGAAGAGCTTAGTAGTTTGAAATTAAAAGCAATCCATCTGGAGTCAGTTATGAAAGAAAGCATGGTCTGCAGGAGTTGAGAAGATATCCTTTAAGTTGTCTGTTGTTTTTCAACATGTTGATCACTGAATCAGAAAACAGAACCACCCTGTGGCCTATATATCCTGCTTAATAGAAGCCTTTTAACACATTAACCAATTCAACTTATGTGGTGAGTGGTTTCAACCAACTCAGCCTTAATCTAGTTAAGTTTAAAAATTCTTACAGACAAAACAAAGATTAGCATCTTCGCTTCTAAAATACAACATAGAAATTGATGAATAATTTGTAGTTTGTAATTTTTAGTCGCTGATGTTGTGTTTAAGATAGTGGATATTAGGTTGTTGTTGCCATTTAGTTTAATAAATGGGTTTCTAAGGTGTATAAAACTGTACATAGCCTGTCTTACCCAAACACTTTTGCAGTGTAGTCCAATATTCTGGATTGTAGCTCTATCTGAAACATTTTTTAGTGAACACCCATAAGAACGATCTAATTTCTTTTTATTTTGAGAAATTACATTGCCTGTTATGAATCACTGATAACTCTGATATTTCAACTCCTCGTAATTATACTCTGCCGGGTAATTTTGCACAAGGATGGAACACCTGTATCCAGTTATGATAATTTTGCCTTGACGGGAAACAAAAAGACTTCGGAACTGGAAGAAAAGTTTGCTGCTTTTGGTGATGAGCTACATAGAGATCCTTATGTCCACGCTGTAATGAAGATAATTCAGCAGAACTTAGCGAAACTATTCAGCCAAGTGGTGGAAGCTAACATCTTGTAAGTAGTTTCAAACTTCTCAAACTTAGTTTTCTTAGTATACTCAAGTTGTGCATGAGGGTATAGACACCTTTAATCATATGGAAATGACATTTTTAATCGAACGATTTGACTGAGGTGGATATTTAGAGCTCATCTCGCCTCACATAATAAATTTATCAACCGTATTAACATATCAATAATCTTTCCTATTTTAACTTCTGATATCACATCAGATAACATCTAAAATTTTCTTTCAAAATTGCACATAGTTTTTGCTTTTCTTTCCCCCAACCAACAGCTCTGTTTGAGTCGTGCTTTGAGGTGTGGTCTGGGCATAAATGAGGCTTTTCAGTATAAATACAGCAAAAAAAAAATGAAAAATAAATAGCATCATAGTCAATCATATAGTAGTCCGTATACTTGCTGGCGAAGCTTACAAGTCCTTCTCAATTAACGAGAGCAATGTGGATGCCACCTCTTCACTGTCCATTGCATTTACCTGTAGCAACACATGAAAAGGTTCAGGCAGATTTCTTCATTTTGAATTAGGATTCTTAGTAAATTTATATTTCTCGAGGCCATGCAAATCAGCAAAAATGGGAGGAAAACAAAAATGTTGGACAACGAGACTTTAACAGTTGAGCTGGAGTTTTGGCAGGGAGGTGGTGGGGAATGGTACTGCCAGAGACCTTGTATTTGTGGTTGCAGATTTCGCATAAATTTGAGTAGAGAAAAGAGCTGATACAGGCCGATGATCGGAAAACTTAATTTCACTGCGGAAATAGGAAAGTTGCCTCACTCCTTTACCATACCACATAATCCTGTCACACCTGTAATTAGCAACCACACTGCCTTTTAGAAATTTAGGAAGATACTCTAACTAGTTTTCTCTTAATAGATATTGTCACAATTTTTCTATACATGCACAAAAATAGGCTAGGATATCTTTTAGCAATGACTTTTGAATCAAGGTTGATATGAATTGGTAATTGAAAGGAGTAGGTTATAACTATCATGTAACAAGATTGATGTGATAGAAGTTTACCATGCTGGAGTTCTTTGCTTCTCTCCTGCTCTACTTGGAATTCCGCCCGAATACCTGTTGCAGTTGTAGGAAGAGTACTTATACGTGGGAGCAAACTCTATGTTCCCCTCTTTCCAACCTTGGAATACACCGCCTCGTTCTAGTTCCCTCCTCAACTGATCAAACTGCTGCAGTGATCTCCAGTCTTGCTCTTTTATTAGCTGCCTTGCTAGGTTGTCTTCTAGGTATAATCTGTAGTTGAGATCTCCAAACCAGAATATCCTACTGCTCTACGAAAGAATAACCCTATTAAACTTACAATTAATTCCATCTCTGGATAATATAAAAAACTGAAACAATTGAGGTTATTGATATTCCTCTTTTATATTCTCTTGAGGTTCTACTTACTCGTGTCCTAAGATGGTTAACGGGTGAAGCTTGTCACAGTCCTCAGGCAGCCTTTGGAAGCATGTTCGCCTGAAGATCTCTGCGACCTGGTAATTCCTTCTCCCTTCATCACCTTTCTTCTCTCCAGATGCCAAATGTGCAGCTATGAAGCAAAAACTAGCCCCCCCTATAGACATGCTGACTGAAACCGACCCTTTGTTTCCCATAAAACCCAGTATACCACAAGCGACGGAACAGACTTTAATGCCCGAGACATTGTAGCGCTTGAGCAATTCCCTTCTCATCCACACACTAATAAAGACTCCAACCATCTTCTTGCTGGCCATCAGTTTGTAGTTATCCTGCTGCTCGAACCGAATCCCGTCATCGTCTTTAGCAGGAAATGGTGTCGTTTGTGGGCTGTTTATGTTAGAGTTGGGGGGTCCGTCATCACTAGTGATGGGATGCACCATTGGTTTCAGCCATGGGCACGAACCTCCATATTTTTCATTGAGCGTATTGCCTATTAGTTGGTTCCAGTTCGTGGCCTCCGTTGGATCCTCTGCCCCGATTACGGTCGTTGCCTTCAACGGCACGATTTCTTGGAATCTGCAAGTGATCAAATAGATTGGCTTCGGGGAAAAATAGGAAGATGAAGAAATCTTAGGATACAGTTTTGGACTTTATAGACATACCCTAGAACATATATGTCAACTGCATCATCTCTGATATTCAGCCATTCATCCAAATGTACAGCCAAACTCCCCACCGGTGACTTTCCCGCCACATTCCAAGTACCCACAAAAACTCTGAGAATATGATCCCAAATAAAATCAATAAATAAATAAAATGCTGTCTTGATCAATATAGTTAGCCCACAAACATGGGTCGTGCTATTGTGTCTCGAGAACTAACCTCAGTTCATCATTGGAAGCGCACGGATCCGTCTCGATTGAATAAAACGCAGAGTTGCCAGTAGAATCATCCTCGTCTTCTCCGCCATCTGCATCTGAGTAGTTAGACATATGCCATATAAGGAATAATGCATCAAACAAAAGGAGTAATAGATATATATACTATGCCTGAAAATTCATCTAGCCGAAATTGATCGGTTTTCTTCTGTTTCCTCAAAAACCAACGGCGAAACCTTTTAGCTTTCCAGCTTCGACGCTTTCTTTCCATGTAGGCAAGAGAAATAAACTGTCCATGCCCCGGTCACAAAGCAATGATGAGGTCAAAATTGGTTACGAAATTTCTCATGATTATCATGATAGGAAGTAGTACATTTGCCGGTCTAGGGAATGCCCACGAAAATCTGGATTTTGGTGGGAGCTATTATTGTATTGACCGCCTGCAGCAAGGGACTGCTGAAGAGACAAAAAGAGGAAGCCTTCCACAAGTTGGGGCTGTAGCGGTAATCACAAGGAGGGAGAGAGAGAGAGAGAGAGAGAGAGAGAGAGAGAATATAAAGGTCAAAGGTGGCTGTTCGATGAAGCATAGGTGGAGTCTACAGCCAAATGAGGACCTCACATGGTTCCATCAAACCTTGATTATTGGAGGTGCTTATCACGTACTGCTCGTGTAGTGTTGCTTTGAGGGAGAGATACCGTTGATCATACAGCTAGGTGTCTGGGTTAAACGCTTTTGCAAACTTAATAAAATATCCAAAATTAAACTTTATAAATGACAACGATTTTTATCTTGGAATAACATTAGATGGGATATGCTATTCGAACAGTTCAAACTTCTAGATATTATATTTTTGGATAGCGAGGACAGCCCACGACCAAGACCAAACATTTTAAGTAAACTCTTATGTTAGTATAATAATTAGTGAATTCTTCAATTCTGACTCTTAAAAATGCCAAGTAAAAGATTTTTTTTTTTTGGTAATTTAATACAGAAATTTTAAAGATCGCATGCGGTGACTCAACCCGGCCTTTTTTTCTAAGATTAACCACTCTACCACTAGGCCAACACACACACTAGTAAAAGAATTAGTGAATAGGACATTAAGTTAGTTATTTTGGGATGAGAAGGAAATTAGTGTATTTTTTAATAAAACACGCTTGATAGTGAACACATCAATTTTGAAAGACTAGCAATTTTTGGATTCACAGAGCTAACATATCAAATTATACACGCACACGACACATCCGATTTGGAAAGAACTTGAATGGACTCGATTTAATTTTTTTTTTTTGGCCCACTCTATTTTTCGTATCTATATTGATAAACCCCTATTTATTTCAAGTCACTATGAAGAATTTTTTCGAAATTCAGTCACTTGTCTACGTGCCAGTGAAAGCATTCTTGCAGTTGCAGAAACAAGCTATCCATAGGCGAGATTATGCGCACCTTTAAATAGAATAATATGGAAAGAATTTTTCGAGCCTTTCACACTTTCAACTACCCAATAGCAAAATTAAGCACATATTCTTTTATCGGAGTAAGAGAGAAATTATTTCAAATATCTATCGGCTTGCGAGTTGAGATTAGTTTTTAATTTTTTGTTTTAAGTAGATAGATATGACCCAAAATGGAAATTAGAAGTGCCGTAGGCCAAAATAAACGATAGAGCCACATTAACCATTTGCGCAAAGGTTACAAGTCAAATTATCAAACAAGATTGAGACGTGTCACGTGTAATCTTCTTAATCTTAATAGACTAGCTTTGCTAAATCGGCTTAATTTAATTTCTAATTTATTTTATACCACACACAATATCATTAGAAGAGAATTAGAGACCTTTCATACTACCAGCATAAAATATATCCGTACGTTTCTAAATAAAACTCGAAAATGACCCAGCCGATCCAACCACTCGAGTTGATCGCACATGTGAAGAAAGCTGCAGGTTAAGACTAAAGATCCAAATAAATCTTATTAAAATATTTGAGATCCGGGATATTTGAGATCCGGGATATGCGTCTAATACCATGGCTAGGGACAACAAAATTAAGAATCAATCAATTATTCATCAATCGATTATGAACAATAATTTCCCCTTGAAGAAAACTTCATTTTTTTCTTTTCTTTTCCTCTCCTCATCTAACTACCTATTCAGTTAGTTGGACGTATGATAGAAACTGGCGGTTTTAAGATGGAAAGAAAAGGTACCTGGTATTAACGAAAGGATTTGGTAGTTGGGTTTATCTGTAGCCTAGTTTTCAAGCAGTTGACTTTGACAAGAATAATGATTAACCGTAGTGTTAAATACGTGTTCTAATTATTATCATTATTGATTGATAAACTAATATTTATTTTAGTGCCATCGCAAATTATTGCAAACGTAACAGCGTTTGTAATGCAATCGTCTTCGCATTGGACAGGTTGGGTTAATTTACTAATTGATTTCTTTTTTCTTTTTTAATTCATGGAAAAGACGTTGTTATCGGTGCGTATTGAGTAAACTTTATGTTTCTATGTAATAACTTACAAACCACATAGAACTGTTAAACCGCACTTGAAAAACTATGTTTGATAGACTTAAACTCATATAAGAGTTAATAAGATTCGAATATGTGATCTTTTACATAATAACCCACTTTATTATTGGACTGTACCAAATGAACTACTAATTGATTTCTACAAGTGTAGGTAGGGATGAACGTGGAAAAATAAGTTACGAGAGCTAAAGTCGAAAATTTATAACTACGACTAGATGTTAAAGTAGAAATATTTTAATTAAACACCTAATTATAAGATCAAATACGTATTGGATGGTAGTGCTGAAACTCCCCTTCTCCCCTTATCTTCCCCGGTTAGACAATATAGTCTATCAATCATGAGATTGACATGTGGGCTCCTGGGGATAGCTTCCCTTTGGAACAAGGCAAAAGTATAGTCTAGCAAATATTTACGGTTGCTTTTGCATTTATTCATGCGTGTGTGTGTAATGATAAGCCTTAATTTTAGCTTATTTAATTTGAGATGGTATTTCAGATGCTCATTTTAATAATGCCAAACTCTAGACAAATATATGATATACGCCTTTTAGTTTGAGAAATACTTATAGAGCATCTATAGAAGAGCTTTGTTATGTGAATTCATAGTTCCTTAGAATAGAATAAAGTCCTACAACATATTTACAAAAATAAAGAAAATGATCATGAAAATTTCAGATGGACATGAAAGATCTTGGGAATATGATATTGGCATGAACTTTAATAAAGTTAAACCTCAGGAGATTAGGTCTAGAAAGATATCAATACATATTTATTTAGATATTGTTATTATTATACATGTCGTGTAATGCAAAATAATATACTCATCTGTCCATTTAAAATGTCTCACTTTTCTTTTTGGATTGTCTCATTACAAATATCTCATTTCATTTTAGGAAATAATTATCCCTTCAAAAAATATGGATCCTACATACTTTTTATCAATTTAACTACTTTGACCCATGCCCAAAAGAAATGAGACACTTTAAATGTGACGGATGAAGTATTTTTGAAATTAGCTTATCGATGAAAATATCTATATTGAGAATATATTTTGGGTTGCCAAGGCTAACAACCTTTTAGGACTGTTCGCATCCATGCATATCGTAGAAAGTGTACAGCTACAATCGGAATTATATATTTATTTTTCCACAATATTCTATTATCTTAGTTTATTTTAGGCAAAACACACCTTTAGACTCCTTTATTTTTACGTTTTATTTTGATAGGTCCTTGTCCAATATGCGGATGAAGAGCTTCGCAAAGTGATTCATAATTAGAATAAAATTAGGGATGGAGTCACACGAATTAATTTGCAAGTGTTTTTATAAACTACAGAGAATGTTCCGAGGCAGAAGAGAACTGCCGACGCCATTATTGTGTGGGATGAAATATTTTAGGTTCTTGCATAAAGTTTCCAACTAGGATATGACATGTATTATAATTGTGTATATATATAAATTAATTACTTGCTTGAAATAAGAAATGATAATATCAAACATAAAAGTAAAAGGACCTATTAAAATAAGAAAATTATGTTGAGATTTATCGAAATAAAATGTGAAAATAGAGGAACCTAAGAATGTGTTTTGTTTTTATTTTATGACATCACATATTAAATGTATATAAAGGCATTATACACAAACAGTATAATATTATGGTTCTGGAGCACATGAAAAACCAAATGATAGGGAAACGAACGATATATATCCATTTGCTTTTATTTGATCATGATGCATTAAATGATGTAGGTTTGCATTGAGACATTCTAATTGGTAGTTGGGGCTGCATTTAGATTAGTATTTATTTTGCAGAAATGCTTCGACCTCATTTTTGTTATTTATCTTTAGGAGGTATTATCAATGAGAAAGTGAAAGTAAATGAAAATTGGCTAGAGAATTTAAGTCGTAGCCGTGCGTACGTCTGGAAGTAAAACTACAGTATTTTTTGGTGAATAAACGAAATAAAATAGAAACAAAGGAAACATAGAACATACTAGGGCATAAGCCTAGGACTAGGGAGTACAGCTCAAAAGAGCTTGGGGAGGGGGAAGATGGACACAC
This sequence comes from Salvia rosmarinus, assembly GCA_036937905.1. Classification (NCBI taxonomy): domain Eukaryota; kingdom Viridiplantae; phylum Streptophyta; class Magnoliopsida; order Lamiales; family Lamiaceae; genus Salvia; species Salvia rosmarinus. Next base: position 108,732,392 of record CM072813.1, on the reverse strand, counting down.
TATGATCTCATTAGCAGTAAAACCCCTCACACATGAGTAAAACCTCACGAAGGAAAAAGAATATCATAAAGTGACCCAAAGTCTCCAAGATAAGATAAGATAAGAAAATCTCAAACAACATTAAATTACTCTTACATCTATCACCTGCAGAACCTAACGCAACAAACTCAAGGTAGATAAAATAAGACATCATGGGAAGTAAAACGTGAAAAAAGAATTTGATAAATGCAAGTCTTGATCCTTCTTGTAAGAGAATCCACATCAAGCTTTTTCTCTTAAAAAATCTTGTCATTCCGAGCAAGTCCAATGATGTACTTTAATATTGTTTGAGATTTAGCAGTAAGGGCTAGTTTTTTTGGCACATTCCATGATCCTCAGACCCTTCCTCTCTACCCTTAGCTACTTGATCGAGCTTTTAATAAAAGTTATAGCTCTCCTTATCTTTAGCCATTCCATGATCTTTCTCCATACTTCTTCTGAAAATGAGCAGTTAATGAACAGATGAGGTGTAGATTCAAAATCAGAAAAGCAAAAAAAGGAAATAGGATCAAACAAGAAGAAAATAGGACCTTAGGATGTGTTTCACCTAATTTATTTGCAACATTTAATATAAATTATATGACGAATTAGATCATGTCGAATCAACCTTGAACAAGATTATCCTCCATCATTTATAAAGTGTAAACGAATTTAGGTCATGCCGAATGAAATTGCCTTTTGAGTTAAATCTATTTATCTCACAGATGAAACACAACAAAGACATTGAATAGTAATCAATCTCAAATCAATTAAAAATTGAATATATCTAAAAGGAATTTCGATTCCGCATGATCTAATTCGCATCCAGTTAGCAGTTAATGGGGGATAAAATTCTATTCAGAAATAAAGACGAGAATCTTATCTATGTCTTCAAAAAAAAGAAAATTCTATATAGAGTAGGTCTATAGATCTAGACCTTAAGTTTTAATAGTATGCTATATTTTGGTATTAAATCCTATTTTCTATAGTGCTATAAAGAAAAGTATATGTTTATAGTATATGCTTCTTATGGAATTTATATGACTCGTATTCTTTGCTTCTTAGAGCTAATTTCATGTGGTAGATTAAAGTGTAATATATGCTATATATGGATACTTATTTTCGCTAACATGCATATGGATGAGATCTTTTATATCAGCTTACATCAACTTTAACATGTTTTACAAAAATGGCTCAAATAAAAATATGTAAAACAACAGTTGTTGCCTTTCAATATTTTCTTAAAAATAGCATCTAAAAAAGCATTTGGTGTGTGGAACATAATATTAGCACTGTACTAGGATCTGCAATCATTTCATCCCAACAAAAAACTGCAGACTAACTCTTACACAATAATAAAATTATAAAAGTAAGTTAATCTCATATTCAGTACGTAAATTTAGGCACTGCGCTCATGATAATTTTTCCACTCAAATTTCAGTATCAAACTTGTCAAATTGAGTCCAAGAAAGATGCTTCGGCTAGGAAGAATAACCAAGAGCCAAAAACAACTCTTAACTTACGAGTTAAATTACTTAATCATATACTACACTACTAACCTCTTCACTCATATATATTCGTTACAACATGATAATCGATAACATTGCTATCACATCCCATAATTTTTGTACCCTTCGCATCACAAATCAAATGCTGCCTAAACATAGCAATAAAATCCTCTACTCTCTGCTTCAATTCCTCCTCAGAAAGGTCGTCATAATCCTCCAATTTTCCTTCAATCTCACCATTCTCCATTTCACCCTCCACGCAGTTTCCGGGAGGCGGGGCCGCTGCCACCGCCTCTGCCTCGGCGGCGGCGGGGGCGCTAGTGGAAACCAGTTTGGTGTGTTGCCTTCTCTTCTTACTCTTCTCGAGCTCTACATCAGCACCATTTTTGCATTGAATTTGGTTGGATGGATTTTGTGATTTTGAAGTGAAGAGAATAGCTAAGAGCAAGAGATTCAAAGCAAGAAACGCCCACACGCGCCAATGCACGAAAACAGACACCACAAATGCGCGCTCAATGCACGCCATGAACGCAGCTGTTCCGGCGGCGAAGCTCACAGCTCGCAGCCGGTCTTCGCCCTTGTCGTCCGCCAACATATTTTCACACAGTGACATACACCCGAAGAAGAAGGTGAGTGTGCGAACATGCTAAGAAAGTGGGGAGTGCAGAGGGTTTTTATAGAGAGAGGGAGAGATCATATGGAATGATAATGTGATTGTTTTTTTACTATGTTTTGGGGCCGGAAATAACGTGGCCCGGAGGACCTGTAATCATCAGATGTGTGTGTGTGTGAGAGAGAGAGAGAGAGAGAGAGAGAGGGACAAGAAGACATTGTTTGTTGTGCAGTTGCAGCACAAGTGCATAACCTTATGATTGCTTTGAAACAAACATTTATTTGAGAGGTTTGGAGTTGAGGCGTGCACCGACTATTTAAACATGTTGAAGTACAAGAAATGTTGTGCGACACTCGGAATTTCTTGTAGTATAGTGATAGTACACTGCAATTCTTTGTTTAGTCATTTGTCGGTGTCCAACTAAATTCATATTCTTTTAATAAAATTGAATTTCTTTTGTAAACAGTGGCACCGAGTAAAAAGAAAACAAGCAATCCTTGGCAATGAGACAATGTCGAGTATTGCTATATTCAATCAAGACAAGTATGCATTTTGGCTGAATTAAAAAGCTGACTTAACTGAAAAATTTAAATAAAGTACAATTCTTTGCTGGTGGAGGACAAGAATGCACGCCGATGCTACTAAGCGAGCCCACATTACTACCGAATTCTTCCGGTATTTTTTTTTTCTTTAATAGCTTTACTACTTTCACTTTTTTCTTTCTCAGACAACTTTATGCATGTGTTTAAATATATTGGTCAATAACAAGGCTTCATGTATGTGCGCATGAGGTCAAGTTCAAGTCAAGCATCTTGCTTCCCTCGTTGATATACACATAACATGAACTTGCACAATCATAGACAAAACTAAGCATGCGATCCATATAGCAACTTATTCAACAATTAGCGATATCCCTCTGCTCATTTGGTTTCAAGTAAAGGATCTTGATTCCCTGATACACGTAACATGTACTGATAAAATGGTATGTAAACAGAGCAGAAGCAGGAGATCGAGATCCCAACTGCAGTTGATTCAACAACAAATAAAATCTCCAAGGTGAAGCAAAGCTATGGTTAACTATCACAGGAATTACCATTTGTTTGCAAATCTTACAATTTGAATACTACTCATGAAACGTTGAAGTTGAATATTACTCGGTCAATTGACCTAAAGCGATTTCAGCACCCCATTTGTTTTAAAGGTGGGATCTAAATTGAAAAATGGGTCAAAAGTGTTGATGAATTTGACATTTTTTCCCTACCCCTACTATGGAAAATTTTGAATTTCTCAAAGTGAGCACACTATATTTTGCCAAGAGTAAAAGAACCCCAACATACGAGGCTATATACGTCCACCATAAGAACAAAGGATAAGAATATGATGAATTGGTGATTGACTAGCATCGAGTCAGGAAAGATCTGAGAACTAAAATAAACAGAATCACAACTATATTGAGTTATATAACTAATCATAAATAGGGATATATCTCATATCTGCATCTCTCTTGAGTTGAAGCTCGTGTGTGTCATGAATACACAAACGTAAAACCACTTGCCTTCATCCTCCATGGCTCAACAGCTTTGAAGTTCCTCGAAACTCAACAATGCTAAAACTGTTTCCCGACTACAAATAAGCTGCATAATAGAGAAACCAGGTTAGAATAAAAAGTCTTTGATTAATTTAAAGTGTGTAAACATGATTTATGCATAAAGAACAAGACTGTTCAGCAAGAGGTTTGCTCAAGATTTCTAATCAATTTTGAACTAGTTAAAATCAAAACTCTAAATCTGGAGTCCCGTTGGATTCCAGCGGAGTAATCTATGTTAGGAATCATACTCTTTTGATCCAAGAGATATGTCATCAATTCCCGGCTTTGTAGGAAAAAGGATTCAGATGATTAGAAAATTATTCTAACAAAAAATTCTTCCACAATTTTATATTTCAATCAATGGGAATAGGCTTGTAGAGAGCAAACTAGAAGCATGGTGCAGTGTATTCAGTTGAATATATATATATAGAGAGAGAGTGTTTGTAAGGTTTAAATAAGAACTATTTTTAACGTGAGAATTAAGAACCACAAAAATTCACTATGAATAAAATAAATTGGTTATGAAAATTATTTGCTGTGAAAGTTACTAAATCCAAAAATTCGGAATTTTACACCTGGGTTCGAATCCCATTAGGGACGAAAATTTCATTTTTTTGGATTCAGTACTTTCTCAGCGGATTCATCAACTTTTCTAGTGAATTCATCATTTTGGTTCTCATAATAAAAATGGTTCTCACATTAACTCCCCTATATATATAACATCAAATTCTTAAGTCGTTTATTACCCCTTTAGTCGATAATCAACACATTGCATCAACTACAAGGCTATTACCTAAAAGAATTATACTAACCTGAAGAGCCTGCACCAGCTTCTTATAAGATCCAGTCATGACAAGCTTGAATTTCAAGAGCCTCTATCAAGAACTTTCTCAGGGTAAATCCCCGGTTTCTTCCTCCACCTCCTGTTGAATGTATATTTACACAGTTTACTCCCATCAGCACAGCTAAGATTAGATGCTTTAGCTGAAGAACCATCTTCCACATCACATTCAATCTTTGACGCACTAGTCAACTCAAAATTTGCAGCAAGATCATCCTGTTTTACCAATACATCAATCAACTCCATGTTTTCAGGTAGAGCTTCAGTGTTACTAAGCTCTTTTGAGACCTCTGCAACATCAAGATTCTCGATTTTAGTCCCACCTTCCGCTAGGTCCTCATCAGATTTCACACACCTTTTCATCTTGCGTGTACCCAAACACGAAAGATCTGCAGATCCCAAACGAGGCTTCTTGAACTGCAATCCACATGCAGCAATAACATCATCCCAGAACTTGAGTTTTCTCTTTCTAACGCTTCTACGGACTATAGAAGCAGCTTCACTGTTTCCATATTGGATGTGTTCGTCTAATACAGAAGTGCTCTCGACAGCATGTACACTCTCTACATTGGTACAATTTTCGCTCTGATTTAATTTCTCCACATCAGAAAAGGTCTTCTCCACTAGGCTTGTCTCATTTGCACAAGTTCGTTGTGAACATCCATTCCCGGCAAACTGATCAGACTCCTTTATCTCGTCCAAACCAGCATTGCATTCAGAATACAAAGTTATATTCTGTTTAGCAGAACTTCGACTCCCTTGGTCGAGTGTAATCCAGTCCGACAATAAATTATTTCTAGTGATGGTGCTAAATTCAGATCCGGGGTTCAAGGATGAAATCAACAGCTCATAACCGCTACTTCTGACGTCCGTTGTTAATGTACACTCTTCTGCACTTTGTTCATTCTGTCTCTTAACGACCACTTGTTTCTTCTTCAACTTGTCGAGTTGCTCCTGTCCCTGGTTCAGTTCTTCTCTAAGGTCCAAAATGATACCTTCTGCTTCATTTAGCTGACATTCCAGCTCCTCGGATTTATTCTTTTGGTCCAGTGATATAATCTCTGCTTCTTTAGTCTGTAACAGAAATCAAGTCGATTCCTTTTATGCTATATCACAACTCAGAATCTTCAAACAAAAGTAAACGAAATTGCCATCAATAATCATTTCAATCTACAAGAAGCCATCCATTTCATGAGTTCTTACTCTTAAATCAATAGATTTTGGAACAAAATGAATGTATCTCACAACCTAACAAATTTCTTGTTATGTAAAATACCTCACAAGTCCAAGACAGATTTCTTGTTATGTAAATATCTCACAAGTCCAAATTACACGAAACAAGTCAATTCAACAACCTGGATGCATATTATGTTAGATTGCTTTTGTCATACCTAACGTAGTTTTCGATCTTGTCATGATATACATTAATGAACACAAGCAATATCATTAAAGATCTTCCTAACAGATTCCTAAATTTTCACCAACTCAATCGTAGTAAGTCTTATCTCCGAATCGAGACTAATCCAGAAAAGGAACTTCAAGCAAACTTATTTCCAGAAGAACATTATAACTAAAATTATCAAAACCTATGTTCTGCATCGCACTATCGATCATAAACTAAAAAGAACTTATAGCTTTACGAATTCAAAACAACCTATTCAGCAAGTATACGCGATTGCAATAAAATGCAAATTCATAGTTACTGTGTGTGTGTGTGTGCGTTTTATAAACAACCTTTGTGTCGATCATCTGCTTCAACCGGAGGAGCATGTTAGCAGCCTCTTCTTTGACAGAAACCAACTCCTGCTCCGTCTGCCGCGCTCTTAGATCCGCCGCCATTACCCGCGCCGCCGCCTCCTTCGCCGTGTTCAGTATCATTTCCGCATACGCTATTTTCATCGCCTCCATTTTCTGCATCAGAACAACTAAATCAAACAGCTGATAGCATCAAGACCGTGGACGAGCTCGCCGATCGCTCGCCCTCACCTCCATTTCCGTCATCGTTCGAGATCGGCGATCTTCTGCGAAGAGTAATTTTGGCGTCAAGTAGCTGGAAGAGAGTATATTCGTTGGCGTGCTTATTTGACGATAATACCCCTCTTGTGAATAATTATTACGGCTAGGGGTTTCTCTATGTGTTTGATGCGATGTCGTTTTTGTGGCAGATGCCGACTGTTAGGCGCGAATAATTGAGGTTGAAAGGCGCGAATGGCGTGACTGAAATTTCTGGTATTTTTAAATTTGGATTTGGGGGTATGGCCCACTTTAATTAATGGGCCTTCTGGAGTAAGGCCAATAGCTCATGAATTCCATGGGCTCATGGGAATTGGTCCTAGACGTGGGAATCTACGTGAAAACAGATATTTCTTCTTTTATTAGGTTAATTAGTATCACGTTTTAGAACAAAGTTTGTTGATTGTTTTTAGAAGTAGATCGTGCTTTTGATTTTTTCAGAATAGTACTCGATTAAAGGGGTGTTTGGCTATGCTTATTTTAGAGAACTTATAAGCTCCATGAGCTTATAGGATGTGTTTAAAGAGCTTATAAGAGGTAATGTCTCATAAAAGTGTTTGGATAATTGATCTTATAAGCTAGAGAAAGAATTATTTAAGTTTAAAAGAGTTTATAAATTAAGTGAAATTGATAATGTATGTGTAGGAAATAAGAACTATATTAACGTTATTTTGGTAAATTCATTGGTTCTTTAAGTTTATGAAAAAATAAGTTAGGGTTAATCAACTTATTTTTGGAAACTATAAATTGTTAGTCAACCAAACACCTTCTAATTGATTTCCCTCCCATTCTATACCGTATGTACTTTTTCGATACTAGATAGTCGTGATGGTAATCGAAAATGAAATACTCGAATAAAAAGAAAAATGAGGTTGATATATTTAAATTTTCACATCAACTAGAGACAATTCCGTTGAGCTCCACAGAGATTTTTGATAATCAACGCGACTATTTGGTACCAAAAAAAGTGGGTTTGATTTGAATATGAAATGCTTATAAAAAAAGTTATATTGACCTTGTTTTGATTAATGGGCCTTCTGCAAGAAAAGGCCCAATAGCTCATCAATGAAATGGTCTCATGGGAATAATCTCAAAAGTCAACGATTGAGATTGTCTATACCAATATTTTATGTGTTTCAATTTCTATTCAATTTGTGTTTCACTAACTTTCATTATTTTATAATATTTATTGTAAAATAAAATTACTTATAATAATGAATCAATAATACTAAAAGCTGAAGCTTCAAAAATTTATAACCTATTTATGAAATAATTAATTCTGAAGAAAAATAAAATAATGGAAACTTAAAAAATGAAAGCGGTGCGTAGTGATACATTAGTAGAATATAGGATTACAAGTGAATAGCGGGAATCTACGTGAACTAGTATGTATCGCTCTAATTCAGTTAAACTTCGTGCTTTATGGCACCAATAGCATTTAGGCGGTTCGTTTTGAAACCGAATCGAATTCGAAAAATTCAAAATTACGCCGCACCTTATTTCTTTCTTAACTGAATCAAAATCTAATCGAACATTTTTGTTAGGTGCGTTTCGGTTTATGTTTTTCACATAAGTGTAGGTTGATTTTTGGACAAAGTGAGTGCGACATGAGTAAAATCACATGAGTTTTATCCTAAAACTCAAACAATGAATTTTTGAAAGTTGATGATCTATTAAAGTTATTGAATTAAAATTCAAAATTTTCACCGGGTTCGAATCCCATAAGGATGAAAATATTATTTTTGGATTCGGGTTTCCAGTTCATCAATTTTCAAATAATTTAATCATTTTTTCAAACCAAATTAAAAATGGTTTCACTATTTCAACACATATATATATATATATATATATTAAAAATAAATGCAATGTTCGATCGGTAAAAACCGATACAAACTATTAATTATGATTTAGTTCGATTTATTTTTTCAATTTCGGTTCGAATTTGCACACCCATAACACCGAGTGTGCATTTATAAAATATAGATAGAGGAAGACTGGAATAGTACTTACAAAGAGGAAACTAAATAGAACTGTACGCACATTTATTTAAAAGAAGCAATAATTTAAATCTCGTTTGACTGGGCTAGTAATGAAAACTGAAAAGCCAACCAGGCAACCACTATCTCACAAGGTCCAAAACCAATTCCTGGTTTCATTTTTCACATTTTCAAGGAAGACGGAAAGAGATTCGTGCCTGTGCTTGCATGTTGCACATGAGGTTTGCATTTTTGTTTTATTTTTTCTTTTTATTTCATTATTCTTAGCTCATTTTTTTAGATTATTTTATTATTATTGGTTAGTTTTTATTTTTAGGTTATCCCATTATTATTGGTTCGTTCTAAAAAATAAAACATTTTTATACTAAAAATATCTCAAATTTCATGTACACATTATTTTACACACAAGATATAACTCTCTTTGATCTACGTGAAAAAAATGAGTCAATAATATCGGACGGATGAAGTATTTTTTTTCAAGTTTTCTGGGTGGTTTTCACCATTCGCTTTCAAATTAAATAAAGATGCAATCATATATATAAAAGAGTTCAAATAAAATTTATTTTATGTACGAACCTATCGAATTAATACTCATGCATAATACTGTACCACAATAATATTGATGAATAATTTTATATTTTATCTTAACTCAATAGTTCTTTAACTTCATACATAAAGTACATTGATGATAATATTCTTACTTTATCTTGTACCCAGTAGTGCTTTAACTTCATATGTAAAGTTTATTGGTGTTTAGGTTCTATGAATAAATAGATTTTCATTATAACCAAATCCGAAAAGAGATCAAATAAAAACCTATTTTTTGTAAGGGTTAACGTTAAAACCATTTTTAAAGTGTGAATGTGAGGATAAAAAATGATAAAATATTGGGATTCGAACATAGACAAAAATTATGAATATTATAAATTCAATTACTTTTTTGATAAATTCATTAACTTTCACAATGAATTTATTTAATCCTCACATGTATACTTTAAAATTATTTTTATTTTGTATTTATTTTCTAATTTTAAATATTTATGATTATATAGTTCAAACATTATTTCATGTTTTTCTAATTTTTCTTTATAAATATCAGTATTTTTATTTTCTTCAATTTTAGCCTTTCCTTTTAATTCAGTTCAAATGGAGGGTAGGGTGTGTTTTTTCGGGTTACACATTAAACCACAAAAAAGAAAGGAAATAGAAATAATACCTATAGAGCTCACACAGAACTCTTATGATGAAGAAACAGGGACAGAGCCTTCGTTTCCATACAATATGTTCAGCGGAATTGACATTTTTGCAAGATACAGCAATAAGAAATTTAGAACAATTAAGTATTTCAGATTTTAAATATATAAGAGAATTTACAAATGACTTTGTTAGATTATTATCACAAATAGTTTCTGGTGATAGTAAATCTATAAATTATGTTGTACCATCAACCACTCTAGTACTTACTTCTCTACTTCCTCTAATAAAACTTGTATTTATATTTATTATTCCTACTTGATATAAAACCCTTGGTTGTAAGATTTCAAAACTCTGATTATTGTAAATTTCTAAATTTCTATCAACATCTATTTCTTCTTCTAATTGTATAGTCTGTTGAGAACTATTACTTCGGATCATCTTCATAATTTAGCATCATATGACATTATCCAATGGATATCTCTTGATTTGAGAAACTAAAAGTGTTACATGGATTCCGCATCAAGAGAATTCAAAGATTACAAAGATGAAATTCAATTTGGAACAAGAACTTTACAAAATGCTTTCAAATCTGCTACTAGCTTTTGAAAGAATTACAAAGCATATGAGAGACAACAAGTTATCCTCGATAATCATGGCGTATTCAAACATTCTTAAAGCAGCCCAAAGTTCAAGTTTGCGTTCGAAATGTTAATATATTAGATGGGTATATTTTTTACATTATATTTGTCTGACGATGTCTCTTTTAAGTCTTTGTCGTGAATATTCAACTACGGAAAGCTGAGACTAAAATAATTGTTGGAAGAATTTGGTAGGCTTTTGATTACTATTCTAGTATTATGGTCAACAGTAAAACATTAATATATCATCAATCATTAATTTTATCACTGTTACGTCTTAATGTATTATTACATTAGGATAAATATCATTAAATCCAATATATCATATTTAAACAATCATTTGTATATTTTCAAAAATGCGTATTCGGGATAGTAATATATTATTGTTTAAATTGATATTTTTGAAAGTACATGATATTTTTGATAAAACATGTATAGTTTATGGTTTAAATTGATATTTACCCTTATTATTATTATTCGATTTTTCAAAAAATTATACGAGTATAATCTTCTAACACAGAATATATACTTTTGCACGCTTAAATAAGCCTGTACATTACCTTCGGTTTTTTACGTATAAATTACTTGTGCACATATACATCGACAAGCTGCATACATAACATAAACATAGAGATATCTAGATGCAATATTATATACAAGTATCTTATGCTAAAAGAAAAAATAGAATGTAAATCAATCCCAAAATTGATAGGTTGACTCGAATAGGCCGATCAAAAGAATTATGGTTAGGGCCAAAATATTTGGTCGGAAAAAATTAACCTGGTTCGCCTGAATCGAAAGTAGCCCGAGTCCGATACGATTGACTTGGAATCTAAGTATTGATCCAATTAATAGAAAAATTTGTCTTTACGTAGTTTTTAAATTCTATTACTTTGCATTTGAATTTGATAATAAAATTTTGGTTTAAATGTTTGTGGGGAAAGAGAACAACGTGTTTCATCGTTATATCTCACACAGTTAGTTACTAGTTAAAAAAAAAAAGCACTTGCTACTTTAGAATTACTACACCACCTTTGTGTAGGGTTGAATAGCCGAAGATTCTACCTACTATTAGGAAGACTCCGTTTTTTAAAGGAAAAATTCGAGCGCAGTGTCTTGTGAAGTTTGAACGTTGAATATGCATCAAGGCGAAGATATATATAACTAGGGGTGAGATTCGGTTCGGTTTCGGTTAACCGAAATCGAAATCGACAAAATTAACTAACCGAAACCGATATCCGATTCGGTTAGTCGGTTCGGTTAGCGATAACCGAAATTAATATTAAAATTTAAAAAAAAAAAAATATACAAAATACAAAAATTAACCTAAAATAACCGAATTAACCAAAAATAACCGAGATTATCAAATATTGCCGAAAATATGATATTAAATTAAATATTTTTTACTTAATAATTAATTATATATATATATATATATATATATTATAATTTAACTGTTTGATTAATCGGTTATACCCGATAACCAAATACATTTGAAATGGTTAACAAATACCGAATCGAAATCGAAAAATCGCTTATCGGTTAATCGATAATCGATTTTTTCGATTTTGGTTATCGATTAACCAAAACCGATACTGCTTAAGACTTCTATATGTAACATCATAAAAGTGAAGCAATAATAAAACAAAGACAAAAAAGTAGTTCCATTGTTTTTAACTGGAAATAGGTATATTATTGATCCTTTAACATATGTTATAATATTAGAAAATAGAAAGAACTATCTGAATTTAATTTAATGATTAAGAACTAACAAATTTAATATGAAACTAATATTTTCTACGTAAAATATAATTTTGTTTTTGTATGTCTTTTGTCTCTCCTTAAATTGCACTATCTACACAAAATAAAAACTATAGATTTCCGAATAACAGCTGTAAATTTCCTTACGTTGACCTGACGCCATCCCAGTCAAACACGAATATTTTCGGGTGAAAATTCAACACGCCCCAAAAGGAAAATCTAAAGTAAAAAACACTGTAATTATCACACCGCTATTATTCGTTCCAGCAAACCCAGAAGAAACGACACACAGAAACACACACTAGCTTTCTAGAGAGAGAAACTATGCCTCCCCAATAAGCCGCCATTTCCTCCCCTTCTCTCTCACACACATCACAGACATGAGTGTTCGTCTCCGCCGCAGCGGATCGCAGCTCCTCTCTCTCCTCTCGCTCTCTCTGCTGCTGGCCTCTCTCTCCTCCGCTGAAGATGACTTCAACTGCCTGCGCGGAGTCCACGGCTCGTTGACTGACCACGACGGCAGGCTGTCGTGGAATTTCTCGAACACCACCGCCGGTGCCGTCTGCAGTTTCATAGGCGTAAAGTGCTGGAACGACCAGGAGAACAGGGTGATAAGTTTGGATCTGGTAGATTTCAATCTCGCCGGAAATATTCCGGACTCTTTTCGACTATGCCACAACCTTCAAACCTTGAATCTCGCTGGTAATTTTCTCTCCGGTTTGATTCCTGCGGAAATCTGCACTTGGCTGCCGTATTTGACTACTCTCGATTTGTCGCGGAATAATTTGACCGGTGAAATACCTACTGATCTCTCTAAATGCTCGTATTTGAACAATCTGATCTTAGATGATAACAATCTATATGGTGCTATTCCTTACCAATTGTCTAGTTTAGGGCGATTGCAGAGGTTTTCTGTTGCGAATAATGAGCTAACTGGACCTGTCCCGTCTTTCAATTATAAATTTGAGCTTAATTATGCCGGAAATAAGGGGCTCTGCGGCGGGCCGTTGGGGAAATGCGGCAGATTGAGCAAGAGGAATCTGGCGATCATCATCGCGGCGGGGGTTTTTGGCGCGGCGGCGTCGCTGGTGCTGGGATTTGGGCTGTGGTGGTGGTATTTTGTGAGATCAAGTAAGAGGAGTAAGAGAGGGTATGGTATTGGTAGGAGAGATGATGATTGGGCTGAGGTTTTGAGGGCTCATAAGCTCACACAGGTTACATTGTTTCAGAAGCCTCTTGTTAAGGTTAAGTTGGTGGATTTGTTGGCTGCAACGAACAATTTCAGCAGGGAGAGTGTTATAGTTTCGAGCAGGACGGGGACAACGTATAAGGCTGTGTTGCCCGATGGTTCAGCTCTTGCGATCAAGCGGCTGATTGAGTGTAAGATGGGGGAGAGGCAGTTTAGGATGGAGATGAATAGGTTGGGGCAGTTGAGGCATCCAAATTTGGTGCCGCTTTTAGGGTTTTGCGTGGTGGAGGATGAGAAGCTCTTAGTTTACAAGCATTTGTCGAATGGGACTCTTGGATCGATGTTGAGAGTCAATGCGGGGGAGTTGGATTGGATGTCTAGGTTTAGGATTGCGTTGGGGGCTGCAAGAGGGCTTGCTTGGCTTCACCATGGCTGCCACCCTCCGATCCTGCACCAGAATATCAGCTCGAATGTGGTTATGCTCGACGAGGATTTTGATGCTCGGTTAATGGACTTTGGGTTGGCAAGACTCCTGAATTCGTCCGCTTCTGATGAGAGTAGCTTTGTGTATGGGGACTTGGGAGAGATTGGATATGTTGCTCCAGAATATTCAAGAACAATGGTTGCTTCCCTTAAAGGGGATGCTTACAGCTTTGGAGTTGTGCTTCTTGAATTGGTGACTGGAAGGAAGCCTCTTGATGATGGTACCCTTGAGGACACGTCTAATGTCAATTTGGTCGACTGGGTAAAGCAGCTTGCTAGTTCTGGTCGGATTAAAGACGCTATAGATATGCAGTTGTGTGGGAAGGGCCATGATGAGGAGATTGTGCGATTCTTGAAGATCGCCTGTAACTGTGTCGTTTCTCAGCCCAAGGATCGGTTGTCCATGTTCCAAGTTTATGAATCGTTGAAGAGCATGGCGGAGGAGCATGGTTTCTCAGAACATTTCGATGAATTTCCTCTGTTGTTCGCAAAGCAGGAGACGACTAGTCCCCTTTGAATCGAGAGCAAAAGGGTAAGATGCAGGTTTGGCAGATTCTTGAAAATTTCGACAAGCAAATTGTTTGATATCCATCATGAATTGCTTTTCAAGATCATATCCCACTTCTGCTGAATATGTATGTATCAGTATTATATATAGCTCATCTGCATATATTGTAAGCATTGCATTTTCTTGTTGCTTGAAATTTGTCATAACCAGAGCTACTCCTTATGGCTCAGTGTGTGTGGTGTGTAAATAAATATTTGCTCTTCTGCTTATGCTACTAGTGTTTTGAAATTTTGTGACAATTCTGCATATTTCATGTATTAAATCAGACGTTACTATTTAGCATGGAAATAATTGCAGCACAGTGCAGTTGGTGTTATATGTCATGTAGCAGATTGGGAGAATCTATGATGTCATTGCCTTTCATGCAAGAATCTCTATCGTATTTTCTTTTATTTTATCTCGTATTTTATTTTATAGATATAACGAGGTATTTAATGCATACAAATATACAATATTGTTCTCCATTTTTGTTTTCTTGCTGCTCGTCATGATTTTGGCAACTTTTGTATTTGGTGCAACCTTAATGAGAAAAGCACAAGGATAAAGTTTGATTTCTGCTAATTTTGTTTTTGACCCTTAGATTTATAATAGATTCTGCGCATGTTATAGGAATGATGGAAAAACTTCGACGGCTAACGCGACACGATTTGGAATGTAATACATTCACTTTCTAGTATAATAGTTCATAGATCATGAACTCGTATGAGAAATTTATTAATTTTTACTAAAAAAGTTCAGTTTAATTTCCTTTTGTGAGAGTCTAATTCTACTTTTGTAATCGCAGGTATAAAATGATTTTAACTATAAGTTGCAATTGAACATTTTAGTTCTAATTGATTTCCACTTTCATTTATAATTGTATATGAATATAATCATGCCTTATTTATTGTTTTGTTTGTTTTTTAACAACCTTCCTCCACTTTCTCGATATGCTATTGGTAGGATTATTTTGTTTTTTAGCTTTTTAAAATAAAAGGTTCGACATATCGAGAGTGATGTCCATTTTGGCTTTTTTCTTCTTCTTCTTCTCCACTTTTTCTTTTAATTGTAAAGAAGAGTGGTGCCTGTACATTGAGGCTTTCTTGATTTAATTAGGGTTTTAAAGTAGTGATGGGCTATTATAATAAAAAAGTAAATTAAAATAGTATCCATATTAATTAATTTTTGGGACTCGGAAAGAGAGAATAAGACTGAATATACTTGCCCAAGAAAGAATAGCACCATTTTTTGGAAAATAACGCAACGAATAGAGATGTCAAATAAGTCGGGCCAGCATTTTACAGGCCCAATCCCATCCTCATAAGTCATAACTGAGTATTCAGGCTTCCTGGGGGCCCGCATTTAATATTTTAGACTGGTCCTATTTCTTCAGATCTATATTTAGTATTACTACAGCCTAGGTTTCGTCCAATTTTGACAGCTCTAGCAGTAGTAAGTAGCAACGACATTATAGGCTGTCAAGTATGGAACGGGCAGGTCCCAAGTTTGAATTCGTTGGGACCCGTCACCAGCCTCATTGATTCAACTCATTACCCTTCTTAAACGTTTCTTTGATCCATTCAAACAAATTCTGCCTCTTTTGGGGTAAACGATAAATTGAGGTTTGATTAAGATTTTATTCTCATAATTAAGTTGTAGTTTTTGTCTCTCATGGATTTAGTTCAGTTGCTTAAAAGTTAATAGATTTGAATTTAAAACAAATTACCGAGTCCTAGTATTCGCGGTGTGTGAGTTTTATCTTCTTTACGATGGACACTAATTCATAACTACTTAACCTAAACCACTATGATTTATCTTCACACATTCTTATGGGACTTAGGTATAGAGACTTCCGAATGAATAGATTCCCTTTTGGAGCAAAGATATTCATAATTTTAAAATTAATCACTACCTTTTTAAAAGAAAAACTCGTGGTTAATAACTATGGATGCCTTATAGGTTAATTTCGATCTCCAATAACATAGAAACTGTACATTGCATTCCATACCAGACAATCTCTATGTTCGACCATACGATACAATCTCTGTATTCGACTTAGAAGATATTAGTGGAGTAAATCTCTTGACCATAAAGGGAAATTATAAAACTTAGATAGGATAAGCTGATAGTAAATTCAATCGGTAGAATCGTAAGTTAAGAGCATCTCTAACCGTTCGCTCTATTATATAGTGAACTTTACTCTATACTTTCTATTATTGAGTAAAAAAGAGTTAGATAAATGAATAATGTCACTTAAGATGTAGAGTGATCCTCTAATGTCGAATAGAGTGAAATGCATTGTTAAATATCAAATACACTCTCTGATCGTATCGAATAGTTACTGTTTAGAAATTTGCCAACATTCTTAAGTAAGCATAATCTTTTTAGTATATAACTAGTCATGATCAATGACTATGCATTGCATCTAAGACAATGAAAGAGATCAATAAGGGTTTTAAAAAAAAAACAAGGTTGAAAATGTTACCATCTTCTTAAAAACATTGCTATGAAGGAGGTTGCGTGCAACAATAATTTCTAAAGGGAAAATAGATATTTTAAAAAAAAATCCTTTTCCTTTTTTTTCAGTTACCCTTTTCCTGTTATCCAAGCTTATCTCTCACATCCCGAAATTCTAAAAAGACAAATGTACTGTAATTCTGTAAATTTAAAACAGAAGAGAAAAGTTTTAGATTATGGAGAATTTCACGTCCGCCTCTTAAGCCTCACCTTTTGGTATAACCTAGATAGATATAATTTCCTCTGTAAAACTTTTTTAATGGTTGCTAAAATATGATAAAGGATAAAATAATTTACAAACTCATAATTTTTTAATTTTTTTATTAAGAAAAAGGAGGAAAAACCAAAATAAAATTATGACGTGAAAAGAAAGTGGTGGACGTGGGGTTGGTGCCTCCGATGCAAGTCCAAAGAGGAGCCCACCGCAGTTTGAACCTATTTCACTTTGGACTTCTTGAAATAATCAAAACTAAAACCCAGAAATAAAAAGGAAGCAAACAAAAAAAAAGTATCTGTCAAACAAAAAAAAGAATATGCAGCTACCTCTTTTGTTTTTTTTTTTTTTTATTTTTACTGTTGCAGATATTCATGTTGCTACAAATAATTATTGCAATTTTTCTAGATGAATAATTATTGCAATTAATACATCAGTAATTGCTTTATATATCATGAACTTTTTAATTGATTTCGCAAATGATCATCGTAGCAGTCACCTGCACCTGGCTAACTTTTTTTTTTTTTTTTTTTGTAATTACATGGATTAATATTTATGGCAAACTTAAAAAAAAATAACAACTTTGGTTTTTCAACAAAAGATATTGCAAAACATTGATGGTATTGTTGTGAGCAATACAATTTGAAATAGTATCATATACAGTCCATAATTTTTAAGACAAACTTTCTCAAAATGACCAACCTATTTTAAATTTGCTAGAGTAATAATTCACGGAATCACTAGCGAATGTTCGAGCACGATAGTTAATTAGTTATGCTTATCGAATTGAGAGAGCTCAATTGGTCTCCGTACCCCAATTTCCTTCCTAGTTTTCCTTGTCGGGACGTTCCTTAGCTTCCTTCCTATCAATTTATGGTAACTATCTTCTCAACTTATTATCCTCAATGATATCATTTATTTACACTTTTTGACATCCATGCCCCACCACTATTTCTCTTTCTTACTCTCAACTTTCCATTTATTTATACATTTTACCACTTATAGTCTATCACTAACTAATTTAATATTACACTAATGTGAGACCTTTACCTCACTCATAATACATTCAATAACTTTTATTAAAACTCGTGCCCAAGATTCTTAGAAATGAATTTGGGTAGCGGAGGGAGTACAATTCTATCATTTGTTATCTTTTAAATCAAACACTAGAATGTAAGCCCTCGTTTTACTATTTAGGAGTGATATAAGAAGTTAAGATAAATAACTCATTTGCCATAATAATTCTCAATATGTAACATGACCATCGAGTTGAATAAAGGATTGGGGTGAATTTGAATCTAATTCTTTACATATTTAACAGGGAGACAGTCTCTAAGACTCTCCATAATATAAATTAGTTTAGTTGGTTAAGAGCTAGCAGATTTGGAACAATGACCAATGATCGAATCATAGCAGCCGCAGTGTGGGAGTTTCACCCTCTTTAAGATGACTCCTTATGTGCATTAGGTAAAAGTCCTCATAGCTTCTTAACCGCTGAGTCACCGTGATTTACCCTTTCACATTCTCATGGAGCTGGGGTGTGAGGGCTCCCCGGGAGGAGAGCTTCCCCTTTTTGGAACAAGAAACATGATTTTACAATAAAGAAAACATCATTTTGCAATTGAAACATAAATCATCAAAATAAAATAGAATGATTACCTAAATTTGAGGCACTCGTTGCGACAATAAAGCCATGTTAGCAACATTTAAGGCAAAAAAAAAATATTTAGAAAGAAGAGCCCCTTTAATTGAGCCCGTGCGACAACCTTTATTAGGGAACACGACCAACTATTTCAAAACAAAAGTTATGGACAATAACATCTTTATTTGCATGAGCATGCTACTTCACAACATGTCCAAAAAAAAATGTAACTACCCATTGCTCAGCTAAGGTAACTCGTCTTTGTCTTTGTGGTTTGCGCTATCGCACGTTAACGTGGAGTTCTTTCGGTCTTGTGCTCAAGGTATTCATTCTTGATTCCCATGATAAAAAAAATAAAAATATTGTAACTACTCTTCAACTTTAATTTTCACAACATATGTTCTAGTACAAAGAAGCCCTTCTTCAAGTGTCCTTCTACACGACTCTGGACCCTCTTATCTCTCGTGGGTAATACAATACGAGACTGAAACATGAGATAGAACACAAACATGTCACATATTCTTTAATTATGTTACCATAAATTCACATTCCACGTGTTTTTACATGAGTGTCGTTTTACACAAGTTTTGGATATCGTAGCCCTACGACCGACGACTTCGTGACGAGATTGAAACACGACAGAAAACACCATGCCCCGCGTGATCCTTTTACATGCAAAGCAAGCATCAATAATCTTTGTCCGAGCAGAGGATGAAGATAAGCAAAATTACAGTGATTGAGACCCCCATGCAAAAAGCTATGTCCTCTTTTTACCAGAAATAGGAGCCATCATTATACATGGATGGATCCAACATTTTTCATCAGAAAATATATGCATAAAATATGTAACATTTTTTCCCACTTCATAATTCACAGAAATGGAACTCCAAATTCACCTAATCTCTCCTCCTCTTCTTCTTCTTCTTCCTCCTCTTCATGTTGGTGGTAAACTTGTAGTCCCTACTCTTCTGCAATAAATAAATAAATAATAATAAAAAAATAAAAAAATTGAGGTTGAGATTCTTGATAAATTAAAACCCTCTCTCTCTCTCTCTCTCTTTCTCTCTCTCTCTCTCTCTCTCCATACCTGTTGTGGATGGGATCAGGGCCATTGGGAACTCTTCTCTTGCTGACAAAATTGAGGTTGAGACTTCTTTTCTTCGGAGTTTGCATTGTTTTCAAGAATGCGACGTTTTTGGCCGAAGGGACTGTAATAATAATATTATTACTTATCCCAAAATTGAAGTCGGCTAAGCTCACAAGAAGCAGCAGCAGCAACCAGAGAAAGCTAACTGACAAAGCAACTTTTCTTGCACAGCCCATTATCATAATGTCCTAATTAACTAGAAAATCTGCAACTGCAACTGCAAATTTCTACCACGTTAGAGCACATGACGAGTCATGGCTCTGGTCGAGGTCGAGGTCGAGGCCGAGCACGGACTAAGTTTTATGGGAATCAGAGAGAGTAAACAGTAATGTTTCTGCTGGGAGGAATGCGAAGAGTTTGGACAGGTTGAGACAGAGAGATTTTCTTACAAGAGAGGAGGCTACAGTTAAGAGTGAATGTTTTTTTTTTGGTTAAGGTTAATATTTGTTGTAGTTTGTACTGTTAAAGTGGGGGTCCTCTCAATTGCTTTGTGGTGATTGGTCCACCCCATGACTTGCCCTTTATTTTTGGCGTGTTCAATTCTTTATGGGACCTCTCTCTCTATTTCTCTCTCTGCATTCCTATTTCTTAATGGGAGCGCAACTTAAACGCCTAATTATGAATAAAAGTGTCACCATCAATATCCATTTCAAAATTTTCTACCACATATACCCATTTCATTTATTTATTGTAGTTTTTCCAAAAGTGCAAAAGGACGTTGGTTGATGTGAGGGATGGTCTTTTCATTCATTAGAATCATGCACATTCAAACAAAATAGTGCATCTTTTGACTTGAAAATTTGGTTGGCATTTGGTTGGCATTTAATAGTTTTCACGGTTTCTTTGATAAAACAAAATTTGTGCGTAAAAATTTCACTTTCCTTCAGAAAAATTTCAAAATTTTAGAAGTTTGGCTTAGCCCCATTCCGCTCCCTGAAGTGAAGAACCCATTTCAAAATTTTTAGAAGTTTGGCTTAGCTCGAAAACCCATTCCGCTCCGTGAAGTGAAGAACCCATTCCGCTCGGTGGTGAAGCGGCGTGAAGTGTTACCACCGAATCATTTTGAGGTAATTCTAATTTCCTTACAAAACAACGAATTGTTTCAATATATACATATTAATCGTTGTTTCGGCCTTCTCTCCGTTCGAATAATTATGTATTAACTCAATTTTCTAATAATTAGGGTTTTGCTTATTCAATCAAGAAAGTGAGAATATTTGGTTGCTTATTCGAATCGGCGAGAATATTTGGTATGTTTTATGTTTTGGGCATATTATTTGCTATAAATATAGTTATGCGATTTTTGCGATTTTTGTTTTGATATGTTAAGATGATTTTTGATGATTTTTGATTTTTTGTAAGATTATAATAATGTTTAGGAAATATAGGAAATATTTTGTTGGTTATTCGTTGTTTCCGATCGAATTCACCTAGTTTCCGATCGGTGAAGGCTTCTCTCCGGTCGACCGGAGAGAAGCCTTCACCGATCGGAAAGTAGGTGAATTCGATCGAAACAACTAATTGTTTCAATATATTTGTTGTCTCCGATCGGAAAGTAGGTGAATAAAAATTGAATTAATTTGTTGTACCATTGAACTTTCCGATCGGTGAAGCGCTTCTCCGTCGACCGAGAGAAGCCTTCACCGATCGGAAAGTTCAATTGGTCGATCGAGACAACAAATTAATTCAAGAATTGATGGGTGGATTATCAAAACACAATCATCCTCGACATCGGTTTTTCGTAAGTCTTTAATACAATCAATATATAGTATATATGTGTAGTATCTCTAATTACTTAATTTTCAATGTTGAATAGATGTTTCGCAAAATCAATGGTCCGAGGTACACGCAATGCTTTCGTCCTACATTCAAGACCCGCGTGAGGCACCATTGATCATGACCCCGAGAGCATTGCTTCACATGGCACCACCATCGCATCGGATAGCAGCTTGTCCTCGGCATGACGGGTTATACATCATGGTTACGTGCCACGCAGTAACCTTATTTAATACAATAAATATTAATTTATCTAAATGGTTACGTGTCCTTGTTTATTTTATCTAAATATTAATTTTATAGATCATTATCCTTGCGTCATCGAGCGGCGTTTCGCGATAGTGCGCGTGGATATGCACTCGTCATTGCGTCTTTGTTTGACTCGCGTGATTGGAGGATGGACCAGATCAAGTGGATGCGAGGATGATGGACTTCGTGTGCTGACTAGATTATTGCGGCCGCTTTTCTCTTCACTAGATGGTTCGAGGCTAACTCCCACCGATACCACCATGGAATAATGATGCGGTTATTACACGAGCCGCCTCTTCGAGGTATTTGACCGAAGACGATTTCGATGATGGTCCATTTGCGTGCATGACGTGGAACGCCTTATTTCGGTTCACCGAGCATCGAATGGGGTATGTCTAATGTTGTAGCATATAGACATAAAGTAGGTGGAAATATATATGAGATATGTGATCCATATAAGAGCCGGGAGGAAGAGGAAGAGGAAGAGGAAGAGGTAGAAATTAGCATGTACTAGTATATTGGTATGTATTTGTATATTGGTATGTATTGGTATATTGGATGCAAATGGATGTTCATATTATTTATCGAATATTTGATTTTTATCCGTGTTAGTGATATTTTTGTTCAGATTAGAGGTCGTGACCTCTATGTATATGTTGTGGAGGCCGTGACTCTTTCAGATATTGCTTGTTGTTGGCTATTGCTTGTTGTTGGCTATTTGTCGAGCGCAGTTGGCTTATCCATATTTTAGAGGTTATGTCGCCCGCTTTTTACATGTATATTAACCGAATGTTGTATATTACATGTATAGTTTGTAAGTTTAATAGTTTTGTCGAATTTGCAATTAACCGAATAGGGATTGAATTGATTCAATTAACCGAATTTGCAATTAACCGAATTTGTTGGATTAGGGGATTGCACGGCGTGTCGATCGCGCATGGTACACGATGGTGCACGACGCGCACGATCGCGCACGAGTACACGCGCCCGCACGATCGCGCACGCCGTGCACGATCGTATCGTGCACGATCGCAGCACGGCACACGATCGCAGCACGCACGTGCCGCACCACGACAGCATCGCGTGCACGATCGCGCACGCACACCGATCGTCGCGGTGAGCGGTCGTGCACGACGTGCACGATCGATCACGCGTGTACCGCAGCACGCCCGCCTTCGTGCACGGGTACACGCCTGCACGATCGCACGACCGGTGTACCGCTGCGATCGTGCGCATCGTGCACCCCGCACTCCCGTGTACTCCTCGTGCCGCGCACGCCGTACCCTCGTGAATCCAACATAATCCAACATAATCCAACAAAACCAACATAATCCAACTAAAACCAACAACAATCCAACCGAATCCCCTAATTCAACAAAACCAACATAATCCAACAAAACCAACAACAATCCAATCAATCCAACTAAAACCAACAACAATCCAATGAATCCCTAATTCAACAAAACCAACATAATCCAACAAAACCAACAACAATCCAATCAATCCAACTAAAACCAACAACAATCCAATCAATCCCCTAATTCAACAAAACCAACATAATCCAACAAAACCAACAACAATCCAACTGAATCCAACTAAAACCAACAACAATCCAACTGAATCCCCCTAATTCAACAAAAACCAACATAATCCAACAAAAACCAACAACAATCCAACTGAATCCCCCTAATTCAACAAAACCAACAATATTCAACAAAATCCAACATAATCCAACAAAACTAACAATATTCAACCAAATCCAACATAATTCAACAAAATCCAAAACAACGAAATCTAACAATTTTCCGTCATTGTCAGCATGTTTTTTCTAGTGTCAATTCAATTGAATTCAATTTGATTAAGTTAAAATAATAATAATGTTAATAATATCTTTACATGAATGTTTTCTTTCATTACAATGTCACTCGTCTCGGATAAGTAAGGACACTCCGACGCGTATGAGATTCATTACCACACAAGCTACATGTCCGTAGTGCACGACTTCTACTACTCGATCCCACTTTTGGATGACGATATCGACCCACTTTGGGCGCCCAACTGACGGACTCTATTAGGAGGCATAACGTAATTCCAAGAACATCCGGAGGAATAGTCCAAGTAGACCGTGGTGAACAGATTGATCCGATACTGAGTATGCTTCGGCTAGCTTTGCGAATGGTAGTACTCCCCACATAGTTAGATATATGGTGACCTTTATGACTAAAAATTTATATAATCAATTATATGTAAGTGAAATCAATTTGATCAAAAAATTAACATAATTAAACTTAAATTGCACCATATAGTCAGCAATGACATGAGAACACTAGATCATATCCATGTCCCACTCCAAACACGCATACGATTGCGTATTGAGATCGACTCAATGTTTTGCTTGGTGCTTGACTTTGAAAGTGGAGTCCGATGAGGGCACTACATCGTATCTGCGTGATAGTTCCATTGATACCATCATCTTACGCGTTGCTTGTGGGTCAATTCACCGCGCACTTTTTGTCGCTTCATGTCTCTCATCGAACCATTTTTCGTAATGTGACGGATTGCCTCAATCATTGAGCAAATTGGCAATCGTCCTAGCCCACAATATTCGAGAATTGAATGATTCGGCAATGTTCGATGTCATAAACCGTAGCGCCTAACGGGCACCGTGATCTAGCCCACTGCACTCCAACCTCCACCAACTTGGTATATGCGCCGCTACCATCGGCCTTCACGAGACTTTAACATAGCCATCGCTTTTCAAAGTGTGCATCTTGGTACGCATAAGCGGCTTTCAAATAACTTTATGGATTGTTGCCCAAACGGGGTGATTTTTTCAGCAGATGGTAGTAGCATAATCCGTGTGTTGCATCAGGGTAGACACACTTGACCGCGTTCATTATACTGACATGGGCATCTGAAACAATCAACATCTCTGGATTTGATCCATAAGCAGCTTGTAGTCGAGACAGAAACCAAGTCCATGAGACATCATTCTCGATCGGACCAATTCCATAAGCTAATGGAAAAACTTGCTCGTTGTCGTCCTTTGTCACGGCAACGAATAATATGCCTTTATTGCGGCCTTCAAGTGCGTGCATCGTCGACTACAATCACGGGTCGGAGGCACAATGTGTACGCCTAACTGCATGAACCGAGGGCGACAAAGAGGTGATTTGAACCCACCATCCGATCCAATATCCAAGTCGGTCCATCGAACCGGATTGCTCATCCGTAACATATGCGAGATAACTTCGGTAGTAGTGAAATGATTCTTCATGTCCACCGTATATCATCTCGATCGCCCTATTACGGGCTCGCATTGCTACATCGTATGTAACGTGTACACCGTACTCTCCGCAAATCGGCCATAATGGACCTCGGCTTTAGCACTTCACCGTCTTCGCGTATTTTTCGTGATATGTATGCTGCAATTACACGGCATTAACCTTCCTTACTCCGATATTCACTGGGTTCGTGCGCAAGTATGTATAGCATCAAACTTGCGGACAAACCAAAATCCACCTGCTGCGATGCACGTAGTAGAAAAGGACACCGATTATGATATCGACATTTGAATGTAATCCTCGAATTATCGGATCGAGGAATAACAAATTCTACTCGACGCTCCAAATGCCATACCCCACCGGATATCTTGATTCACCCTTGTTGTCAAGATGGAACCTTCGCCACTCATCGGGTTCGGAACCGAGTCCGAGGACGAGCAAAGAGATTAATCAAGCATCATGAGGAATAACAGGACTAGCCGGTTGCTCATCTCTCAACTTCTTCCGGCTCTAGCTCCCACGTGCTCTTGCGTGTTACTCGCATAATCGTAGATAAAGCTTCCGAATCCACCCTCTCGACGGATCCATGCGTCAAACTCTACAAATGAGCCATAGCTCACCAAAGCGACTCGCGATCTTCTTCCTCTTCATCCGACTGCTTTCATCTTCTTCTTCAACGTAGTCGTCGTCATCGCTGTCCTCAAAAGTGTATCACCGTTTGTGGTTGCGGATATGTTGGGAAACAAATTCTGGATGGATCCATGTGTTGCGGCATATATTGAGATGTATCAAGATCAAACCAATCGATGATGTAAATTGTTGTGTCAACGACGATCGAACGATATGTTTTGGGAAGTGTAGTCATATGTTGACGAGGATGGTATCTCAAACGAAGGTCTATATAGTTCTTGCTCCGATTGGGATGTGTCGGCATCGTGAGTCACATAGACCTCTTGGGCATCATGAGCCAATCGAAAAGTTGATCATCATTACTCAAAAGTAATTTGATAATTCTACCACCCGAGATCTCGATAGATAATGCAGTTGGTAGGTTGTACTCGACAATTTCCCAACATAATTTCATTAATCATCTCTATGAACTCCCACAAAATTACATTGTCCATTCGAACAAAGGCATTTGATCGATACCGCCAATGTAACATAAAGAAGGATCCCATCGCCTCCATATCGAACAATAATGCTCTTCCATCCCGACATCTATAACAAATACAAGATTATATTAATGAAATATACGGTCTTAACATGATTTTTCTAATGTCTTAATGTTTACACTAAAATTATCGCCTAATCTAAGTCTAATTAAACGAATTATGCCAAAGAATTATCTAAACGAATTATCCAATAATTATAAATTGCGAAACAATCGAATTATCTAAACAAAATAATAATAAATCTAAAGATATTTGCTAGAATTTAAACAAAATAATAAATTGCTCGAATTATCTAACAAAATAATTCTAAAGATAATATTATAAATTGCTCGAATTATCTAACATAATAATAAATCTAAAGATAGGAATAATAAACAAAATAAACAAAATAATAATAACAAATCTAAATAAAACTAAAGATAGTATTATAAATTGCTCGAATTATCTAAACAAAATAAATCTAAAAAATTTAACAATAATAAATCTAAATAAAACTAACAATAATAAATCTAATATCATAAACAACAATAATTGGAAGATTATCCTAATTGATTTCATTTAAAATTAATTGATTTCATTTAAAATTAAAACAACAATAATAATTCAAGATTATCCTAATAAATCTAAAATTATCCTAACAATAATTCAAGATTATCCTAATAAATCTAAAATTATCCTAATTGATTTAATTTAAAATTAATTTCTAAAACAAAAATCTCTCTCCGGTCGAATAGTTTTATGTCTCCTCGATATTTCCTTGTTTCGATCGAAATGGAGACATCAATTAATAATTAGTATTAAATTCATTTGATAATTAGAAGATTCCGTTCGAAAATAAGCTCTCCGGTTGAAAATAGCTCTCTCCCCACGACAATTCAAGATTCCGATCGACAATTCAAGATTCGGTCGACCGAATCGATGTTAATTTGATAATTTCCGTGGACCAATTTTATGTTTTCGGAATGAATAATTAATTTAATTATGTTTACGAATCAATAAAAATTAAATTACATGAAAATCCCTCTCCGGTCGACCAATTCCTTGATTCCGTCGTAGGAATCAAGGAATTGGTCGAACGAGAGAGGGATTTTAATGTAATTTAATTAATAATTAAATTAATTTAATTAATAATTAAATTTAATTATTCAAAATCCTCTCTCCGGTCGACCAATTCCTTGATTCCTACGACCGAATCAAGGAATTGGTCGGGAGAGAGGGATTTTGAATAATTAATTTAATTATGTTTCTAGATCAATAAAAAATTAAATTACATTAAAATCCTTCTCTCCATTGACCAATTCCTTGATTCCTACGACCGAATCAAGGAATTGGTCGACCGGAGAGGGATTTTAATGTAATTTAATTTTTAATTCATTTATGATTTTTTTAAAATCCCATAAAATCATTTATTTATCTATTTTTTCATATAATTCCTTTAATTCATCGACTGGAGAAGGATTCCTTTAATTCATTTATTTTTTCATATAAAAAAGCCATAAAATCGTATAAAACATCTAATTTCATCTAAACTAATTATATGCTATATAATTATAAATAATTATCTAAACGAATTATATCGAATTATATATACTAATAATACAATAAAATCCAAACACTAAACAAATTATCCAATTATGCAATAAATTCAAAACACTAAATGAATTATCCAATTAATTTAATTATCTAAACGCAATAATTTATCCATACCAATAAACAATAATAAATCTAAACAAAAATAACAATAATAAATCTAAACACAAATTAATATCATAAACAACAATAAATTCAAAACACGTCGAAAATAAATAAAATTGAATAACTTACTTGTTGAGACACACTCTTGGGTTGTGGATCGAAATGAAGAACGAAAATTAGGGAGCAAGAGCAATAGCAATTTGTTGGATTTGTATTTGTTACTATCGAATTGTATAAATAGGAGAGAATTGGTTCAATTATTGGTTTACTTTTCTCGCATTTATTTGTCTTCTTCAATTTTTCGCAATTTTAGTCGTAATTTATTTGTCTTCTTCAATTTTTCTCGCAATTTTAGTCGTAGCTTTTACTTTTCGTAGTACTATTTTGTACACTATTAATTAATACGGTAAATATGAAGGATAATTTCAATATTAAATATTTCAAAATTCATAAGTTGTGTTATAATTTCAGCATTTCAATATTTTACAAAATTTCCATAGATTACCTTTAAATATTAATTTAAATATCATACATTCAATTTAAATTAATTAGCCTTGTTTCCGATTGAAAAATCGTTGATGTTACCGGTCGACCGGAGACATGAATTAATAATTAGTATTAATTTCATTTCATAATTCATCTCTCCGGTCGACCAATTTCAACATGAATTAATACTAATTATTAATTCTTTGATGTTTCCGATCTGAATTAATTAAAATTGTATTAAAAATCCTGTCTCCAGTCGACCTATTCAAAATTTGAATTTTTAATTAAATCCTCTCTCCGGTCGATTTTTAATTAATTCCTCTCCGGTCGATTTTTAAATTCCTCTCCGGTCGAGATGCATCCAGTCGACCTATTCAAAATTTTTGAATGTTTAATTAAATCCTCTCTCCTCTCCGGTCGAGATACATAATTTAATGATTTAATGATATCATTCATATATAAAGTAATTTAAAATAATAATAATATCCAATACACTGAAAATAATTTCCCAATCATTTATTGATTTGTTATGTTTTCGGAGTCAGTGTTATGTCATTTCACTGACCAAACTGGCGAAACTCACTAGAAATATATATTAAAAAATATAAATGGGTATGTTGTGTATTGATTTTGTAAAATGGGCATGAGCTGTACACACTTTTAGAAATGTGTGTAGTTTGATATATTTCGCCTTTCTTAATCATCCTCACTCTAAGAAGGGAACTTTGAGGTTTGTGCCACATCTTAATTAATTAATTAGCATGAAGGAATAAACAAACTATTGCTAGTGGTATGATAAAATGCCGTAATTATTTATTGGGATCGAGATGTTGTATATATGATTTAATAGTTAAAGATATTCATTTTGATTTAGTAAAAATAAATTCTATCCACAAGTATAAAAATTACTTATCTTTTGAGTGAATATAAAAAATTGTCTGAATTGCTACCGCCCACCACTTAAATACGAGCATAATTATAGCTTGTGAATGCACGATTCATGCATTTGCATATTGGTTCAGATTTTAACAGTTACACAAACATATCGTTGCTCGTGAAATAGTTCAAATTGAACCAATAGTAGCCTAATATCTTTATTCATTTCTACTTCACCAAACTTTTAATTTCATTGAACACAATTATTTATCCGAGAATTTCCATAGAACATGTAGGTGTACTATATCTCCTCTCATATGATAATATTTTATTATTTATAAAATATTATTACGTGAGAGGTGAATTCTCTTATCTATCCAAACTCGTCTGATAAACTCATTGAATCGAGCTCAAATGAATATCAATTAATCACAACTGTCTATAGTTGCATAGTCGATGCAGAATCTAGTTTGCCGGATAATGATGGGACTTATTTACCCATTTAAGCTTACAACTTACTAAATACAGAAGTGAATGGCCAGTCACATCTAATCAACAAATATTCACTAGCTACACATTAATAGGGACTAAATTTTTCCCACCCATAAATTCATAAAAATAAAATAAGGCATCTCTTACATCGAATATTATTCATTTTCCTTTTTAACTAAAATGATGAAGAACTATCACATGCAGAGGTAACTATCAATCAAGTCGTCAAACAGAAGTTTGAATTGAACCAGCTTTTTCGATGTTATTCCTGCCACACTGTCTCCTTCCAGTTAGAAATATAGGCGAATAAATGCAGGTAGAAAAATGTCATATTTATAACTCTTATATAAGTATAAACCAACATAATAAATATTGGCTGAAAATTTTATATAACCTATATGTTAAGTTTGATATTCTTTTTATCCCATATATTAAGTTGCTACTCTTTTTAACTAATTGTATAATTTTATCATTTAAAACATAAAAAACACACAGATTCAACCCTCTTTGTACCCCGGTCAACCACCCCCAGCAGTCAACTCCCAACGGCCAACCCTCAGCGGCCAACCTTCCTAGCGGCCACCCTACCGGCGGCCAACCCTCCCAGAAGCCAACTCCCAGCGGTCAACCCTCTTTCCTGGCGGCCAACCTTCATCCCTCTCCCTTTTCCCGACGGCCAACTCTCCCTCCCTCCCCTCTGCCGGCGGCCAACCTCCCTCCCTCCCCCTTTTGCCGCGACCACCCTTCCTCCCTTCCCCTCGGTTTCCCAGCGCCCAACGTCCTCCCCATTTTCTTCGTCTGTTTTTTTTTTTACAAATGAAGGATATTTATGTAATTTTAATTAGAAATTGGTAAAAAGAATAGTATGTTAGTATATGAGTTAAATTAAGTAGAAAACTTAATATTTGGAGTAATTTGCCCCATTAACACATAAATATTTCTGCCTACATTATTTTGCGCTGTTTCCTAAAATTTTGAAAATCATTGAAGCTCAATCCACGACGGTGGCGATCCAACTAGGGTTTCTTTGTCATAAATACGCCCTCATTGTCGAGGCGAAGCTAGAAATATAGTTAGAAGGGAGCTCAAGTAGAAAATTTTCGACTACAGGAGTGCTAAAATCAAATTTTGGGAAATTAAAAGTATAAGGTAAAAACATCGTTGGGATGATTAAACTCACTATAGTTGTAATTGTAGATCATCATAAATTCTATAACCAAATACTTGGTTTGGCATTGCCCTATACATAGTAATGTTGTGATGAATCGGATAAATGATTAGTGTTTGTTTCGTGATTTCAATGATTTTATGTCTTATCACTAACACTCATGACACGACTCAGAGGGTGTTAGGTAGAGCTTATAAGCTTCTTTAAAACATCTTATAAGTTGTTTGGAGGTGCTTATAGAGACTATCTGGAGGCTCTAAAGAGGCTGAATGTTTGACAAAATAAGCTCCAAAACCACGTTTTGGGCTAAATTTTTAGGGCCCAAACTAAAAATAAGTTGATCAATCCTAACTTATTTTTTCATAAACTTATAAGAAATCATGAATTTACCAAAATAACCTTATTATAGTTCGTTATTTCCTACACATACACTATCAACTTCACCTCTCATCAATTTTATCTACCTAACTATGATTTTTTCTCTCTAACTCACAATTCTTTCTTTAGCTTATAAGATCAATTATCCAAACATTTTAATAATTTATAAGATGCTTTTAAGATTAACTTTTTTTATGTTTCATTTGCTTAAAACATCTTATAAGATCTCTAAAATAAGCTTAGCCAAACACCCCCTTAATTTCCATCTCCATTACATTACACACTTCTACATGCATGTCCCAAAAATAAGGGCCACTCACTCTCTGTGGTCCTAAAAAGCAAAAGATCCAAAAGCAATTTGAAACGTTGTTTCGAGCAAAGATTTTCAAATCAAGGGTCATCAAATTTAGGTATATCTTGAGCAAATAATAACAGAGTAGAGCAATTTATATGCAGCTAGCTTAGGTCCAAAAGTGTAAGTATGCATCCCAGGTTTTCGTGCATTCTACGTCTGCTCCTTTTTGTTCTCACTCGATTAAAGAGTTTATGTAATTATACTCAAATTAGGTGAGAGTGATGATATTCCTAATGCACTTTATTAAATGTAAAAATCATTTATTTAATTTTGATCTATTAAAATTTGATTTTACATTAAAACCATTTTGAATTACAATTTTACGAATGAAAGTTTTAAATTTAAATTTAAATTTAATAATTTAATATTTTTCATAATATGTGAGAAAATGATGTATGACCAGCCATAATGTGGCTGCATAGTTTTATTGATTAGGTTAACCTGCACATACATATATTTAATAATTTAATATATACATATCTATAGATATATTCATTTTGAAATAAGATTTTAAAATATCTAAAATTTCTTTAAAGTATGACAATTTATCAAGAGAGAACCATAGTTTTGGGTTATAACTAAAAACTAATAGTATATTTAGGAAAAAGATCAAGTGAGAACCATAGTTTTGGGTTATAACTAAGAATTAATAATAAACCCTTGATCCATTTAATCCAACGGTCAATTAATAATTGAATCCTGATTTTTAGTAAATTTCAAATCACTCATGCAAAAATCTCACTTATGCCTGACATATACTTTATTCATAAAATTACTTATACAAATATTTTAACTTATATAAATATAATGTATTCATGAGCATCAAATGACTTACCTTATGCTAGGATAAAGTATCGTAAATTTCAAATCACTCACGCAAAAATTTCGTATAATTAGCAGATATCTTATTCATACAAATACATAACTTATGCAAGTATAATGTATTTATAAGCATTCAAATGATTACCTTATGCAAGGATAAGGCATTGCAAATTAATCTGGATTTTTTTTCCAAGATTAATCATGTCAATCCAATCTAATTCAACTGGTATAATAAAAAAAAACCATATTTTACAAAATTAATTCTGCCAATTATATCCTTGTTATGTAAATAATCGTCTACTTAATAAAAAATACCTTCAATTCTATATGTCGAGGGAAAACATAAACTATAGTGATTTTTTTATATTAAAATTTATTAAACATGATGGTCAGTTTTATTAAAATCAAATAGTTTGAAGGGTCTTAGTGAAGTCTTCAATATATTTCTAATGATTCCTCACTCACATCCAATGAACATTTTACTAAATAAAAAAGTGAATAGTCACTCACATCCAATAAACAAATATTTGCTACATATCTGGATAAACTATGAGAATTCAGCTACAATTAATAGGGACAGCATTGCCCATTTATAATTTCATAAAATAAAAGAAAATAAGCATCTCTTACAACAAGTATTTTCCTTTTCTTTTTAACTAAAAGAGGTAACTGTCAAGCAAGTGGTAAAACAGAAATTTGAATGAATAGCTCAATTTTAGGAATATAGGCAAATGCAGGTAGAAAACTTGCCATATTCTTGCATAAACTATAGAAAAACAGAAACATATTTCTGTCTACATTATTTATGTGTTCGTCTACACCTATCATGCCAAATACAATTTGCCTAGAATTTCGAAAACGGGATAGAAAAAGGCGAATGCACCGTCTAAAGACAACTTCGTTTCCATCTCTATTACATCCTGCTACAGGCATGTCCAAAAAATAGGGGCTACCTACACACTCTGTGGTCCTACAAAAGCAAGATCTGCAACTTTTATCTTTGTTTTCTATTCAAAAGATCCAAAAGCAATTCGAAATGAATGAGAGGCGATTGAAACAGTGTTCCGAGTAAACATATTCATCAAATTTCACTCTATTTTTCAGCAAATATTGACAAAATTCAAGAATAGGGCACAAATATAGGCTTCAGTTTCATATCCTTTTACAAGATGAGTGGCAAAAGAGAGAACCAGATCAAACATGAAACAGTGGCATTTTAGTTCGAGAATATGCACCTTAGATTCAAGACTGTGATTGCATACTCCAACTTTACCACATTTGTCCTAAGCTGGAACCTCAGATCATGACTTTGGGCATCCAAGAATAGTGACCGTCAGAAGACGGTATCTTGGTAGCCAAAGCGCGTGGCTTTATTCAAGCATGTCGAGCGCCATTACATGGTTTACCTGGGAACATATAATTCTTGTGTCGAGTTTGGGTGCCTGCAGATCACATTAGATGATGGTGGCTCATCTCGCAACAAAATATCACAGTTTCTTTATGTCAAAACGAAAAGGATTCTGCAGAAATCAAAAGGGAAACCACAGAAACTTTAAACTTGCAATTGCTTACTAAAGCTATGCTCTATGCAAGTTTCATCTTTCGACAGCTAAAACAGCAAATCCCATTTGAAAGCATCTAAAGCACAAAACAGAAAATGAAGATAACGGCTTAGGAACGTCAATTGGAAACTCGGTAAATTATGCATAAAATAGAACATAGAATGGCAGAACAACAATGTTAAAGGTTTTGATAAATGCAGAATTCAGGTTTATATACAGGCACCTAGGGTTGAAAGGACACCAAAGGCAAGTAACTACAACTAGCTTTCAGCCATTAAAACGTGCTAAGCTGGTTACTTATACAACCATTGAATAGTCGACCCAAATGCTGCAAGCAGGGAACCGAGTGGTGCAGCTTATTGGTGGTGATTTACCTGATGCATAAGCTGCCCTTGCAGTGCAAGTAAACTGATCAGCTGCAACGTGATCGCACTAATCAGATAACATACGGATTTCTAACCACAGAACTGTTTCCAGCTCTGTCCATTTGAGCAATAATGATAGTCACGTCTCCAGTTTACTCTTCTTTTGTGCCCACTGCGGTCCGTATATTGCTAAGTGTGTCCTGCCAAACCGCCGATCAGCTATCTGCATTCATTAAATAAACAAAAAAATTGTTTATAGCATATAACTTTAAATTTGAAGGGAAGGATTTTACATGAAGTGATGATTTTGAATCTTGTTATGTAATAACATTGATTTTGAATACATAAATTAATTAAGGCAAAAACTTGAATTTGATGGGAAGGATTTTACATGAAGTGATGATTTTGAATCTTGTTATCTAATAACATTGATTTTGAATACATAAATTTGTTAAGGCAAAAAATTGGGTACATTCAGATGTACGGGTGCATCCACTCTAATTAAATCCAATTAGGGTTTATAACTCCCCAATTATGGTTTAATAATCATAGTTAAGATTTAATTATTGTGGATACATCGTGCATTCGGACATAACGTCATGTGCCTCATTAAACAATTTCAACAGTAAGAGATGAATGTTATGTAGGCGGCTAGTTGGTTGTTGTTTAAGTTACCTTTACCAAGCACGCGCATGAATCCAGCATGTCAGTTCTCAATGGATACTCGACTACCTGGAGAAACAAGACAAACAGATTTTGGTTTAGGAGATAAGAACGAAATCTGGAAAAAGATTCACGTGCGACTTACTATAAACGTATTCTCCCCAATAACTGATGAATTAGCAATCTGGTCCATCAGAACTGCGTAATCTACAAGGATGTATGGTGGAGTAACGCTTATATAATCAAATGCTGCTTCTTTCCCTACAGCAATCAAATACAGATATATAAGAATCATAAGCAAAAACAGTGGTAGAGAAAAATACAGAAAATATACCACAATTCAGAAGCAAAATATATGTATCTGCAATTCGATAGTTCACAGCAAAGTGCTGCAACAAAATTTTAAGATATCAGTCATTAGGAAGCCTTGAACTAAAAGGAGTAAAGTGCTGCAACAAAATCAAGGTTCGTTCCGCATAAACTTGAAGACACGTAGTGATTGTATTATGAGTGAGGATATCATATAATGCTAAAGGAAAAACAGTGAAAGAATATAGTCACCTAGATACTGTCGTGCATTCTCCAAGAACGTTTCAACACGGGCAGTGTGTATAACGGAAGCCCCAAGAAATCCAGTCGAATCCAAGTTAGGCTGCAAAACATCTGAGATAACCCAAGGATCCATCTCCACAAAGTGTGCCTAAAAGTCAAGAATTAAGCCAGGAAGTAATCAAGGGAATACGGACAAGGAGTGCATAAGTTCAAAAAAGAAACCAAAAATTGGTTAGTAGTATTGCACCTCAGAACATCCTCTGCTTATAGCTTCAATACCAACAGACCCTGTGCCACTGTACAAGTCTAACCAGCGCCCGGGCCTTAGAGACTGAGGCGAGCCACCCGCTGCCTGTCTTATAACAGTTAGTTTCATTTCAACTACATACTAAGTTAAAAAAATCCAAGAAAACCCCACCTGTAAGATC
The DNA here is from genome assembly GCA_036937905.1 of Salvia rosmarinus. Taxonomy (NCBI): domain Eukaryota; kingdom Viridiplantae; phylum Streptophyta; class Magnoliopsida; order Lamiales; family Lamiaceae; genus Salvia; species Salvia rosmarinus. The sequence goes on along the minus strand of CM072813.1, from coordinate 108,696,156 downwards.
GAAAAGGCTGCTCCCTTAACAACTTCCATCATAGGTCGCACATCCATGCCCTTCGGTGAGAGCAACTTTTTCCTCCTAGCTGTTCCCCCGAGTACCTAAACACCATTGATGTCTATGTGAAATCCTTCTCCTTAAGTAAATCAAATAACAACTCCAACCTTGCAAGAAGTTGGAACCTTTAAATTTACATTGGAACTATACATAAGCAATTACACTTCTAAAAATCGACACACAACCTGCTCTAGGAATCATATCAGTGATATTGAGTCTGCAGAACTATAATATAAGTCCGAATTTGCCCTACTTGAATGAAGCTAGCTATGATTCCATTACAAAATAACCGTTCAAGACCACATTTTTCTTTATAATTTAAGTGATGATTTAACAAGGAGATTGATAATGCTGAAGAATAAACCTGAAGCAATTTGTGTGTCTCTCGCGGTGGCTTTGGCTCCTGCACTGCTTTGTTGTTTCTCTTTTCTGAATGTCCTTGCTCTCCTCTCCCTTTTTTCTGTTACACAAAAGTAACATAACTATGAACACAACTCCCCATCCAAGACAATCCTACTTATGACACACACATAACAACAACTAAGAAACACATTACACACACACACAACAACAACAACAACAACAACAACAACAACTAAAACATAATCCATCCATTTTAACTCTCTCTCTCTCTCTCTCTCACACACACACACACACACAACAACAACAACTAAGGAACAGAATCTGAGAATCCTCCATGACAGTTCTAATTATCTCCTTCTAGCTCTCTCTCTCTCTCTAACACACACACACACACAACTATGAAACAAAATCCCACCCAAGTCAATTCTCTTTATCAAAACACAGACGCACATGAAGAAAATAGAAATAGTGACCTTTCGAGATGGTTTAGGTAAGAACTCATCGGGATTCAGACCGTACTGCTCAAGGAACTCCCTTTTCTTGTCATCACCAACAATTTCGTTCCTGGGTTCTGATATGTAATCAAATGGGACTTCAAAATCTGCTTCTTTTTACTTTCCCTTATCAAAAAACGAAATCTACATAGAAAGAATCGAAATTTGAAGGAATTTAAAGCGACTTACTGGAATAAAAAGTGATAACAAACCGACGGCGGGGGCAGCTGCGTATGGACTTCGACGGCGTGTTGACGAAGTAGGGATTGGGGTGGAGAAATTCACTTCTTGTAATGTGCAACGGGGTTGGCAAAATCGCCATTTTACTTTCTGCTTCTTGCTTCGCTGCTGAGTGATGACTGAAGAAGTGATAATAATTAAGCAAGATTTTTCTCACAAAATAAAAATAAAAATAAAATTACAAGAATTTTCAAGTTTGTTAGTATTAAACGAAAATTTGGGCTTCAGATTTGGGCCGTTCGGATTTTGGGCCACGCTGTGTTCATAACAATATGCGATTCTGCTTTATTTATTTGATAGGTTTTTAGATTAAGTTGGAACTTGTTTATTTTCCTTTTGCTAATCTTAGAACAAGTAGGAAATTGCTCTAGAGTTGGATTTACCCTAGGATTGTAAATGAAAGCTCGTTGATCTTGTTTGGTAAGATCTATTAATGTAGACGAGTAGAGAATTTGATTCGTTATTTCAAAAATAAGTTGGTTAATACTTTCACGAGCAAATTTGAAAAAATAGTAATTCAATTTTAAATCGAATTTGAGATATAACAATATTTTATTGTTTTTACTCGAACAAGGTGCACCCACATAGACGGTATTACACACGAACTAGTTAAGGAGATCTTGGTACTCGTCTTTGTTGTTAACAATACTCAAGTCGAATTTGATTTATATATAAGAAAAGTATCTCTTTGAACACTTATTGTTAGGTTTAATCAACCTCCATCCTAGTAAAACGATTGATCAACCCGTGCCCTACACGAAGACGCACTCGTATTTATTCTATGTTTACTTTTAGACTTTGGCTAGCAAAACCATGTATCCTCACAACTTTCCGTGGCCAACCTCAAGTGCACATTTCTTCATATTGAGCTTAATACATATTCTCACAAGATGTGGAACATCATGATAATTAGGTTATGTGATCTTGTGTTTTTGATACACTTCACCATCATGCCATCAATGCACACTTTGATGGTTCTATCAAACCGTTTGCGATATGGTATTTAGTATTTACATTCTTTGAGTGCAAATGGCATTTATCCAATAATAATCCTTCAATTTAAAGAAATAAAAAGTAAAATAATACAACCCTCTCTCTCGATTTACGAGGAGGCGTATTAATAGTGAAAATTTGAGTCTTCTTGACTCTTGAGATAGCTTTAATGGTGAAGTTAGTATTATCAAAGTTTAAGGTCTCAAATTCGAATATCATACTAATATACGAAATTTATTCAATATACATCAAATACGTCGAAATGGACGACCGAGGACTTGACTAGCCACAGTTAAAAGAGCAATAATGTTTCATATTTAATGAGTCGTGTTACTTATAATCAAATTACATGGGATTGGTGGTGACAAAATCACACGTGCAGCCACATAGTATATGGTCCACGCGTAGACCTGCTGCCATCTATACATAAGTTGGTATTTAACAAATAATTCAAACATGGTGGAAGCCACGCTCACCTAAATCTCACCTCCCAAACGCGTTACATTAGTCGAGTTCATACTCCCTCGGTCCCATTTTTTGGATACGGATATTTAAGAAGATGAATATAAATTAATTAAATAAAAAGTAGATATATCTAATAACTTTTAAATATATAATCATTTTTAAAAATAAAACATATCATCTTAGATTGGATAATCCAAAAAAATACAAACCATCTTGAATGGGAAGAATGAAGTATTAATTAATTAGTTGCCAAACACGCATCAAACTCCATTCAACACCTAAAAGATCAACTCATTATTTTCACAAGTGTATTTCTTTGTTTTTATTTTAAAAAACAAAAGGCACTGTTTCCTATTATTATGGAATTTCTCTGTGAAAATCGTATGCAATTTTACCTAAAGATATTGGACTTCAAATGCAATTTTTATTTTTTTACAATTGATTAGTTTAATTATTTTGGATTCACAAATTATTATTATTATTATTATTATTATTATTATTATTATTTTCCTCAGTTCTAATGTGAAGGTGTCATTTAATACATTAGTAAATGATTCCATTATGGTAAAATTTATGGTATATGTGAGACATTAATGATATGTGGATAACATGCACTGAGTAGCTGTTTAGATGTGGAAGTTGGTGACCAAATAAATACAAATTAGAATAATGACAAAAAAGAAGCTTAAATTAATAAATTTTGTTAATGTTTAAATTAGTAGTGAGATGATAAATAAACTAAGCTAGAGAGATCAACATAATCGTCCTGCCATCTTAGCATTAACTATTAGTTCAAACATCATATTATCAAATCTGCTAACTCTTAAATAATTATTTCAAAAAACCTACTCAATCTTTTAAAATCACCAAAAATTAATTAAGAAAAACAACATGAGCATTTTTTGCTCATGTATTCATTTTTTCCAAGAGTCAAATGAAACTTCAAACATGTTTAATATATAACCACCCTACATGATAATATTACAATGTTACTTTATGACTAATTAGACTAATATCTAAAATTCCGGATAACCCAAGAAAAGCTACAAAAGTGTGGTCCATTTTCCAAGTTATTTCATCATATTTTTGTGGTTAAATGATATAACTATAATGATATTTATTATTATGTAGAATATGTAATTATTATCATGTAATAAGTTGTTACTTTTATAAAAGGAAGCCAAAAACCTGTTATTACATGCTTAACTCTTATAAGCACGTTCATAGTACTTTTTGAGGTGTTCAAGTTCAATTTGACTTTTTCTAATTTGTACCGTAAATACATCTCTTAAATACAGTTGCTAATTAATATATTCAATACAATTACAAAATTAATATTTATATCAAATATGATTTCAAAAGTCCAACACAAGGCTAACAAAAAGAATGAAAAATGTCGCAAATTGTTATAAATATAGACAAAATTCTAAACATACAATTATCTGTGAGACAATCTTAGATCAAGTAAGATTTAGATTCCATGACATATTTCACTAATATATTTGTGATTATAAATATAAACAAAATTCTAAACATACAATCATCGCACAAATATTATGCTTTTGTTATACATTCTAATTTCGTACTAAAAAAAAATCAAATCTTGCTGCGTTCCAAGAATCACCCGACCAAAAAACTACGTACTAATTTATAAGTCAACAGCAACAACTCCGTTTTCATTGACTAATCTCTAGCCCTCTTCCTCCAAATATTCCTTTCCTTCAACACTTTTTATACTACAGTATTATATTTATCTGTATTTATGTTTAGAATAATTATAATTTATTGAACAAAACCTCGAGCAATTCAATGAGGTTAAGCCACGGCACCTTTTTTTGTTTGGTAATTCTTTTTCTCTTTCAGATATGAACTGTAGTTCATCACACCCAAATATCCTATAAATACACCAAAAGAATCCAATTTTGATCTTTGAAGAAGAGCACTTTTTCAAGCGGTTTGGCGATCCGTTTGTGAAATTGGGAAGATGGGGCTTTGTGGGTCGAAGCCGAAAGGGTGTGTGGGGATGAAGGGGAAGTTAAATCTGCATAAGAAGCGGAAGAAGCAGAGAACTGGAAGAGTTAAGAAGGCGCATTCTGCAAATAGTCGACATCGCGTCGAACCCTCGAATCAGAAGGATGTCTCTTTCAGCAATCCTGCATTTCAAGGTTTGGATTTGTTTGCCTAATTTTATTTTGTTTTTGGGTTGATTTGTTTGGGTGTTTGTGGAAATCCCAAAGTTTGAATTTGTTGATGTTATTGTGCTCAAATATCTATGTTGTTTTTTTTTTCCAGCTGGGAAATGATTGAATTTTGAGATTTAGTTTTTAAGAATATAAATGCAATTTATTTTTCTATGGTAATTTCGAGATTTATTTCGACGGTTGAGCTTTTTGTGGGATTGATTCTTGAGAATTTATTTTCTTTTAATTTTTTCCATAGTTAATTATTTTTTGTGAATTTGATGTGATTAAATAGGAAGCAGTGAGGCATGGTTCGATCCTGATGGATTGATTGATAATGATTCAGATGGAGAAGATGAATTTTATAGCGTTCAAGATGGTTAGCGTTTATACATTTTTACCTTTTTTGGTCAAAAAATTATGTTATTGCACTTATGTTTTTGTAATGTTATAACATTGTATGACTTGCTTTGAGGTGTTGCAGATGTATCTCAAACTGGATCCTTATCAAATGTAGTTACTCCGAGATTTTCAAACCAAGTGATGCACGGCAACGCCATTGATTCTCAGCTCGATGATCCCCAAAATGTGGCGAGGAACCCAGCTCAGTTCGAGGACGAGAGTGGTAGGAGGGAGGAGACGGGGGTGATGCATAGCTGTGGGTTTATATCAAACGCCTTGCTCCCTTGCCTTGCTTGTGATGATTCCTTAGATGGGAGGAAGAAGTTAGACGAGCCTGTGGAAGGGAAGAAGAAATTGGCAAGTAATGTAGGAGGCTCGAGCACGAAGAAAAAGATGTCTTTCACTCAATCTTTTAAATGGAGAGAAGGACATGAAAATGCAGTTTTATGTAAGCGCCTTTAGTTTGATTTTTCTTGAATCTTGATACTATATTATGAGATGCTGTGATGACTGTGGTTTTGTCGAAATGTTTACTTTCTAGCTTAATTTGACTCGAGAAAATGATGATTTTTGGTGTTTTTTTGTAATCTTCAAATTGACTTAGTAGTTAGTGTAAGACTTCAAAGTGTTTCTTTGTCGTGATCAGTCATTTTTGCTCTCTATCTCAGCATTGGGAAAGCCCGTTATACAAAGACCAATAGCCGGTTCACAGATTATGTGTTCGCCACTAGAGAAGAAGATATCGGAATCATGGTCGAGGATTGAGCCAAGTACCTTTAGAGTCCGTGGACGAAACTACACCAGGTGAGGGAGAGAACACATTTCGTTTACCCCGTTTGCTTCTGAATTGTAGCATTCTTTGTTGGAAATAGACTGATTAGGTAATCTGAATCTCCAAAAATATGACAAATTCTTTCTGTGTTTGGCAGGGACAAAAAGAAAGAACCTGCTGCAAATTATGCTGCATACATTCCTTTTGGAGTGGATGCCTTTTTATCTCCTCGGAAAATTGATCATGTCGCTCGATTTGTAGAGCTTCCATCTGTTGACTCACATGGAGAAGTCCCTCCTATTCTTGTTGTGAACCTTCAGGTATATATATATATATGTATACATGTTCTATTGTTCGTCACTGTAGGTATAAACTATTATCTGTCAGTGTACCAGCCTCGATAAAAGATGTCTGTGCAGGATTGGATTTGAGATAATTTGAGTTTTGCTTACTTTTTGCATCTTATGGCTCTATCAGATTCCACTTTACCCTGCAACGCTTTTCCAAAACGAATATGATGGGGCAGGGATGAATTTTGTAATCTATTGCAAGCTTTCGGAGAATTATTCAGAAGATCTTCCACTTCATTTTCGAGAAAATATCAAGGTAAGGAGGCGCCATCTCTTACTCTCATATGTGTACCTTTTATTTTGCTCGCTGACAACCTAAATTTGCTTTTTCTTTGAATCGAGCAGAAAATAATTGCCAACGAGACTGAGAAGATTAAGGGTTTCGCCATAGACACGAATGCACCATTCAGGGAAAGGTTAAAGATCTTAGGCCGGGTGATGAATGTTGATGATCTCCAATTGAGTACAGCAGAGAGGAAACTTATGCACGCTTACAACGAGAAGCCTGTTCTCTCGCGTCCTCAACATGAGTTTTACTTGGTAAAGAACTTTTTTTTGATTGGCTGGATTCTCTTACATGCTCTATATATATTCACATTACTTCATGCCTTATATTGATATGCTGAATTCGATAAAAATCAAAAATTTTGTTCATATACGTATTGCACATTGCATTTACCTTGAAGCAGAACTATTGGGATTGGGAGATTTCATTCTAAAATTAACCTAATCACGATTGTCGGGTTACCAATTTTTAGTATATTTTGGTCAATTTGTGCTCGACTCGTGTTGCGAATTCTAAGTGCTAATTTTTATTTGAATATCCCATGATTTTCCATCCATGAAGTATATGTTGGATCAAGTGGGATTCTATAATATCCAATCTAATGAAAAGGGGCTAAATGATCATTCAAATTACTTAAAATACTCGTTCTTCTGCAACTCATCTGGCGCTAGAGATCAATTAGCATCCTCAACATTTCAACTTGCATAACGATACATGCGTGTGTTCTTGTTTTTCTAACCATGACTGAGATCTGATCAAGTGCGATCTTTGCAGGGGGAAAACTACTTAGAGATCGACTTGGATATCCACAGATTCAGCTACATTGCTCGGAAAGGATTTGAGACGTTTCAAGACAGAATCAAGCACTGTGTCTTCGATTTTGGTCTTACTATTCAGGTTAGACACTAGAATCCATCGCTAATCAGACCTAAAACTTGACAAGAAAACGCTCAGTTTTTCACCTCAACATGCAACGTGATGGGGAACAAACCGGAAGATCTACCGGAGTGCATGTTATGCTGTCTACGGCTGAAGGAAATCGACTACGCTAACTACTGCCAACTTAGCTTCTGACAAGGCAACGTGTGCCTCAATACAGCGATTATCTAAGCTATAAGGCGATTGTTCGACAAATTTTCTTGTGTTGCTGATATCTGAGTAAGTGTACAGATATATTGTAATGTATTTACAATATAATTTTGTTCAAGTTTATAAAGAATTATTACACCCTCCTGAATTCTATGGTTGGGTATTTATGTTGTAATTCTTGTATTCTCATTCATATTCATAGGTTGAGCTCTGATCACATTGTCTTCTTCTAGTTCCCATAAATAAGAAAGACCAAGGACCGGTTGGGATCCATTTTTTTTTTGTCGTTCTATCTCATTTCATCAATGTGTGTTACATCTTACATGCATAATGATGGGATAATGAAATACGAAATGTAACACGAGATCCATTCATCAGAAGATGAGGATCGAAGTAACAATTCTTTTTATTCACAAATATTTACATTATACCTAGAAAAATCGTTTTACGAAGACATCATGAGGAACATAGTGTTCCTTCCATTTTTACACCAAATTCACAAACTAGATGCCTAATATTTTCAGCACTAGTCTACAAAACATGTCCATATCAACATCAAATTGCCCAAAAAATTCAAAATAAAAGCGGAAAGAAAAGATAGACGTGCATCCATGTCGATAAATATTTAGAGCCAATTTGATAATAGGCCTCTAGGAGGCCGGCGACCGAACACACCGGCTGAAAATCGAGAGAAAGCCGCACCTGTGGAGTTTGCGGTCCGACCTAGAAGGAGGCGGTGGGCTCGCCATGATTGAGTCATGCTCGGGAGCACTAGAAAAGTTGGAATCGGAGATGGAACATTGGAACCTGAATTCCCGGGAATTTTCCCGGGAGGGCGCCGGATCAGGAGCGTGAACGACGTTGTAATCCCATATTCTGCCTGAAGATCCTTGTCTCCTGAATGAATATGAAGATCTCTCTAACGTGTTCATGACAAGCTAAAAGAGTTATTTTTGGGTCTTTTTGGAGTTTTCCTCTTGTATTTATTTATTACTCTTTTCTTTTGCTCCCCTTCAATTTTTGCGCCTCTCTTGCAACGAATATAACGGTCGTCTGACTTGGTTCAGGTGATCTTATCCTTAGTTTCAAATGGTTCTCATGTTATTGTAACGTGTGTTAAATGACATTTATGTATGATAGTATTTATTTTTCATTATGATAATCAACGTACGTCGTGTGTGCAAAATCAAAATCTTCATGTTTACTCAATATGTCTTGATTGTATATTGGAATGAGACATAATGTAACATTTGTTTTTCTGTGTGGGCTCTCTTTTTTGCAAACCATACATAAGACGTGTAAAGATGATGTACAAAGCAGTGCAAAGTTATCTGTGACGAAAATTTTAAAGTTATTTTGATGTGCAATAATTTTAGAATATTTTAGTTGTCAACTTTATAAATTTTATTCATCAAATTTATACTACGTATAGTTCTCAAAAATATAAGTTCTCACGGATCCCAACTCATATATATATATATATATATATATATATTGTGTTTAAATAGAACAGAGAGAGAGAGAGAATTTCATGAGAATTCGTTATGAAAGTTATGTTTAAATTATTGAATCCAAAATTTATTTTCACGAGTTTGAATCTCATTATGAACCAAAAATTTTTGGATTCATTAACTTTCAAACGAATTCATCATTTTTGATGATTATAAAATGATATATATATATATATATATATATATATAGGGGTTGGTTATGGTGAAAAACTTATTGAATCCAAAATTCTTTCATATTTTATCACCGAGTTCTATATTGCATATTTAGTTTAGCAATATCATATTCGTAGACATAAAATTATATTTTATTTCATTTTTAACGGAGTTCATTAACTTTCCACAAAAGCTGGATTAATTAACCATTGATATAACAAATCAAAGCGAATTTATCATTTTTATCTTTCTCACGTTCCATCTCCTATATATATATATATATATATATATGTGTGTGTGTGTGTGTGTGTGTGTATGTGTGTGTGTGTGGTACTTCTATTTTTCTTATTTGGGTCGGTTGGATCTGGCTTTGAGTTGGAAATAAAATATTTTCCCGAAAACAACATTGATCTCGTCCGTCTCTACGATTAAATTTATTATTGTAATTATTTTTTAAAAATCAAGATTATTATAATATCATAAATCATAATTATCATTTCTTACTAAAATTGAAGTTTAAAAGAAATTGTATAACCTGTTATGGTTTCATCATTCCTAATAATCAATTATTGACTTATAAAATTAAAATTAAATGTCAAAAATAATTATGTATCCTGATTGGGTATAATAAAATTTGTTTAACAACTCTACAAAATTAAAAACGATCAAATTGTGGGTTCTTCCGGATGCAAATTGTGCTTCTCTCTACTATTGTGAACACTTAAAATTCACATCATTAATTTATTCACATTATCATCTTATACATGTGACATTTAAAAATAGGCAATAATATAGAAATACGAAACACCCTTGATCTGCTCATATATGCAACATTTGATGCTAGACAACAGACATATTTCCATTGTTCCCTCAGAACCACTTGTCCATGACAACACCATCAAACTAAAACAATATGTTTCCTCATCATGAAAATTTCATACCAAACCCCTTTTCACAATTATCAATAATGATAGCTTTCATCAAAAATCTCAGGAAACTGCAACCTAATCTCCATGTCACGTGCCAACATATCCTCAACAAATGTATCTGAGGCAGATTCACCAGTCCCACAAAAACTCTTTTCAACACAATTCTCACTAACAACATTCCCATCTTCTTGCAAGGCAACACCATCACCACTCATCTCCACGTTCTTGCACTCCAAAATGTATCCCTCGTTGCGCAGAAACGGAGAAGAGGCGGACCCCATCTGAGCCCGGGAGACCTCACACGAGCCTGATGATCCACACCCAAAACGCGTGACAGAGGAGGAGGCCTCATTGAACATACGTGGCTGCAAATTCTCTTGACTAAACACGTCGTAGCTGGTGAAGTGGTCGATCTTTTGAGCCTCGTTTCCTTGGATCCAACGTCCCGTTTGGGTCTGCAGAAAAGGGTTCCTGTTTCTAGTGATGGGGGAGCCACTGATCCTCCCATACTCACTAAACAGCTGTGAGAAAGGCTTGTGTGTGATGGGATCAATCCCCATTTTTGTTAGCTTCTTCTTCAGCTTTGTGTTCCAATAATTCTTCACGTCGTTGTCTGTTCTCCCTGGCAGCCGCCTGGCTATCAGAGACCACCTAAACATATCAAACAACACATAAACCTTAAAAAATAACTGATTATGTCTGAATCTTGATGGACTAAAACCAACACTCAGAAACAAAACAAAACAAAATATGCTTCATTACAACTGAATTGATAATAACAATGTGTTCTAGCATATCTAAACTTAAAATTACTGAAGCAGTGAGATAATAAGATCGTTAATTCAAACAAGAAACAAGCAATTGAAAAAAAAAAACATTGTAAAAAAATTGGTCAATTGCTTCTAAAATCATGAATTTTGCCCAAAGTTTATTTTTTCTCCAATGAACTTTAATTTGTAAAGCTAATATAACATCACATATGTATTGTAAGAATAGAAGGTTTTGGACATATTGATACAACACTTTAGAATTTAATATGGCCAAATTTCCGTTTTAAGAAAAAAAAATTGCAAGTTTGTGGAGAAAACAAATTATGGGCAAAATTCATGATTTTTGAAGCCATTATTAACTCTATAAATCTACCTGCTGCCAATGGTTTTGTGCATTTCAAGAATGCACTCTTCTTCCTCCGGTGTGAAGCCGTCGTGTTTGAGGTCGGGGCGCAGGTAGTTAGTCCATCTAAGTCTGCAGCTCTTGCCACATCTGTTTAGGCCTAAATACAAACATCATCAAAAAGAATAACGAGAAAACATGAGGTTGTGCAAGAAAAAGGGGAGATGTGTACCTGCTTTCTGAGGGACTAGGGTCCAGTTGCCAATGCCGTGGCTGGCGACGTAGGCGAGGATCTTGGCGTCTTCCTCAGGGGTCCACGGCCCTCGTTTGACGTTGGCTTTGTCGCAGCAGGGGGGCCTCCCCATCTGTGCTGTGTGTGTGTTCTTGGCCTGCACCTTGCAAAGTTCAGAGCGATGATGTGAATTTCACGGTTTCAAGATTGATTTTTTCCAAGGGAATAATAAGAATATATTTAACGAGGTGGAGAAGCATGAACTGCATGAAACTGTCTCCAATTAACAACAATTGCATGAGCTTTGTCGATGAAAAAGAGTACTGTTTGACATGATATGAAAAATTAAGCATGCAATCCCACCTTCTCTCTCTCTCTCTCCTTGTGTGTGTGACTATATCTGAATATTGGGAATAACTTCAATCTAGTTTCCATCATATTGAGTCACAGATTCTGGAGTTAATTTTGCATGTGAGAATTTTCTATTTCAAATTGTGTTTCTTCCCCTAAATTTTTTCTTCCAATCAATTGAATTTATTGCCAGAAACTCAATTGACTTAATGATAGTTTTAGCCTAGACTTCAATTAATATATTATTCAAGCATCATAAATTGATTTAATGACAAGTTTGATCCGTAAATGATTTTCGACGACAGAAAAAGTAATATATAACATTCCTACCTTAATAAATTTAATGACATGGAAAATTGATTCATCAAAAAGATGATGCTTTTTGTAAACATGAAATATCTCAATTGTTCATGTCATTAAATTTATATAGGTAGAATGTTATATAAAACTGGCTACCGACTGAATTTTACGACATCGAAAATCACTAACAGTCAATATTATGACTATATCAATGTTTCAAAGATTAAATAATATATAAATTAAAATTCAGACTGGAATTGTCAATAAGTCAAAATTGTCCTATTATTTCATTGGCAATCTCACCACTTCTTGAGGCAAGAATAAGGCATAATCCAAAAACTCAAGGCACAAGTTCAATCATATTTTTCTCAACTTATGGATGATAAAATTTGCTCAAAAGTTTGATTGTAATCCTTCATCTACATTTCTAGTACAATAGCTTCTTTCTAATGTATACAAATTGCAAGCTTCTTCAAATTTCTGTCCCAAAATCTGCCCAAGAAACCCTTTCTTACTAAGAGGAGCAGACCTTGCAGCTCTTCCGGCAATAACCGGCTGCATCCTCAGATCCGACCATGTACAGCGGGTTCTTCTTGCACTCCCCTTGGAGAGCCCACGCCGCACAGTTAGGATCCTCATCGACACAATCAGTCTTTGGTCTGGGCAGTGCAGCATCGAAAGACCGGACGTGGATCCACTTGGTTGCAGACCATTTCTCGCCTTCAATGACAGGGCAGCTCCCGTGCAAGCTCATGTTGTCGGTGGTGGCGTTCGGGTGAAGGCTGAAGAACAGTAGCGCATCGCCTTTCCTTGGTTTCACTGCCCAAAGGAGCAAACAAGAAACAGAGTTAAACAAACTTGAATCGCATTTTTCACATCTATGGGCTATACGTACATACCCCGGTGCATCCACCATAATTATGATTAATAAAATCCGAATTGGGGATTACTAAACCCAAAGTAGGGATTAATAAACCCTAATGGAGATTTAATTAGGCGGATGTACACAAGTTCTTGCATTAACCAGTTAACCTATCCACAGAGCGACGTCGTTTTACATTTGAGTGCAGATAAAGGAGAAAAACTCAATGACTGCTGAAGTGCGAATGAAAAAAAAAATATAGTTTTATATTTAGTTTTTCATATCAAGTAGCACGATTATATTCACCGGCAAGAATGTATATTCCAATAATTTTTCAAATGATGAGGTCAATGTTTACGAGTTTACCTGCGTAGCCTTGCTTGGCGCAATCAGACAAGTCATCGCCCTTTTGCTGTATATCTTTAATCTGCATTTACAGTAGAAATTAGAGAGTTTAAGAGCCTATATAAATAGAGAGAAAAACAGAGAAGCAGCAAGTTCTAGAAATATTACTAACTTCCGAATGAGGAAAAATTGTTTCTCCGCCTTTCGCCACATCAGATAAATACATGAGCACCGTAGCGACTCGGTGACCACCCAACTCTAGATTAGCCTTGTCACGAAAAAAATCAAAATGTGGCTCGTACTTTTGGCCATGCTCATAATGCAAAATCTGCATAGCCTCCCCATTTTCTACATAACAGATTTTTGATAGCAAAAATTAAGCCCTAACTGAATGAAGAGATACAAAAAGTATAATAAAGAAGCTGTTAAACAACATTACCTACAGGGAGGAAAGTCCATGCAGCAATTTTCTCCTCGACACCGGCTATTATTGCATCCTTCATGAAACATGGGTCCACAGGCATCATTGGAGATATTAAAGACTACGTTATGCTCAAATGAGAGCTTACATTTCGTCTTCCAACAGTCAAAAAGTGGATTTTCTAAATATAAGAAACTCTAAAGTATTTTATGCTCGAATCAGAGCATTTATGCCACATGAGGACATCTTTTACATCTGACTTAAGTTGAATCAAGGATAAGAAAAAGCACGAATTTCATCATATCATGAATACATATATTGTGAAAGCAGAAAATGAATCGGTATATATAGATCCAAAAGTCCAAAAATGTATAAGGACACTGCCTATCACTTATCAGTGTTAGGAATAGCAAGAATTGCACCATTCAAGAAGATTTCAGCACTAAGATTTTGCATTGATTAAGCTACTGGTTCCGGACTTAAGCTATAAGCTCCCAAAACAGCTCATAAGCTGTTTTAAGCAAAAACAGCTTATAAGCTGTTTTGGGAGCTTATAAGCTCAGCCAAACACCCTCTTAATACATCGAGAAATTGCACCCCACTCCGTTTCAAAACAGTTCCAAAGACGAGAGGGGAGAGGTTTTCACGCAACAAGTCTCCAAAATATCCATTGCCTGTCTAAGATCATAAAGCATACTAGACAACAAATGTAGTACAGAAATGCCGAGTTCATATAAATCTTAACATGTCACAATATTTTATAAATGCAATGCTAATCTCTCATCTAAAGCACTGAAAGCAAACACAATGATAACAAAGTGATAAAATGTTAACATTTTCATGATCTAGTATTCAATATTTGATTAAGTTGTTCAAGAATTCATCGACATTTTCTTGAATTGAGTCCAATCAATTATCGATTTCACTAACCTGGCCCTTTTTCAAGAACATGCCCGAACTCGTCCGAACCTCACTCTCTATACTCTTGCCAGAATCCTTGTCAGCTACCATAGATTTCTCCAGCTTATCTTTAGCCTACTCACAAAATTCCACCAATCAACAGCCATCCCATCAAAATTTGCTCCCACAAAGATTAACTAAACAATGGCAGAATGCAATAAAACAAGAAAAATAGAGTCATTTAAATGACACAAAGCTTTTAATATTTAAACAAATTTCATTCTTAAATATATCTTTAAGCGTCAATGTCAAACAGGAAAAGGGAAAATGGGCTAACCAGATTAATGAAATGATCACACTCCTCATCAGTCAAAAACCCTCTGTACAAAAAAGCCCTGTAAAAAGTACAAATTAACACCAAATCCCATATCAACAATAATCAAAGAAAATAATCAAACACACAAATGAACCCAGAAATTCATATTAAATCACATGCATTAAAAATAGAACCTGGGGCTCCACGAGATTTGGGTGACCCGGGTCGGATCAAACGCCGCCGAAGAAACACCAGTTGTCATTTTTAACAATGACTCTTTTCTGATTATAAATCAATCGCAAAAGATGGGGGAGAAGATAAACAGAACAAAAAAAGAAGCGAAATCAGCCATGAGATAGATGAACATACCCATGAGATACACTGTAGTCTAGAGATAGATGAACATACCCATGAGAGGATTGAACGAGAAAACACAGAGAAATTAATAAAAAAAATATTGGGTCCATCAAAGCTTGAATCTTTTCTCTTATTTTCTGAAATTTGTCAGTATATTGGGGGAATTAGGCAAAATTTTGGTGGGGTTTTATAAATAATTGATGGAGCTGAAATTCAACAAAGGGACATGGACTGGGTTTCAGTTTTCCACAATGCTGCAGTGGTATTTATTCGCCGTTAAATGCAATTCAAGAATTCTTACAAAGGGATCCGCCCACTGGATTTCGTACCAAGTTACGCTTTTAGTCTGTCTCGAAATTTCTATATTTATACCTCTAACTGCTAAAACAAAGAACATAATGTTTCAATTAATAATAAAGGCTAATTGATTGTAAATTTATAAATTTTTAGTGAAAATTATGAATTTTCTGATAATTTATACAATTGGTGAATAAATATATGAATTTTAAAAAAATAAGGAATTCTATATATTGAGATGTGATAATTATGCGGTTAGTGTTAAAAAAAATGAAAGTTAACATTTTCTGTAGACAGAATTAAACGAAATTAAATAAATATTTTTTGTGGGGTAGAGAATAAAGTTGTATGTTTATATATGTTTCAACAAAATATATTAGGATTGTTTTCATAGTGATAAATAGATGTTTTAACAACATTATATGATATTTTTACCACAAACATATATATCATATTTTAATGATTAGTAATTGGTGCAAATACGTAAGTATAACTTTGGATTTGCACAAATGATTTCGTTGTGGAGCGAACCATTTTGTGGCCCAAAATAATCGATTCAAATATCATAACACTTCCCAGGTGGAATGGACTCGATATTTTCTATCAAATTGAAAATTTCACGACAAGAAACAAATTTTATTCAGACTCCCTAGTACGATACGAGATTACAAGTTCACAACACAGAGACAGATACAATATATATTTTTAACCCGAAGATATAAGTGCTACAACACTTCAATTTTATTACCATGATCAATCACGATTTTATTTCACGAGCTACTTCGACAGACCGGTTCACTCCTTAACGTGAAGAACCGGTTCAAGGACTATAGGAGCAATGCTCGGATCATTAACAATGACGTCGAGATCCTCCTCCCTCCCTCCCAGATAAGTTCGAAGGAACGCGACGACAGCGCCGCCCACGGCCTTCCTCATAAGACCTCTGGAACCGGCGTCCCCACTCGCGGCGAAGAAGGTTCTCAGAAAATCCAGGAGTCCGACATTGTCGTCCATCATAAAGAGAATATAGAAGAAAGAAGAAGCTGCTAGAAGCAAGAAGAAGAAGATAATACGCGCATGATGGAAGAGGATGGGTCTGCATGTGCATGCTGTGTTTGTTGGCTAACGGTTTCTGTTTCAACCGCTAGCTTTCTGCTTTCATTCTGTTTTAGTTTGTTAGTTTGTTTTGTATATTTTCATTTCATATCTTCACTTCGCATCTATAAATAGATGCTGCATACCGAGTGTAAGATTGATTGAATATCCTCAATAAACAAAAGTTCACTTTCTATACAAATTTCTTCTTATCGAATTTTACATGGTATCGAGGCGATAGAATTCGATCCTTATATTTCAAAATGGTGAAAACCGGAAGAGTAGGTTGGAGTGAGCTTGTTGAGGAAGAAGAAGGATTCAATGATGAAGAAGAGATGACAAATGGAAGCAGAGATATCAGACGACAGCAAGGTAGTGCAGATCCAGATTTGGATCGCAACAAACAAATTGAAGAAGCGTTGCAGATGCACAACGCAGATCACCCAGGGATGCAGCTTGTTCATGCGCAGCTAAATGGAAGCAATTTTCTGAATTGGAGCCGATCAATTAGAAGAGCTCTAGGTGCGAAAAGTAAACTGGAAATACTAGACGGCAGTCTACCCAAGCCAAATATTGAATCACCATATTACAAAGCCTGGATGAAGGTTGATTACATGATCTCGTCGTGGATCATCAATTCCATTTCAAAGGAATTAGTGGATGCGTTCATCCACATCGACTCTACGAAGAAACTGTGGGAGGCATTGAACCAAAGATTTGGGAGGAGCAATGGGCCAAAAATTGCTAGACTACAAAGGGAGATAACTGGATTTCAACAAGGTAATCAAAGTGTTCTCGTATATTTCAACAAACTCATGGCAATGTGGAGTGAGTTAGATATGATTCTACCACCGTTAATTTGTAATTGCGATGCTCGAAGTTCAGCAGTGGAAAGAGAGGAAAATCAAAGACTTATGCAGTTTTTGAATGGGCTAAATGATAGCTATGAACAATCCAGGAATCAAATATTGTTTCTCGATCCTTTACCAAATGTTGACAAGGCTTATTCGCTGGTACTCCAAGTAGAAGATCAAAAGCTATCAAGTGATAACTTTACTGAAGCAAGTAGTGCTGTGGCTATGCATATTGATGACTGACAAAGTGATAGAAGCGGCGATCGAGGAGGTAGGCAGTATAATTTCAAAACGAGAAGAAGTAGAGAAGAAAAAGCAATGCCTCTTGTAATCACCGTAAGAAGAGACAGACATGAAGAAAGGGAATGCTTCAAAATTCATGGGTTTCCGAATGGTACACGGTTAAAGGAAGCAAGAGGAAAGTTAAGAGTTAACTTTGCGGAAAATTTGAGCAGTAGCAGTAAGCATGAAAAGGATGTTGCAGCTGGAGAAAATAATGCTGATATTGGGAAGATTGTCCAAGATGAGATGGTAAAGTGTATGGGACGTTGGATGAATAAAGGTGATAGCATAATACATCAAAACTTCAATGCAAATATGGTTCAAAACAAGTTGAGTGATCTGGATGAGTATCAAGGGCATTACGCGTTCAGTATTCTCAAAGGAATGGAGAGAGATCAATGGATTATTGACTCGGGAGCAAGTACACACATATGCTGCAATCCAATGTTGATGAAATCGAAGATTAAAATGGATATACCGCAAGATATACATCTGCCGGATGGGAGTATCAAAAGAGTATTATTCAAAGGAAGCGTTGAAGTCAATGAGGAGATCACTCTCCAAGAGGTATTACTAGCCCCATACTTTACACATAACCTAATTTCAGTTGCTCAATTGGTAAAGGACAGCGATGTGCGGATATCATTTCTTCAAACACACTGCATGATTCAAAGTTCAAAGTCAGACCATATTTTGGGAATTGGAGAGGTGCAGAAATCATATGTTATTGGAAATAAGACAAGATGCAATGCGGTGAATCTTGGTTCTGTGAAGATTGAGGAGTGGCACATAAAGCTTGGTCATCCATCCATCAAAACCATGAATCAAATATCATTCCTCAAAGGAAAGGACGATCGCAGTAGAAAAGCTAAAGGAATGTGAGTATGCAAAAATCTAAGCAAGCTCGATTGCCTTTCCCTATTTTGCATAGACGTACCACTTCATTATTTGAGCTAGTACATATGGATGTTTGGGGACCGTACAATGCCGAATGCTTAGATAATGTTAGATTCATGCTTACTATCGTAGAAGATCATAGCCGAGTAACATGGACATATTTGATTAGCTCGAAGGAGCAAGTATTTACTGTGATTAAACAGTTTATCAAGATGATTAAAACTCAATTTGGAAAAATCATCAAAACCTTGAGAACGGATAATGGATCCGAGTTCATTAACAAAGCTGTGGGAAATTTATTAGTTGAATATGGCATTGTACATCAAAGATCTTGTGTCTATACTCCTCAAAAAAGCGGCATTGTAGAAAGAAGACATAGGAGTTTACTACAAATTGCTAGAGCTTTGATGTTTGAAAGTAATGCTCGCATAAACTCGGTCTTACTCTCTATTAGCTGCAACTTGGCTTCTAAATAGGCTGCCTAGTCAAGTCCTTAATTGGAAATGTCCGTACTCGTTGCTCTTTGGAAAAGAACCTTGTTTGGATGATGTGTATCCATTTGGTTGTCTTGCATTTCTGCAAATGCAATTCCAAATAAACCGAAGTTCGACGGTAGAAGTATTAAGAGTATTTTTCGGGTTATACTCTTCTCATAAAGGATACTTGCTATTTGATATGGAGAATTCCCAAGTATTTGTGGTCGAGATGTGAAGTTTATTCCTCATGTTTATCCTTTTAAACCAACAAAATCTTTGGGTACACAAGACACCACTGATGTATATGAGTTTCCAGTTGGAAATGCATTACCTAAATATGATTTTCCAGTTGATAGTGAACTGCCTATATTACCTGTTTCTTCTCAGCCATCATCATCCATGGCCCGAGAAATCGCCTCGGATGACAACACATTTCACCGCCAGTGTTGTTAGGAGAAGTACAAGAAAGACACTGACCTCCTACATGGATTAATGATTTTGTGATCGATCATCGATTTTCCGGCATCAAAGGATCGACTATCGGGTGTTGAACAATCCGCAGATCGATGTGAGTATCTCGCTTGCTTTACTTCTCAATATCTGCTTTTCTTGCTCGAATTGCTAACATTCACGAGCCACAATCGTATAGAGAAGCTAGCATGTCTGCAGACCGGAGAGGCTATGGATACGAAATAAATGCTCTTGAAACTAACAATACCGGAGGGTTCTTGAATTACCGAAGGAAAAGAGCAATTGGGTGTAAATGGGTATACAAAGTGAAAATGCATGCAGATGGCACAGTGGAACGACTTAAAGCTAGACTTGTAGCTAAAGGATACAATCAAGAATATGGTGTTGATTACACCGAGGTATTCTCACCTGTGGCGAAATTGGTTACCGTAAGATTCTTAATAGCTGTTGCAACTATGTCGAATTGGTCAATACACCAAGTGGATGTAAATAATGCATTCCTTCATGGTTTCTTACACGATGATATATATATGCATCCTCCACAGGGTTATGCTCGAGCAAAGCCAGGTCAAGTTTGCAAATTGGTTCGCAGCTTGTATGGATTAAAGCAAGCATCACGGGAGTGGAATTCTGAATTCTGCGCGCAGCTTTGCAAATTTGGATTCACTCAATCTTCGTATGACCATTGCTTATTCACAAAGGGTACAGGATCTAACTTTGTGTGTTTACTTGTATATGTCGATGACATACTTATCACTGGAAATGACGAGGCTGGAATAAAAGAGGTTAAACATAAACTCAATGCTGCATTCACAATTAAGGATTTGGGTGCTGCTCGTTATTTTCTAGGTATGGAAATTGTGCGTGGATCCTCTGGAACTTCTCTCAACCAAAGGAAGTACATACTTGATCTTATTGACTCCATGGGACTGCTTGATTGTCGCTCGGTCAGCACTCATTTTCCCTCGGGTGTTAGTTTATCCAGCGATGGGTCTGATCCTATGGACAATCCAGATAAATTTCGAAAGCTGATAGGTAAGCTTCTCTATTTGAATCTGACACGTCCCGATATCAGCCACGCAGCTCAGCAACTTAGTCAGTTTGTATCTAACCCTTGCAAGCATCATTGGGATGCAGCAATACACGTTTTAAAATACCTCATAGGATGTCCTTCTCTTGGACTTTTCTTCCCTGCTCAAGGATCATTCAAGCTCAAAGGTTATTGTGATGCAGATTGGGCTTCATGTTCAGATTCTCGAAGATCTTTGACAGGGTATTGCGTGTTCCTTGGAGATTGCCTTATTTCTTGGCGATGCAAAAAGCAGACTACAGTTTCGGTTTCTTCCGCCGAAGCCGAATATCGTGCACTTAGCTCTACAGCTCGTGAGATACTTTGGCTTTCATACATGTGTGACAATTTTGGTATCAGTATACCTCGTCCTATACCTCTTCTGTGTGACAATCAGGGCGTGATACATATTACAAAGAACCAAGTTTTTCATGAAAGGACAAAGCATCTTGACATTGATTGTCACTTTATACGGATCAATTTAAAGTCGGGTTTTGAACCCTTTGACGTTCAACTCATCAACAACTTGCGGATATTTTTACCAAAGTTACATCAGGTCCTCAGTTTCGTAGTCTTTTGTCCAAGCTTGGATTAATTGACATTCATGCCAAGCTTGACGGGGTAAAGAGAATATAGAAGAAAGAAGAAATTTGCTAGAAGCGAAGAAGAAGATAATCGCGCATGATGGAAGAGGATGGGTCTGCATGTGCATGCTGTGTTTGTTGGCTAACGGTTTCTGTTTCAACCGTCTAGCTTTCTGTTTTCATTTCTGTTTTAGTTTGTTAGTTTGTTTTGTATATTTTTCATTTCATATCTTCACTTCGCATCTATAAATAGATGCTGCATACCAGAGTGTAAGATTGATTGAATATCCCCTCAATAAACAAAAGTTCACTTTCTATACAAATTTCTTCTTATCGAATTTTACAATCATGTCGAAATGTCCGAACTCCTTGGCAAGAAAATAACAACTTGGCGGTTTGGACTCGTTGAAAAACTCCGCGTGGTTCACCCCATCCGCAGCGCACGGCTTGATAAGCCCCTTGTATTGGTTACCCAATCCGGAGCCGACCACGGCCACCGGGATGGACATGTCGAAGCATCGTGGAATGTAGCCGAGGATTTTAGGGTCGGGTCGATTCGATGGGGATATGCCCTCCACCGGGTCAATTCCAACTACTGCCTTGAACTTCTGGGGTGGGGAGTCTCGCACTGTCCACGGTGCTGTTTTTCTCTTATGATGAATTTTATTTTCGGCTTCCCCTACCGCCAGGGCAAAAGCGACCTTGCCACCCCTACTGTGGCCCGACACAACGAGGTTGTTCTCGACATCGGGATGAATGTTGTTGTAGTTGCTCTTCTCGAGGGCGGCGAGTAGGCCTGACGATAGCCATTCTACCACACCATTTGCTCTAACAATTTCCTCGGAAATGGAAATGTCCCAAAGCAGTGAGTAGAACTACACAAATAAAAAGAAAGTGTTGAGAGGTGAGTGTAGTACACTTACATGTTCTATGGAATTTCTCGTATTACAAAAATGTGTACCTGAGGTGCGACGACTATGTAGCCGTGAGAGGCAATGTGGTCGAAGATGGTGGAGTACCACTGATTGGTCATCTTCCAGCCATGGCAGAAGAGCAAGACAGGGTAGACGCCCTTCGTTGTTGGGGTTACGATGAACACGTCGACGGGTAGCGACGCTTTTACATTTTTGTCCTTGGAAGCCTTCACCGTGATATGAGCTGCGCCGTACATCCCCTGCTCGAAAACATCAGTTGATGCAGCGTCCTTTACACTAATTTTGGCCTCCAACGTTGCCTCCGCCATTTCTTTTCTTTTTCTTGTGATTTGGTTATTCTTTTAGGGTGTGTGCGTCAGTCATTGCAATGTCTCCTCTTTTTATAGGCGAACTTGGCTCGGAAACTTTACAAACTCTTTCCATCCACCAATAGTTTATATTATTTTTTATGGCATAGATTTTAATAAATTATAGTTAGTATAAAGTGAATTGAGAATTAAAGTTTAGTAATCTCAATTAGAATTTATTAATCCACCATTAGGACTTATCAACTATAATTGGATGTGGTCCTCATACGTCTTCACAAGACATCACATCATTTTGTTGTTGATTACTTGATGGGTAGGATCAATATAATCAACTATTTGATTGGTGAATATTTTGTTATAAGTAATATATATCTAGTCAATTAGGTTTTACCGATGACGAAGCATAACTTGTTAGTAAGATGTTGTCCTCTAATCAATAGATTGGGGATTCGAGTCAACTAGAGGGTTAGTATGTGAGTGTACTTTTTTTCTTTAGTAATAAACTTTGAAAGAAAGTTAATGTTAATTAGGTTTTACTAAAATTTAAAACATAAAGATAAGGTATATTAAAAGAAGCTAAATGCTAAAGAAAACATGTTATGTTTAAACATTAAAAAAACATTGTTCCATGGGAAGTTTTTCCGTGTTTATACACCTAAGTGAGCCATGAGCGTGTGGATACCTCAACGAGATATGATATGATTTAAATAAGATAAATATCAGTTTGTGTTTCAACATCTTATGATTTTCATTTAATATCTCAACATAAGCATATTGTTGTTTTAGTATCTAATGTTTCATAAAATTTCTATTAATGTCACAACTATCGATTTTCGTACAAACACTTATGCGACTGTCGAAATTTCATGTTGGACTCCATATCAATATAAAGATGAAAATAAAACGTGGAAAAACTCCTCCAAATGACATCTTTTCATTTTTTTTCGATGTCAATATAAGAGAATAAATGAAATAACGTCGCTTTGGAGGAGTTTTTCTATGTTTTATTTATTTATTTATTTATTTATTTTACTGACATGGAGTCCAACAAGATTCCAACAGACACGTAAGCGTTTGTATGCCAAAATTGATCGTCAGGAAATTAATAGAAATTTTTGAAACATAAAGGACCAAGACAACAATATATTTACGTTGGAATATTAAGTGAAAATCGTAAAACGTGAAGATATAAATTAATATTTACCCTTTAAATAATTATTTATCAAACACAAGTGCTTGCGAATGTTTTCTTTCCGGCCCTAAATAATAATATTCTTATCTTCATATATGTATGAAGTATATATCTTTACCCATTTCTAATATAAATGTCACTGGTTTTCATTTTCATGTGTAATAATCATCCAACATATCCGACAAACTTAGACAAAGATGTATCTATTTTAAATGAATTCAAAGGAAATTCGAAGCTACTGGGTAATACAAATCCATGTGTAATAACATGTAAACCACATCATGTCTATTAGCCTGCAAACCACACTACGTTCTTGTGCTATAGCTTACAAACCATACATGACGAATAAACCGTATTTAAAAAATCAAATATAACATACTCAAATTTATAAAATCATGAATGAATTACTAACCCCTAACCTTTTGATAACAGAAAATTCACTTTAATATTAGGCCGTTTTCTTTTGTTTCTTCCTAATCAATATTACTCTAATTCAGAAACTCCTGACTCTTGCAATTATGTGTGAAACAAATTAAATATGGACTCATTTTTCTCTTAGCCATTCTAATTCTCTATAATATTTTCGGATACATTTTATATTGATTATATAATAATGCAAATTATAAATTTAGAATACAATTGAAAAATATAAATATAATTTAAAATATTACAAACCATCTTGCACCACGTAGCTGCACGACCAACAATAGTCCGCAAAACTACCATAAGTACGAATGTCGTGTTCCTTTTAAAGATGGACCAATCCATTAAATACCATATCTAACCCTCACGACATGTCAAATAAAATAAAATAAAATAAATAATTGTAACTCTTGGAATAATTACATACGAGTCTCTATCCATAATTTTGGATATTTTTCCTCTTAGACATTATACGATACTTTTCCTGGTATGTCTTCCTATTTGTTAAACATATGCCTTTTTTAATTTATGGAAAATTTACGATCGTTATTTTTGATGCTGAATAAAATTATATGTAATGATAGTTACCAATCATTAATGCACATACATATAATATTTAATAATATGTAATGATAGTTATAAATCATTAATGCATATACATTTAATTTTTAGTAATTCAAATTATTGTAATAATTAAATCAGGTGGATAATTCGGTTGTGTTCTTTATTACATGAAAGTACGATAGCTCTATACAATCTAACTAGAATATGACTAAAAAATTGAACATCCACAATCCTTAATGATAATTAAGAGGCTAATTAAGATCTATTAAATTTTAATTCAATCCTGATTATCAAATAATTAGAATGGCTGGTACGGCAATCCGCACCACATATATTGACTGTGGTGCCGATAAATTTTACTCACATAAACACTTCTTTATATATATATATATATATATATATATATATATATATATATATATAGGAGGTTAACGTGAGAACCAATTTTATTGTGAGCGTGAGGCAAAAAATGATGAATTCGCGGTGAAAGTTGATGAATCCATTGTGAAGTTCTTGAATCCAAAAATAGAATTTTCGTCCCTCATGGGATTCGAACCGGGTGAAAAATTCGAATTTTGAATTCGATAACTTTCTCAATGGATTCATCAACTTCATAACAATCATTTGGTTCTTAGTTTTAGGATAAAATGGTTCTCATTCAAACCAGAGAGAGAGAGAGAGAGAGGATCAAATAGTACCCAAGTCCCGTATAGTATGTAGACTCAATCTCATCCACTCATCTAATAGATCCTATGGTCCGATTTTTCGGATTTTTAAGCTAAATTTCGCTAATTTTTGCTTCATTAAGGGTAGATTAGTAATTTGATTTGTTATGTGATTTGAAAATAAACCATGCATATAGTTGAGCTGAATAATGCATTCAAATGAGCAGAAAAATCATTCACTTGAACACAAACATGCATCGAGTTTCAATTTTAATGCATCTTTGTAATCGCCCAAAGCATTGCTCGCACAAGCATCCAGCGCCCAGCGCCCACCAGCCCGCTTGCACGCGCACCATCGCCCGCTCGCGCACAACCAGCGCCACCAACGCCGCTTCGCCGCACGCAGTCGGTTGGGTGCGATGCAATATTATATTGTTTTAAATGCATTATTTAGTTGTTTTAAATGCGGTGACATGTTATTTCATATGTATTATTTATGTTTTGTTGTGGCTCTTCCCAAACCTAGCGCCGATCGCGCACCCAACGCCCTATCCGGTCGGGCCCATCCAATCCTACCCGGCATCGGCGTGCACCCGTCCTACCTAACGTCGGCGCGCACAACGCGCACCCAACACCGGTTGTGTGCGATGCGTTGTTATGTTATTTTGAATGCGTTGTTATGTTATTTTGAATGCGTTGTTATGTTATTCTCTATGCATTATCGTGTTTTATGGTGCCTCTCGCCAAACTCGGTAGCCATGGAGACCCCAACGCGCGGACTCCTACCAGCGCCCATTGGTGCCTTTTTTGCCCCGGCGAAAAATGGGTTGCCACGTGTCAAATTTTGAATGCGTCACGTGTACAAAATATATGGTCTAGATTGAGTCTACATCTTATCACGGGGATAGATGCTACGGGGAACCTATATATATATATATATATATATATATACTATATATATATATATATATATATACTAAATATACTATTTTAACCTTATAGTCTCTAAATTAAATTCCTCAAAAATAATAATTCCATCACTGTAGCCCCAGAAATATGAAGAAATAAAATTACGCTGTCAGATTCTTGAAAATTTGGATGTTGTGCTCAACCCATCCTATTTGTGTCATATTAGAGTTTTTGGTGTATTAATTAATTAATTGAGGTATGGGTTCAAGATAATCATTGGATAGAAAAGTAAGGAAAAAAGAAACGGATTGCCTTAATTCCATAGTTTTTTTTCCAATTAAACACAGAAATTTAAAAAATACGTCACGGTAGATTCGAATATGAAATATTTGATCTCAGATATTGACCAATCTACCACTAAACCAGCACACGCACGTTCCATGGCTTCTTTTAATGTTTTTATATATGCACGCCCAACAAGATGCAATTTGAAGATCATCTAATTTAGGTTCGACAAATTCATGCTGACTGCTGTCTGCTGCTAACATCTCATTCTTTCTTATCGTGATGATGTTGCTTTCGTTATTCTATGAGTTTCAACAGTAAGATTAATGGCGTTTTCATTTAAAAAAGTAGTTGGGGACTCTACCTATTGATTTTTTGTTAAGATTTATTTTGCTCAAGTCGTCAGCAGTTTTTTTTTATCCTTCTCCATATTTCTGGGAATGTAAGATTTTTATATAACAATTTATTTTTCTTTTATTGGGAGCTGTATTAATAATTTTTTTGAGGAAACTAAGTAAGAGAAATTAATTAAGTTTTTCTTCTTCAAATTTCCTACTTATAAATATGGTATGCGACTAATTTCTTTATTTTACCGTTCATCATTTCGGATGCGAACAAAATAATAAATTACTTGGAATAATAACACATGAGAAACGAGGACACATAAGTCCCATACGCGGCAAAGCAATATGAGCTGTGCCACAGGTTTACTAATTTTTTGGTACCACAAATTAACATTTCTATCTCCTTTCACTTTCAAAATTTGATGGAAGTTTTGGCGTCTTAATTACTTGCATGTGTCACATATTAGACTGCAGTGTGTTCTCTGTGTGTGTGTTAGCCTAGTGGTAGAGTGGTTAATCTTGCGCCAAAGGTCCGGGTTCGAGTCAATGTGTGATTGCACCTTTAAATTTCTGTATTAAATTGACCAAAAAAAGACTGCAGTGTGTTCTTGTAAATAGTAGAACAATTACGAGTACTAAAAAAAAAAGAATGCAATAAATGATCTAAAGAATTGGTAACTCAATTTTAAGATAAATCATTTATTTCGAGGGGATTTGTGAATATGGCTTCGCCATATGTCAATATAGCAATGATTTAGAGTGTGTTTGGCTAAACTTATTTTAAAGAGCTTATAAGATGTTTCAACAACTTATAAGACATAATGTTTCAAGAGTTTATAAGTTATCAAAGTATTTGGATAATTGAGCTTATAAGCTAAAGAAAGAATCGTGAGTTAGAGAGAGAAAATTATAGTTAGAGAGATAAAATTGACGAGAGGTGAAGTTGATAGTGTATATATAGAAAATAACTAACCATAGTAAGGTTATTTTGGTAGATTTATTGTTATTTATAAGTTTATGAAAAAATAAGTTGGAGTTGGACTACTTATTTTTATGGGAGCTTATAAGCTGTTGGAGCTTATTTTTACAGCTTATAAGTTGTTTAGAAATTTATTTTGCCAAACACTTTCCATGAACTTATAAGTTGAGCTTATAAGCTTAGCCAAACACCCTCTTAATCGGACATATGAGCATTTAATTTAGAGGAATGAGATTAAATAAAAAATATTTCCAAAAAATAGAAATAATATTTTTTATATGTACAATAGTATGACCATATTTTTTTATGATAATTATAGATCATGCAAAGAAAATGCTGCAAATTGGTCCATAATTGATCCAATAATTTTTTATTTAATCATCTCCCTATACTTTGTATCTCATATTATCAATATATATCACATAAATATTTTAAAACATAACTAATATAAAACAATAAACACAATGTGCTCACAATCTAAAGATATGAAAATATAATAAACGTGTAGGAAAATGACATACCCAGGTGGCCAGGTCCCTAGTGGCTAGTGGCATGAAGAGCCAAAATCACCCCACAAACTGCCATAATTATAATCATCGTGTTATTTTGAAGACGAACCTAAAAAAATGCTACTTTATTCTCAATTTATTGTATTCACATTCATAAAAACTGAAAAATAAAACAAGAGAAAATGGGACTTTTTTAGGAGTTAAGATAGAAAAGACCAAATAAAGATTATATATTTGTAATTTGCTAATGATACTCTACCGTTTTGGAAAGCTTCAACTTCAAATACTGAAAGCATCAAAGGAATTTTTTTTGTAATTTTCTTATGATACTCTATTGTGTATCGATATTTAAATGTTAAAAAAAGGTTAATTGACTGTAAATACATAAACTATAGTTAAACTCTGATTATTATCCAAATAAAAAATATTGATTGAAAAAGACAGGAATTATGTTTTGAGATTTGGTCTAAGTCCAAAGTTTGTTAGCTAATAACTCGATTTTCCAACGCTTGATGGATAATTCAAAAAATACCGTTGGAAATTAAGCTCTCTATGGTAGCTTTCTATTAGTACCCGTATTGTTGGGTTTTGATCGCCAGAAATGGTCGGAAAATAGCATGAAAGTTAAAGTCATGAAAACTTATATTTTTTTTCATGTGTCATGTACCATTAGAAATCTATCGTTTTGTAATAGTAGTTTCGGATTGACCATCAAACTCCGAATAATTGGGTCATTGGTTAGTGAACTTTTGACTTATGCCAAATTCCAAATTTTACAAAGTTCGGGTATATTGACCAATATTATTTATTTGATTAAAAACAAAAAATCAGCCATAGTTTTTTATTTTTACAGGCAATTAACTCATAAAATGAAGAAATTATAATCATGCCAGGTTGATCGAGTGCTTCTGATCCTTAGTAAACTAAAATATGATGATTCGACATGACCCTCATTTTACTCACTATAATCCCTATTTAAGACTTTTATAAAAATAATAGAAAACATAATATTTTAATCTTGTAGCTTCCTAATTTATTAGAGAATTACGCATTAGAAGAGAAAGAAAGAAAAATATCTATTCGTTTTGTATGTGTGTGTATATTGTTTGCATTTGCTGATTTAATATTGGAGGCTATAAAAGTAATATAGTAAATTATTTAAAATTTCTATTATAATTTTTAAATAAGTGATTATAGTAAATTAAATAGCAATTATGTAAATAATCACCTTTTAAAATATATTCATGCCGTATTAAGGGGAGACTTTCCAAATTGAAGTATGAAGAATTATTTTACCAATCTTGTACAGAAACACCGTCAATCTAATATATATCTAATTTTAATTTACATCGAATATAAATATCATTATATTTCGTGAGTTATTGTGCAAGATCGAAATGTGCACAATTGAGTTTTGTCCAATGTACAATGCACATCGGATAGCAATTGGAGTTTACTTAGTATGCACCTCCGATAATGGTTGCCGATTACACTAAGCATTAAAAAAAAGATGATAGTGAACTCATTTCCTTTTTTCATAGCCAACATTTAGGAATGGCAATGGGCGGATTACACTAAGCATCCGACTTTTTCTTGGGTCCGGAAAAAAGATGATAGTGAACTCATTTCCTTTTATTCAACAAAGAAATAGTAGCCAACATTACATACACAATATAATAACAATTATCAAATTTCTTGGATAATTGAGGCGTTATAAACTATAAGATAAAAACAACAAACAACTCGATCTCGATGGTGTAGTGACGAAAATCATTGATACATAATTGAGAGAATCGAAATGAAATTGAAGCAGTTTTGGAAGAATTTGAAAAAGGAAATTAAAGAGTTTTAAGTTGGGATTATGTATTTAATTATAATAAAAATAATATATATATATATATATATATATATAATAAATAACTAATGGATCTGGGCGGATGCGGATCTGGTCTCAAAAATAAATCTCGGATCCAATCCGAAATATGGGGTAGGATCCGGATCCGGATCCATCGGATCCAAATTTTGAGTCACGATCACGAAAAATGGATCTTTCGAGATCCATTGCCATCTCTACTAACATTATCATATAAGTTGTATGTTTGGATAATTGAAATAAGAAAGACTCGTGAGTTGAAAGACTAATTATTGATTATATATGAAAATAACGAACCCTAGTAAGGTTATTTTCGTAAATTCATTGTTATTTATAACTTTATGAAAAAATAAGTTGGGGTTGAACTACTTATTTTTAGGGAAACTTATAAGCTGTTGGAGGTTATTTTCACAGCTTATAAATTGTTAGGAACTTATTTTGCCAAACATTTTCATGAACTTATAAGCTTAGCCAAACACCCACTTAATCGGACATATGAGCATTTAATTTAGAGGAATGAGATTAAATAAAAAATATTTCCATAAAAAATAGAAATAATATTTTTATGTGTACAGTAGTGTTCGTATGACCATATTTTTTATGATAATTATAGATCGTGCAAATAAAATGCTGCAAATTGGTCCATAATTGATCCAATAAATTTTTATATTTAATCATCTCCCTATACTTTGTCTCATATTATCAATTTATATCACATAAATATTTTAAAAAATAACTAATATAAAACAATAAACACAATGTGCTCACAATAATTATAAAGATATGAAAATATAATAAACGTGTAGGAAAATGACATACCCAGGTGGCCAGGTCCCTAGTGGCTAGTGGCATGAAGAGCCAAAATCAACCCACAAACTGCCATAATTATAATCGTCGTGTTATTTTTTGAAGACGAACCTAAAAAAAATGCTACTTTAATCTCAATTTATTATATTCACATTCATAAAAACTGAAAAATAAAACACGAGAAAATGGGACTTTTTTAGGAGTTAAGATAGAAAAGACTAAATAAAGATTATATATTTGTAATTTGCTAATAATACTCTTACCGTTTTGGAAAGCTTCAACTTCAAATATTGAAAGCGTCAAAGGAATATTTTTGTAATTTGCTTATGATACTCTATTGTGTGTATCTATTTTTAAATGTAAAAAAAAAATTAATTGACTGTAAATACATAAACTATAGTTAAACTCTGATTATTAACCAAATAAAAAATATTGATTGAAAAATACAGGAATTATCTTTTGAGATTTGGTCTAAGTCCAAAGTTTGTTAGTTAATAACTCGATTGACCAACGCTCGATGGAGAATTTAAAAAATACTGTTGGAAAGCTCTCTATGGTAGCTTTCTATTAGTACCCGTATTGTTGGGTTTTGATCGCCGGAAATGGTTGGAAAATAGCATGAAAATTAATGTCATGAAAACTTATATCTTTTTTTCCATGTGTCATGTATCATTAGAAAGTTATCGTTTTATAATAGTAGTTTCGGATTGGCCATCAAACTCCGAACAATTGGGTCATTGGTTAGTGAACTTTTGACTTATTCTTCCGAATTCCAAATTTTACAAAGTTCGGATATATTGACCAAGATTATTTAATTGATTAAAAACAAAAATTCAGCCATATATAGTTTTTGTTTTTACAGGCAATTAAATCATAAAATGAAGAAATTATAATTATGCCAGGTTGATTGAGTGCTTCTAATCCTTAGTAAACTAGAATATGATGATTCGACATGACCCTCATTTTACTATAATCCCTACTTAAGAATTTTATAAAAATAATAGTAAATATAATATTTTAATCTTGTAGCTTCCTAATTTATTAGAGAATTACGCATTAGAAGAGAAAAGAAAAAAAAAGGATTTATTCGTTTTGTATGTGTGTGTATATTGTTTGCATTTGTTGATTTAATGTTGGAGGCTATAGAAATAATATAGCAAATTATTTAATATTTCTATTAATGTAATTTTTAAATAGGTGATTATAGTAAATTAAATAGGAATTATGTATAGAATCACCCTTTAAAATATATTCATGCCGTATTAAGGGTAAACTTTCCAGATTGAAGTAGGAAGAATTATTTTACCCATCTTGTATAGAAACACCATAATCTAATATATATCTAATTCTAATTTAAATCGAATATAAATATCATTGTATTTCGCAAGTTATTATGCAAGATCAAAATGTGCACAATTGAGTTTTGTCCAATGTACAATGTGCATCGAATAGCAATTGGAGTTTACCTAATATGCACCTCCGATAATGGTCGCCAATTACACTAACCATTCCTTAGATTATAAATCCTTCACTTCTACATTGCGAGACCTTAAGCAAGCATATTGAATAACTAACACACTGAATATTGTACTTCCAACTTCGTATTCTACATCAATGATGATGCAATTCACTTAGAATAATGAACACCATTGTATCACACGACAATGCTAAGATAGTATAAAAAATAAAATACGAGATTGAAATACTATCTCCGCCTCGCACCTCAGCAGCCCATAACTTTATGAGTTGCGATCCTCGAGTTCTCCCCAACATTCCCATCATTTCCGGCTAACGCTCTATACTTATCCTTCCTAGTAAAACTAGTGCACTCATACGACAAAGTTGCAGCAATCGCTCGCTGTATATAATTCGCCACATCATGGCTAGATTTCCCAGCTCCACATGTTAGATCATAAGGCAATTTATTCAAAAACGTGACCTCGTAAGCCGGACTCGGGTTCATGAAGAAGTAAAACGGGTCCATTCCTTTCCATCCACGTGCCGTCGTCCCATGAAACATGCTCATCCGGTTCGTCATAGCCACCGGCACCAGATCGTCGGTTAGCTCTGCAAAAAGGGAGGAAAATCTAAGCAAGAATGGCTCTCTGCACGTCGTCCCCTCCGGGCAAATTGCTAGGTCGCCTTCTTGGAGAAGTTTCTTGATCATGTCGGCATCCTTGACCCGGTCCCGGTTTAACCGGACGGTCTTGATCGGAGATATGATCTCAGAGAGACGAGAGAGCGAGTAGGTGACGGCCGGGATGGGTCGGCCGAGCGCTGTAGAGAGAAAAATGGGGTCCAGTAGAGTCCTATGGGAGCAAATGAAGAGCACTCCTGTCTGACCTAATGATTTTTGGGCACGTGGGGGCGGGGTCCCCTTGACAGTCACCCTCACTCCCAGTGCCCAAAAAGCGTAGTACACCACCGGCATCGGGAGGAGTGAGCCGGCAGCAATGCGCAAAACGGCGAGGATGAAGCCTATTGGGATCCACAAAACTATCACAAGCGCCATAATGGGACTCGGCTTTTGGACGAGGCGGCCGTCATGGAACACGACCGGCTTCAACAGCTTGTCGAGGCTAACCGGCCGGACCGGCTTGTGGCTCCTCGAAACCAAATAGCTTTCCTACAGGAACAATCAAGAAATCAAAATTAATCGAGGATATGATCAAATCACAAGCTGTCTTATTTTACAAATTCTACCCAACTCTTAAAATGTCATCATTACACTACCCCACGCAATTAAAACATCATCAATTTTTACACCAAAGCCTATTCCTATGCATACAATTCAACAAAATTAGTGCACCCGCGAGTCCAACGTTGGAAAGTCGTGTTAAATCCGCCGAATAAGATAAAAAAAAGTGAGCCAGAGTAGGGAGTGTAGAAAATCAAACCTTGCAAAGTCTCATGAAGTCAAAATCGGTCTTCCTATCTCCAATCCCAATTTCTGGCTGTTTAGCTGCAAACACTTTTTCAAGTGCACGAGCTTTATTCACCCCAACAAGAATTCCAGGGGTAGAAACAAGCCCAGTTGCTCTACCACCCATGGCACATATCTCAGTCCCAATCACCAAATCAGCCCCCAAATACTCCTTCAAAAAGGGCTCAACCATGACCCTCGGATTGGCCGTGAGCACGCATCTCCTCCCGCAGGAGGAGAACACGCGCCACGACTCCGGGTGGACGTCCCCGGAGTAGAACTTGGGCAGGACTGCACGTGCCACGCACTCGATATCTGAAACCCTAGCCCCGGCAAACGTTGCGAAGATCAGCACGCGTATGCCGGCCGATTCGGAGATGAAGTAGTAGAGCAACCCGGCTAAGGGAGAGGCTAACACCAAAAATAGAAGCCTCAACACACCTCCTAGCTCAAATGCGGCCACTGCAAAATAAGGAAACGAGCTCCGTCCGATCAGCAGCGTTCCGTCCATGTCGGCAACCACGGCGTGGTCTTCGCGGTGGTCGGATTCGCACTGGCCGATGTCGGGAAATCTTGCATCCATTGGAGTTTGCAATGTGTTTTGTATCTTTTTTTGGATATCGGATTTATGTTGCTATGTATATATATAGTAGGAAATGTAGGGAAAGTGGTGATGAATGTGGACAATTTTTCTTGTTTATGATGTGCGGAGATCTCTAAGAATTGTTTGGATTCTTGTTGAAACTATCGAAGTTTTTTAATGACGCTTTTACTCAGGTGATGTTGAGTGAGAATTTTAGGTTTCTGCATGGCATTTAAAATGGTTTAAATTCGTCTAGGACAAGAACTAATAAGCATGAATTTGTAGGTTGCACCTAACATAGTTGATCTCTGCGTGAAATGGGCTTATCATGTGATTAAATTTGTTGCTTAATCTCTTTGGTTTTTCATTGAATTAAACCAGCATGTATCGATTCATTGAATTAATGAACCAACCTCATTTTCATACAATCTATCTAACTAGCTAGATCACCGACAGTCTAATTTAGCTTCGAATTAGGCAAAAATTTACTATTCAAAAACATGCATGATTAATAGGGTCTTGTTGAGCATGTTAGGCAGTGACGGAGTCAGAAATTCCGTCACTATGTTCATAGGTTTGCGAGGAAGACTATTAAGAAATTCCGATGAGTCTCTACCAATTCATAGGAATTTCATATTCGGGCCATTTACTATCTTAGGAGAAAAAGTTTAGGAACATTGGTCGTTTTGCATTATATACTCTCTTTGTCCAATCCAAAAAGACCAATTTCTTTACTACACGATTATTAAGGAAAATGATATAAAGTGATTAAAGTGATAAAAAATAGGTAGGTCTCGTAACTTTTGAAGAGATAATTATTTCCTAAAAATGAAAATATCATCTTGGGTGGGACAACCTAAAACGAAATACAGTTCATCTTTGATTGGACGGATGGAGTAATATTTATATCAAAATTTATAAAGATACACATTGCTTCGCATGAATCTCAATATATATGGTCACAGTAATCGCCTAAGTTCCTTAGTGGTGGAGTGAGTATTATTGGGGCCAAAGTGTCACCAACGCATTTATATATAGGTCTGAGCCTATTTTATTTGGTGTTCCAAGTGTAATTTATTCATTTTACGTGGTATACTATTCATATGATACTATGACATTGGTGTGGAATTAATACTATAATCTTGTTTTGCTTTATGACGTCACCAAGTTTGTTACATCTCGTGCTAAGTCGTGGAAATCAAGGATGCATGTCATCCTTAACTAGTGACGTCAGAGTAAGATCAGATAGGTTTATTTTGGCGTGGTCAACAAT
Source organism: Salvia rosmarinus (assembly GCA_036937905.1). Lineage (NCBI taxonomy): Eukaryota > Viridiplantae > Streptophyta > Magnoliopsida > Lamiales > Lamiaceae > Salvia > Salvia rosmarinus. The sequence continues at coordinate 108,660,084 of CM072813.1, read as the reverse complement.
GTGCGTAAGAGGTATAAATTTTAAATAACAAACAGATACATAGTATAATTAAAAAAATCATAATTTTGGAAAAAAAATTGGATAGAAAATATTATATCTAATATCAAAATGAATAAAATCTATCTATATATATATATATATATATATATATATATATATATATATATATATATATATAAATTACTAAACTATTTTTAAAAATTAAATAAAATAATTCTATTATAGGTATATCAAAACATTTACATATAATAGTAATATATATATAGACTAGTAGCGATAACATATGGTATACATAAACTCGCTCATCTTATTATCCAATTAACTTATTCAATCAATAATTGCAATAATTTAGGTCATCTAATTTTATTTATAGGATAAGGCTTCAAATTATTCAATTGTATGATGAGGTGGTAGTTTAGATTAAATAATTATATCTATCACTGATGTACTATGTATGATGAGATTAAGAATATGCCTTATATATACGTATCATTATTTTTTTTTCAATTAGATACATAAATTTAAAGACTTTATCACGATGAACTCGAACCGAAATATTTGGCATCAGATATTAATCATTATATCACTATGCCAACACAAACCGTAACACATATTTTGTTTACACTTTGAAGCATATATAGTATGATAGAACGTGTTGTATTAATAACCTAACCTTATCACAAATTACCATTTTTGAGGATTGTTTGGTCATTTTACTTTCAAGTCTCAACTCATGCTCCCAATATAAGTGATTCTTTTAATTTCTTTATCACGCACCTAACACGTGAATATCACTTGAATGTTGAGTAACCTTAAATGTCGATTCCCTGTATATCACATACTTTCACAAGTATCATTGTACGAGAAATACTCTCTGTAACGACCCAGATTCCGGATTGACGACTGATCCCACAGAACAACACGAGTCTTTTTAATGTGTTTTGTCCTCACTCACACACTCCCTGAGAAAACTTCTCAGGGGGTCACCCATTCCACAATTGCTCCAAGTCAAACACGCTTAACTTTAGAGTTTTTATGAGATGGATTCTCGAAACAAGATACATCTTCTTTTCGTATAATGTATGTTATCTTACTAAATTTCTATAATGTGTGTACTCTCTCACACCATCTAATATAACGTATGTTATCTTACTAAATTTCTATAATGTTTATAACATGATAGTAATATTTAGTCATCTTTAATATGCATTCTTATGGTTGTAATACATCAATAATAATTTTAATTTGAAAGATTCTTAATATTTTTTCTAATATTAATTATTAAAAACAACAAAATATAATGATAAATTCATTTGTCTCGACTGAATTCTTATTAATTCGATTAAAAATACAAAGTATTTTTATTTTATTATATAATAGTCGGTAGGGCAATTACTGTTTCGTTGGATTGGTTCCGTTGATTAGTTTGAACTATAAACATTGCGTCACATGTTCTTATTTGGTCAATAGACTTTATATGCATAAGCACACATGTAATATGAAATGACAAAAAGGGCAAAAAAAATGTATTCTTCGCATTTGTTAAAAGTTGAAAAGGTGACGACTCCATTCATCCTGGAAAAAGCATTGTGTGTTAGTAGGTAGAATGGTTAATATTTGAGGCAAAATACTTCAAGTTTGAAGTCATAGCATAATCTTTAAATTTGTGTAAATAGGAATAAATGATCAAATTGATAACACATATGTAGGATATATCCAAAGCCATAAAAACATGTGGCAGACACCCATTTATTAGTTAATGGTCGAATTTACCCTTACTTTTCAGTTTGTTTTTTTCGATTTCAGTGTGAATTGATAGTTGTAAAAAAAAAATTGGAGTTACCAAAATGTCAGAGATTTGATTCAACATTATATATTGTAATATCAAAAAAGCGGTCGAAAATTATTTGTAAAATCAAAAAACCGATCGGTATTATCATAATACCGATCGGTTTTTTGATATTATAAATAATTTTCGACCGGTTTTTTGATATTACAAATAATTTTCGACGGGTGAATGATAAAATCGAAAGGATTGCTTTTCAGAATTGTAGAGATTCCCTCGAAATTAGGTTGTTTTTTTCGAAATATGTATTGATATAGACATCTATAATATTTTAATTTGAATGGGTATATTGTACATGTTTTTATGAGATTGGATATATACTAAATACACTTTATCAATTTGGGTAATTTAATTTTCCTCCCTTTATTTATTAATATAAAGAAAAAAAAAAGAGAAAAGCAGCAATATAGAGAGAGATAAAAGCCTGTCGCCAGAAGAATAAAACATCTCCAGAATGATTCAGGTGTAAGAGCACAATCCCAAAGATTAAAGGCACTGCCACAAAAATTCCATTTCCAAATTGACATTGACACTTGTTCAACTCTGTTTCTAAACGGTTTCATCACTTGTCCCAATCAATATGTTCTTTTTTTTGGAATCCACACATAAAGCAGCTATCATTCCACCTTACTACATCACAACTCCTGAAAAAAAAAGTACAATGGAAAAAACAACTAAAAGAGAGAAAAAAATGATCAAGAATTGTGAAGAGGCAGACAAATTTTACCCTTCCTCAGAAAAAAAAAAGTGCTGAGAGAGCTGCCTCAATTTACTGTCATTCCCTGAAGCTCATTATGATCTTTCGAACAGCATGCTTCTTTATAGAGAGGGAGAGAGAGAGAGAATAAGAGAGAAGGCACGTTATGAAAAAAGAATTGCTAAAATTGAACTAGAAATCAAGAACGAGATCATCAAAGGATACATAATAATACAACAAATGAGACTGTTTCTCAGAAGAATTCAAAGTCTAAGTAAGGGCCGGATGACCTTTCTGAATCCGTCGCACTCTTGTTACCCGACAGCAACGACGACTTCAACGTCTGGTTGAGCGAGGTGAGATCTAATGGCTTAGGGATCTGAGGAGGCGTCGTGCCACGGATAAGTGCCCAATTCACACTCTCGAAGAAAGGGTGCTGCTTTATATCCGTGGCACCTCTCTTGAACCCTAATCTCTTCTGAGGGTCCTTAGCGAGCAAGCCCCGCATCAGATCCTTCGCAGCAAAGCTGATTGCTGAGTCCTCCGGGAACTTTAAGGGCTGCCCGACAACGTTGAACAGCGTCTCCCTATTGCCGTTACCTTTAAAGGGAGTCTTCCCGTGGAGCAGCTCGTACAAGAAGATCCCGAACGTCCACCAGTCCACAGCGCTGCCATGGCCGTCTCCTCTGATGATCTCGGGGGCGAGGTACTCGTGGGTCCCGACAAAGGACATGGACCGGGCTGCAGTTGGCTCTGCAACGAGCATGGGGAGGGAATCTGCACGCACTAAAGGTGTTCGTGTTCGTGTTCTTGTTGTTCTCTCACCTCTTGGTTTCGCTGGTTTGGAGGTGAACAGGCGGGGAGTGAAGCATGAGGGCTGGAAGCAAGAGGGCTCGACACAAACGGGAAGTTTGCAGGCCGGATCAATGCAGGACGGCTGGATGCAATACGAGGAGATCGTGCAAGATGTGCCATCACCGGATGTGAGGAGGGTCGGATTCACGTAGCATCTCAAGGAGAGATCAAAATCGGATAGCATGATGTGGCCGTCTTCCCTAACTAGAACGTTTTCAGGTTTCAAGTCCCTATATACGACTCCCATCATGTGGAGATATTCGAGCGCAAGCAGCACTTCCGAAGCATAGAACCTATCGAAATCAACCACATAAGAGAAAACTAATCAATAACCAACCAAACTTTATGAAGATTCAATGCTGCAATTCAATTGCATAAAGTGGATTCGATAGCAATTATTCAACAAAAAGAAAAATTCACAAATTATGCAAAAGAAACAAGCATACAAATCCAAGACTCACAATCATCATTACTTTCTCTATAGGCAACAGAATTGCAAGAACAGCATGAATCATTTTATAAATCATTCAGTTTCTTTAAATATCATTCATCTCAACGAGTTAAGATATTATCAATTCAATCAAGGGAGATTCTATAAACCATTCACTTTCTTGAATTTCATTCATCTCAACGAGTAAAGCTATATGTTATCAATTCAATCAAGGGAGATAAAAGGACAAATGCATCAAAAAACAGAGGCACCAAAAACCAACTAACCACAAACCTTGCAGCCTGCTCGGTGAAATGCTTCCCCGGCTGGCGCTGTCGGAGCAAATGCAGGTCTCCGCCGCTGCAGAACTCCATCAGCAAACACGAGAACTTGTCCGTCTCAAAATGCGAATAGAGAGTGGGAAGAAAAGGGTGATCCAACAAACCTAGAATATCCCTCTCAGTCTGAGCCCTCACCACTTTCTTCCTACTCACAAGCATCCCTTTATCCATCACTTTCATAGCAAATAAGCACCCCATGCTCCTCAGCTCCGCGAGATAAACGCTCCCAATATCCCCAAAACCCAATTTCTTCAGCAGCCTAAAATGCCCTAATCCTAATTCCCCATCTTTAGATTGCACGCAGTGTATCGCATCCCACCGCCTATCATTCGCCATGTGCGGTTTCGAAGGGCAAAGACTTCTAAAACTGGCCTCGTTCGCATCGCCGCCATTGCAGCAGCTGACGGAGCTCAAGCTGCTCATCTCACTCTCCGTACATTCCTCATCAGCATTGTTCACCAGCACATTTTTTATGTCGATTTGCTTGTCGACGAAGCTGGAGCTGCCGACGCTGGTGACGTCGGAAGCGGTGGGGGTGCTGCTGCAGAAGTCAATGCTGGGGCTGTTGTCGATGTTAAGGTCGTGAAAACTGACCTTGAGGGAAATGGGGTCGTGGGTGGAGGTGGTCATGATTTGGGGGAAGGAAACGGGATGAGTGGATAAAGTGTTTGATGGGATGAGTCGAGAGGGAAAGGGGGAGTATAAAGGAGAGGGGAAAGGGGGAGAGAGAGAGAGCGTGATGGTCAAATGAAGTTTTTGGGAAATTGGTGAGGCCGAGGCAGTCAAAGAGAGAGAGATGCGGGCGCCAAGTGAGAGTGGGGGTGGGGGAGTTAAGAGGGCATTCAAATTTGAAATTGTGGGTTTTGTGAGACGTGAGATTTGCGAGGCCCAATGAATTTTCGTGGGTGGGTTTGTTTTCGATTGGGGTTTTGGCTGATGAAATGAAATCCTCTCTCTCTCTCACACACACTCTAACTCTGCAGTTTTACGCTGTTCCATGAGTAGAACAGCTTGGGGACAAATTATATAGGGGTTACAAACATGTGCTTGCATATACATACAAAACAGGGGTACTGTCGGAGAAGAGAGACTTACTCCATCCATCCTCAAATTTCCTTTCTGTAATGAGTCATGATCGGTAAAATATATAAATAAGTGATGTTATTGATTGTAAGAATGAGATAGTGGTGAGTCATGAGTGAAAAATTATGTAAATAAAGGGTAAAGTTGATGGTAATAAATATATGTGAATAAATTATGTTGCTAAGGATAAGAAAGAAGGATGGTGGTGGATCATGGATAATAAAAGATATAAATAAATGATATTATTGGACGTAATAAATATGTAGTGTTTTGTAGAATAAGTTTCATAAATGGAATAAGAAGAAGTATGAGGGAAGTATAAAAAAAAACTAGAAAGAAAATTGGAAATCAACATAGTATTAGATTTTGTAAAGAGGTTTTAGTTTTACATTAGATTAGGAGGGTGTTTGGCTAAGCTTATTTTAAAGAGCTTATAAGACATAATGTTTCAAGAGCTTATAAGTTATCAAAGTGTTTGGATAATTTAGCTTATAAGCTAGATAAAAAATCGTGAGTTAGAGCGAGAAAATTGACGAAAGGTGAAGTCGATAGTATATATGTAGATTATAACGAATCATAGTAATGTTATTTTGGTAAATTCACTGTTACTTGCAAGCTTATGAAAAAATAAGTTGGGGTTGAGTTACTTATTTTTAAGGGAGCTTATAAACTGTTGGAACTTATTTTAACAGCTTATAAGCTGTTTATGAACTTATTTTGCCAAACACCTTGCATGAGCTTATAATCTACTAAACAGCTTATAAGCTGTTTTGAAGAGCTTATAAGCTTAGCCAAACACCCTCTAGATAGCGTCCTTTCTTGTGATATTGTGTCAAGAGTTGTTTGTATATTATGTCAAAGTACATAAAAATATGTAATTGTCGTTATATAAAAAAACTTGTGATATTGTAATCTTTACACCAATTGAATTCTGCTCGATAGTCCAAGGAGTCGTATAGAACTTGATATAACACGGTTATGGTATGTGTTGATTTCATTTAGGGGCGTTCACTTTTCATAATAAGATAGATTGATAAAATATAGGATTGTCAAATAAGTTCAAAATTAAGCAATAGATTATTGATCCATCAAAGTAAATAGTAGATTTGATTTGATTATTTTTATCAATCCATCTTATCATGGAATGTAAAGGATTCTTAATATATAGAAGAATTTGAACATATTAAGATACAATTATACAAATGGTAGATCAAGAGCAAAGGTCATTCATTGTGATAGTTTAGTGTTGTAAATGTACCAAATCAAGTTACTCAGATCTCGACTCGTAATAAATAGATGAATCAAGCTTTAGCTTAATGATACTTGGCTGGATTCCACTCATGGTATTTTTATTATTGACTTATGTTGCAAAAATATATCTTGACCTTAGAAATATGAATGAATAGCACTATATATTATCATAATTATATTAAAACTTACTTTGATTTTGTATATCAATTGTGAAAAAAATTAGATGAACTACAACCAACCGAATAAACTAAAGTTACATCATACGCATTAGATCATTCTTAAAGTTTAACTGGTTAGTTGGGTTCAAGTCAAATTTCTAAATTTAGTAATTAAAAAAATATTAATTATATGTACTATGCTCAATGAAGAAATTGTCATAATATATTCGAAAACAATTTTGAATTATCTATTGAATAAATAAAGCTCTTATTCGGCGAAATCATGGATCGAATGTACCATAAAAAAAACACTTCCACATTTCAAGATGATTTCTCGTAGATTTTCAACTTTTCCTCTTTTTTTATTGCCATGCTTATATTTATTGTTAAAGTAACTATAAATTAAATAGTATGCCGATTCAAAAACAAAATTCAAATTTTGATTTTCAGGATATTAATTAAACTAGCATGTGATGGTCCATCTATATATTTATTCATGTGGGACAGACTTAAAATATTGCAATTAATAGACAACCAAATTCTATCTAATACGGAAATAAAACCAATTTCGGCCATTTATAACTTGAACCAACATTTCTGCTAACAGCTTTATAAAATCCGCAAAGAATTTAAGGAGGAAAAACAGGGAAAACAATTTATTTTCAAAAAATAATTGATAAAATTGAATGGTTGCCTGTGCTAACAGCTCACCTATATTGATTTCATACAGGAAAATGATTGATCTATTTGTGAATAGTGTATTTCTTGTGAATCAAATTAAGTTTGAAAAAAAAAATTGAGATCAAATTAACATTTATAAAAACCTCCAAATACAATTCAAATTAAGATAATTAGTTATTAGATTTAATCTAATATATAGAACTTGTGATTAATAGCATGACAGTACTATGTATAAAGCAAATATTCAAATTATCGTCAAATCGTCGAACGAACTTTAATATTAATTAAACAAGATACTTAGTAAATAGGTGGGGATACTAAATTAGGTAGGAGATGTATTTAAAAAATGAAGAATATGTATTAATTTAAGATAATTCCAGACTTAGAACTGAGAAACTACTACCATCAACCATTAATTACGTCAAATCCAAGTTTCACTGACAAATTTTTTCAAATTTCAATCTAGATTATATATTAATATTACATAAGAAATTTTATTTCCAGAATAGTAACCAACACAAATATAGATCGAAAGCATTCTTCCTTTTGCTGCGGCTATCGAAATCATAATTATCTTATGGAATCATATAATTGGTGTGATCCAATCTAATCATGTTATAAAAAAACAAAATTAGAGTCACAAATATTTGTCTTAAATAATTTATACTATCCAAGTGTTATACCTAACCAGATCTCTGTCGGATCAAAATGCAGGTAAATTTTAAAACTGGGATACCATTTTTTACTAATCCACAAATATATACTATAAGTGTTCACTTGTTTTTTATATTAATCAGTGTTTTTCTTTATTTTAGTTGTGGTCACTTATTTTTGGTCTAGTTTTCAAATTACAAAGGTACTAGTAGAGTTGTAACTAGTCAAATTATTGGTGAAACTTGGATTTCAGTTCATTTTAACTAAAAGTATTGTCAAGCTTGACCTTGACAATATTCGATTCGTTATTTCATGAGCATAATTCACTGACCAGTTAACTTAAAAAAATTAAATTATCAAATTATTACAACTTATTTTTATACTGCAAATAATAATAAGTATATTAAATTTGTAATTAACTTTAACTATTATTAGAAAATAATAATTTTAGTAAAAATAACATATTTTTGTGAATAAAATAATAAATATTTAAATTTAAATTTAAGTTTGGAAAAAAATTGTATGTTCAATTAAGTTTGTGATCCTCAAAGTGTTCGTTAAATAAGTTTCAAACTCGACCATACAATAAACGTTGAAGCTTGAGTTCGTCCCAAAAGTTAGCCTTTTTTAATTATTTTTAAAGGTTTATAGGGGTATGCAACTTTTCTTTCTTTCTTTCTTAATATGCTATTTCTTTAATCTCTGATGGCCCTGTAGATTAAAATTTGTGTTGCAATTTTACTTTCTAAATAAATTATATTCCTTTTTTTGGATATGTTTGGATGGAGAAATGACTTTCTTCTTGTTTTCTTAATAAAGAGTATTAATTTTATTTTATTTTTTAAATTCATGGGAAATCTGTATCTTTATCTTCGGTGCATACTGGGTATAAACTTCACGTTCCTGTACAATAGCCTGCAAATCATACAAGATGAGTAAATCATACTTGAAAAACTACGTGTGATAAATTCTGACCCATAGAGGTGTTGATGAGATTCGAATATGTGACATTTTGGCTATATGAACTCACTTTACTACTAAGTTTCAAATGATCCAATTCTTGTAGCAATATTAAGTATTTATGGACCATGTGCCATAAAAGTCCAAGGTTTAAAAAGATAGTCGAGAAGTTCAACGCGTAACCCATGAAATTAGAATAATTAAAGACTATAACCTATGTATAAATAATTAAATGATGTATAATAACCTAGGCATTAATCACATTAAACCAATTAGTTATAGCTGCCCTCATATTTTACATATTTAAATCTAAAACACTTTATTTATTTTGAAGCTGAAGCTGAAGCTTGTAGTACATAAATTTCGTACAAGCAATAATTTTTGCCAGTGCTAAATCGTTGTCTAATATTGATTGTATATCCACATTTTATTTATTTGAATATGATCTTAGTTGACGCGCCATTGCGAATTTAATGGACATTGAAATATTATAGTTGAAGTCACACATGTTCCAGTTAAGTCCGAGACAGAGATGACCATCAATTTAAGAGAGTGTTTGACTGAGATTATAAGCTCCTAAAAAACAATTTATAAGCTGTTTTTTAAACTTAAAAATAGCTTATAAACTATTTTGGGGAACTTATAAGTTCAGCCAAACACCCTCTAAGTACACACCAATCAATGAATCGATCGTTCGATTTCTCTCCCCTCTCAATCTCTACTAACAAACCAAAGTAAATTTACATTATAATTATTCATTTTCTGTCCCAATCTCTTGAATTTTATCTATTTGACGATATCGTCCATATTCTGTTGGAAAATCAATATATATATATATGGGTTGGATCCAGTGAGAACTCATCTTTTATGAGAATTTGAGAACTATGCACAAACGTATAAAGTTGATGAATAAAACCTATAAAGTTGTGCATGACGAAAACATTCTAAAATCGTTGTACAACAAAATAATTTAAGAAAGTTTTCGTTATGCACAATTTTATACCGTTTTGTGCATCATCTTCAACGTCTTATGCATGGTTAGCAGAGTTCGCAAAAAGATGTGGTTCTCATTTGATCCATCCCCTATATATATATATATATAGTTGGGTTTCTATAGTATCCGATCATTAAATAGTATGTAATATCCAATCTAAACCACATATTTTGAACATGTGGCAGTTGTTTTTAATTTTTGCAATGGGAAAAATGGGAAGAAAAACCAACCTTCTTATTCTCCTTGGCAGCAGCGGACATCGACGGCGGCATCGGTGGACAACAACAGCAACATACAAGAACAACAACAAACAACATATTTTGAAAAATAGAAAAAGAAGAAAAAAAATAGAGAACAAAAATAATGAATTTTGAGAAAAAAATAGAAGATGATTTTGATAGAGGATTGAAGAATCGAGATATATGGTGGCTATGGAGGTGGTTCACAGCGAAATTCACCGATAATGGAAAAAAGAGACGGTGGAATTGAGGAAGAATGATGAATGAGAGATTTGTTGTCGAAAACCATAAAATTATATTTAACAAAACATAAAATTGCATGTTAGCATGAAACACAAACATGCATTTAACAAAACATGTTCATGCATTTAATAAATATGTTCATGCATTTAACATAACATAAAAATGCATTGTTTACCAACAGGCGCTAAGGGATTCGCGAGAGCGCGTTGGGACGACACGAGAGCATGAGCGCGCGCTGGACCCGCGATTCCAACCTACATGCATTATTGTGTTCAACTGCATGTATTTTGTATTCATCTATGTGCATAAGTCAATTCAACTAAATGCATGGTTTGTTTTTCGCAATCACATAACAAATTACTAATCTATCATTACTGTAGCGTAATTAACGAAATTAAGCTTAAAAAATCAAAGAAATCACCACCATATGATTTATGAGATGAGTGGGTGAGATTAAGCACTGCATACTACCTTAGGCTCGGATACTATTTGATCACTCAAATATATATATATATATGAAATTGATCAAATGAGAACTCCAATTTTTTTAGAACTAAGAACTAATGTGGTCCATTTGTTTTTATAATTTAACGGTCAAGATTAATTATAATTCATTTATTATCCTCATATTTTAATTGTAACCGTTTAAGCCTATAATCAAGGGATTTCATATATTCATTTACTGTAACTTTTCGCATATGTATAATCACTACGGTTACATACACAACAACACAAATTATATGTCCATTGAGAATGGCGTAAAAACCAAATGCAAATGATGTTCACCAACTATTTATATGTAGGCCCAACTTTTTATTTTTTGGGGATTTTTTTTTTTTGAAGAAACATCTTAATTTTAGTCATTTAAATCATGTCAATATCTTATATTCCACAATGAAGATAATAAAAGTGTACCCACACGATAACTGAAATGTGTACTAAGAAGTTAAAATAGTTATGGCATTTGATTAGTTTGAAAAGAATCACTTGGATTCTATTTTTTTGGCCCAACAAGAGATAAAATTGGCTTGGCCCATAATTCGTTGGATTACTCCAACATTTTATTTTTGACTTATAAAATGTTTTTATCAATAAAACTTTACAAATTACTTTCCAACTGAAGTTCAATAGTTAAATTGTGCTGATAGTTTCAAACAAATTATTCATAAATAATTATCCTATATTTTATGATTTGTTTACATTGATTCATCTTTTAATTTATAGACCTACCAAATTTGATATATTTTACTTAATAGAACTAAGCAAATACAACGTTACCTAAAAAAATATCCAAATCTGCTGTTTAAGGTGAAAAGTTATGGTTGGCATAAGGAATTAAGAAAGACACCTGGCTTAATGAGGTAATTTCCAACCCTAAAAGTTATGTCAATTTCCAGTCACCTAAAAGCAAAGTCGACTTAATTATTGTTATTAATATTAGTACAAGTCAAGGCAAATCATTAAAAATTATAAACTTTGGACATTCTTTGTCGTAAAAGATTTCAAACCTCAAAACTTGGCTTATAATCAAATAATTAATTATCCACAAAAATGTTGAGTTGTTTGCATATTTATATATATATGTGTGAGCAGCCTTTCAGCCAAACCTACCGCTTCTTTGCAACCAAAATGAAATTGTCAGCTTCCTTTGTTGCCCTTGTTTGCCTCTTCATCTCATCAGGTAATATATCACTTACTCCTCTAATTGTGTTGCCATTTTGGTATCTATGTGTAATTTATATCCTCTAATCTGACAATTTTCAACACGAGAACACACGATACGAAATTAACGGGTTAGTGTCCAGCTTTATCGTGTTCGTGTCGACACGATAAGGACACAATATTTTTGTGTCGTGTTAGTGTCGGATCCGTGTCGTGTTCGTGTAATACGATAATTTTCGTATTAGTTAACGTGAGAACCATTTTTATCATGATAACCAAAAAATGATGAATTCATTGTGAAAATTGATGAATCCGTTGAGAAAGTTACTGAATCCAAAAAAATAGAAATTTCGCCCCTCATGGGATTCGAACCCAGGTGAAATTTTTTGAATTCAGTAACTTTCTCAACGGATTAATCAACTTTCATAACAAATTCATTTGGTTCTTAGTTTTTAGAATAAAAATTGTTCTCATTTGAACCTATCTCTCTCTCTCTCTCTATATATATATATATATATTAATTTACTTTAATTATATTTGATATATTTTTACTTCTTTTATTAATTTATTTTCTAATTTTGATTTGGATTTATCGTTTCATGTCGTGCCAACACGGAAAAAATTATATCATATTCGTGTTCGTGTCGTGTCATCGTAAACAGGGGTCCTACCCACAACTTTATCTCAATAGAGGAGTGATCGTGTTGTATCCATGTCAGTACATTTCGTATCGTGTCGCGTTCGTTTTCATGTCGGACAGATACTTAACATGTCGTGTTCTTGTTTGATCTTATCGTGTCGTGTAGTTATCGTATCGACACACGATAACGATCGATACACACGAATTGTCAACCCTACATCTAATCTCTCCATTTTCCAACAAAAAATTTATATCCTTTATGTACGGGCGCGCGCCCACACACACCTATATATATATACTGTATATAATATGATACACACATATATGAAAAATTGAGCCTTTTTTATTTTTATTTTTTAATTAGGAAAGAGAATACGGAAATTGAACTTTAGTCACTCGTATAAATTTAATGAACACCACTAAGTTACAAAATTATGGTAAAATATTACGAGTTTGTGAGATCATAACTCTTAAGTTATTAAAATATTACGAGTTTGCCTAGGCTTAAAGTTTCCAATTGGGCATTTCTTAAGATAATTGGGAACATTAAGTTATTTATGGTTGTTCGTGCTTTATCCCGGTAAATTTCTTAGGCTTAAAGTTTTATGGTGTATTATAATGCATAATAAGTATTTATATTTATTCAATCTCTTATTTTTAACAACTAATTAATTAATTTTCTCATCTTTTGATATATACCAATTGTGATTTCATAAAACTAAAATCAACTAGCGCATCACATGTGAGAGAAATACTAAGCATGTAATAATAAATAAAACATTTTACATTATACAATAACATAAAAAAATAGCATTTTTTCACTTGAACACGCATCTTATTTCTTGCATATTTCTAAAAAAATTAAAATTTTTGTTGCAGGCCATGTCCAATTAATAAGTGCATGCATATTCTACGTGACCAACAAATGCCCCTTCCCCATATGGCCGGCGACGGCCTCCAACACGGGCCACCCCGTCATCGCCGGCGGCGGCTTCCACCTGCCCTCGGGCCGAACCCAAAAATTCTCAGCCCCGGGAGACTGGTCGGGCCGGATCTGGGCCCGAACCGGCTGCAACTTCGACGCCACCAACCACCAACCCGCCTGCGAGACCGGCGACTGCGACGGCAAACTTGAGTGCGCCGGCTCTACCGGCCTACCACCGGCCACTCTAGTCGAATTCGCTCTACAGGTAGACAAGTGGAAGCCGAGCTTCTACGACGTCAGCATCGTTGACGGCTACAATCTCCCCGTGGCCGTTGCGACGCGGCCCTCCGACGCAAGGTGCCGTATCGGAGGGTGCGTGAGCGATCTGAAGGCTGCGTGCCCGGCCGCACTGCAGATGAACCAGACAGGGGTGGTGGTGGCCTGCAAGAGCGCGTGCTTGGCCTTCGATCTCGATCGGTTTTGCTGCCGGAATGAGTATGGGAGTCCGGCGACGTGCCCGCCGAATGAGTACTCGAAGCTGTTTAAGAAAGCGTGCCCGGCGTATTCTACCTACGCGTTCGACGCCCCGTCGGCGCTGGTGAACTGCCCGTCGGATGTATATGTCGTGACTTTCTGCCCAGCCGGGGTTGGCGGCGGCGTTGCGGCGGATTAGAGGTCGTGTGGTGTTTGATGAAAAAATTATGGTGTGAGATTAATTATTGGTGTGTTAGATTTGGTGAAAAGTGAGTAAATTATATTCTAGTGGAATTTGTGAGAAGATTTACGTTGTAATTTGATGGGAATAAAGTGAATAAATTATATTCTCGATTTATTGATCTTAGGGTTAAAATATTGCCCCCTCAACAGTCAAATCACTTCATAAGTACAATCAAAGTATTCTAGTAACAATTCTCTACTTAATTCTCATTACTCTCTTCAAAATGGTTCTTGAAATATTCCGTTACTAGAAAATTAGCCTTGTGATTTCATTGAAAATATAATGAAATATTAAGGAAGCATCGGGTTTTAATCTCATTATGACTTGGTCGTTCGGAAGAGCACTCGATCATAATAGTGGAATGGAGGGCACTACAAGAAAAATACCGCCCTACGAAGACAGAGGTTCTCGAGATTCTCAATCGCTCTTTTTAGTGGGGAGGAATAGTGTGGGAAGGGAGCGAGACCAAGCCGAGCCACTAGGAGAGTAAACCCTTCCCACGTGTCGAGTTGAATAAATGACTATAGCTCAATTGGAGAGATCAACCAGCGCCTTTGATTTCGGTATATTAATTTGATGAAAATAAAAACTATAACATTATTATTTTTAAAGAAAAACAAACATTAGGATATTTTTTGGCATTTTTCTCCTCTTTTTTTTTTGTAATTAACAAATTGCTAATTGTAGGAGACTGGTCATATCCAATTTATATGCAGTCTGATAGACGACAATTGTTAGTGGGCTAGCCCATTAGAAAAAATTCCTTTTAAAGTCACAGCTCACCACAATTCTTCCCGGCGGCGCTCGGCCTCTCGATCTAGGGTTTGAAACGACTCTCTCTCTCTCTCTCTCATCGCCTCTGCCCTATATATTCAGCTGAGTTCTAACTCTACCCTGCATCCATTTCACCTTCAGCATGCGTTTTCTCTCTTTTTCAGATTATATCATTTTCTCTTGTTCTTTTTAATCGGTTTATACTGTATACGTATTTTATTTTCGAAATCATGTGATGAGAAAATAACTGCAACAATATGATCGGAATATTTCCCATGATTCCTAGTATTTAAGTCTCTGATGATTTCTCTTCCCCAAATTCAGTTTTTCCTATTTTTCTACTTCGATTCTTTTTTCTTTTTCGAAATTGTGGAGGAGATATGATGATTACATTATTTGGTCCGTGTTTCTGAACTAACCCTGACTGATAAACCCTTTCCAAACCTCTGATCTCCTTTTCTGCTATTTCCGATTGATACATATATTTATATTTGGACTTTTTACAAAATTGTTAAATTTTGCTGTGGCACTGTGTCTCTATGGTTTTCTTATTTATATAATATTTTTCCAATTTTTTATTATGCTATGTTAATTTATGAAATGATGATGATGATGATGGACTGTGACATCTGGTGTAACTGGGTGATTTTTACTGGGCTAAATTCATAACATGATTAATAATTATATTTATGACTAAAATAAAATTATGTAGTCCTAATTGCAGGAATTTTGAATAAAAGAGCGGAGAAATTAAGTACGCCCTAATTTTAGATTACAAAATCAAACGCATTGATGATTTAATATGACCAAAGAAATGAAAAATAAAATTAAATAATTTAAGGACTTAGCATTTCTAATAGATCACAACAAATCAAAACACATGTCATATTTGGCAAATTTAACTAATTAAAATAATTTAAAACAAGAAAACAAAAATAAGTAAGTTTCCCGGAGTTGCTGGTAAATAAGTATACTCAATAATTAATTCGTGTAACAGTAATATCTTCTTTTTATTCTTGTACAAATGAAAATTTATCCATTCCAAAATTTTGGCATGTTATCTAAAATCAAAATGTTCTAAATTTTTTATAATATTTCGATATTGCCTATACTTTAGTTTTTATTATATTATGATTACAAAAGTGTAGGATGTAATTTGTGGGATAGTTTTTAAAAATGAAATAATCAAATAAGTAAAAAATTGGAAAACGTACTAAAAACAAGAACTATGAAAGTATTATTTGGAAAATAACCCAAGCTTTTAATTCACTACCACGTCGTCCTATTTCGCCTGAGTTAATAAAAAACTAATGGAGATTAGATCAAGATAAAATTGAAAGATCGTATTATTGCGATCTTACTGAAAGTATGAGACGTTTTAGAATAATGCGTTAGTTTTGTTGAAACATTTTGAATTATTTCTCGTGTGGAGGCCACCATTCACTCGGGACGGTCCCTGAGGGTAAGCCACTCTGGACGACCGCTAGAGGCCATCATTTCAAAAGGCATAAATAATTATATTTGCATATATATATATATATATATATATATATATATATATATTGGATCTTAAAAAATTATTTTTGCTGATTTTATTTGGGCCCAAAATATTGTATAACTTAAATAAAGTATCTTTCTTTAAAGGTCCAATGTATTAAATCTTTTTACATTTTGTTTATAGATATATATCTTCACTTGTGCCCAAAATATGTTTGAAATTATTGATGTTCATATGATTATTAATGATTTTGCATCTATAAATACTCGAATAAATTATTTCTTATGATATTGTATTGTTTGTATTTTGTTATAAATAAGAGTTGAGATATAGAAATATAAAAAAAATGACAAATAAATTGTATATGTTTTTTGCAATTTTTGATTATTTGTTTCTGTTCGTAGATTATTTGAATTTTACGTAAATTTACAAATTCGATTTATTTTATATGTATAATATAAAGGGCCATATATTCCTTACTTTGTCTAGGGTACACAAAATGTCAAGAACGAGGCTGCATTCACCGAGCCATAAAAAATAACATAAGTTCATTTTTGATATAACTATAAAAGTATTGAGTGTCGTTGAGATATCATCGATATTATATATGGGTCATTTTCAAAAATGTGTATAGATAAGTTGAGATATTATAAATAAATATAATTTACCCCTTATTCAAGCTAGAAGTTAGATTGGTCATATGTTTAGACGAAGAAACTTCTTGTCACTGAAGAATATTTGTTACTTGTCAAAAGAAACACAAACCATTGTATTTGTATGAACTATGAAATGAAATCCCATGCATGTGTTTCGTGGAACTAACAATCAACATGTTTTCTTAAAAAAAACAATCAACATGTTTTCGAACATATAGACAGAGTTGGTGGTGAATAACAATACAGTATTCACTATTATAAAAAGTAACTTTATATATATTATATTATATTTTAGTTGGAAATATATAATAAGTTAGTTGGGCCTTTTTCAAGAAGTGGGAATGGGAAAAGAAGAAATCAACCACGACAACCCGTGAGTGTGAACCATTGGAATACAACGTAGGATGACTCATTGACTCACTACCCACCTTAATTTCTTTTATATTGCTACACCTTCTTCTATATATACAACTCCATCTAGAGATAGAGAAATAGATGTGAGATACATTGTTATCTCTATTACTTTAAAGAGAGAAGATCCATCTGTATAGGTATAGAGAGAGAGAAGTGGAGACACGCAATATATTGTCTCTATATTGTGTTACGAGGGACGGAAGAAAAAGAGAGCAGCAAGAGTGACATCGCAGGAGAGATGACACTTGCTCCGACCGGACATTGCTCCGAGCAGGTGTCGTGCTCCTGCGATGTGACTCGTGCTTGTTGTCGTTAATCATGTACAAAATTAAGATGCGATTTATATTTATTCAAAGGTTAGTTGATTTGATTTTGTATTGATTATTAAACTTTAATGACCATGAGCTTCATATATTGTTTATGATTGGTTGGATGCATAATTTTATAGGTGTGTTTGGTCTATATTATAAGACAAAAATTTAGGTGAGTTCCGTTTCACCATGAGTTCACCCTTGTTTTTTGTTAGAATAATTATATATTAATTATGTGGAGTAAGGATAATTAAATTTTATTAATTTATAATTAATCCAATTAATTTTTAATTAGAATTTATTTATTCAAAATTAGAATTTATTAATTCATAATTATGGTTTATTAATTCACAATTAAAGTTTATTAATTCATAATTAAGGTTTATTAATTCAAAATTAGGGTTTATTAATTCAAAATTAGGGTTTATCAATTCACAATTAGGGTTTATTAATTCACAATTAGGATTTATTAATTCCAACTATGATTTATTAATTCAAAATTAGGATTTATTAATTTCCATTGAAATTTATTAATTTAAAATTATTATTTATTAATTCATAATTATGATTTATTAATTTATAATTAAGATATATTAAATTAATTAATTTTAATTCGAATTAATTAAAAAATTCATTAGGAGGTCTTACTGTACGCGCGGCGCGCACATGAGACCAACCCATGTTATAATTACTCGCTGCATAAAAAATGAAACCCATGATTCACACAACAATTTATTTATAGAGAAATAAAATAAAGTTATTGAGCCTGCCAGTTGCTAAAGTAGCTAAAAGTAACGAATAAATCGGCCAAATAAATCCATTTAAAAAATCTAGAATTTAGATTATTAAATATGAAATTTCTGAAATCATCATTGTACACTGGTCGAATACATCAAAAAAGAGATAATAACGAGGATTAGGCGGTATAATTAACACAGCCTGTTCGCATCCAGCTGTACATTCTAGTAATTGAATAACTGAAATAGTGAAAAATAATTTATTCAAGTGACCACTAAAGTAGAACCCAATATAATGCATCCTTAGCTTTTTCTCTTCAATAACAAACATCAAAAGATGTAAGCATCATGTAATTGTTATATATAACAGCAGCGCAGCAGCGGCAAAAATATTGCATTTTGGTGGAAGAAAGTGAAAGGGAGTTTTGTCGCAGGAGAGATGAGGCAGGCAACATTTATTTGATTTTAACAATGTTGTCAAGTTCTCATCTCTCCTCGACTAAAGTCCCTCCACTTTCTTAGTTTCTTCGACATCTAGAGATAAACGATGCTAATCACTTCACCTGGACATGTATGTATTCTCACTAATTAGGTAAGACTCTCTCTATCTTCGTCTCTGAGAAATTTGGTGGAAGATGTGTATATAGAGAGCTGACAAAATTAGTCTTGCCAGGGTTGGATTGAGTTAGGAAATAGAGGTCCTAACAGTAATTTCTATGATAAAACTTAATATTGAGTAGATTTTATAAGGTTTATCTATATGTTGAAGGTTTTGAGTTTGAAGCTTAGGAGTATCATTTTCAATGCTTAATTTTTTAAGTTAGCTACAAATTTATGTGTTAATGGAGAGAATTGTCTCAAATGTTAATTTACCTACTTAATTTAACTCATATACTATATACTACTCTTTTTATCAATTTCTAATTAAAATAACAAAAATATCCTTCATTACAGTAAAAAAGACAGACGGGACGAGAGGGAGGTTGGCCGCGGGTTGACCGCCGGGAAACAGAAGGGAAGGGGGAGAGGGCTGGCCGCCGAGAAAAGGGAGAGGGAGGGGGTTGGCTGCCGGTAGAGGGGAGGGGTGGATGGTTAGCCGCCTGGAAACATATGGGAAGGGAGGGGGTTGGCCGCCGGGAAAAGAGGGAGGGAGGGGGTTGGTCGCTAGCAAAGGGGATGGAGGGATGGTTGGCCACTGGGAAAAGGGAGATAGAGGGAGGTTGGCCGCCGGAGGAAGGAAGAGAGGGATGGTTAGCCGCCGGAAAAGAGAAAGGAATGGAGAGTTGGTTGCCGGGAAAAAGGCTGGGAGGGTTGGCCGTTGTGCGTGTGAATCCATGTATTTTTTTATATTTTAAAGGATAAAAATAACAATTAATTAAAAAAGATAACAAACTTAACATATGGGATAAGAAAAATATCAAACTTAATATATGAATTACTTAAATTTTTGGCCCCAAATTTATTATACCTTTGGTCCGACAGGTTTCGGCCAGAATGGGTCTAGAGACTCTAGACCGCTACTTTTAGCCGCTCTAACTACGAGAAAAAGATTATATTATTAATGCGAATGTTTGCTGGCCATTCTGGTTGAGGCTTGATGTGTGTGATTGATTTTAGTGATGATTCGATCAAGATTGTTGACTATGACAAACTTTGAGGTTTAATAATATAGATGTCTCATAGAGAAATAGGAAATAATTTTTTTTTATCAATTAAATATAGAAATTTAAATACTTCATCACGATAGGCTTGAACCCGAGACCTTTGGCCTCGGGCGTTAACCCTCTATCACTATGCCAACAAACACATACAGAAATATTGTTGGTAGCTTAGATTCATTAAGACAAGAAAATCAATGTAGATTGGGATATGTCAATTGAATAGAAAATCTGCTACTTTTTCCATTTCTTGTTCTATAGTATTTGAGTTATTTTTTTCCACGCAATCATTGATGTTACACGAGATTGGGATATGTAATAAAAACAGCATTGTAACATTCAACTAGTGTTGGCCGAACAACTCCGGTTCGGCAAGGCCCGATCTGCCCAGTTTTGAGCGGATTTGGGCCTAGACATTTTAGGTTCGACTGTTTTTGGGTTGTGCTAGGCCAGTCCAAAGGGATCAAAAGCTCAGGCCAAGCGACCCTGTCCATGATATTTTACATTATAAAGTAGGATCTCGGGCTTGATTGGATTTCATTATTTTTTACTCGATGTATTTCGGAACGGCCGGAACCCAGCTTGATTTTTCTCAGAAACCCAATGGGCTCAGGTCGGATCCGCATGGTCTTTTGCCACCTCTACATTATATTTATCATCTGGGCTTCTTAGAATGTGTTTTATTTTTAGCACACATAAATTTAACTCTTGCGATTTGAAACATTTGAATTTTAGGAAAGTACGATTTCAAAGAAGTGCGATCCTAACCAAATGTATCAAATATCATTATATCAAACCGTAGCAAACAAGATCTTAATGCAATCGGCATCTATAAATGTGAAGGCCCATCTTCACTCAGGCGTATTACAATAACAAAACCGTTTATTTAGTTGGGTCTCAACGATCACGACCAGTCGCATGTTGGTATGAGCATACTACAAAAACTACGAGCAACTCAAGCATCATCAGCCGTGCCTGACTCAATTCCAACACATCAATTACTACACGATCATATATGACCAGTTGCAGATCAGAAAATCCAAATGTCAACTAAATCAAACTACAAACTGGAAAAATGGCTGTAAGAAATGGATGATTTTCAACATTGAGAAATGTCATCAAAGGTATACACATGGCGCGTATGGTACAGACAACATAAAAACATCGAGCCTAAACCGCATATCTCGTGTTTACTCATATATATATTTATAGCTTAAGACTGTTCAAATCAAAGCAAACTGGTACCAGGAGAATGCAATGCAGGGAAGAAGCATGACAAGAAAAGGTCGAACGTGTCTCTTCTCACCGCAATCCACCACACCGAAGGGCCCCTAATAGCACTTCAAGTCGTATGATGATCCCGTTGCTAATAAGGGAACTGCAAGAACCTCAAAACTACAATCATAATCAAGGTAGAATCGAGGCCAGGACAATGCGTACCATCATAAAAGATCGCGAATGGAAGGTTCCGGCATTCTCTACTTCTTCGCAATGAATGCTAATTCGAACTAATAGTTATCCCGTCTTGCCATCTACTTTTCCTGACATGGAAATGATACCATAAACAAAATGGCCATCTAGAGATTTGCTTTTGCTATTTGCACTGCCGTGGTCGGAAATTACTATCCGATAAGAGAAAACTCGTAAGTTTTTCCAATCTCTTGGCACCCGAAGTAGGTCTGAGAACCGTGACGTTACCCACAATGAAACAAGGGTCCGTCCCGTTTTCGCCACTGCCAGCGCACCAGCCACCGGGGATGAGCATGTCTTTGCCCCGAAGCAGGAGCTCAGAGTCGATTCTGTCCAGCACCGGGTCATCATGATGGAACTTTCTAGCAAACGGAGCGTTACTATCGATCATTCTCTGCATGTCGTCGACGGTGAGGTAGTGTGGATGCTGCTTCGGAGGGTTGTCCCAAGATATGAAGTGTAGGTCGCTGTTCACAGTTGTATTGCTGAATTGGGCAGTGTTGCAAAGGACAGTGTGGAAGTAGCCTTCCGGGGAGGATAAGAAGTTTGCATAATACATGAGGACCGTTCGGGGTAGGTTGTCCCATCCCCATATGCAGTAGTCGATGAAAGGTCGAGAGAGCGCCATCCAAGCCGAGCCTATAAGAGAAAAGAGTTCAGTCCTATGCTCCTAAGCAATAATCTTTCCAAAGTTCAAGGAAAGTCGTACATATTTGGTTTTCAGGTTCGACAAACCCCTGAAAACGAAGACTTCAAATTACAAGAAAAATCAAGATGCAGCACCTGTGCCATCCTCAAATTCATAATAACGCAAGGTTTTCCTTGAGATCATATTTAGAGATGGAAAATATAGATGGTAATGACTATTGACTAATAACTGCCAAAATCATATAAATATCTCATTCCCATTAATTCATCTTATGTCTATGAATCTAAGAAGGCCCTGTGTGGAAATATATAATTGGGGAATTTGGAGAAATCGGGTGAATCGGCCTCATAGGACTTCAAATAGAGGTTTTCCACCTCTCCACATACGGCCCTATGTTTCAATTAGGATGCCGTTCATCATGAAACTCGAGTAGTAGCTTAAAATGTATGCAGACAACATAATGGAAGAAAATGGCCGTGCAAGGAAAGCAAGGAAAATACGAGCAACCAGAGACAAATTATCAGCACCTTGTTCAACTTATGCTAGATATACTGTGGATTCAAATCTTTAATTGTTAATACAAAGTTACAAACTTTTATTGCAGCCATTAGATTCATAACATTCAAAACTCAGTTTCAATCCATAATCATATAATCTTCCTTGGTGTTGTATAAAGGGCATCAAATAAATCATAAATACCACTGAACATAAAAATGCAGTTTTTGAAATAATACAAATTTGAGCACAACGAAGAAAACCAATACAGGGAAAAACCAAAATGAAGATCAACAGTTATGCCAAAATACTCAGAATCCCAACACACACGCACAAAAAAAAAAGATACCAAACCTCTACAGTTAAGTTTTCATGAAAAAGTAAAAAGACACATGGCAAGACAAAAAAAACCTGAAGCATCTTCACCAGATTTCAAACCTCTTTCAGAAAAACAAGCAACACTCCACACACAAAGTACAAAGAAACCAAATCATACGAAAACATAATCGAAATTGGGATTTAACAGATTGCTACACACACCTGTAAAGAGCTTAAAAGCAGTTGGCACACTTCTTCGCTGCGTGATCCAAAACACATCAGTCTTCTTGGTCATATACAGCCCTGGATCAATGATGATCGGCTTCGCCCTCTGAAACCTAAATGCAGCATCGTAACAACAAGAATCATTAACGACCCCTCAAAACCAACACGAAAATGAAATAATCACATCGTGTCAGCAAGGCCACTCACTCTTTCCAGCCAATGTTACTTGTGTGATCAATGAAATTAAGATCCCTCGGCAAGAATGAAAACGTATGCAGCAGATCTAATCATCATTAACAACAAGCAGCCCATAAACAATTAAACTCAAAACTAACAGAATAAATCAAAATAAAGCTTAATCACAGCATCTTAACTATAAAGATTCAAACTTTATCATACAATAAACCCTAAATAAAAACACATTATTACCATCTTGAGTAACCAGTGGATAATCCGAGGCACTGAGATTGATGAACCAATCCCACTCCCCACCCTGCCGCAGCAAAATCGCCGCCGCGTGCAGCGTATTAGCCACCATGGTGGGCCCGCGGTAAGTGACCAAATTAGCCTTGGTAATCATCCGAACATTTTTAAATCTATGAAAAATGGGATGGGCAATTACGTAATTGTACAGATCAAGCCTCTCGTCGGTGGAGCTCTCGCCGTCGAGGTGCACTATGTACTGATTCGTCGGGTGGTAAAGCGCTTCCAGCGTGCGGCGGAGCATCGCGCCGTCGCCGGCCGAGCCGGAAATCAAGTAGGCAAAGCGCGGTGGCGGCGGGGGAGGTCGGGCACCGGGAGGGGGTTCAGCCGCGACTCGACGAAGATGGAGGCCGCGGCGGCGGAGGAGGAGTAGTAGCGGCGGAGGGGGAACAGCGGGACACCGTCGGGAGAGGTGAGGGTGGTGAGGAAGAGAAGGAAGAGGGAGAGGACGGAGCCAATGGCGAGCGGAAAGATCCATTTCCGCTCCATTTTGTGTGGGTGTTTGAGCTGGAGATAGTATTTCTTCATCTTCTTCATCTGCCCATCAAATTGGGGGAAATAAGCGCCTTTGCGAAATGGGTTGAGTTCGAATCTGCTGCAGATTTTGCGGGGTGTGGAGGTTAGTGTTGGGAGAGATTTAGAATTTGAGTTGGGTGGAAGGTGGGAGGTTAGCTGTTGTGATGTTTGGTTTTGGTTGCACCTATTTTTTAATTATTATAATTTGGAGAAAAAAAAAATCATTTTTCTTACTCAAAAAAGGAATCTTTTTATTGAAAGATAAATAATGATCACTCAATGATTAAGTAGTTAGAAAAAATATTCTCATGCATGAGAATATGAGGAAAAAAATTACTATTCAACGATGAAGTAAGTATGAGGATTAGAAGGTGAAACTATTACAATGCAACTACTATAATTCTGTCATAGTCCTTTCTCCAAATCTGCTATAATAACTCTTAATCAACTGAGTTAAGTCCGTACGAACAATCTCTTCTTCAGGAAGTTCCACATCCTAATCCTATAAAAATATGAGGAGTAAATCATTAATCCGATAAAGGCAATCTCTCTCTCCCCTAAAAGTTATAAATCACAACCTATGAGAATATGAAAGTTAAAATGAATCAATGTTTAAATAGCTATGAGGATCAATGTTTAGTGCCAATAAGCCACCTTATTAAACAGTGGGAAACTCTCATATTACGACTATTAAGATATGTCGTTGTTCCTTGTTCTAAATATGTTAGTTATAAATCAATTGAACTAAACTCGCTGATACAATAATCTATTTTTCTAAATAGATGTTTTGGAGTGAACATTGAGTCAAGAGTGATTCTAAACATCACCCCCAATTTTCTCACTATGACTTTTTTCTCAAAAATAATAATAAATATAATACTAAATTTACTATGAACCTTTATAACCTAATTTACAATTCTAAAAAAAATAACTTCAACACACTATTGCCCCAAATATACGAGAAAATAAAAATGCACGCCACAGATAGCGAAGGTACTTCACTGATCAAAATACAAAATACATCCTTTCACAAAAAATACTAGAAAATATAATTATATAATGCATTACAAGACCACCCTTTGATTTTTACTTTTTAAAATTTATTTTTTATCTAATTTTTTGATTTTGCAAACAACTATTATTATATATCTTGATGATCTGTACTATAAATATCATGATGATATTAGAATTTCATCGTGTAATTCATGTTTATGTTCTTGAACTAAATTGGTCATCTTGTAACTTATTTGTAAAATATTATTTAAGTAATAATTAAATAATATAGTAATAATAAGTATATCAATGTATATACATAAACACATATGATACACAATAATTAGATAAATTAGTTTAGTATTAAAACGTAAAAATAAAATATTTAATCATAGAGTGAAATCTACATTTATTCAATAATAGTGATTTTTTCTATTTTGCTTAATACTTGAGATCACCTAATGCTTATCCTCTTATTTGGTACGTACCAACTACATGCTGTATTAAATGTCTACTATTTTTCAGCTTTTATTAGGAGGAAAATGGGGTTTCATTACATAAATGTGATCACAAGATTCGGTTATGCTGTTATTTTTGTTTTTTTTTTTGATGGATTACGTTCTAGAATGTAATATTGCGAATTTGGGATGCAAATATATTGGTTGAAATGGAATAATGCAATTAAAAGTAAATGCAATTTTATATTATTTTTATATATTTTACATAAAAATTCGACCAACTGATTCAACTTTTTTTTTTGGCCTTCGGTTATATTAATACTTCAATTTTGTGTTTTGTAGTTCGTCAACATGTTTCTGTGAATCAGATAATGCGAGATGTCTTCAAAATCATGGGTTTGAAATATTATTTTATCTGTATGCAATGTGACTCGAGATGCAGAAAATTCAATACTTTCGTTTAATTAAAAATATGTGATTGATATTTAATTATATTCATTTAAATGTGATTATAATGGGTTTGGTCGCAAAAATTGCAAACGCCCTCTAAGGGATATGAATTAGGATCATTTCGGTTTCGAACCGAAACTAAATTTCGATTGTAGAATGACGTTTACAACCTCAGACGCCATTAACACACAAAGATCGTTTTTTCTCATCCCGTTCCTCCCCGATTTTCTTGTAATTTAATTTTAATAATAATTTTATATATTTGGAGTTTGGCTTCTTTTTTTTGCATCTGAAGTTGGTGGGTGTCAAGAACACGCAGAGAGGGCGGTGTGCGGGCGGTGGCCGATGTGGACGTGCAGCTGCAGGTGCAACGAGGACAGGTGCGGAGACTGCAGCGAGAGCAACGTCTGTGTACGTAGAGGTGAACTGGAGGAGCAGCGGGCGGTGGGAGGTGAGCGGGAGTGGTGCAGCTGGCGGCGGTTAGGGGTGAGATTCGGTTTCGGTTAACCGAAAACGAAATTGACAAAAAATGCTAATCGAAATAGACATCGATCGGTTAACCGAATTTTAAAATTAATTTTTTTAAAATAAAAAAATAATTTTAGAAAACGAAATTATTTCAAATATTATAGAAATTATAATATTAAACTAAATAGTTTCAAATATTATATATATATAGAGAGAGAGATATTAGTTAATTTGGATTAATCGGTTATACCTAATAACCGAAATTTAATTAAAGGAGGTAACCGATGCAGGGATGCCCGAATCGAAATCCAAAATATCGGTTATCGGTTAAAATCGAATAAGCACCCCTCACGGTGGTCGGGGAGTTGGGTTGGGGCGAGTGTGAATGGGCAAAGGGGATTATTGATTCAATTTAACTCTTTAAGGCTTAAACTTTTAATTTGAATTTTGGAAAAATAATAATTATAAAAGCAATATACAATTATATATCTATATATATATATATATATATATTCTTTTTGATTATTGAATATACGATAATCGATATTTCTGAAATATTTAGCTAACCAATCCACCAATTCCATTCGATTATGTTAATAACTGAAGTCCTAAAATCCAATTCCAACTTACTACACCGCCTTAGTAGGAAAAAGGCGTATATATCAATACTGCATCACTTGCATTTTCAACTAGTTATTATTATTATTATTATTTGCCCCCATATGCTTAAAACATTTTTCTCTTTTCATATTTCCACCCTCTGTCACTTTTTGTTCTTTATACCTCTGCACCTCGTTCTTCTACTTTTTTCATCAATCTTGACCATAACTTTTTGACTTTTCATTGTAATATAATCACTTTTTTATTTTTGCTTCTAATTATTTTTTTCCTTAATGATTTTTGTTCTTGCTTTTTTTCAAGGTCGAAAAGAAAAGTCTATAAAATGTATGGAGCAAAAGTTGAGAAAATCACAAGAAAAAAGGGGCAAACGTCACATTTTCCCAATTTAAGATGAATTTTCGTAATTTGGTCCTACTAGTGTAAATATTAAATAAGGATAGGATAGGGAAACTCCACAACAATATTTTTAATTAAAGTGAGAAAATCAATATATATATATATATATATATATATATATGTATGTGTGTGTGTGTGTGTGTGTGTGTGTGTGTAGAACGTACATAGGACCAATAGAGCACAAACGTTCTCATAATTAATAGATTTACCTATTTATAGATTTACAATAATGGAATCACATTCACCTCTTCCTTATTACTATCACCCACCCACATGCATGGCTACATCCTTTTAGCAAATTGTTTTGAAGAGGAAAAATAAAATGGAACTAATTGAAGATTTAAAGTAAGACAATGATACATGATGACTTCTGGAAACGTGTACTTTAAGTAATTGGAAAAACTAATAATTATTTTTAATCAAAGTCAAAACCCTTACAATCTAGCTATTTAGAAAATGGATACGTGTTAAAATTAGTTCGGTTTCGATTAATTAAATCGAAACGAATTTTCAGTTTGGATGCTTATCGATAAATTGATTGGTTATTAACTATTTTTATTTTTTTTTGCCAAACTCAATCATAATTCTTTTGAAACCAAATTGTTTTAGAAACCAAAACATCTTATAAACATATCAATATAAACACCATTATTGATGGTGTTTTATACAAAATAATAATAAAATATCTCAAACTCACGAATCAACAAATTTTGTTTATATAATTAATGCATTGAATTATTCTCAGTAAAGAATTAATGAATCAAAGTATTATTATTATTATTATTATTATTATTATTATTATTATTATTATTATTATTATTATTATTATTATAAAAGTTAAATTTTAATTATTATGTTAAATCAGGGACGGAGGGCGTAAGGGCCTGGGGTCCATGGACGGAGGAACGTGGGGCCTGGGTGGGCTCCATGGTTTTTAATTTTTGTACAATTATATAAGTAATATTATATTTAATAATTGTAAATTTCAAATAAATAAAAATTTATTATTGTATTTAAGGGCAAATGTAATCTCATAACAAAACAGTGCGTTCTAAGAGATAGCTCTCAACTTAAAATAGTAGTTTTCTTCTTATTCTTTTTTATTAAAATTTTAAATACAAAATATAATATTTGTTTTGCTACCTTTTAAGTTTATATATTTCTTTTCATCATACGGTCAAATTTAGGTTTAGCATTTATTGTGATTTTGTGATGGGAACAAGAAAATCAAGATTTAACTTTTATAAAAAATATCATTTACAATATTGACATTTAAATTTTTTTGGTAGCCATTATTGATTGATTGTTCAATTATTTGTTAGTAAATCTTATTATTTTATTTTTGCAATATATTAGCGCATATAAGGAAAAGAAATTTAGTATGAAAAATTACCTTGATATATACAAAAGTTATTAAGGTGGTTTTAAATTGTAAATTATTCATTTTTTACCTTGTTGCTAACTTGAAGTCTTGAACTAGACATTATTTGTTTTTTTTTCATTGCCTCTAATATATAATTAAAAATATCTCGTGTTTCATCTGTTTTGAGGTGATCATATTTTTAAACTTTAATTTTTACATTGGCATGTAATTAAAATAATGTTATTCTATTATTAAAGATATTAATATTTTAAAATTTTATTTAAATATTTTATTTATTACTTTTAAAATTATAATTAGTTTGGCCCTAAAAAATTGCTTGCTCCGTTACTGCTTGGATCTATTTTTAAGGTAAAAGTCAATTTTTAGAATATGTTGTGAAATTTCGTGATACTTACTTTCTTAAATATAGGAGAATTTGTATGGTCGGTCTAACTTGTTGTGACCAATAAATTCATGAGCCCTACTAGTTGGAATTAGAATTCATGATGGTGGATAGTTATTTGATGAGCTTTGTGGGAAAAAAGGACCTTTCCTTGAATTATTGCATGAATGATGCAATTTTGTTAGATATCAACTATCAAAATTGCCTAATTTTCTTGGACTTATCAGTAAGTATTAAACCATGTATAACTAGCGCGGTTATTAAATGACATAATTCGCAGTTAGGTGATACTTATTTTAGTTTATTACATTTTGCATTCGACGAATTAGCTTTCTATTTGGGCTACAATCATGTGAATATTTAACATTTGGTCAAATTTAGTGGGACTTTTTAGTGCACCTAATCTCACAGTAACCAAAACTATCAATTTGGCCTTTTAATAAATGTCAGATATTGGAATATTAGACCCTTATTTTACATTATCTTGAATATTATAGTATTTGTTTTGCCAACACATATTCATCCTTGTTGACAATGTCACAATTTTTATTAGTGTAAATAAGTAAAATATAATACAAATAATACAAAGTTCACATATTCATCTTTGTTGTCAACGTTAGTGTAAATAATGAAATATATTAATCATACCACAGAAAATGGAATAAGCATCGATCGACGTAGAAAATAGTTTTCTTACTATTTTCTAGATTAGAGGAATTCAATGTTTTTCCTTGGTATAAAAAAGCCTTCATTTTAAGATATGAAAGAATTTGGCTATTAAGTGATGGCCCATCGTACGTGTGATCATCAAAATATTAAAGCATTTTTTTATTAATAGTAATTATTTAATATAATTATGAGTTGTGTACGTCATCGCCCAAATTTTAGTGATACTTTTATGCTTCCTTTATGGGTTTTAACAATCAAAATAATGGATCTCTTTCGTTCTTAAAAGTTCATTAAATGGGCCAAAGTTCAAGTTGCTTCAGTGGACCACTTACATACGGAATAAAACCTGTAATAGGGTGAGTTATAATATGCGTGTGGTATAATAAATTTTAATTATGAACAATAAAATTTTAATAATAATAATAATTATGAGCTGATTAATATCTAAAATCAAAATAATGTTTTTAGATTTTAAATGAGTCCTTCAGATGTAAAACTCGGTATACTATAATCCGCAAGGTTTTGAATTATATTTAATTCGAAAAAACAGTATACTATAATATTCAAAGTTTATTTATGCACCACTAACTAGACCCACATTATCACATTATTTTTCACAATCGCCCTCTAAATTGCTTCTCAAACCACTCCTACTTCTTATGTCAGTTCATCGATAAGCCATTACAACACTCATGATAGTCTAATGGGTAAATTTATAACCAAACATGAGTTTGAATCTCATCAATTTATAATCTTAGTATGTTTTTTTCCGAGTTGGCTCAAGCCCATCTAACTAAATGAAATTTCGAGCAGGGCTCAAAATCTCATCTGAGCCTAATTTGTCATCGATAAGCCATTACAGCGCCCAGATAATCTAATGGGTAAATTTATAACCAAACACGAGTTTGAATCTTATCAATTTATAATCTCATTATTTATTTATTTTTGAGTTAACTCAAGCTCATCTCATTAAATGTAACGAGTTTGAATCTCATTAATTTATAATCTCATTATTTATTTATTTATTTTCAAGTTAGCTCAAGCCCATCTGACTAAATGTTATTTTGAGAAGGGCTCAAAATCTCATCTAGCCTAATTTGTCAGCTCTAAATGATACTCTACTTCAACTATTGAGCCCAATTAATTCTTCTTTTTTCTTAAACCCAACTAATCCTTCTTAAAAAACAATACGATACAAGATAATACGAAAGTCCGATAATTCTTCGAAATTAGAATTATTATTATTTGTTGACAAAATTTGAAATTAGAATGTTAAAATACTAATTATCATAGTATTAATTATATAAGCAAAAAATTATGAATTGGTATATCATAAACCGCGCATCTCTACCACTACCGCGTAGATGACAGATGATTTTAGCTATTCCCTTGTACACACCATTCCTCCTCCAATCTCCGCCGCCCCACGCGCCACCACCACCACCATCCTCCTCCTCTCTAACAATGTCAAGAAACACCAAACCCACTTCGCAATCCTCGCCCTCTCATCGCCGGCGAACCACATCTGGCGGCGGCAGCCAACACCCACCAACGCCGCGCCGCCGCACCGGCGACGGCACAACCCCGCCTTCTTAGACCACAGCGTCGACATGGACGAGCTCCTCTCCTCAATCCAACACACCTCCGACGAGCGCCAGCTCTTCGCCCTAATGTCCCCCTACAAGAGCCGCACCCTCTCCACAAAGTTCATGGTCTCCCTCCTCTCCCGCGAGCCCGACTGGCGCCGCTCCCTCGCCCTCCTCGACTGGATGCACGACGAGGCCCACTACACGCCCTCCGTCTTCGCCTACAACGTCGCCCTCCGCAACGTTCTCCGCGCCAAGCAGTGGGACGTCGCACGCGGCCTGTTCGACGAAATGTGCCACAGAGCCCTCTCCCCGATAGGTACACCTATTCAACCCTAATCACCCAATTCGGCAAAGAAGGACTCTTCAACGACGCATTGTATTGGCTTCAGAAGATGGAGCACGATCGAATCCCGGGGATTTAGTATTGTACAGCAATCTGATTGAATTGTCTCGTAAGCTCTGCGATTACTCGAAAGCGATCTCAATTTTTGCTAGGTTAAAAAAATCGGGTATCACCCCTGATTTGGTCGCATACAATTCAATGATCAATGTGTATGGAAAGGCGAAGCTTTTCCGTGAGGCTCGATCCTTGATCGATGAAATGAGGCAGGCGGAGGTGATGCCGGATACAGTGAGTTACTCAACTCTTTTAACAATGTATGTCGAGAATCACAAGTTTCTCGAGGCTCTCTCCATGTTCTCCGAGATTAGGGAGACGAGCTGCTCCCTTGATCTCACCATGTGCAACATCATGATCGATGTCTACGGGCAGCTTGACATGGCGAAGGAGGCAGATAAGCTGTTTTGGAGCATGAGGAAGATCGGGATTGAGCCGAGTGTGGTCAGCTACAACACTCTTTTAAGAGTCTACGGCGATGCAGAGCTATTTGGGAGGCGATACATTTGTTTAGATTGATGCAGAGGAAGAATATTGAGCAGAATGTTGTGACATACAACACCATGATAATGATTTATGGCAAAACAATGGAGCACGAAAAGGCGAATAACCTAATTCAAGAGATCCAAAACAGAGGAATCGAGCCGAATGCCATCACTTATTCAACGATTATCTCAATTTGGGGAAGGCGGGGAAGCTGGACCGCGCTGCAATGCTTTTTCAGAAGCTCAGGAGCTCTGGTGTGATGATCGATCAAGTTCTGTACCAGACGATGATTGTGGCGTACGAGAGGGCCGGTTTAGTCGGCCACGCCAAGCGCTTGCTTCACGAGCTTAGGCGGCCTGACAATATCCCTAGAGAGACTGCTATACATATCCTGGCCGGGGCCGGGCGGGTGGAGGAGGCCACATGGGTGTTCAGGCAGGCAGCCGAGGCCGGGGATGTTAAAGACATTGCGGTGTTTGAGCGGATGATGAGGCTCTTCTCGAGATTCAAGAAGTACGGGAATGTGGTGGAGGCGTTTGAGAAGATGAGGGGGTCGGGTATTTCCCGATTCGGACGTGATAGGGCTTGTGGTGAACGCGTATGGGAAGATGGGAGAGTTTGGGAGGGCGGAGGGGGTGTACGAGGAGATGCGGGAGGAGGGGTGCGTTTGGTCGGATGAGGTGCATTTCCAGATGATGGGGATGTACGGGGCGAGGAGGGAGTTCGGGAGGGTGGAGGCGTTGTTCGAGAGGCTGAAGGGGGATCCGAGTGTGAACCAGAAGGATCTGCATCTTGTTGTGGCTTCCATTTATGATAGAGCAAATAGGTTGAATGATGCGGCCAGGATTGTGAACCAGATGAGTGATGCAGGAATTGTGTAGTGAGGTTTTTTTCTTTGTTTGGTGCTGTGTTTGTAGATATTGCTATGTTTGTACACATGTGTGCACTGTTGATCTGTGTTGGACTTGTAATTTAGATTTTTGTCAATCCAAACTTGAGTTTCAGGTTAGTTTTGGAAATTCATTGATAGTTTATTCTATTACTATCATAAGGGCATGTATTTTTATAAATTCTAGAGAATATCTATAGTGATATATTTAATTTCTAAATTAATTTAATTTTTAAGAAAACGATATCGTTTTGATGCTCAACCATCCCTAACTCCTCTTCCTTCTTCTTCCTGTTCAAAACCTTGATTTCTTTTGTTGAAAAGCTCAGCAAAATGTGAAATGTACAAACAAACCCGAGACAAGAATACTTCTCAAAGAAGAAATAAGAATTATATTTTCACATAATCACCCAAAATAAAGCTTGAATATTCGGAGTTTTGTTAGAATTTTGAGTCCAAAACTTTAGATTTGATCCATATTTGTAATTTTTTTCCGAAAGTTGGAATTCCTTTTTCCTTTTTAAAGGTCAGGCCACATTATAACTCAACCCAAAAACCAGGTGTCTTGATGGCGATGTTTCTTTAATTTTACTTGGCATTTTTTTTTCTTGATTAAAAATGTTTGATTCTTGATTTATTAATTTACTTGGCATTTAAATAGTGTATAGAATACTCTGTGGACGAAGACTCTTCAGAAAGCGGAAAAAGAGCTAAACGAACGGTTATTGATGGAAAACTTTTCCAGGAAAGGGAATTTGTTTCAAAACTTTAGCTACATACGTCAAACGAGTTTCCCTATTTTAAAATAAGGAGTCTACAATTTGAGTTTAACCTTAAGAGCTAATTAAACTATATCAAAAATGAGATTAAACATGGTGTTTTTATTTGTCAATTATCTTTGTTCTTATTTAGCATTTAGTAAATATTGATTATTTTAAATTTTTATTTAACATAATAGTTTTTAATTAGTTCGACTGCATCATTAGTGGGAGGAGTTATAGTTCTAATAACCGATTCGATTCTAAACAAATAAAATCGATGCATGGATTGGACTCGGACCAATTCTATCGATTTTTTTATATATAATCTACTCAAATTTATTCATCAGTTTTGCTTCTAACAAAAATATAATTTTAGAGTTAGCTCTTGAACTAATTTCATATTTAGACTTGAGTAGAAGTATGTGTTTTACTTGTAATTAACATCATCTGAATTTAGAAGAAATTGAGAGAAAAAGAATACACAATTCATTTTTATTTTAATAGAGTTTGCGTGGCATATTTAATTTGAAAAAATGATGGGAGTCTCGTGTAAACTATCTGACATATCCAAATCAATATTCAAATATCACCAAACATCATCTAAATTATTAATACGATATTAATTAAATATAAGCTTGAATTCAAATTTGATTCGCTCGATGAATTTTAACCGATTAAAAAGTTTATTTTATGAAGATACATTGTCGGAATTAAACTAATACTCCATCCGTCCCAGTACTGTCGATTCCTTTCTTTTTGTACGTAAATTAAAAAGGATTGTGTTTTGTGTGTAAAGTAGGTTGTGATACAAAATTCGATGTATTTTTAATGTAAAATTGTTTATTTTTTGGAACAAGTCAATAATAACGAGATAATATAAAAAAAAAACGAGCCAATAATAATAGGACGAATGAATATTTTTTATCTAAACTCTCATTCTCCACCACTGGCCATCCAAAAAATACACAGTTTCACTTTTTGACGTTTGTGGGATTGAGTATGAAGCATGAAGCAAAGTACCTTTCCATCATGTGTTTTATATTGCTCGTCGCTCTCAGTGTCCATATTCCAATCACAAAATGCACTTTTATAAATACACGGAAATAATAATAATATGTCCGTAATATGTCGATCAAATAATACTAGTATAATTTAATATTCAGTATTATTATTATTATTATTATTATTATTATTATTATTATATTAAGCATTTGATCTCAACAAATAAATACTATACGACGATATGATATTACCGGATGGGTTATCATTTCTGTATTTGTTAATTTAATAAATAGATTATATTTTTCTAATAAATATATAGATCATGCAATTAACGTGCATATTATAGAAGGTAATAAAATCAACATAAAGCCCACCAAATTCCAAAATCCATCACTTTCCATGTTCATCACTTCACTTTATCGTACATTCTAATTTATATATTTTAAGTCAGTAACTAATTCTTCAAAGATCACACCCACTAAATTTATACAAAACCCATAAACAAACACACGTCTCGAATTTTTACTTCGGTCTGTTACCCAAAAAAAGTAAAATAAAACAAAATAAAATGAAGAAGCAAGCGAGGCTGACGAGTGAATCAGTGATTACTCCTGTTTCACCATGTTGGTAGCGGATTTCTTGCATCTGGCCTAACAACTTTGTAGTTATTTCTGGGTTTCTTTCGTTATTTTATATTTTTTTGGTTGCAATGTAATTGCGCCGGAATTCTATTGTAAGTATACACTTTGCATGAATGTGGGTGCACTGCGTTGGAATTTCTTCGCTAAGATTGAGAAGTGGTGGGCAGTGGTCAAAATTTAATCTTTTTTCCGGTTAAACATGGTGGGTGGTGATGTTTCTCGCAAGAAGGTTACCATAGGA
The DNA here is from genome assembly GCA_036937905.1 of Salvia rosmarinus. NCBI lineage: Eukaryota > Viridiplantae > Streptophyta > Magnoliopsida > Lamiales > Lamiaceae > Salvia > Salvia rosmarinus. The sequence continues at coordinate 108,623,676 of CM072813.1, read as the reverse complement.
GTGTGTGTTATGGAAAAGAAGGTGAAATGCGGCTCCGAGGTTCTGTTTGTTTCTTTTAGTTTTTTTGTTATTGAGATCTTTTGCTCCACAATAACCATGCACCATTAGCTTTTACAGCGTTGATGAGTGCTGATTTCTTTGTTTGGGTACTCTTCAGGCTTTTTCGGGGCCGATGTTGCAGATTTTGGAGAGGCTGCAGGCATTTGGAGAATTCGATGTGAGTGATTCTGGGCCAACTTTAATGGAAAGATTCAATGAAATGATGTTGAGGCCAAACTTGTCTGTTCGATTTGAGATGCTCGATTTGTTTATTGTTTTATGACGTGTCGTTGGTGATGGTATGGTTGTAGATTGTACATTTTGGGGACAATGTAATCCTTGAAGAGCCCATTGAGAGGTGAAAATTTTCCCTTGTGATTTTTATTGTTGAGGCTGTTTTTTTTGTGTATTTTCTTTGCGTTCTTTTGAAAACTTCATGTAAATGTTTGATTATTTGTAGTTGACAATTATTGTTTCTTGAAATTTTAGATGGCCTATTTGTGACTGCTTGATTGCCTTCTATTCGACTGGATATCCTCTGGAGAAGGCTGAAGCATATGCTGCGCTTAGAAAGTAAGCGAACGACCTCATTAGTATTCTTACTCTATGTGCAAACTCTTGTTGTGCTCTTACATTTTTTAGGTACATTTTCCTTTACTGAATCTGTTAAATACATACTTTGTCCATTTTTCTTTCCCTTTTTACTATATACATGCAACGAATGCTAGGGCATATATCTTATGAGATAATACATTGAAGGTTTTGAGGAACTTCTGTTGGATATATTAGTTTTTTTTACTGAAGAAGCAGCTACGGTGAAGGATGGTGCTGCAATTTGAAGAAGTATCTGTTGAAGCATCTAATGTACATAATCAGTGATTTTTCTGCTGATAATAATAGCATAGCAATATATTGTTTGGTTCATTGAGTATATTGCCCCTTCTCCTATCCTTCTTGCAATCCTTTCTGGATGTCAAAGCATTTTTAGTCTCAGTATGTTGTTGTAGTTCCTTTAAATGGAGCTGATTTGCATCTGCATGCATCCAATACCATCGTGATTAACTTTTCATAAATTAAATTTATTTTGTTTGCTACATTTTCTCAAGCATCCCTCAATATTGCTGCTTTTGTCATTTTATTTTGCTGCAGGCCTTTTCTTGTAAACGAACTGGGGGAACAACATCTTCTTCATGATCGGAGGAGAGTGTATGAGGTTTGCATTTCTTTAATCCTTAAGAGAAAATTGATATAAGTTAGACTTTTAAAAAATATTTTCTACCTCCGACTCAATCCTTCCTCATTGATAGTCTCTCTCTCCCCCCCGGCACATTTATTCTCCCTAATCAGTGCCTTAACTCTTGTGTGTGCTCGTCTGTTTTTGTTTCCTATTGTACTTCGACTTCACCCCCAAACTAAACATAGCATCAGTCATAAAAGAAACTTGCATCATTTTCAGGGGAGTGGTAGTTTTCATATCTCACAGTTCTCAAAACTCAAAGTCTCCTTTTTTAGGACAATGTAAACCATTTTGCGACTGCATTTCAATCCATTAAAGTGATAATGTAGTCTTCATTTGATGGCAGAGGCTTGAAATGTTTGGAATTAATGTTCCAACATACGCCCTAGTGAACAGAGAATTTCCAAATCAAGAGCTGGAATTCTTTGTCGAGGAGGAGGATTTTGTTGAAGTCCACGGCAATCGGTTCTGGAAGCCTTTCGTGGAAAAGCCTATTCATGGTAAGGATAAAAGCATTGTGCAGATATTTTTAAAATCTGAAGGAGCAATTGATACAGGATGTTATAGCTCTAAAATAAATGAAATCAGAAAGAGTATGAACATATTATACCGGAACTTTTTATTCTGTGTGCTCTTATTTCATTTTTTATTTTCTAGAAATGGGTGCCAATTTTCTTTCTGTCTTTTGTGAAGGTGATGATCACAGTATAATGATATATTACCCTAGTTCAGCTGGTGGGGGAATGAAGGAATTGTTTAGAAAGGTGAGAGCTTGGCAGATATTTTAGTTCATTTCAGTTAGTCCTCGATGTCGAGTCGATTTTTGAGACACTACTCAGTGATTCTTACTTTTACCTATATTATTGTAATGGCAACTATAGGATTCTAAGGTTCAATTGAAAGGCCGCTGAACCAGTTCTCGTGCTGTTTAATATAATTGGATCGAAGTCCACTTTAGCTCCTGTACAGTTTAATAAGTCCTCCCTAGTTTTAAAGCAGCAAATATTTGAGCTTTTAGGTTGTAGGAGTAGGGAATTTGTTACCTTCTGGCTACTTTGAGAGGTGAAATCCGATCTTTAGAGTTGACAAGAAAGCTATTTGTTTCAAATTTTTGTCTTATTATTAGTGGTGAAATCTAGCTCTGAAAGCTGTAATAAATCAAAATTTTGGAAACAGTTTCACATGCCATTTCAGTACTATTTTTGAGTGAAGCAACGATACTCAGTTCATGCCACTGGTAAAAGCTCTATATTTCATAAAATCATAGGTGTAGAATGCATCACACTCACATAGCCCTGAGGCTCTTCACTGGAGGAAGAAAAACATGTAGATACAATTTCTTCATATTTACATGAAGTATCACTGAAAAATTGTACTTCTTTGAATTCTATTCTTTCCCTTCACAGAATATCCACTCCATTCAACAATGTAGTTCATCATGGTTGAGTTTGGTTGTTAATTATGCCTCTGCTCATTTTTCCTTTAGACTCACTAACTAAAATGATCGATAATCTCAATATGAAGAGTAATGTATAAGAAGCTGCCTTAGTCATATTGACTCAATTTCAGACTAAAATTTGTTGGTGTGATAGTGTGTGTTACAGTTCACCATCCTTCAATTTTTCTAATTGACTTATGCAATACAAAACTATCACATTTTTTCTCAGGTTGGTAATCGGTCAAGTGAATTTCATCCAGATGTGAGAAGAGTGAGACGTGAAGGATCTTATATATATGAGGAATTTATGCCCACTGGAGGCACAGATGTAAAGGTAGTTAATCCATGACGTTGAGTTTTAATGAATCATTTCTTGTTGAACTCTCATCATACACGTAGTTGCTAAATCACAACAGCCCAAAGAATATGGAAGTTATTGGACTCATTTTGATATTCTCGAATCTCTAAGAACTTCCAGATTGACTAGCAATATACATGTTCTGCTTTTCCCCTTTAATAATTTGTTCCCTACATTTATTTAGGAATATTTTGGAGAAGTACGTGATAGTATTCCTACTTAGCATATGTGGTGACAAACCATATCTTCTAGAATTAGTATGTTTTTCATTCTCAAAGAAATAGACTTGTTTAGAATTCTATTTACTCAGATATTATTGCAGAATTCTGCTCAAGGATATTGCATTTATAAATTATTTTAGGAAATCATTTCAACTTCTTAATGATTGCTAGGTGTACACAGTGGGTCCTGAGTATGCTCACGCAGAGGCAAGGAAATCTCCCGTTGTTGATGGTGTAGTCATGAGAAACCCTGATGGTAAAGAAGTAAGCAACTTGGATGTTTATATTCAAAGATTATTATAGATAATTGTGAAAAATAAAGTTTCACATCCTTTATTGTCATACTTGAAACCAAGTTGTTGTTGATTTACTTATCTAACCAATTTTCTTTATCCACTATATGAGTTATAACGATTATTGGCTATATGAGTTTTTCCATTTGCAGGTTAGATATCCTGTTCTTCTTACTCCCATTGAGAAAGAAATGGCTCGAGAGGTTTGCATCGCATTTAGGCAAGCTGTAAGTTAATATGATACTTTCGGTGAACAGTCTCCAATATTTAACTTAATTCAGTTTTATTCATTTCCCCATTGAATTATAAAATGATTTAGAAATGGTTGTTGGATTTGGTAACTGAGGTCTCCATATAAGTTTCTTAACTGCCTCCTTCAGCTTGCATGATGACAATTTCTTTTTAATGGCTTAAGAATTCATTTAATCGCTTTAGATGGTCCTTTTAATGGCTTTGATATATCAGCATTGCATGTTGGTTGTATTTAGTTCATCATGCATCGAAGATATTCTCGACCGATATCTTCATTTAATTGATCTCAGTGGACTTAAGAAAACGTTATTTTCCTCTCGGACTTCCTCAAGCTCTAGTTTTGCTGTGGTGTTGGCATTTATCGACCTTATTTTTAGTGTTTTTCGAAAGATCTTGTTAAGGGGGCAGCTCAGTTTTTCATAATCATTACATACAGGTTTGTGGCTTCGATCTCTTGCGCTGCGAGGGGCGTTCCTATGTGTGTGATGTCAATGGATGGAGCTTCGTCAAGAACTCTTACAAGTAAGACTTCCTATTCATATTTTCATTGTTTCTTGTCAATTTGGATTTTATATCATTTGCAACGGACTTCTTTTGAGACTATGTTAGTTGCTACCTCTTCTTTTCTATTTTTCTTGGGTTTCTGAATATTTTGAAATCACTATGCCAGATATTATGATGATGCTGCATGTGTTTTGAGGAAAATGTTTCTTGATGCTAAAGCTCCACATCTTTCATCGACAATTCCTCCAGTTCTACCCTGGAAGGTCAACGAGCCTGCTCAGCCGACCGATGGCCTAACACGTCAGGGAAGTGGGATAATTGGAACTTTCGGGCAATCTGAAGAACTGCGTTGTGTGATTGCCATTGTTCGTCAGTAAGATGTCACCTTTTTGTTACCATTCTAATTAAATATCACACATGTCGTTTATCCCTTGATAAGTGCTCCTTTGCTCTCACACTCAGTGGTGATAGAACTCCGAAACAGAAAGTGAAGTTGCGAGTCACCGAGGAAAAGCTTTTGAATTTGATGCTGAAGTACAACGGTGGAAAACCTAGAGCAGAGGTGCTTGTTTGTTCTTCCTTTCAATCCTTGGTTTTTTTAATACATGCGCCTTTTTTCCCTTTTAACACTCTCCGTTCCTCATTTCTGCAGACAAAGCTCAAAAGTGCTGTTCAACTGCAAGATCTTTTGGATGCGACACGAATTTTAGTTCCTCGTATTAAGTGTGTAAAATTTAACCAATTCAGTATTGATCTACCTCCTTGTTCATGTTCTAGATAAGAAGTATTACGGCCCATCTTCCAATCTAAGTTGATCTGCACTCTGATTAGTATCTATAGCCTGTGTTGATGCTTCTAATGTTTTAGGTAAAAAAAGAAGTAATTATAATTGTTGAATCTTTGCAAAGTATCCACCTATAACTTGTTTTTTGTTAATGGAATAAAACAATGTTTTAACTGTTCCTAAAATTTTGGGAATCATTGGTAGGACAGCTGTAGCTTCATCTAAGAAACAATAGTGTCCAAGACGTTTTATTGTTCATGCAGCTAGTCTCTCTGGAAGAAATAGGAAAGCACGATAATGTGTGCATATTGAATTTGTTTTGATAATATGAGATCCATCTTGCAGACCTGATCAAGAGAGTGATAGCGAAGCCGAAGACAGCGAGCACTCTGAAAAGCTTCGCCAAGTGAAAGCTGTGCTTGAGGAGGTCCATATCATTTTTCATTAGTGAAATCTGCCTTCCGTCTTATTTTTATTTAGTCATCATATATGCCTGCTCTGATATTTGTTGTTAAGTGTAATTTCACTTGTAAAATTTTAATGGTTATCGATGCTATGGTTTTCAGGGGGGGCATTTCTCCGGCATTTACAGGAAAGTCCAACTTAAGCCGTTAAAATGGGTCAAAGTGGCAAAAGCAAATGGCGAAGGTGAAGAGGAGAGGCCTACCGAGGCCCTCATGATTCTTAAATACGGCGGTGTCCTTACCCATGCCGGCAGAAAGCAGGTAAAAAATTGCCTTTCTGTCATGAATGTGATAACCATTTTTTTACAGTTTTCATTTTGTAATCCAATATTGCACTGTGCTCATCAATTTTGCTGGCAGGCTGAAGAGCTAGGGCGGTATTTCCGGAACAATATGTATCCAGGTTAGCAGTTAGATCTCAGTTTTTTTTATGTGTAATTGATGAGAGGACAAGTTTCTTTTCATGTTCTTCACTAAGCCAATGCAAGTTTTTATGTTTGAGCCTTGTTTAGCATAGATACCTTTTTTTGGCTTCTCTTGCACTTCTTTCTCAAGTTCTCACGTCACACCAATTTCAGGCGAAGGTACTGGCCTGCTTCGCCTCCACAGCACATATCGCCATGATTTAAAGATATACAGCTCAGACGAAGGCCGTGTGCAGGTTAGGCTCCCTCTTTTATGATGCTAGTTGTTTACCCTTGAAATTTTTCTCTAGAGATGAGATGTATTGAGAGTGAAGTAGTGATACTTGGCTCTCCGAATTCTATATGCTGGCTTCATCTTCCATCCAATCATAACATGCTTGTTGATTATTCATTTATATATTTACCATTGACAGATGTCTGCAGCTGCTTTTGCTAAAGGTCTTCTAGACTTGGAAGGGCAATTGACACCAATCTTGGTCGGTAAAACATCCATAACTCCAATTATTACAATCTTATTATTTCAAATTGTCTTATTTATGTTTTCTTAAAACCGTTTAAGGTTTCACTTGTCAGTAAAGACTCTTCTATGTTGGACGGATTGGAAAACGCCAGTTCCGAGATGGTAGAAGCTAAGGTTAGTATTTCAAGTTGTATTTTCTTGTGTTTGTGCAGTGATATAGGAATTTGCTGAAGAATACTATTTATGGGACACTCGTTTTTAGTTTTTGCTTTAATCTACTTTGTTTCGTCTTTGCTTTTTTCCTCAGGCCAGGCTAAACGAGATTATAACTTCCGACAACAATACGACTCCGAGCACCGACCCGCCAGAAGAAAAGCCTTGGATGGTAGATGGGTGTGGAGTTCCTCCAGACGCGTCCCAACTTCTTCCCGAAATCGTAAATTGCTTCACGAAATACATGGCCTCTCCTCGTGTTACTTTGTGTTTTCGTGTTTTAAATCCCTTTATCAAAATCAAAACCAGGTGAAGTTAACGAAGAAGCTGACCGAGCAAGTGAGACTTCTAGCCAAGGACGAGAACGAGGAGCTTGCGGGGAAGACCTCTTACGATGTGATTCTTCCATACGATCAAGCAAAGGCGCTTGGCAAGACGAGTATGGATGTTGATCGAATCGCTGCTGGCTTACCTTGTGGTAGCGAGGGATTCCTTCTCATGCTCGCTCGTTGGAGAAAACTCGCGAGGGATTTGTATAATGAACGCAAAGAGTATGTCTTATCCTCTCTTTCCCCTTTATTCTTTCGTGTTCTGCATCTTGTGCTCTAGCTATAACTATGTGCCATTGCAATTGCAGGCGGTTTGACATTACACAAATACCCGATGTTTATGACTCGAGCAAGTAAGACATCTACTCATTTTCTTGTGGCAAATCATACTATTTTGATTGTGAATTACATCAATAAGTTTCTTCAACTTATTTTCTGATCTATCCTTGTTTTTCCCTTTTGGTTTGACAGATACGATCTCTTGCACAATGGGCATTTAAAACTAGAAGGCCTATCCGAGCTTTTCAAGGTGGCGCAGGTATGAAATAGGCAATCCAGTGATGCATGCTCTCTTCTCACGACCTCAACATTAAAAGAACTCCGATTTTCTTGTAGTTACTTGCAGATGGTGTTATTCCGAATGAGTATGGAATCAACCCGAAGCAAAAATTGAAAATCGGATCCAAGGTATGCTTAAAACTAACTACTTTTGGACTTATTGGAGCATATTTTTTTCTTGAGATTAACTTATTATAGTTCTGCTCCTTTTGATGCTATCGTGTCGACTAATTACATTGTCTTGCCATTTCCCTCACAAAAAATAAATAAATAAATGAATGAATCTTGTTCATATATAAGAAAGTTTCTCTAGCTAATCCATCACATTCAAAGCCTCACTTTGCAAGAACTTTTCAGATTGCTCGTCGTTTGTTGGGGAAGATCTTGATTGATCTGAGAAACACGCGTGAAGAAGCGATCAGCATTGCCGAGTTGAAGAGCAACCAAGACAGCAATTTAGAAGCCTCTAGCATTGCAAGAGAAGATTCAGATGTTCAAACAAAATCTCAGAGTAAACTCGGAGATTTTAAACTCGAATTTGCAGCCAAAGGTAGTCTCAGTAGTGAGAAATCCATGGATCAAGAAGATGACGACGACAAAGAACCCAAGTACCGATTGGACCCAAAGTAAGTATTTGCATAGCATTTTTGCTTTTTCGCGGTTTTTTAATTTTTTGATCTTATTTTATGATATTATAAGATTTTGCTTAGCAAAATTGAATTGTCAATTCAAACTGTTTGAAACTGTGATAGTTTTTCTTCCAATGTATGTATGTTTACTTCCATCAGGTATGCGAATGTAAGAACACCGGAACGACACGTGCGAACTCGCCTGTATTTTACATCGGTGAGTGTATAATTTTCTTGTCAGATATGATAGCATCAGTGTCCCAACACAAAACACACACACACAAAAAAAGTTGTATGAGTTTCTCCATGCAACTTCCTATCTTCAACTTCAATTAAAGTTTAAACTATGTTGAATTTGATTTTTTTGGTTGATAGGAATCCCATATCCATTCGTTGATGAACGTTCTTCGTTACTGCAACATGGACGAGTCTCTTCAAGCAGAACCGAGCCTCGTGTGTGACAGCACCTTGGAGCGCTTGTGTCGGACAAAGGAGCTTGACTACATGAGTTACATTGTTTTCAGGTTATTCGAGAACACAGAGGTTTGTCTCTGTAATCTCATGCTTGTCTCCATTCTTTCTCGATCTCTAATCCACGGTCACTCACATTTCGTTCATTCAACATGATTCTCATTGCAATATCCTAGCTATCCTACTGCATTTCTCATCACAAAATCAAGAATTTTGTGTAATTATTTGCTAAATGGTATTTGAAATCGATGCAGGTGGCATTGGAAGATCCAAAAAGATTCCGCGTAGAAATGACATTTAGCCGAGGTGCAGATCTATCCCCTTTGGAGGTAACTTCAACTTCAACTTATTTTACTCCTCCTTTCAGTGTAATCATCTATTAGCTTTTATGATACTCGGCTCGTTAGCTTTTTAAATTTTCCTTTTGTTTTTCCTTATAAGATATGCAAATATGTTTCATCACCCTCACCCTCACAACATCAAGTATGCATTTGATTTTATGTTTTTTGAGTGTTTTGCAAGAAGCCTATAGAAGTTCTTGAAACTATGTTGTAGAATAAATGTTCGATTTTTGGTAGGAAAATGATAGAGACGCGTCTTCATGGCATCAAGAGCACATGTTGGCCATAAACGGGCCTGAGCGGCTGCAGGAAGCCGGATCATACTTGACATTTGAGAGGATGGAGAAAATGATCCGGCCCTTTGCAATGCCAGCTGAAGACTTCCCTCCTCCCTCGATTCCTCAAGGATTCTCCGGCTACTTCTCCAAGAGCGCGGCTGTTTTGGAGCGCCTCGTTAATCTTTGGCCCTTCAACCGGAACTCATCACACACTAACGGGAAGTAGTCAATATGGACTCTTTCGCCTTGTCTTTCGCCTTTTTTGCTTGAAAAAGTTGCTGCATATTTGTTCATTCATGTGCGTAGTCATTGAAATGGTGAGATCCTTTCATCATGTTTGTATTTTGCTAGATTTACAGTGACATAGTTTTGAGACTGAGAACTGAGAAGAAAGGTTCTCTTTTTTTGTCCTGCAAAATTTTGTGGATAGTTTGTGGTGGGGCCTGTAAATGGATCATCTGAGCCCAACAAAATGGTTTTTATAGGCCCTATTTGTGTGAATCCTTACTATAAATAAATCTTAGGAAATTTTGGGTTTTTCCTTAATCTTAGTGGGCCCATTTCTGGTAGACATTTCATTCTTCAGTGATAATGGGTCACGATAGTGACTCGGCATTTTGTTCTAATTTCTCAATATATATATATAGAGAGAGTGGTTACGGTAAAAACCCTCCTCAATGTATAAATTACGAATTAATAAAATCATCTGAACATGCCATCAAAGCTTCTAAATTCGTCATGTTAGTGTTTGAATTTAGAAAAATAAAAATTCGCCTCTTATGTGATTCGAACTTAGATGTTTGAATCCATCAAGAAATTGATAAATTCATTATGATCTTTCTGAATCGAAGACTAAAAATAATTCTTATTTTAACTTTATGATTAGTTTATATATATATATATATATATATATATATATTCTCACACAGATACACTGTACAAACAAGAAAACAAACACAGAATCAGAGACAATTTTGTCACACACACAAAAATCTTATTATTTTTTAAATAAGATTTTTATCTTGACAAGATTCTTTCATTTAGTTATTTATTGCAATTGTTACTTCAACATTTTATAAACTGTATACTGATGCTGAATTATCGTAATAGTAAAAGAAGAAACTCTCTCTCTCTCTCACACATCTTTTTTTTTTTAAAGAAAATTGTAGGGACAATTTAGTAATAAAGTGAATTCTTGTGGCTAAAAGGTCACATGTTCGAACATCATTAACACTTCTATAGTCTTAGTTATCGCGATACGAATACGTAAGTTTACTCAAAGACATCAAGTTAATATCATGTAGTTCCTTATAAATTAAAAAATAATATAAATTATATTGACAAAATTCTTTCAATTAGTTATTTAGTGCAAATTGTCGAACTTGAACATTTTAGAAATTGTAATTTTTTGTTTAATACAAAATTTAAAGAGCGTATTCATGAAGAACTCGAACCCAAGACATTTACTTGGCGAATATCATTCTATTACTAAACCAACACACGCATAAATTATATATTTGATGATGACTTGTCTTAATGGTAAAAGAATCCAATGCTAAACAATATGTGATTTTCGTCCAACTTTAAATAATTTTAGGCTTTTTTTTTGCTATACATCTTCCAATGTAGGGTTATGATATCAATATGTTGGATATTTTTTTAAACGAAAAAGAAAGTTTTCTTTTAATTTTCTTATCTCAAACGCACCCCTAATATATTAATCAAATTTAGATTCTTCCCCTGAATCTTTTATAACCCATTTAATTGGTTAGTCATTTATTTATTAATTTATTTATTGTGTCGTGTTTAACAGCTAAAGAGTGTTAATTAATTTAAACTCACAAATATTAACGGTATGCTTATCCATTTCACCATCTTAAAATAATCATTAATATTTGTAATATGTTTGTGAATTTTGTTGCATTTGACCATGCTTCGTCAATCTCAATTTTTTTCAACCTTTTTTTTTATTCATAACAAGTATCACAATTTACGGCTAAATTTTTATTTGAATAATATTACCAAGAATTCTCAATAAATATATATAGAGAGATAATAAATATCCAATTCAAGTGGAAGAAAACAAAGATACACAAACACACACATACACGTGTAACTTATGAGGTTATACTCTTCTACACGACGCAATAATTAAATATTAGTGGTCCTATCACCTATGCATTTATTTTGATCAATATATGTCAATGATATCCCAATTTATCGATTGTGTATAGGGATGTCAAAGGAATCATTTTATTCAAACCAAAACCAATAAATAAATAAGTATTTTGCTTTTGAACCGACTATTGAATCTTGGATTCGGATCGCATCCGAACCATCAACTATGGGTCTTAAGTGGTCCGGATATGATCGAATCTGGAACCAAAACTAAAACCGAAATCTTTGTTTTATAAATTAATAGGCTATGAGTGATTTCAGATCGATATGAATATAACTAACTCATTGACAAGCTTATTTAAATTTAGACTTATCAATAGACGAGTTTTACTCGTATCAAAACCAATAAATAAGTATTGATTCTGATTCTAGAATCGAAATCGGATTCGGATTAGACCATCAAACTATGGATCTAAACGGTCCGGGTCTAAAGTGGTTCTGGAATCGGAACCGGAATCAGAATCGTTGCTTTACAATTTAATGAGTTTTGAACGGTTCTGAATCATTTCGGGTTTTACCCATCCATTGATATCCCTAATTGTGTATATATTGGAGGTTTGAGAAGGAGGAAAATTTCATAATGTTACGAAATCTTAACTGCGAGTCTTTGGAATTAGTAATTATAATATTCTCCAATTTATTTTACTATTGGCTTAAAATACTTGGAGAGGGGTGATTGGCCATCAACGTCTCACCTAATTTGAAGTCCAAAAGAAACCTTAACTTTGATGATTGAATAGTTCAAATAAATTGAAAATTCCAACTCGAATTGATGAGAAGCGTGTGCATAAGGTAAGGGAATATGTTAGTTTCCTCATTATTATTTTATATAGTTTGACAATGTATTAAAGAATTTCATATATATTGATGATTAGGGCTGGGCATAACCAGACTACTATTGGATAGTCACACCAAATCGACTGACTTTCATCTGCTCGATCAAGAAAATAAAAATTGAATTATTTTCTACTTATGTCCAAACTAACTTGATTTCGACCGAAATTATATTCATATTTTAATTTAATAATATCAAACTAAGGTTTGTTCTTGTTTGAATGTTTGTATTTAATTTGGTTGGTCATTTTCACTGTTCACTTCAATCGACCTACCGTGTGCAGCATGCCAATCCCAAGTGGTAGTCCTATATTTGTTTTGTTGGGGTTGGGGGTTGGGGGATAGTGATATATGATATGTGGGGAGGATAGTGAAATATTATATGTAGTATATAAACCTAGTCAGTGACGAAGGGAGGAATTTTTTGTTGGAGGATCCAATTATTTATAATTTTAAAAGATAATAAAATATAATTTTAAAAATAAAATTAATAATAATAATAATTTAAATAATATATAATATTATTTGAATAGAGGTAATTTTCATACTAAATTTCTTTTTCATTATATTTTAATATCTTGTAAAGATAAAATAATAAGATTTACTAACAAATAACTAAACAATCAATCAATAATAGTTGTAAATAAAAACTTGTATTGATCATATTAATTCACATATAAGGCTTATTAAAATTTAAATAAATATCATGTATGATTGTTAGAATAAGTTTATCATAATTTTTTTAAAATTGAATTGATCATAGTTGCATATATCTTTTGTTTTATCAATATAAAATAAATTATAGAATAAAGAAAAAGAGCATAAAGTAGAGAAAATGGAAAAATAAAAGAGAAATTGAGAAAATGAAAAAATAACAAAACTAAGAAAAGGAAAAGAGTTGGGAGCTGAAAGGGGGAAAAAGAAAAAATAGAAGAGAAATGGGAAAAGGAAAGAAAATAGCAAAACTGAGAAAATGAATAGAGGAGCAAGAAATTGGGAGAAGGGAAAGGATAAAGTAATAAAATTGGAAATTTGGGGGGGGGGGGAGGCGAGAAAAGAATAACAAAAGTGAGAACACCAGCATTCGAACCCAGACTACGGAATCAAATTCAAGATCTTATCCAACTGCACCATAATAACTTTATGAACTTTTCACTATGTATATAATAGTAATACGTTTCGAAAAAAGTTGGAGGGCCCATGAGCCCCCAGGTCCCTACGTAGCTCCGCCACTGAACCTAGTAAAAGATATTTAGCTTATGGAGAGTCGATATCAAATTAGAGTAGTTGTCACACGACTCACAACCATTATAATGCTCGAGCGTCATAAATACTAAAACTAGGTTATTGTTAATTGTTGGTTTGGATTTAAAGTGCAATGAATATGAAACTCAAGTTTTTTTTTTTCCTCTTTTACTTTTCTTGAATTGATCAACCATGTGCTTTAATTGATATTACATCAAACTCATGCCTCAAGCTCATTCTATGACATCTTTCGTAACAATTTTCTGTTATACTTTTAATTTTATAATCCTATTTTTGTCGAAATAAATGTTGTGTAAATGAATTTCACATTATACTTCATAGATATTGTGCATAGCAATGCTACCGCACATCTTATTAGTAAACTTTTAATTTACGTTAGATATAAGGGTGGACGCAGAAAGAAAAAAAAAGATCATTAGTGAGGGATGTGTTGTCTAATTATGTAGTTAGAGATTTTGAGAATATAATTTTCCTATATTTTGATTTTGTGATTTGGGTTTCGCACAAAGACTTATCTGACAACTTTATAAAGATAAAAAATTTTGCTTCCTTAACACACACACACACACCTTCTTCCTATGGGCCCCGCCATGATTAGACATACAAGTGTCGGATTATGGGCTGAATGAACTTTACACTGTTCTCGATCTCGATGATCCAAATTTTTGGGCTTAACCCTGGTGGACTTAGAGTTAGGGTTTGATTATTGTCTATTTAATAGATGTTTCTCCATGTAATCTGTATCCAAATATATAATGAAATATATGGCGACATCGCCTTCCCAGACGTAGTGCAAGACGAACCCAGAAACAATTATTGTTTTTTTTATTTTATGGTGTGTGTTTTTAACAACAACAAGTTTAATTTAACGAGAAAATTGTGTGAGATGAAACAGTTACTCACAATTTTTTATACAATTTAACAGCATCTTGAGCTTTATTTTCAATTGATGCTTAGCTAGCCAGCCTTGAATTTTGTCTTTGAATATATATCGATAAGCACTGGAACCACCTTGAAAGGATTGGTCCATTAAGCCCTTGCAACGACTGCTATTTTCCACTGAAAAGTAATAGCATAATTTATATTAATATTTTGGTGATTGGTGTATAGTATTATAATTAGAGATTTTGACCTCGTAATATAATAGAACTAATACCAATAATATGATAACGTGTTTCATCCTAGTTGGATCTGCTTTAATTTATATGATTGTGGCTATTATATCGGGACCGTGGCCATTGGTACGATTGGTCAATTATATTTATATGTCATCTCATTTGCACAATAATATAGAAATATATAATTTTATTCAGAAGTACAATCATAAATAATAGTCCTAATCACGAGAAAGGGAGGAAAAATCACAACAATATACTTCACTCAGGTTGAATTTTTTCGAGTCAATAAATAAACGATCTAATTTGATAACAAAATTTGAGTTATGTTTGATTTATACTTTAAACTCATAATGCAACATCCACTAATGAGTGAAGACAAAGCATAATCAATCATTATACTAATGCAGAAGATAGTTAATTTAATTTAAATATATATTTGACCCTGCATACCAAATTTGTGATATATATATATATATAGGAGATGGTTCATTAATAGAAATAAGTGTAGGAAATATGAATAAGTCTAAGACATCTTTCATATTTATATAAGACAATCGAATTACTATATTGCACATATTAGTTTAGTATATATTTAATCCATTCGTAGCATATATACTAAATATATTAGTTTAACACATCTTTCATCTGAACGTGTAGACAAAAAGAGTTCAAGAATCCACAGAAGAACATAACACAAAAATGTAATACAATCAAAATTAAATCAACCATTGATCCAAATGAATCAAGACATTCTTATTTCCTAAATTAAATTCTCAATCCATATATATATACGAAAGATTAAATATGCAAACTAATATGCAGATTCATTCCTATTATGAAAGATATCTACCAAATTATTCTTTCCTACACCCATTCTCATAGGAATCATCCCTATATATATATATATATATATATATATATATATATATATGAATATTTAATAAAATATGAACGTCATGCTTATTCGATGCATTTATCGTTTTAAGAAGATTCCAAATAGAACTGCGGCGGGCCAAATTTAATGAGGTAAAAGTCAAAACATATAAAAAATGATGCATAAAAAATGAACAACACGTCATCTTCACATATATAATAAATTCAAGATTTAATTAGTTTATGAGCGATTGTTAATTAATCATGACCTCAATTTAGGTAATTATTTTGCTTACGAAGGACAAAATTGTGTGAGTGGTAATTATAAAACCCATACCACTCAATGCAATTATGACATCGTTAATAGTCGGGCAAACTCATGCATCGAAAGCTTCGAAAATATTTATTATATTCTTTGAGATAATTATACCAAAAATCACATTTTTTTACCATAATAAATCGTAGCGTGAGACTCTCAATCCGCTATTTTTAACGTAAGAATTAAGAATCATAAAATTACGCCATGAACAAAATAAATTGGCTATGAAAGTTTATGCATCCGTCGGAAAAGTTACCGAATCCATAAATTCGACATTTTCACCCAGGTTCAAATCCCATGAATACAAAAATTCCATATTTTTAGATTTTTTTTTAGATTCACCAATTACATTAACGACCCACAAAAAGTATCATATAATCATCAAGTACACTTAGCACGAAATTTGGGATTACGATATCTAACGAGCTTTTTTGATGTAGTAACACTTCATTAAACCCACAATTCTTATTCGTGGTATATTGAGTGTGCAGTATTAATTATTTTGGCAATTTAAAGTCCCATCCAACTTAATAATTAGCATACTAAAATAGCTCAAGCAATTATTTATGGCGTCATTCCTATTTTCAAAATACTGCTGAAGTAAATTATTCAAATTTAAAGTTTTATTCGAACTCAAGTCACTAGCTTACTATAAATACATGTTGCCATCTTCCATCTAATCGACATTTTCTTGAATCCAATTATTAAAAAAAAAAGAAAAAAACTATTTTCCTTTAGCAAATTGAAAAATTGAATATAGCGTAAATATATCTCATGCTTCGTATATATTAGGCCGAAAAATATATAATATCCAAAAAGTCCATGTCTTAAGAAAGACAATGCAAATTATTCCAATGGCCACTTGCCAAAACCATCTTCAAATAATTTTTTGTTGATTTGATTAAATTTGGTTGCATATATGATATATCGACACTAGAGCTAGCATATTTAAACCGATGCTTTATAAAATATATAGTTCTTTGTAATTTATCTCTCCGTCCATTAAATTCGTGCATTTAATTCCGTTTTGGTCCATCCACAAAAAATATTCACTTTCTTTTTTGGAAACATTAACTTTATATTTTTACCCTAAACCAATATAATTATTTACAAAACCCACATATAACCTACTTTTTACACTCAATATCCATTAATATATTCATTTATTATCCCATGAGACATCTTTTTATACCCACTTACTTTATACTCATTATAATTTATTAAAATTGCACCATCAAAATCAATAAACGATTTTGATGAACGGAGTCCGGAGGGAGTAATAAATTCAAATCAATCATTTTTCCTTTTTTGTTAATGATGAGATATTTGTGGCTGTTTCTCATGGACCTATTCTAGACAAATCTAGTTTTGATGCAATAAAAGAAACACATAAATAAATAGATAATATTCGTACACTGAGCTCGATCTCAAAAATATTGGTCAAAACTCATAACCTTTAGTCACGAAACCACCTCCTAGAAGGTAAGCTTCAAAAATTTATATTAACAATGATAATTATCAAATAGAATCATCGAATGATTTCTATAATGAGAGATATATTGTACAATTCATATCTAAATTAAGCTTTCATACACTTAAGAAAAAGTTTTACAATTTCCTTTAAAAAAAATCAACAGTCATCCCAATATCCACGTGTTGAACAAAACATATTGTTTTTTTAACTATTATTAAAGTATAATCTTTATGCATTTTTATGTGTTTTTGATGTAATGATTGTTTTGTTCTAAATCTAATACTATTCGTTCACCCAATATAGTATGTATTTCTTTTTTGATTGTTCTATTCAAGATGATTTGTTTTTTTTTAAAAATAATTATCTCTTTCAAAATTATTAAATTTATTTATTTTTTATTACTTTAATCATTTGGTTCGGGTAAATCGATTATTTCGGACAATTCTATTATAATCGAAATGTATTTCAATAGTATGATTTTCGGTTGGATATATCGAATATCCGATACCAAAATTTATATTTATATAAAACATCTTTTATATGATTAAAATATATTTTTTGTTTATGTAACTCTATATTTTTTTTTGTAGGCTTGCATGTTGTGACATTAGAAGGTTCGGTGGATTAAAGAAGCTTTGGATTTGAGGAACATGAACTTTAAACTTATGAACTTTAAAGGACGATGCACGTATCCCGCATCTCATAAGAGATATGCATATATACCCAATGGGATAAAACATGCAAA
The DNA here is from genome assembly GCA_036937905.1 of Salvia rosmarinus. NCBI lineage: Eukaryota > Viridiplantae > Streptophyta > Magnoliopsida > Lamiales > Lamiaceae > Salvia > Salvia rosmarinus. The sequence continues at coordinate 108,605,575 of CM072813.1, read as the reverse complement.
ATCGGTAGGTTTATATTGTATGGACAAATATACCTCATGTTCGACTTTGTTTTCCGTAAAATAACGAGCGGATTAAAAATGGAAATCTCCTATTGGGAGCTCGGTCGGATTCGATGAAAAATCGAATCCGACCGAATCCACCAAGACGACCGGAACAACGAATCCGATCGGTATGATCGAACCGATCGGATTCGATCGGTTTTTTTTTTTTAATTTTATTGACTCAATAAGTGCTTTGAATTTTCTCTCAAATTATTGTAGCATTCAATTTATTCACGTGAAACCGATATAATAGGTCCGAATTTAGTACAATAATAGGTCTCGATTTATCTTGTTGTTACAAGAAATTTGTACAATAATGAGTCTCAATTCATTGTAGCTACAGTAATTTCACGTGAATGATACACGCATATCCATTATTTGTTGTTGTTTACCTTCTATAAAATTTGATTTAATTCATTCATTCATTCATTCATTCACATCTCATATCTTCATTTTCCAAAATTTTCTATCAAGTTGAAGCAACAGATTTGAAGGAAAACCACGGAGAATTCAATCATTTTCCAATATCAAAGGTAATTCCAAGAACCCCAAAGAATAATATACTATATTTACATGTACGATATTTTGATTGGGAATTTTGTTTTAATATTTTTATTTATTCTTTCTTTATGTAGATGGACAATTGGAAATTCATTATCGTGAATTATGGTGGAGAGTTTGATAGTGATTGCACGATATATTGGCGGGTATCAACAAATTGCCCAAATTCCGGATCGCTTTCTTTGCAATTTCATATACTATATCAATCACGTATTGCGGGCGAATGAATTGAGCACGGATTATCAATTATTTTATTTATCCACATCTCGATATGGTCGGATAATAAAATCATTGTTAACCGATGATGAACTGCTTGCTCGATTGTGCATGTATCGAAGAATATCCACGCGCTTATGTAGTTCACAACACTACAAATATTGCGAGTGGATCAAACCCGGAGAGCCCAATCATTTGCAAGAAGAATATTCACAAAATGTTCCAAGTATGCTCGGTGATTGGTTTTAATCCCAAAGGCACGCCACGGAGACAACAAGGCCAACAACTCCTATTCGAATGATGATGTTGATGGAGAAGACGAAGAAGAAGAAGAATATGTACCGAGACCAAGATCTCAAGAGACCGACTCAGATGCGTCGACGACCATCCCGAACAATCAATTTTAAATAATACGCTTATTGATTTTGCGGATGGATTCAAGAGAAGGAGGACTTCCCAAACTATTATCTTTGATTAATCCAAGCACCTATCCGTAAGATGTCAACCCACCCGATGTCAAGAACTAACTAATCGGTTAGTTCCCATTATTCCGCTCAACGCCGCAGCCTCACTTGTTGCTAGTGAAATGGACCCGACAAGGGATGGAGAATTGAGTAGTAATTCATATTACTATAGCAAAGATGACCTCTATCTTCTGTTGTGTGTGTGGCGTATGGGCGAATACGTTGTTGGTCGCTCGGATACAACACGATCGACATTTAAATGCAAGCACTCGAGAGGTGTAATTTTGAGTTACGAGCTGCCCAACGAGGTAATATTTGGAAAGTTTATAAGTTTATATCCGAACACAAATGCCACCGTGATTTGGGTTGTGTTGGACCATCAAGGTTCATTCAAAGATAGTTGCAGCAACAGATTATGCTCGAAAATGCGCACAACAGTGAAATCATGAAGCCTAAATCAATTATGGTCGAGTTGAAACATGATTTTGGTATCCGTGATCGTTATGATGTGGCGTATGAGTCCCGACATACGCCGATTGAGTTGATATACTGTCGGCATGATCGGTCATTCCAAATGCTGCCAGTTATCCGCAGATGTTGACACGCATTTAATCCCGTACATTTATCGATTATGAGGTCGATGGTGATGGTCGATTCCGCATCTCGCTCGTTGCTCTCGCCGCATCTATTGCCCCTTCTATTTTTGTTTGAGACCGGTGATCGTCGTAGATGGTACTCACCTCGAGGAAAGAATAAGGAATTTTATTTGTTGCAGAACGAAGGATGCCAATGAGCAAGTGTTCCCCGCCATGTATGGTGTTGGCCAATTGAGAATGATGAATCTTGGTCATGGTTTATCTCACGCATCCAACGGGTATTTGAAACACCGAAAACTCTTAATTGTCTCGGACGCACACGTGTCCATAGCTAACGCCATCGAGAGAGTATTTCCACAAGCTCATCACGCCTTATGCTTCTACCACTTATCGAACAAGATCAAACAGTTTCGTGCGATGTGGTGGAAATGTTCCAAGAAGCGCTATGCATACGAGCCCGCATAATACCAACGTGCTATGTCTCGCTATCGAAAGCATAAATGATAAAGATACCACAAACCGCCCGTAGACCGTAAAATGGGCCCGCTCAAAGTCCCCGTGAGCCGCTTTTAGCTTCTTAACATCGAATGCAGCAGTCATTTAACTCTCGATTATTATGGGCGAGGCGCCTTCCAATATGCTCAATGTTGGAGCAATCGACTTGTAATCGAGAAGTGGTTCAACGATAGACGAGCAAAGACGTAGGTTTGACAACTATCTCACCGAGGAAACAAAGTGAAAAAGCTTACGATAGCGGTGTCCAAAAGTCGTCGTTACTCTACGACGAGGTCTACAAATGCAAAATATAGGGTGCGATCATGTTAGGAACTTCCGGTCGATCTTCAACTAAAATCGTGTGATTGTCGAGAATTTAACCAAGACGGATGCCGTGTTCACACGCAATTGCTGCCATTAAGTAAGTTTTAATACTAATACTACACGCCGTTTTATTTTTCATGTAACTCATACTAATACTTTTCATTGACAAGGAGGCCGAGAATCGATCCACAATTACGTCGAATCATACTACACGACCAACACTTTAATTGAGACATACAAGGTGCAGTTGAATCATGTCCCTCAATACAATGAGTGGTGGTTCCAAATGAGGTAGCTCAAGCGAATGTATTGCCTCCTATTGTGACAAGACAGTGGACGACCTAGAACAAGTCGGATTCCATCCGGTGGTGAAAGGTCTACAAGAAGAGTGCCTACAAACGATATGGGAGAATCGCCTAACAAGAGACGCCGAGTACCAAAGAAATGCAGTCATTGTAGGAACCGTGACATACACGAAGGAAATGTCCAAATCGAATAAATGAAGGCATAAGCGATTAATTAAAGTTGTATTTTTTAATATTTCAAATATTGTATTCGCACCTTTATTGTTATTCTTCTTTATATCTTGTGCTATAATAATAATAATAATAATAATAATAATAATAATAATAAAACTTCTTCACACTTTCAATTAGTGCATACGGATCTTTGGGATCCAAGTTCTACCACGCCTATTGAAGGGTTCAAGTATTACATACATTTTGTTGATGACTATACTAGGTTTACTTGGATATTTCCTCACGTACTAAATGTGAAGTTTGAAATGTATCGATCGCATAAAACGTGATCATGTATCGTGTAAAACATGAACTAAATTACACAATGATTTTTAAAATCTTAAATAGTTAGGAGTTTAAATAAATAAAAATAGAAGCAACTATAGGAGTTTAAAATCTTAAATAGTTATTAATTTACAAATATTAATAAACTGAAATTTAAGATATTACACATTTAAATTTACATATCTAAGTGTTTTCACACAACTCAAAAATAGAAGCATTATAATTTTCCTATATGTTTGGATGGTGAGTATTCCCAAGTAATACTCGGCGATCCTGATATCACACGCTCAACGTACATGCATGCATATGGACCACAAGCGACGCCGTCTTTTGGGAGAACGGTTAGCAGTGACGGATAGATAATTCAAGTGGCACGGTTTTTTCGATATGCCCGTATCGTTGAAACTCCAATAATCGCCTTCATCCAAGACGAATCCAAATAAATGCAATATCGGAGCCATCTGCTGGCGCGTTTTCTTCGCATGATCTTCTAATCTCCAATATATCGAATCATATAGATCAAGCGTCCAACAAGCATTCTCGATAACAATGACGACGTAGTGTCCATCGATAAGGATAGGTATAATCACCTATATAACACAATTATTACAAAATATATGAATTATTAAAACAAATATATTAAAATTTAAATATAACATGATATTGAATTACAAAATCAATTGTTGCATGTTGGACCAATCGGTCATAGTGGATACTCCCGTCGTGCCCTCGATCGGAAATAATACTCTCTGCACCTTCCAACCGCTTGAACAAGATTCCCAACCAACTTGAAGGATTCGCTATCGAGACATTCAAATGATTTAATCGGACATTGAATTGAGCAAAGCAATAAATAAATAAATGTAAATTATTGGGAAATCAATACTTACATAGAAGTCGGTGTCCAATACAATCGTGTTTGCATTGTTCATGGTGGACAATACAAGATCGCTTGATCGCCCTGCCTACAACTCGTCATGAATGATCAATCGCTCACAATAAGAACAATTGAATGTATAAGTATTAATCAATCAATTCAACTAAAATAAATTCAATACTTAGAAATTCAAAATACTTACGTCTCAAGATAATAAGCTGGTCGGCTTAAGAATATCCATGAAAATGACCGACTAATAACTCCACCACTCTCGGAAAGCATCACCGCACGTGAGGGCGGCTTTAAGGAAGTCTTTGAAGTTCTGCACTAACGCCGGATCAAGTTCACGCGTGTGCCAAGAACAACATATGGAGATGCTAGGCCATCGATGGGAATCGCTGTCGGTCACTCTTCCCGGCACAGCAATCGGTGTCACCACAGCGTTTCGCTCGTCTTCGGTCATCCCCGATGTGATCCCCGAGCCGGCATCCCTAAAGTCATCCACCGGTGTCCATAATCGGACATTCCTATAGTAGTGGATGTCATGGGACTTTGAGGTCATCCCAATCGACACAATCTGCGAGAAAATATCATTTGACTTAGAAATATTTAAATAAACACAAAATATTTAAATTATTTAATTAAATTACACTTACTTGTCCACAACCACTAAAAATATCAAACATATCGGTGAATGAAGTCGGTGGTCACGATAAGAAGAGAGGTGGCTCACGATAGTAAACAGGAGTGGTCACGACAGGGAGGCAGGAGGTGGTTCTCGATAGTAGCGCAGAGGTGGTCACGATAGGAGACATGAGGTGGTGGCGATAGGAAGTATAAGGTGGCTCGATAGGAAGACGAGGTGGCTCGATAGGAAGCACGAGGTGGCTCTCGATAGGATGGCATGGCCTCGGCCCTACCAAACTCGTACGTAATGTCGAGTCGGCACGCTCGCATGTCCGCCATCACCGATTCTCGTGCCTCATCAACCGATTGCCGTGCCACGGATGAGTATGATGATCGGATGGAGAATGGGTCGGTGTACGCCGTGAAGGACGATGACGGTAGCACCAATCAACCCTTAAACCAACCCTTCAACTTCGCCGTCATCCGCACCTCAACCTCGCCAAGGTGCTTCTTCGATAGCTCGGTCACCCTCCGAGCATGCCTCGATAGGTCCTCTAGGAACCGACGATTTGGTGATTTGAGAAGATTGTAATAATTTTCACACCACGCCCTATGAATTGTTCTTATTTTGTAATGTTTTTCTTCTTCCGAATATGCTTTGAAATCAAAATTATAATAAAAATTATAACACAAATTTTAGGATATAAAATGAAGATTGTTGGTAATGAGTTGTTTCCAGTAATAATATGTGCTTATTTGATAATATTATTTATGATATATTAAAACTAGTTATTTGTTGACTAGTGCATAGTCATGAACAAGAAACAAATGTTCCGTTGAATGTTTTTGTTTAGAATTGAATGAGGATAAAAATCGGTTTTATATCATAAAAATAAAACATATAATAAAGCAAATATCATAATATACATTTTAACATATTAAATAAATAATAGCATATTAAACAAAATAATTTTCATTTATTTTGATTTGATAACCAAAATTATTTCGATTTGGTTCGAATATCAATTTTTAAAAATTTAGATATTTTTAAATTAACTAATCAAAATAAGAACCGATCGGTCCGTTTGACGGTCGGATTCGTCAAACGATCATACCCGATCGATTACCGAATAATCATCCTAGATCAATTGGGTGGGAGAGAATTGTAGCTCGTACTAGTTACTACCTCTAAATACGCGTCGTGACAGTAATTTCCGTTGAATATTTGAAAAGTCACAAGAATTATGAGGGCACAATTGTTGAGAGATCACGTGAGAACGTCTACTTGGACTAATAATTAAGAAGTCAAACTACGGTTGATCCGATTAAATGTCACACTAAAACTATCTTATGAAAACGTAGCCGGATGTGTGGTCAGAGAAAACGTAGAGAAATAAAAATGATTCGTGCTTTCTCGGTGGAAGAATGTGTCAGCGGCAGGAATCGGATACGGATCAGATTTTTCGATACGTCGCTTTGCAGAGTCAGTTAGAAAGGGCAATTTCTTATGTCAGTGCCGAATTTTGTATGTAAAGCGAGTATTAAAAAATTCAAAGTGCTCAAGAAGACTCCTAGTCACAATTCTACTTCTCAGCCGGTTTTTACGTTAATTTTTTTTTGTTTCTTTGAATATTAGTTTGATTTTATTTAAATATATGTATGTTTCAAATTATTTTACCATATTAGATATTAAATTTATGAGACATATTTTCATAGGGCTCATCCTTACCTAAAAACGGATATTCTCGAGAGTCGACCCAACCCGACTCGATTGAAATCTATTAATATTAATATGTTAATTAGTAAATAATACATTTGTTAAGATTAACTGATATATTTACTCATAATAAGTGATACAATATTATTTATTCATGTAAGTGATACATTTATTCATAATAAGTGATATCATGATATATTTGTCCAAAACAAATGATATATTTACTCGAAAAAAAATATATTTATTTAGAGCAAGTGATATATTTATTTACAATAAATAATATATTTATTCACAATAAATAATATAATGATATATTTATAAGTCGGACCAAATCAGACGAATCTGGATTAGGTTGACCCGAAAAATGATCCAAACTTAAGTAGAGTCGACCCAACCCAAGTTTTTGGGTAAATTTAATTTAATTCAGTTTTCATTGAAAGTATTTACTTGGTTAGTTTGAGAAAACCTTAACTTTTAATTTTTAGATCCAACCACTCTTACCATTATTTTAGTAGGACTGACCATTTGTATAATATTTTGAATTAAACATATTAAAAATCAAAGATTTCGATTTATTTTTTGAAATTATTGAACAATAACATTCTTTTTTGTTTTCGTGTCATTTTGTCTAGGATAAAATACGCAACATGTATTTAACAAAATATCATACAAAAATCTTTAGTTTTAATTTTAGATTTAATATTTATTTTCTTGAGAACTAAGACTGTTGACATGCTTAAACACATTTGTAACTTTCCTTTTAATTTCTTTTATTGTTTTCTTATTTACATGTAATCTTATTTATATTTATTTGAAGAAACGATATGGTGTGATATATAAGAATTATTTAACACGATAAATAATAATCACATAAATTGGATATGAATAAATTCGTTATAAAAATTAATGCATATGCTATGAAAGTTACTAAACAAAAAAAATTAGAATTTTCACATAGGTTGAAACTTGAAATCCCATAAGAGGTCAAAATTATATTATTTTTAATTTAACTAACAAATTCACCAACTTTCATAACGAATTAATCATTATTTTGTTCTCATATTTTTCACATAAAAAACTGATTATCACGTTAATCCTATCATATATATATATATATATATATATATATATAATATCCCTCCAGTAGGCAACGTTAACTTCGTTTTAAATTTATTAAATGAAAACGAAAAAAGAAGGTTATATATATATATATATTTTTTTAGAAGATATATTTTTCGTAAGTTATTTATATAATAAAATTATAAATATCAATTATTAGACTTTAATTTCTAGTAATGGTTGGATCATCAAATGAAGGATGCATGTGTTTAACATAGACAATTATCTTTAATGGATATTACTATAAGTTTTGATATCTTTATCTGTTAATTAATATTTCAAAATTATGTACTAAGTCTTTTAGAACTATATAGACATATGATTTGTTGTTTGTTATCAATATCTAAATTTATATGATTTATATTGTATGATTTTCAAGTATTCTTGTTTTATGAATGAGTTGTAACTAAATAAAGGATAGATTTATTCGACTTATTAAATTTTTTTTTATCCGTCCCTATATTTATTGTTTCTACTTTTTCATATTCGTTATTTTAATAATGCATTATTAAAATAAATATAATGGTATTATTTTTCTTTGATACAACAAGAATGGAATGGAATTATTTTTCTTATTTTCTTTTCAGGAATCTCATCCAATCAAAAACTTTCTGCCTTTTACAAATCTTATCTTCGTAAGAAAACGTAACGAACTACCATGTCATGTTTTTATTACTAATGGATGACGTGCTTAATTTATTGAATGTGATTCACGTAATTTATCGGAATAAATATATTGCTCAACTATAGAAAAAGTTATAATCTAGAATATACATTTTAGGATAAGTTACCAACATGAAATTATAATTTAATTAACTAACTTCAATTCAGTGAATTCACATGTGTGATATGGCACAAATTGAATTCGCCGAACGATTTTTACCAATTTTTGACATCCATACCTCACAAATTTCTATTATACTGTTAATAAAAGTGAGTTTTTACAAATTTTTATATTTTTATTTTATTTTTAATATAAGAATAATTCTGATATAATAAAAATCTTTATTGTATCTAGAATTCTTCAAAATTGTGATGCAATTTATCTATGTTTGCTATATAAATACTATTTAAATTCATAATTTGTCCATAAATCTCGCGTTCTATTTAGCTAGTATAGAATAATACTTTCTTCGTCTCACCCAATATGATATGTTTTTTTTTGGACTGTTACATCCAAGATGATCTGTTTCATTCTTAAGAAATAATTATGTATTTAAAAGTTATGGGACCTACATATTTTCTATCATTTTAATCACTTTACATTATTTTCCTAAATAACTGTTCCGAAAAAAAATGAACCGTCTTGAGTGGGACGGAGGGATTACGGATTTGGTGTAGGAGTTTTTCTCAATGCGATGAAGCATCTCAGAGACACAATGATGTTTTATAATTCATTGCTTAACTAATCAATGAATTATGAAACATTTCCTTGTTACCGATTTATAGATTTTAGAAATATTTTGAAAATATAAATTCTTTTATATTTCATGTTGGTTCGCATATTTAGATCATTTATATACCTTGTGATATTAATTATATTTGTAACATATAACACTCAATATATTAATTGATACTTTTATTTATGGTGCAATTTAGATTGCATGATGCCCACAAAAAGTGTTTAATATGAGCAAAATCTTGTGGCCCTAATATTTTGATTTTTTTTGTCAAAAGATGACAATTTTCCTAACAAGAAATGTCAAACAATAATATTCAAACTTGTAAATTTGTGTGACTCATCAATTATTCATTTGACTAGTTGACATATCATAATTGCACGTGTAAGAAATTCTTGCACCTTTGAAATTGAGTCGCAGTGATCATCGTATAAAAATAATTATAAAATTAATTGGTCAAGACCACAAGTGGATACATCTTTTGGAGTGGTTAGCTTTTACCAATATTAATTAATTGTTCATAAATAATCAAATAGTGGCCAAATTTTGTCTTGAATAAAATTGATTAATTATTTATTAGAAACAAAACTGCTATTATAAGTGTGTACTAATTAGCTAGACTGAGAAACAATGATAGAATTCGATATAGTCAGTGATACGAATACGTGCGTAAATAATTAAATTTTGTACTTATGCTTTTAGATATATAGAAAATTACCAATTAAGGAGTAGGCAAGTCAAACACCCCCTTATTAATTACAAATTAGAATTTATTATTTAGAATTATTTAAAATAAATTTTAAAATTAATTAAAATAAAATAATTAGGTGAGGGATCAGTTGCACAAAAGACCAACTCTATTTCAATAATATATTTATAATTTTATTGTATTTGTAATTATAAATGTGTCATTGAATATGCGTTTGAGCTGAATCTTGATCCATTTCATAGTAAGACGGTCTCATATCCAGTGGCGGATACAAGAAGGAGGAGAAGGGCTTAAGCCCTACCAAGTGTTTTTATTATTATTATGCGAAATTTTTCAATTTGTTGAAACTATCTTCACCCTCTTGAGTTGACGATGTTGAAGAAGCGAATGGCGAAAAATCTAGGATGAGAAGGGCTGAAATTTGCAAGAAAAATAGAAAGAGAGGAAGAAAATGGTTGTCTGCGTAAAAATGGAGGTTGGAGAGATGAAGAAGATGAAAAAGAAATAAAAGAAAGTACAAAAAGAAAAAGTCAAAAAGTAATTCCTTCTTCAAAAGAAAAAGTGTTATCTGATAAATAACGTTTATTAGTTTTGAAAAATGAAACAAACACAATTTATATTTTTGTCTTCTTCGCTTTCAACAAAACACAAATCAAAGTCTTTTCTTCTTCTAATTCCAAATGATGATCATCTTTTTCCTCATTTTGGTGAGTTATCTACTCTTTTCTATTCTTTTTCTTTCAACTTATTTATATTTACATAGAAGTTGTTTGTTAATTGTTATACATATACTTCTTAATTTATTATTCTACTCCTAAATCCCAATTGTTTATTATTTATTGGCATTTAGTTAATCTATTCTTTGAATTCTACAGTGAATAATTCCATCTTAAAGCCTCAATTGTTTACTATTTTATCATGAAAATAAATATGAGTATTATGCTTTCAGTTTAGTTTAGTTAATTGTAAATTTAATTAGAGTTTGGAATTAGGGTTCTAATTGAATATTTTTTAGGTTATGATTTAAATTTATAATTTTTTTATGTTTTAATTAAAAGAGTTGCATTTGTTTATGTACAAGATGGGCGTTTTTTAAAAAAGCATGAGTGTGAATCATATTCTTCACCAAGTGAACCAATTGTTGAATCGGTGGAGAATCAAATCCAAGTTAAATTAGATTTGAATGAGATTGTTGGTGATCCGGATTAAGAAAACTAATAGAGGTTCGATATTGCTATTCGTGATCAAGTGCGGAGAGAGTACTTGATCAAGGTCCTACCAACTAGTTGGACATTTGTATCCGAAAAGAAATATGGCATTCAAGATATTTGGTATCGAAGATTTATATGGTTAGAGTACAATGTATCAAAATATGCTATCTTTTGTTTCTAGTGCTATCTATTTAAACAATCGATAAAGGAGATCGATCTGTGAAGATGCTTTTACAAAGGCAGATTGCAAGAATGGAAAATGCATTAGAAAAGTTCAATCTTTTTCAACGATTGGTAATAAGCCGATCTTACAACGTTTTCAGTGATGAGAACACGTAATTCCATTACCACCACTTTAGTTTGATGTGTTGGACTATTTTGATGTATCAAATATTTATAAATTTTGTCGCTATGATTTTTCGTCGATATAAAAATAGTAAAACCCCACCAATATCTTTCTTTGCGTCCATACTGCTCATATCATCTTAAAATGAACTTGCAAGGTTTATTTAAGAATTTGAAATACATATCTACAAGAAGAATCGATGGCACATTTAACGAATATATTAGAGGCACTGTGTGACACAAATATATACTTATTACGTACATATATTGCGGACTAATAAAAAGTTATATGAACTAACTCACTTTTGAACTATATCAACTACACTTAATAATTTTAGAAAACTAGTGAATTTGGACATATCGAATCATTTAAATTTGCTACATTACATAACTACATACTTTTTATGTACTTCATTATCCAATTGATCGAAATAAGACTTTCTCGATCGAAAACAAGACTTTTCGATCGAAACAAGAAAATTAATCTATTTTTTCAATTTATCCACACATAATCTTGTTTCCGATCGATCGGATACAAGACTTTCTCAATCGAAAACATATATTAGTAGACCAGAAGCAAGAAAATTAGTATTTTTTCAATTTATCCACACATTTTCTTATTTCCGATCGATTAATATCTGTTTCCGGTTGACCGAAGACAAAACTTTCTCGACCGAAAAAGACATTAATCGACCGTAAACAAGAAAATTAGTCTTTTTTTTCAATTTATCCACAAATTTCTTATTTTCGATCGACTAATGTCTATATCTCGAGAAAGATTTCTCCTACGATCGAAATTAGTCTATTTTAATTTAATGGGTATATGGTGTAAAAATTTTGAAAAGATTATGGATAGTATACGTTTTAATAAAAGTGGTTAATTAGGTTTGAGCCCCATAATATATTAGTCAGAAACGATTATTCCTTATTCTTTTTAGAAGGGAAAGGGGAGACCGGAAAATATATTTATTTTCTTAGGTCAAAAAATGAGCATATACTAATAACATCAACAAATTATGTTCAACACCAAAAATGAGATTTTTAACACGATAGTTTTAAGACCTACAATTTCCATTGACACTTGTCACAATATTTAAATATAAGGATAAATCTGTAATATTTTTAGATGTTTATTAAAAAATACTACTAATTTTCATTCTCTATTAATAAACACCAATATTACCATAATTATATAAACAATATAATTATCTCATCTTTTCTATATATAACATTAATTTCACTTCAAAAAACTCTATATTTCTTTCATGTTCCATGGATCCCAATCAGATCTTTTTTTTAAAAAAAACCTCAAAATTTCTCATCATCCCAAGATTATTATCAAACCCTTGAAAAGACAAAAACTTGGGTGAGCTCACCCTTGTTTTTGTTAAAATAATTATATATTAATTATGATGAGTAGAAATAATTAGGTTTTATTAATTTATAATTAAATTTATTAATTTTTAATTATAATTTATTAGTTCAAAATTAGAATTTATTAATTTATAATTATGATTTAATTATAATTAAAATTTATTAATTCATAATTAGGGTTTATTAATTTATCAGAGTTTATTAATTCACAATTAGGTTTATTATTTCAAAATTAGGATTTATTATGGATTTATTATTCAAAACTAGGGTTTATTAACTCCAATTATAGTTTATTAATTTTAATTAGAGTTTATTAATTTAAAATTATGGTTTATTAATTCCAATTAGAGTTTATTAATATAAAATTAGGGTTTATTAATTCCAATTAGGGTTTATTAATTTTAATTGGGATTTATTAATTCAATTAATATTTATTAATTCACGATTATGGTTTATTAATTTAAAAATAAGATTTATTAATTCATAGTTATGATTTATTAATTTAAAATTAATTAGGGTGGGTCTCACTGCACGCACGCACGCGCACAGGAGACCACCCCCTTGAAAATATTAAGAATTTTGAAAAATTAATGTAAATTCAAAACTGCTATGAACTCTCAATTTTCATCAAATATCACTTAATCTCTTATTCTTGAGTCTCTCAAACCTGTAAAAAATAATTATAAATGATATTGTAATTTGATGATTGAAATTTTCATTGATAGATCATTAAAATATACTCATTTCATCCTACTCAAGATGAAATATATTTATTTTTTGGCTGTCTCATCCAAGATGATCTGTTTCATTTTTAAAAAATAATTATCTCTTCAAAAGTTGTGGGACCTACCTACTTTTTATCACTTTATTTACTTTATTTTCTTTATTCTCTTCTCCTAAATAACCGTACCGAAAAGAAATGAATCGTCTTGGGTATGACGGAAGGAGTATGTGATTACATTAGAAAGAATATTGATGACATATAAAAGAGATAAATTAATTTAATATTTCAAAAGATTGAATGATAAGATAGTTAGTGAGAAACATAAACGTGGCCTAAACAGAAGGGTTAGAAAAATGAGAGTAGCGATTTCAATAGTGGTATATAAATTATTATCTTCATTCTATTCAAGATGATATATATATTTTTTTTGAATTATCCATCTAAGATGATCTGTTCTTTTTTAAAAATAATTATCTCTTTAAAAATTATAAGACCTACTTATTTTTTATCATTTTATTTGTTTTATATTATTTTCTTAAATGATTATTATTATATCGAAAAAAAATGGATCATCCGTTTGACCGTTGGATGGGTCGAAAGAATGAATAGCTTAAAGTACATGATCTTCTTTGATTGGCTCACCTGCCTCATTCCCTACCGTACACCGCTCCTAACTCCACTATATATCAGAACCCCATTAGGCCACTATATATCAGGAAGCCACACACCTACTCTTTTTCCATTCCAACTCCATCACCATTTCACTTCCACACTGCTGCTACACCCAGCTCAGCTTATTTTTGAAGTAATCTCGCTCTCTCCCTCTCTCTCTCTCTAAATATATATATGTATATGTATATGTATATGTATATGTATATGTATATGTGAGTATGTAGTTTTTCTGTGTTTTATCAGTATATATTTTATAGTTGTGTAGTAGATACGGATTCGTACGTCGACGAGCGTTGTGAGGGATTTAACTGACGATCTTTACGTTTGTTATGGTAGAAATGGCGGCGAAGGATGAGGCTATGGAGGCTCTCAAGAGAGAAGCGGTTGATTTGGTATTTTATGTTTTATTTCCTACAATTTTAGTCACGGATTTCTCCTCCGTTTTTTATTTTTCAATATTGCTCTGTGGTTTGTGATTGCATTCGTTTTCTTTTGGTAGGAAAATATACCGATAAACGAGGTGTTCGAGAATCTGAGGTGCACGAAGGAGGGGCTTTCTTCGGAGGATGTTAACCGGAGGCTGGAAATTTTTGGCCAAAACAAACTTGAGGAGGAGGAGGTGAAATTCTCTTTTCCTTCAACTGCGTTTCTTTCCTTATTTTCCAATTCTGTTTTCTCTTTGATTTTCTTCCTCTTTGGAATCTTCTGAGTCTGATTGTAGCTCCGTTTATTTATTTTTTATGAAAAACTGCAGGAGAGTAAGCTTCTGAAATTTTTAGGATTTATGTGGAATCCTCTCTCTTGGGTGATGGAAGCTGCGGCAATCATGGCCATCGCTCTCGCTAACGGAGGAGTTAGTTTCTGTGCACTCTCTCTCTCTCTCTAGAATATAGCACTTGTTTCCCGGTTCTCTGCTCCGCTTCTGCAGCTGATATTACTCCCACTTTATTTCTTTTTTTGTGTGGGTAACGACACGATAAACAACACAACTGGGAAGTTCTATGTAGTTCTAGACATGTTAATTATTTAATACTTTAGTCAAAGGGAAGTCCACAATTAGGTTATTTATTGTTAAGTGCTAGTATTTATTTTTATATCCATTCGTGTTTTTCAGGGGAAGCCACCAGATTGGCAGGACTTCGTTGGGATCATTACACTTCTCGTAATTAACTCGACCATAAGTTTCATTGAGGAGAACAACGCTGGAAATGCCGCCGCCGCCCTCATGGCACGACTTGCTCCCAAAGCAAAAGTGCGTGACTCATTCTAGCTGAAGATAATGTTTGTTGCTCCTTTTATTTATGAATTTGTAAGCTATTTAGCATTTCCAACTGAGTGATGCAAGACCTCATGCTTAATAATGACATGTTCAGGTTCTTAGAGATGGGCGCTGGAATGAAGAAGATGCTGCTATTCTTGTCCCTGGTGATGTAATTAGTATAAAGCTGGGCGACATTATTCCAGCTGATGCTCGTCTCCTTGACGGTGATCCTCTTAAGATAGACCAGGTCCTCATTTACATTAATACTTGATTTGGACTATTTTGATTGGATTCTTTTTAGTTTTTTCAACTTGTTCTTTAGAATGCTGGACAATCACCCTGTTTTCTGTTGCAGTCTGCTCTAACTGGGGAGTCCCTTCCAGTGACAAAAGGCCCTGGAGATGGTGTATACTCAGGGTCCACTGTCAAACAAGGTGAGATTGAGGCCGTGGTGATTGCTACTGGTGTTCATACCTTCTTTGGCAAAGCTGCCCACCTAGTGGATTCCACTAGTCAAGTTGGTCATTTTCAGAAGGTGAGCACCATAAAGATTTTGATAATATCACCTCAATTAGAATACATTGGTTCGTTTTGATGTTACTACTTGTTTATACTGCTATAACTTTTCCGCATGCATGAAAATATACAAGTCTTGTCATGGAATTATATGTGATTTTTCTTCTTGAAGCACATTGTTTATTATGTTTTATTGTTGGGCATGTCCTTTTCTTTAATACACTTCTTTCTTTTGTGCTTTCAAGGTGTTAACCGCAATTGGAAACTTCTGCATATGTTCTATTGCGGTGGGAATGATCATTGAGATCATTGTAATGTATCCTATTCAACACCGTCC
Source organism: Salvia rosmarinus (assembly GCA_036937905.1). Lineage (NCBI taxonomy): Eukaryota > Viridiplantae > Streptophyta > Magnoliopsida > Lamiales > Lamiaceae > Salvia > Salvia rosmarinus. Next base: position 108,589,185 of record CM072813.1, on the reverse strand, counting down.
TTATCGTCCAGGAATTGATAACCTACTTGTGCTTCTCATTGGAGGGATCCCCATTGCAATGCCAACAGTATTATCTGTTACAATGGCCATTGGCTCACACCGTTTGTCCCAGCAGGTAGACTGTTCAGCCTCTTGGTTGAAGCTGCTCTAGTTTGAAGATTTTTGACTGTTAATATATTTTATTTCTAATTTCTCAGGGGGCCATCACTAAAAGAATGACAGCAATTGAAGAAATGGCTGGAATGGATGTCCTTTGCAGTGACAAAACTGGAACGTTGACACTGAACAAACTAACTGTCGACAAGAACCTTATTGAGGTTGATGCAATAGTCTTTTCAGTTGTATATAAATTTGAATACAGCCACTTAATCCTGCTTTAACATTTGTCATTTCTTACTGTAGGTCTTCACTAAAGGAGTGGATGCAGATACAGTTGTTTTAATGGCTGCCAGAGCCTCTCGGTTGGAAAACCAAGATGCTATTGATGCTGCAATAGTGGGGATGTTGGCTGACCCTAAGGAGGTACAATTCTCTTCATCTTAATTTTATGATCATTGTATAATATTGCATGCCAGTTTTCTCAGTTATTGGTTTTATGAAGTTATTTTAATTATGTGCCACCTCATTTCTCAGTTTCAATTTACCTTCTTACAAAGGTTATTTTGTATTTTTATAATATTCTTTTATAGGCAAGGGCTGGTATTCAAGTGGTTCATTTCTTACCATTCAATCCGACTGACAAGCGCACAGCTTTGACTTACATAGATAGTGAAGGAAAATGGCATAGAGTCAGCAAAGGTGCCCCTGAACAGGTCTGCCTATATGTCCTGATAACTGATTGTTATAGCATTTCCAAATGGTTGTCTTAATCTGTTACATACTTGGTTTCCAGATATTAAACCTAGCATACAATAGATCTGAGATTGAACGAAGAGTGCATTCTGTCATTGACAAATTCGCTGAGCGTGGGCTACGATCACTTGCTGTGGCATACCAGGTGATGTGATCTCCTAAATAATCTCCTGTATGATATTGATACTTAAGCTGGGTATATGTTGGAACTCACTCTCATGTGGCTTTCTTGTTCTATAGGAAGTTCCAGAGGGAAAGAAGGAGAGTCCTGGAGGTCCATGGAAATTTATAGGACTCATGCCTCTTTTTGATCCTCCTAGGCATGACAGTGCAGAGACTATTAGGAGGGCTCTGAATTTAGGTGTCAATGTTAAAATGATTACTGGTGAGCATGTTTGGGCTTTTGCTCTTCTTTGCATACTTTGATGAAATAATATCCCCATGAGGTGTCAACTAAATATGGAATATAAAAGAATTAACTTGACCACTTTCAAGTACAGGATGCCCATATGCCTAACTGCATCTTTTATTATCTTACTTGCCTACATTTATTTTCCTTGGATTTTTACACTTTTGAGTGTGTATTTGTGCATATATCTTGTATTTCAACACTCCTATCCTGAACATCAGGAAAATATCATGCTGAATAAGCAACTGATTAGTACTTATAATTATTTAGGGTCACTACACCATAGCAATTCCCTAATGTCGAGGTTGTCGATACTGTCAAACAAACTTCTTAGAACTGGTTATTTTAACATGAGATGTGTGGTGTATATAATTCTTAGGTGCCATGCTTCAGTATCTAAATCTTGATGAAGAAATAAGCTGAATGACCTTAAGACAGTGTGTTCTTCTAAGCAGCATTCTGAATATGATAGAAGGCTGACTCCGATTTTCTTTTCAAACATCTTTTCAAATATTGAAGGAAAAAAACGTTGTTTCCAAGTATATCATTTCTCTATCTATGAATGTTAAAATTTTATTACTCACTTTTTAGGTCTCAATTTATTTCAGAACTTCTGTGTCACAATTTGCCTTTCATTACACGACCCTGATCCATGTTTAATCTTCTTCAGGTGATCAGCTAGCAATAGGAAAGGAAACAGGGCGCCGTTTGGGGATGGGAACAAACATGTACCCTTCTTCTGCTTTATTAGGAAAGGACAAAGATGAGTCTATTGCTGCTTTGCCTGTTGATGAATTGATTGAAAAGGCTGATGGTTTTGCTGGTGTTTTTCCTGGTATGCCTCGTTTCTCTATATAACAACCACTAAAATATTGTATACATTTATGCTAGCATGAGAAGAAGATGCAAATCCAGTTCATATCTTGCTTTCAAAGTGGTTGTTTGCCATCAGTCACTCACACCATCAATCCTTATGCTCAGATAATTCTTTTATTAGTAGGTTTTGATCATTAAAAATTTACGTTCTCATTTCCAGAGCATAAGTATGAAATTGTCAAGCGTCTACAAGCTCGGAAACACATATGTGGAATGACTGGTGATGGGGTGAATGATGCCCCTGCACTTAAGAAGGCTGACATCGGGATCGCTGTAGCTGATGCAACTGATGCTGCTCGAAGCGCATCTGATATTGTACTTACAGAACCTGGTCTAAGCGTTATCATCAGTGCTGTGCTTACTAGTCGAGCTATCTTCCAGAGGATGAAAAACTACACGGTAAGTTTTAATGAGCAACTTTACAGGGCAGGGGGTTCATTGCAGTACTGTTAATGGTGGTCATGGAGTGTCTTGGGAAGTTTGGCTGCTCATTTTATTGTACATATATAAGCAAGAGTTTTATGACAGTATTGGCATTATAAACGGGAAACTGCCATCATATTCTTAAAGACCAATTACCAAATTTTTACGCTTTCTGATAAAAAAGAGCACCTTCATTCATGGGGTGATGCTGTTTGAAACTAACATATGTGCATTCATATTTTACTAAATCATGTACTTACTATTATTAAAACATTTGAATCCCCCCATCCTGGAGATGACTTAGTAGAGTTTCATTATATTTTGAATTTTCCCCTGTTCTTGCAAGTACGCTGACTAGTTTCTCCAAATTGCAGATATATGCAGTTTCTATCACAATCCGTATCGTGGTAAGTCTGCTAGATAATTATTTGATTAATGCATAATGTAAAATTATCTTTTGTCAAATTAATTACTAGGATAGGATAATAAGCCTACAGTTTGCTCGAATTGAGTGTATCATTTTGTTTTTGCTGATAATTACCTTTGCATTTTTGCAGCTTGGATTTATGTTACTTGCACTTATTTGGAAGTTTGACTTCCCACCATTTATGGTTCTGATCATTGCCATACTAAATGATGGTACATATTTATGGCTTACACGCACTTTCCTCTCAATTTTCACATGCTATATCTTATGTATCTGTCCCCTTTCATGGCATTTGCCTTCTTATTTCTGTTACTTTCTATCCTTCATCATCCATGGATGGGCTGTTGTGAACTTGTGATAATTGGTGGTGTTCTGAATTACAGGTACCATCATGACAATATCAAAAGATAGGGTGAAACCATCTCCTTTACCAGACAGCTGGAAACTTGCCGAAATTTTCACAACTGGAATCGTTCTAGGTGGCTACTTAGCAATGATGACAGTGATTTTCTTCTGGGCAGCTTATGATACAAACTTCTTCCCAGTAAGTATCTCTTCCAGTTATGAGTAGTTTTGTCCTGTTTCTCTTCTCTTGAACTGGCGAAATCATAATGCTTCATGTGAAAAAATAATCCACATCTTTTTCATGGCAATTATGGTGCAGTACCACCTGCTCCATATAAGAAATTACTAATGCAGTGACAGAATAAAAAAACACTAGTAACTAGTGCTATGTTGTGTTGATTTGTCTCTGAAATTGCAGAGCACGTTTGGAGTCTCGTCATTTGAGAGACCAGCGGACCATATCATGCCGCCCAAGTTGAAAAAGAAGCTCTCCTCAGCTATATACTTGCAAGTTAGTATAGTCAGCCAGGCTCTCATCTTTGTGACAAGATCCAGAAGCTGGTCTTTTATCGAGCGTCCGGGACTTCTGCTCATGGGGCTTTCCTCATTGCACAGCTAGTAAGCCAACTCTCCCCTTCTTTTCTGCATTTGAGCTCTGTTGAGTATATGTACCTTTCTCTCACCTCAACATGATTTGCTGGCAGATTGCGACCCTAATCGCGGTTTATGCAAACTGGAATTTTACTGAGATAGAAGGTATAGGGTGGGGTTGGGCCGGCGTGATATGGCTATATAATATTGTGTTCTACTTCCCACTCGATTTGATCAAGTTCTTCATCCGATATGCTCTGAGTGGAAGGGCTTGGGATCTTGTCATTGAGCAAAGGGTAAGAAATAAATCGTGTCTCTTGCTAAGTAATGAATTCTTTTTTATAGAATGTTACCTCTAATCATCCATCTGCTTGATGCAGATTGCCTTCACAAGGAAGAAGGATTTTGGAAAGGAAGATCGTGAGCTCAAGTGGGCACAGGCGCAGAGGACCCTCCACGGGCTCCATCCGCCACAGACGGAATTCAGTGAATGCGGCAATTACACAGAACTCAACCGGATAGCTGAAGAGGCGAAACGACGAGCAGAGATGGCAAGGTACTCAAGAAATTCACTGTTTGTTAGGTGTTCATTGAAATGTTTTGGTAAAGAAAAGCAGAAAATAGTAGTGATGAGCATGAACTGTTGCAGGCTGAGAGAGCTGCATACGCTGAAAGGGCATGTGGAATCAGTTATAAAGATGAAGAATCTGGACATAGACACAATTCAACAATCATATACGGTTTGAGTATTATGAGTCCATCATCAATCAACAATGGAGGTGACTATCGACTTTTTTCTCTCTCTCTCTCTAGAGGAGTAGGTGTTGGAGTTTGTGTGAAACGCAGCATTTAGGAAATATACCTGATTTTGTTGTGTATATATAGGTATTACCTGTAACAAAGCTGCTCGTGTTTTTATCGTCTTCTAAATCCGAACTACCTAATAATCTCAAATACACAATAAAAATCCAATTCGCAAAATCTCAAATATAGATCAAAGCAAATCAGCTACATGTTAATATTAAGTGCTAAACTTTCATGATCACGGATACACTTTCCAGTCCGATATTGATTCGACACTAGAATTCCACCTTGGAACTTTTTCATTTTCACAATTTGTTTATCATAACGTGACATCCTAATTTATTCTCTTATAGAATCTGAAAAATAATAATCAGCTATAAAATGGAGGTAATAATACAGTCTTACACTGAAATGGAATCGAACTATTCGAAGCAATCACCTTATGATCACAACTTTAAGCTGACTGCCAATTCATGTCATCCATGGATATCAAAATTTTATCAGACTTTCGAGTTTTATTGATGCTACAGTTAGTAAACTACATCGTATCCATTCCAATATTCTTACTCCTGGTATGGAGCTGGAACACCTTGCTTCTTGTTGACGATTGCCATGGCTAGATATCGCGTTCCCATCCCTATAGGTGTTTGCTCGTCCGGACCCTCCCAGAATGGGGCTTCGCCTTCCCCGACTAAACGCCAATATCCTGTCCTAAGAGATTCAGCCTGTTCTTCATTGCAGTTCTGCAATAGGGCTTCGGCCCGGAAATTTATTCCCAGAGAACCAAGAAACTCAGACTGAGTTATAGGACCGTGGACAGACACGTCTGCATCAACACGATGGACAGACAGGTAAACTTCTACTGGGGGAGAATTCATCTCAATGATAGGCTAAATATATAGCCCGATGAACATTTATTAGACCTATTTTATTTTCCGGCTCGTTTATAGATCTAAGCAATATGATACACATAGCATACCTGGAATTTCCTCAGCAGAACGCCTAATTGCTTCAAAATCAACGTATGCACTGAGATCAGCAGTGCCTGGATCGTCCAGTATGTCAACAAACTTGTGCTTCCGAATTGCCTGCATCATTTACTTAATGTAATCAAAATACATTTGCTAACAGGTGTATAAATGTTGAATTGAGAAAACATGGTTAGGCTAAAAATTCAAGATCAGATAAACAAGCTTGTAAAGGAGAAAAACCATGGCAGAGTATTTTGTATTATGTATAAGCAGAAGTAACAGATTCGATCAGCTCAATCTTCATACAGGAACCACGATATAAAGAATAAATCACACAATGTAACCACTGCATATTCACAGAAGCTGTACCTGAGCACTCGAGACAATGCAAACAAAGTAGATTATGGTAAGGTTTCATTTAAGTTGGAGACTCACTTTATGCATTGGATAATAAGCATGATGTTCATAGTAAGACATATCACTATAGTTAATGGACTTAGATTGAGGTGTTAAAGGTGTAAGAATGGATGGGCAGAAGCAGACCTGTAGACTGTCTGAGATTATCCCGTTGAGGCCATAATCAATTATGAGAGCCCCACCACCATCAACAGCTATTCTATTGGCAATTTCTTGAGTTAAATCAATTGCTTTGGGGCAAACCTCAATTTGACTAAGCTTAGCAAATTCCTCAGCCTTAGCCCATTTGCAGCGCTGTGCGAGATAGAGAGCTGCAGGTGTGGGTTGTGGAGATAAAACAAAATGGAACCTGCTCAATGAATTTACAAATATATGAAATGTTGCATCAGTTCATCTAGAAGAGTAACAGCAAATAGGACAGAGTTGAGCCCTTACGAAGAATTTTCAGTAACATCAACCATCTTCTCACACCAACCACGAGAAGCTTTCTGCAAGAAAATCGTGAATAAGTTATATTTTCAAGCTAATACTAATTTCTGGATCAGATAACACATAATATGTTTAAATACCCACTTAACTTTCGTCAGCAAATCATATCCATACAAAATCTTCACATGCAAGATTTGACCAAAATACAACTCAGAACATAAAGATTGGTCCTCTAGTAAAGGATAAAATGGATACTGTCAGACCCACAGAAACAGCTAAATTTATAGGTTAAGAGTCTTAAGACATTAACCTGAAATTGGTGCACTGGCAAAGCATCATAGAACTCATGGGCGATGATGATTGTAGGCACTAAAAGAAAAAACTCTCCATCAGATAACCCGTTTAGAAAATCACTAGCACAAGAAGCATAATGCATGCACTTCAATGAGGCAAAAGAAGGAGAAGAAAAACGAAAAAATAAGTCTTGACCCTTCAAAAACCATAATATGTCCTATGCATTCTAGGCCTGGTGCCAAAAATAGAAAGTCATTTTTTTCCAGAAGGCAGTTATGAGTTCTTTTATTGCTATGCAAAAGAAACAGAGTACGCCACGGTGACTGTAAACTAACAAAAAGATTATTGAAATCTTAACTGATGGCCATAAATGTTCATTTACCATGCTTTACAGAAGATACTAAGTCCTATATATAAGAAAAGGAGAATAAAGATTGAGGATACCGCTAAACAGCCAGATAATACGAGCTTCTCTATACAAAATACATGCCCTCCATGACCATCCTACCATATAGGTTAATAAAGAAGCAAAATTATGAATCATAAAACAGAAATTCCTTACATCCTGCAGGAACCTGCTCAAGCATTGCATGCCATGACACAGGATTCCCTGCCAACGTGCTGATGCACCTCGTACCAGGCTCTCCATCAGCAGCATCTTCCGTCGTGCACTTCAAGTTCTGATACTGGAGTTTGTGCAGCGCTGGGCTACACTCAACCAAATGTAATTGCAAAGAAGCTGTGAAATTCTTGAACTTGGATACACCCTAAACGACAATAAACCACTCAAAAAGTCAATACTTGAACAAAAAACTCGCACTTTTATTAATTACATAAACCGACATCAAAATCTAAGCCATACACGCAGAAGATCAGCCATCAGAGTTCCTCTGCCTGGTCCAAGCTCGACTAAGTTGATCCTATCTGGCTGCCCCATTTGCTCCCAAAGGCACACTGCCCAGACACCAATCATCTGAAGGAATATAGCAACAATTCAACAACTACTTCATCTAAACAATTTATCTTGCTAAAATGGTCACAATTCTATTGATAAAAACGATTAAAATGCAGAGGCAAACAATAACATTTATCAAAACTGTTTATGCTTAATAATTAATATTAGAGAATTGAAATTTGACCTCTCCAAACATCTGGCTGACTTCCGGCGACGTAATGAAGTCCCCCTCCGCTCCAAAAACATCACGATTCATGTAAAATCCAGCCCTCGGATTCGTTAAAACTTCCTCCATGTACTCAGCAACCGTAATCGGACCACCTCTGAACTAAAATCAAAACCGAAAAATCTTATAGAAACTATACGATAAACAACTACATGTTAAAACTCAAATCGCGTGATGCACCTTGATTACATTCTTCAGGTGCTTAACTAGCTCCGAGTCAGCCGACGGTTCGTGTGAATGCTCTGCGCGTAAGCAAAAACCTCTCATAAATCGATTAATAAATAGAGATAGGTAGCACGAAAACGGCGGATTGATTGCAAAAAAATAGGATCGGCGGAGAGTGGAGTACCGGGCGGATGGTACAAATTGGAGCGATCGATGGAGATGGTGGCGGAGGGCGGCGGCGGAAGGGTGTCCTCCGACTGTTCGACGGAATGACTGTCTGGGAGTTGGGAGGATGATGAAGGAGAAGAGGTCGAGCATTTTCGGAGGGATGTGAGTGAGAGCGAAGAGGAAGAAGACGACGGTGACGGCGCCAAGAGGCGGCGGAGAGTGGAAGGTTGGAGCAGCGCTCTTCTCAACATTTCTGTTCGCAGTCTCACTTCGGGCAGCTGCTGCTTCTTGTAGAGGAGAAGTTTTTTTCTTGACAAAGGTTTTATTATATATCAGTTTATGCAATTAACAATTGGGGATGTAGCTCAGATGGTAGAGCGCTCGCTTAGCATGCGAGAGGTACGGGGATCGACACCCTGCATCTCCAATTTTTTCAGATTTATATTTTAAAATAAAATTTCAGGAGGATTTCGACTTTTATTTTTTGTAAATTTTCCATTTTTCTCTTTTAAAAAAAATTCAGGACGATTCGATTCGCAGTAAAAGTAAAAGATGGTCTCCATAAACATTTCAAACAAGTTTGAGCATAATTTTCTATTTCAAGTATTTTGCATACTGTTTTTATTTTTTTCATTTTGAGATTATTATTATTCTTTTTTTAATTCTTATGAAGTGAGAAAATATCTAGAATGATTTCGATTCGTAGTCATTCATTAAAAGATCGGTTTGGTATTCAAACAAGTTAACCCTTTAAGGCAATGTAAATTAAAGAGTTAATCTCACCAAAATTCACAGAATTTTGACTAGAGTTACAATACAAATACAAATTTAAAATTTATTTATTACTCCATTCGTTTTACCAAAAGTTTATATTTAATTTTTTTTGGGATATCCACCTAAACTTGTATTTCTATTTTTGAAAACATCAATTACCATCAATCTACTACTTATTTATAAAAAAAACATAATGATCCACATTTTTACTCGCGCTCTTCATTGATATATTTATTTATTATCTCAATTCACTTTATACTCATTATAATTTATTAAAATCTTTATCAAAAAATTAATATAAACTTTTGATGGACGAAGGGAATATTTAAGATCTTTAAAAGTTCTCAAATGATTAGAACCCGATATGGACGACAAAACTTTCTACGTGGGCATAGCTTCCCACAAGAAAAAATCACGTAATTTTTGGATATTACATAATCGACAAAACTTTCATACGCGGATATAACTTCCGGCAAGCAAAACCACGTAATATTAAACAAGATTAATGACAAAATAACATCATTTTTAATGCAAGTAATATTTGGGGTTGGGGGTTGCAAATTAACATCCTTTCTAATTCTTATTTAATCAGTGTATGGGAAATAACACAATATTACAGTCATAACATTTGCATTATCAAAAGAACTTAGAAAACTGATTGAACAAGCGAGTAATAATATTTCAATCTTCTGACACCCATTTCTCTTTAGCTATCAACTATCTTCTTAATTATTTTTTGAAGAAGGATTTCTTCACAGTTATTGAATTTTTCTTCATTGCAAAATCCCAAGATTCAACCATAGTTGCAGTAGAAACACAACTGATACAATTATTCTTCAACCAAAATATAATACTGAATTATTCTTCAAATTTTGCAGCACAACGAAAGGTTTATGTGAAATTTTATAAGTAAATAAATCCCAATTTTCGCCTTTGATAAGACACCTTTCCTTCAACAGAATATCTTATGATTACAAAAGATATAGAAACATAAGAACGTGTTTTCTATGTATATGCCAATATGTACATCATCACTATCTCTTACTAAGCCAGTAATGTACGCTTGTAAACCAGCAAAACTGAGATATAAATGCAACACAAGCATTGCTGGAGAAGCAACAGAGAATCTTGCACTTCACTAAAACATATATACAAAGAGAGTTACCAACAGTCAGCTCTACTTCCTAACATTTCGAGATCTTACGAGGATATACACACATCGATGATGATAAATGGAAAAGAATACTATCTATCATCATGATTCATAACAATTCAAAGTCAAACACATCGAGCTCAAGGTTTCCATGTACAGACCTCAAATGGCTGTAGCAGTCGTCGGAACTGTCAAACGAATCCAAGCACACCCAGCAAACGTGTCTCCCACACCTGCACGCAACGTGGTTGCACCCATCCACCTTCTCTACCGTGAACCCACACCCCGGGCAGACCTTCACGTTTTCTTTCCCCGTGCACCACTCCTTGAGCGATGAGTCGGGGTCGGCTTTGAACTCGCTGTACTTCTCGCAGGAGAGGAGCGGGTGGTATTCCATGTGGCACTTCGTACACGTCTCCATGAAGCAGACGCTGCATCTGAAGGCTGCACTGGGCTCACTGGGATCAGATACCTGGTAGACTGAGGGACAGTCGGGCGACGGGCAAAACTTCAAAGCACCCCCACTAGCTGCCACGTATGTAGCCAAGGAAGCCCGGAAAAGTTCGTCTAGTTTCTCCTTCGACAGCAGAGACTTCAAATCAGCAACCAAGATTTGAGCCCCGCAACCCTCTTTAGCACACAGCAACGGGAAACATTCGTGATTTCTGATCACAGATTCACACTGCTCGACCAAACATGATCGGCAGGCTTTGTGATGGCAGTCTTCAAGCATGCAAGAATCCTCCACTTCACATAAACAAATCGGGCAAGCACTATCGTAATCATTCTTTAGACTCTGCAGTTCACTCGTCTGTGCAAGGTCGTGTATTAAGCTTTTGACTTCTTGCTTCAATTCTTTGTTGCCTACAATAGATATTGTGTGCCGTCTTGCATTTAAAGACAGCTCCACCCCAGGCACTTTCTCTCTAAGCCCGTAAAGATCTGGTCCGAAATGCTGAACAACCATCTTCATCATATCAGGAGGTAAAACTCCATCACGAAGTCGAATCTCGAGTTGCCTACTGTCATATAGGGCAAGCAGACCCTTGACAAAACTCTGTTGTGCATACTCGATCTTTTCCGGAGGACCATAGACTCTTAGAGTCATTTTCTGCTTATTGAAGAATATTTGTGTTCCAGTCCCTCGCTCAACGGATTTCATGAGCATAACCCCGTCCCTTGAAAATAGAATCTGAAGAACAGCAGGAGTGATATCCGGATGATGTATAATCGTCCCTCCGATGAGATCCGCCAGAGATTTTTTCAACTCAAAAACGAGTCTAGTGGCACTAGCAGATATCTTTACTCGATAGCCACCATCATGGGTTTTCTCTAGATTACATTCTACCCCTGCACAAACAGATAAGGTTTGAGAAAATCAACAGCATAACTAAGGCATCTAATAATGAAATGCATTTCCATATATTAATTATCAAGTCCCATTTCAACATAAACCAACATAAATTCACTCAGCAAATTATGATAATGATGAGTAAATGTCAAATACAAAAACTACTTGTAATATGACCTCGATACCGCCGAAGCCTTCCAAGCAAACCATTTAACTGGTTCTTGATAACAGGGTAGACAGACGCAGGGCAGTACACAGAGCCATCAAATAGCCGACGGCATACAATTTTCTGCCACGAGTCACATCCAGGTAGTACTTTCCGGTCAATATGTTCCAGTGCTCTAGCTGCCTCCAAATGCAAACTTCCATCAAAATCAATTTGGGCCCTCATGAAACCATCCTTTAGCTCTGGTGGGAATACCTTAACATTAACAGGGGCAGCCTGATTCCTTCTAGGCATGAAGGGAGAAATTTCCCGCAGAATTGCATCCTCACAATCCGGTGGTGGGAGAAGATGATCACTTGCATTTTCTAGCACCAGAAAAAAGTCCATGATCCGCCTACTTGTTGAAGCTCTTACCACCGGATATATATCCTCTTGAGAAAGCTCCTTGTCAATTCCAGTAATTTTAAGGCTGTCCGGACACCTATCACTTGGTTTACACCAAACAAACCTCCCTCCAATAACTAGATTGGAGAGATCGTTGACCATCGCAGCAACATCATCTGGATTGCACTTCACAATTGCAATTCCTTTGCTGCGCCGACGAGGCCACGAGATTCTGGCTTTGATACGACTCGACGACTTCATTCTGAGATCACCATCATAATTCTTTATAGAAGGAACAACTTTTAACAAACCACCGCTAAATCCGAACTCATTCAACTCAACAGCCTTCTCTGCAGCATCAGGTGTCAAAAATGTTACCCTTCCCCACTTGTCCTTCTCTTCATTTTCCAGACCAGAGACCAACAACCTGCTAACAGAGCAAACAGAATCCATGGTAAATCTCTCAAGAAAGAGCAGAAGCTCTTTCTGATCAAGTGCACTAACATTAGAGTGATATATGTCGACAGACAGGTATCTCTTCTCAAGTTCCAGATGTTTTATCTCAGCACCAGCTCCAAAGAGAGCAACGGACGGTAAAACCTTAGGGCCATACAAAAATTCCTCTACACACTCATTCAGCAAAAACTTCTTTTCATACTCCAAAGCTTCCGTAACTAAACCAGTCACTTTCTCAATGTCCTGTGAAGAAGCATACACAAGCACCTCATTTTGGTCAACATCAACTACAACACCTATCCTTTTATCTGAATATAATTCTCTTATTCTGGATTCAAGAAAGTGCACATTGCTATTAGATTTCCCACAAAACCTTTTTAACTGAACACTTCCACACCCTGATAAAACCCTCTTCTGCAACCGTTGGCTGTTCATTACCACAAAATCAAATGGTAGAGGAGGAGAAAGGGTTGAAAAATTATCAAAATCACATGCTGTAACACAGGCCATATACTCATTTGACACAGAAATTATTTCTGAGAAAACCACCCAGACTGGCCTCTGGCCAAAATTGAACAAAGAACATGAAGGGTGCAGTTGCACATGTTTCCTTGTTAGTGCCACTTCATAACCAAGCTGATCATGGCCAGAGTACATAGCCACATTTTCAGGCAGGGAAGAGAGTATTACATTTTTCAAACTATTTTCATGCTCCCCATGTATTTGGGGATTCCAATACCAATAGTTCGGCACAATGATATTCAATTCATTTTTAAGGCAAGCTTCCATCTCTACAACAGTGTCCTGGCATCTCCTCAATGTCTTTGCATTGATGCTGTTTTCCCAACACCACGTATTTCTCTTTTCACGTGGCACACCTTCCCACTCTTTGTAAACACCAAGAAATGTGAAGAGATCACCAGTAGGATGGCAAAACTTCACCTTAAGGCAATCAGATTTCAACTTAGCTTCCTCTGTACCAACTCTACAAAATATGCTACTAGAATTTGCCATTACTGCAGCTAGAACAAGACCCTCTTTACCCAACCGCTGGTGGAAGGATTGCAGAATAATTTTACCAAGCCGAGGCTCAATACCCAACTTGACTATCTGTCGACCTTCTGTTGTCAACTCGTAAGCATCATTTTTTACCGCAATCGCCCCTATCTGAACAAGATTTCTCACAGCCATATTTATGGAACTAGCACTAGGTGAATCAACAAAGTCAAATTCCTGCAAATCCTTCACGCCCAATGCGAGAACTTTCAGAATTGCTACACCGAGGTGAACCTTACGAATTTCTGGTTCCTGGTGAGGCAGCATTGATTCAAAATCATTTTCTGAGTATAGTCTATAGCATGTCCCGGGTTCAGTCCTCCCAGCACGACCAGCTCGTTGTTTAGCAGAGCTCTGACTGATTCTGCCAACCTTGAGAATATTCATGCCTGTAGCAGGTTCATACATGCTCTCTTTTACCATTCCAGAGTCTACCACATACTTGACACCAGGAATTGTCAACGATGTCTCAGCAACATTGGTGGCAAATATAACTTTTCTTTTACCTGGATAGGTTAGAAATACTCTGTGTTGTTCTTCATATGAAAGTTTTCCATGTAAGGGCAGTGCTACAGCACAGGAAGCTTGAAAATTCTCACAAGCCCATTCTACTTCACTCTGCGACGTCAAGAATGCAAGAATGGTGCCTTCTCTCTCACTTCTGTTGATCTTCAGTACCGTATTTAGAACATCACGTACATAGGATGGCATTAACTTAGAAGCTAAAAACACTTCAGAATGACATGGTTCATATTTAACAGTAACAGGAAAGTTTCTCCCAGCCACATGCAAGGTCCTACAACCAAAAAAGTAATCAGCAAACTGGTCTGCATCCACAGTAGCGGACATAATGATAAGCCTGAGACAGGGCCTCTGACACAGTAAAGTTTTAATCAAAGCCAGAAGGAGATCTGTGTTCAAGGTTCTTTCATGAGCTTCATCAACAACAATGCAAGAAATCCTGGATAGTTTCTTGTCGCTCATGTAGTGCTGCAACAGGCAGTGATCGGTCGTAAATACCACATCAGACCCAAACTCCTGCAGAGATGAATATGACGGATAACAGACGACAGAAGTATCATCATAACAGCCACAGCTTTCCTCTTTAACCCTATCGGCCAATGTGAGTGCAGCAAGTTTACGTGGCTGCGTACAAATAATAGCCCCCTGACCACATATTCCTGAATCAGCAAGAAACTGAACCAACTGTGTGCTCTTTCCCGAGCCGGTCTCACCTATCAGTACTGTGACCTGTGAAAGTTCGCATCCCAAACAATTAAAATACATTCTGAATGTCTTAAAAAATTCAAGTCTTTAGGAAATATAAGTGTCAAAGTTGTGGCTGCCAACGTGTTATATAGTTACTTCTGAATTCATTACAGGACAGCTTTGACTAAATTCAAAAAAAGCAATAGTACAAGAATGGGAACCTCCAGAGTGAACTTAACATTTAATAGATATCAGTTGTTATTCATTTATTCATTGGTTATTCCCTTTTCTCAAGCTTCTACCCTTCTATGAAAGGTTTAATCTATTTCCACAGTTGAGGAACCAATTCCAACTGTGGAAATAAATAAAAGATTTCACAGGAGGGCGGAAACTTGAGAAAAGGGAATGATGATAAATAAATAGCAACAAGTGTTTATTAAACATGCTTCAATTCATCTGCACTTTTTCAAATAAAGTTATTTCACCATGCATTTTATGTGTTGATTTTCCCTACCCTAAATATTTAATAGGTTGAATGCAATTCATGTATTATAAAAATGAGACAACAGGTATAATTATTTGTTTCTTTTATGTCTTCTTGCAGGCCTTTAGAAAGAAATATGAGATCCTAGCATAACATGGCCTACAGTCCCGACTATTACCTACGTCAAACTTATATCACGCGAAGTCTGCCTATCCAGCATTTTTCCGACCTCACATGAAATAGACATTCTGTCTGTGGCGAGATAATCTCACCCTAACAGCTATTTATCTCATCACTTACCATAAAAAATCTCAGATGAACCACCATTCGTCCCTAACTTTTGTGACACAGACGAATAAACAAGCATTCAAGTCATTCACAACGTCAGTATCAGAAACTCAAACAATAAAACAACAAAGGTTAAAGCAACCTGTTGGCAGTGTATCTGCTTCATGATCTCCCTTCGATGAACATAAATAGGCAGTCCATCGTCAAGCCTCCTACATTCTCTCATCATCAACATATAAATCCTTCCCCAATCAATCCTTCCTCGAACACATCGAAGAACTTCAACATCGAGTTCCTCCTTTTCTCCGTCCTCCAAATACTCTTCAATAGACCTAATGCCACCCCTGAATTCCTCAATTCTGTTGGAGATGAATTTACTCTCACCCTCTAAACCCTTCCTTTTCTCCCACAGCTCGTTAAAAACCCTCACGCTTGATGCATCATTATTCAAGATATCAGAAACCCTCTTGATTTCATCCATCACAGTCCCCAATTTCTTCATCCACTTCTCCACCAACTCCCCCTCCTTCAACCCCTTCAATTTCTCGAGAAACAGCACCTTCAAGCGGTCGTTCAATTCCAACCTATCCGAGGGAAGCTCGACGTTGGAAACAACGCGGGGTATAAAGCTAAGCCCTTTATCGTTCAATTTCATCTCCCACAACTGAACAACCGTTCCCAGCGCCTCGCTCCACTGCTCGTAAAAAAGCGCGGCGGAGATACAATTCGACGAGACCAAATTCGATTTCTGCGGCTGGAATTTCAGTTTCCGAATCACGGCCTCTGTGTCGGCCTGCTTCACGGCCCGCTGAGACTCGGGACGTAGCTGGACGATGAAATTGGGTCGGGCTGGGTGCGGCCCCGGAGAGCGATCACGGTGATTGAAAGGGTACTGCGATTTCCATTGTTGTTGCTGGCAGGGCGGGCGGCGGAAGGGGGGCTCCTGCGGTTTGTAGTTGCGGTGGCGGGGACGAGCGTCGAACTGCGGCTGACGGCGGCCGCCGGGAGACGAGTTGTTGGACTGGTACATTATTTAGTCTGGGGTTTTGGGGAAACTGAAAATTGTGAAAAAACCTAGGGGCGGAATAGTAGTAAAATCAGTGTGTGTGCGTGTGTGTATGTAGTTGAAGCGTCGAAGGACACCCAACACTCCTTGTGAATGAGAAAGAGAGATGATGAATACCTTTGAGTTTAGAGAGAGAATATCACCGCCAGTAGTGGTACGAGAAATATATGTATTGTGGAATTATGTTGTCAAATACTGTAACCAAATTTGACTTGAAATCAAAGAAAAGAAGAGGAAGAAGATTACTCTATTTGGGACTGCGGAACAGAAGTTCCCTAAACCCTGCGGAAACTGGGATTCGTATTTACTCACAATCTGAAATAAAGATTTGCATCATCCACAATCCAACACGTAATCGAAATCGAAAACAAGAAAATGGAAGAGGCAGATGTGTGTGTGTCTGCGTGTAATATGATGATTGTAAACTAGAGAATAATAACTTTCTACTGTTCCTTAATATTTAAGAAGTAACGATCTTGTTTAAACATACTTACTATGTATACTAAGTAATATTATTATATTATTTTATTTCAATAGTTATTGATGTTATATAATATTTTATATACTAGTATTGATGGAGTCCGAGGTCCGTTTGATATTGTGGGCCACGTTATATTTTTAATTATTTTTACAGCCCATTTAGATGTTAGATTAAATAGTTTTCTAGTTCAATTAGATCTCTTCTATTAGTTAGTTTCTACTTAGATTAGAATTCCTTCTTTGATAAGGATTCGACTTCATTTTCATTTTATATAAAGGGCATGATCTGAAAATATCGAACTTTTGATTGATCAATAAATGTAAGTTTTATTATCTCTTCATTAGCTCTTGAATTTTCTTGTGTTTGCCAAGGAATTCAATTATCGACGTATCGACGAGACATTCATCCCTCGTTCGTGTGTCATTCATCATCCTCGAGTTGCTGCGTCAACTATCTAGTTGGGGTATAGGCGAAATACTGACCTATATCACTTCGATGGTTAGATTCAGAGGTTTTGGGATATTTCATCTTGTTCGTTCTTCCGTTCGCGTGTCGATAGATCCTTCGTACCAACGAGAATCGTATCAAGTATAATATTACAAAGATAAAACTCTAAGAAAATACATTTAAAAAATCATTCCATCAATTATCTTTTTCAATAACCAACAATTCTTCATCGCCAGAGTGTTTCGGCTTCCATTCTCTTCACGGCTGTCAGGGTGCCTTACCCTTTGAAGGCGGCTCTCCATCCGATCTCCTCTTCTTCGTCGATGGCCTCATTTTCTTCTCCATCTCCACCTAGCTCTATCTTTATATTCCTTTTTTTTTGTATATCGATTGTAATTTTTTCTTATTTAACTATCCTCTTTGATTTGGAGAGAGAGTAATAGTAGGTTGTATATACCATTTTTATTTAGAATTAGGGTGTCTTCTTGAATTTAACGTAAAATTCTCTCTTTTATATTGTTTTCTAATTTTGGAGACTTTGTTGTTGTTCATTTTTCATTAAATTAATGCGAATTTGTTAATCAATCGCATTGGTAAAATAATGTGTAAAAAATAATCCTACACGTATCTTCTAAAGAAAAAGTTATGAAGATGAAGAATTGTTGATGGCTCTCGTGTTTGGATATGAAATCCAATTTTATTTTACAAGTATGTTGATGTGATGTTAATGTTTGGAGACTACACATTTTTATTGAATTTGTCTTGGTTATATAGTATTCATGATTTATTAAAAATGTAAATTGGAGCATAAAGGTAAAAACATAAATTTATTTATTATTTTTAAATAATGAACTATAATGAATAAAAATATAAGAATTTATATTTAAGAATATATTCAGCCGTAGCTCAATTATTTGAAACAATATTTTTGGGTCAAAAGTAATAGGCCCAAACTCTTCATATTTTCACATATGTTATTTTGCGATTTCCTTCATATATAATTATAATTTTTATGGTCCATCATTTATTTTTTGACTGAATATTTATGATGTTTCATTTGATATTAGTGAAAATAAGTTTGTAAGTTTAGAAGCCGTACTAGAAAAAATAAAATTTAGTTCATTTGTTTTCTCAAAATTAATTTCATGTGAATTATTAAATAATACCTTGGATATTATATATATATAAAGTCAAAGAAGAAATTAAACCAAACACGTCCCTAATCGAAGAAAACTTCCGTTTTTCTTATCGTGTCCCAAAATTTTACCAAGATATCAATATATCTAACGGCTACTTATACGATTGCTATAGAATAAAATGAAGAAATTATAACCCAATAAAACAAGAAATTAAGAGGATGTTTGATGAAACAAAACCCAAAAAATAATTTATAAACTGCTTTTAAACTTATAAGTTTCAATAAACACCTCTAAATACGCACATAGACACACAATACGAAAATGATGGTTATCTTATCCACAATTCTCTGAATCTCATAACCAGCTA
This sequence comes from Salvia rosmarinus, assembly GCA_036937905.1. Classification (NCBI taxonomy): domain Eukaryota; kingdom Viridiplantae; phylum Streptophyta; class Magnoliopsida; order Lamiales; family Lamiaceae; genus Salvia; species Salvia rosmarinus. The sequence goes on along the minus strand of CM072813.1, from coordinate 108,570,012 downwards.
ACCTCTCTTCTTATTCCCGCCCTCAGCTCACTGCTTCCTCTTCTACCTCCGGTACTACTCTCTCTCTCTCTATATATATATATATATGTGTGTGTGTGTGTGTGTGTGTGAGGGCGCGCGCGCGAATATGCGTGTCATCGTTTATGTATGTAAATTTGGTATTTGTGCTTTCAATTTTGTTCTGAAAGAGGTGGTTATTTGAAACTGAAATTGCTCCTTGAATGATGTTCTGAATCTTGCAAATGACATGAGTTACTTTAATATTTTACGGGGTTTAAATTCCTTCACGATGCCTGCTGTTTGGAAGATGGATTTTATCGTAAAATTGTATGAGCCATGGCAAAGTAATTCTTTTGGGTAGTGTTTTAATGCGGGGTGAAAGCAAATGATAATGTTGGAAACAATAACAATTACAGTTAAGAATTTTTTTAGAAGTAGGTTTACAAGCTAGGTTTTCTCCAAACACTCTTGCATAAAAGCACCGATTTTGTTGAGGAATTACATATTTCTTTTATTTTTTTGCTCCAGGGGGATTTCAAATTTTGTAGATAATTGAAATTATTCTAGGTGAGTAATGGCATCTTCTATCAGTGCTCCTTTACAGTCGAGGTAAGTGCTACATTGCCGTTTCACACTGCATTATAGATATATGTATTTATGTAAGTTTCATTTTCCGAGTGCAACTTGATTTGTCATCCTGAGGCTTTTGACCTGTGTTTTCGCTTCAAAATTTAGTTACCTGAGGTGCTCATTTTTTGGGGAGGCGAATAAAATTTGTGTTTCTGGGGCTTCTGCACATCGAGTTGCTGTTGTGAGAAGGATTGTGGAGTGCAAAGAGTCGAGAATCGGAAAGCAGCCAATTCCAGTCCCATCCAATGTGACTCTAACATTGGATGGTCAATATTTGAAAGCCAAAGGCCCACTAGGGGAGCTTGATCTCACTTATCCCCGAGAGATTATGCTTGACAAGGAGGGGCCTGGAGCTCTTAGGGTGAGAAAGACTGTGGAGACGAGAAGAGCCAACCAGATGCACGGATTATTCAGGCATTTCTCTCTATTTTCTCCCTGCCATTATATACATGGTGATTGTTGTGTTAGATATACTCTGTTTAGGTGCTTAGTCAAGAATCTAGATCTCTGTGGAATATTATTGAAATAATAGTTTATGCAAAAGATTACTTGTTTTCTTATATTATAGGAGTGGACTGAGATGATTTCTTTACATATTATCTATTTTAAATTTTATTGTCTTAATAAATGCGTACAATCAAAAGATCGAGGATCGGATAACCTTTTTATGCTAGCTTGATGCTCTTCTTTTCTTGTCCTGCCAGTCATTGTATATCCTTCATGGGTACTTAAAATGTGGATTTCACTTGATTAGTCAATTTCAGATTATGATAATGAAATCAACTTTCTAATTGTTTATATTGATTTTTGAATGATTGATTACTGTATGGGAATTGTGGTGGTTATAAATCTTGTAATTCATTGAATTGCCTCGCCAGATTCCCCCGTTACCTTGTCAGTATATAAAATACCTTCCATAATTACTAGCTGTTAAGGATTCTTCTACATTAGTCCTTAATGAGTGTTTATAGTTTCACTTGACGCTGTGAAAATTGAGAAAGCTGGCAGAAGCCTCAAGTCCTATCAGAATAGAATAGACAGATAAATATCAGTTTTAGATTGGTTAGATCCCCTTAAGTTTTAGAAGAAAACAAAAACATGTCATATACGCGATGATTCATATTTGATAATATGTGCCAGCTGCTCGGAATTAATATTACCAAAACAAAGAAATTGAAACATTATTTTAGTACCTTCTGTTTGTTGCATCATGGCCAGCATTTCCTCACCATTTGAATCAACCTTCAAATGCCATGTATGCTGGGTACAAAATGTTGCATAGCAGCCTCTCAAAAGCCTCCTTTGTATTGCAAATTAAAACTTCTGTAGCATTTCCCTTCTAAAATTTTATATTTCTACCGCAATACTGCATCTGAACATGGGATTTTTGAAAAGAATGCTGATTTCTGAAATAAGATTATGCTTCCTCTTACATCTCTATATGGTGGCTGGATTTTAATTCTCTTTTTCTCATTTCTTATCTAAATTATCTTCACAGGACACTAACGGACAACATAGTGGTTGGTGTTTCTAAAGGATTCGAGAAGAAACTTCAGCTGATAGGCACAGGTTATCGTGCTACAGTCGAAGGAAAAGACGTAGTTCTCAATCTCGGTTTCTCTCATCCAGTTAGGATGGAAATCCCCCCTGGCCTTCAGGTGAAGGTGGAAGAGAACACTAGAATTACTGTGAGTGGAGTACGACAAATCTGAGATCGAAGGAAAAGACGTAGTTCTCAATCTCGGTTTCTCTCATCCAGTTAGGATGGAAATCCCCCCTGGCCTTCAGGTGAAGGTGGAAGAGAACACTAGAATTACTGTGAGTGGGTACGACAAATCTGAGATCGGCCAGTTTGCTGCCTCGATTAGGAAGTGGAGACCTCCGGAGCCATACAAAGGTAAAGGAGTGAAATATGCTGATGAAATAGTAAGAAGGAAAGAGGGCAAAGCTGGCAAGAAGAAATAAACGGTATGTTTTTCAACTGATTTTTGTCTGTATTTCGTTTGTCTATATGATTTTGGAAAATGTTTATGAACAGTGATGTTGATTCAACGGCTGTAAGAACTGGTTCATCCAATGTTAGTAATTCATTTTGGTTCTTCACTTGTCATCGTTATAAAACTTCCAGTTAGAATATCGTATGGTTGTTCGATTCTCCAAATAGCTTTGCGCAGAAGGCGACATTTTTTACCTTCACCACCTTAATAAAGATTTGAAAATGTTCAATGCAAAGACAAGTTAGGATGAGAAAATGCACTTTATGTGCTCTCTTGTTTCGCAAGTTCGATATAGAAAAATATATCCAAAATTTCTTCCTCCAATTTCTCTCTGTTCCTTCCTTTCTTTTCTATCACGAACACTATTACATTCACAATCTGTTCATTCCATTCAAATTACGTCAAATCACTACTGGGTCTACTACAATTGGTATCAGAGCAGGACTTGCTTCCTTGAGACAGAATTCTGGGCAGCATGGCAGAGGTCACCAGATTCAAAGATCTGCAGGAAGCACAAAAGAAGCTGGATCAGATTCTAAATACAGAAACCATGAAACGAAATGCTGCGGTGGGAGAGATTTATGGCAAATCCTTGAAGGACAGCAATTATTCTTCTAAAAAATGTGATGGATTCTTTTTTGTACTAAACTACGAGGTTTTAACTTTTTATTTTAGGATTTTGAGTCCATTACTAAGGTTAACTTTGATTTACACCACATTGTATCACGAATGAAACTTTGTGATGTTGCTAACTATTCAATATTCAGTTGTTTTTTGTGTATAAAATAATGTGACTCATAGAACTCAAGACGTTTTTGTGTGAAAATAATTTATTTTTGGGTATAGGCCACTTAAGTGAAATTGCTAAAAATAAATACGAACCACTTAGAATAAGACAAATGGAGTACTATTTATTATCTCTACACGAGTAAGTAATTGAGCTTCAAATTTCAAACACCTCATCCCCCAATTAAAAATAAATTTAATTATGTCGAACATAATTGGAGTGGCAATTTTTTTTTCCTATTTGCACTTCAATACACCAAGGTATAGAAAAGTTCAGATTATCATATCAAGTGTCTTAAAATGCAAGATAGAATTAAACATAGAACATACTTAATGACTCATAGAGTTGTTGTATACAAAAGTTACAGAAAATGAAGAAAAAAATATATACAAACTACAAAGTTCAGAGATGATCATAAATCATACAATTTCGCAATGCAAATTTGACAAAATGCTGGTCTTATACAAAATCACAACCATGATCGACCTTGGATTACAAAATACATCCCAATCTTCACTACATTTCACTCCTAAAACACAACATTCTAATCAACACATAGAAAACTATCTATAACTGAAGAAATCTTTAACATAATCAGAAGAAATATCCCACATCTTGCAGCTATCACCCTCACCTTTTATCGAAACAAGGCTCTCCCTGTAAGAGAAAACCCAGTATATGAAGAAGCCATTCTCCTTCCGTTGTGCCTCAACTGTCCTCAGCTTCTTGGTCGTGACATTATACAGAGTCAAGAGCGAGGTCCCCGTCTCCAACAACAGCTCGTCATTCTTCCAAAACCCTAACGGCCACCGGATGTCCAGAAACGGGCCAACAGTCAAGCTCTTCCTCCAGCAACCTTCCTTCTCCATAACCCATATATCAACGCACTTATCAATCCTATCCAAGTCACATGACAGCAACGCTATCGAATCACCATACACAGTTAGGTCGCCTTCCTTCGATTTTATGCTATCGGGAACTTTAATCTCCCTGAACTTCTCGCACCCCATGTCGAATGCAAGGATGGCGACGTCGGTATCATTAAACTCCATGAGCCAATAGTAAAAACCATTCGAGTAAGTGTTGCAAAGAGACCTATACGCACAATGGCTCGAGTTAACCAAATCCACATCCTCGAAATGTCTCCAAGAATCGGTGCCCGAGGTGTAGACAGAGATGAGGCAAGGGTAGTGGGGCGCATCAGTTTGTTCGTTCCAGTAGTACTGCAACGAAACAAGCTTGTAATCTCCAGTCACCACATCCAACCCAAATCCTAGCAGGTTGTCGTAGGAGGATAGATGTGGCTCGACATACGGGTGGAGTGAAGGTAGCGGCTTGAACTGCTTCATGGCCGGATTCAGCATTGCCATGCGCCTTCCCGTGATGTTGACCACGCAGAAAACGCCGTTCAGTGGCCCCATTAGCGCTGCAACGGTTTCGGGGATCTGCAGATGAGCGGGCTCTTCGTATGCAGAGCAGGTTTCGTCAGCATACAATGCGAATGCATACCGTTCCTCGTTAGGTATGAAGTGGCGGATGAGGAGACTCTCTTGATTGCTCCTGCGGCCATAATGCTGGCTCGTGAAGCTAGGGCTTCGAATCAGAGAGCACCACTGCTTGCAAACACACTTGAATTGCAGCAGACTTTTCACAGGCAATCGCAACAAAATCTCACGGATAATGTCTGGTGGAAGATCACTATTTTCAGGGCTTTCCATATATTTCTGAGCTGTTTCAAATTGAATTCTTCCAAAAAATACCACAAATTAAACCTCTAATGTGAATAGAAGCATGGAAAGAGACAACAAAAACTTGCTTTCTACATTTTGCAGACAAAAACCCCAAAAGATCTGGAAAAATGAGAAATTGTCAACCCTAATTTTCGAATTAGGGCAATTACAAGCAAACACGAGCACAAGTAAATACATAGATCAAAGGCGCGATGATCCTTACCGATTCAATCAACATTTCCGTTTCGAAACATCACGATAAAAGAAAAAGAAGATGTAAAAAATGTCGAAGAGAAGAAGATCCTAAGAAATGCTCAGAAATGAGAAAATCTAGCCAAATTAAAGGGGAGAGATAGAGAGAGAGAGAGAGAGATGAACCTTAGCAGTAGCGGCTCAACGGAGAAACATTGAAGAAACGACGACGGTTTGTGGTGTTAACGCTAATCCGCTCAAAACTAGTCAGATGATTTCGTTATTTTCCGGAGCACCATTTTATATCAATATACTTACAGGTAAGTCTTCTATTTTCTCTTTTTTTTTTTAATATATATGATTGATTTGAATTTTGAGTCAGTGAATTCTTATCTTTATCTTGCATTATCTACTGCATCTTCAAAATATGTTCTTCAGTTCTTCAATATATTGGTAGGAATTTTCAATACGAATTTTAATAAAAATTATTAAATATTTTAAAATTATGAGAGGATTAAGAATCTTACATTAATTATACATGTTCAAATGTATAAAAAAGTAATATTATTGAAAATAATAAATAGAGATAATAGTGGACTATAGATGATAAAGTAATAAATAAAGATAATGATGGACTACAAATGATAAAATAATATTATTGACAGTAATAAGTAGAAATAATGATAGATTATGGATGATAAAAATGTTATAGAGATAATTAGGAAGTATTTTGTTAAATAGTTTATATAAATAAAAATGAATAAATTTAAGAAAAATATCAAAAAGAAAAACTACGCATAAATTTTGAAGAATTAAAGAGATTTTTAGGAGCCAAAAATTGAACTAAATTGTGAATACGCCATGCCGTACATAAAACATTTAAAACTGCAGCTTCAAACAAAACATTTTAAATCACACTAGTAACTATTACATAAATACAAAAGCTGATTTCTTTATGCAAATTAGTCAATACAAAATCGTAAAATGTCTTAAACATCAGATAAGCAACTACATCAACAAATTCAAAACTGGAAGAAACAAAATCATAAAAAATTTCCACCCAAAATGAATATATGACGATGCTACAAGAGAGTAATTCATCTAAGTGATTCTGATACAAGGAATAACTGCCAAGTATGGCTCTCTCTTGTCTTGCTTTTGCTACAGATAACAGATCTATATGTTTCGGCATGAAAAACGACTACCTATGTATCAGGACGCCTTCCTCGACAGATTCCTGAGGCCGCATCCAACGCACTTAAGAATGACCGTCTCTGTTGCAGGATCGGGCTTTATCACAAACTTCACACCAAGAAAATCTCTAACATGCCTAAGGACTTCTATCCCGTAAGGCGAGAGCTTCCCGACACGAACCTTTGACACATCTTGAGGGCACAATGCGCAGAGAAGAAACAAAAAACCCTGACAAAGTAGACGAATACACGTTGTGACAATAGAAACGCACAAAGAAAGCATCTTGATCAATTTCAAACTATGCACATACCATCATATATTATCTCAAATTGAGCTTCATTACCACAAATATCCTCTTTCAATAACCTAACTACTTAAAACAGTTGGAACTTTAATAAAGGCTGAAGGAAAATGACAAGCCTAATGGGATGCAAACCTGATGAGTCGAATCCACGACTCCCCCTTGCTCGATCTCAGCCAGCAGGGCCGCTGCAATTTGCTCACCAACATCCCCCGCAGGAGTCAAATCTTTCTTCTCATCCTCGAGTTCATCCTCTTCCACCTCATGGGAGACAGCCGTATCAACAGAAATGCAGCAGCCTGATGTGGTCTCAGCAACCAGAGAAATTCCATATCCCCGCGATCTATAGATAAACAAAAGTTCAACAAGGCAAGATATAAATCAGCACTATCACTAAAGAACAACAACACAATCCTATCTACTAAGATGTTAGGGATAGACATACTTTCCAGCTTGTGCTCCCGATTTGTGGTCAGTATGTATGTGAACATCAGGAAGCAATCGATTGAAAACACCACGAGCTGCATGCAGCATTATGTTCTCAAACTGAACAGATACTTTAGTTGAGAAGGAGTATCCTCTGATCCTCTTCACCAAGCCCTCATCAGTCCAGGTAACTGCCTATCCGATGTCAAATAGAATGATACATCAATGACTTACTTTCCAAGTGCAGAGCAGTATTATACAATAACAGGAAAGAAGCATATGACAGTATTTACTTTGAGAGTATCTTGCACAATCGGAACAGAAAGAATAACTTCTCCACCACCTTTAGGATGAACGCCCCGGCTCTCGATTTTCAGGTCGAGCCCTTCCGGAGGTACACCAAACTGCTTCAGTATAGGTAGGGTAGTTGTTCGAAACGTATCAACAGATGGATCCTTTGAATCATTTGTGATACCTAAGAGTGCAGGAAAACTCCTCAATTAAGAGTCATTCAATTGTATATTATGGAATAGAAGCTCTAGATTTCTTGTCAAATTAAACCAAGCAAGAATAAGCATCATTCATTCCCAATCAACTAGCAAATAAATCATGAAAAAGACAGCAAGAGAAAATTACCTTCAAGCCTAATAGTGAGGGGCTTCTTCCCAAACAAACCTAACACAATCAATGGCTCCAAGAAATACCCAATCGATCGACTCGTGCCGCAATTGTGAACCAAATGCCTCCCGCCCATCACAATCCCCGGCTGGTACTTGAGCTTCGTACCTGACTCAAAAAATCAGTAAACCACAATCACAATCTAATATTAACAATAATAATGATGATAAATCAGTTAAACATTAGAAATTTGATTTCTCCTATTACCGGTGTCGTTGATTTCTACGACGCAGTCGTCGGAGACTTTCTCCAGGAGGCGGAGGAACGACACCTCGTGGGGGCGGAGGCCGGGTAGTGTGGCCTCGGCGCGTATATTGTCGATGATAATCGGCGTAGATGATAGCGTCGAGAGGAGGAGGCGCAGCCTCATGTTCTGGCTGCCTTTTAGCCGCATGTAAGGAATTTTCCCCATTTTTCACACGATCTGATTTCAACTCTGAAACGCTTCTGCGGATTCTAGGGTTCTTCAACTTGCAGAGCGTTGTGTGTGCAGCGGTTCGGGACTTAGGCCTTAGCGCCGCCGTAGGTGATGGAGACGGAAAGCGAGTAGTGAAGGGAGGGAGCCGAAGAAGGGTTTTGGGGTTTATTCCTTGCGATAGATATGTAGTAATTTTTATCAATTTCATTTCATATAATCTTTTTATATTCTATAATATTTAAATTCAAGTATTTTTATTTATTTATTACGTGTGTATTTCACAATTTAATTGTGAACAATGATAAAATAAAATACAAAGAAGATATATACTAAACCTCATTCTGTAGCTACAGTTTTAATTTAATATTTATATACTAAAAATAAATAACTAAAATATTTTAAGAGGTAGGTATTTTGATCACTTATCTTATAAATCTTGCAATCTATCACAGAAACATAATGATGAAATTGATTAATAATTGCGAATACAATCACAAAATTATTTGTAAGTCAAAATAAAATTTTGAATTTTAACATGTATTTTTCAAATTACAGCATATATTTCTATAAGTGAAAAAACACCTACATTGTCAGTGTTGGCTCTTGCATAAATACGCATTTCCACGTGCTCCTGATTAAGGTCAATTAGCATAGAACCAAGAAGAAATATGGACACATGGTTGTGGGGAACAACATTGCAATGGGTCTATTTAAATAGATTGACATTGAATAAGAATAACAATTACAATCGGATGTACTATCCAATTTCATAATTGGTAAAAAAATCTCCTAAACTCAAGATAATAATAAGAAATCGAAGTAATACGATAAAAGGACACGTTGCGACCACAATGTTCTAAACTGCATATTACGTGGGACCACGCCAACAAAGAAATAAGAGAGATCGATTGCAGAAAATAGTGAAAAATCCGACGAGAAAAGGATAAATGTTCTAACACATGTTAAGTGATAGAAAGAGAAACTTGGGAAAGTTGAAGCGACGACCACCTAGATTATTGCTAGAAGTTTATCAAAATAAGCCGCCAAGGAAGCAGTTTCAACCACATCGCACCACAAAAACTCCTCAAATCCATTCTTTAACAAAGAGAGATCTACCACTCTAAGGCTTCAGAGCCAAAGCCAACCCGAACTTGGCGCTCTTGTCGATAGACTTGGTGTCCACCTCAGCTGACACGGTGATGAGCGACTTAGGACGCCATTCGTGCTGGATCAGACCACTCGCCTTGCCAAAGTTGTTCACTCGTGCCTTTGCAGTGGTCAATGGGTCCAAAGCGTGCTGTGTGCCAACAGTGATTGTGTTCTCGTTGCTTGAGAAGTTGTGGGTCACCTCGGCACCAACAGCAGTGTTGGTCAACGGGCTCACGATGTGGTAGTATGATCCGCTCAAGGTGTCAAACTTGTCATTCCTGAAACAAGAAAAAGCAGTTTATTAGCCTTAGGGGTCCATGGTTGTTCAAACAGCATACATCAAAAAGAAATTAACGACCTACAGTGTCAGAGCAGCAATAAGATCAGAATTCGTGAAGCTAGCTCCAATGTTGTACTTAGTGAAAGCTCCTTCCTTGGTGTCAAAAGCCACATCACTGCCCAAAGCAAGTTTATCGTTGCCGAGAGCAGCAGAAAAGTTCACGATGGGGTTAGCTGTCAACCCAACACTCGAGCTTATCCCAGCATAGTCGTGCAAGTATTGAAGTTCCAACTACAACGTCAACAAGAGAAAAAGTAAGACAGAGAAGATGAAATATGCAGTAAACTAAAGAGGAAAAGAGGCGAAGATCTGCTTACCTTTCCAGACCTTTGATCAGGCACTTTGAAGGTAAAGATAGTTTTCAATCCAGGGCAAGGCTGATCAACTGTGATGGTGGTGAAGAGCTGGCATTGTTTTGGCTCCAAAAATTAGTCAAACGTTTCAAAGAATTTTTATGAATGAAGGTGGACCGAAAGATTTTCCAATTTTTTGTTAGCCAAAAACATTAATAATTTTTTTAAAAAAAGGTAAATTATGGCAGTGGGCCTACGTTTGAGCTTGTGTCAACTTTAACATCAGTGGTGATGTTTTTGTGCTTTAATTGAGTGTTAATATCAGCCAAGAACAAGTCGCCTTTCTTGCTACCGGATGAAGTGAGAGTCTGCAACCATTAAATAAAAAGAGAAGATATCAGATGTCGGACAAGATGGCATTTAGATATGCCAAGATCCATAAGCATGAAAAACCCACAGAACAAATACATGAATCTGACTGAAAATAGTGAGTCAAGATTTGTTCATCGGCTTAAGAGGGTGTTTTACTAAACTTATTTTTAGAGCTTATAAGTTCCAATAAGAGCTTATAAATTATCAAAATATTTGGATAATTGAGCTTATATAAACTAGAGAGAGAATCGTGAATTAGAGAGAGAATCATTGTTAGAGAAAGAAAATTGAAAAGATATAAAAATTGAAAGAATATATAGTGGAAATAATGAATTGAACCATATTAAGATTATTTTTTTAAATTCGTTGTTGTTTATAAGATTATGAAAAAAAATATTGGGAATTCGTTGTTGTTTATAAGATTATGAAAAAAAATATTGGGGTTAAGGAACTTATTTGTTGGGGAACTTATAAGCTGGTGGAGCTTATTTTTACAGTTTATAAGCTATTTAGGAGCTTATTTTGCCAACCACTTCGCAAAAACTAATAAGCTCCTAAATCACTTATAAAGCTGTTTTGAGAAGCTTATAAGCTCAGTCAAACATCCTACAAGTAACCTTAACACAATATGAACTTGCCATGTTGCGATCTGCTTAGTGCAGTGAAAATGGAAAGAGAGCATACTAAAACAGAATATATTTCGAACCTAATGAACAATATGAATGATTTATGAACTTCTAAGATAATCTAGGCATTGAGATTTTTAAAAGCTATTTTACAAACACATCATCCTCATTCCTAAACAAAACCAAGCTAACCAGCATTTTTCTGACCAAGATCCAAGATCTAACATACAACTAACAAATATATAAATAAATCATTCTTTCATGTAAGAAGATTTGATGCGAATTGAGCCAAGATCGTCAGAGGTCAGTGTACCAACATATAAAATGTATAATCTTACACATAAATCCAACTTATGCCAAATTATTTTGAAATGTAACACACTACACGTCTTGATAAAGAAACTAATTACCATAATAACCACCTATAGATGATTGAAAGAAACATTAAACAAAGGCAATCAGCTCTCGCACAGAAAATGCAAGTCCTAGTCACTACCAGAAACCCGAGAAACACAATCAAATGTACTAATCCCTCCGTCCACTAAAATCGTTCATTGATTTTGGTGACACGGGTTTTAATAAATTGTAATGAGTGTAAAGTAAATGAGTATAAAAATGTGTGCTACTGGGATAATAAATGAATATATTAATAGATTGTGAGTGTAAAAAGGTGAGCCATATATTTTTTTTTTTAAATAAGTAGATAGGTTTAGGGTAAAAATGTAAAGTTGATTTTTCCAAAAAAATGAAAGTGAACATTTTTTGTTGACGGACCAAAATGAAATTAAATGCACGAATTTAGTGGACGAATGGAGTATTAAGGATTAGATATACAGTAGTAATAAACTGTATATCTAATAAACAAATACAATGCTCTCTCGCACGATATTCATATACTCAAACTTAGTATTTACCAGGAACACGCACACATCGAAAACAATTGAATACATACAAGATTAACCAATTTCCACCAATTTATAACAAAAATTTAACCTACTGAGAGACAACATTATACTTTGAAATTTCCTAAGATAACTAAATAGAAGTTCCAAATCGCATATGCTTGCACTTTCTAGCAAAAAAATGCCAATAAGAAAAAACAGAAAATAAAGAACGCGTACATCCATTCCAATTACAGTTACGAATCAGAGCTCCATACAAAACGAAAATACTATGAAATGAGATCCTTACGAAACAACAACGAGATTACTTACAACACCAGTAGGTGAGTATGTAGTGATTGTGAACTTCTGGTCACTCTGGTAATCCTTGTATAGAAGATCTAAGCGAAATAACCAATAAATAAATAAAAATGAATATCGTTATGCGTAAGAACACAAAATATTCGGAAACAGCACAGAAATGATAATCGAAATTTGAATTGAAACTGAAGCAAATGAAAAACCTCTAGCTCTTTTGCCAATCTCGGAGTATAGACCAGGACCCTTGCCCATGATTTCGCAGTCTAAATTTGAAAACCGAAGCTCGAAGCAGTGAATTGAGAGAGAGAAGAAAAAACGTAGAGAGAGAATATATTCGTGTAGATTTTGAAGCAGTAGCAACGTGATATAAATGGTGGCAAAAGCTGAAAGCCCTAATTCACTTTTTGAAGGTCGTGTTTCTCAGATAATATGCGCCGTCGATTGATGTAGTGGTTCATCGCATGCCGTTGATTATTTCTTGGAGAGGGGAATTAGCTTGATTTCTTACGGGGTATTTTGGGGATTAACCGACACGTGATGGTGGAAGGCTGAATTGGATTTTGGTATTTTTGGTTAATCATTTCTCTTTGCCTCTTTGGTAACAAGCTGCTGCAGCTTAGGTATATTGTTCCTCAAGAAAGACCATTTGTTTGGTAAGTTAACGTCGAATTAAAGCATAAATCGGCATTGGTTTCAAAAAAAAAAGAGCATAAATCGGCATTTAATTTTGTTTTATGTAAATTCAAATTTTGACAATAATTTATAAACTATTAGAATTAAAAAAATGATAACGTAGATTAAATATAAATGATGTTTGGATGTATATTAATTGTTTGATAAATAGTACTATCTCCGTCCATTAAATGTTTACATTTAATTTTTTTTCCATCCGTCCACTGAAAATTAGCATTTTTCACTTTTAGATATTTTTTACATGTTCAATATGAGATCAATTCTCTAAGATGGTGTTTACTTTTGGATTATTAGGTTGGATAAATAAAATTAATCCAACATAATCAAGTGTTTACTTTTAAGGATTAATATTTGAGAATATCCCAAAGTTCGGGATTATTTTAATCCTTTGAATTGTTCTTCATTAATTTTAATTCAACCAATATAGATATGATTGAAATAATCATCCAAATAAAGGGATAATTATTTATTCCAATTTTACTCATTCACTAATCATTTGTAGAAAACAAAGGATTGATAGATAAAAATTATATTATCATATATTTAATCCATCAAATAATTAATCCTTCAAAATATTAATCATGAAAAAATAAACACCTCATAATCATTATAATTTATTAAAACTCGTGCCATTAAAAATAATAAAAGCTTTTAGTGGAAAGAAGGGTACGAAGTATCATTTTTTTTCATGGATATGCATACGTACACCACTCTTAAATTCACCGCGCCATCTTACTGTGTATCTTATGAACTATTAGATGTTTTTATTTTATTTTATTTCATAATAATTTATTGATTATACTTTTTCTTTTTAAAATATAAATTGTATTCAAATGAAATACCAAAAAAATTATCCAACCAAGTAGAAATGGAGCCCATACAATTTTTTTAAAGTCACCCACAAACAAATAAGATAAGATTTGCTGATTTAAAAATAAAATATATATATCCAACATCACAAAAACTCAAATACATCCGTTCGCACCATACAGACGAATAAAAGTATCATTTATTCTTAAAAAAATTATCATTTATATTGAATAAAAGTATAATTATTTTTTATAATGTAATCTGAAAATATCATTTATATTAAAAAAATAATATCATTTGTATTGAGAAAAAATATCATTATCCATATATACGGATGTCCGTGGATGTCCGTATATGAAACCACCTCATCCAATATTTTGTTTTCTCTCCATGCACAACACATATCGTAGATGAATGGTTTGTTCGGGCCGATGGGCATAACGGGCCTGGCTGGCCCAGCAGTTATTGATTTTCTTAGTGATGTTATTAAATCCCCCGTGTATTAATTTGTATAAATTAAAATATTCTTTATATTAGAAAACCTATTCTTTAGAAAAAAAAATTAGGAACAAATATTAGAAAAGTGATTGTTCACTCAACAACTAAAAAATGTCTAAAGTGAAATAAAGTAAACGATTAACTAAATTAATATAAATAAATAAAGAGTTTGTGATCGTTGGGCTCAACCACGTGATTATAAAGTTAGAACATCGTTCATATATTATCAATTCAAGAGGCACACTCGTATGACCATCGATGGAGCCGCTTACGGCCATGGTCCCCCTACTTTTTTTCTTTCTAATATTAATAGTAGTATATAGTTAGTTTAGTATATAAAATAATTATAATCAAGAAAATAAAATAGAAATGTAAATTTCAAATATATTGTTGGTTGCTAATTTTTCTAGTCTATATATTTCTTGCTCATTTTAGTGTTGAATTTAGATTTAGGATTAGTGGTGAGCTTGTGATGAATACAAGAAAATCAAGGTTTGAGCTTTATATAATATATTTTACAGACACTTATACTTTACTTATTATGTAATTATTTTAAATTTTTTAACTGTTATTTATTATTTATTTAATTATTTATAGGTAAATAAATTATGTAGTTAGTGCAAGATATATCAATATTAAGGTATATAAGAGGAATAAATTTTATTACAAACAATTACCTTTGTTATATGAAAGTTATTAAGATATCATTTAAATTTGATTGTCAAATATTTGCGTAGTTGTTAGTTTGAACAAAACATTGTTCATTATTTAGTTTTGTTTCATTCCTATATAAGAAAATATTTCATATCGCGATGGTTTAATCAACTATTAGATGATCATTTTTTTTTAATAATGTCATGTAATTCAAACAATATTATCTTATTATCGAAATTACTATTAAGTTCTATTAAAAAACACTAATACTCATTAATTCTTAAAATTATAATTAGTTGAATTTGGGCCCTCAATAAATTATTCTTAGCTCCACCGCGACCTTTAAAATTATGTATTTAATTGACAAAAAAAAAAAAAGACCGTTCTTTTACCATGCGTTCTCATAAGAACTAATACTTTTTATTCATAAGATTTTTCACTTTTATTTATGATAATTATCACTTTTATTTATAATTATTAATTTAATAAAAATAATTATCACTTTTATTTATAAAAGCTATTAATTTTTTCCAACGTATGATGAGAGAGAACTCACAAAAATTTGTCAATTATTATATGATAAAAATTATTATTAGCAGAAAAAAGTAATTTATATGTTATCGCACTGTTTGATTTTTTTAAAAAAAAATTGCTAACGTGGAGCCTAATTTTTAAAGCTCTTGTTAGAGTGTTTATGTTTAATCTGTACGTAACACTGCAATAGCTTAGGTGGACCCGATGACGGCTTAGTGGACGAATTGTATTAAAAGTATCCTGATCGATCTGGTTTTCGTAAGGTAATAAATACGATAAAGAACACGAGAAGTTAATGTGGTTCGATCTTTAAAATAGATCTACGTCCACGGAGCAAGAGAGTGTATGTGTATTTGAGTATGTAAGAAGCGATTACAAAGAGTGTAGATGATCTTTTTCCGTCTAATCTAGCCTCTATTTATACACCATTATTTTGAGATTGACTCTAATCTGAGATCTTCTCTTAATAGGATTCTTTTGGATATATCTGAATCTTCTACGTCTCCAATTATGATTTGAGTTGTAGTTGGTTTAGGAGTCTTCTTGAGCCGAACTTGCTATGTCGAGCTTAGTATCGGGGCCCATTTATATTGGGTCTGATGCTTGGGCCTAGTAGTTGGGCCGTATCCTATCATATCCAATGCGAATGTTTAACGTGAGATCATATATTATTGAATCACAATAGAAACATATGAAGTGAATAAATATGTATATATACGATACATTTACTTCAATTATAATATACATTATAATTTAATTTACAGATGCACTAGTTTACAGAGATAAGGCGCTGTTGTTGAAACTGTTATTACTTTCAGGGATAAATATAATAATATTATTAATATATATGTACGTCAGCGATTTTATTATATATAGAGAGGGAGAGGAGATAGGATTTTACCATCATAATAGGGATTTTGTATTAATAATATTGATGCCGTATGCTACACTATTAAATCGGTCGGAGCACAATGAATGTAAACATGTTTATTAATATAAATAAATATATAGAGGTGTCAAAATAAGTGGGATTCAAATAGATGAAACATGATCCATATGTTTTTTAAGTGTGATGGATTCTCGTAGGAGACTAGGATTGACAATTAGTGCGTGTCGGGTCGTTATCGTATCGATACGATAACGACACGACATAATAAGACAAAATACGAACACGACCAGTTAAGGATATGTCTGACACGAACACGATTCGAAATGTACTGACATGGACACGACACGGGCATAACACGAACATTAATATGACATAATTTTTTTCGTGTTGATACGACACGATAACGATAAATTCAAATTCAAATTAGAAAATAAATTAATAAAAGAAATAAAAATATATAAAATATAATTAAATTAATATT
Organism: Salvia rosmarinus; assembly: GCA_036937905.1. NCBI lineage: Eukaryota > Viridiplantae > Streptophyta > Magnoliopsida > Lamiales > Lamiaceae > Salvia > Salvia rosmarinus. The sequence goes on along the minus strand of CM072813.1, from coordinate 108,553,118 downwards.
AAATATATATAAATATTATCGAATTATACGAAAACGCAAGATCCAACATGAACATGAATGCAATACGAAAATTGTCGTGTTACACGAATACGACACTGATCCGACATTATCGTATTTTGTCGTGTCGACATGATAAGGACACGAACACGATAAGATCGAATACTAACAAATTAATTTTGTGCATGTTCGTATCATGTTCTCATATCGTATTGAAAATTATTAGCCATATACGAGACAACCCACATTTTTTCATTTGACTTGTTGGACTCGACTGACCCGGCCTGACCCCAAGCTTTCGACATTTATATAAACACGTCATACCCAGAAAAACGGCTACAAGAATAACTTAATGAATTATTTCGAGATAGCGCGAGAGACGTAAATGCGAACTTAGATGAAAAAGCAACCTATAATTCAAAGAAAATGCGATTTTATCTGCGAGCTTAAAGCCAGCCAGAGTTAACTGAACTGATTGCTTTCAACCGGTGCCTGCAATTTCCGAAGACTATATTCTACTCTGTCGACACCTCTGCTTCGCTCTCTCTCTCTCTCGCGCGCGCGCGAGCGTAATTTGGAGCAAGACATTTAGGTGAAAACTACGTTTCAATTTTGGATTCTGGAATATTCTGCTTCTACTTTGTATACTGCACGTTTTCACCTGCCGAAGCTAACATTCAAAATTGCACTATTAGGAATCTATTTGTCCGAGTCTTAAGCTGCATTTTGACTTGTTGGTGTATGTTCTATGGTTCTTAAACACACCTGCTGCTCTCATGATAATGATTGTTAATTTGTGCGTAGTTTGCTCAATTTCTGTTTCCATTAGGCGTTATGTCGAAAGCGCGGGACTAGCTTTGGAAATTGTGGTTAATTTGTGTTTGAATTTGGAGAACGAATGTCCGATTCGAATTTGTGTAATTCATGAAATCAAATTACGCGGGCGTTCAATGTTTGAAACGCGACGTTATAGCTGGCGACTGTTTCCTTTGAAATATTTAGATATTTGAGTTGTGAATGGATAAGCTTATTGCTGAAAACTGATTCCATGACTACGTTCTTTGCACTATCATTCTGAAAATATTTGGGATTTTCTTGATTCCTGATCACTATGGTCTCTACTAGATTATTTTTCTTAACATTGAATGAGAAAATTTTGACACTTCGAGAGTGTTGTTTATTTGAGAATTTGGAGAACTGGGAGTTCCAGAATTGATAGAATTGTTTGATAGTGAAATGTGAGAATAGTGTTTGTTTAGAATTCCGACTTTTGATGTTAATCAATTTTGAAACAGTTTTGGGGATAAACTCGTAAAAGTTTATGTGAGTGAGAATTAATCTTTTAATTTCGAAAGGTGGGGGGACATTTTTTACTGTGATTTTAATATTGTGTCTGGAAAGTGAGATTCAGAACTGGGAGAAACTTTATATGAGTTCTCTAAACAAGCATATAGTGGAATTTGGATTTCTAAATTGAATGCCAAAGTTCTCAAACAAAATCTTAATAAGTGGAATTGTTTGCATGAATTGCGTGCTTCATTCATAAAATTGGAAACTCTTTCAATTTTCTCTGTACCATTTTTCTTTATTTTCAAGTTCTTGGTGCTATTCTACACGGGACATGACATTTTGAGTAGTGAATAAAATTATGTTCACGAAAATATTTCTGTTTTGTACCTTCAGAATTAAGTGCAATTACTTAATTTCCTTACTTTTGATAACAAAAGGCAACCATGCGTATATAGCTCTAGAAATGTTAAGAGCAGCTTGGTCCTATGCCAATCACCTTCAGGTTTTATTTTCTTTTCCTTATGTACAGTCATTTTTTTATTTAGTGTTTTGTGCATATATTTTGGCTGCTAATCAACCTAATACCTGTGCTGCATTAAAAAACCGAATATAAACTAATGAATAAAATGACACTGAACTATTGATTTTTTCCATCTGCATGTGAAATAACTCTCGTAGTTGCCAGCAGTACCTTCTTTATAAATCCAGCAGGAAGTAGTATGCTAATCCAATTGGAACCGCTATAAGCAAACCAAATATAACCCTGCAGGGGAAAAGAAACAGTTTCTGAATTTTGTATTGTTTTTTGATACAGTAACTATTACTGAAAACATCAAATACCCTGTGCTTAGTATGGCTGGATGTAGATTATACTCCTTTGCAAATACAAATGGAACTATCCCCTGAGGGAGAGCGGCCTGCATCATGTTTATGAATGCTTATGTCAAGTTTTAAAATTAAATAGAGAATAATCCTCGGATACTGATATGAGAAGAGATAATGAAACTTAAGCACCTGCACAATTGCAACTTTGAGCAAAGTTCCTCTTAATCCAAGTGCCAATGAGGGCATGGCCATGAGCAATGGGCCTACTAGAAACTTCATCGCCATGGATAATACTGCTTTTCGAGTACCACATGCTATCACTCTGGTTTGGGATGCCATGAAGAGGCCTGGCCAGCAATAAATTGAAGATGTAGAAGAAAATCCCTTATGTTTATGTGTGTGTATGAACTGCATCTGATAGAAGTAAAACTTTAAGCATACCTAAGCTGAACATAGCCATCCCAAGTCCTCCATCTGACAATAGTGTAACTGAATTTTCTATTATTTTAGGCAATTTTATTGCCCACCTGCACCATTCACAGTCACAATGTGAGGCTCAGAATTGATCCATGGTGTTCTGGTATAGTCAAACACTTCACTACCAATAATTTACAACACTATACGTGACTTATAATGTTTGTATCACCTGAAATGTATGCATGCCCATATAATACCAACCAAGGTGGCATAAGTATTGGGATTTCTGATAAGCTTTTTTCCTACTGTTGAGACAACCATTTTTACGTTTCTTTTCCTCAGATCTTTGATTCCTTCATTTTCCTTGTCAACATTCATTGCTTCTACTCCTTGTGGGCTCTCCACTGCTCCTTCAACAAGATAGTTCATACTTTTTAAATCAAAATAAATGGCAGAAGAACTGCAGACCATTAAAATATTTCCCCTTTAGTAACATGCATGTAGAATTTTTTTAGTTTCTGGCCTTGAAATAATAAAATGAAAGATCATTCTCACAATTCGTATTAGACTTTGTCATGTTTCTATATCCTAATGAAAAGGTGATTTTCTTAGATAAAAGAAATCATGGGGGGGGGGAGTCAGCAAGAGAACCACCAGTTTAATTGTCTGTTTTGGGGGAAAGGATTAAATGGGTGGCGAATAATCTTGCAGCTAAATTAATTAAATTAGTGAATTAGGTAATCTTTCACTGGGCCTATGTTAAATGGGCTGCTTGGTCAAGTATTTGCAGTGGATGATTGATTTTCTGCTTTCATTCAAAGCTATACACGTTTCTGTTTGTGCTAGTTTATTCCTTGTGTATGTTTTATCCTTTTGCTGTTTATTGATTACTTTCTTCTAGACTATAAAGAATGAGAATTTTCTTCTGTAATGGAACTGTGCAAGAAATTCTTCCAGATTGTTTGAGTATACATATGTGTGCGAATGTAAATAACAGTGGAGGAAGCAAATCTTAAAGTAGTACGGCCCAAAAATTTTGCAATCTTTAAGAATGAAGAAATTGACATAGTCTAGCTATTTGGAAGGTCACTTTTCTAACTTACAAGGTCCGATGAAGGGAACAGTATAAAAGTACATAGACTCGCTGTGCGTACCTGTTACTTCTGAAGATGATGTTGCATTGATGGATTCTTCTGTCGCATTAATCTCAAAAAGAACTAACAGAAGGTTGTACCAAATAAGGCTTTGTAATACAACTATCTGGCCCAAGAGGTTTGATGCTTCTTTCCCATACATAGCCTCTATCAGTGGGAGTCCTAATATCAATGTATTAGGCAATGTCGACAAGGAAAGACCCGTTATCACCCAACTCAGGCTCCCTCTGGATCTTATTTTGGCTATTGCTGCCAGTATGATGAGAGCAAGAAACTTTTGGAGGAAATCAGCAGTCACCAGTTTCAGGTTCATCTTATAAGGATTGTTTGATGAGATTACCTTGAAAGATAAAAGTGGGATTGAAAAATTGGCAACAAATTTGTTGATGCCGGAGCACTGATCTGGTGTGAAGAGCTTCCACCATTTTATCGACAGCAAGGCTGCGATCATGGCAACGTAGAGGGGGATTATTGCTGCAATAACATGGTAGACATCAGTTAGGGTGATCATTGCTTTTTTATTGGGTTGGAAGTTGTGATTTACTGCCTTTTTCATTTTTGGAGACATTTGTGATGAGGTTTTATATGCTTATGTTGATACGATGCCTGATTATTGAAGCAAAAAGGTGGCAGATTAGATTACCTCTTTTCAGAGAATCTTCCTCAGGTGCTATTTCATATGCACAAGTTTCTTTGCAGATTTAGCTTTCTCATTCTGTCATTAATCATTTTAATAGAGCTAATCTTGAATAGATTTTGATTAGCTGTCAGTCCATTGCTATCATCTTGATTCATAAAGTTGATTCCAGTTTTCTTCTTGTGGTTAGATCCTTTCTGCCTTCTTCGTTTATTAAAGCCTAGCAAACCTAGATTATAGGCGTAGATGTGGAATATATAAAGGGAAGAAAAAATTCCTTGTTTGGTGATTGTTCTCCTTAGTTTAACCTTTCATTTCAACTTTTATTAGCTGATAAATTCTTGAAAAATATGTTATATAAAGGTCAATTGTTTGTTTTAGAGTAGTTTCTTCTTGCTCTTTCCTATTCTCCTTCTACTTAAAAAGCATGTTATTTACTTTCATGACATAAAATAATCATCTCTCAAATCGACCCTTAATCTTGAACATTTGTGTCAGATCTTCGCGATGGAGGAGGAATAAAGAAGTGTATTGCAAGAGAAGTAAGTTAAATATCTTGAGTGACAACTACAGTGAATAAAGAATTTTTGCTATTTATGTTAAAAGTGTGAGAATAAGTGTTATGGAGAGCTGCTCTAAAGTTTGAAAATTTGCCAGAAAAAATAGGCTTTGGCGTTTCTTCTTCAAGCTCCTTTTTCTTTTTCTGCAAAAGAAATTATTTACAATTAGATTAGATGTTGATTATCTACTCATACCCCCCCTGCCCCGCCCCCACCACCCACTTGGGATTGGACCAGGGTTTGGAATCTTGTAAAGGAAGTGAATCTATCCGATCACTCGGCCTAGGTTGCTGTTGGGCGTCGACAGGTCTTGACATGTAGGCCATTGGTAAGAAATTTTCAGCTCAAATTGATTTGAATGCTGCAAATTTGTTCGAATTCTGCAATATTCTTTCGGGGACAAAACAAGGTACTCTTAGTTATCAGACAGATAGGGCCACTATTATTATTTTAATTTATTCTTGTTTTTATTCCTTAGGAACAAAGAATGGCAACTTTTTTTTTTTCATTATTGAAATCAGTTATATGTTTATAGGGATGATGTGGTTTATCAGTATCATGCTTATTATGTGCTGCCATTATTCTAATTTTGATGACAGATGGGAATAATTCCAGGGTCCTCTGTCGCAGAATGGCATATACTGAGGTAAGGAAACATAAAATGAAACAATTATTATGGAATTCATCTTCGATTTTAGTATTATAAATGCATGTTTGGTGTTTATTATAATATCGAAATCTGAAAATAAAAAATTATGAGAAATGTGGGGGTTGCCGTACGTGTGATCTCTCCTTTTTCTTTTCTATATAATAATTCTAATAGCTGAGCACGAAACATCATTTCTCTTTCGTTTAAAGCAAAAAGTGAGGCCAAAATTATACTCGTTAACTTTTGTTTTAAACGATAAAGAGTATATTTACAGTCATCGGAAGTGTAAGAGCATAAAATTTATCCATCTAGCAGCACCAATTTTCTTCATTTTTATGTGTTTACCTGAAATTGTACAAATGAAAAGAATTTAAAATAACATATAATGCATTTGGTATAAAATATAAATTTCCATAGGTTATTATACTAAGAAGAAAGGAATATTTTACTTCCGTCGTCTGACCACCGTTTCTGAGGCTCTCCTTTAATTATCTAGTTGCCTAGTTATCCTATGAATATAGCTGAAGATTAGCAGTTTAGCACATTTGATATCCTTCCATAAAAGGTGTTTCTATTAACTAGAGTGACGACTCACCTTCACCTGTCAACCTGTATTATCTATAAAGTTTTTTGGGATATAATAATAATTATTTAATGTATAAATGTATGTGTTGACGTTGCATAAATAGAATGCTAGAGAGTGGTTTGATTTCATTTTAGTTCCAATTTATAGTTTCCAATACTTTTGTACACATAAATTAAACTGGTACGTATTGTAAAGATTAGGCAAAGAACAACGTATCTTAACCTTATTAGAAATAGAAAATATAGACAACCACGAATAAATTCAACATAATCTAGTAGCACAAAGGGTGCTTCTTAAAAAACATATTTTGCTACCAAACAACGAAGATGCAAAGGGTAGGGTGATGGAGCCTGATAGATTATGTTATGTGACCATTAATTTCATATGTAATTTAATCTGCATACAAGTTCATGGGAATTCACAACAGTCGCACAAGATAAAAGAGTTGGTTGATCAAAAAGCAAGCAAGCAAGCAACAAACGTAACCAAACAATCTTTACTTATATGTGGAAGATCAAGAAGCAATACCTTATTTTTATTTCTTCCAAGAAATATGGGAATTTTCTCAGAATACACATTAGTATCCCCTCCGTCCCGCTTAAAGTGTCTCATTTCTTTTGGGCACGGGTATTTAGGAGAATAGTATAAAATAGTTAAAGTGTTAAAAAGTGGATAGGGTCTACACTTTTTGAAGGGATAATTATTTCTTAAAATGAAATGGGACATTTGTAATGGGACAATCCAAAAAGGAAAGTGAGACATTTTAAATGAGACAGAAGGAGTATGATATAAATTTGGAGTTCGAGTAGCAAAAAATTTCAGCATTTTTGGGATACACCAAGACTTTCCATGAGATATTCCCCATTCTTAATGAACATCCATTTGAGATATGTGCATCATCGAAGAGAAACAATTCCATTTCGCAATAAGAGCAAAAATTTTCTCATAATACATGTCACATTCTTGAGACTGACATTTAGTAACAACTGAAAAATAGTAACACCATGAATAGAAACTAAAGCATCATGTAACAATTTAATAAAATGAATTATTATTAGTCTGTAGCAATGCTCATTTCCTATTCTAATATTTTTAACACACATTTTAAATTTACCGACTATTACATATAGCAAGTATTCGAATAATGTAAAATAGATGAGATGAAATACTTTTTATAATATACTATTGAATATCTCGAGAGTTTTTATTTTTTTTGGGTTGGGGGGGGGGTGTCCAAGTCCAACAACATATATCAACATAAACATTGAAAACCACCGCATATTATATTACCGAAACAAATGTCGATTTCCATGTGCATGTACGAAAAATTAGCCATGAGTAGTGAACCACATGAATCAAATGGTTCCCCCCAGTTTTCGCACCTGAGAATGTTGTATATAAGTACATTCTTACAACATCAAAACTCAATAAATTATCACAGAATTCATATTTTCTGGCATGAATCAATAAAACGGTCTGGAACCCATAAAATAATTCTTAAGGGTTCCATTCAATCAGACCGTTAATAAAACTAAAATAAAGGATATTGCCGAATCAAGATGGAGCGAGTCGAATTATATTCGTTCTTGCTCATCTTGATCTTCGCTTTTGCTTCGACACTTCCATTCTCCACAGCCGGTATCGCCGAATATGACGATTATTGGGCTAAGAGAGCTGCAGAAGCCTGGAATCGAACATTGGAAACATACGAGCCAATTCCTGTAAAGGTCGTCAATCATTTGAATTTGCACACCAAAAGGTACCAAGTTCCTCGTTATATTTTAATACTCTCTCATTAATCATGGCTCCTTTCTTTTTACACGTAGATTAAGAAGAGTTGTATTTTATTTATAAAATAGTGTGTGACACGAAATTCGAGATACTTTTTAGTGTAAAATTGTTTCCTTTTTTGGAAACGAACCAACTTAATGGGACAGCCCTAAAAAGAAAACGAGCCAACAATAATGGGGCAGATGGAGTATTACTTTTTCCCACGTTTTTTTTATACATGTCATGTCATTGCATAAAATTGTAGTAAAACACGAGATGCAATAATAAGTGAATATCCACACAGGACTCTGGAGGAGCTCTCAGGCTCCAACGACACGAGGAGGCAGCTGGCGCGCCGATACAACGGCCCGTGCATGGCTACCAACCCGATCGATCGATGCTGGCGGTGCGACCCGAACTGGGCCAACAACCGGTTCCGGCTGGCGGACTGCGCCCTAGGATTCGGGCGCAAGGCAAAGGGCGGGAAGGGCGGTAAGATCTACGTCGTCACCGACTCCTCCGACAACGACATGGTGAACCCAAAACCGGGGACGCTCCGCCACGCCGTGATCCAGAAGGAGCCGTTGTGGATCATCTTCTCGCGGAGCATGGTGATCAGGCTCAACCAGGAGCTGATCATGACGAGCGATAAGACCATTGACGCCCGCGGCGCATCCGTCCACATCGCTCACGGCGCCGGCATTACTGTCCAATTTGCGAGGAATGTGATCATCCATGGGATAAAGATCCACAATATTGTTCCCGGCACTGGCGGTTTGATTAGGGACTCTGTCGACCACTACGGATTCAGGACCCGGAGCGACGGCGATGGCATCTCCATCTTCGGAGCTACGGATGTGTGGATCGATCATGTCTCCATGAAACAGGCAAGTGATGGGCTGATTGATGTGATCTGGGGATCTACAGGAATCACCATTTCCAACAGTCACTTTACAGATCACAATGAGGTGCGTGCTTACAATAACCAACTTAAGTGTTTAGTTTTCATGTTCTATTAATAATTAAGACGAAAACTTATTCTACATATGTTTATGTTAATAGAACTAAGAAATGAAAACTTTTGGTCCAATTCTGATGATATGCAGGCCATGCTTTTCGGAGCCAGCGACGCACACGATATTGACAAAATTATGCAAATTACAGTCGCGTTCAACCACTTTGGAAAGAGGATGGTGCAGAGGATGCCCAGGTGCAGATTCGGCTACTTCCATGTCGTTAACAATGACTACACGCATTGGAACATGTACGCTATAGGTGGAAGTATGAACCCTACCATCATCAGCCAGGGCAACAGATACATTGCCCCTCCCCTTAACGGCTACGCCAAGGAGGTTAGCACACGAAATCCTCTATTTCAAACTGTACCAGACAGAAAATTAACCCTAATAATCGATTTCCATGTAGGTGACCAAGAGAGAGTACACTCCAGAATCAACGTGGAAGTCATGGACATGGAGGTCGCAGGGAGATATTTTCTCGAGGGGCGCTTTCTTCGTCGAATCCGGCGACCCGAATTTTGTCGGCAAGCATCCGGAGCTCTACGACCATGTCGAGGCGGCATCCGGTGAGAAAGTAGCGGAGATGACTAAATTTGCAGGAAGACTTGGTTGTAAAGTGGGAGAACCTTGCTAGAAATGTACCCTTTGTATAGTTTATTCATGATTTATTTATTCATCCAAGAAGATCATAGGAAGTTTCTTGCATTAAATATCTATGGAATTCATGATGAGTTAGAAACATTTCGACGATTTTTGTGTGCAGTACACGTGATTGTTTATTTTGTTTTGTTGAATTCTAATTGTAATTGTAATAAATTTTTGCGTTTCTGGAAACACTATGATGTATTCGACTCCATAATTTTCATCTGTGTCTACTTAAAGTGTGAAGATATTTCAAACAACGATTCATATTCAAATTCCTTCTGCATCTTTTTCTCCTTTGGAAAATCAAACTGGAAATTTTACTTTTGAAGGTGTAAAATGAAATTTCAAAAAACGCTCCATTTTCTGTTAAATAATAGCCTTCGTCACTACAAATTTGCTTAGCTTACTATTGTTCACATCATCAATTTTTTTAGTATTATATACCACCAGCTTTAAAATGAACGAGTTGGAAAACCAATAGATTATCACATAGAACAAGATATAAGCACATTGTAACAAGAAAGCTGTAAAAACTCAAGGCTACAAGACCGACTAGAAATCTGTACCTTCGACAATTTGACAGCGATGAAATAAATTCTAAGAACTGTCAGATTCATCTGGTGAGTCGACTAACATCGGCTGTGGATTCTTATAGCCACTAATCTCATCACTGTACCGTTTCTTGTCTGCCCGGGCTTTTGCTTCGTATGGAGCCTTCTCCTCCGCTTCAGAAACAACAGCGCCAGCATTGTGGCTCGTGAGAAGCAATGCTATCGCAGAACGAAGAATAGGTAATAGAAAGTCGAATTTGGTGAATACCTGTCAGCTTATTCCATCTTTCCCCTAGTACTTTTCCAACCTCCGTAAACGCAATTCCTGGATTACTCTTCTTCACATCCTGCATCCGACTCGCATGAAAATCAAGTTACGGGCACAGTGGTAGACAAATATTTAAATAAATTGTGTATATAAGGTGGTGCAAACCTCTCTTTCGGCTTGAGAGAAGAACATGAAGGAACTGATTGCTTTCTTAGGGGCATTTGGATCCTTTTTCTTCTTTTGTTTCTTCTTCTTTCCATCATAATCGTCATCTTTGGTCTTTTTCCTACTCGATGATGCCTTCACAGCAGAAGGTTCCTTCTTGGGCTTCTTTTTCAGTGTTGCCTGGACCAACCAGTATATTGATGTCGAGCTCCATATATAATATTCAAATTATTTCTACAAAAAATAGAGTAAAAGACGTCACCTCTTTCTCCCCTCCGCTATCACTGGCATCGGAGTCTTCTCCCCCAGAATCATCAGTGGGGGAGCCTCCATCATCTTTATCAATGACAAAGTCCTCATCCTGTGAATTAAGTTTGTGCATTAAGTGATGAATAAATTCACATTTAATTGCAGTTGGTAGTTACATTTTGCAAATTATCTGCACATGACGAACAACTTCAGAAAGGCAGGAGAAAGGAAATAGAAACTGAACCTCCTCATCACTCTCATCTCCAATTGCTTCATTCCTGATTCTCTCAAGATGTGGATCAACAGCATCATCAATATCACTCTGTAAAACAGCTGCAACTCCTTCGGCATTCTGGACACTTCCCGCATTGAAATTCATAATCTTTAAACCTTTCTCTCTGAAACATCATAGACACAAAGTTATGACCAACTTCACTAATGAAGTCTAATCAGAAAATAACAAGGTAACAAGAAAGAGGCACTTACTGGACAAATTGAAAGAGATTATGATACTCATTTCTCTGAATATTTCTGAAAAGGTGCTCCTGCTCGGTCTTAAGTCTGATGAGAAAATCAAAATAATGCATATTTGAACCTCCAGCTGTATGCCTCTCAAACTCCACATAGTCAATCTGAAATATTTAAGAAAGACGGAGAGTTTTCAGATGCCACTGCATCTACACATGGTAAAGAATCCCAAAACATGACTTGATACTGTACCTCCTCATGAAGAATTAGAGTGGGTGGCTTGGGTAAAAAGAAAAAGCTCTTTTCGAGTGGATAAAGAACTCCATCTTCAGCTTTGAGTGATGACTTGACAGCATAGCCATCCTGACTACTACGGAATTTTCCTGGTTTAGTGACTTTAGCGCCAGACAAACCACGCAAAATAGTAATGAAGACCTCATGGATGAGTCCCTGAAATTTGAACAAAGGGATAATGTCATTGACATATTTCCTCTCAGCTTTGCAAGCAAACAAATGGAATCCGTCCACAGTGATGGAGGATCCAATAAAGATGAAATAAAGCTGGGGGAAGGGGGAGGGGGATATAAGACAAAAGGTATATTGACTACCAAGTTTATTAAGAGTACTGTCAATAAAGCAGGTTGAGATCCAGTGAATCATATTCCAGAATGGACTGGTGAACCAGCATTCAATAAAATAATAGGTGATTACCTTGTGATCTGGGTCGAGCTTGTCTTTGTACTTGGAATTGTAAAGGTCTTCATTCATTGACAGAGTGGTGTCCATAATAGCATCCGTCTCAAACTGTAGATTAGCCCAAAAAGAAAATCTCATAAATACTTAAAATTAATCCTCAATTTTTCATATTCCATTATTTTAACAATCAAATATTACCTGCATCACAATATGTGGATACAAGGTTTGACCCTTCCTAATTGGTGGATCAAGAGTCACGATGACAAAGGTGTGTGGTTGGTTAAACTGCAGGAAAAAAGTTAGTCAAGCATTAGTGATGATCTATCAAAGAGGTGATCTCCTGTTATTCGAGAAACAATTACATAATAAATACAGTAGGTTTTCCAATACTGCTATGTACAAATACCATTCAAATGTGATTAAAGAGTAAACACAAGTACCTTAGGCAGCCAAAAAACACGTACAACACTGCTGTACTGAATTTTGAAGTCGTTAGCTTGTCCTTGGAGACGCAAAAAGGATAGATGAAGTTCGACACTGTATCGTCCCCTAAATGAAGTAAATTATGTCAGAAAAGCAAGCCGAGGAACTTATTTAACTCTCCTTGTTCTTTTTTTTAGTGCATAAGCAAATATCAATCTAGAAACTCAGGCAACCCACCTAGGAGTAAGTATGGCAATACCATCAAAGGTAACAACAGCTTCTTCACCTCCTGCTCCAACATCTGCCATTGAGACAATCTTGTCTCGGAATACCTGCACAAAGGGCATATTCTTAGTACCGAAACACCTCAAAGATAACCTAACATATGGGATACATATAAAAGAAATACCTGAGCAGAAGGTCGGTTTTCATCCCCAACAAATTGAGTGTTTGAATTCGGGATGTGGAAACTTATTTCCATTAATGAATCTTTCTGTATGAAAGAATAAACTTATCAACTTTGCAAGAATTTGCCCAAAATAAGAAGTCAATCTTGATTGACAATAAATCTTATGAAACAATAATTTTTCGTAGGTATCGATGCATTGAACACCGAACAACCATGAATTACATGGACTAGTAAATACCTCGTTGGCACCAGTTGTATCATCAACATGGAATTCCAACATGACATCATTTTTTCCTTGAAGTTGGGTCTGTGCTACATCGGCTAGAGATATCTCAAATGCTTGCTTATTACCCACAAGAAAAGTAAGTGTATTCCCTGAGAGTTAAAGGAGTGTAACAGTCATATAAACATCAAACAAGCATATTTACAAGATTCAAATTTAAGTCAAATATATATTAGGATAAAAACCAACAAATTTGATACCAACAGGGATATCATAATAGCAAAAGAAAACTAAGACAGAAAATGTTAACATTGTTTCAAATGGAATAACTGAGCACGAACAGATAGACATATCAATATAATGACAAACAACCTTATGGACACAAAAAGAGTATTTCAATCATAATGAGAGGTATACACATACCATTTAAATCAACTTCTCCCCAATTTTTTCCACTGATAGAAAGCTGCTTCTCCTCTGGAGCTGTTGAAAAAATGGACTGGAAGAATGTGTTAAGGCTGGCAACATCCTGCACAAGAAGCATCCACAACCACAAGTTATCAGCTGAGTGTTTTTAGAGAATATAACTCCTCCAAATGGAGGCATGACAAAATGGTGATGAGAATACACGCAGAGCATAAACGCATCAGTTTTAATTGCATTCCGGATGCACAAAAAGCTTTTTCCAATATTCCGCCTTTTAACTTACAGGAAATTTGATCCAGTTATGAGGTAAGTTAAGAATGTATTGAAACTTGAATTACATGATCTTAGGAGCGCACGGTTGTAACAGAACATGAAAAGAGATAACGCCAACCTGATCCCGGAAACCAGTGAACTTATAGTTGAGGCCATCTTTGGTCCTAACTCCAAGTTGATTAGATCGTGGTACCTTCATCCATGTAAGGCCCAGCAGATCAGATTTATCGACTTCCACAGCCTTGCCACCTCCTTGTTTCTTCCATATTATCCCACCTGAATGGACTTTAAGTTGTCCTGGATTCTGCAAATGAGAGCATATTTCAATTTCCTTTCTTCAAAGAAAATAAAAGCTACAGGACTCTAGCACCACCAGTTTCTTGCAAACTAGTATTCACATCACAAAATCAACAAGTAAGCCCGTATTTCCATTTTCCATTTGTTTCTCCTTTTTCTTCTTTTTCGACTAATTCTCCAGAAATATCTAATAGAAAAGAAGTTTTGTTTCTTCATTCATCTTGAAACCCCGATTCAACTTCTCCATGTCCACCCCGAAAGCTCCGACGCACACACTCTTTCGACGGTCTAGCCAAAGAAGGCAGCTCAGAGAACTGATCCTACCCCAATCTTTAAATCAGGAACCTTTCAAACAACTAACAAATCCCGATCACCGCGAAAGGAAAAAGAGAACTCAAAACAACCCTAATTTAGCACGACAATATGGATTGACACTGAACAATCTGAAAAATAACAGCTTTTCCGACGCAAACAACACGCACAGTAAAAACCAGGGTTAGGGTTTATGACCGCAAAATTAGGAGAGAAGAAAAAAAGCAACCAAAGATAAATTAATTCGACAAATGAACAAAATGGAACCAAAAAAATAAAACTCACAGATCCTCCACGGCCACCGAGAGAGATACTGTTGAACAAGTGACCGTCCGCCATTGTAGCGAAACTGAAGTGAGCCGAGCAGCGGCTGAGGTATATACAGTGAGCGGGTAAACACTCTACGCACAATATGAGTGTGGCGCGAAAAGGAAATTACTCTCTGCAAGTCGGTTCACCAACAAATAATGCAGCCGAAGTGGAGAAGGTCACGTGGTTTTCCATTTGGGCCCAATTGAAGGATGAGTTGGCCCGCAAAACATGGGCTTGATGAAAAGCCCAATAAGATTTGTTTTAAGGAGGCCCAATGAGCATGAACCTCATATCAAAATCATAAATACTTAACCTAATTAAACTATGTCGGTTAGTCTCTTTAGAGATGATCTAGCAATCGTGTAGATATTTTTGTGACCAAATCTTTCAGAGTTCCAATTTATTTTTCTTTTTTTTGGGTCAATTTAATATAAAAATTTAAAAGCTGCGTCATGGTGAATTAACACATGCACATTCCAGAGTTCCAATTTCACTAACTTCTCACGTAATCAAGGCAAAAGCATGTCGTCTCAAATTAAAAAGGATAAGGTCGAAAGTCCTATAATAGATGAAGTTAATATTTTTATTATAGTTTAGTAATTCAATTTCATGAAATATACTCAAATTATTGATTATAGTCAAACTGGATTAGTAAATTGAGCTTTATTAAAAAAAGTTAAATAGATTAATAGTTCAAAAATAGGACGCAGTAAATTAAAACTCATGCTTCATGAGCTTCAAAATGTAGTTTTTTTACAAAAATAAACAAATTCCTGTAGGTGTTTAAACTTTGAAGTTGTTGAAGTTATAAGAGAGCTTTAAATAGATTTATCCACTACCTTCAAAAGTAATACTCCCTCCGTCCACGAATTTTCTTTACATTTTGGTCTGTCCACAATCTTTCTTTACATTTCAATTTTGCCATTTTAGGAAGGAAAGTGTGATCCAAATTCCACTTTCTCTACACTAAATCAATAACAAACAAAATAAAAGTGGGACCCAAATTCCACTAACTACATATCTCTACTCAAAGTCAATACAAATTATTAAAACCCGTGTCAAGTTAAACTGTAAAGAAAAATAGTGGACGGAGGGAGTAACAAGTTCATGCTCAAAAGAAAACAGAAAATTAATACTCACTTCATCCCATTATCGTTGGCTCGTTTTCCTTTTTGGGTTGTCCCGTTCCAAAAAAGAAAATAATTTTACACTAAAGAGTGCATCGAATTTCATGTCACACATTGTTTTACACATAAGACATAACTCTCATTAATTTACATGTAAAAAGAAATAAGTCAATAATATCGAAATGAAGTATGTCACAAGATCCACAAACGTAATTATTCTATAACGCTTTGCACCAATAGTCCTTAATTTTTCTTTTGTTGGATATTTTATACTTAAAAATGAAATATGCAGAGTATTACAACGGTTGATTCCATTGTTAGAATCGCCACGCATAATTCAGTCCCACTCCTCCCTTTAGAGGCAAATAAATAAATAATCACAAAATATAGATGCTTAATAGAGGACAAAAATCAGAGTATTAGTATTAACTATAACTAAATAATATAGACGACCAATCCAAGAAAATACTCGAGTATGAACTTATTATGCTACCTGTCAATGTATTTTAAAAGTTTTTCATTGCTATTATTTTTTATTTTTTCTTATATATTATTGCATTCTAGAGCTTTTCCAATCAGTTGTTGTAATTTCGCATCTCATAAAGTGACTGAAAAATAATTTTCTTTTTCGCTTCGATTTGTGGAATGTGGAATTATCGTATAGAAGTAGAGTTCTTCAAAAAAAAATCTTTCTAAATTCTGTAGCTGTCAGTACAAGGATTGAAAAACCAAGTTGTCCGAAGTCGACCAAAAATCCTCGTTTCCATCGTCGTTGCAAGAGAGCTAAAAACACAACATAATAACCCCAAAAATGGCATTGTTGCTGTCTATACTATATATATATATATATATATATATATACAGCAATCAGATTCCACTTTAGGTAGAAAAAGAGCAGAAACTGCAACGAAAACAAACATCAAATTAACAAACTTTGATCAGTTCAGCAAAAGAAAGATGGCGATGAGGATGATAAAGAGTGAGGCAAACCTCAGCAGGCTCCATGCAGGCATGCATGACGACGACAAAACACGCGTCAAGCGCAGGCGAAGAGATCACGCTTCGTCCGCGGCCACCGTCCTCCGCTGTGACGAAAAGGCGGCGGTGCTGAAGCAAGAAGGCGCGGCGGCGGTGGCCCCCACGACCGTGAAGAGAAGCTCGAAATACCGGGGCGTGAGCAGACATAGATGGACTGGGAGATATGAAGCACACTTGTGGGATAAACTGTCGTGGAATATTTCTCAGAAGAAAAAGGGCAAACAAGGTTTCTTCATTTTCATCTATTGTTTCTTTTTTCTAAAGAAGAATTTGACACAAAATTATAATTCTGAAAATTAACTGTTTCTTTACACAGTGATGGGATTTAGTGTTTCTGACTTGAAAACTGTTTGTGTTTTTCTTTTTCTTCTGCTTGGAATGGAAACTGAAAATGGACAGTTTATCTTGGTGAGTAAACTTCTGCCTTAAATGTTATATTTCGTTGGGTTAATTGCACCAAAAAAAAATAATCAATAACTATGACCAAATTTTGGTTTTAGACAGCGCTTTACAAATGTTGCAATAATAGCCTAAAATTATGATTTTGTATCAAAATACACACATACTAAATTTTGCTACAAAATCATAGGTCATTATTGCAAGATTTTTAAAACATGTCAAAAATCGAAATTTGTTCAAAGTCTGGATTTTTTTAATTAACCCTAAAGACTGAGACTTTTATTTATGATTATATTTATCAGGGGCTTATGATGATGAAGAAGCCGCAGCAAGAGCTTATGATTTAGCAGCACTCAAGTATTGGGGAACATCAACTTTCACTAATTTCCCAGTATGAATATCAATATATTTCTCTTTCTCTCTGTCCCTATATATAGTTCTTTTTTCTGATAATTTTCTTGAACCAAATTAATTAACTGCGACACATTATGTGCAGATATCTGATTATGAGTCAGAAATTGGAGTGATGCAAACCATGACAAAAGAAGAGTATCTAGCATCATTGAGAAGGTACTAATTTGGTTTTCTCTATCTCATACTATTTATGAAATTTCTATCATAGATTTATGGAAATTTCTTGATGCTAATGTAGGAAAAGCAGTGGCTTTTCAAGAGGTGTTTCTAAGTACAGAGGAGTTGCAAGGTAATGTTATAATATGTTAAATCTTATCATGTGACAAAACAAAAACCAATTTATGATTGCATATGTAAGGATCTAATCAAACATGAAAAAAACTGCAGACACCATCATAATGGAAGATGGGAAGCAAGGATAGGAAGGGTGTTTGGGAATAAGTACCTCTATCTTGGCACTTACAGTAAGTGATCGTCTTTGTCCCATTCGTTCAGTCCATGCTCGGATCTGTGGTGCTGAAAATGCATGTTTCCATCCATTGCAGGTACACAGGAGGAGGCAGCACGCGCCTATGATATTGCAGCGATAGAGTACAGAGGGATCAACGCTGTCACCAACTTCGACTTGAGCCAGTACATCAGGTGGTTGAAGCCGGGAGCAAATGCTGCAGTCGCTGCTCAAGACACAAAGACGGGCATAGATCTGCCAACATTGGCACCAACTTACATTGCAACAGAGGAATCTCAATCTCCCTCTCCCTGCTTGAAAAGAAAAGCTTTTAGTGTAGAGGACCTTCAAGAATCGTTTTCTTGCAAGAACCCCGTTAGTCCTTGCAGCAAGCCGTCTCCAACGGCCTTGAGCCTGCTCTTTAGGTCATCTCTGTTCAGAGAGCTCCTTGAGAAGAACTCGAACATCTCAGAAGAAGAGATTCAAGATGAGAACACGATGGTGGGCAGTGGTGATGGATATGGAGGGATGTTCTCTAATGGGAGTGGAGATATCCCGTTTGTACTGTCTTCAGACGGGCACAACATCCAGCTGCAAGGAAAGCTGAATCTCGACTATGGCTGCCCCGATAGCATCTTCTGATCGGGACATTCATTAGCTCGATGCTTGTGTGTGTCTGTACATTAAAAAAAAGAGCATTTATGTACACTTGAATATGTTGATAGTCTTATTATATAGGACATCTGGTTCGATTTTCCAATGTTAGAGACTGTATGTATAATTGTATATACATACCATAAAACCAAAGGGAAATTGAAATCATATGTAAATCACATCAACTTGTATGAAAATCATGTTCAGAAAGAGGCATTTAAGCTCAAATACTGTGTTCCTTAGGTTTCTCCAATTATATTCCATTGATATCTAACCTTTTGGCTGTAAGTAATATACCTAAAATCATGACTGAAAATTATCAAAGATCATTGCACCGTATTCGTAACTTTGAAAGAATTGATTTAACACAAGTCACAAAAGTTCAAACAACATAGAGAATATGAAGATACAGCAGCTGACGTATTCACCATCACTATACATACTACCTTGCACAATACAAGAACTACCATCAGAACTTAGTGCAGCATTTTTAATCTTTACCACTTATTTTCTGCGTAAATTTCTCCTACGAGCCACTTCAGTGATGAAATCGAAAAAGATTGTCACGAGGCTTCTGTTTACAAATGGGATAAACATTTTCTCATTTTACCTGGGATTAATCTGCTGTTTCTTGAAATATTTATGGTTTTGATGTCCAGTTCAACTGTAAAAATTTAACTTAAAAATGGCTATAATCTGGCACGAAATGACATTAGCTAAAGCAAAGATACATTAGAACATTTACCATAACCGCACTGTAAGAAAAAGGGCAGTGAAAAGAAAACTTCACTGTTTACTTATTTTGAGGCAGGACTATTTCCAACAATGTGTAACTATGAATCTTGCCCTACATGTTTCCAAAGTTTTAACTTATTTCATCACATGTATACAAAAGTATTAGTTGCTGGCATCGGTAAGTCTGATGTTGGAAGCAGACGAGACAAACTAAAATAGAGATGCCCCTAGGGAATGAAGAACAACATATTCTATATCAAATATTAAACAAATGAAACTGTGAGTTAACTGATTCAAATGGGAGGTTGCTTGTCTAGATACCCTACAAAGACTCTATTAGCTTTCTCTCAAACTCAAAAACGAGTGTCATAGGAAACATCTCCCTTTTCTGTCCTTGTAAGATAAACGACATAGCAGCATCGGACAAGACATAATGAGACCAGAAGAAGCATAAGCCTTATATAAACATGCGGTTTTTCATTCCTAGCTGTCCGGCAAGAAAGAGTGTTTGATATAACATTTGCACGAGATAAAAATGGAAATGGCTTTGGTAGAGAGTGAAGTGTACCGGAAGAGGGAATACTCGTGCGTGAGTGACAGTGTGGCTCCTGAGTTGAAGTGTGTGAAGCGTAGAAGAAGAGGCACGACTGCTTATGTCCTTGGCAGCGCTCAGCCAGTGCAGCAGCAAGAAGGTGACTCGATTTCTGCTCCAAAAACTGTCAAGAGGAGCTCGAGATTCAGAGGCGTGAGCAGGCATAAGTGGACAGGGAGATACGAGGCTCATTTGTGGGACAAACTCACATGGAATGTTACTCAAAAGAAAAAGGGAAAACAAGGTAAGCATTCTTTGCTGCAGTTTCTTGCACTTCTTTTTCTACTCTTCTTGACATGAAAACCTTTCTTGTTTCATGTTGGATTCTGCTACGGATATCAAAAAAATGCAAACAGTCTATCTTGGTGAGTACAAAGTCATTATTTTTCACCATGAATCTCGATGAAACTGTTGGAACAGACATATAAACTTACAGGCTTCCATTAATCTCCTCAGGTGCTTATGATGATGAGGAAGCTGCAGCGAGAGCTTATGATCTAGCCGCGTTGAAGTATTGGGGGACGTCAACTTTCACCAACTTCCCTGTAAGTAATCTAGACATAAAACGCTTCATGGTAAAAATACTGCACACCTTCTGAAATGCTTATCGATTCACTGCTGCAGATTCCAGATTATGAGAAAGAACTTCAAATAATGCAGACTGCATCAAAGGAAGAGTACCTAGCCTCATTGAGAAGGTAAATCTTAACTACTTAAGCTGATAAAATATGTTTTCTTTTCTCTGTATTGAAGATGAATCAACTAAACAAAATCTTCCATATTTGCAGAAAGAGCAGCGGTTTTTCAAGAGGGGCTTCAATATATAGAGGTGTGGCAAGGTACATAATCCAGAAACACGAATTATTTTCTATTTTCGGGTAGATATTATCAGTGATTTCTCAACTCATCAGTGTAAATGAATGCAGACATCATCAGAATGGAAGATGGGAAGCCAGGATTGGAAGAGTTTTCGGAAATAAGTACCTCTACCTCGGCACCTACAGTAAGTAAAGTTTAGCAAAAACCGCGAAGAAATAAAAATTGAACATAACAAACCACTGCTTCTAACATGATGGGAACTTGTATATGTAGGTACCGAAGAAGAGGCAGCACGAGCATACGACATAGCAGCCATCGAGTACAGAGGAACCAACGCAGTCACCAACTTCGAGTTAAGCTCCTACATTAGATGGTTAAAGCCAAGATCAAACAATTTAGTCCCTCTTCAAGAATTGAAAGCAAGCGCACAATCACGGGAGGTGCTGTCGCCTCTTTGCTTGAGTAGAAAATCACAATTTCCGTGCTTACCAGCAAAACCTTGCAAGATAAACCCCATGGCCACGAGCATGCAAGAGGAATTCAGAAGAGAGTCTGCATTTGGGGCATGCAGGAAGTCCTCGTCTCCCACAGCATTAGGTTTGCTGCTGAGATCTTCGGTATTCAAAGAACTGGTTGAGAAGAACTCAAACCTGTCGGGAGAAGAGAGCGATGATGAAACAACAAACAACCTGCAACAGAACAACGGAGGTGGGGATATGTTCTACAATCTTCCGTTTTCAATATCTTCGAATAGCCATTGGATTGAGCTGCAAGGATAACTTCATCATGATCAAAGCACAAGCCTCTTTTTACAGTTTTTAATTGTAAATATATGTATACATGAGGAAGTTCTCTCTCTCTCTCTCTCTTCTTTTACAAGGTTTGAAGAAAGATTGAGACAGTGTGCCTCGAAATATAAGTTGTGAGAGAAAATAATCAAATGTAGTTGGAAATGGTTTTTGAATTGCCTTTTCATCAGTTTTCTCCTTCGGCTTAGAGTTTAGACCCATTCGTTTCTGATCGTTCGAATATTCATTTCAACATTACAATCAAGAAAGATCGGACTGAGGCAGATTCAGCATTGTTTAATTCAAGATTATGACAAGAAAATTGACTGGAAACGTAGAAAGAAGGAGAGAAAGCTTCACAGCAACATATATCATGCAATCAAGGTAAGAGAAGTAAGCTATATTTGTTGAACAAATCAAATGCAAAGCTGAAACAAAATTCTATATCTCGACACAATGAATCATACATCGATACAGATTTGCTGAAAACTTCAAAACTGTTTCCTCTTGTTTTGAAACAATTTGTCCCTTTTCGCATAAACGTATAGCAAAGCAATACAAATCCCAACAGACATGAAAAAGGATGCCCATGGAAACGGCGGATCCGTGAAACAGACGAGCGACGCCTCCAGCTCTTGGGAGGCTTTATATACAAGCGAGTGCATCCCATACAGATCATGATCCGACGACCTCAGATAGTACAACGCCATCTCGTAATCAAAATGAGAAAGAGCAGAGATCGACTTCTCCAGCTTGTACCTAAACAAGTTCCACCTCTGGTAGAACTCAGTCCGGCGGCCATGCCCTAGAAGCTTCCTCTCCCCGCCATGTGCAACAATCGACTCAAGAACATCAATCCCACTCGTGATGCTGTAGTTCAGCGACGTCAGGAACACGTTCCTCCGGGCAGCATCCTTCTGGACAAACGACAACGAGGGCAGATCTGAGAACGGCCCAAACGGGGTCTGCCCAACGCTCCACGTGTAGTCCACGAGCGAGCTGTTGTGCCTCGGGCTCCACACCATATGGGTCGGGGCAACGCCCCACATGCTCTGCAGGATCGAGCCCACCAACGGCCTCTCGAGCTCACGCGTCTGTGTGAACACATGGTGCCCGTTGCAGCTGTAGTCGCTCACAGTCTGCGTGCTCTTCGTCCTGATAGCGATCACCATGTCCTTGAATGCCACGGACTGGTGATACCGGTCGAGCAGCAGTATCGCATTGACATCAAGATCGAAAACATATACAGGAATAACTCTCCCAAATTCCTCCTCAGGCACCTTCCCCACCCTCCTAAACTCATTATTGGATTCCAAAATCGTCTGATGCAGACGCTTCGAATCCAAATACTCGCTCACGATCAATGTATAGTTATCAAACAAGTATCTAGAGGTGTATGAAGTGGTAGCCCTAGAAATCGCAAACGAGCAAATGGAACACTCAGAAAACTTCAATTCATATCTCTTGAAACTCAAGCTCTGATCCCCAACCAACAATCCACGATCATTAACATCATCTCTGAAATTCCTTTCAATCGAGCTCCAATCCAACCCCACACTACCACCACCACTACCGCCATTGATATGAATGAATTGAACTACCAATTTACTATCAAAAGGCACCGGAATTCTCAGAGAGGGAACCAATAGTACCTGATACGCGCTCGACACCAGCGACGCAAGGTCTGAGAGTAGGGCTTTTTGAGATTTAGGCCGGCCGTGGAGCGCCGCCATTGGATGGAACTCGCCTTTAGGTAAAACTCCGTCGCCGGATAATGCAGGACCGTAATCAACCGGTCCGGCTCCCAAATCGATCCATAGATATCGATCTTTTCCGGTCCAGATGCTGCCTAGGCATTTCGTTGAACCGGGGGAGCTGTCGCCGGGGGTGTAGCTGTAAGCGTAGGGTTTCGGCTGCTGCAATCCGAGGTGGATGATATAGATATGGATGGAATTGGTGTGTTTCTCCTTCTCAAAATCTTCGCGGATGATTTGATCGACGACGGAATAGGGCACGGGGCTGAGGAGGGAGCGGATTGGGTGGGGGTGGGAGGAGAGGTGAGAGGTGAGGGCGGCGGAGAGGGAAGTGGAGAGGAAGGGGGAGAGGGAGGGGTGAGGTGGAGGGAGGAAGAGGGAGTGGTGGTGGGGGAGGCGGCGAAGGGGTGATGACGTGGAAGAGATCGGAGGTGAGGGCGGAGGCGAGGAAGGAGGAGAGGAGGGAGGGGGCGATTGTGGTGAAGGTGGAGCCGACGAGGTGGACGGAGACGGGAACGGGGATGGAGAGGAGAGGAGGAGGAGGGGTTGGGGGAGGGTTGGGAGGGGTGGGAGAGGAGGTTTTGATGGAGGAGGGAGGAGAGGAAGGAGTCGTTGGAGGCGGGGGGGTCTTTGCGGGCTTGGAGGGAGAGGAAGGAGTCGAGGCCGGAGATTGGGGCGGCGGAGGAGAGGAGGAGGTGGTGTAGGAGAAGGAGGAGGAGGAGCACAGTGGCCGGCGGCATTTTGGCGACGGCGATGGGTTCTGTAGGGATCTGAACTGAACGCGATTGACTTGGTGAGAGTGGAAGGAAGAGATGAAGCTGTTCAGTAGTGCTTTATTTTTTTTTTCTTTTTCTTTATTTTCTGAAGTAAATAAGAAATACTATAATTTACTCTTTTTTCTTCATTTTGAGCAATTTGGTGGAAAACTAAACATTATCGACACCCTTGTTGTAAATGTGTTGGTGTTACATTTTCGTTGTCAAAGCTATTTATTTTAAACCTTTCGACTTAAGTTCCAATTTTATTTTATTTTTGTAAATAAGTGTTATTTTGCTATGAATGATGTTAAATTGTAAGAACTAAAAGAATTAGATAAATTTATAACAAAAATGGACGATTCTATTTCTAAAAAAAGAGTTAATTGTCAATGTTGTGTAATAACTTTCAAAAATCAGTGTGTGTGTTGGCCTAGTGGTAGAGTGGTTAATGTCCGAGGCCAAAGGTTTCGGGTTCGAGTCCACCGTGACGCAACCTTTAAAATTTCTGTATTAATTGACCAAAAAAAAAAAACTTTCAAAAATCAGTGTGTGTGTTGGCCTAGTGGTAGAGTGGTTAATAGGGGTGAGCAAAAATCGAATCGGACCGAAAAACCGAACCGGACCGAACCGAAATGGGCGGTTTGGTTCGGTTTTAAACAATAATCGGTTCGGTTCGGTTTCAAATTTTCAAACCGAATTAATTCGGTTCGGGTTCGGTTTGTTAAAAAATCGGTTTTAAACCGAACCGCCTTAATTAATTATTATTATATTTTTATTTTTATATATATATATATATATATATGTGTTATTTATATTATTAATATTGAAATTGGTTAATATTATATATATTTATATATATATAATTATATTTATATATTATATTATATATTATAATATTTATATTAATTTTAATTTTAATTTTAATTTTAATTAAAACCGAACCGAACCAAACCAAACCGAATATTTCGGTTCGGGTTCGGTTTGGTTTTGTACAGTAATTCGGTTCGGTTCGGTTTGGGTTTTTTAAAAAAATTGATTTTTCGGTTTTTTGGGTTCGGTTCGGTTTTGAACCGAACCGCCCGAATGCTCACCCCTAGTGGTTAATGTCCGAGGTCAAAGGTCTCGGGTTCGAATCTACCGTGACGCAGCCTTTAAAATTTATGTATTAATTGACAAAAAAAAAAAACTTTCAAAACATCAATTTTATCACAACATTCTTAGTTTTCTTCGACAAACAAAATACACAAAACATCATCATTTCTTTTCTTCTTTTTTTATCAATTTAATACATAAATTTTAAAGGTTGCGTCATAATGGACTCGAACACGAGACCAAAGATCTCGGGCATTAACTACTCTACCACTAGGTCAACACACACACTCAAAACATCATCATTTTTTTTTTATCAATTAATACAGAAATTTTAAAGACTACGTCACGGTGAACTCGAACCCAAGACCTTTGACCTCGGGCATTAACTACTCTACCACTAGATCAACACACACACACCAAAACATCGTCATTTCATGAATTGTTGGTGTTTATTATTACTTGAGGTCATTGGACTCGATATATCGGTAAAGACGTGAACTTTACATCATCACAAAATTGGAAATATAATTGCAGAAACGCAAACTTCCTATTCCGAATTGGATAGTAGTTGTAACTTGTAAAAAAACAAAACATGACGCTTTCATCATCACTGCAATTTCTTTAGCGCTTCTATTAGTAGAATACATAAACTATTTGTTCCAATGAACTCCTATTATTTGATTGCAGAAAAAGAAAAAAATACAGAAATTTCAGGCTAAAATTGGGCCAAAACTCCAACTAGCAAACATATTCAAAAAGTTAAGACCACAAACAAATCACCAAAAATCAGCAGTCACTCCTCCTCCCAATCTACTTGTTCTGAACCATTACCTGACTGAGGATCCCAGAATTTGGATACAGCTGAACTTGCTTCAGATTCACCCGACGAAACGTCACGAGTCGAGGCCAGGTAGTTTGTAGCACCCCTGAAATCCCTGATGATGACTGCAGTAGATTCCGGGTTTACAGCCCCGGCAGTGACGATTCTACACCCATTAACAGCCAGTGACGAACATCCATAGACTGGCTCTCCATCTGGAGCAGAACAAAGCAAGGAATTCATCTGTTTGCCAGTATCAACATCCCAAACATTAACACACTCGTCGTCTGGTCCACCTGTGACGATTTTGTATGAATCCATGTGTATATGCTTTATAGGGCCAACATGTCCGTGCAGTTCAGCGGTTGGTTCTACTTTAGGCGAATCCGAAACCCTCCTCAGATCCCATAGATTTCCTCTGCCAAGTGTCAACAGTTTGCAGATATTTATTAGTTATTATACACATATTATGAAATAAAAACTACAAGCAAAAGTCTAATGTCCCTTCTTCTAGTGAAACGATATAGCACGAAGGAATAATCAGATTCAGATACAACGAGTAAATCTGCAATAGGAAAAGCTCGTCACCTGCCAGTTCCACCAGTACAAAGTAGAGATTTTGAAGGCAACGATTCTAACGAATGTATTTTTTCTTGTTGGGCTAACGTGAATGTCTTATACATTGTCCTCAAATCAACTGCGGTTACAGAAGATCCAGCAGCTACGTAGAGCAGTGATTCATGGCATTTCATACCCACAGGTGCAACAGGTACAGAAGTCATTCCCACACAACACGAGGAACGACTAGAAGACGATGCTGTCGTGGTGTCCCAGACCCTAACCTATAAGATAGTTGTGGAAAAAAGGTTGATCGAGATGCAAATAAACTCAAATTTGATGAACTCAGTAACATAGTCGACACAGTTCTAAGTTCTAACAGATCCACTACTTGATGTCACTTATGTAGTGCTCAGAGAAATATTGTTTAATAATCAAAATTTCATTACAAACTAAGTAGTCATGAATAATCTTCCTCTTCCCACAAATCAGAGAGGAAATATTAACACCTATAAAAGAAAACTAAAAAATATACAACAAAAAGAAAAATAAATAAAGTAAAAAGTAACTCCACACTTGATTTGCAAACACAAAAACTGAATAAGGTACGGAGATGTCTAAAAAGCAAAGAGATTATTACCTTTCCGTTCTTTGAAATGCTGGCCAACAGAGATGCTTTATGCCTAGAATTGCATAAAATAAAAGGTAAATAGTTATAACTTACAAACAATAAACACTAAAATTGCACAGGCAACCTATGAAAAGAAATAGAGCAATTGTTGTGCTGCAGGAAGAAAAAGAGGGGGGGGCGGGGGGGGACAGGGGAACACATACCCAGCAACTGACATCAGCAGCACAGCCTTATCATGTCCATAAAGTGTGGCCTTCAAAGCTTGCTGGCCTCGGTTTCCAGAGGAGTTGATGGACCAAAGGCGAACTGTACCATCTTCACCTCCACTAGCGAATATCTTTCCAGTATCGCCACCCAATAGTTTATCCGAGAGGGTGAGCACTGGGCCATTATGACCTTTGAAGCATCGGTTTCCTCCCTAGTCAAAGTCAGTGACTTAAGGGGTATTGTCAAGCATCAGAAATGAATTTGCATCCATCCATCAACTATGGAATAAATTAGCAACTCAATTTCCAGGATGACTGGATTGGGATAGGTGGTACTAAGTAAACTAAAACCTAATATACTCCATTTTATAGGACAAAAAGAAGAAGCACATATACTCTTTTGAATACCTTTGACCACAGGCGAATAAAATGGTCACTGCTAGATGTTAACAGAATATTATCATCTCGGTCCGACTCATTTTGACACAGATTTGCCTCTCGCGAGAAAACAATCTGCAAACCCAACATTTTGGTCAATGGTCACATAACAACTTTGCACAATAACAAGAAAACTGAAAATATGTCTTTAAAGAGATTTCACCAAGTCACTCATGTAAAGGTATTAAATCAATTTGAAGAATCTCTGGTGTAGTATTTTCTGAGTATTATCCGCACAGATGACAGCAAATGAGCAAAATCACAAATTCTCTTAAATTTAAATTCACTATATTAAAATTAAAGAGAACAAATAAAGAAATTGCCAACCTCATACAAGTAACTCTAGCATTATGGTTACCGCGTGCTTCAAATGAGAAGCCTTGTGGTGTTGATGAAATACCTTCATGCTTGAGGTCATCAGTCCTCAAGGAGTATACTGATGGACCCTACAAATATAATCCATTTAAACAAAGTATATTACAATCATGATGAGCACTACAATATGAGGAAAAAATATCACACAGTACACAGGTTTCAAAGTTTGAAAATGATAAAATAAACAAGGAGGCTAAGGTGGGCAGATAAGAAGTACAATAAGTCCCCTATCATTCTTTCATGACATGTTCCCTCTACTTATATCAACCTCACTCGACCACAACGAATCTCCTTTACGAATTAAGAAAAGATAAAGAGGATTGACCCTCTGGACCAAATGAAGCTTGTCTAAGAGTTTAATCGAAAAATTTGGAAAACAAGTACCTGAGAGAATATAATGGAGTTTTTGTTGAACAGTAAGTGGTGCGGTGGTTTTCCAACCAAATAAGAGTCATAAAGCTGGGGATCAACATATTTAAACTGATTTGATGTAGTATGCCTACTGAGATAAGCTTCTCTAATGCTGGATTCTTGGCGCGATGGAAGCACAACATGCGGCCACTCATGCCTGCAAATTTCAAATGGGAGTCGGGACCTAAATTACGAAACAAAATACGCTGCACTATATAAAATACCCGAGGACACACGCACAGCCAGGAAACAAGGAAGAAACATTCCCTATTACCAAAAATTATAGAAAACAATACCAAAAGACTTAAAATTTCACCGGAACTCAGCCTATAATCACATAAGACATAGGGTTCCATCGAGGCTACACCTTTTAAATTATACCGTCCATTATCTCTCTGAGTACATAATCACAAACACAACCACGTTTATTAGCTAAGGCTTCTGATAGGTCAGTGTAATGTAGCATCCACAAAATCTACAATATAGTGAAACACGTTTCCTTTCCACCGATTTGCGTGAGCCAGGAACGATGATAAAATGGCATAAATTCATGTAAAATCCGAAATTTCAGAAACTAAAAGAAAAGGGAAACAAATAAGAATCGTTTAATAAGAAGAAGACCCGACCTGTAAAGTGATTGCCATATGGAATCCGAGTAGGCGACTCGATTGAGGTATTTGCACGACATGGCCATGTTTGAGACATCTCGGAGGCTGAGGTAACTCGCGCAGTGAGCCAAAGAGTCCAGATTGAGATCAGTTATGGCGGTGGAGCTCCCATTCGACGACGACGGGGCCGCCCTCATTTCGATTCCGTTCCAAATTGGGGAACACGCTGTATCGTGCACTTACCGATTAGGTTTTAATTGGAAACTGTTGATTTCTGTTCCGCGGGAAAGTGAACGAGAACGTGTAGTTCTAACTGGATGACGTCGTTGGCTCAGTCGCGTCGGCATTTGCCATTTCCATCTTCATCTTTAACAGTTAAAAAAACAGCGCGAAGTTGCTAGACAGGTTTATCTTTTTATGTCCTTTTCTCTGTAATATAATTTTATTTTTTATTTTTAAATATTGAGCTTACATATTTATTTATAAATTAATATCTTATAGATGTCGGATTATTTATTTTCACAAACTTCGTTTTTTTGCTAGAAAACAAGATATTGTATCATTTCACACATATTTTACTTTTTTATCTCATGGATCAAATTTACTCAAAAGCTATTTATTTCGATGTTAACCCTTCAATGAAAATAAAATGTAATTTAAAAAAATAAAAGTAAAAGTAAAATGTAAATATTCAAATATTGCCATTTCTCTTGTAAATTAGAATTCATTTAAAATATAATAAATTAAAATATTGAAAACAAAAATTCAATATGCACTATGAGAAACTAAAGTATTAACTTACCCATTTGTTGGCTAAATTTGTTCCTTGTCTAAATAATAGGACCAAAATTTAATTTGGTAACTGCCCTAATTGGCTTATTGTCTTGTTAATATTGATTTTTATAATTAATAAATTGTTATGTTTTTCTTTTCAAAATAGAAAAAGGAAAAAGAAAAATGGATAACTAGGAGTATCAATTAGTAAATTTATATAGTAGTGTCGTAGATCAACTAGAAAAAGGTTTAAATATTAATATAATTATAAATATAAGTTTATAATATCATAAATTGAATATATCTCAGCTATTTCAGTCCACAAACCACCACTCCGCGCCATTCACCTCGACAAATCTCGATCTCAAGGAATTTTCCGGTTCCGATCACGCTTCAGATCTGTGGCATCCAAATATGTACGGATTCGAAGCGCTCACCTTCAACATCCATGGCGGTTACCTCGAGGCCATCGTCCGGGGCTATCGCTCCGGCCTCCTCACCGCCGCCGATTACAACAACTTGTGCCAGTGCGAAACCCTAGACGACATCAAAATGCATCTCTCCGCCACCGAGTACGGAGCCTACCTCCAAAACGGTTAGTCTATTCAGCAAATTTTCTATTTGATAGCTGGCTACGAGGTCTCAGATTTCGAAATTGATGTTGGTTTTGGATTCTGTTCGTTGTATCGTGGCTAATTTGAGGTTATTCGCTTCGATTTACTCCCTGATTGTGAAATTGTGGTAAATTAGACCTCAAAGCTGTTTTTCGTGATCAAGGGACGATAGTCACGATACTGTAATTTGTGTATTTTAGGAAGATCGAGTTTCAGTTGGCAAATTGCTCTAATGAAGTGCCTATTGCTAGTTTTTCTTTCTTGATTCGTGTTTTGCTGCGAGTTTATTTTTAAGTAATCAAGATTTTATTTTATTTGTTACTGAGCACCAAATATTACCTTTACTTTCCCCTTTTACAAGACTTCAAACATTTCCCCTTGATCTTTAAAAGTCAGCTTGCTCGTTACGTATAGGTTCATTCAGCTGGTTTTTGTTGTTCAACTGTTTCACCTAGACAGTTTATTAAGGTTTGTTGCCAAATCTGCCTGCTGTATACAAGTACTTGATCTCTGAAGTGAAGATTTGTTCTTTCCATTAATAATGATGGCCACGATTTTTAGTTTGTTAGGCATTTTTTGTCATCTGGTGGTTATCTTAGCCTCTCAAGCTTCAATTCTTTTTGGTTGTCTTATGGAATGCAGAGCCCTCTCCGTTGCACACGACAACAATAGTGGAGAAATGCACCCTTAAACTGGTTGATGAGTACAAGCACATGCTAACCCAAGCTACTGAGCCTCTGTCAACCTTTCTAGAGTACATCACGTATGTATATCTCGTTTCCACAGTTTTCTATGAATTAATTAAAACTTGATTGATCAATTGACGAGATATCATTATCCCATCAGAGTACTTCAAATAGAGTTGCATGAGCACTACTATTTCTGTCAAACTTAAGTGGTTTATTTGTTGTAAAGGAGTTAAGGTTTATGTTAAGTTGATCAAACAAGTTAGGGTAACCTTTTATTTGCTTTTGCTTCTAAAAGTGACGCCACTATCTATGTCCTGGGTGGAGAAGAAAGTAGCAATTCTTAAAAAAATTGCAGGTAGCTCCTTTTCACCTTCAGGATTCTTTTCAGTCAAGCTGAAAGCAAAGCCTTTCCGAGATTGCAGTTTGTGATTTATTTAGATGCGTTTGCATTGAGTCATTGACTATTCGACTCTTTCTATTATGTGGGAATATCAGAGTATTAGAAAGACATTTTTAGTAGTGCTTTCTAAAAATGCATTAAGTATCTAATGAGACCCAGTTACATAATTACATTTACTCTTTTAGTGCCTATGACAAGCATGTGGCATGCTTGTTTTGTTTCGTTGGGTTCTTTTAAGAATAATCAGATAGCTATTTCGATCTGATAACTATTTTTTTCAATCAATGAGGCGGGCAATATTAAAATCAGTTCTAGAGAATTTCTATATGCTATTGAAGCTTGTGTGGAAAACAAGACAATGCCTAGTTTCTTAGGTTAATATCTTGCATTTTGTTGTTGCCTTGTTGGGATACCTTTTTACTCTTGTTTCCAAGCTCTATGAGACTAGTGATTTATGCTTTAAACTACCATAAGCAACATAAAGGAAATAAATAAATAAAGAAAAAATCAGTGTTGACCTTTCTTGTTTTGGTTAATATATAGATATGGTCACATGATCGATAATGTTGTGCTAATTGTCACTGGAACTTTGCATGAGAGAGATGTTCAAGAACTGTTGGAGAAATGTCATCCTTTGGGGATGTTTGACAGGTATTGTATCTTAATCAAACATTTGAATAAATATCTGGAACTTTTTACGAAATAACTCGGCCATTCGTTTCTACAGTATTGCCACTCTGGCGGTAGCTCAGAACATGAGAGAACTATACAGGCTCGTGCTTGTCGACACTCCCTTGGCTCCATACTTCTCCGAGTGCATAACTTCTGAGGTCTTGACTGACTGCTACCTTTTTCCCCTTGTTCTTTCAAAAATCTTACTACTCATCAATCATCATATCATTTTCCTTATTACTGAGTTTATTTATTTGACGCAGTCACGCAAGATATGAACACTGCAGACTTGTATTTCAGGTAGTTGAAGTTTCAACTTGTCTCTTATTTGGATTTTTTTGTAGGACTTGGATGACATGAACATAGAAATTATGAGGAACACACTTTACAAAGCATACCTAGAGGATTTCTACAGGTTTTGCCAGGTAAGTGGCCATTTTGTAGTGTTTGAAAGCTCCATTCCTTTTCTATATTTTTTCTCTGCTTTTGTTTTGTTTATAATTTAAGAATCTGCATATAGAAACTCGGCGGGGCCACTGCTGAAATCATGTCTGACCTCCTGGCATTTGAAGCTGATAGAAGAGCAGTCAATATCACTATAAACAGGTTCCACTCCCGTGATAAATTTATAGTATAAGAGTTTCAGTGCAATACTTTGACCCCTTCTCATGCTTCCAATCTCCAGCATTGGCACTGAGCTTACTCGGGAAGATCGTAGGAAGTTGTATTCTAATTTTGGCTTACTGTAAGGGATTCTGCATCTTTCTTTATGTGTGGTTTTCTGGGAGCTCTTTTCCTGCCATTAACACATACTTATTTGATAGATATCCTTATGGTCATGAGGAGCTTGCTATTTGTGAGGATATAGATCAGGTACTTAATTATTTTTCTTCATACACTCTCTTTCAGGAAGAGTTTGCATTTTATTTTCAGGTTTGATTGTTAAGTTGCTGCTCGGTTAAAGGTTCTTTTTGTGTTTTTGCACACCCACCTCAAAAAGAGAAGAATGTGATGGGTCGTTGTCCTCACAAAGCATACCTCAGAGAAGTTACACCAGCTAAAAATTAATTAAAGAATCATGTATGGCTGAATATCTCTTTCCCCAGATTGAGGCCTTTTGGAATGTCAGCTATGCTATTCTTTGTTTGAAGGGTTGGGAAATAGAATGCAACATAAAAAAATTCTGTTTAGGAATTATTTACAGTATGATGCTTGAAGGTTTTTTTGTGAACTGGTGCGGTTTTGAACCTCCTATTTGAATGAAAGGGGTGAATACACATACTAAGAGTTCAATGGGAGAAATTATTTTAATAGAAACTTTGCGTCATGCTTGCTTTCTTTCCTGAAGTATTGTTTTCTTTTATCATATATTTTATCATCGGCTCTTGTTAGAGGGTGCTTATCTAGCTGCCATATTTAATTGGTTGGTTGTCAATTTTCTTAAGTAAATGAGGACAAAATCCTCCATTTTGGAGTGAGGGTTTTGCATATTATATTATGCAGCGAAATAAGTTGGCTTTCAGTGACAGTAGTTGAGGTCTCGAATCGTGATATCTTTTTTTTTAGCTGTTCTATTTATTCTTGTGGCCTTCTCATTCTCTCTCTTGTCATTAAAATTTTCTTTTTTAATTTTCTAAACAACTTATTTCTGCCAAACTTTCTAGGTTCGTGGTGCCATGGAGAAGTATCCTCCTTATCAGTCCATCTTTTCTAAGTTATCCTATGGAGAGAGTCAGATGCTTGACAAGGCCTTTTATGAAGAGGAAGTGAAACGACTTTGCTTATCATTTGAGCAGCAGGTTTGTTCCCAGAGCTTGATTTTTAAATATTTCTAGAAGAATCTCAATGGTTACTTAACTATAATTCTGTATTTGTATACATGATAAACAGCATTCTATTTATTATTAGCTGGTGCTCTTTTCACTGATTCTTTAATAGGAAACTGATATCGTCACTTTGGTTTGTGCAGTTCCATTATGCTGTATTTTTTGCTTACATGAGGTTGAGAGAGCAGGAGATCAGGAACTTGATGTGGATATCTGAATGCGTCGCACAGAACCAGAAGTCGAGAGTGCACGATAGCGTTGTTTTTATATTTTAGTAAGTCTCATCATCATCACATATTTATGTAAGTTCTTGTTTGCATTCCAGCCCTTGATTGATGTGAGTTGCTGAGAGTATTTGTTCCTACTTTCAACAATAAGTTATGTGGTTTAAGTGGGAGGGAGGGGAAAATTTCTATTGACATGAAATAATGCGTGCCGAAGAATTCTTCTACTGTACAATAAGATAGCACAGGTATGCTTTGTGATTCTCTTTGTATTTGGACAAAGATTTGGCTGGATCAACGGTAGTCTGAATTTGTAAATCACCTTAAAAAGCTTTGTTTTGATGTCTTCGTGTGTTATTGTTTTGACAATATATGATGCTATGAAACTTTGTTTGAAATCTGCAGCATGATTTTTCTTTTATTTTAAATCTGATGAGGGGAAATATTGATGAAGTTAATTGCAACCGCTAAGGATAGATTTGACAGAAAATGTATTTGCTGATTTTATCTAACAGAGGAGAGTATGTTTCCCATAATAACATATTAACCATATTTTATTTTACTAGTTGGGAAGATAATGATTATTTGACAATTTCGAGAGAATTGACTGGAATGCAAATAGATTGACTGGAATTAACCAATATCTTTTTATACTTATTCAAATTTTGATTTTTTTTTTTAGAAATGATATTCAAAATATTCAACCTTTAATTCTGCTTTAACATACTTGTAACTTACAGACGATATACGCTCTTAAAAAACATATGCACTTATCAATAGTCTAAAAGCATTTGGTAGAATTTTGAGGTTTAAGAGTATCATTAGTGAGGGAGGATCAAATATAATTTTTTTTTCTCAACCATAGATTTTTATATAATTTACCATTACCATTAAAAGATGCATTATTACAACATATATTTTATATAAAAAGTATGATTATTGATTTTTATGATACCATTTATTATAAGTGCATGATAGAGCCCTACAATTAATTATTCAGTTTTGTAGTATGCCAATTGAATACGTTGGTATATTTTGATATAATTTTTTCTTGTCCACTTGTTGTTCATCATGATTACATAACTCTGATGAGCAATCACATTATAATATACTATTGTAGTCTATATTACAGTGTAGGGATTTTTCTCCTTATTTAATAGCATGTTACGTCATTAGTAAAAATGTGAATATAATGCCAAGATACAATAAAAACGTCCACAATGACCTAAGAAGATCAAAGAGCCGCCAATGGTCATGATTATGTGGCCTTCAAATCAAATCTTGGTGCATGCAATCAATTCTCATTAATGTGGAACAAAAAAACTCGATAAATATCAACTCAAAAGAATAAAAATATATAATATAATATAATATAATATAATATAATATAATATAATATGAATAAATTTTATGAGATGGAAGACCAAATTATGGAATTAGGCCTGCACTCTACTTAAAATTTATAAGTATTAATTATTATTATTAGTATTTTCATTTAATTCATAACAAACGATCTTAGGACTAATTATAAATCGAATAATATCGAGGTTAACCTACTAAACAAAGGCTACATCATATAAATTGAAACCATATATAATTGATACATTATATTCAAACCGTCATGTCAAGAAGTTGGATCAAAAAGTCTTGAAAATTTAATAAAAAAAGTTGTAATATCCATAAATATAAGCTCGTGCTTTCACACTAAGTCTGTAATAAAATGGGCCGCTTTTTGGTTTGCTTTGAGACAAAGCAATTAGGGTAACGAGGTTGTCTCAAGCAAGCTAAGCCCATTCTTTTCCCAGCGACTAGCTGCTGATACACGACACGTATGTGATCCCCATATTCTCCATCTATTAATTAATTATTTTTAGAGTTAATCTCGTGGACTTTGTATAAGCATACATTGATACTTTTATTCAATGCCGACGGTATATTTTAATTATAGGTTAAAAAATAAATGATATTTTTCTTTAATATATATAATAATTTTCTTTAAAATAATTGATATTTTTCAACGTCCGTAGAATGCAAAAATCAGCATAAAAGATTTTGTAAATTTTTTATCGTGAAATGCAATTTTCTATTATATTTTGTCTTAGGTTTCATATTTTATAATTTTATGAGTTAGGTAGCAAAAAAAATATTCATCTGATTTATCCAAATTTTGAATTTCGACATGTTTTAAAAATCTTGAAGTAAAAATCTAATGTTTTTAATTTTGTAGCAAAATATACACACATTTAAATATTATGACTAATGGGAAAATGTTGTGATATATTGTATTTGATACAACTCTCGCTGGAAATCCCACAGAAGAAAAGCTATTGGATCTTCCAATAAACCATTCCACGATAAAAATTTGTGGATTTCTATTTTTGATGCAAAATCAAGATATTAGGTTACTATTGCAATATGTATAAAACATGTCGCAAAATTAGATTAAAATTGGTGAGTTGTTATTATTATTATTATTATTATTATTATTATTATTATTATTATTATTATTATTATTATTATTATTATTTTGTAATTTACTTTTATTGTAGTGCACTGACTTGACGAAATGGAAGTCTTATGTCGTACGTTTGAGCGAACCAGTTGTTATCGATCACTAGTAAAAGTATAAATTTATAAATATATTAAAGGATACATGATTGAAATCAAATATAAATAACAGATTGAATTCTTGATATAAGATTAATTATTTTCAAAGAAGAAAATAAGATTTACTTTCTTTATAATTTTTAAGTTTCCAAATATTGATGAGAGTCGTAAAATGCGAATTGGGACACCAATCGGACAATTACGTGCCAAAATAAATTTTACTATCAAATCATTGATTATGTAACCCTCTTCATCATCGCCACCATTTAATTTTTTATTTCTGTCCCAATTTATCAAACTATCATATTTTAATTTTGTCCTTTATTATTATATAACCTATGGAAGGATGAGTAATTTAGACTATACATGTAATATATATTTGTTATATGCATAAAAAATAAAGATAAAAATAAAAATGTTATCATATGTCCTTGCTTAAATATTCTGTCTATATAAAAAAATACATCCGAAATAGTCATTATTTTTCAATTCTATCATGAACTATCAATTCTAAAAAGAAACAAAAAATTGATGTGAAAATACATATGTAAAAATGTATTATTTTTTTTTTCCTTTTGACATCAAACTACGTCATTTTTTTTTAAAAAATTTACTTATTATAATGTCAAGTACTGTAAAATTTATTAGGGAACACATTTGTGTAGTTTCTCATAGTTGGAGATATAATTAATTAAAATATTTAGTTCATTTATAAATATTTTATGGACATATGAAATGAAATTATCGGTAGAAAACCACCATCTAATTAATTTGTCTGACAGTTTACTTGGCAGTTGTCACACAGTTAACAGCTTGCTTTCCAATGCTTGAGGAGTAATATACGGAAAAGTAATTTGTTAAACAGATTCCAGATTCTCGTATCATTTTTATCTCTTTTTTTTTCCTTTCTGATTATTTCTAATTTTGATGAGGAAAATTATTAGTCTCTCAATCTCATCGAATTTGGTATATATTTTTTTGTGTTATCATATTCATCCAACTTGATTCATTTCTTTTAACTAATAATTATATTTTCAAACTGTTCGAGTCTTATCAACTTTTATCCCTTTAACTATTTTATACTCTTCTCCTAAATAATCATGTCGTAAAGAAATGAACCGTGTTCGGTGAAACAGATGGAGTATTTATGGACGGTGTTACACTGTGAATCTGTGATATGTGTATTATTATTGATCGTGAATAGCTAGCAAATATATTTATAACAAAAGCAATATGTTGTCTAGTCTGAAAACTTATCGTAATTTTCAAATTCAAAGGCTATGTGGGCCTAACTAGGATTCGAAGGTCAAATTAGTAGTACAAATACAATATAATGTTAGAAAATTATAATATTTCTATAATGAATCAGTTCAAATTGAAACCTCTTATTTTGTTCGAACATAAGAGAAAAGGTTTCAATTACCCTTTTTATTAATAAAAGTGTTACATTGTCAATGTCATCTCATGAGAACAGCATCGTTTATATTTCACATTAATTTTTCATTTACCACATCAACTTCCATATTGTCAGAATCAATTGAGAAAGTTTAATTCGCAACAGACATAAATACTAAAGTTTGAGCAAAAAACATTTAAACACACACACACACACACACACACACACATATATATATATATATATATATATATAGGGGTTGGATCCAGTGAGAACTCATCTTTTTTGAGAACTTGAGAACCATGCATAAGACGTTGAAGATAATGCACAAAACAGTATAAAGTTATGCATAACGAAAACTTTCTAAAATTGTTGCACAACAAAATTATTTTAGAAAGTTTTCGTTATGCACAACATTATACCGCTTTGTGCATCATCTTCAACGTCTTATGCATGGTTCGCAGAGTTTGCAAAAAAAATATGATTCTCATTTGATCCACTCCCTATATATATATATATATATATATATATGGGATGGTTCCTGTGAGAATGGAAATAAGTGTAAGAAATAGGAATAGATATGTAACTCTAACATATTTTTCAATTTGTGTAACACAATCAGAATTACTATGTTGCACATATTAGTTTAACACATATTTCATCTTTTCGTAGCACATATGCTACATATATTAGTTTAGCACATCTTTCATTGCAGCGTAGCACAAGAAGGGTTCTAATGCTGCACAATAATCTGCGTAGCACACACAACACAAAACTGTAGCACAACTGAAATTAAATCTCAACCATTGATCCAGCGAATCGAAGGCCCAGATTCATTCATATTTCCTACCAAATTATTCATTCCTACCTGATCCATCTCCTATATATATATATATATATATATATATATATATAGGGGAGAGTTAACGTGAGAACTATTTTTATTGTGAGAACGTGAGAACCAAAAACTGATGAATTCACTATAAAAGTTGATGAATCCGCTGGAAAAATTACTGAATCCAAAAAAATAGAATTTTCGCCCCTCATGGGATTCGAACCCGGGTGAAAAAATTTGAATTTCTGAATTCATTAACTTTATCAACGGATTCATCAACTTTCATAACGAATTCATTTGGTTCTTAGTTTTTAGGATAATAATGGTTCTTATTTGAACCAAACCATATATATATATATATATATATATATATATATATATATATATATATATATAGGGAGGTTAACGTGAGAACTATTTTTATTGTGAGAACGTGAGAACCAAAAATGATGAATTCATAGTGAAAGTTGATGAATCCACGGAAAGTTCTCAATCCAAAAATAAAATTTTTGTCCTCATGGGATTCGAACCTAGGTGAAAAATTCTGAATTGTTGAATTCATTAAGTTTTTCAATTGATTCATCAACTTTCATAACGAATTCATTTGGTTCTTAGTTTTTAGGATAAGAATGGTTCTCATTTGAACCAAACTATATATATATATATATATTATGTTATTTATTGCTTACATGCAACATCATCCAAATAGTTAATGGTAGAGAAAAGATCTGTTAAAAAGGACGATATCGTTTTTGTGTGCTGACTTAGTGGTAAAATGATTAATGTCTGAGGCCAAATGTCTTAGATTCGAGTCCACTGTGATACGGTTTTTAAATTTCTACATTTAATTGAAAAAAAAAAGACAATGCCATGCCTTTCCTCAATTTTTTGTATTCTATGCTTGCTTTTTTGTAATACATTGTGTACATATATTGATCATAATATATTTAGATAAATCTTAATAAATATTCTAACAACTTTTCGTTATGAAAATCTCAAAAGCGGGTTTAATTGCGTAAACACACTTAAAAGAAGTTTATTAGGACTAACGGTGTTAACAAAAGTCAAAAGGTAAGCATCTAGCCTTTTTGTTAATTTAATAACAAAAATTTATAGTTGATTATATTTATATTGATATGTTTGGATAATATTAATTAAGAACCAATTCCATATAGACCATCCAATATAAAATAATTGCTACATACCAAGAGTCATTTATATTGCTAATTTTATATGTTTAACACTAATATCTTATTCTATAAATTTAACGTTGTATTTTAATGATTATAGTACGGTGACACGTAAAGTTGGTAAAAATCATTCAAACATCAATTTAATTATAAGCCACGTAATAATATTATATGGTGTAAACTGTAAAGGCATATTTTCAGCATCATCTTTTTAAAATAATTGTTAGTACTTCACTTTCAATTTAATACTTCCTCTGCTAAATTATTAAATCACGATGCTAAACAATCAAAATGCAAAATTATTTATTTTTATAAATAAAATAGTGGATGTGGAAAAGTATCAAAATTATAGGTGCGTGGAACGAGGGTGTCAGATGTATGGGGGAATACATTTGATTAAACTTTTTCAGTTTTATCAGCTTCAATAAGAGTATGATCGAGTCAGACGTTGAACTTTTTGATAAGAAAAATTGTCAGCCAGGTCAAATGCAGTTTTTATTTAATGGGTGCACATAATGTGGTGAAATAGAAAGACTTTCTCGTTCAGACACTTGGTAATATTAAGATAGATACAAAGCATAAGTCAGATACATGCAAACGTCAGATCGTTGGAGTCTCTCAAATTGAGTCCGAGTTTATCGTGAACATGTTGAGTGAAGGATATGCAAGATAACGTGGTACAGCGAAACTCCTCCTACATCCATGAACCTGACGAACATGTAAATTTCAATTAACCTTAGGAATTCCTTGTTTTACTTCCAAGAGAAATGACATTGGATCTAATGTACTAGAGATCGCATATCCCTGAGTTATCAGGCCAAGACCTTTCATATTT
The DNA here is from genome assembly GCA_036937905.1 of Salvia rosmarinus. Classification (NCBI taxonomy): domain Eukaryota; kingdom Viridiplantae; phylum Streptophyta; class Magnoliopsida; order Lamiales; family Lamiaceae; genus Salvia; species Salvia rosmarinus. The sequence continues at coordinate 108,511,770 of CM072813.1, read as the reverse complement.
GCATTTACCTAGTTCACCTTATGACTACTGAAGACTTTCGGAATACTCGCTTACTGCCTCACCTAGACACATTTGCTTTCAAACAACTACATCTTGTTGTTTACTCACGGTGACACCCTAACTTCTACCTTTACAAGGCTTTACATTTCCAACTACTTGGATGAGCTTTTACATTGAAGAACAATGCTAAAGATAGACTTCACTAATTGAAGCTCCATTATAGATATTACACTGAAGTATGGCTCAGATATATGAGAGACTAGACCTAAGTAATTTCACAGTAGACGAAGTGATGAAAACAATTTAGATTTAGAATAATGAATTATATTCAATCTCGATAGAGTTAGAGTTGTGTTTTCTTTCTAAGACATCCACTAGTCCTCTTGTTTCTCCAGTTGATGAAGTCTCGTATTTATAGAAGATTGAACTCAAGCTAGCTATTGGAAAACAACCATTTGAAATTTAAAATTCATTTTGACAATATGACTGTTGGACTTATCGTCTTCTGTTTTGTCGCCTAGTGAGTCAAATAGATATGTTCGATAAGCTACCGACAGATCTAACTCTTCTTCAGTGTCCGTCTTCAGTATTCAACTGAGTCCACGTCTGATCGTTGTATTGAGTCCCTCGAACTTCTTTTGAATGAGTATTTGAGTTCTTTAGGTTCTCTGATATTCGGATGCTTGTCTGACTCAGACTATCTGATGTCACAATAATAATCAGTTCCCCTGACCATTCAGACTTCCTGAATCCTTTCATAGAATCTAGTATTTTTTACGACAAATCTTTCAACATTAAGCTCTTTTGCCTGATGTTTTGACTTGGTTGGCTTTAAGCTCGTTGTTATTCTTGACTTTGTCTACTTGTTCTAACTACTTCAGATTTTGAGACTTATCCTCTAAATCAATTAGGTCTGTGTAAGTTGGTTCATCAGCTTGGTTCCCTTCAGACTACGACATGTCTAAATAAAGTTTAACTTTATAACAAATAAACTAAAAGATAATATATCAATAGTTATCATCGTTAAATATAACTTTTCAAATCTTTTTAAGATTTTAGAATTTAATCAAAACATATCACAATCCTAAACTCCCAACATTAATATTTTGGCCAAAGTATAAATAAAGATTAGAAAGCCGAAAGAATATTGATCAACTGTGAATAATGACTTTTTCTGCTATAAAACCTATAATAAAGCTACAATATAATCATTTTATACTTATACATAATATATATATATATATATATATATATATATATATATATATATATATAGGGAGGGTTAACGTGAGAACCATTTTTATTGTGAGAACGTGAGAACCAAAAGCGATGAATTCACGGTGAAAGTTGATGAATCCATTGGAAAAATTATCAATCCAAAAAATAGAATTTTCGTCCCTCATGGGATTCGAACCCGTCAAAATTCGAATTTTGAGTTTGGTTCAAATAAGAACCATTCTTATCATAAAACTAAGAACCAAATGAATTAGTTATGAAAGTTGATGAATCCGTTGAGAAAGTTAATGAATTCAAAATTGATTTTTCACCCGGTTCGAATCCCATGAGAGCGAAAATTCTATTTTTTGGATTCGATAATTTTCCCAATGGATTCATCAACTTTCACCGTGAATTCATCGCTTTTGGTTCTCACGCTCTCAATAAAATGGTTCTCACGTTAACCCTCCCTATATATATATATATATATATATATATATATATATATATATATATATATATATATATATAAAAATCGTATGTCAAAACGACTTCTGGCATCACTATATAGATAAAATCGTATATTATATAGATAGAATTTTATGTTTTATTTTTCGCATGAATATACAGACACGCATTTAATCCCATTATCGTCATCTTTGCCTCAAATCTCACCAAAACTTGGATATATTTCTCATAATCTCTGCAATAAGATTTACATATGAATTAATTTGTTTGCTTGCTACTGCAGAAATCAAGCTCACGTGATTCATGTTTGCATTAGCAACAAATTATGGCTGATTACAAAATCAACCTACCAAACTACTTGAATGAGTCTTTACATTGAAGAACAATGCTAAAGATAGACTTCACTAATTTAAGCTCCATTATAGATATTACACTGAAGTATGGCTCAGAGATATGAGAGACTGGATCTAAGTAATTTCACAGTAGGCGAAGTGATGAAAACAATCTAGATTTAGAAGAATGAATTGTGTTCAATATCTATAGAGTTGGAGTTAAGAGTTAGAGTTGTGTTTTCTTCTAAGACATTCACTAGTCCGCTTGTTTCTCCAGTTGAGGAAGTCTCGTATTTATAGAAGATTGAACTCAAGCTAGCTGTTGGAAAACAACCGTTTGAAATTTAAAATTCATTTTGACAATACGACTGTTGGACTTATCGTCTTCAGTTTTGTTGCCTAGTGAGTCAAATAGATACGTTCGATAAGCTACCGACAGATCTAACTCTTCTCCAGCGTCTGTCTTCAGTCTTCAACTAAGTCCACGTTTGATTGCCGTATTGAGTCCCTCGAACTTCTTCTGAGTGAGTATCTGAGTTCTTTAGGTTCTCTGATATTCGGATGCTTGTCTGACTCAAACTATCTGATGCCACAGTAATCATCAGTTCCCTTACCATTCAGCCCTCCCGAATCCTTTCACTGAACCTAGTCTTTTTTACGACAAATCTTTCAACATTGGTCTTTTTTGCCTGATGTTTTGACTTGGTTGGCTTTAAGTTCGTTGTTGCTCTTGACTTTTTCTACTCGTTCCAATTGCTTCAGATTTTGAGACTTATCCTCAGAATCAATTGGGTCTGTCTAAGTTGGTTCATCAACTTGGTTCCCTTCAGACTACGACATGTCTAAATAAAGTTTAACTTTGTCCCTGGGACATGTTTGATAGTTAAGGTGGATTCAAGTGGTAGAGGGTCACGGGTTCAACCCCACCAAATGCCTCTATGGGTTTGAGCTCACACACTGGTTTTCAAGTGTGGTTTACTGTCTCTGTGGTTTGCGGTTTATTGCAGAGGAGTGGGGTTTACCCAAGTCAAGACCTAAGGTAGCGGTGCGGGTTCCCATGATACAAAAAAAAAAAAAGTTTAACTTTATAACAAATAAACTGAAAGACAATATATCAATAGTTATCATCGTTAAATATAATTTTTCAAATCTTTTTAATTGATTTTAGAATTTAATCAAAACATATCACAATCCTAAACTCCCAACATTAATATTTTGGCCAAAGTATAAAAAAGATTAGAAAGGCGAATTAAAAGAATATTGATCAACTGTGAATAATGACTTTTTTCTCCTATAAAACCTATAATAAAGCTACAATATATTCATTTTATATACATAATATATACATATATATAATAGTTTTATAAAAAAACATACATTTAATCCCATTTTCGTTATCTTTGCCTCAAATCTCACCAAATTAAATTTGGATATATTTCTCATAATCTCTGCAATCAGATTTACATATGAATTAATTTGTTTGCTTGCTGCTGCAGAAATCAAGCTCACGTGATTCATGTTTGCATTAGCAACAAATTATGGCTGTGATGAATGCACGTTTTTTTGATAAATTTGATGATGTTTTATATGATGAAAACAAAATCAACCTACCAAACTTACGTTACAACTTCCACTATTTGATTTTGGTTGGTGAGGATGTATATCATAAATGATTTCTATACACCTAAATACATATATCGAGATATAAAATCGAATTAAGATAATCTTAATCGAATATATTAATTGAAATGTTCTTAACAATTCTTTTTATTAAGTTCGAATTTAAATCTAGACTCAACTCTAAATTTGATATAGTCTATAGTTCATTTTTTTTAAGAGAGTCATATTGAGCTCTTAAATATTATATAAATTTTGTTAATTATCATTTATTGGAAAAATGACTTTATTTCTAAAATAAAATAAAATTAAAAAAATCACATGTAATTGAAAACTACAACACGGCATTTTTTCAAAGCACCAATTATTCATCACTAATCTTGTGTGTTGGTGAAGAATGAAAATATATTATTTAATATAAAATGCAGTCGTGTAAAGTGAGTTTTCAAATGAATTAAGAACTGTCTATTTTAATTTTATCTTACAATAAAGACTTCAATTTTAGGAAAGATTCGGGTCAATATTTTCCCTTCGATCATTACAGTTCATTCGTGAACTTTTTTTTCATCCGAGGACTTTATCTTGAGTTTATTTTTGTCTTTAATAATTATTTTTTGGTTAAGCAATTATCCGAGTTCAATAGTTATCAATTATCATTATGCGAACGGTAGGTCAACATAAATAAATTCATAATGACATTATCAACATACATGATATATATTAGAAAACATGTATACAATTAACCAGTAGATACTATAAGTAGTGTAATAGTGTATTAGTATTTAGAATTAATGCTTTAATAATAATAATAATAATAATAATAATAATAATAATAATAATAATAATAATACTTTTTATTAGGGCTAAAAACCGAGAGTTTCAATTTTTGGTAACGCTTTAATTGTTAAATACATTCCCCGATTTTAAAATCTCAAGACGCCACAACCCTAAACTTTTCAATCTTACATTTAAGGGTAAAAATATAAGGACCAAACTGCAATTATCAAATATCAGCACCAAAAATTGCAAATCCTGTAATAACTTCAGATTCTATTTATTATTAAAAAATGTTCGTTCTCACAAAATTTCTATACTCTCTTTGTTTTTGTTTTTTTTTATAATTATATTCTTTTCACTTTTTTTCATGTTTTTCAATAATTTTTTTAGTTTCGAATTTAAGAATAAAATTTGACATTCCTTCTATTTTATCCTTATTTAGTATTCTTGAAATTTGATAATTAGTTATATGTAGATTTATAATGACAAATAATAAGGTTATAAAGGTTCATTTCTCTATTTCCTTGGTATGTATTATATGTAACTATTGATGACACTTATAAAAATGGATAGATTTAGGGGTGTAATCGAACTGAGTCGAGCCGAACACCATCGTGCTCAAACTTGGTTTGTTTAGTATCGAGCTGAATCTCGAATTTTATTTATCGAATATTTCGAGCTCACGAGCTTATTCGAGCTTTAGTCGAACCCAAACAAACTTTTCAAATTTAGATATATGTTTAGAATATTAATTATTTTATTTTTAAAATAAATTATTTTATCCACAATAACATAATATATTTATTAATTTCTTATTACAAATAAAAATAGTTAAGAGATTTAATAAAATAATTGTATCTAGTTAAAATTTTTATATTTTTAAGTTAAATCGCTTAACTAACTTGTTCACGAGCTAACGAAAATTATTCTACCATGCTTCAGCTTGGTTTGTTTAGTAACAAACTTCACTAAACAAACTCGAACGAACTTTAATCGGTAGAAACAAGAATAATTTCACCGATAGTTTGGCTCATTTATGACCCTAGATAGATTACCGGTTATATTCTTACTCAATTTAAATTATAAGGTCAGTCTAAAATTCAACATTTATATATATATATATATATATATATATATATATATATATATATATGATAAGATTCATTATATCTTTTTTAAATTTTGATAAGAATTATTTATTTTTCATATTTATATATAAATATCATTTAAATTTATAAACTTTGATTACGTCGCAAACCAAACCTCAATATATGGATTAAAATTAGATGGGGCAAAATTAGGCGAAGTCAAAATCTTGAAAAGTCGAAACGTAATGTAAAAAAATAAAGATAAAAATAAAAAGAGAAAATCCGCTTTTCTGATCAGCCCATTGGAATTGTATAGCAGGCCCCCGGTTTTCCCTTCACTTCCTCCTGAAACTAACGGTATATATCCACCCCCACCCCCCCCCCACCCCACCTCCTCAAAATTTTGTTCTTCACCTATACATTTATACGTATATACAGAGAGAGATGCGTCGCCCAGTTTACATTCCTATCAATCTTTTCATACAGGGACTGCTCAATGCATAGTTTTTAGTATCCAACCAGGAAATATCATATCACAGCTCCATATAGACACACACAAAAAACGATCTTTTTTTTTTCTTGATTTTACCTGCTTTTTCCGCCAGCCGTCATCTCTTGCTCCATCTCTTTAAGCACCCGGATCAGAATTTTGTGTTTTATTTGAGTATCACGAGAGGTTTTGTGATGCTCTGTTTTTTGCCATTTTTAAGATCGAGTCTTTTTCCTGCATGAAAATGAGGATTGAGCCCAACGGCAGCGGCGGGAGAGGGAAAATGAGTAGTGAATCAAGGAAAGGGAAACGGCGGCAGAAGAGGATTTCTGCAGTTCAAAAGCTGTATGATACTTGCAAGGAAATTTTTGCTGATTGTGGGCCTGGCATTGTTCCATCGCCGGAAAATGTCGAGAAACTCGCAGCTGTTTTGGGTATTTAAATCAATCTCTTTCCATTTTCATCATTTTTTTTAATCTCGTTTTTCTGCAGTTTCCAGTTGTTGATGCCACTAGTGTGTGGCTCACGGGAATTTTTCAATGTGTACTTGTAGTTTGTTTTTAGTGATTTTGCAAAAAAATGGGGGCAAGAACTTTTTTTTTTCTTTCTATTTTATTTTATTTTATTTTTTGAGTTGTGGAAGTATTTAATTTGGTTGGTCAAAGCTGTGAATGTAGCATGAAAACAAGGTGTACTTTGTGGTCTCATTGCATCCTAATGTTGTTGTAGGTTGGTGGTGTCTGAATTTGTGATAATGACTATGTAATGGGTTTGTCAATTTTTTTGCATTTTTTTTTTAATTTTAGAAAAAGAGAGATGACAAATGGTGGCTTCCGTAATTGTGGGATCAGTTCACTTTTTTTGTCATCTGCTAGACTCTTGGTGTTTATGCTATTTAGAAGGTACCATGTGCCTTGGAGTTTGTATATACAAATCTTTCTTGAATCATTAATGCAAATCCGAGGTTTAATGGCCCAAAAATCATCAAGCAAACATCACCGCATGTGAAGCTTCTTGTTCCCCGTTTTAGAAACAGATTCATACATCACCCATATTTTCTTTTTACCCCTTTTGTAGTGTCAAAAGTTCAAATTAAATTTTCTTGCATAAAATGCTAGGTTTATCTGAAACCCCTTTTTTGCTGATGCTTTGGGATTTGTCCTCATCTTGTTATTAAGCTGCTGAGTTTTTGCTATTGTATATCAGTTATATTATGTTAAATGTTAACTTCATAAGTCCAAATACATTTGCAAATTTATCCCTTTCTTGATGATTATATGATCTTTCTTCCTTTCTTATGTAGTTGCAGTCAAATGATCATGTTTTTGTGAGTTAGAACTATGTTCTTGAAAGTTGATCATTTATCGATATCTCAATGCTTTTGTTTGGTAGTGTGATAGATGAGTTATGGGCTATAAAGAATTATAGGAATATTTGATTTATTCTCTGTTTTAAATCTTTCTACTAGTCTTACCAAATGTGGTGATGATCCCTGCAGATGGAATGACTCAAGAAGATGTAGGCCTACGGCCAAATATGCCGTTTTTCAGCAGCGAATGCGCGCCTATCATAACTTATATGCGCCTCCACGAGTGTGACAAATTCTCAGTATGTAACCTTGTCTCTTCACTCAATGACAAAATCGAAGCTCTGTTTGCCAAATTCTCAACCACATTGTTTTGATCATTGCAGATTGGAATCTTCTGCTTGCCCCCGACAACTGTCATCCCGCTTCACAACCATCCTGGAATGACAGTTTTCAGCAAGCTTCTGTTTGGCACGATGCACATCCGGTCTCTCGACTGGACGGATGAGGCGGATGATTGCACAAGCGTTGCGGATCCAAAAAGTATGTCCTTGTGGAAACTAATGGCTATTTACTTGTTACCTTTATTAGCCCTATTTTTGAATTGCATTTTTTTCATATGGAATAAATGGGATGTATAGGAGGATCATTTGTTTAGGTGAAAAGCAATATATTTGCAATATACGATCATGTAGTTGGAATTCCTATTTGTGAATTGCATTGATTCTTATGGAAAAAATGGGATCTTTTATAAGTATTCGAGGATCATTTGTTTAGGCGATAAGAAATATATGTGCATCTATCACTTATGTGATCATGTAATTGTGCTCGTTTGCTCGTTTTAGTTGCTCTTGTAGCACCCTCGAAATCCCAATGCACCCTTCATCACAATCTCCCAATGTAGCAATCTTTTACATCCAAGACCGAGGTTGCTAGATCTCCCCTATTACTCTTGGTGAGAGGAATAGGGACCTTCCTTTGATAGCTCTCTCTCTGTCTCTGATCACATTCTGTTTTGCTGCAGATGTTGATGACTGCAACGGGCTACATTTGGCTAAGGTGAAGGTGAATTCGGAGTTCACCCCACCGTGCAATACCTCCATCCTCTATCCTGCCGATGGCGGGAACATGCATCGATTCACTGCCAAGACCGCATGCGCTGTGCTCGATGTGCTTGGCCCCCCGTACTGCGACCCCGAGGGCCGTCACTGTCAGTACTACCATGAGCTCCCATTTGCTCAACTTTCAGGTACAACTCCATTGCACATTGTACACCCCTCTGCAAAACCCTCGTTTGCTTGTGTTAGTTTAGGATAAGATATTTTTGGTATCTGTCAAAGAAGGTTCCAAAAATACACCCCTTTTGAGATAGAATCTAAGAAAATTCCACTTTGTCCATTCCATAATCCCCATCCCTACCTTAATCAGAGATTAATAAACCCTAATTGGAGATTGGTGAAATCCTAATTGGAGCGGATGCACCGTGCATCCAGATGTACGCAAGTTTTTTCCATATGTTAAAACTTTGTTTTCCAGAGTTGTGTGTCGACCGTTGCTCATCATTATTTTTTGTTGTTTCGAGATGCAGTCAACGAGGTGTCGGTGTCGGTGGCGGAGGAAGAGGAGGAGGGGTATGCTTGGTTGAAGGAGATGGAAAAACCAGAGGATCATGTGATTGTAGGAGTGACCTATAATGGTCCAAAGATAGTGAGAAAGTGATGATGGTTTCAGTAAGGAAGTAAAGATCTCTCTCTCCTTTTATGATGTTTCCAAATGTACCATACGAACCTTTTCTTCTTACCTTTCTTGTCTATTTTTTTTGTCCTCTCTCTCTCTCTTCTTCTTTGTCTCTCTTGAAAAGGGGGTGTTTGAGGTTTATGTTCCCTTTTTTTGGAAAGTTTGATGTAAATATTAGCAGAGAACTAAAGAAGATTGATTACAGAGGTTTCGATATGCGCATGAGAGAGTAATTTCTATGTGCATCAAGAAGGAAGCCCTTAATCTTGAGTTTTATTTTTTGGTCGCATTTGTCTTTTTTTGCATGAATTTCCATTTCATCCTTAGCTTGATTAATATAACATGTTTAGATTCACATGCGATTTTTTTTTAAATTGAAGAGAATATATATGTATATATAGAGAGAGACTTGAATAAAATGAATTGAATTCGTAATGTAAGTTATTGAATTCAAAATTTTGAAAATTTTCATCCGAGTTCGAATCCATGAGCGGCGATTTTTTTTTTGATTCAGTAATTTTTCTTATGAATTTATCAACTTTCACAGTAAATTCGTCATTTTTTTTATTTTCACGATAAAAATAATTTTCCACCATAAAAATAGTTTAAACAAGCAATGAAGAAAAATGAGTATATCTGTGTGCGTACACCTAAAAAAAATGTATATGTATTACAAAAAATATTAAATTTATAGATGGAGTAAATAGTTTTTGTAAGAGCCGTTGTTAATTAAGATTAAAGACTAGCTCCAATAGCTATTAGCTACTAGTCTATATTATATGAGGCCATAAAATATGACTTACTCTACTTTATTTTTTGAAATATTCTCGATATTCATTAAAAAAATTAATCCATCTCTAATTCTACGACTAAGAAGAAAAGTACAAGGTTAGACCATTGAACAAATTAATTTTAGATTGAAGAACTCCAAAATGAAAGAAAAAAAATACCTAATTTCTAACATTATTTTGTTTTTCGTTGATTTAACAAATCAATGTCGGCTATCCATAACATCTATGATAAAATAGTATATGAGAAATAAAATTTGAAATAAAATGTCATATTTTTCGTGAAAATCGTATTAAAACTTAAAATTTAATTTGGAGCTCTTTCCTATATTTTAAACATCCCTTACGAGATGACACATTAACTTTAAATCAAATAATTTTAACCTAAATGCGTGTGCGGCATATTAAATAAATAAATTAATCACTAACGACGCTTTCTTTTTCTAATATAAGTTAGAGATTTAGCTGTCGGTTGGTCAATACGTTGAAATTCAATTATATTAATATTCACACATATGTACCTCCAAATTCAAGAATTTGCCAAGATTTATTGTCTTACTTTTATAGTGAAACGATTATTTAATTCAAATATATTTTCCCTAGTACAGACAATAATTTTATTTCAACGTTGTCACATGAATATGAGGAAAATATATATTAATATTATGATAAGTTTTTTTTTTCGGATGAATGAATTAGACTTCGATAAGATTTTTAGAAAAGACAATTCAACATCCAATGAATTTTATAATCATTAACATGCTAAAAAAATTCAAACAAAAGGGTAATTGACACGTCAAAATCTATCATAAAATGAAATTACCTAAGCTACTGAAATCTTTAATAGAACGTAATAAATTTTTTTTTGAAATCTTTAATGGAACGTAATAATCATATATGACTCATAATACTCGTGATGCACAACGTTCAAAACTCGTGATGCACAATTAAAAAATGTGGATGTTGTGAATTTTTCATTTGATAAAGAACACGTGTCACCATGGCAGTGGTTAATGGTAGAAAGTGATATATGGGATAGGATATAATTTTACTATTTACAGTGCTTAGTAAATTAAGTCCGAAATTAAAATTCCTCAATTATTACTTTATTTTCATTAGCTACCCTTTCATAAATAATAAGATGCAGTATAACTATATTGCCCATTAATTAAATTCATGTGTGCGTGTGTTGGTCTAGTGTGTTGGTCTAGTGGAAGAGTGGTTAATGTCCAATAGTCAAATGTCCCCATTCGAGACAATATAGTATTTTAAATTTATGTGCTTAATTGATCAAAATAAAAATAAATTCTCATAACTATGTGAATTGTGATGTAGGAATTTAGACCAATAGCTAGCCCCCAAGTCTAAGCTGCTAAATTTGATTTTCGATTTCTAATAACGGTTCTATTTTGGTATCCTAGAAAGAGTTTTATCCAAATTAATTGAAAAAACAGTACTAATGTGACAATATATTATTTCTTTATCTAGTTAGAATATAATCAGAAAATCTTAATAATGTAAATATCATGCATTCCCTTCAACTTGATCTATATGAAAGATATTAAAATATACTACTTCAACTTGATATATATGAAAGATATTTAAATATATGATGCTACAGGTTGTGTCTCCATCATGGTGGCTTGCTATAGAAAAAACAGTGACAACAAGGTTAGTAAAATTAATTAAATTAATTCACGATTTAAGATTGCTGTCACGGCTCCTATAACCAAATTTCATAAGTCAGTGCTCTTAATCAGTCTTGTCTTTTATTCATCTTAAATAAAACACATTTTTTATTTTTACCAAACACATTTTTCTGCTTCCAATTATTAGATTAAATATATAATGCTTATTCAAGTACGATCCACATCTCAACTTTAAAAAATTGAGCAGTTGCAATTAATAATTTAAACCCAACTTGGCCTCAAAGTCTCCATGTAGCAAATACCATCACTAGTCAAATACTTACTATATTAATTTAAGTCGATGCTTCTTATTAATTTCTTCAAAGCCGAACCAATATTTTCTTTTTCTTAATGCATTATTAATCACTCTTGTTTTTTTTCTTTTCTTTTAGTGGTAAGAACTCAAATATTGATCACTACTCTAAGTATATATTGTTATTGTGTGAACGCATCTACGAGTAAACCACGTTAGACGAGCGACAAATGCTTCACATGTTCATCATCTTGTTCCTATCTATTAGCTCTTAATCAATTGAGCTAAGTCCGTAGGGGCAATGTGCTCATCTACTTCATCAATTAGGTCGGTTTAGGGTTAATCACAATATAATCTTACTTGATGTTGACCATTTTCTAGAAATCCATAGTCTTTGTAGTTGTTAGCCAAACAGTGAAAAATTAACAATTAATCCTTGGAAAGTCTCTTGAATAATTAAAAATTCAAGCTGGAAATATTTTATTGCGCTCTTTTATTAGTTTAAGATATTTATATATATATATATATATATATATATATATATATATATATATTGATACGATCTAGTTTAAGATGTTCTTCAATCATCCATTCATATATCCTGATTGAGATTTTTGTATTAGCTGGATATATAATCTTCAAAAAAGTATAGATTAAATTTGATTTGTTATGTGATTGCTAAAACAAACTATGCATTTATTTGCAATAAATATGGAGAAAGATAAAAATTAAAGATAGAAATGAAATTAAAAAAAGATAGAACGTACGGCATCAATCAAGTAAACTTACATTAACTAATAAAATATGGATAGTGTATAGAAGACTTGTTGACCTAAATAATCATAGCTTTAATTTGAATCCCAAGAAACGTCAAAGGTCAGAAATCATATTTGAGAACTCCCAACTTCTCCGGAGCTATATAGCCCATATTGTATATAAATTACTTTCTGTGGCAGGATAGAAATAAAAATAATATAGACTAATTTCATGAATCAATTAATTTTAATTTTTTTTTATCATTTAGTTCTTTAATTATTTAATATATATTTTATCTATTTATCATCATATCACACAAGTGAACATCCCTTAATTACATCAAAAATTTTCACGTCATTAGATATATATACATACACTTATATTAGCCACATTTTCAGCTCAATGCCCAAGAAAACTGCTGACTATCATATCATGTGAAACCTTAAAAGATTTATTGTACTAAACTAGAATTTCGAAACCATAACACATAATTCTAATCATTTTAATATAAACGACTATGACCACCGTATTATCCGTTGTCTGCATATATAGTCCACAAACCCCATCTGCCACCAATGTTTTACAAGTCTAATATTCTTCCTTAATTTAATGGATCTTAAATTAGAACAAAATGTTTCCTTAATTTTCAACTCCATTTGTCATTAAAATAAGAATAAAAACATGCATGAGCTACGCGGGCAGTTGACATTTCGAAGTCTCTGTGTGTTTACAACGGCTGCAGATGTGGACTCAGATTTACTCATAAAATAAATTAATAAATAAAATATTTTGTGATAAAGACTTGTTATATAAGTCAGTTTTGTATTTGGAGTACGAGATAATTTCTTTAAAGCTTGTTTGCAAACTGAGATTTGTATTTCATAAATGGGGGATTTGATGGGATGTAAAGCTGCTGCAGAAAAAATAGACATCAACGAACGTCTCAAATTCGATGAGGAGTCTGGTTTCAAGGTATGATACTGTATGTAATTACGTGTGTGTGTGTGTGTGAGAGAGAGAGAGAGAGAGTTAAAATTAATTTTGATGATGGAGCAGGAAGAAGAAGTGATTGGGATCAAAGAAGAGAATCTGAGGTTGAAAACCCTACTACAGAAGATCGAGGAGGATTACAAGAACCTGCAAATGAAACTAATAGATTTTCAGCAAGAAGCGAAGAAAAATGGGAGCTCGATTCCGAGTGGTGATGACGGAGATCAAGAACTCGTGTCTCTTCGACTTGGGACTAGTTCGACGGATTCCATGCGTGATACGAGTGATCATTCCACGGATAGAAACGGCGTCGTTAAGGTCGGATCGGACGGTCATCCGACGATGTCAAGAAATGAGGGATTGCCACCGAGCGAAGACGCAGAGAAATAGAGATGATGAAATTTCTCAGACGAGCGTCAAGAGAGCGAGGGTTTGTGTGAGAGCGAGATGCGATACACCAACTGTGAGTATAACTTTTTGTATTTTATTTTATTTACATTTTAACAGGAATGGGATTATTGTTGTTGCAGATGAATGATGGGTGTCAATGGAGAAAATATGGGCAGAAGATCGCCAAGGCGAATCCATGTCCGCGGGCATACTATCGCTGCACCATTTCCCCGTCGTGTCCCGTTAGAAAACAGGTACATATTCATAAAAACTTGTATCAAATCCATCGATATGTCAAGATCTATCAAATAATAATTATATATATAGGGGTTGGATTGAGAACTCATATTTTTTGAGAACTTGAGAATTATGCACAGACGTATAAAGTCGATGAACAAAATTTATAAAGTTGTGCATAACGAAAATATTCTAAAAATATTACACAACAAAACAATTTTAGAAAGTTTTCGTTATGCACAACTTTATTATTGTGCATCATATTTACACTGATTATGCATATTTCGCAGTTCAAAAAGATGTATGTAGTTGATCACTCATATATATATATATATATATATATATATATATATATATATAGGGAGGTTAACGTGAAACCATTTTATTATGAGCGTGAGAACCAAAATTGATGAATTCACGGTGAAAGTTGATGAATCCATTGGAAAATTATCAATCAAAAAAATAGAATTTTCACCTCATGGATTCGAACCGGTGAAAATTGAATTTTTGAATTCATTAACTTTCTCAACGATTCATCAACTTTCATATAATATTGGTTCTATTTTTAAGAGCTAAGTATATATATATATGATAAGATATTTGATGATATAATTATTTGAATCTAAATATGAGTTAAGGGTATTGTTTATTGAAGGATTTTGAAGCACCAAATCTTTTTCTCTTAATTTCTTATTTAAAAAATCAAAATACTTTTGGGAGCTAGAGAATATTGAAAAAAGTTATTGGTTGAATTTTAATAGTATTAGATTGGATGAACTATATATGTCTTCTTAATGGAATTTATATTTTAATGATTATCTTGTTTAGTATTGCCTAATTTTATACAATGTATTGAATAAAATCAAATAACTAAAAACACAAGACTAATTATATACAATTTATTTGTATAACTTATATGGTGGATGAGTTTGGGTTTTAAGTCCCTTTTGTTTTAATGTGGCATGAGTTTTTGTTTGTTATATTTTCTTTCTTTTTACTATAATGAACGTCTTCCTTTATCGAATTTCGTACACATCATATAGATATAATAAGATACGTAAATTCAATGAATAAATTAGGCTTCATTAGTTTGCATGTATTGAATGTAGCAAATTTTAGCAGCTGAGATTTCCTCCATTTTCTCCAAAGGTGCAGAGATTCATAGAAGACACGTCAATCTTGATCACAACCTACGAAGGCACTCACAACCACCCCCTCCCCATCTCTGCCACCGCAATGGCTTCCACCACCTCCGCCGCCGCCTCCATGCTCCTCTCCGGTTCTTCCGCCTCCCAGCCATCCGCCACCGCTGCAGCACCCCTCAATCTCTACGGACAGCTGCCGCCACCCTACTTCATGTCCAACTCCTCATCAAACTCCTCTCCCACCATAACCCTAGACCTCATCACCAATCCCTCTCAAACCTCCAACACCGCTTTCAGCCTATACTCCTCCACTTCTCCCACCAACCCTAGATTTCCCACAACAAACCTAAGCTTCTCATCCATGGATTCCAACACCGTTCCCACAATTTGGGGCGGCGGCTACCATCCTTTTTTGCAACAACAAAAGTTCGAGTCGTTGTGCATCGGAAACCCTAACCCAGCTCCATTGCAACAGGGTCTAACGGACACACTGACGAAGGTGATCTCGTCCGATCCGAGTTTCCGGTCAGCCATCGCCGCCGTGATCTCGACGATGGCGGCGAACGGGCGGAAGATGGACGGCGACATGAAGGGTGAGAATATGGCGGCTGCTGATTCGAGTTCCCTTTCTTGAAACCAATATCGAAAGAGGGATAGTGTTTGATGTGGAAAATCAAGAAAAAGAGTGTTGTCTATATATATGTGGGTTGATTTTAGGTTTGAGGATGATTGGTTAGCATGGCTTCATGCATGGGGACTTTTGATCTATTTCTGTTATATGATGTACAAAGTACTTTTTGAGATGAGTAAATGTGCTGATAATTTACACCAGATATTTGTTATTCCAGCTTGGAAATATTTGAAGTGAATAAACAGCATTGATACAGTATGCAACTCGCACATGTGATTTACAGACTACTGTAAAGAGAAATTGGGGTTTACCTAAAACGATCCACAACTAATGGTCATAATTCTTTTTCTGTCATAAGAAAAGGTTGTACCTCATTACATGATTAGTAGTTAGTACAACTCAACTAAATTTACATTATTAGGATCATATAGTCTTACTACAGCCTACAAAGTGGAAAACCTGATTGAGTAATTTCTGGTTTCGGATTGATATTTCAGTTCCTGGTGCACAATATCCCAAATTTAGAAATTAGATCAGTAACCAATCAAGGTCGAACTAGAATAATAGATCATAGAAATGAATACAAATTTATTTAATCCCAATAACTTCCATTGTTTGGATAAAACAAAAATTCCTTTATAAAGAATATTATGACAATTGTAACATTTTGTTCATGCTTCACAGCAGTAAAAGGGGGCTCCCTAACAAGATGCACTTCTCCGCCCACAAACATCTTCTGAGAAAGCAAAAAGAAGTCAGATGATAAGAATCAAGATTATTAGCATTTCATGAACCCTTCAGCAGCTCATGGAAGGCTTCTTGAGGTATATCGACAGAGCCGACGCGTTTCATGCGCTTCTTTCCTTCCTTTTGCTTTTCCAAAAGTTTCTTCTTCCGAGTGGCATCACCTCCATAACATTTGGCAAGAACATTCTTCCTCATGGCTGAGACCCTGAAAATTGCAACCACAATGTGGAATTGGACAACGAGATATCCCAAAAAATCTTGTCAAGTTGCAGAAGATACTTACGTTTCCCTGGCAATAACCTTTGATCCGATAGCAGCTTGTATGGTTATCTCAAACATTTGCCTGTTCAATGTAGTAATAGTATCAATACAGTCTGCAGAGGGGGAAGAAGCAATAATTGTGGAATTTGAAACTAAAGCAATGCACCTGTCAATGAACTTCTTCAGCTTCTCCACAAGTTCACGACCTACCCGTTGTGCCTTCAATCTATGGACTATAGTCGCCATAGCATCAACTGGTTGTCCATTTAATAGTATATCAAGTTTCACTAAATCCGAGGCCTGATAACTGTTAAGAACCCATTAACGGTAGACCACATTAGTTGCTAATATCCAACACCATGCAAACATATATATGGAAAGTGCTCATGGGGAAGGGAAGGATGGCAATCTTACTCTGCTTCTTCATAATCAAAAGAGGCATATCCTGAAGTTAAACTCTTCAATTCATTATAAAAGTCAACAACAATTTCCCTCAATGGTAAACGATACTTCATCAGAGCTCTTTGACTGCACATGAAAGGTGGAGCCAACCGTAAATAACCAGAGGAGCAAAAGATAACATTGAGATAACAAATAGGAGTTGGTACCAACAAAATTATGTTAGAATCAACTACACCGACCAATTGACATGAACACACTGTATTAGCTAAATTGTTACAAAAAGTACAAATTGTTAAAATATAAGCATTTATTGGAAGTAGTCACCTGTCAATGAATGAGTACTCCAACTGCTCACCTCGCCGCTCAGAACAAAGGGTGATAATGGCGCCCACATACCTTCAAGTAAAACATTGAGCATATCACATGTCTAGTGTTTTTCATTTCATAGACTGGCTTGAGGTCCATAAGGAATCTTAGATATAGAAAGATAGATCCATAGGAACTTATAGAGCTCGAGAGCTTACTCACTAGGAATTATAATAGTAGCTATTACAGTGGGTTCCCAACAAGTTGTTAACCGATTTTTAGGATTTGAGGGCAACATAGCAGGATTCTGGACATGTACTTTGCTATTAGAAACAGGTAGAACCATCAGATGTTAGTCAAGTTTACAAAATTATAAACTACAATAGTAGAAAATGAGTATTGAGTCATGTACCTTCCATCAGAATACTCAAAAGTATATGGCACAGTGGGAACAGTAGAAATCACATGAGCTCCATGTTCCTATTCAATCAAACTTATTTAATATAAATAAGAAATGATTGTAAAGTATAAATCCTTTGTATAAAAAGTAATTTTAAGATATTACATGTGAATTAGAAGAAAATACTATACTTACTTACTGTATGATAATTGTGATAACTATTTTAGCCTTTTTTTTCCTCTCGGTCCAGTAAAGCATGCCATATTAAAGAGGGACTTTTAAAATCACGAAATGAAGACATTATTTTGGTTGTAGCAAAATTAAGTATCATATGCCAAAGTACATAGGATGTGTAAATACTAGATACTAAAGATTCTTTTTGTTAGCCTAGAAATAGAAAATCCATCAGAAATTTTGCATAAATACATAAAATTGGAATCAGAAAATATCTCATTAGATCACTTTTGAAGAATCCAATTGCAGAGGGCTAACGAAATATACCTGCTCAAGCCGTTGATGAAAAACATCCATATGCAGTAAGCCCAAGAAACCACATCTGTTGGACACTAGAATCATCAAATGGAAAATATTGTCTTTTAGGAATAACTGCAGCTTATCCTCACCTGAAGCCCAAGCCAAGTGCTGAACTACTCTCTTTTGTAACGGACACACTAGCATCATTGCAAGTCAGTCTTTCAATGGCATGACTAAGTGCTTCAAAATCAGATCCATCAGCTGGATATAGACCCGAAAATACCATATGTTTCACCGGCTTGAAACCTTTCAATGTCAGGAAGCAAAGAAAATTTAAGACAAATATAGTTGAAGACGGTAAATAATATTAAAGTCATAGAGTAGAAGCAAGGCATCCAGTGTAGCTAAATCAACATAAATTCACCAGCTACACAATGCATATAATCCAAATTCTTCAACATAAACTTGGAAAAGCTACCTGGAAGGGGCTCTACAGAGCTTTTAGTCTGATAAAGAGTATCTCCAACTCGTGCCTCTTGAGTCGACCGCATGCCACTAACAACATATCCCACTTGCCCTGTTAAAAGGATTCCTGTCTGAGTGAGTTCAGGGTGCATAATTCCAACATCAAAAACTTCATAAGATTGGCCTGTTGCAGCTGAGGAAATCTTGTCACCCTTCCTCAGAGTCCCATCAACAACCGCTACGTGGCAGATAACTCCTTTATATTCATCATAGTAAGAATCCAGCAAAAGCATGCGTAGTGGCTTACTGCTCTTTCCAGGAGGAGGAGGTATTCGCTCTATCACAGCTGGAAGGACTTGCTCGAGACCTTGACCTGTCTTTGCCGATGTTAACAGAGCTTCACTTGGATCAAGATCAAAAATAGACTTCAGCTGCTCTTTAATACGATCTGGATCAGCTGTTGGCTGATCGATTTTGTTAATAACAGGAATTACAGCGAGGTTTGCTTCAAAAGCAAGATAAAAATTCGCGACGGTTTGTGCCTGGACACCTTGAGCTGCATCGACAACAAGAAGGACGCCCTGGCAAGCTGCCAAGGATCTTGACACTTCATAGCTAAAATCCACATGTCCAGGTGTATCAATCAGGTTTAGCAAGAAATTTGCATCAGTGCCAAGGAAATTATGCCTATGAAACATAGTCGCTGTCTGAGCCTTAACGGTTATTCCACGTTCTCTCTCTACCTAGGGCGACCAAATTATTTCAAGAAATAAGTTATGAGAAGAATAAAGCATACATAATATACTTCCACATAGAAATGAATTTGATTATCATGTATATTTTCCTGGCAACTTAATTAAAAACTAAAATTTCAGCAATCCATTATCCCATTATCCTCAGCATGGAAATTCATCCCATCTAAATTCCTCGCTTTATGAAGAACATTACCCATCTACATTATGAAAGCTAACATTCCCAAATCACTTCCATCAATTCTTCAGCAAAATGGCCTCTCTAATGATACAAATCCAACACAGGTACGGGACATAACCAACAACATAAGACACTCCATTCCGACTCCAAAACCAAAAAAAAATGGCAACAACTTAAGGCGCCCAATTAATCAAATACCAAATAAGAAACGTAATTCTAGTCAATTATAAAACAACCAAACACCTGTAATTTATCTAAATACTGAGGCTGCCCGTGGCCCTTCCTAATAGTTGCCGTAAGCTCCAGAAGCCGGTCGGCGAGCGTTGATTTTCCATGGTCAACATGCGCAATTATCGAGAAGTTGCGAATTCTGTCGGTCGGGAACTGGTTCAAGTCTATGCTCGGATCTTCCTTGAATTGCGACGCGAAAAATGCACATTGCGTCCAGCCAAATATTGGATTCAAGTATGCAGCTGAATCTAATATTCTGTGTTTCGGGTTAATATGAAGTAGATTGGACGGAATCCTGTGCGGTTTTAGAGATTTTGAAGCTCGGTATAAAGAAGACATTTTTGGGGAAGTTAAGCCACTAGTAAGGGTTTAAAATTAGGGTTTATATTGCTTTCTCAATTTGGGTGAGAAATCTTGCGACTTCAGCCTATTCTGTTCTCGATACCGAAAATCGCTTTTTGAGGAATTGGTAAAATCGTTAGTCTGTAATTTGAAGCTTCCGCAGCATGGAAACTCGAATAAATTTAGCAAATCTAATTTCTTTTGTGGATTTTTATAGCGCATTAATAATATGGATAAAATACAAATTACTGGTCTGTGGTATCTCGAAGATGCCAACAGATTCTTATATTTTAATAGCCTGACCTTTTATATAAAAAGAAAAATATCATAAAATGTCTCAACATCTATGTGGAATATTAAAATTCTTTTTAATACTCTAAAATAACAGTTTTGTGCTCAATATTTTGTAATTATATATAACCTGACATAAAAATTTCTATAAGTCACGCCTAAATATGACGTGGAGTTGTCTAGTTGTCGCCTCAGTAATTAAAACAAAATATTCAAATTCCACTTCAACAAAAAAACGATGTCGTTTAGTTGCTTAAAAAACTAAATGATATGGTTGACATCCGGCCTCCCAAATCATAGTCAACCTATGTTAAACCCTAAATCGGTATTTTCGAAAGAAATAATGTCTTAATGATCTAAAAAGAATGAGAATTTTATGAATTTAACGTGACATGTAGACATTATGGTGCCAAAAAAATGATTGGAACATATTTGTTACAATTATTAAAAGTTGGGTACAAAATTATCAATTTTGTACAATATTTTAGTATTTTGCCTAAACGTTTTAACATTATTTGATATGTTATGTTATAAAAAAATGAAAATCCAAAACTCTTGTACATCTGTCCGTATAGTGGGACGGGATGGATGAAAATATTATTTATATCAAGAAAGTTTCATTCAGAAAAAAAGAAAATATTATCAAAAGGAACTTATATGTAGGTTATAAGAACTAGTTATCAACAGCGAGCTTTGTAACCAATAAATTAAGATATAAACCGCCTAAAATCCGAAAATCATTTCCATCAAAAGGAACTTTCAATGTAGGTTATAAGCACTAACCAGGGATATCAACGGCGAGGCTTTCTTTACCGTAACCAATAAATTAAGATTGGTTACGGCTCAAACCGCCTAGTAAACACCGGATCCGGATCGGATCCGGACCATCGTTATGGTTAGGACGGGTATTGCGCTTCTATCACTAACCTGCTACCTGGGCCCTACACCCAAATCCCAAAAATTTCAATTTCATATTTGAAATTTTAACAAAGAAAAATCTTTATTGGACTAAAATATAAAATATATTATAAATAAATATAAACGTATTTTGAACATAGTCGTATTTTGATTTTTGAAAAATTAACGTATTTTCGTCCTTGTATCGTATCGTATCGTATCAGTTGTCATTGTTCAAAAATTAACGTATATTTGAAAAGTGCGTACTTTGCTACCTAGAAGTCTAATTTCTCAAAATATTTAGGACATTCGCTCATGTACATTGCAAAAGTTACCTTCCAGACATAAAAAGAAAAAAAGAAGAATGAACTAAAAAAAGAGAGATTTTTTAGTAAATAACAGAAAATGTGCTGCAAAAAGAAAGCTTACTCCGTCTTTGAGTTACGATTAAATCTCCATCTTCATCAACTTCATAGACTTTCCCATCACTGAATTCATACGATCATCAATCTCTTCATCTCCTACATAATTGCAAAAAGAATCAAAAAGGAAAAAATAAAAAGCTCAATAAGATGATTGCAAGAAGGTTGAATACCTTCATGATGTAATATGCAGTCACAAGATGTGTTTGTAAATTAATTAATATTTCGTAATTACACTCAAATATAAAATGTTCTTACAAAAAAAGTGGATATGTAATGCTCAAATTTTAAAAAAAAAAAAAAAAAACGATCAGTCGGACCGAACCGGACAAAATGAGTCGTCCGAATCGTCCAGTCCAAGCGGTTCTAGAACCGTAACCGGAACCGTTGCTTTAAAATTTAATGAGCTTTGAACGGTTCCGGATCGGTCCGGGTAAAGACCGCCAGTTGACATCCCTAGCACTAACACACATACCGGTAATGAATCTTTGAATTTTTCCTTAATAATTTTTACTATATATTATAACAATAGTATACTTTTCTCACGTGTCAAAATAAATATAACATATACATCTGTAATGTACTGACTGAGTAACAATATTATTTCAAATTCTCCCTTTTGAAAATGGGTTCCTACATCAAAATGCTTCCAAATATTACCACAACGAAATCTCTAACATGTCCTTTTCTTTGTAGGTTGGAAATATTATTTATGTGATAAATATTAGGTGGTAGGGCTTTATCTTCAGTTTCACGATGTCCCTATAAATGGGCCTTCATTTTTCATAAAGATATAATAATTCACAAAAATAGGGGAGAGAGAGAGTAGATAATATAATAAGGATAAAAGAGTTTTTTACCTATTATGTAATTATATGATACATCTCAATTTTAAATAAATTAATTTTATTAAATAATTATATTAAATTATGACTAATATACCGATATTTGATCTACTGACACCGTCTTATTACTATTTTCATGAAGCTCCATAAATATTGCTGATTTTTTTTTAATATTTTTTAGCATAAATAAAACTACTAACATTCACTAATTTAAAAAATATTAAATGAAAAGAATAAATCTTTTATAAACGTGACTATTCTAAGGTAAAAAACCAGTAACATATTAAGAGCAAACTAGAGAGATAAATGAGAAAATATTGGTGAATTAACTTTTGGAGCAGCCCTTAAGTTATCAATCGAGAGTGCACACCAAAAGAAGTAATATTGTATTCGACAAAAAATGCGACAAAGGATAAAAAAGTAAAATACAGAATAAAAATAAAGGAAATTAATTACTTAGTTTCAGTAATATTGTAAAAAGACAAAAAAAAACCCATTATGTAATTACATAATATATGTAAATTTATCAATGCCCATATAATAAAATAAAAAGTAAAAAAGGAAGTGGGCCGTAGCATATTTACCCCAAATATATTTTTAGATGCTAAAACAGAACAAACCACATACTTAGATGCCAAACAGCCAGAAAAGACTGTCCTTTGATCATTAGTTTGGAAAAAATAATAACTAAAATTATTGAGTTAGTTCCAACAACTCCTCTTTATCTTCATCTCTGCTTCGTTTCAAATTAGTAATCAAAAGAGTTTAGGTCTCTGTCTATTAGTGCTAACCTGTCTATTTCATGCAATAATAGAATCTTATCCATCGAAATTAATCAAATCTTATCATGGTAAAAATGCTTTGCTATTTCGGAGCATGAGGTAACATATGTTATGATGTGTAAAACTACGTGCCTCTCTCTTCTAGCGTTTAGGTGTAGGATGATAATTAACTAAATTTAATACTCCATCCGTCTCATCTAAGATGACATATATTCTTTTTTGAACTGTCACATCTAAGATGATATGTTTTATTTTTAGAAAATAATTATCTCTTCAAAAGTTGTGGGACCTACCTACTTTTTATCATTTTAATAACTTTATATCATTCTCCTAAATAACCGTGCCCAAAAAAATGGATCGTCCTGGATGGGACGGAAAGAGTATATTAATAATGGGATTATTAAAAAAAAGTGTGTGCATCTCTCATTGTATATATGAATATTTATCACCCTTTAATTTTGCATATCGGTTAGGATCGCACATGCGGTTTAATGTGAAATAATTTGCATTAATATGGCACCAACAAATATTCAAGTGGGCTCGATACAATGCCTTTAATATTTTCATCTTGAATCTCGCATTTTGATCGGAGGATTAATGAAGAAAAAAATATGTTTAAATCTTAATCAAAATATACATCTATGTAATAAAATATGGAAGGATGAATTATCGTATAATAAAATAAATATGTTTACTATGAAGTAGTAGTTGATAGGATAGTGATCCGACACAAAATGAATAGTTTATTGTAAAAATGTGTTGTCACAAGCTGCATTGAATCTCGAAGGTGTCGGTGGCTTGAATATTTGATGCATACACTTCCAACGCACTAGTTTGGGCCTATGGAAATAATTAATATTTCATCTGTCCTATTATTATTGATTCATTTTCTTTTTTGAATTGTTCTAAAAAAGCAATAATTTTATACTAAAAATGCATCTCGTGTCACACGTTATTTTACATACAAAACATAATACTTCTTAATCTACGTCAAAAAAGAAATGAACCAACAATACCGGAGTATAATACTTTTTCATAATGTTGAGTTGTTCTTGACTTCTTATTCACTAAATCATATATTTCACCTTTTTGACCCTATATATAATATTCATATATTTGTTGATTCTCTTATATATTCGTTGAGTCTCTTTTTTTTTTTACATTTGTCTCTGTGTGTATATCATGTTATTTATTTCCTTCCTAAAAAAATATCAATAGATACGGACTCTTTTTTAATCTGGCCAATATTATAAATATACATATTAGAATTTGAGCGTGATATATATTCCCTCTGTTTCATTTAAAATGTTTTATTTTCCTTTTTGGGTTGTCCCATTACAAATATCTCATTCCATTTTAAGAAGTATTTATCCCTTCAAAAAGGGTGAATCCTACCAACTTTTTAATACTTTAACTACTTTATAAATTTCTCCTAAATATCCGTGTCCAAAAGAAATGAGACACTTTAAGAGAGACGGAAAGAGTAATTTTTTGAGTTAAGCGTGATATATTAATTGATTAGATTAGCGTAATAAACATGACGATTATTATAAATATATAATTAGAACAATAAATCAAAGATAGCGTATGAAGCGGGCGAAAGAGGTGCTTAAAATTGGTTAGTACAGTGAGCAATGCACTCAAAAGAAAGTAGGCTGTGTGTGTGTGTGGCCAGTGGTAGAGTGGTTAACGCCGCGCCAGCCGCCCTTCTCTGGTTCGAGTCCACCGCGACGCAGCCTTTAAAATTTCGATTAAATTACCAAAAAAAAGAAAGTAGGCCATCATCAAAATATTCTATTGGCAAATAAAAATAAAAAATCTCGAACCGATCCCATTTTAGTTGGATTTTATGAAATTTATTCAATTTATGCGATTAAATTTTGTCAAATAATAATAATAATAATATTATTATTATTTCTCGGTGGCTCAACCTTAAATGAGTAAAAATACCACTAAACTACATGTATATAGTAAAAATTATTTTTTATCGGAAACATAATCCGACTTATCAAATTAACTAGAAATATAGTAAAAAATTCATTTTTTCGGTTTTCAAATATTAATGATTTATTCTTTATTACTAGCTACTACAAAAAATTAATTCTATTTTAGAAAACGATAAACCATAGCAAATAAATCAAATTACAATTTGGGATAAGGTGGAGGTCCGTATAAATAATTATTTGTAGAATTTAAGTTTCGAAATAATATAAAAATATACGAAATGGAATTATCAACATATACATTGTATACAATTAGTAAGTAATAATCATATTAAACATGCTCATTCTTAAACTTAACACAAAAGTTAATATTTTTACTAGGTGAAATGAAATAAATTGTTATAAACTTAATCTTATTTATAACACATGCATCCTTAAAAAATTATTACCACGTCCACAATCTTTTTTGGAGGTTGATTCCAAGCTGCTTTCAGTGCAATATCATATTATACATTTTATCAACAATTTATGATTAAAAAAATTATATCTTAAATATTTGAATTATAAGTATATACTTTTGGTATAGATAATAAAAACGACACTCAATCAAATACTTAAAAACTAATATATATATTTAGATTTAGATTCTCTCTCCATTTGTGACCTCCTTGAGAGAGTGTTTGTTGAGAGAGAGAGAGAGAGAGTAGAAATATTAGAACAGTAAAGAAAGAAGCACTGTGTAGTTAGTATAGTGAGAGGGAGGGGTCCATTTTCACTGCCATGGAACCAACACACTAGGTATGGGCTGGTGCATTTATCTCCATGTTTTTTACTTCCATCTCAATCAATCTCTTCGCTTGTAATTTCCCCATTTTTTTATTTGCAACGAATTTTACTTTCTTCTTTATATTCTTGAGTTAGGTCTCTGTTTCTTTAAGATTTGTGGGTTTTTTCAAGAAATGTGTGGGTCGGGAATCTTGAGTTGAAAAGAATTCTCTTGTGTTCAGGTACAAGGAAGCCTAGATCTGAGCCACATTGCGCCTAAGCTCGTTTTAGTTCATGTAATTTTCGTGCTGCCTTTTTCTGCGCTTGAGTTTCTTGTCGGCGCAGCTGTTTTATGTGGTTTCTGATATAGATCTTGCCCAATTTCTGGGTTTTTTCTTACTTGCTAGCTCTTTGCTTCATAGGGTTTCTCTATCTGCACTTGGGGCTTTGGTATTTTGAAGATGTCTTTCAATTTATTTCTCTTCTTGCTTTCAGTTTGGTTGGAATTTTAATAGTAAAACCAGTGCGAATTCTGTGTTTTGAAAGTTTATTTTCTTTCTTTGGTGGTTGGTGACCAATAAATCTGGTTATTTTATTTTTATTTTTTTCCTGCTATTAATGTGTTTTTTGGGCTTATCATCTCTGCATGTGGTTGGTATATGTTCTTTTGAAATTGCAGTTTTGATCTGTCTTTTTCTTATTTTGGAAGGCTGCCCTTTTGAATGCAATTTATGTGATGGGCAACATGAAATTAGGTCGTGTTTAGTTGGCAAAATCGACGTTCTCATATTTGCTATCTGTATTCATCTCTGTATGATCAGGTGCTTTTCTTTTTGGGAGAAGTAGAGGAGTTAATTAGAGCTAGCATTATATCTAGCAGTGAGCTGCAATGGGGAAGTCTGCAGGAAAGTGGATCAAGACGGTGCTCTTTGGGAAGAAACATTCTAAATCTAACTATTCCAAAGTAAGAAATTTGTTGGTTCACCTTTTAGATCTCTGATTTATCTCTAAGTATCTCATTAATTGGAAGCTGATTATGGTTGCTATTTGTCCTTGAAGAATGTGACGCCCGATAAAAAGGCTACGGTGAAGGCACCAGGCGAAGATCAAGCTAGAGATTCCTCTTTTATATCTGATCAATTGACTGAGAGAGGTGTTGAGAACACGGAACTCGAGAAAGGAACATCTGGATCTCAATGTGATGCTGTTGGTTTAGCTTATGTGGATCAAGGTATTGATTCACCAAATAATGATGAGTTGGCTCCAATCAGCGATGAGGAGATGAGGAGGCAAGAACAAGCTGCGACAAAAACTCAAGCAGTTTTTAGGGGCTACTTGGTAAAGTTCTCTAGCATTGCATATATGAATTTCTTCCTCGTTAACAGCTGTCTTTTGTTCATGTAGAGAGGTTATTTCTGTTGATAATGTCACAGAAAAGTAATGTAGCTAAGTAGCTTTCATCAAGTAACCCTTATTTTATTGTAAGATAATCTTGTCAAGCATGTTACTTAGTTTCATAATTCACAACTTGTGTTATCGCGTTTGTTAATACCATCTTCAACTTGTGGCTAATGGTTTGATGATGCATTTTCATTAAAGAATTCTAACTGGATCTCTTTTAACAGAAGAATGTTCTCTGGAAATATTATATACTGTGTGCCTTATTTTTATTGAGAAGCTGTTCATATTCCTCTGCTTGTTATTACACTTGACCTGTAAAATACTTTACGTGATGTGATTGTATTTCAATGACAGGCTCGTCGTGCTTTCCGGGCCCTCAAGGGTATCATAAGGCTACAAGCTCTTATTCGCGGACATCTGGTTAGGAGGCAGGCTGTTACTACTTTGCGTTCCATGCAGGCAATTGTTAAGTTCCAGGCACTGGCTCGTGGAAGGAGCATTAGGCTCTCAGATGCTATACCTGAAGTGGGGAAAGTAGAGCTTCAGGTAACCCTGATCTGTGCAAACAAAATAATCTACTTGTCTCGCTTCCTCTTCCTTTTTCTGCCTCGTTCGTTTGCAATTGAAAAGATCAACATTATATATTTGTTTTGCCTCTCCACTTTCTTTATGATCTATTTATTCTTTCTCCGTAGCTGAGTGCCATTCAGTTCATTACTCGTTAAGGTTGACTTAGTTATCATGATTTAGCTTTATGTTCATTTATCGGTTATTAGTAGTATGCTTATTGTGCCTGATCATTTTATGTTGCTTAATAGGTAGCTGTTGGGGCACACTCAGGGTCATTCCTTGGGTCGGAAATGCTAGCAAGTCATCCATTTATCCGGAAGGTTGTGTCAAAATCTTCTACTTTTTACACGATACCTGATTACATCAGAAACTGTTGACTTATTATTCCTTGGAAATACTTGCTTATAAATGTACTCTATTGCTGTACAGCTTCTTGTGATATTACCGACTGCTATGCCCCTGAGTCTTCAATATGATCCCGCTGAACCCAATTCAGCTCGGAACTGGCTCGAACGCTGGTCATTGTCCCGCTTCTGGGAACCTCCTGTACGTACCAAGAAGACTATGAAATCAAAGCCTCAGAGAAAGCCAGAGTCTGAACATGTAAAATCAAAACGGACTATCCGAAAGGTTTCAACTACAGCGCATGGCGAGAATGGTGGTGTAGCCTCTTCTGAAATGGATAAGCCCAAACGCGTCCCAAGGAAAGTTACAAGTCAGACTGAGGCTGCGCAGGAGCAAAGCCAGAGTGAACTCGAGAGGGTTAAACGCAACTTGAGAAAGGTTTCGGCATCTGCTGTGGCAGCTCCCGAGAAACCCGATCCAGAAATTGAGAAACCACAGCTCCTTCCGAGCCTTCCGAGCATTGAAATAGTAGTGAGTCCTGCACCTCTTGATGTTTCTGAGTTGGAGACGGCGATTTCTCCTGAAAACCATCCAGGGAATTCAGATGTTGTAGCTGATCAAACAGATTCGGCAGATTTAGTTGAAGCTTGTGAAAAAACGATAAAGGATGAGCCAATTGATGTGCAACACGATAACTATCCAGTTGCTGAGACTCCTTCCTTGGAGAATGGTGTGAATATGGAGAGTGCGCCTTCTTTGGATGATGAATCGAGCTGCAAGGAAGAACAGAATCGCAAGGAGAATCACAAGATCAGGAAGAGGAGGTCTCTTCCGGCAAAGCCGGATTATCCTGAAAATATCTCACAGAACTCCCCTAACTTGCCAAGTTATATGGCAGCCACCGAATCTGCTAAAGCCAAGCTTAGAGCTCAAGGAGCTGCTGCTAAATTGGCTGAAGAAGTGGCGCTTGAATATGGTAATGCCCGTCGGCATTCTCTGCCAGCACCTACTAATGGCAAACTGAGCTCGCTGTCACCTAGGATACAGAAGCCTGTGCAAGCTAATGGCAAGGGAATTAAAGTTAACAAATCATTGCCAGCCTCTAGAGACGGTAAGACTATTTCTGTTATTGCCAATGCTCCTTCGTTGCTTCTTCGACTTCCTATCTCTTGACTCATTTTTCCTGTCTACCTCGCCTCTCAGCCCTCGTTTACTGATTACTTTGGTGAAGATACCAAACATTATATTCCTAATTAAGAGCCTTAGACTAAGTTTATCACATCCATCTCCAACTTGTCATGACTAAAAGACAAAAAAAAGAATTAAGAAAGAAAAAGAAAAAAATATATTTAACCTCATGACCGGTTGTTGAGTTGGTTTCGCATTGAGTTGGTTTCGCCTATCAAGGCACAACCTTCACTTTAAATCTTCTTTTGACACATGTCACCATTCTATTGGTGCAATGAAATTAATATTGATAGATATTTTAGGTTGGGTTGGGTCATTGTTAAGTATAAAAGCTATGGAATTAGGTTAGTTTGTAAGTTGTGTATGTGGAAGAGAGACATTATTTGTCTATTAAAAGATTAGGTTGGGTTGAATTGTTGATAAAATGTAGTCTTAGGGAGCTTTTACTTTTGGCGATAGATTAGAGTGACAATACATAAGATCATGGTTTAAAAAGGCGTTCTTGAGGCGCACCTCGGTGCGAGGCATCGGGAAAGTGCCTTCGAGGCGCCACCTCACTTGCAGTCCCCTGCACATACACCTCAGGCGGTCCGAGGCCTGCGCCTCGCTGTTCTGCGGTAAACTAAAACTCATCCAACCAAATACATGTCCAATTACTCTCCCAAACTTGAAAAAAACCTACCCCCCCCAGCCCCATGCCTGCCGGGTGCCGCTTTGTCGTGCCTTCCCGTGGCGCGTGCTGCTTGTACGTCAGTAGTAATTGTTGGCAGCGACCTTCACTGGAGGTACCAGGCGGCCAATTTTTGAGAGAAAGATGGAGCACAGATCTTAGGCGGCGTTCTCTTTTTTAGGGTTTTGACTTTTGAAAGTCAGATATTAAAGAAAGGGGAGTTAGATTTGGGCTCTTTTGCTGTTGGGCTAGCAAGTACAAGAATTTATTTGGGCCTATCACTAAAAATCTTAGTTAGGCCTTTTTTGTGTTTTAATATATTTGTTATTTTTTATATGTTTTTATAGTATTAGTTATAATTTTTATATGCTTTTATAATTTACGCCTCGGTTTTATGCCTCGACCGTCTCGAGGCTTACGCCTCGGTGCTAAAAACGTATGTTTAAACTTTGCATAAGATAAGTATTTAAAGGATTATATGATCGAACAAGTTCAAAATTGTTCAATTCACCGAAGTATCTGGTGGAAGAACTGATATTATTTTTATCTATTTAAGCTATCATTCCATTTATTTATTTTTATGATGTGGATCTGTCACATTTCAGACAAGGTGGTTCAGCCTGGTTGGAGGAGATGAGAGAGTAGCATCTTGCTCAGGTGGGATGTCTTGGAAGCATTGCATGACAATGTAGCTGCGCTGTGGATTTCAATTTGGTTCTTGTGCAGTCCTATGTAATAGATGAATGTGAACATGACAAGTTCTAGTTCTTTTGATTTGATGTTGTCTTTGCTCGTCTTTGTTTTTTATGTGAGGGTTTTCTGAAGGATGTATAGCTGTAGATGAAAGAGTCTGTCCTGACTAATTCGAAAAATTACCGTTGTGCTTCATAGTTTAATTTGTTGCTTCTCTTACTTCCCTAAATATTGTAAGCTAACTGTTTTGTTGTATGCTTTGTTAAAAAAGCTGCTATCTCAACTTTGGAATCATTGCATCTCTTTCAGTTGCCTACTGTCTCTGAGTATGAGATGAGTTTGTACTGATTTGTGCAATAGCTGGAACTAGTGATTTTAAACAGTTATATTTTATTATATAATTACTCTTGAATTATATTATTGCTCTTAAGAAAATATATAATAAGGATATAATAAGCGAGTCAAATTTTGTAAAACATGATTATTATATAATAGGTATAGACATGCCCAACTCTAATCAGGGTGTTTATTATTTATACTTTGATATATGATCGAATATTTTATAACTAGCTACAAGCACCTCAAATTATAAAAATTAAAGATGCAATATGTGATATCATTGGCGCCTCTCCGAACTCAGAATACGGCGTAGGGCCGGCTCGAGAGCTTGAGTTGACGTATCATTGTAAGCAAATAACCAAACATTATACCCTCCAAGCTGCCGGTGCCATTCGATCTCAACACGACCGCGCCCACGTGCCCGCCCCGCTGCCCGGCCGTTGTTTCGGGGAGCATGAAGGTCTGCCACATGATGGCTCCGGTGTCCTTGTCAAGCTTCGACGTAGAAACCTCTGCGAGACGAGTAGATGGCTGACGAGAAGAAACTTGTAGCCGCTGCTTGTGATACGTTTACTCACAAGAAGAAACAGTGTATGTGTATCTCATTCTTTGGTGTTATACCCTTGTTACCTTGTACCACTTTTTGTTTTTCCTTTTCCTCTTAGATTTAAATTTCTTGAATTTTAGTTTAATTTTATAGACTTGATTATACCAAATTATGTTATATATAATTATTGATTACAAGGGTTGTTTATTTCATCATTAGGATATATAATGTTTTTCAGCTTCAATTTTGGGTAATAATGTTAATTGGTCATTATATTATAGTAACTTTTATTTTTATAATAATATTAAATCATAAGTGGGATACGAGTAGGACACAAAAAATGTCGGGAGCGAGGATCTGATTTTTTTTTCTTTTTATTGGACATGTCCAATTTAAAGATGCCCTATTCAAGTGGATCTGAAAATTGTGATGACTTGCTTTCACCTAATGTACTAGTTTCAACTCAAAAATAAAATAAAATAATGCACTAGTTTGCTTAATTGTCTATATAAATCCACTCAACTGGCTCAATATATCACACTAGTTGCTTCACCATGTATATTTTAAGCAAGTCTAATTTCTCTGAACATACTTAATATTTTTATCTTATATATGAACAAACAACTACTCACTTTATATGATGATATTATCTGAAATTGTGATCATATTTCTTGCTGTTTGCATTTCTTTGTAGTACTAAGTTATTATTTATAATGCAGCTGTAAATAAATAGATTGAGTATATTCTAACCTGCAAATTAAATTCAAACATTAATGGTATCCGTGGATGAAAGTTTTATTTTTCAGGTTGCATTTTTAGAAACATTCATCTTCACGCCGAAACGACATCGTCGGAGCTCAGTTTATGCAGAAGGCGAAGAGAAAGGATCCTGCAGTGAAAGGCGGAATCCTACGGTATCCGTGGCCTACATATACACATCCCCGGCTGACTGCGAAGCCCCCGTATATTGAGGCTCCCGTCACATACGACCACAATATTTCACCAGATGCAGCATCTAGTGCGTAAACAGGCCCTGTCCCAAAAGTCGAGCCGCCAAAGAGCACACCGTTTGCAATAGTGACAGGACCACTAGTGGTGGCATTATCAGGAACCGCCATTGACCACAAGATTTTTCCGGCTCCTGCATCCATCGCAACCCATCCGCCCGCCGTCGTCACATTCTTCGACGGTGCAAGCGTGAAATTCTGCTGATTGCTGTTGGCAATGTTGGTGTACACCCTCCTCGTATCTGTAGCCGCTCCCCATATTCCTCCTCCTCCTACTCCTCCGGGACCAGCTTCCTACAATTAATCAAATTTTCAAGATCCATTAGACAGTGCTCGTATCCAAATTTAGACAGGCTGACACAAGACTCTCTTCATCTGTGTTTTCTTACAGTTGACCAGACTATGTTGCCGTTGCCCCTGTCGAGCGCCCAAGCAAATCCACTTTTCTGGACAGCAACAACTATGTCTTTCCTACTTCCATTGACGTTCACGGTGAGCATCATTGGCGCTTCCCCGAAATCTGCATCCGGTTCGGGCCTTGAGGGCAGTTCGGGATGGACGGATCGCTGCATGCTAGGTGTTAGTTATGGCTGCATGGGTTTTATGAAGAGCTCAAAGGATAGAGCCGTTGCAGATGGTTGAATCAGTTAGAGGATCTTTACTAGCTTCTTCTACACGTGCATGTATTCATTAGGAATATAACTGCCGTGTGAATGTTATATATATATCCTTGTAACTTCTTCTGTACATAGAGTAATCATCATAACCCTGAAAACAGTATTCATTCATGAGAGTTGAATGAGAAGCATAGAAAAGAGAGGAAAGAAACCGAGCTAGCGTGGGTTATTCGCTTGTATCATTAAAGACTAAAGGGAAGTTCATAACATTTTAGAAACTTCAAAAGTCTTGTTGAAACTCGGTTCAATAAAAGATTAAGGTGTTGCAGATCAGTTGGGGAGGAGAATACAGAGGTTTAACTTCTTTCTTACGCATGAAGGCATTCTTCACAGGTCTCCGCCTCATACTCCACAACAAAACGGTCTTGCCGAGCGCAAGCATCGCCATGTTGTCGAAATGGGCTAGCTCTTCTAGCTCAAGCAAATCGCCTACCAAGTTCGGGATGGCGCCTTTATTCACGCCACCTTTATCATCAATCGCATTCCCAAGAAAGTCATTGATTTCAACACCTTTTGATCGTCTTTTCATCACAAACCCGACTACAAATTTTGAAAGTTTTGGTCTCTCGCTATCCATTTCTTCGTCCCTATAACAAAATAAACTCCAATACCGTTCCATGGCGGCACATTTTTGGGATACAGTACTCAACATAAAGGATATAAAGTTCTTCTTCCAACAGGTAGAGTTATTGTATCCAGAGATGTCATCTTTGATGAAACTTGTTACCCATATCTTCCTGTTTCAAATCTTTCTCAACCAACAAATCTCCCTGCTCCACAACCATGTCTATCACCTTCTAGCCATATTCCTCATCATCCCACTTATGTTCCCCATAGTCCCATTCCTCATTCTCCATCTCCAGAGAATTTTCAACCTTCTGATTCCTCGCCACCGTCCTCTCATCCACATATTTCTCCTCAAGTTGTCTCTCCTATTTCTTCTAACTCCTTCACGTCTTCTCCTGCAAAATCTCCCCAACATACTCAAGTTCCCCAACACTCTTCCGATAGTTCTGTTTCACCTCTACCATCACCCCATATTCCTCAATCCCATCCCATGGTCACCCGGGCCAAATCTGGAATCTTCAAGCCCAAACTCTTCAATACTACCACTACACCCCCTATTGACCTTACTCAATCTGAACCCAGAAATCACTCTACAGCCTTAAATTCTCCTGTTTGGCGTTGTGCAATGACAAAAGAGATTCATGCCTTGAAACATAAACGCACTTGGCGTCTCACTACTCTCCCTCCTGGTAAGAACTTGATTGGTTGTAAGTGGGTGTTCAAACTTAAACGCCATGTTAATGGTTCCATCTCGAGATACAAAGCCAGATTAGTAGCTCAAGGTTACTCTCAGGAGCCAGGTTTTGACTTCACTGAGACGTTCATCCACGTAGTCGCCGACTACTATTCGCACTATCTTATCTTTGGCTGTTTCTAATTCTTGGTCTGTGACTCACCTGGATGTTGACAATGCTTTCCTCAATGGTGATTTAGAAGAAGATATTTATATGATGCAACCCCCAGGCTTTGAGGAGAACACTCATCAAGTCTGCAAACTTTCCAAGGCTATATATGGTTTGAAGCAAGCTTCTCGGTCTTGGTTCCTCACCATTAAGTCAGCCTTGCTTCATCTTGGATTCACTCAATCTCGGTGACCCTCTCTATTTTTAAGAATTCCAAATCTTACGTGGTTTATCTTCTTATCTATGTGGATGATATTCTTGTGGTGGTACCAATCCTTTAGAGATTCAAGTGATTCACACACTCGATCAACAATTTTCTAAAGGATTTAGGGAAGTGCATCACTTTCTTGGTATTGAGGTTACCAAACCGCTCAAGGTGTTCATTTGAGTCAAGTCGCCACATCAAAGACCTATTGCGAGAAGACACGGATGGTCGATGCTAAGGAAATCCTACTCGATGATTTCCAACTGCAAATTATCTAAAGTTGAAGGAAATCCTACAGTTGATGGAAAACAGTATAGAAGTGTTGTTGGAGCACTTCAATACGCCACTATTACGAGACTTGAAATTTGTTTCAGTGTCAATAAGGTGAGCCAATTTATGTCTTGTCCTCTAGACACTCATTGGAAGGTCAGTAAAAGAATTCTCGGTATCTTATGAGCTCGATGATTATGGTCTTCACATTCGAAATCATCCTCGATATAACGACTTTCTCGATTCGGATTGGGCGCAGACTTAGATGATAGGAGATCTATTTCGGTTATGTCTGTATATCTTGGTAAGAACTTGATATCATGGTGCTCAAGAAACAATCGTTATATCCGGTCGAGTACGGAGGTGAATATAGAGTCTTGCTCATGCGTGGTGAAGTAACTGGGTCGATCTTTACTCATCGAACTTTGAATCAAGATTACTCATCCACAAACCATTTGGGTTGATAATCTTAGTACAATTGCCTTGCTTCAAATCCGCTTCTCCATGCAAGGACAAAGCATATAGAGTGGACATACACTTTGTTAGAGATAAGGTTGCGACTAAGCGGATCGATCTTGGCATGTGCCTTCGTTAGAGCAAGTAGCGGACATTTTCACCAAGTCGCTAAGTTATCAATTCTTCTCGAGACTTCGGAATAAGTTGGGGATATGTTCTCTTCCCGCTCGAATTGAGGGAAGTGTTAACTTGCATGTTTCAGTTGCCAAAATTGATGATGAAGAGAAAGGCTCACCTTGTGATCAAAAGAGAAATGGTTATGGCATAGCCATGACAAGTGATAAAGTTGCTGCAGCTTGTTGCCATATTGGACCACCCGCCAATCCCTTAACGTGTCAAGCGGGATGCAATGCGATCGCACAACATGAAGAATGAAGCAAGACGTTACTTTCTGTTGAACTATTTTGTTTGTTTGTCTTCTTTTGTTTTATAGTGTAGCTTAGCCCTCAAGACTAGGGTTACACTCTATGTTCGTATATATAGCTTTTACCTCGTTTTGTATGTATGCGTAAATGAAGGATTATTGAGTTTACAAAATATGGCATCGTTTCTCTTTATATTTTCTTTCAATAACCAAATATTATACCCTCCAAGCTACCGGTACCATTCGATCACAACACGACCACACCACGTGCCCGCCCCTCCGCCGGCCGTTGTTTCGGGAGCATGAAGGTCGCCACATGATGGCTCGGTGTCCTGTCAAGCTTCGACTTAGAAACCTCTGCATGAGACGAGAAGAAACTTGTAGCATTGCTTGTGATCGTTTACTCACCGGAAGAAACAGTGTATCACTTTTTGTTTTTCCTTTTCCTCTTAGATTTAAATTTCTTGAATTTTAGTTTAATTTTGTAGACTTGATTATCCCAAATTATGTTATATATCATTTGATTTCAAGTTTATAGTTAATTATTGATTACAAGGGTTGTTTATTTCATCATTAGGATATATAATATTTTTCAGCTTCAATTTTGGGTAATAATGTTAATTGGTCATTATATTATAGTAACTTTTATTTTTATAATAATATTAAATCATAAGTGGGATACGAGTAGGACACAAAAAATGTTGGGAGCGAGGATCTGATTTTTTTAATTTAAAGATGCCCTATTCAAGTGGATCTGAAAATTGTGATGACTTGCTTTCACCTAATGTACTAGTTTCAACTCAAAAATAAAATAAAATAATGCACTAGTTTGCTTAATTGTCTATATAAATCCACTCAACTGGCTCAATATATCACACTAGTTGCTTCACCATGTATATTTTAAGCAACTCTAATTTCTCTGAACATACTTAATATTTTTATCTTATATATGAACAAACAACTACTCACCTTATATGATGATATTATCTGAAACAATAAAGCTATGCTGCCACATTATGGCTGACCACACACCATTTTCCCACCTATTCTGAAAAATATTCAATTATTAAATTTAAATTAAAAAATTTCATTCGATAGGTGCAAAATTATAATTCCATAAGATGGTTTTAATGTAAAACTAATTTTTTAATAGATCAAAAATTAAATAAATGGTTTTTCCATTTAATAAAGTTGATTATAATTACCACATTATAGTACCGAATAAAGATCACTCTATCTGAATTGTGATCATATTTCTTGCTGTTTGCATTTCTTTGTAGTACTAAGTTATTATTTATAATGCAGCTGTAAATAAATAGATTGAGTATATTCTAACCTGCAAATTAAATTCAAACATTAATGGTATCCGTGGATGAAAGTTTTATTTTTCAGGTTGCATTTTTAGGAACATTCATCTTCACGCCGAAACGACATCGTCGGAGCTCAGTTTATGCAGAAGGCGAAGAGAAAGGATCCTGCAGTGAAAGGCGGAATCCTACGGTATCCGTGGCCTACATATACACATCCCCGGCTGACTGCGAAGCCCCCGTATATTGAGGCTCCCGTCACATACGACCACAATATTTCACCAGATGCAGCATCTAGTGCGTAAACAGGCCCTGTCCCAAAAGTCGAGCCGCCAAAGAGCACACCGTTTGCAATAGTGACAGGACCACTAGTGGTGGCATTATCAGGAACCGCCATTGACCACAAGATTTTTCCGGCTCCTACATCCATCGCAACCCATCCGCCCGCCGTCGTCACAATCTTCGACGGTGCAAGCGTGAAATTCTGCTGATTGCTGTTGGCAATGTTGGTGTACACCCTCCTCGTATCTGTAGCCGCTCCCCATATTCCTCCTCCTCCTGTTCCTCCGGGACCAGCTTCCTACAATCAAATTTTCAAGATCCATTAGACAGTGCTCGTATCCAAATTTAGGCAGTCTGACACAAGACTCTCTTCATCTGTGATTTTCTTACAGTTGACCAGACTATGTTGCCGTTGCCCCTGTCGAGCGCCCAAGCAAATCCACTTTTCTGGACAGCAACAACTATGTCTTTCCTACTTCCATTGACGTTCACGGTGAGCATCATTGGCGCTTCCCCGAAATCAGCATCCGGGTTCGGGCCTTGAGGGCAGTTCGGGATGGACGGATCGCTGCATGCTAGGAACCACACATCATATCCTCCGAGCTGTCTGAACCACTTGATCTGGCCCGAGCTCAAGTCCAGGGCCAGAATGGAGTCGTAGTGGATATCGGCCCCGATGCATTCCTGCGGATGGGTCGGGACCGTCTGATTATCTTGCTTGACTTGACAGTCTTCCACATTCTGAGGCACAGAGTAGAGATTCCCAGTTGCTATGTAGACATGGTTTCTCCTTTCATCGATTGAGGGGCTGCTACCCCACACTGCACCTCCAGCATAGTCTCCTAGAATTCCATGGTTATCCGGGAGCATAAACGTTTGCCATAAAACCGTTCCGGTCATGATGTCTAGCTTCACAAAGCTCCCTCGAAATGTGCAACAGTCTTCAATGCTGACAGCTTCTTCCAGTGATGAAACGCCCACGTAGAAACCTCTATAAGCAACATAAAATTTGTCTGACAAGTCAAACATCTCAAACCCAAACTACAACTGTCAAAATCATCATGCTGAACCAAAAGAAATGAAAGCTAAACCATAGGGCATTTTTCCGGGCCAGGCCGGGCCCACGGGCTGTTCGCCTGCCTAAAAATTGATCTGGCTTTTTTTTTGGCAACATAGCCCATCACTAAATGCGACAGTTTTATTCCAAACTCATATCAAATAATATATTTTTAATTTTGAAAGCCTTCTGTAGTACTTAGATATTGGATCTTAATTGATCTGACAGTGTGTGACCAGGGTCGACCCGGACATCTCGGGTGCCCTAGGAGATAAAAAAATGAGTCCCCTAAAGAAATAAAGTTTTGAGAATCTCATTGCTAGCTATAGATATCACACGATGGTCTTCTATCTTTATGTCGCTGCATAACTTTAATATTAACTATAAAGTACAATGAATTGAATCAAGATTTTCTAATATTTTGATAAGCAAAATTATCAATAACTTCTTAAAGATCAAGTTTTTTTAATACCTCATTTTCAATGCATAAAATTGCTAAACCATTTAATCTTTCGTGAATTACTACTCAAATATTATTTTATCAATTTAATTTAAAAACTTCTTTCTAATAAAGCTACACTAACCAATTTAATTAATAATATTTTATATACAATAGAAACATTAAGAAAATATATGAAAATTTTATGAACTCAGACTTCACAAATCGACTTTATTTCTGATGGTAAATACATTTGGAAAACCACAGAGGATGAGAGTGTTGAAAGAGAAAAAAGACTTTAAAAATAAAAATAAAATTAATAAATTGTAAATAATAAGCTTATTTTTAAAATTTGTGGCCTACAAATTTTGGGACTGTACCCTCATTAGTGTGACCCGTTAGACCTACTTAAACGAGACGTTTACTGTTAAAATGAAACACGAGACGTTCACCTCTTGTAGTAAGTCCCGGACATGGTTATGAGAGAAGCGGGGTGCTCGTCGAGCTGTGTTTTCCACACAAGTTCTCCGGTGGCGCGTTTGACAGCAACGACATAAGCCGGTCCGTAGATGCCGATGACGAGTTTGTCATCAGCCACGGTCGGAGTCGCTCTAGCTAGCGGCACAGTGGAATTGCTGCCAATCAATGTCGAATTAAGCCCGGTGAGCTGTTGCAGATTCTTCTTCCAAACCAGGGAGCCATCAACGGCTCTCACTGCAAAAATGTATCCGTCCCAGCTCGGGAAGTAGACGACGCCGTCGCAGACTGCAGGCGTTGCGGTTATGTCGTGCCCCGAGTAGAACTTCCAGCTGAGACGAAGGTGTCGCGCCGTTGAAGGGCTGATCTTCTTCTCTCCCACTGCGTATCTGTTGTTGTATATGTCGCCACCATGGTTTACCCAGTTTCCTGGGAGAGAGTTTTGTAGTTCTGGAAACTGCAATCAAGAAATTGAGATGCAAATGAGCTAGCTTTGTATGAGAGAGAGAGAGAGAGAGAGGGACTTACTGATAGCACATTGTACGCTTGTAGCAAAGAAAGTATTGAAATGAGGAGAGTTTTGTAGGTCTGAGTGTATATATTGTGTGCCATGGAGTTGAGAATTATATTTTGATGCATAAAAGGATCGTATTTATACAAATATTTTGGGTAATCTGACTTTGACAAGATCAATCTTGAATGACGTTCCTAACTAAATATGTTATCATATACTACACTACTTCCGTCCTACTTTCTTTTTACACGTAGATTAAAGATAACTATGTTTTATGTGTAAAGTAGTGGATGGTACGAAATTCGAGATAATTTTTAGTATATATATTTTTTTGAAACGGAAATTAAAAAGGAAA
This sequence comes from Salvia rosmarinus, assembly GCA_036937905.1. Lineage (NCBI taxonomy): Eukaryota > Viridiplantae > Streptophyta > Magnoliopsida > Lamiales > Lamiaceae > Salvia > Salvia rosmarinus. Next base: position 108,470,664 of record CM072813.1, on the reverse strand, counting down.
ATAAATCAATAATAATAGGATTATGGAGTATTACACATCAATGAATTTAGGCCAAATTGGAATTAATTTAACATTTCAACTAATCGATAATTAATTAGGAAATAAGCGGCGCTGTTGCTTGTAGGCTTGTAGCTATTTAGTTTGTACTAGTAACTAAATGACACGTCCGTTACAACTTGCGTGTTATTTTATTTATATAAAAGAAATTAGTATGAAATCGTAGAATTTCGACTGAAAATCACTGTAGTTTATGATTAGTAAATGAAATAATTTATATTAGGGTGATGCATATAAATTTGATATATATATATATATATTATATTCCATGGAAATCACTTTACTTTATAATTTATAAGAATTTTTTTTAAAAACAACTTCATATTTGGCTATGATTCAATACCTCCTCTTGTTGACAGCGATGGAGCCTGACGATGAATAATAATTATAGTGGATCTTGGATATGGTCCAAAATTCGACCCTGCGGATTCATTTACTTTATAAGTAATATACATGATGGAATAATAAATTGGAATTTATTTCTTAACCGTAAACCCCTATTTGATTATTCCATTATTCCAATGATGTTATATGAATTTTAGTTGATTTATGATTTATTTTAGAAGATTAATAAATAAAATGAATTATTTTAGAAGTGAAAAAAATATGAATCCAAATATAGATCCGTGCGGATCTAATTTTTCTGACCCAATGATATGGACCTACACAAAAAGTCAAATTTGGACTGGACTCCAGATCCAGACATTGTCATTCCTAACAATGAAGCGAAACAATGAAGTTAGGGTAACCATCCAAAATCGTTGATTCTGGTGGAGCATGACTGCTAATCGAAATGATGAGGTTATGATAAAGCCACTGGAACCCGTATAAAATGTAAAATCCAATTAAAAAGTGATTTTAATATTCAATCTTGTCTTAGACCCGTATAATGATACCCGCTAACTATTTGAACTCATTTATTTTATAAGTATAAGTTGTCATAATAATTGGTTATATATCTTTAGCAATAAAAACCCGAATATTATAGAGTAAACATTAATAATAAATAGAATAAATAAAAATAGATAATAAAATTGAGAAAAATCCACATAGGTCAATTAAGATTTAGACATATTTAGAATTTATATACTTGTTTCTGTCCGAAATCCGATTGAAAAAGTGTTTACAACTTGTTTTCATCTCAAATATGTATTACTCAAATTCATCTAAATATTAATATAAATTGATAATAATTAATTATTTGTCTAGATAAAGATTCAAACATTACAAAATAAATATTCATAATAAATAGTATAAAATACTTATTTTTGTCTCGAATTTGTAGAAATATTAGTTAGGGTGTCGTTTGACTTTAGTTAGGGAGTGCTTTTTTTTTTTTCCTTTTACTTATACGCAGCCGTAAAGCTGACAACGATTTTAGACCAAATTGGAAATAATTTAATGTTTCAATTAAAGAATAATTATTTAGAAAACAGCCGGCTGCTATAAACAAGTCAGACGAAATGATGGAATAAGTTACTTCACAAGAGTTTACTTTAAAAAGTAAGATCGTCTTATATGAATTCTTCTTTTGCATGCTTATTAACATATCATAACAAGACTTTGAAATAAAATCAAATATAAAGATTCTATTTACAAAATCGAACTCTAAATTAAAAATGAAAATTCAGGATTACTTAGGGTAGAGATTAGGATTTTCTTCTATTATATATATATTCAATTTATTAACACCCTCTTATTAAAGCCTGGCAACTTGCATTATTTTGTTTATAGGAAATTATTGGGAAGATAATATAAAATAATTGTTGGGTAACATGTAATATGTTTGTAATTTTTCCAAATCTCTGTGACAAATATATGCCTATTGAGCAATTTTTAGCTATTTATACGTGGTTGTGTTTTGAGTAATTTGACTTAAAAATATTGGTGAAATTTAAATTAACAATTCCTAAACAAAAACCAGTTATTTTTTCAGAATAACAAACTTCTTATCGCGGTGGAGTTTTTTCCATGTGGAATTTGTCTTTTAAAGCTAAGCAATATCAGCATTAAATTTACATATTTATGAAATTTAATAATGTACACAAGTATGTAAGTAATATTCTAGGAAGAAAATTATGGATTATATATAATGAGTTTTGGTGAAAATTAAGAAAAAATTAATTAATTGTGAGCATTTAGTTTGGTCTATAATATCTGATGCAAGTGTGCAACACTTAATTGGGCCCAGTGTGACCTTAGGTCCATATAAAAGCCAACAATTTCTAAATTTCTTTAAATAAGATTGAATTTAATTAGTGCTCTAGTCGGGTATTAGTAAACTTAAGTTCTTTGGTTCAAGTCCATCGTAACGTAGTTTTTAAAGTTTTTTTATTAGTTGACAAAATAAAAACTCAATCGTTTTAGGCAACCATGCCCAACTGGACCAACTGTTGGTCGTATATATAATACAGAAAAAAAAATTACATTTGGAATCTTGTAATTGTTTTAAAAAATTGTGTTCATATGTTATAATTGAGTATTGATTATATTTACTTATGTCACAAGTGAGTTATCCTGTAAAATATGGGATTTGATTTATGTAAAAGTTATGTTATTTTGCTACACCATGACCAAATTCCTACTTTTAAACAGAAATAAAATCAGTCTTAATTTTTACAAACCAAAATCTAGGACTGAGAATGTTCATAAATGGGAGTATATAGACCTAAAAAGGTATGGACATTGAAGACTTTCAACCAAGTTTGCATGCCTTAGTGAAAAGTATAAAATCGTTTTACTTTATATATAGTCTCTTTCGTGAAAATGGATTACTTTTCATATTTTTGTAGAAACATAAGAATGCGAAATATTCGATTTTACCATAAACATTGATATCCATATATATAGGTTCCACGCCCCAATTCCCCATGTGCTCTATCATAATACATCCAATTGTGATCATTTTTCTATGAGATGGTATCACGTACAATCGTTCGTATATGTAGACTTTGATATTTTTTTTAATGTGAATAATATTTGATATTTTTTTTCAATGTAAATGATATTTAAACAAATTATACGCAAATGATATTTTTTTTAATAACTAATGATACTTTTGTGCGTTCGCAGGGTGTGGACTGATGTATAGAAGTTGTTGTGTTTTTCTATTTATCATTTTCCCAAGTTGTAACTCCGAAGGTTTCTTCTCCATTTTCGATCTTTTCTTTTAATTCAATTTTTTATATTAAGCGGGAGACCATAGGTAATAATAATGTCTATATTTAGAAAAAGTATTCGTTTCTTAAATTAATATTCATAAGTCTATGTGTACCCACATGCACTCTCTACTTAATGTGTACAATTAGAGAGAGTGGTTGGTTTGACTGATAAAATAATCATATTATCAAATATTTGGTTTGCATGATTAAGTATGTGATAAATTACTCGACTTGTGCTTCTATCATTTATTTAGATGATAACTTATCACCAAAATTTAAGTTGATTATGTAATCTCCCTTCACTCCATAATATAAAATTCTTAAAACACTCTCACCAAAATTAATTTTGATAATCTTTGTCTCAAACTTTTGCATTTATGCTATACTACAAGAGTAATTTCAATATTATACTATGTTTTAATTATAATTTTTCAATTTATCGTATACCACAATCAATCAATCAATCCAAATACAAGCCTAAATAATCCAAAAAGCTCACCATACTTTATCCTATCAATCTTATATATCTCATCCACCAAATCAAATACCCTTAATATAATATTTGTGATTCATGTATTTGTATGTAATGTACTATCCCTGGTTCAGTTATATGAATACAAATTATTTTGAGTTGCTCAATGGTAATGAAACTACTAATATTTTTAAAGAAGGTACAATTTTCATTCAGAAAACAAAAAAATCAAATGGATTTTACTTTCTTTCGACATCAATAAGAATAAATTATCCATTATATTAATTAAACCATTTAAAGCAAGAATCTGAATAATTTGTGCTCCATCACACACCTACCTGTTCATGAACAAATATGTCAAATCTACCGGCCATTTCTTGATTACATGAAATAGAAAAAAACATATCGAGGATTAACTGACTTTTTATCGTTTTTGTCAATAAAATTATCCACTTTTGTCGGGATATAATAATCCGAGGATGAATCTACTGACTTTTTGTCATTTTTGTCAATAAAAATTATCAACTTTTGTCGGGATATAATAATCCGAGGATGAATCTACTTGCAACATGTTAATCACTCCATGTTTCAGTGTAGTACGCATAAATTAACGGAACTCATACCTACAAAAGGCTGTTAAATCAAGAATTTCATGAAACCTTAAAAATCCAGCATTTTTATATAACAAGATGCCCAAGGTTTCTATATTCTTCTGTTTCTTCGTTTTGGCGTTTGGGGTTTTCGCAGATGCTTCAAAAAATGATGGACTCGCAATTTATGAGATCAAGAAAGGCGATTTCTCTCTCAAGGTGACCAACTACGGCGCAAGAATCGCATCTCTTGTTGTTCCCGATAAACATGGTGATTTTAATTTCTATGATTTCTTGTCTGAAAATACTTTTTTTGTCTGTTATATTTGCCTCAGAGATGCAAACGTTTTCTTGTTTTTTTTTTAGGAAAGTTAGGTGATATTGTTCTTGGTTACGATTCCGCCAAAGAATATAAGGTCAGAATCTTTCATGTTTTGATGTATCATTTTGCTTACTTCATTACATTCTTGCTTTCTGAGCTTACTATGCTCATGGTTTCTGTGATTACTATTTATTATTATTATTTGTTTTTGTTTGTAGTCACATTGATCTTGAATCCTAAGTCATCAAAGTCTACGGCTTTGTCTTACTACTTGACTAATCTCGGAGTAGGAAAATGTCATCTAAATAAATCAAATGATTGAGGATTAAATGGATGGATAAGGATTTCAAATTTGCTAATCCTATATTAATTTGTGTCTAAAATTAGATTAAAAATGACTTCCTATTTCCATTTCTGCTGATTGATGATGCGTTCAACCTTAACAGAAGCAACTAATATGGCTAAGAAACCAAAGATTTTCCTCTTGTCTTACTAGTAATTTAGTCTGGTTAGAATCAGCTACTTCATTTGATATTCTCTCGTTTGGCAGCGTAAATCGAGCTAACTAAAACCTTAGAAATCTTGTTTCGTTCTCTGTTTTATGGTGTGTTTTTGAACAATAGATAGAAAGTTAGAAACAATGTGACATAACTGCCATTTGCTGCAGAATGATACCGGTCACTTTGGAGCCGTTGTTGGACGAGTAGCTAACCAATTGCTGGCGCTAAATTTACTCTAAACCGGACTGTATACAAACTTGAAGCGAATGGGGGGAAGAACATGATCCATGGTAATCTGCATTTCATCTTCTCCTCATGATTTATTCAAGAAAAAAAAAGTGAAGCTTGAGTTCATTGTCACCTTTGATCAATCTTTTCCTCAATGTTTCTGCCATTTTTTGTATTTAGGTGGGTCGAAAGGGTTCAGCCAAGTTGTGTGGAAATTGAAGAAGCACGTTAAATACGGCCAATCCCCTTACATCACGCTAACTTATCACAGTGTTGATGGAGAAGAAGGTACGTTATGATCAAGAATTTTGACCTAATAAGGAGAAATTAGCCTTATAAAGATGAATGTGGCTTGTTTCTGTGATAAAGAATTTTGGCCTATTTGCAGAGGTTGAGCCTTATAAAGATGAATGTGGCTTGAATTGAACCTTAGATTTGGAGAAGGTTGGCCTAATTTGGAGAAGTCGAGCCTTTTAAAGATCAATGTGGTTTGGTTTGAACCTTAAATTTGTTATGATCAAGAATTTTGGCCTAATTTGGTCAGGTTGAGGCTTATAAAGATGAATGTGGCTTGCATTGAACCTTAGATTTGTTATGACCAAGAATTTTGGCCTAATTTGGAGAAGTTAAGCCGTATAAAGATCAATGTGGCTTGTTTTGAAACCTTAAATTTGTCGTGAACAGGTTTCCCCGGTGACGTTCTGGCCTCCGTAACCTATGCTCTAGTCGAACCATACAAACTAGTCGTGAAAATGAGGGCGAAAGCTCTAAACAAGGCGACCCCCATAAACCTAGCCCAACACGCCTACTGGAACCTCGGTGGCCACAACAGCGGGAGCATCCTCTCCGACTCGCTGCAGATATTCGCGTCCCACATCACACCCGTTGATGACCATCTCATCCCCACCGGCGCCATCGCGTCCGTGAAGAAGACACCCTACGATTTCCTCGAGCCCCGAGTGATCAAAGGCCACATCAAGGACCTCCCCAATGGGTCCCGGGGTTACGACATCAACTACGTTGTGGATGAGCACAAGGGGCAGAGGATGAAGCCAGTGGCTGTGGTTTACAGCAAGAAATCGGGGAGGGTGATGAGAGTGTCGTCTAATGCTCCCGGTGTGCAACTCTACACAGGAAACTTCATCGACAACGTGAAGGGGAAAGGCGGGTTCGTTTATCAGTCTCATGCTGCTTTGTGTTTGGAGACTCAAGGATTTCCGGACTCTGTGAATCATCCTAGTTTTCCTTCACAGATTGTGAATCCTGGGCAGGTTTATGATCATCATATGGTGTTTGAGTTTACTACAAAGAAATGATGAGGCTTTGTTTGTTTGTTGACACTTTTGTAATAAGGGGAGGGGGTTGCAGCCAGTGACGGAGCCAGGATTTTTTTTCTGGGGGGTCCAATTAATTATAATTTTATAAGATAATAAAATTATAAAATAATATAATGAGTTTATTATAATCCTTTTAGAATTTTGATTGATAATATTAATTCACATATAAAACTTTATTATTTACATATATATTTTATTTTATCAATATAAAATAAATTATAGAAAAAAAAGAAATAACATTTTATCAACATAAAACAAATTATAGGAAAAGATAAAGGAAAGAAAAGAAAGAAAAGGAAATAAAAAATAAGTATAGAAAAAGGAAAAAAATATATGTAACTAAAATGAATTGAACCAAGATCTCCTAAATGAGAGATAAAAATCCTAACTCATTAGACTACAATAGATTTAGTTATTAAATGCTAAATATTTGTAGAGAGTACATATGATTAGCTAAGAATTAATTTATATACATATTTTATTTAATCAATATAAAACAAATTATATAAGAAAGAAAAAAGGAAAAGAGATCCCAAAATAAAAAATAAGAAATAGAAGAAAGAGAGAGGAGGAAAAAGAAAAGCATAAACCAAAAAGAAAGAAAAGAGGAGGGGAAAAAAAAGAAAGAAAGAAAAGAGGAGGGGAAAAGGAACGAAAAGCTGAGAAAAAAGGGAGAGAGAAGAAAAGAAGGGGAAAAAAAAGAAAAGAGCACGCCGCTAGTGAGAAGAATCGAACACGGCTCTTCGTGAAAATGGGAGAGATCCTAACCACCAGGCTGGGACTAATCTTTTTAACGTTACAATACATATCAAATATATAACTATTTTTTCAAAAAAAGTTGGAGGGCCCATGGGCCCCAGGGCCCTACGTGGCTCCGCCCTTGGTTGCAGCATTAGTCTCTTTTTCTTCATTTTCTGCATAATAATGTCAATATTTGCAGGTGATGACCATATATGATCTGTTGTTGTAAACATTCTAATTTGGGATATTGGATTTGAGATTTGAATGACGGAAATTCCTCTTTGAAGTGTCTTTGAATTGCTTGTCTCATCTTTCAATAACTTCAATTTTGTTACTAATCATGTCATGCTTGGTCAATATAATAATAATGTCACTTTTTGATTTGTTTGCAAAATAGATACATTCTGTGTATTTGGATGACTTCATTTGGTCAATACAAAATATTCACATTTGTTTGCAAAATAGATACATTTTGTATATTTAGATTTCGACCTAAATACTCACACCATGTCGTTCCGTGAATGATATGTGCAGAGTACAAATAAATTTTCCTCCAAGATACAAGAAAATCACTTTGCATCATCTTTTTGGTTGTTAGAAAATTTTGAGTATATCTATTTTGCTACAAATTGTAAAATAGTATTGTTATCTCAATAATTTATAAAATATGATGAAAATCAAAATTTGGTCATAATTCGTAATTTTATTTAGCAATTTATTTTTACTCCAGTATTTCATGATGTTTGAGATAAAAGGTTGGAATAAAATCCTACCTAGATATCATGTTTACTTCAATTAAAAAGACATTTTGGGTATAAATTGAGGTGAGATTAGAAAATCAATAGAATTAAAGTTGAAGAATAATAAAGTGCGTTTGATAAGAGGCTGTCTCAAAGCGCTAAAATCTATATAGCGACTACTAGTGAAAATTAAAATTATAACATTTTCTTTCTTTTCTTCAGGACTCGTCAATGGCGGCCCTCTTTCCTTCAGCTTCTCCGCTCCAATCAGACATTAAAGGTTCATTTCTTTTCCTTCTTGCGCTGGCTCATTGTTTTTCTACGGAAAATACGACGTGGGCTATAAAAAATTCAGTATTATTCCTATTAATTTTCATTGTAATAATTGGATAATTCGTTGGCAAATTGGAAGGATGCATATTGGCCCATTTTCCGCTTCGCAATAAGAAAAGAACCCCATTTTGGCACAGTCGTATTGCTGTGAAGTCAATGTGCTCACGTAGTGTTTCAAAGCCGCAAAAGAAGCAAGTTTGGATATGGACGAAGAAGAAAGAAGTGATGACCGCCGCTGTGGAGAGGGGTTGGAATACTTTCATCTTTCACTCTGATTGCCGTGAGCTCGCTTCTCAGTGGACGTGTAAGCACATTCCAAACTCATCGTTAGTTTGTTTAGTGTGTGTGTGTGTGAGAGAGAGAGAGAGAGTATTTTAGGATCAAGATTTGGCTTTAACACTTCATAATGACATCCACAACTATACTCTTGATGCTATTTTGTGTGTGTGTGTGTGTGTGTGTGTGTGTGTGAGAGAGAGAGAGAGAGAGAGTGATTGAGACTATTGTAGTTTAGGATCAAGATTTGGGTTTAACCCTTCGTAATGACATCAACAAATGTACTCTTGGTGCTCTTTTGTGTATGTGTGTGTGAGAGAGAGAGAGAGTATTTTAGGATCAAGATTTGTATTTAACACTTCATAATCACATCCATAAATATCCTTTGATGCTATTTTGTGTATGTGCGGCATAGGACCTGTTTCCGCATATGTGGTTTTAGTATTACAGTTAAAAGTGTAGTATTTTGTACTTCACGTTTTATATCAAGATCAGAGAAGGATTGGTTTAGATGGTTTGACAAGGAGATATTGGGGTTTAGGTAAGTGTAAATGAGCTTTAATATCTTAGGTTGTTTATTAGATTATGAATCATGCAGCTATGGCATTGTTGTGCCCTCTCTTCATCGAAGAAGGAGGGCTTTTTGACGGGGAGCACGTGAAAGTCGCCACACTCTTTGAGGTTTCTTCACCCGCACAGCTAGAGAATCTCCAGCTGTTGAATGATCAAGCAGAAAATATTGTTGTGGATCTGCTTGACTGGCAGGTGCTTAAATCAATTTCACCTTAATCGATGATCTGATTAGTTGAATAATTATGTAGCCGTGTTTGCATTAAAATCTATCATTTGGCACTGTGCATCCGAAGATGGAACATCTACGTTTCATATTTGTTTATTCATTTACTCTTGTGTATAGGTGATTCCTGCGGAGAATATTGTTGCAGCAATTCATGGCACTCGGAAAACTGTCTTTGCTGTCTCAAAGACACCCTCTGAAGCTCAACTATTCCTTGAGGTATATTTGTTTCCTTATAATTGTAAAAAAAGAAGAAACTATTCCCCAAATTTCTCGAGGCATTGTTTGTTCTTGATAATATCTACTGTTGTAGGCATTGGAGCATGGTCTCGGAGGTGTGGTTTTGAAAACAGAGGATGTTGATGCCATCTTCGAGTTGAAGGTGCTACCTTTTCCGTATGAAGATTTATGTTTCTTTTGTAAAATCGTCAAACTTCATCGTCTTTCTATCTTTAGGAATATCTGGACAGAAGAAACAAAGAAGGCAGTTTACTGGAATTGACGAAAGCCACTGTGACTAATGTACAAATGGTTGGGATGGGTGATCGTGTCTGTATTGATCTCTGCAGCCTTATGAGACCCGGTGAAGGCCTTCTGGTTATACTCATGCCTGCGCCATTTTGATTTCTTTATATATATATTTATTGCCGATCAAGAACTCATTATCTCTTTCTCAAAGGTTGGATGCTTTGCTAGAGGGCTCTTTCTCGTCCATTCCGAATGCTTAGAGTCGAATTACATTTCCAGCAGGCCTTTTCGGGTCAATGCGGTAAGTTTTGAAGTAAGATTTGAATTTCAGAGGATTTCATGTTGGCATAAACTTATGTACATCCGGATGTACAGAGCATCCACCCCAATTAGGTTTATTAATCATAATCAGTATTTAAATAGGATGATGCACCAGACTGTGCCTCTTTCATATTGTGTTAGTTTGCTTTAGTGATAAAGTTCCTTGAATTTGCACAGGGTCCGGTGCACGCCTACGTTGCTGTTCCCGGGGGAAAGACAAGCTACCTTTCGGAATTGAAAGCCGGGAGAGAGGTACTCGTCGTCGACCAAAATGGGATGCAACGAACAGCCATTGTCGGTCGTGTGAAGATAGAGACGAGGCCACTAATCCTTGTTGAGGCAAAGGTTCATTCTCTCTCTAGTGGTCGAACAAACAATATTTTTGTGCTCTCATTTCTGAACTATATATTGTCTGACTTGATCATGGCTTTTCCAAATTTCTCAAACCAAAGCTAACTAATTAGGCTTTTTTATAACACATAACAAGGATAAAAGGGTTATTATAATTTTCAATTTGGCTACATTTCAATTTTTTTAGTATGATATGAGGAATGGTTAATGGTATTAGAGATGGAATTTCCAATGCCATAACCATTCTCTTGCAAATATTTTGGTTTGGAGACCTATCTCGTCTCCACGAGTGGAGGCTTTCTTGCTTTTTTTTTTTTCTGTTTCAGCTTGATATGCGATGCAGGTACATGAGGATAATCAAACTTCCTACACCATAATCCTACAAAATGCTGAAACAGTTGCTCTTATCGGAGGTAAAACCCATCGAAACTATGTTATCTTAACGTCTTGCATTAATTTGATCATCACTCTATGGCAGCGGGGCATCAAAATCGAGCAATTCCGGTGAGTTCGTTGAAACTAGGCGATGAAGTCTTGCTGAGGGTGCAGGGAGGTGCTCGGCACACCGGTATAGAAATAGAGGAATTCATTGTTGAAAAATGACTATAGACCCATTCTACACATATAATGCTTGCTTCTCTACGTTGCTTTGTTCTTTTCGTTATCTATAAACAGCCTAGCCCGAATAGTCCAATTGGCCCATGGGCTTGGCCTGGCCCGGTCATTTTACACTAAAGTTTATTTTTTGGGATGAGCCCAGCCCGCACAGTAACTTTGGGCCAGTGGGTTAGGGCCGGGCTAGGCCTGTCGTTTGACAGCTTTATCTATAAAAATGGTGTATATTGGAATAAGGTCTTTGCACGAGCCCGAAAAGTAAAATCATACTCTTTTTTTGTCAATTAATACAGAAATTTTAAAGGCTGCATCACGGTAGACTCGAACCCGAAACCTTTGGCTCGGACATTAACTACTCTACCACTAGGCTAACACACACACACAAGTAAAATCATACTAATGTGCAGGAGACGCAACAGAAGCCGTGCCAAATGGTAACTGAAATGCCAAGATTTGCTCCTAATTGTGATGATAGTCCAAAATTAAATTACCAAAATCCCAAAGGTAACAACTTTTCCAAGAAATGAATTAGCCAAAATGCCATTCCTCTTCATGTTCAAACAAGACTAACTACACAACCATCTCTCTTTGTTTTCAGCCTACTCATCTCAACATTTACGAGAAAGGAGAAAAAAGAGCCCGGAAATCGCCCCGCCTCAACGAATATCTCATCTCTACATGGCAACAAAAAGCAAGAAGCAATCTCTCAACAAAAAGAAGACGATTTTGGAGAAGAACGAGCAGCAACACGACAGGACGGCTCCGGTTAGGGTTTGTTAGCTAGTGGCGATTGCAGAGGCTGGATATCGTGATATGGCGAGACGTAATACCTGTTAGGCATCGAGGGGCTCCTCATCGGCTGCCCGTTCTTCAACTGCAATCTACCTCCAGTTCTGGCATTCATGCTCACTCCACTGCGGGCAGCACTCATCGCCTGAAAGTAGGACGAGGAGCATGCCATGTCCTTGAGGGTCGGCAGCGGATCCAGAGCTTCGACCACCTCGCTCATCGCAGGCCTCACCTTGGCGTCGCGGCTGAGGCAGCGAGCGGCCAGCTGCACAGTTCTCTGCGCACCTTTGATCGAGAAGCGCCCCTCGAGACGAGGATCGATCAGCCGGTAGAACCGCCTCTTCTCGTCGAGGTAAGGCCTCGACCACTCCACCAAGTTGTGCTCGCCGTGAGGCCTGCTCTTGTCCATGGATCTCCGCCCCGTCAGCAGCTCAAGCAAGACCACTCCAAAGCTATAGACATCGCTCTTCGCTGTCAGATGCCCTGAGCAAAGAGATGGCATCTATGAAACCCATTCTCGCACAAGATGAGAGGAGGAAGAAGAAATTACCTGTCATGACATACTCTGGTGCAGCGTAGCCGTACGTTCCCATCACACGAGTCGAAACGTGCGTCTTGTCCCCCTCAGGGCCGTCTTTGGCCAACCCGAAATCGGATAGCTTTGCATTGTAGTCCTAGATCAAGAGTAATGGAAGGAAAGTTTTGAGGATCAAACAAGTTAAGGATACGAAACCATGATCTTGTAAGATTTGAGTTATCATACCACATCTAGCAGAATGTTTGAAGTTTTGAAATCTCTATATATAACGGGTCTCTCTGCTTCTTCATGAAGAAAAGCAAGGCCCTTTGCTGCATTTAGTGCTATTTTCATTCTTATAGACCAGGGAAGAGGCAAGGATCCTATACATCAGAGAAATGCAATTGATAAGCGGTTACAAACATTAAAATGAAAATAAGAAAGAATATATATATATATGATTGAAGATGATGCAAAGCGGTATAAAGTTGTGCATAACGAAAACTTTCTAAAATTATTTTGTTGGGTAACAATTTTAGAATGTTTCGTTATGCACAACACATGCTTGTGCCAACACACATGCTCTTCTTAACAAAAGCAAGCAAATTCTTAAAATATATTTCACACTGAAAATTACTTCCATCTAACCTATACAGAAACGATGGTTACTCGAGCATGACTACACCTTGTGCCCTCTAAACTAATGACGCCACTTAGCCTAATCACCTAAGATTACGTTTAAACTAAGAATATGGAAACCGCATTAGTTTATGATGGGAGTAAGATACATACTCTTGAACAAGTGGTTTTCCAAGCTGCCCCTTGCCATGAATTCATAGACGAGGAGCCTTTGGTCGTCCTCTATGCAATAGCCGATCAATTTAACCAAATGCGGATGAATGAGCTCACCTAGATAATTTATTTCAGCCTGCAGTATTGTGGTACCTTATAAGTGAAATGTAAATAAGAATTCTGAGTCCTTAAAATCGAAGAATAAATGATAGGGAAGTAGCCTCGTACTAGCCACTCTCTATGGCCTTGAAGTCCGTCATGATTGAGAGTTTTGACAGCCACGGTAAGGCCTGTACCAGGTTTAACGGGAGTGTTGCCATTCTCGTTGACCCACCCCTTGAAAACGCAGCCAAAGCCACCCTCCCCGAGGAGACTGTCGGGCCTGAAATTCCTTGTGGCCAGCTTCAGTTCGTTGTAAGTGAACTTTCGAAGCTGGGAAGATATTTTCAGTTCCTCTTCTATTTTAGGAGTTGATGGGACGCTTTCAGCATTGCTCGTTGTTGAAGATGATACTACTGGAGCAACTGGTTGGTCTCTACTTGTGTCATTCGTAGATTTACTTTCTGCTGGTACACAAATGTAACAAGAATAGATATACTATCACTCTAAGAATAGAAAGAATTGAAACTAAACAGCTCAAGCAGATATCAAAGCCGATAAGAAATTAACACCAGAATTGATTTTACATCTAAGGGACTGACTGCTGCAAGTAAACCAAAAATATTGAAAAGCATGCTGATAGATGATTCAATTCAGAGGTATAACAAAAGGTAAGATCAAGATTCCTTTTACATATTATTGGCTCTTTAGTTCTGTCACTCACAATTTGTTGATGTTATTTATTAGGGACTTTAAAATGTAAGAAAGAATAATGTTCGAAGATGCAATGGGAACAGAGAGCCAGGACCATGCTTTTGGTCTTGTGCATATGAAACGGGACATGCACACAGCAATCACATTCATCAACTATTGTTAAGTAGCATCTAACAAAAAAGAAATACCTAAATGAATCTGCTTTATTAGCTATCGGTAAATCCCAACAAAGCCCATCTCAAGAGAGATTTCTATAGCTACACTTTCTTTTAAATTAAAAAACTAAATAAACAGCCATGATTGCAAATGCAGATAGGAAATGCAATCGTTACATCTAAAAGCCACATGGAGCTAAGCAAAAGTTTCAACTAGTAGGAATGCTGCCAAGATGTGATTTCATGGAATCGTCTTGAAGTTTCACCATTTCCCTTTTGGTGTAATACAATTAGTATAGCTGAGACACCTTAGATTAGTTTCCCCAACACTCTAATTTCATTTTAGAAACAGAAGCAAATAAAACCAAAATGATAAACCATGTGTAACTAGTATCTAATCTATGTTTCCCAAGTAATGTATGTAAACCAAGAAACCATTTCCCATAAACAAAATTGGTTCCATCAAATATGCAAAAAAATTATCAAGCAGAAATCGCTATTCTGCAAGCAACTGAGCAAGCGTACTTAGAGGCATCATTCATCAACAAAAGCAAGCAACCAGATCTAACACAAAATTACAAATCAATCCCACCAATTAGGTTAAACAAACTAACATCCAACTACACATGCAGATATATCAAAAAACCATATTTCTACTTCTAAGCACATTCTCCACACCACAAAATCGACAACTCCATATCAGACATTCACATCATACATCAACTAAATTCACAAAATTTTCAAATAAAAGGGGCCATTTAGCAAAATGTACCATATTGTGAGCTAGAGCCAGAGCCACTAACAGAGCTATCAACTTTGGCCCTTGCAGACAAACAGCCTCCAAAAAATCTGAACTTAAACCAACAACCAGTTTCCGAAGCATCGTCGTCATCATCATCATTAACTATTTTTCTCAACGTGGACTTTGAATTGCCCACATCCATAGCAACCTTATTTATAGCTTGAGGAACTAACCCCATTTTTTTTCTCCAAACCCTAGAACTAAAATGCCCAAAACTGCACAATGAGCTCTCAAACCATCAAAATCCCACTTTTTTCACTTTGCCCCCATCCAAAAGATTCTTTTCTTAAAAAATTCAGTCTATTTTCGTGGGGTTCAAACCGGGGCTCTCCCTAATCCAAAGATACCAAACTAACAATATAAGACAAAGGGATTAGAAAAATAAACCATTCATACTTGCTTTAACAAAATTTCATTAATAAATTATAAAGATTGCACCTTTATTGAATAAGATTCAAGAAATGAAAAGAGAAACTCGAGCCCAGATGACAAAAATCTCGGTGGTGGTTTAAAAATGCAATCTTGGGATCATTTATGTAAAAGAATTGAACCAGACGACAAGATTTGAACATGCAAAACGACGAATTGCAAACGAAAGATCAATGTGCAAATACGAAGCAACACTTTTCAAATGCTGCATTCAAACTCTAAACAGCCGCTCTCTTCAGACACAACAGCCCTCCATCTCATTTCACACATAACACGCAGTCAAAGCAAGAAAACAACAGTGAGCCCATTTTCAAGACTCAAAAAACATAATTTTTAAAAAAATAAAAGAGACGCTGGGACACGAGTTGTTCTCGAGGCCAAACAAAAGAACAAAGTTAACTTACTAGAGTGTGTAGTTTGAGTGTGTGTGTGTGTCTGAGAGAGAGTAGAGGGAGGGAGGAGAGAGAAACGTGCAATTTGCGTGAAAAGATGTGAGATAATGGACGTGGATTAAAGAGGCAAGGGAGGGGAATCTAAAATTATAGAGCGGTGACGGAAGAAGTGCGAAGGTCGAATGTGGTTGGTGCAGAAGATGAGCATGTGGGCCCCTTCGCAGAAGGATCCTAATCTATTGGCCTGGAGTAATATTTAAAAATTAGAGAGTTTTTCTTTATCTTATTTTGTTTTCTTCTGGGATTTTCTCCTATTGGACAAGAATTTACTCCTTCCTGAATATTTGGTCATGGTGACTTTTTGTATGTTGTAATCTTTAAGTGGGATTTTTTATTAAATATTGCATGTTTCTTTCTTTTGATTTGCTTTATTTTATAATCTTCGCTTTATTAGCTGGATCTCTAAAATTTGGAGCGTCAATTCAAACACTCACAGTAATTTGTGTGCGCTTGTTTTCCAAATGCTTACACAAAGTGAAGAAAAGAAAATTAATTATTGGATTGAAAGTTTGAACCAAAAAAAATCAGTTTAAATGAGAGGGACCTTTGTATTTTAAGCCTTAAATGCAACATTTCATTACTTACGTTCACTATGTAAATTACACATTGATATATAGTTACACATGTATATCAATGGTGTAAATTATATTAAATATTCATAGCTTAATTATTGTTGATGCGTTTTTTTTTTTTAATTTTGTCCCATTAAGTTGGTTCATTTCCAAAAAAGGAAACACTTTTTACACTAAAAAGTACCTCGAATTTCATGTCACTCACTATTTTACACACAAAACATAACTCTTATTAATCTATATGAAAAAGAAAGGAGTCACATTATTGGGACGGACGGAGGGAGTATATATAATCTCTTAATTCAATTTTTTATGGATATTATTTTCTATTTCATGTTTCTCCCGTGGGATTGCAAAAACATGAATTTTTACAATTATGTAATTATATCAAATGTTTCAGCCCACACGTATTGCTATACTGTAGTTGTTGGAAAAAAGGTGTACAAAACGATGCGAACTTGCGGGCGTATTACAACGTGAAACAGAAAGGTAGAAAGATCAAAACTAACAATGAATTTGAAACTAGAAAACAGAATAAAATACGCTTAACCGTATTCTAATGCCGAGTCGAGGAGGCCTCTTTCCATGAAGACGAGATACGCCCGGTAGTGCTCTCGGTTACGCGTATCGTCCCAAAGATAAAAGCAGCGTCTGCGTGGGTGGCGAAGACCATGCGGACCAACGAGCTCCGTGAACCGGAATGAGCGAGGACAAAGCTTGGACACTAGCTATGTATGCGGAGTGCTTTGGAATCTTTGGAATCTGATTAGCGATGGGTGGCTTATCTTTGGGAGACATGTCCTATTTATAGGCGTCGTCCCCATGGGAAAGCATCTTTGGAGTCAACACCGTATTGATGTCGGGTGTTACGGAGTTATGTCCCTATTGAGTGCACGGTGGTTTCGGAGACAACGTGGGCACGTTCCCATGAGGCCATCATGTCGGGCGTTAAAGCGGTTACGACGAATCCGGACAACGCGTGCGTCGGGTTCGTTGGACGTATCCGGACGTCTCTTCAAGTGCAAAGCAGGCCCAACGGATTGGGCCACACGAGTTGGGCCCGGACCAACTCCATCTTTGGGCTCGATCAAACGTTGATCCAAAATATAAGGCGATGGCCCGCGAAACCGAGCCCACGGCGAAGCCCACGAACGAGCCCAAAGAATGGCCCAAACCACCCAAAGACCACCCAAAGACCAATTGCCAAGATCCAAGATCCAAGATCCACGGACCACGGACCACGGACCACGGAACGGGCCGGGCCGGGCCGGGCCGGGCCGGGCCGAGCCGGGCATCGCAGGCGGGCGGCGGCGGCACACATGTGTGGCGTGGGCTTTCCACCCATCACTTGTGCACATAATTATACTAAGTGTTCAATGACCCACTTATATAGACAATTAATGAAGGTACATTAATCAATGTGGGATAAGGATTAATTAATCCATGCTTATCCCATTAATCACATAACTCCATGTTTAAGTGACCAACTTTGATCCATTATTTCTCACTCACCGGAAATCGGTTTGAGAATGTGAATACACCACGATCATCTACTCGGGCGTAGATCGATCCTATGCCGTTTAATTTCACAAAATTAAGCGTTCGTCACTCAAAATCTTGGTCAAAGTAGCTTCCTGAAACTTGACCACATATATAATATTATATATATATGCGCGATTTTCAACAATCCCCACATGAGTGGAAATAGCCATATGCATGATGCAGACACAGCTCGATCCTCAAGAGATGTTAAAATATTTGGACAGGTGGTTTATGGCCTTGAACCTTCCATAGTTAGTACCATCAGTACACAGGCGGATTAGTGGACACGATGCGCGAACTATTCCCCACGTGCTGTTTGAAACAATGGTATTAACACTTTAACACCTCAACCTCATCCGTTCTCACGTTTGATTCCATTTTGGCCATGGACATCCACTTTGGATTCATAAATGTTTTGTTTGAAGCGGCCCCACTGCACTTACATAGGTGATTCTTTCTGAGTATCTTGCCATACTCAACCTCCTCGGTATCTTAGGAATCATTAAAGTCGGCGACTCAACCTCACCACTAAGCAAGTTTTTCAACACTCGTTTGCTTTCTAGGAACAGACTAACTTGAGTGTTTATACACGAACTCATATAGCTTAGTTCTCCCATTGAACCAAGTTCTTGGGATCTCCATCATCATGGTTGGGTTACCACTATGATTGTTCTTAAGATGTGGATTTTAGTCCCATTCCTCTAGAACTTGATCATTTGATCCGGTTCAACCCTTTGGTTAGCGGATCGCGGATTATCTATTGACTTGACATAGTCAATTGATATAACCCACTGAGATCAAATGCCTCACGGTATTATGTCGCCGGCGTATATGTCGAGACTTACCATTATACAAACCACTTTTCGCCTTCCAATAGTCGGCTATCACGGTGAATCATCACGGGTGGCGGGGGTTTAGACCAACATGGAATATCTTCCAAAAATTACAGACCACTCGGCTTCCTCACCGCCTTTATCCAAAGCTATGAATTACGATTCCATGGTGGATCGGGCTATCACGTCTGTTTCGTGGATCTCCAAGAAACAAGACCTCCCAATCGTGAACACGCACCCACTTGTAGAAAGTGAATCTTTCGTGTCGGATATCGATTGGCATCACGGTGCCCTTCAAGTCTTGGGGATATCTCGTGAAATCGACCCATGATTTTGAGTATACTTGAGTACCTCAAAACTCTCACTAAAGCCTTCGATGCTCCTTGCTTGGATTGCTCGTGTAACGACTCAATTTGTTCACGGCGCTGCTATGTCGGGTCGGGTGCAATTTGTAAGATACATCAAACACCCGATGACCTTAGCATAGTCTTCTTGCCCAACAGGTTCACCCTGTTCTTACTCAGTGAACATTGAGCTCTAATAGGGTCTTAGCGGCAAACTATCAAACGCGTTGAATTTCTTAAGCACTTTCTCAACGTGGTGAGATTGTGTCAAGACAATTCCGTCGATCTTCTTAAAATCTTGATTCCAAGAATCACATCACTAAACCCATGTCCTTCATGTCAAAATTTCTATTTAACATGCGCTTTGTATCATTAATGACTTGAGTATTGCTACCCATGATCAACATGTCATCTACATACGGACACACTATAACATAACCATTATCGGTGTTCTTAACGTAGACACATTTGTCACACTCGTTGATTTTGAAACCATTTGCCAACATTACATTGTCAAATTTCAGTGCCATTGCAACGCGCTTGTTTCAAACCATATAGAGACTTCACGAGTTTGCATACCTCGCCTCTTGACCGGTACTACAAACCCTTCGGGTTGCTCATATATACCTCATCCTCGAGGTCACCATTCAAAATGCGTCTTAACGTCCATTTGATGAATCTCAAGATTGTGCAAAGCGGCAATTGCGAAGCACCCTAATAGACGTAATCCTCGTCACGGTGAATAGGTATCGAAGAAATCGTATCCTCTCTTTGTTTAAACCCTTTGACAACCAAACGGGCCTTATACTTTTCAATTGATCCATCCGCTTGTACTTTCTTTTAAGGATCCATTTGCATCCTGGGCTTACAACCTTCGCAAATCAACCAACACCCAGTGTGGTTTTGCGAATGGAATCAATTTCGCTTTGAGCGACCTCTCGCGAGCATCCCGTCTCGACCGAGCATAGGCTACTTTGATTGAAGTTGGTTCTTCGTCAACATGAGCGCAATATAGTCGGGACCAAAATTCTTTGGCGTTCGACTCTCTCGCCATCTCGGTTCGAACCCTCCGGATCGACCTCGATCGCTTATGCGATATCGGTTCTTTCTCCAGGTTTAGAACTCGAAGCTTCACCATCGCTCTATTGCTAGAACTCGGCTTCATTTTATCCTTGTCTTCTGTGGATAAACACTTTCAAAGAATATAGCATTCCTTGATTGATCGTCGTCCCCACAATCGTATCTGGTACCTCGACTGTGGATCGAAACGATAAGCGCCATTGTTCGGTGCATACCCAATAAAGATACAATCGATTGTTTTAGGTCCAATTGTAACTTGTTTAGGAAGAGCACCTCAACCTTCGCCAAACACCCCACACTTTGAGATATTTGTCGATGGCTTTCTTCCTTTCCACAACTCGTAAGGTGACATCCTTACTCTTGGTGGAATCTTATTCAAGATGTAGTTTCTTTGTCAAAACAGCTTCCCCACAAGTTCGGGCAACCACAACTAATCAACAAAGCATTCATCATCTCCTTAAGTGTTCGATTTTCGTTCGAAGAGCGCTTATTAGGCGAGGTGAATAAGGGCGTCGTTTGATGTATTATACCACTTTGTTTGCATAATGCCTCAAACGAGCTACATATTCTCCCCTCTATCACTGACGGTCTTAATTGACGACTTAGTTGATTCTCGGCCGTTCAAGTTTTAAAAGCTTCAATAGCGCCTTTACTTCTTAGAAGATAAAGATAACAATATCTTGTACAATCATCAATAAGCGTGATGAAGTACTTTTACCACCTCTAGTTTGTACAAACTTTAAATCACATACATCAGTATGAATAAGTTCAGAGGCTTAGTGCTTCGTTCTACCGAATGAAACGGTAACTTAGTCGTTTGGCTTCCACAAGCCTCGCATTTCGTTTGTGTATTGACTTCATTTAACTTTAGTAAATCTAAATTTACTAATCTTTTATTGCATTTAGATTAACATGTCCTAATCTACAATGCCATAAATCGAAGCACTCGATCAAGTAAGAGGAAGTAGATGCTTTTCATTCATCATAATTTTGGGTACACGGCAAGCGGATTATTACATTTAGTTTGAAAAGACCCCGTTGAGATAACCTCTACCAAGAAACTTTCCAAACTTAGTCAAGACAAACTTGTCCGACTCAAAAACTAGTCTAAAACCTTTATTAACTAGAATAGAGCCTGACACTAAGTTCTTGCGAATGTCTGGGACATGCAGCACATCCTTTAATGTGATCTCAATGCCGGACGTCATCTTGAGCACCACATCACCAACTCCGGCAACCTCGGACGAAGCTTGGTTCCCCATGTTGAGCTTCCTCCCCTCAACAGGCTTGTAGGTGGAGAAACGCATCTTTTCGGCGCAGACGTGCGCAGTTGCGCCAGTGTCGATGAACCATCCACCTTGATTCTCGACGTGGTTGACTTCTTCGGTCACCACAGCAGCCAAGTCATCCTTGTCCCATTTGTCGAAGTCCTTCTCGACAACGTTGGCAACTTGCTTAGCCTTCTTCTTCTTAGGCTGACGACAGTCCTTACTTGTGTGGCCATGCTTGCCACAATTGTAACAGTCCCCGTCAAACTTGCGGGCAACCACCTTCCCTTTGCCTTTGTCATTGGCATTGGGACGAACACGTTTGTTGGAGGGACCGCCTCTCTCCAACAGGTTGGCTCTAGCATCGATCAAGCCCTTCCCTTTTAGCTCTAGCTTCTTCACGTCAGACTCGATGCGCAGTCTGACGATCAAGTCTTCAAGTGTCATATCCTTTCGCTTGTGCTTAAGGTAGACCTTGAAGTCTCTCCACCCCGGGGGTAACTTCTCAATCACTGTAGCGACGACAAAGCCGTCCGAAGCAAGTGCCCCGCCCGACTTGCACCTCGTGCACAATGAGTTGAAACTCTTGCACTTGGTCCATGATCGGTCGGGAATCGACCATCTTGTAGTCCAAATATTTGGCTACAATGAACTTCTTTGTACCTGCATCATCACTACGGTACTTCTTTTCTAACGCATCCCACATACTTTTGGATGTCGTTACAACAGCATAAACACTATACAAGCTATCTTCTAAACTACCAAGTATAAAATTTTTACAAAGGTAGTCGCCAGCGCCGATTGTCATATCTTTGCTCGGACGTGAAAGTCCGTCCAAATTTCCGGGCAGCGGGCTCATCTTCTACCGAAAGTTGGCGAAGCCCAGCGTCGTGGTGAAACGAAAGATCTTTGCGCCATCTCTTGTCGGATCCTCCAAACTTGGCGGCTTCCGCGGGCGGCATCATCCTGCGGTATGAGCAGCGCGAGATCGATCCATGACCGGATCCACGGTGTTAGATCCCATGGATCCAACAATCGACCAGCGAAAAGTGCGATCGTCGAACGAAGGAACCACTAAAAGTGGAACCAATTGTTGAACCACTAAAGTGGAACCAACGATCGACCCAAAGGTCCCATGGTTGACCGAAGGCATCGAACCAAACATGACCGAAGCCATTGTGCGAATGGCGGCGGCGGCAGGCGGCGGCGGCAGCAGCGGCGGCGGCGGCGGCGGCGGCGGCGGTCGGTGGCGGTGTACGGTCGACATCTCCAAGCAAAGGTATTAGTTTGAACGTTTTAAGTTTATTAAAGTCCGAACTCCTTCGTGGCAAGTTGTATCTCGTCTTGCGATTGTTGGAAAAAGGTGTACAAAAACAAGATGCAGAACTTGCGGGCGTATTACAACGTGAAAGCGAAGGTAGAAAGATCAAAACTAACAATGAATTTGAAACTAGAAAGCGTAATAAAATACGGTTAACAGTATTCTAATGCCGAGTCGAGGAGGCCTCTTTCCATGAAGACGAGATACGCCCGGTAGTGCTCTCGGTTACGGCGTATCGTCCCCAAAGATAAAAGCGGCGTCTGGTGGGTGGCGACACCGCGGACCAACGAGCTCCGCGAACCGGAATGAGGCGAGGACAAAGCTTGGACACTAGCTATGTATGCGAGGAGTGCTGGAATGCTAGAATGCAGATTAGCGAGGGGTGGCTTATCTTTGAGAGACATGTCCTATTTATAGACGTCGTCCCCGTGGGAAAGATCTTTGAGTCAACACCAGATTGATGTCGGGTGTTACGGAGTTATGTCCCTATTGAGTGCACGGCGGTTTACGGAGACAACGTGGGCACGTTTCCCGCAGGCCATCATGTCGGGCGTTAAGCGGTTCTGACGAATCGGACAACGCGTGCGTCGTGTTCGTGGACGTATCCGGGCGTCTCTTCAGTGCACAAAGAGCCCAACGGATTGGGCCACACGAGTTGGGCCTCGGACCAACTCCATCTTTGGGCTCGATCAAACGTTGATCCAAAATATAAGCGGCGATGGCCCACGAAACGAGCCCACGAAACCGGCCCACCTAAGCCCACCGCGAGCAAAGACCACCCAGACCAATTGCCACGATCCACGATCCACGATCCACGGACCACGGACCACGGAACCGGGCCGGAACGAGCCGAGCGGGCGGCGCCGCCGCACCGGCACCGGCCGGGCGGGCGGCGGCGGCGGCGATGTCTTGTGGCGTGGGCTTTCCACCCATCACTTGTGCACATAATTATACTAAGTGTTCAATGACCCACTTATATAGACAATTAATGAAGGTACATTAATCAATGTGGGATAAGGATTAATTAATCCATGCTTATCCCATTAATCACATAACTCCATGTTTAAGTGACCAACTTTGATCCATTATTTCTCACTCCGGAATCGGTTTGAGAATGTGAATACACCACGATCATCTACTCGGGCGTAGATCGATCCTATGCCGTTTAATTTCACAAAATTAAACGTTACGTCACTCAAAATCTTGGTCAAAGTAGCTTCCGAAACTTGATCACATATATAATATTATATATATATGCACGCGATTTTCAACTGTAGTTTCACCCTGATTAAAACAGCGGCTATTTCCGGCCTGTTTAAGAAATTAATTAGTTAGAAAACAGGGTGGGAAAATAAAATAAAGTATCACGCTTTTTAAGGAAAGTGTCACTATTATTTGACAATGGAATGTATGTCACTTATCTAATTGTTAATTTGTTATTATCATTTGAAAGAAAGGAAGTGCTTGGTGTGTGTGTTGGCTTATTATGGTTAATGTCATCAAAGGTCTTGAAAGAAAGTATTAAATTATAAAAAAAAAAAAAAAGAAAGAAAGGAAGTGCTTGTCACGATATTATTGAAAGGATCTAAAAAACTCATTATCAATTTTGGTGAGTAATAGCAGAAAATACTAATCTCTTATTTTCAGATTTGTGTCGCGTGTGTTTAGGATTTTAATGAGGTTACGAATGCAGTAATATGCCAGTAGAGGTTTTTAAATTAGTTGCCTTCACGGACTTAGCTCGATTTGTTAAGAACATATCTGAAATAAGGTTTTAAATTAATTAAAAAAGAAATCAATCAAACTACAATGAGCTCTTTATATTTGGAAAGCAGAACTATGGGTTTTGAAGGAACCTTCAATTGTGGTGACATTTTTGGGCCAAGAACAATTCGACCTGGCCCATGATATATCAAATTTCGCTTGTAACTTTTCTTCATTTTTTATTTTATTACTATTAGTCTATTATTAGTATTAAGTTTAATGCGTATTTAGGCTCTACATAATTAACATTTAATGTTATTCTTATCAGGAGCTCACTGATTGAAAACAAAAAAATAAATAAATAAATAAATAGAGGATCATAATTAATAAAACCATTTTTTAAGTGAACCAATGACAACAAAATTGTCTGAAAACCTACTCAATCAATATATAACTATTGATGTAATCCTGTCGTTTCAATTTCTCATTTTAGGTGTGATTTTAGAAATAATTTTGGATGGTGATGAAAGTAATTGCATAGAATAATATTCATCAAACTCTTAAGGGGTTGAGTATAAAAATATCAATGATTTTCATTTAGGTTTACAATTCAGGTAGATAGTTTATTCAAATAAAACTTAGAGATGCTGAAGATGTAGAATATCATATGATTATTGGAATTGCAGTATAGTTATTCACCGGCCAATGTAAAACTTTAGTTGATTCATTTAATTAATGATCAAATGAATTAATTCGAGGTTCGAGAAATTTGTTAGAGGCGAGAAATAAAGATCATGCATGAATGGTATATGATTTAGAAACATGTAGGTTAACGTCTAATTTTCTTGGTGTTTTTAACTATGAACCTATGGATGTCAATCGAGTGAATTCATTTGATTTTGGATCAATCTTATTGGATTGTAGGATTATTCGATTACGAGTTATTTAATTTAACATTTTTCGAGTTAGAACTTAAACTTTCGGGTTCTGGGCTGACCCGTCATAAAAATAAGTGTCATTTAAACCTCAATTTACATAATAACTAATAAGTAACTCTTCAAGAGATTGGACAAACATTTTTTGTAAACGATTATCCTTTTTTATTTTTTATGTCAAATATTTTATACTTAAGCGTTGGAGTAAAAGACAAAAAGTGAAATGATGAGTCTAATTTTTAAATATTTAAACCAAACCCATTTTAAAATCATCTGAAAAGAATATCATAATACTTTTCGAAAACAAGTAATGAGGTTCGAAAACAACCATGTTGAAATTGCAAAGGAAATACAAGAAAACGATAGTAGACAAAGAAAAGAATGAAGTTCGAAAACCAAGTAACAAGGATAATTTCAGTTGATCGAGTCCCACTTGATTTTCCGATCCGCCCATTGGGTCCGAACTATTTTAGACCAACCTTGTCAATTGTCAGGATATTTGATTACGAGTCATTCATGTTGAAATTTTTCATAATCTTATTGAATTGGTGATCTATCCGAGTCAACTCTTAAATTTCCGATTGTAGTGACATCCCTACCAATAAGTTCTTATGAATTTCTGTATATTATCTAGTGAATATTTATATTCACAATTATCAATGAAAAAATCACTCAATCCTGGTACTAGTTTGGCGGTTCATAGTTTTGTCGAAATCTTTTTCTAGAATTATGTACTTTAGTAATTAGGGTTTTTTGTTATTTTAAAAAAAAATCTGTAATTAAGATATATATTAGATGCATCATTTTCTTTTTATTTTCATTTTGTGAGTTGATGCCCTTAGCCTTAATTCACATTCCAAAAATATTTAAAATAGCGATAGGATCTGGTACCCAACTACTGGCGGCGTCGGTCCAATACAAATGGGCCCCGACTATAGCACTAAATTTCAATTTACATAAAAAATGAACTAGTCCATTACACGAGCCAGCACAGCAAAAACCACTAGCTAGTTCCATCAAATTGATTAGTATTTAGTATCCATAGATGCTTTTCCTGTCACACAAACACAATCAACATCTCGAACGATTTATGGTGGAAATTAAATAACAGATTCGTCTCAATAATATATCCAATATTATATATATATTTAAAATGGTACAGTACAAACGTGGGGATTCACATGACTGAAATATGGAGCAGAAGGTGTCTTGAATTTCTGGAGTTGTTGGCAGAGAGTTTCAATCTCATACCTCTCAATGGAAATCATATAACGACACATCTTTGATCATAATTGGACACTACCATT
Source organism: Salvia rosmarinus (assembly GCA_036937905.1). NCBI lineage: Eukaryota > Viridiplantae > Streptophyta > Magnoliopsida > Lamiales > Lamiaceae > Salvia > Salvia rosmarinus. The sequence continues at coordinate 108,443,701 of CM072813.1, read as the reverse complement.
TCCCAAGCAACTCTCCTCTTTCTGTTTTCTTCCCTTTCCCATCTCTTTGGCTTCTTCCCTCTTGGAATTTGTGCTTTCATTTCGATTCCCTTTTCTTTATTTAACTCTTTTCTTTTTACTAATTAATTCAAGAAATAATTGAATATTGGGTGGTTTTTTTAGTTTATCCTTATTCTTGATCACGATCGAATATCTGCATCTTCTCAGAACCTTCTCAGAAACCCTCTCCCTTTTTTAACAATAAAAATGCCATCACACAATTGTTTAACTTATACTGTTAAAGAAAGTGATGACTCCATGGAATTGGACATTTAGAAAGTTGAAATGCTGGGAATCTTGTGTTTTTATGTATAAACAATGGCCCATTGCCAGACTACGAGTCCCACTCGCCCCATTTTCATATTTGCATGTAACATGGATCTTTGTTTTTTTATATATCTCATCACATTATTAGTTAATAGTGCGTTGGGCTAGTGGTAGAGTGGTTAATACCCGAGGCCAAAGGTCTCGGGTTCGAGTACACCGTGACGCAGCCTTTAAAATTTCTGTATTAATTGACCCAAAAAAAATTAAGATAAAAAAATAGATTTCTTGACCTCAAACACATACTCAACACACACAGCTGAATTACTTCGGAAAAAAAGAAGGATGGAAATGAACTATGCATTGAAGAATTATAGAAATTAACAGTGTGGAATTATATATCTATTGCAGTTTTAATAATTTCAAAGAAGAAGAAAAACAAGAGGGAAAACAAAAGAAATTTTGTAATCTTGGAGAAAACACATTATAGGCAAAATTCCGCTTCCCCGATCGATCCAATGCACGTTTGCATTTCACATGGCGATGTCTGTGAATCAACTCTCATCGACACCTCTCTTAATTTTGATATTGGCATTAATTAATGGAAATTCTGCTGTTCCGACCACGGCCAAAATTCCTGGGTTTCTTCAATGCCTCCAAACATGTTACCGAAGCACTCGTTGGAGACCGGCAGATTATGCTGCGTGAGAGTCACCGCCGGCCCCATCGCGGCCGGAAACACGGCGGCGTGCTTGTTCCGTTGATTGTACATTGCGCTGTCCGTGTTGGACGACGTCTTCAGGTTCACTTCGCAGCTCGTGTCGCTCCCGTTGCTCCATGAACCCTCGTTTTCCTTGTTCAGATTGATCGCTCCCGTCTCCCGGCTCTTCAACCCCATCAACTGCCACAAAAACGCAGTTGATGACGAAACACTATTTATTTTACTCAATACAATAGCCACACGCAGAAAATTTGTGACCTCAAAATTTAATATATGAGTATAGGGAAAAATTCTGGATCATAGATTAAAAAAAGAAAAAGAAAGAATATATGGCCTGCACCAGACCCGGCCCCCCTGTCTCCGCCACGGGCTGATCTGCAGTGCTTGTGATCTGATGATGATCCGAGATCTTACCTCAACAAGACCCTAATTTTTCTTGCTAACATCAATATCTAAAACCCTATGATCATGCACGAATAGTTTAAAGTCATTAATTAACTTGATTAATTAATTAATTAATTACCTGGGTGTGGAGCTTCTTGTTTTGGGATTTGAGGTTGTCATTATCAGCTTTGAGGGCCTCAAACTGCCTCTTAAGAATATCGTAATCCTTCTCTAATTGCTTTGTCTTCCACCGGGCCCGACGGTTCTGGAACCAGATCGCAATCTGACGTGGCTGCAGGCCCAAGGCCCGAGCCAGCTGCATTTTGCGTTCGGGCTCGAGCTTGTTCCCTAATTCGAAGCTCTTCTCCAAGGCCTTCACCTGCTCCAAATTCAGCCTCCTCTTCTTCTCCCCCAGCATTTGGGAACCGTCGTCGGAGCCGTCGTCGTCCGCGTGGAACTCCTCAGCCCGATCCATGCCCGAGAACGACATGGATCTCCTCATCAAGAAGTCCGGAACACCTACACTCGAATGTTATTTATTTATTTTCAAGGAAAAAAAAAAACCCTAATTTGTTGTGATCGGATTTTTTGATGGTACGTACCGTGGAAATCTTGTGGAGCGCAGGGAGATGAGGAGGGGAAGTGGCCGGCGTCGTCGTGGTTTCTAAACATGGATTCTGATGCTGGGACGTAGGCCATGGATTGTGGTGCAGGATTTTGCAGGATGAAATACGATTTTTTTGAACTTTTTTTTCACGCAGCGGATGCGTGTTGGGTTGTGGGATTTTGGTGGTGGTGGTGGTGGTGGTGGATATTAGGGATTTTGGAGTGAAAGGAACATGGGTGGCAAGACTGGAAGCCAGCGATAATCTCTGTTGAGACAGAGAGAGAGAGAGAGAGGGAGGGAGAGAGAGAGAACATGAAGTGTTATTTATTGCTCAGAGATTCTAGCTACGGTTTACCTGTCTGGACTATTTTATTTTTATTTATTTATCCTGTGTTTTTTATATCGTGAAACTTTAATTTTGTTTAGGGATTCTGACATGTAACATATGATCATATGATTAGTGCAATAATAAGGGGGATTAAAATATGTGGGGTGAAAAGTGTCGCGAGTTACGTTGTGGATAAACTGAAAAATTAATATTGTTGTGTGTGTGTGTTGGTCTAGTGGTAGAGTGGTTAATGCTTGCACGATGTCAGTGGTAGAAAATTTCCATATTAATTGGTTATCGAGCTTTAAAAATTATTTTGCATAGAATTGGTTTAATAGTCCAGCTTATATTTGAAAAATCTAATGTTTCTTGAAAAGTAACTCCAATCTAATTTTTATGTAAAACAAATTATCGTTTACGTTTTGAGTAGCTGGATGGCATGAATGGATTGTGGCCATGGACGACTGCTTGGACTTTTCCTTTGTATATGTAGTGCTATATCTTTTTTTCTTTTTGAATTAATATATGAAATTCGTAATTTTTTATGCAAACTAGGAAATTCATGATTGATCCACTTTGTTTCTGTGGAAACGGACAGAAAGAACTCGTAAAGACATTAAATAAAGAATTAAAAATCAAAATAAAAATCACTCATATCGATTTCAAGCACCTTTCAGCATCATCGTGGATTTAAAATAGTTTCTGTTATTTTTGTGAGAATTATTGAAGCTTTTTAAGTCTTATTTAATTAGCATTACTAAACCTCGAACGCGAAATAATTGGAGAAATCCAAATGAATGTCTACAATTGACGGCCTATAGTTTATTATTAATGTTTATTTTTAATTTTTTTGATATCGTGGTTTGTTTTTCTAACAATCATTTATGTGCTAGATCGATAACATGAAGATATTAGATAAAATATTTAGCACAATAATTAACAAAATAGATGAAATTAATCTCTTGAAGTAGTTTTTTTAAGTTCAATTCATAATTAAATAAAATTCCAATATTTTAATTATTCGAGTCTATATATATGTTTCTTAGATAATAAATTTATAGCTATAATAATTATGTCTACTTGAGATATTACATATAGATGCAAGCTTTGCCACTATCTTAGTTAATTTTCAGGATTACATTAAATATTTAATTGTTTATATAACGCAACCCTTGTCATGATGGAAAAAAATACAAACAAAATACTAAATTCAAAATAAAATTTAGATAAATTATCAACGGGACTTTGCTCCTTTCTTTTCCTAATTACCATCCTAAACGAGTTTTGATAAGCCTTGATCTTTATTAAAACGTGTGGACAAGACCTCACTGAATTCAATATGGAATATTAGCAAAAATGGTGTCATTTATACTGCACAAAATAGCAATCGAAGCAAGGAATTTTAGTTCCAAAATAGAATGTTACACCCTCCCTATTTCCCTAAACTCATACATTCTACATTTCAATCAATTTTTTCAACAAATATGAAAATTTAGAAATGGGTGTTAGGCAAAAGATAGAGAAATTCAAGAATTTTTCAATGGCAACAAAAAAGGGATTCCCCAAATCAAACAAACCTATGAAAGTTGGGTGAAACCTAAAGCACCCTAACATGGAATTAAATCTGCACTCACTCAATAGTAACCACATATGTCTCTCTCATGTGCATCAACTATTTTGTTAATATCTTCGACACTGTGTTTTTGCAGTTTGGTGTAATTAAATTAAACGTTTATGTTCAACGAATGCACGAAAAGATGATTATGTACTTTAGAAATTCTTCGATGCGTATCTTTTTTAAAACACGAAGACTACAATCGACCTAATACGTGCTTTATTAAAACTTATACTCTCTCCGTCCCATGAATAATGGCTCCTTTCTTTTTGCACGTGAATTAATGAGAGTTGTATTTTATGTGTAAAATAGTGTGTGTGATGCACTTTATTTTTAGTGTAAAATTGTTTCCTTTTTTTAATGGGACGATATCTAATAGTAGTAGTCTTTCTTCTCTCTTTTACGATATCTTCATGTTTTAAATCAGTTTACTTTCGGGGTAGAATCACACTAGCATATTTCATACCGAATTTTTAAATATCTATGATAAAAAATAGTTATTCAATAGTCATGATTTGTAATTAGCATAGTTATAATTTTTCTCATGAATATCAACTAAAATAAACTTGGGTGCTCAAAGCCTCACCAACCAATTTTTTCTTTATTATTTATCAATTCGTTAAAAAAAATTGGGTGATAGCCCTTCTAGTCGTTGAACTTCCGAAGGCACGGAGTGGATGTTGCAATCTTAAAATGGTCGGTTCAAAATTTCAAATCCTCTAATCCCAATATATATTTGTCTAGCCCGTATCACACTATTATTATTATTATTTTAATAATATTGTTTACAATAACTAATTAACATTTTCACTAAAAATCAAAGCTTAAAAATTATCCATCCAGATTATGGAATATTCAACTATGAACTTAAAATTTTAAATTAACTAAAAATAATTATATAAATCATGATCAAGTATCACAAATTTAAGTAAAACACAAAATATTGAATTTGAAGGAAAAAAAATAGAAAAATAGAAAGCCACACCCAAAAGTGGATTCCAAGTATAACAAATGTATGATCGATGCCGTCAAAAGATGTATCCACATTTTATATATTTTACAATAATGCATTTTGAGCTGATAATCATAAATCACGTAAAAATTAATGATTAGGATCAAATTTTATGTACAAGAAAATGAAAATTAAAATAATTGATCCTCTACTTATATATAATTAAATTGTATGTGTGTGTCCCCAAGAGAGTCTATGGTTAAGGCGTGTTCGCATGGCGAAAGGTATAACTCCACTAAACCTATTTATGGGTTTGAGTGTGTGTGATTCACTTGTCATGTGTGGTTGGCGGTATGCGTAGGAGAGGTTGTGGCCTGTGTGTGTGTGTGTGAGAGAGAGAGAGCTCCACCTGGTTGTGGCCTAAAAATAAGCTAAATTCACATGGGAACCTTAGTTGGAATGTTTTGTGTTGTGGGTTGTGGGTTGGGAATCCCTTCCCTGCTCTCCTCTCTCCATTTTTGTTTTTAATTATTTTATTTTTTCTCTCTCACATGCCCATGTGCTCTTCCCTTTTTAAATTATCCTCTAATTTTCCTTTCAACCAATCACGTTCCTTCTCTCCATTAACAGCAAATTTAAATTCATCACTAATTTAAATTATCAATTCTTGGGTTATTCGATCGCAACTCGCAACTAGCTACTACTCACGCATTTCAACAAAAAATATACACCAATTTGAAGCAATATTCAATTTTCTTTCATGTTTCATTTTCAAGAAACTTAGTTACTTCCAAATTTTCCTTTTTACATTTTCGTTTTATGAATCTGGGATAAGATAAGACAGGATAGCCGCCCTTAAATAAAGGATCAATATCTAATTGTATATTGTCAATAACTGTAAAATTAGAGGGAAAAAAGGTTCCGATATCACCGACATTTTTTTAAGATTCCGATATTTGTTCACTAATACATAAATTGCATTGATATTTAATCAACATTTAAATGATATTTCCATAAATTTATCGAAACTTCCTTATTCTAACCAACAATGCCACTTATCATAGAAAAAAAAAAGGATAAAATATTGAAGAAATTTCTAAATATTAACTCAAATTGATATCGCCTTGATTATGTTCCATTTTTTAGTCCTCGTTCACATTGTTGGGTTAGGGAGGGATTGTTAAATGAATATAGTCCTATAATATCAAATATTTTGTTTAATTTTTTAATTTTAGTGGGAGATTAAAATGATTGGTACTGTGTATCTAGGGGTGTGCACGAACCGAATCGAACCGAAAAAATCGATCGAACCGATCGATTTCGGTCGGTTCGGTTCGGTTTTTAAAAAAGTCGGTTTTCAGTTCGGTTCAAATTTTCAATTAAAATCGGTTTTCAGTTCGGTTTTCGATTTTATATTTTAGGTTCAATCGATAACCGAACCGAACCAAAATATTATTTTTATATATATATATATTTTATATAATAATTAATTAATATTTTAATTAAATAATTAGGATTAAAATATATTTATTTTAATATATATATATATATATATATATATATATATATATATATATATATATAGAGTTTGGTTCAAATAAGAACCATTCTTATCCTAAGAACTAAGAACCAAATGAATTAGTTATGAAAGTTGATGAATCCGAGAAAGTTAATGAATTCAAAATTGAAATTTTCACCCGGTTCGAATCCCATCGGGTTCGAATCCCATCGAGGCGAAAATTCTATTTTTGGATTGATAATTTTCTCACGGATTCATCAACTTTCACCGTAAATTCATCGCTTTTGGTTCTCACGTTCACAATAAAATGGTTCTCACGTTAACCCTCCCTATATATATATATTTCGGTCGGTTTTGGTCCGAATCAAAACCCATCGCTTTTTCGGTTCGATTTTCGGTCGGTCCAAAACTATAAATCGGTTCGGTTCGGTTCGGTTCGCTTCAAAAAAATATTTTCGGTTTTAAAAATTTCGGTCGGTATGCACACCCCTAGGTGTATCCCACTGAAAAGATGTGAGCCTTTCCAAAAAAAGATTATTAATGCTTCAAGTATACATAGAGTTTCCATTTTCAATCATTAATCTTATATATTCGGGTATTTATTCCATTGGATAAGCATCCCATCAAATAACAAATGATCAAAATTAACAAGCCTTAAATCATATAATTGTCCTTCAAGAGAGGCGTAATTAAATTACTTGTATAAGTTGAAGATAATATTTTTTTGTTAGCCTAACAATTCGCTTTTAGGGCCTAAATCAAATAGAATCAACAAAAGTAGTTTACATAAGTTGAAGATATTTTGTCTTTATTAATATATCCGCTAATATATTTTTAGCCTAACGGTAGGCTATTGGGACCTAAACCATATGCCAACTCATAAAAATAAAATAAAAGGCCTAAACCAAATGGAAATCAATAGCTAACCTATAACCATCACCATAAAATTGATTTGGACGAGGATTAGATCTTGATGCTAAACAGCCCAATTATTTATCTGGGCCGAACCTAATACTAAGATTGGACACCATATCCTACAACCTCTCTTCATTCTTCAAGGTAAATTATGTAACAAAATGATTTTATAAGTTATATGATATTGGGCTTCAAATTAGCCCCACATTGGGTGGTCTAATTGATGATTGGTGGACTGGAGATCTTATGATAAGGAGTTTGTTGCTTTGAAACTCGACAAAAACTTGGGTATATCCTTCATTTTTATTAAAATAATTATATATTAATTATGATAAGTAAGGATAATTAGATTTTATTAATCTTGATTAATTCAAAAGATAAATTGAGTTTAGAAATTCATATAAGTTCTTGTTCAAGCAGTTATGAAGAGCGTTCGAGTTTTGTTCGACTAATAAAAGAAATGATTGGTGCAATTTTCTATTTTTTGGAGACTTTTCTGTCACTCCCTCATTTGGTTATTAGTGATTTGAAAAGGAGTGATAACTAACCAAATTCCATATGGGCCAAAGAACCATAAATAAATTTGAGAAATATATAACGAGTTTGGTCTTGTTTAATTGGGGCAATTAATGCACTGAGCTGATTTTTGTTGATTCTTAACAACTAATTAATTGGCAAGAAAATGGATTTGCATAACTTATCCAATAAAAAAAAACATATATATATAACTTATGTTAGGGAAACATTATTTGAAGTCTCTTTTTATCACAATAAGCATCCAGTTGCGATGTTATGATTAATTGTAATTTGCCTCCTCAGTTTGATAAATAAATCAATAGTAAAATATTACTAAAATTAATAAGTTCGTTATTTATATTTCCCAATTAAAGTTTGTATCCTTAAAAAAAAAAAAACTGCATTCAAAATTATATCAAAGTTTATGTATTTATATACTTTTAAAGTTATTTTTATGTTTTAAACCAAAATCACACCAAAATTCTATGTATTTATATATCAATAACCCTAAAAATGGGGAAAGGAAAAGGAAAAGGGATTGCACAGTCATTGTTGTGGGGTTATAATAAAATAAAATATCCAAATGATTTTTTTCCCATTTAAGAAGACTATAATGAGAGAAAATATAAGTGTGACTATTTCCACTCTATGTTTTAGAGAGTTTTATTAGTATTGTTGATTGAAAATAGAGTCACACCGACGTCGTCACCGGTAATGAAAGCGATATTTCATGTCCTATTATTTTATATTTCATGAATCATTGATTGATAGGTGGGCAAAATCAAATATTTATTAGGCAAGTGAACGACATTGATGTGGTGTGACAGCGGCAAAGCTTCAAGCTTTTGGAATTCTTTATATATGTTACTATATGCTTCAAGATTGTTCCCCCAAATTGAAAATCCTCAATCAAAATCATGTACAACAAGAAAAAGAAGTCTTTAAGTGCAAAATCAGTACCGTTCTCCAATTGAATTCGCAGGAACACATTAATAATTGTAATCTGGTGTAGTTTTCTACTGTTAAATAATCTGAATAAGTGGTGAATTCATCATAGAATAATCTTTTTTTTTAATATCATGGGGAACTCACAATGATACCCATGGTACTGGGTAAATATCACGTTCATATGTAATAGTCTGCAAACTACACATGACAGTTAAATCATATTTAAAAAATCAGATGTGATAGAGTCAAACTTATAGAGATATTAGAGGAGTTCGAAGCAAATTAAAAGTGTGATATCTTGATGATTTTGAGCAACGAAACAAATTAATCTTACTCAACAAATGAGCCCCAATAAACAATTTCACATGTATATATCTGCACAAACATACATATTCAAAGAGATTACATTCTATACTTATCTTGCAAGAAAAGCCGACAATGTGATAATTTTTTTGGAAATAATGGGATAAGTGTGAGTGTATGTGATATTTTTTATTTAAAAGATCAAATACATAATAAAGAATAAAATTATGACAATGTAAATATACTTAGAGGGTGTTTGGTGAGCTTATAAGCTCTTTAAAACGATTTATAAAATTTAGGAGCTTATAATTTATTCTGTGTGTTTGGCAAATAAACTCCAATGAATTTGAACTCCTCTAAAAATAAGTTGGTCAACCTAACTTATTTTTTCATAAACTTATAAGTAATCATGAATTTACCAAAATAACCTTATGATAGTTCGTTATTTCCTACACATAGACTATCAACTTTACCTCTCGTCAATTTTATTTCTCTAACTATGATTTTCTCTCTCTAACTCACAATTCTTTCTCTAGCTTATAAGATCAATTATTCAAATATTTTAACAACTTATAAGCATGTGATACATTACCTCTTAGAAGCTCTTGAAACATCTTATAAACTCTTGGAGCTTATAAGCTCTCTAAAATAAGCTTAGCCAAACACCCCCTTAGTGGTATTTGTGAATTAATATAAATATTAGGACCATATATATATACTCATTTATCCCATTTCAAAAATGGCAGATTGAGTAGATGTGGAATCCACCAAAATTATAAGAAAATGTAAAAATCGTGGGTTTCTTTATGGTCGTTTAGTATCCGTTAAACAAAAGGAGTAGATTTGCATTGTTTATTTAATGTAAAGGGTATTTTTGTATTTAAATTTACTTTAGAGATATTTTTATGCTCGACTATAAATGTCGGATGTATATTTGCATCTTATCCCTTAAGATATTATAAGCATGACATATATCAATGATATGATCATCAAGATGCAAGGATTATAGGTACACTAAGAAAATAAAATATATATTTTTGTGACAATCAAGCAAGTAACGTGGCCCACAAATATTATGTAGCACCAGGATTATTAGGTATCCAAATTTAGCTTATTTTTAGATTCCATACATAGACCTAATATGTAGCGTTTTTGGAAAAGAATTCTTGAATTTGGTACTGATATTTTTCCATGTGCATGGGTGGTCGGGTTCAACATTATGTGCGCGGGGTTCATCTAGTTTTTCATTTCGTAACTTATAACTGTAATTCAAATTAATAACACAAAAGCTCAAGTACATCCGTCTGCACGGTAGTACAGATAAAAATATTATTTGTTTTTAAGAAAAATGTCATTTGTTTTTTATCCTATAACTAGACAATATTATTTATATTGAAGAAAAATATCATTTGCATTGAATAATCCGCATACGAGATCACCTCAATAAATAAATGTCTATATACTCTAGATATCTATGTCTATATTTGACATATATCACAAATTAAGTTTGGACAGTGTATTGTGCTTGATTATTTATGATTGAGATATGTCTCATGCATTCACATGATTATAACCATGTTGTTGCTTAAGCACATGAAGTGGTAAAAAAGTTAGAATTTTTAGTTTGACCGAACGATATCGCTTTGTATCTTTCTTTTTTATGTGTTTTTTTTTTATTTCTACTATTCACAAAGTTAAAATTACAAATAGGAAGCTCAATATTAATATAATGCTAATGGTAGTAGCTAAATTCATCGAGTCTAGCTTCGAGCTACAACCACGTGACATCACGTGAATGAAAATAATTGTGTAGGAAAAAATGATAAAGAGTTCATATGAATAGAGAGAGGAATAATGTGCACCAATCCCCATGCATTATTTGTCCACGCGTTTGTCCTTGCTGTCAATATTCATCCGTACCATGCCTATGATTGCACAGGACCACCAATTGTCAGTATAAATACTAACTCCTACTAATTATGGATGTGAATCTAATTATGAACATAAGGGTATTATTAAATAAATCGACAATTCATTAATAGACTTATAGTTAAAAATTTCAATTTGAATATTTTATAATCGAATAGCTCAATAATTCGATATAGTTAGTTTGAAAGTAGACCAAATCCAAATGGACCTAGAGGATTCATCCGATTAATTGAATTTTTCTTGTTACGTTATTTTCAAACTTCACTATTTTCTTTTGCAAGTTAGTATATTAAGATATTTTAAAAAGTACTTATGGAATATGTTTTTAATATTTGAAAGTTATACTTATTATTTTACTTGTTTGTCTTTTACCCCAACACTTAATATAAAATATTTGTTAGAAGTATATAATATCAAGAAAATATTTACATTGTTTATAATTTTCCATTAAGTTTTTTGATTCGTTGGCTCGACGGATTCACCTGAAACCTGAGAATTTAGAGTTATAATTGAAATTTTCTAAGCCGTAAAAAAGTCAGTCCAAATAGCCAGACAACTCGAGTGGATCGGGTTGGCCTGATTAACAATTCTGAACTGTAATAATATGGTTCCTCTCTAAAATTTTATTGCTTATTTTGTATTTTTACAGATATATTTTTAATTTCATTTTATAACGTCATTTACGGTGACCATGCAAAAATGAGGAGTGAAATATTAGTTGGGATTTTTTTTAAATCGTTTCTGCTTGAATATTCACCACGCCCATTTTTTAATTTTCCAATTGGAATAGTTATTGGCAACTATATTTCTAAAAAAAAGGTTAAAATTATATGAGATCATGGGGGAATTCGGACATACTGCAAAGAGGAACAATCGAAACATATGAGGATAAACAAGCCCAATAAATATTAATCTAAGTGAGAAATATCTATATAAGTAGAAGAAAACAATGAGAAGTATTAATATTTAAATGTATGTAGAAGATGGAGATGCTCTTTACCCGACATGACCTCGGCAAAAAGGTTTTCTTGTCGAAGAGGAAAATGAAACCACTCAAATCTCACAAAGTTGCCAGCAAAATGGAATGCTAAAAAGAAAAACATCCACAATCATTATGTATATATATATATATATATATACACACTATTTGTTACCGTGTAATAATTTATAAATGACATAATTATAGTTTGTGTCCACAACTTTAATGAGATATTAAAGAATATCTCAACTTTAGTTAATAAATTAAAATATTCATAATTCTAATGATATTTTAAAAAATATCTCATACTTTAATTAATATGTTAAATGTCCCAAACTTTGACAAGATTTTAAAAATATCATCGATTTCGAGTTTTCGACGACGAAATCCGAGTCATTTGAGCTATAATCCACACGAGACAGAATATTGAATCATTTGAGCTATAACACACATGAGAAACTAACAAATTGATGTAGCATTCTATTGTCGGAAACTCAGAATTGAGGATATTTTTCAAAATATGGTCAAAGTTGGAGACATTTAACATATTAACTAAAGTTCGAACACTTTCAAAATCTAGTCAAAATTGAAGACATCTTTATATATTAACTATAGTTGGGAATATTTTCTCAAATCTCGTTAAAGTTGAATACATAAACTATAATTATCCATTTTTATAAATTGCACTATGCGCGCAATCCTTATGCAATAGACTCAACCTAAAATATATTTGTAGGATTTGAATTCATGAACTATGAGTCATAAACTCACTATTTAATCAAATAAGTCGATTTGAGAATCAAAACTGAATATTTGAGGTTCTTTTTATATTGGTGATCGGATGATTATCTTATGTTCTCGTGTTTTAAATAGTATAAAATTATATGTGTGTGACTATCCACATCGATCCTTTATGTTATTATTTATTCGTTCGTATGTATATAGATACTCTTATATTTTGAGAATTGGAAGAATGGCGATAATGGGGGGATTAAATAACATGATTTATTCCCAATTTTGCCATATTGAAAACACTTCACATTCAATAATTTTCAGTCTAAAGATACCGTTGTTTACATTTTTATTTTATTTTTAAATAGCTTGTATATATTTTCTTGGAAGCCTTGTACATTTCGCTTATTTTACTACAAATAGTTCTGTTGAATCCGTAGTAGTTTGTATGTACACTTTTTTTATTTAATTTATCGTGGATACACACACAAACACACACACTATATATATATATATATATATATATATATAGGGTTGAGTTATAATAAAACCTACTTTTTGTAAAAACTAAAATCAATGCACTTTACGTATAGAATTAATGCATTTTATGTATAAAACTAATGCACCATTGAGTTATGATAAAAGACAATATTATTCATCAATATTCTTAGTGCAGTAACTTTATACATAAAGTGCATTAACTTCGTAAATAAAGTGCATTGGTTTTAGGTTATTCGAAAAATAGGTTTTATTTCAACTTTCCATATATATATATATATATATATATATATATATATATATATATATATATACATACCCAGTCTCGAGATAGTATGTAATACTCAATCTCATTCTCCATCCTATTAATCGTGTGGTGAGATTCACATCGATTTTAAAAATTTTACATGTTAATTTGTGGTAGTAAGGGTAGATTAGTAATTTGATTTGTTATGTGATTTTGAAAATAAGCCATGCATATACTTGAACTGAATTATGCATTCAAATGAACACAAAAATGCATTCACTTGAACACAAACATACATATGAGTTTCAATTTTAATGCATCTTTGAACGCACTCAGCCTTCCTTCACAAGACCAGTACTTCGGCGCATCCAGCGCCACCCAACGCCCGCTCTCATGCACCCAGCGCCGGTTCGGTGCGATGCAGTGTTGTGTTGTTTTAAATGCAGTGTTATGTTGTTTTAAATCCAGTGTTATGTTATTTCATATGCATTATTCATGTTTTGTTGTGGCTTTTTCCAAACCCAGCTCCGACGAGCACCCAGCGCACCTACCCAGCTTCGTCGCACACCCAGCATCAGCACGCACCCAGCGCCGGTTGGGTGCGATGTTGTGTCATGTTATTTTGAATGCAGTGTCATGTTATTAAGAATGAGCTCCCAAACTCAGCGTCCGCAGATACCCAACGCCATGGACTCCTCCACCAGTCGGCGGCACCAGCGTCCATTGGCACCTTCCCACTTTGCCCCTGAGCGAAAAATGGGTTTTCATGTATCAAATTTTGATGTGTCCATGTGTTCAAAATATGTATTAGATTGGGTCTACATACTATTTGCCTATTTGGGGATCGGTTACTCTAAAACCCAACCCCATATATATATATATATATATATATATATATATATATATATATATATATATATATATATATATAATTCAATGGTTTGGTTGATGTAAGGATATCAATCTAGCCGAACTCATGGGTTGAAGCGAATTAATCGATAATCCGGTAGGATTAGGATTGAAATTTTATAACTCGAAAAAAATATCAACTCGAATGACTTAAACCAAATAGTCTGACAATCCGATAACGTTGGCCCAAAAATAGCCCGAACTCGAATTGGTTGGCCCGAAAACCGAGTAGATCGACCTAGTTAACTTAAATTTTTCCGTAAGATCATTTTCAAACTTCATTATTTGTTTCGAAAATTAGAATAATAAGATTTTTTTTAGAAATATTTGTGAAATGTGTTTTGGTTTAGTATTTGAAATATCATATTATTTTCTTATCTTTTTATTCTAATGTTTGATACAAAATATTTGTTATAAATAGAAGTATATATAAGTTATTTTTTTCTTAAGTTTTATGACCCGGTTAATCAGACTAGTTAGTCCAAAAACCCGAAAATTTAGAATTATAATTTATAAATTATAACCAAAAATATATCAACTCAAATGGCCCAATTGACATTACTAGATGTGACGATATATGTACTCATCCACTCGGATCAGTACAATCATGATTTATTATTTAATGTCTAGTTTATACTATATTATATATATAATTATGCTTGAAGCGAGAACAATACAACAAACATTAGTTTGTTGAGTATTTACGAAGACAAATTTAAGTGTTTTATTTTTCTTCAAAGCAAATTAATTGATTAGGTCATTAGCATGGCATTTTAAATATTGTTGGATTTGAAAATCAATTATAATAGTAATTCTTTTTGTGCCACGTACTGTTATAGCAAATTTATTTAATCATACCATAGCTACAGCCTACAAACGCTTGCCTCTCATTACAAATTATGACAAACATATAGTAGCCATCAAGAACGTACCATCTTGCTTAACCTTTATCTTATTTGAAAACAAATAAAATAAAATGTGATCGAGTTTATTATGGTTAGTAGGCAAAAGTCGGCCTTGAGTATGATTTACTCTTTTGTTATTCTTTTTTCATATAATTATGTCAAGTTGAATTTATATATATATATAATATTTAAAAAATTCCAAAGCTTTCTCCCAAATTTGGAGATGGAGGTCTTGATTGGTAACAAATTATGTAATTTGTTTGTGGCGGAAATAATTGCTAGCATGGTTTTATTAATTCTTTAATTTGATTTTAAGCCATTTTTGTTGAATGATGACATGTCCAATTCAGACTTTTGATAAAATCACCTACATCTGAAATAATGCCCCACTTACCCAATTTTTTATGAATAAATTAAGGGATGTTTAATTTTCATGATATGATGGATAAATAAAAATAATACAAGCTAATTCACCATGTACTTTGAAGGATTGGTGATAATTGATCAATTTTGAATTTGTTTAATAATTTTATCATTTAAATACTCAATCCTATGTTTTATTAATTTATTTTATCATAAAAAGTAAACGCCTCTTAAAAGAATAATAATATTTTTTTAAGGTTACTATTATTTGGTAAAGATCATTGTCCGTGGCATTGTAAATTCGAAATTATTATTTCATTTACGTATTATGATCCCGCTAGAAAAAAGGAAACCATTAGTTATTCCATTTTGCATTTTTATATTTTCAAATCAATAACAGAAAAAAATTGAATTTATCCCGTAATTAGCCTTTCATACCTCCGTCCCGTACAATGATTAAATTCTTATAAATGCCATACTTGTTTTAAGCAAATAAGACTTTCCTCCTTTGTTTTTGTAGAATTACTGATTTTATATTGGATTCCAAACAATATTTAATTTAGTAAAAGCATTTATAATTTATATTGATAGCTTATAATTTTAGATATCTCATATATCAATAATTGTGCAATAAAATACCACATTATATTAGAAACAACTAATAAAGCTTACAGTTTAATCACCTAAAATTATTACTAGTGCCCTTCTAAATATAGTTTAAATGCAGAACTATATATTTTTATTTGGGATAATTATAGTTTGTGTCCCCACTTTTGATGAATTTTGAAAAATATAAATAACTTTGGTTAATACATTAAAATATCTACAACTTTGATAAATTCTGAAAAATGTCTCAAACTTTAATTAATATATTAAATGTCCTCAACTTTTGCGATATTCTTAAAAATATCCAATTTCGAGTTTTCGACAACGGAATGCTACGTTTGTGATGTGTCTTGCTGGTACAATCTGGTGTAGGGGGGGATACACAGTAAGACAAACTAAAACTTTTTCGTTTCTCAAGACTTGACGACTACGAGACGATGGTCGTCGAATAGCTGCTGATCAATACTAATTATAGTTTTGGGATCAAATTAAAAAACACACATGTAAGATCTAAACATTCTCGATACTTATAAATTTTTCCAACAATCTGTTTACTAGATTTTCGTGTGATTATAGCTCGAATGACTCGATATTTCGTCTCGTGTGGAGTATAACTCAAATAACTCAGCATTCCGTGATCAGAAACTCTGGATTTAAGATATTTTTTAAATATCGTCAAAGTTGGGACGTTTAATATATTAACTAAAGTTGGAGATATTTCTCAAAATTTTATCAAAATCGAACACATTTTAATGTATTAATTAAAATTAAAGATACTTTTTAAAATCTCATCAAAATTGGAGATAAAAACTATGGTTATCTTTTTTTATTTTCTTGCGAATCACTATTCTAGTGTTGGATATTTCATTTAGTATTAATAATAATTTATATAATAATAAATTGAATGGACCTTACCATGTTTCTATCGCACGTATACGACAAAGAAAAAAAAGGGAAGTAAAGCCATTGGTTGAAGCGCGAGTAGTATAAAATTTCTTAGATATTTCCTCAGTATTTTTAATGTGTTTCATTAATATATATATATTTTTTTTAATAAATGTCCTAACTCTAATTTAAAAATTTACAATATGTTACATATTTATTCTTACCTAATATTTTAAAATTTGATAATTAATTATATATTTATCATAATAATTAATAAGGTGTAAATATAAAATCTTTTATTTTTAGTATATTTAATTTGATAATTGGAGACATTTATAAAAAAACGGAGGGAATAGATTAGATGTCATCAACTCTTTCCTCACACGTAATTTCTTGCACCTCGAAATCGTTAAACTTACTACATATTTGCGTAGTGCACCAACCCAACACTCAACGTCAATAATTTTATATGTCCAATGCAATTTTATACATTATGTGCTACAATTCTATACGTCCAATGTAGCGTTCGTATGTTCTCACCAGCATATATATTTCTACATGATATAAATCCTATATATATATATATATATATATATAAAGTTTGTCATAAGATTTAATATAGATCTATAGATCTCGACCTAGTTATTTTTCATGAGTAAATGGATAATATTGATTTTATTTATATTAATAGCGAGCACATAATAACAAAAGAACATGTGAAGTGTGTGTGTGTATTGGCCTAGTGATAGAATGGTTAATGCCTGATGCTAAAGACCTCGTGTTCGAGTCCACCATGACGCGACCTTTAAATTTCTGTGTTAAATTGACCAAAAAAAGGAATATGTGAAAGTGTAGTAATACAGATTTGGAACAAGGACTAAGGATCGAATTCTAATAAACGCAGTGTGAAAGTTTCATCATCTTTAGGATGACTCCTTGTGGGAATTAGAAAAATTTCTCTTAGTTTCTTAACCGTTGAATCACCGTAATTTATCTCTTCACATTCTTATAAGGCTGGATGTGAGGACTTGGGAGAGCTTCCATTTTGAAACAAGAGAAATAATGTTATAATGAGGAAATACAAT
Source organism: Salvia rosmarinus (assembly GCA_036937905.1). Classification (NCBI taxonomy): domain Eukaryota; kingdom Viridiplantae; phylum Streptophyta; class Magnoliopsida; order Lamiales; family Lamiaceae; genus Salvia; species Salvia rosmarinus. The sequence continues at coordinate 108,425,452 of CM072813.1, read as the reverse complement.
AGAAAATAGATAGTATCAAGCACTTTTTAGTTCTTTCTCTCTTTCTTTTTTTGAAGTAATATCATACACTTATCAAAATTAACAACCGACAAAATAATAATAATTATTATCCTTTTGGAATTGTCTAGTGGTAAAATGAGTTAATGTGATCAAAAGTCACAGGTTCGAACATCACTAACGTCTTTATAGGTTTGAGTCTCTCTCATCTAATTTTTCAAATATGGTTTAAAGGTTACGACAGTGGATTCCCATGAATTGTTAATAATAATAATAATAATAATAATAATAATAATAATAATAATAATAATAATAATAATAATAATATATACTATGGCATGCATGATTGTAAATCTCATACCATACATTCTGCTAGATTTCCCTAAAATTTACTTGTTCTTGCACTAGTATTCTTATTCTCCTTATTACATTCCCTAAAAATTGAATTTATCCCGTAATTAACCTTTCATACCTCCGTCCCGTACAATGATTAAATTCTTATAAATGGCATACTTGTTTTAAGCAAATAATACTTTGCTCCTTTGTTTTTGTAGAATTACTGATTTTATATTGGATTCCAAACAATATTTAATTTAGTAAAAGCAATTATAATTTATATTGATAGCTTATAATTTTAGATATCTCATATATCAATAATTGTGCAATAAAATACCACATTATATTAGAAACAACTAATAAAGCTTACAGTTTAATCACCTAAAATTGCCCTTCTAAATATAGTTTAAATGCAGAACTATATATTTTTATTTGGGATAATTATAGTTTGTGTCCGTACCTTTGATGAGATTTTGAAAAATATCCATAACTTTGGTTAATACATTAAAATATCCCCAACTTTGACAAATTTTGAAAAATATCCCAAACTTTAATTAATATATTAAATGTCCTCAACTTTTGCGATATTTTAAAAAATATCCCAGTTCGAGTTTTAAACTGACGGAATGCTACGTCTGTGATGGGTCTCATTGGTACAATCTCAATGTTGGGGGGGGGGGGATACACAGTAAGACAAACTAAAACTTTTTCGTTACTCAAGACTTGACTGACTACACTACAGCAATAGTTGTCATGTAATGCAGATCCAACCACTAATGATAGTTTTGGGATCAAATTAAAAAACACACAGGTAAGCTCTAAACATTCTTGATACTTATGAATTTTTCCAATAATCTGTTACTAGATTTTCGTGTGATTATAGCTCGAATGACTCAATATTTCGTCTTGTGTGGAGTATAACTCAAATAACTCAGCATTCCGTGATCAGAAACTCTGGATTTAAGATACTTTTTAAATATCTTCAAAGTTTGGGACATTTAATATATTAACTAAAGTTGGTGATATTTTTCAAAATTTTATCAAAATCGGGGACATTTTAATGTATTTATTAAAGTTAAAGATATTTTTTAAAATCTCATCAAAATTGGAGATACAAACTATGATTATCTTTTTTTATTTTCTTGCGAATCACTATTCTAGTGTTGGATATTTCATTTAGTATTAATAATAATTTATATAATAATTTAATTGAATGGACCTTACCATGTTTCTATCGCACGTATACGACAAAGAAAAAAAAGGAAAGTAAAGCCATTGGTTGAAGCGCGAGTAGTATAAAATTTGTTATATATTTCCTCAGTATTTTTAATGTGTTTCATTAATATATTTTTTTGTTTTTAATAAATGTCCTAACTCTAATTTAAAAATAAATTACAATATATTACATATTTATTCTTCCTAATATTTTTAAATTTTGATAATTAATTATATAAATATATTTATCATAATAATTAATAAGGTTGCAAATATAAAATCTTTTATTTTTAGTATATTTAATTTGATAATTGGAGACACTTATAAAAAACGGAGGGAATAGATTAGATGTCATCCTCACACGTAATTTCTTGCACCTCGACATCGTTAAACTTACTACATATTTGCGTAGTGCACCAACCCAACACTCAACGTCAATAATTTTAGATTAGAAAAATCGTAATTTTATACATCCAATGCAACTATATACATTATGTGTTACAATTCTATACGTCCAATGTAGCGTTCGTATGCTCTCACCAACATATATATATATTTCTACATGATATAAATCCTATATATATATAAAATAACATATAAAGTTTGTCATAAGATTTAATATAGATCTATAGATCTCGACCTAGTTCTTTTTCATGAGTAAATGGATAATATTGATTTTATTTATATTAATAGCAAGCGCATAATAACAAAAGAACATGTGAAGTGTGTGTTGGCCTAGTGATAGAGTGGTTAATGTCCGATGTTAAAGACCTCGGGTTCGAGTCCACCATGACGCGGCCTTTAAATTTTCTGTATAAAATTGACCCCAAAAAAAAAGAACATGTGAAAGTGTAGTAATACAGATTTGGAACAAGGACTAAGGATCGAATTCTAATAACCGCAGTGTGAAAGTTTCACCCTCTTTAGGATGACTCATTGTGGGAACTAGAAAAATTCCTCTTAGTTTCTTAACCGTTGAATCACCGTAATTTATCTCTTCACATTCTTATAAGGCTGGATGTGAGGACTTCTAGGGGGAGAGCTTCCATCTTGAAACAAGAGAAATAATGTTATAATGAGGAAATACATAACATAATTCATTTAATAGAAAATAGATAGTATCAAGCACTTTTTAGTTCTTTCTCTCTTTCTTTTTTTTTTGAAGTAATATCATACACTTCCTGAATATCAAAATTAACAACCGACAAAATAATAATAATAATTATCCTTTTGGAATTGTCTAGTGGTAAAATGAGTTAATGTGATCAAAAGTCACAAGTTCGAACATCACTAACGTCTTTATAGGTTTGAGTCTCTTTCACCTAATTTTTCAAATATGGGTTAAAGGTTACGACGGTGGATTCCCATGAATTGTTGTTGTTGTTAATAATAATAATAATAATAATAATAATAATAATAATAATAATAATAATAATAATAATATGGCATGCATCATTGTAAATCTCATACCATACATTCTGCTAGATTTCCCTAAAATTTACCTGTTCTTGCACTAGTATTCTTATTCTCCTTATTACATTATCCACACATATCAACTATCGTGATTATACAAATTAAACAATACACAAAAAAGGAAATGCTATAACAAATAAGCAAAATGTTATATTTCTTATAAATTCCCAATATATATTCCAAAACATCTAAAATTCAGTTCAAAATCACCCTATCTTAATTGCAGTCATAGAATTTGACGCAAAATATTGTAAATAAATAAAATTAATACAATCTATACTATGACAATTTTTGTGGGCTTCCACTAATTACACCACAACACTCGATGTTGGAGCCATTCAAGCAGTAACTTCCGTATTTCCTGTCATCCACTCTCTTTCTGCCGCACTCTCTTTTTCGTAACTTTTAGTCATACAATTTTTAAATCACTCAGCGATATTGTAATACAAATATTAAAAAAAAAAAATCAATTTCATCATATAATACAAATGTTAAAAAAGCAGACATTCCATTCTCACTTTTCTATTCGATTTGGCCCATTTGTTGTGCACCGCTCAGTAAAATCCCAACTCCATCTCAAAGGTCGTGTTTGAATTCTTCCTCCTTTCTTCAGTCTTTCTAGAGAGAGAAGGTAGCAGGAAAGAAGCAGTCTTTCTTTTCTTCTGTTGCTGGTTTTGACTTAGAAAAGGGGTTTCTTGTTTTTCAACCAATTTTCTTCTAAATCTGAATTCTATTACCGGAATTCATTTCATTATATCGATCCTCGTTTGATTCAGATCTCTTGTCGCCTTATTAATCATGGCCTAAAGTTTTAAAGGGCAATGTTTTCTTGAGAAAATTTTCCACATCGCTCTAATCTAATCCAATTCCTTCTACTAGCTATTTTTATTTAAGTGCAGGCACAAAATCCCAGTTTCCTCGATTTTTCCAAGCATTAAGATTGTCTAGAAATTTGGAATCTTTAACAAATCCATCATTTTGAACAGCTCATCATCCAATCCATTCACATGAGCGGCTTTTCATAAAGTTGCGATTTTTAATTTCTCCATTATTTTCTTGTTATAAATATTCTCTCTCTTAAATTTTTGTTGCTGCGGAAAAATAATGGGGTGCGCGACGTCGAAGCAGAAAGTCTGCCGGAGTTGCCAGAGGTCCTATTCTCCGGTGCGGCGGAGCTACTCGATGCACGTGCACCACCCGCCGCAAAAAACAGGGGATAGCTATCATCTGGTGGCGCTCACTTCCTCCACATTGGGATCTCTCAAGCTCGATCCCTTGATTCAGAATCACGCTGTCGCCGTCGCGGGAGGCAAAGATATCGACGGTGATAATCGGAATCAGAGCATCGCAGAGGATAATAAGCCCTCTGTTGAAGACGGAGAGAGAGAGTATCATCGGTGACAGAGGAATTCGCGATGGGGATGATTGAGGCCAAGACATGGTCCCATATGATCGATTGCAAAATCCCCAAAATACCACCCATGACGCCGGTGAGGACGCCGCCGGGGGAGCCGGAGACGATCAACGCATGGGAGATGATGGCGGACCTCGAGGACGCCAGCCCCCTCCGGCCAGCCCACCTTCGGAGCTTCTCGTTCCACGTGGCAGGCAATGCTGGCGGATTCCCCGCCGCTTCCGACCAGCCGACGCCGCAGGTGAAGGAAACCGGCGACGGGGGCGAGACCGACACAAGCTCGAATTCCAATGACACGTCGATCGTGTCGGAGTTCGACCCCGACGTGATCGCCACGTTCCGGCGGGCGCTCGAGGAGCTCCCACCGGCGAAACCGTTCCACCTGCGGCAAATCGAAGAAGGCGAGAAACAGAGTGATGTCGTGGACAAGTTGATCGTCTACTTCACAAGCTTGCGTGGCGTGAGGAAGACGTACGAGGATTGCTGCCACGTCCGCGTCATCCTCAAGGGTTTGGGAGTGAAGGTCGACGAACGAGACGTGTCGATGCACTCCGGGTTCAAGGAGGAGCTCAAGAAGGCACTTCTCGCGGCCGAAGCCGGCGGCATTGGCCTCCCAAGTGTGTTTCTCGGCGGGAATCTCGTTGGCGGGGCGGAGGAGATACGCCGGCTCAACGAGGAGGGGCTGCTTGGGAAGTTGTTCGAGAATTGCGAGCCGGCGGACGACGTGGGGTTGGCCGCGGCGCCGGCACTGGCGGCGTGTGCGAGGCCTGCGGGGATGTTAGGTTTTTGCCGTGCGAGACGTGCTCGGGGAGTTGTAAAATATACTACAACGCGGATTACGAAAATAACAATGAAGATGAAGATGAAGATGAGAACTGCGACGAAGAATGTGGGTTCAAGAGATGTCCCGATTGCAACGAAAACGGGCTTATACGATGCCCGATTTGTTGCAGTTGAATATCAAACTGCTCGACTGATCTACAGGATTTTGCTTCGTGTTTGGTGTATAGTGAGCATTTTTGGGAGTTTAATTTGCATGAAGAAATCACATTTGATTGCTTCTTCACTTGCTGCTGTATGTTGTGTTTAAGCCTCAATCTAATATCAATGTTTTTTTGAGTATCATAGGGATATGATTATATCTTAAGGTCTGTTGACTCCTTTTTTTCGAAATCAGTGTGTGTTTTCATATGTATAGTAGTATGTAGTGAGAAATTTCGATATTTTCCTTAAAATTGTTTCGTCCCAGGTATTAGGAGAAGCATGTAATACCTTATACTAGTTTTCCTTCTTGGAAAAAGAAAAAGAAAAAGAAAAAGATAGATGTTTGATTGGTGATTGTTTGTAATAATTGTTACATATAAATCATAATACTACTCCCCCAAAATATGGTTGTTTCATTTCAAAATTAGTGTAAACCCTTGTCTATGTTCAATGTTAGTCCAAGTCCTAATTCGAATACTTTTTCGATTACTAATAAAACGAAATGTAAAACCAAACTTTTTGTATATTTTTTTGTCATAATAAATTAGACCGGAAAGGTTTCAAGAAAGTTCTTTGCAGGCTGCCAAAGTTGAAAGAAAAGCCAAGTTGGAAAGCATGAAAATCTGGTTGTTTTTTTCAGTATTATTATTATTATTATTATAACTTTTTGAGTTGAAAATCTGGTTGTTGAAAAAGAAGAATGTGTGCCTATTTTATACGCAAAATCTGAGTTTTGCAGTTGTTGGACCTCCTCTTTCATTCTCGTGACGGTTTTAGCGGTGGCCGACTTCTTTTATTTGTTTTGATTAATTATTGTTTGCCGATAATTTAATTAATAATGTAAAATAAAATCTGCGACTGAGTTTTCAAGAAATATTTTGGTCATGCGCAATTTAGAGTGTGATTGCAGCAGTCAATCCGGTTTATCTGAAATAGACCTCTCCACTCCTCGCCCTCCTCCACTTTCTTTTCAAAGCTCGAATATTTCTATTTTGAAACTTAAACTTGGTTGTGTTTTTTCTTTTTCTTTTTAAATAGACCTTGAAATTACAAAAGGAAATTGTAGAGTTCACGACCCTATTTATATGTTTTTTGTACTTGAAATATGTAGTTAACCTAAACCGCATTATATTTTGGCTCAAATAATTTGTTCCGATATTTATGTGTTACCCTGTATCCCACAATATTTTAATAATATTTAATATAAAATAAAATTATTATTAGATAATAAATTAATAATTATTAACTAACATTGAAGGTTAAAGTGAATGTATCCTAATATAAGAATAATCAATCTTAATAATCAATTATTCAATTAAAACTTAAAATACTAGGATTTATATTTTGGGATTCTTTCCCTTTTTCTTTTATGAGGCTACAAAATCCATACAACATATTAGTATAATATATCGCGTTGTATTTTCAACATATACATAAATGAATTATAACTCAAACAATCAATATATTGGGAAAAGATTATTCATCCAAATTGGGCACGTAATGGTGCAGATGTACTAGCTCCAATGTGTATGATATTTATATATAGAAATATTAAATTTTAAATGAAAAAGTGCGTTGCAATTAAATTGACCGCCAACCAATATAAACATATAATATCAATAATTCAACACGTGCAATTTGTATAAGAAAGTGACACGCAATTGAACCAAAGTTGTGCATTTAAATTGAAGATTATTGCTTTTAAATATGGGGAGTGAATTTGTTATATATATGCAATTAAGGGTGCATTGAAGCTGAATGTCACAGCAAACGGTGCTCCGATACTTAAAAAAAAAGTGAATTAAGTTACAACTATAAAATAATGACAACCATAATGAAGTTTAGTGATATATCTCATTAATAAAGATAAAATAAATAGATAGACAATAAATATAATGACACATATAGATGAGATAGTAGCTACCTAAGTCGATCAAGGTTGTTATGTGGCTAAATAATACTCCTCCGTTCGTTCGGTATTGTTGCGATTAAAGAGTTATGTTTTTGTATAAAGTTATCGTGATCTAAATTGAATTTTAGTATAATATTATTTCATTTTTTGGAACGGACCAACAATAGCGGGACAACTAAAAAAGTAAAACGAGCCAACAATAATGGGACGGAGGCAATATGTTTTTTTATGAAATATTATTATATCCTAAATTATTTTCTCTTTGTGATAGTGTTCCATCTTAATAATATAACAAAGGATACTCGAACTATCAATTTTTCCTACATTGGTAACTTCCATCCATAATTCTAGTAGTGATTCATTAAATTAATTATCTTTTTGATTATAGGGATATCGAAGAAGAAATCTATGGAGATCCTAAAATAGCGAGTCAAATAGAAAGAGAGGAAAATTGAAAGATATTTTATTTGATTTAGTTTTAGAGCTCTAGTGAGAGAAATAAAAATAATAATTTGAATTTCCATTAAAATATTTTTGAAGGTTGCTTTCGAATGGAGCTGTATATATATGGCAACTTTCAAGATTAGAGAATCTATAAGTTGTAAGTGGATCAAGGTGGGTCTTTGATGTTCACCACCCCTAAACAAACTGGACCATATAAATATAAACTATCTACGCGAACATATTCTTTTATATATATATATAAAGAGAAGGGAAGGTAAACAATGATTTTTGTTTAAATGAAAATGTGAGAACCATTTTCAATCATTTGATCGCAAAGATATACGGTGAATGTATTACTTGAGTTTGGATTCCATAAAAGGCGAAAATTCAATTTTTTTGGGATGCAATAGCTTTTCTGTCAGATACATCAACTTTCACAGCGATACATCAATTTTTACTGTTCTCACCGTTCGCACAATAATAAAGGGCTTTCACAATAACCAATCCATGTATATCTAAAAAAAATTGTTTCTGTTTAGGTATTGATAGGATATGGCCCAACCTCTCGCCCAACAATGGGGATATGGCCCGATCTCTCGGCCCCAAACGAGCTCACCAGACCCAATGTTGCTCTACTCGGTTACACTTAAATGATTCCTAAACCCTAATTATGGGTATGATAATGAGGTAACGCAGAATCATAGGTAATAATGGTGGAGATCATGGTGGATTATGGGAGAGTTATGGTTCATGATCAAGGGGTTCGTGGGACATGATTTACTGTTGGTGTATAAATAGGAGTTAGATTGAAGGTAAAGGGTTAGCAAATTCTTGAATACTAGAGTTTTTAGAGAGATACTTGCGTAATCAAATTATAGTAAACATCTTGAGGATCATCTCCCGTGGACGAGATCTCATTCTTGATCGAACCACGTAAAAATCTCTTGTGTTCTTTACTATTTTATAAATCTAGTATACTAGATTTATCATTGGCGCCGTCTGTGGAAATTCTTGAACAAAAGCTGTGTTTTCTACAATCTAATGGCGAGGACACGTGCAAATGCTAATCTTGTTGGCGATGTCGGTAATAACAGTGCGGAGGATGATCGGTGGTCACACAACGCCGGGAAAGGAATGCGGACGCCACCAGTCACACACCGATGGTCACATGGAAAATGTTTCCATACACCCTCGGGATCGCCGCCCACGAAGAGGAAGACACCGACCTCGATCTGGGTGAGCAGGAGGTTCACCGCTCCCGAGGTCCTCGGTCGGCGATGTCCGAATTCCTCAACGTTAACCTCGATCAATTCGAGTTTCCTCAACGGAGGACAAATGGGCGGGCCCTCAAGAGTGCCCGAAGTGGTGGTAACAGCGATCGAGGTCGCTTACCTCCCGAAACAATCAACGTTCATCACGACGTAATGATCGCCCGATACTAGGGTTCATTCGTCCTCATACCCTCCGCGAGTCGTTCTCCACCTCGACGTGATACCTATGAAGGGCGGGAAAGAAGGAGGAAAGGCAGTCGAACTCCCCACGAAGAGATGACGACGCGCGTTATCGATCTCCCACTCCCGGAGGGATGGTAACGAACTCCCGGATTCGACCGACACGGACGAATTATCTCTCCTTTTCGAGGAGATTTTGGATACACCGCCACACGCGATCACCGGGCTCCGAATATTGTCTGCATCGATGGCCTTGGAGATCCTTCCGACTTCCTATTTGCTATACCACCAATATGGCAAACGAGGATGGAAGATTTCCATATGTGCAAGGTCTTTCAGGGTGCTAGTCTCCGGCGCTCGGCGTTGGTTCACCTCTCGCCGAACAACATCCATTGCTTCAAAGACCTCATGGATCGGTTCGAATGGCGTTTTACGAAAGATGCCACCTCGACAACCTTCGTCCGACCGCTTACAATCCGCGAGGACGGGGCGAAACAATGTCTAATTTCGTCTCCAGTTCATCATGGAATCTCTTAAAATAGATGAGTAACGATCTCTACATCATCAACGCATTCAAGAATGGGATCCGACACGGAGCTCGAATAAGGAGATCACCGTGAGCGACGAAAGACGGCTAGTCGTCTTTGGACCCTAGTTGACAACTTTGTCGAAGGGACGAGTCGGATCGGAAGAAAGAGATCGGGATGAGCGTGATGAGAGAAGAAAGCCGGAGGATAGGGGCCGAGGTCTTTGAGCAGAAGTGCGTTCGAAAGAATAAAGAAGGGACCAAGTGGAATCGAGGCTGGGACCTCGACCAAACCACAGTAATAACGATCGCCTTTATTTAAATCCGGGCGGAAATATTTGAGCTTCACATGAGCTCTTCCCAAAACCTCCTCCTATGAAAGGAGGATCGAAAAAAAGTTAACGGAAAGTATTGTGACTACCACCAGGTGCGGTCACGATCTGAAGATTACAAATCCTTGGGCTCACAGATTGACGAGCTTGTGAAGGAAGGAGCCAAGAAATACACGCCGACTGCGGGGTAATAAAAGCGAGAGGAAAAATGGAGGTGGTAATAGCGTGGACCGACCTCAGCAAGTAACCCGACACGAAGATGGCGAGACGAAGGTCCCAATGCAATTGAGCGGTTTACGCTATAGCAGGGCTGCCGGTTAGTGCGGCGAGGTCGTCGCTTAGAAATGAAGCTCGGAGGTCGACCTCGAAGAGCGAAAAATAAGCGGCTCGAGATGGAGAAAACATCGTATTCTCAAAGACGACCCGATACCTAAGATCATGCCCACCAGGATGCCATTACCATACAAGCCGTGGTGGAAACAAGAATGTACATCGGGTCTATATTGACATCGGGCGTCCGTTAGCATCCTATTCGAGCTGCTGGATAAACTTGATGTTGGAGGAATTGGTACACCCGCACCTTCCCGTTGCGGAGCTTTACACAGAAGCGGTTCGGCCGAAGGTGTCATTACTCTTCCGGTCGCGTGGGCGGCTCCCTGGTCGGTCACCAAAGCCATTCAATTTTCTTGGTCCGAGCTCCTCTCCATATAACATTATCATGGGAGAGATTGGTACATATGCAACGAGCCGTCTGCTCCGTGTACCACCTCGCCATTAAGATACCCACCCCGTGGGAGTGTTAAGCATTCGGGGTGACCAAGCGGCTAAAGAATGCCTACGAGTCTCGACCAGGATGTGGTCTTGCCTCGAGCCTAGCAATTCTGAGAACCTCGAAGTTGCCACCTCGGGATGACTGATGAGAATCTTGACTATCTGACGACGACCTTCCAAAGTTGTCAAGGTTGGTACCCAGTTGATCGGTGTTCGTCAACAGTCATCGGCTTCTAAGGAATATAGGGATGTATTTGCGTGGTCTCCATTGGATATATTGGGGTCTCCCCGAGCTCATAACTCATCGTCTTAACATTGATCCGGCTACTAAACCGGTTCGTGAGAAGAAAAGAAGTTTTGCGCGAGAATGGCGGTCATAAGAGATGAGGTAACCCAACTCGTGGAGGCTAAAATCACATGAGGTTAAATACCCAACTTGGATGGCTAATCCCGTTGTAGTTCGAAAGCCAGGAGGCGGATGGCGCATGTGTGTCGACTATACCGACCTCAATAAACACTGCCCAAAGGACCGTTATCCCTCCCGACATTGACAAGAAGGTAGAAGCATTGGTCGGGCATGAGGTATTCAGTTTCTGGATTTATCTGAGGATATCACCAAGTCTTGATGAGCCGGAAGGCGCCCCAAAAGCAGTTCATTCTCGACTTGGTGTCTTTGCTATCGAAGATGCCTTCGGTCTAAAAAGCGGAGCTACCTACCAAAGAATGGTGGATCGATCTTCAAGATCACATAGGAGAAATTGTTGAGGTCTATGTCGATGATATAGTAGTCAAAAGCAAAAAGGCGAGGCTGCGCCATTGACCTCGAAACTATTCTTCGACTCCTCGGTCGGCCAACCTCAAACTCGATCCCAGTGCACATTTGTGGTGAGGGCGGGTAAATTTACGGGTCTTGGGTTTCTCGAGAAGGATGAAAGCCAATCCCACCAAGGTAAAGGCGGTGCTCGACATGCAGTGCCAAAACCATTCGCGAGGTCCACAAACTTACGGATGTCGGCCGCCTCGGTGGGTTCCTCTCGAGGCTGCCGAAGCGGCTCCCTTCTTTAAAATCTTGAGGGCCGGACTTGGCGTGGCGGGAAGAGCACCACCTCGCTTCCACGGTGTGAAGGTACCTCACCGACACGCCCCACCCGCCCAAAAAGAGCGAACTCCTCTCCTTGTGCTTGGCCGCCTCGGGCGAGGCAATCGGTCACGATCTTGAGTGCGAGGCGAGGTCGGACGGCACTTCCTATCTACTTCATCACCGAGCACTCGAAGGACCGGAAGCAAGTGCGCCGACCGAAAAGGTAGCACTGCACTGGTGAATGCTAGCGGCGGCTCCGACCCTCTTTCAAGCTCACTCCGTCCGGTCTTGACCGACCTACCCTCGAGGCAAGTCTTGTCAAAACACGAATCATCTGGACGAATAGCCAGTGGGCCTGGGCTTGGCGACACGATATCTCGTACTCACGGACCGGCCATAAAAGGACAAGCTCGTGATTTCTGGTAGAAGTCAAGTTCTTGAGCTCGGTCGACCGCTAAGATTAGCTCTCCAACGCCTCCACCTCGCCATCCCGGCTCTGCATGGAGGCGGACCCCTCGCCCCCGGATGGTTCTTTGGCGGATGTCGTGGGCGGAGCCTCATGCAAAGCAGGCGTGGGCGGGCATTCTTCTTCTCGGCCCGGATAAGCGGGAAGTCGCCTCGCGCTCGGTTTACCTTCCGACCACCAACAACGAGGTGGAGTATGAAGCCACAATCTCGGACTCCGCCTCGCTAGGGAGGCGAGGGTGGATGAGATCCAAATCTTGGCGATTCCGGTCGTCGTGAACCGGTGTTAAGCGAATCTGAGGCGAGGAGGACCGAATGAAGCGATACCTCGAAAAGCGAAGGAGATGTTGACCTCGTTCGGTGCTTGATCCACGAATTCCCAGGGAAAAGCAGTAGGGTGGCGTCCTCGACAAGCTAGTGCGTCGTCAACAAATCCACCGGTGGAGAGATCCGTTCGAAGCATAGCGAGTCCCGTCGGCATCATCACCGAGATAGAGCCGAATTGGATGTCTCCACGAGCTACACGGAATACGGCGCTACCTTCGGATCGGCTCGAAGCCAAAAGATGATGGCAAAATCCAGTATCTCATACATGAGGCTCTTTCTGAAGTCTTACCTTGACCCTCACGAGATGCCTCGGGCGGAAGAAGCCGACTATGTGCTCAACGAAATTCACAGGGGTCTTGTGGAAGCCACATCGGTCGCGAGCTCTTTCGAAGAAGGCGAGGTCGGGATATTATTGGCCCCCTAGTGCAAGATTCGGCCGAGCTCGTCAAAAGTGCCGAGTGCGGATTCACTCCACGGTCGAAAAGTTGCCTCGGTGATCTAAGCGACTGCGAGTCCATGGCCTTTCATGCGGTGGGGATCGATATTGTTGGTCCGTTCGACCGAGCACCGGTCGACCGATGTTAGTCGTAGCCATGACTACTTCACAAAATGGGTCGGTAGGCCGAGCCATCACGAGCCTCACGGCGGGAGGATTCGAGACTTTCGTGTGGAAAAATATAGTGCCGCTTGGCATACCGCACGATCGGTCTCGGACAGCGGCACCCATTCGTTGACAAAACTTGAGGTGGTGCGAAGAGCTTGGATCGATCAGCGCTTCACCTCGGTCGCACACCCATAAGCGAATGGCGGACCGGTGACGAACCGCACGATCGTCTGAGGATTGAAGAAGAGGTGGACCGAGCTAAAAGCGTGGTGAAAATCTCCCTCAGTCCTCTGGTCCCACAGGACCACACCTCGGACGTCGCGGAAACCCTTTCGGCACGGTCTATGGTGCAGGCCGTCATCTGGGTGAGATCGGTAGCGCCAAGTCCACGCACTCTTCACTTGATCGGGCCGAAGCGAGGAAGACTTGCGAGCAAACCTTGGCGCCTCGAAGAAGCGCGAGCTAGCCTTCATAAACGAAGCAAGTATAAAGCCGGTGTCGCGGTACTACAACAAAGGGTCAAACTTCCGCATTCCAGTGGCGACCTCGTCCTGCAAATAATGAAGCCGATGGGCGAGGGTCTTCACAAGTTGGATCCACATGGGAAGGCCCATACCGTGTTCACGAGAACCTTGGTAAGGGCTTCAAGCTATCTCACTTATCCGGTCGCTTATCCCGAACACAGCATATTTCTCATTTAAGGAGTACTTTACATAGTTTTGATTTCGGATCGCCGTGTTAGTCTCATTACTTGCATTGCCAAGTGCGTGTGTTGAATAAAATATTTATTTTTCGATGAATATTTCATTTCACTTCGTTTATTTCATATCGAACATCTATTTGGATATAACGCATTTAACCTTCACGAGGGACGCCTCACGAAGATAAAAAACCCACTAAGTAGGGTACTCACTAAGCGCGCCGCACTCGTAGATTACTCATTGAATTGAGCGTCTCGGTCTGGCAACGCATCTGGACTACTCACTAGTTTGAAAGTCTACATGCATACATCTGATTACTCATTAAGTTGAAAAAATCTACATGTATAAAACATCGATATTGGATCTCACCAAATTATGGCAAAGTATCGGTATACATACATTTCGACCAAGCGAAGTCCTAAGTTATGTTTATACCTCTCGGAGGAAAACGTACACTTAAAACAGTCTAAAATACATGTATACCTACATACAGACCTACACTATATACGTTCATTCGGTTCCGGGCTCCACCTCATGAGACTCACCGGTGAGATAATTTTGAGCAGAAGTCCCGGTCGTGATGGATACAGGATAAACTCATGCCTTCCACCCAATCTACGAGGTGGTCCCACCTCGGCTTTATTCGGTAGTAGTTTGACTCGGCCTTTGGGAATTCAATCCTGCACGAGGCCACATCTTGACCCCGTGAGCCGACGTCGGACCGGGACTATGCCCTTGTCCCGAGCTCTAGCTCTTCCACGTCGATTAGCGATCCGCGCGTGTCCTCTCCTCCGAACCGCCGGCGTCGTCCTCTATACGCTCCATTGTCGGATGGACCCGTTTGACGGAGCACTTGGCGTGATCGTAGCCGCCTCCTCTTGAGCTCTTCAATTATGGGATCGGTGTTGCCCATGTAGATCTTGTGGCGGGCGGGGCATGCGTCGTTGCGGACGATCTCATACATCCGCATGTATTTCGGGGACGTAGTCGGCGGTCTCTAAAATTCTTGCTATTGGGACCTCCTCATCCTCGATACCATGCCCTCCGCCAACAAGCTCGAACTCGATCGTCGGCTTGAGATATAGTCATTCCCCGGTCCGCGGATGACCTTTTCGTACTCTTCATGCTCTTGAGATCAGAGCGACCTGCATTGTCGGCTCAAGTGTTCCTCGCGATGCATCGATCGTCCGTGGATCACATCTGCAGATAAATCAGCCCCCTGGACTTCGAGATGTGTAATCCTTGACTTTAACATCTCATTTTCAGCAAGGAGGCGGGCCACCTCGCGGTCAGATTCATGCAACTTTTGTTTGATTCGGTGACGATGCGGTGACATCCATCTTGGCGATACCGAGTCATTTCGGCGGACCGACTCCTCCAATGTGCCACCTCTTCGTCCTTCTCGGCTAGAGCACCTCGGACTTCTTTCGGTTTGTTAGCGATTCATGATCCGATCCAAGTATTGAGGTGAAGAACGCTAGAAATAAAACAACAGACAGGGCATTTTAAAAAAAAAAAAGATATGTCTATTATTATTCAAAATGGAAGTTTGTACAACACCGGGTCCTATCGATCCCTGTGAATCATCTATTACAATGGGTCCACCGACCTCGAGCTCATTAGGTGATTGCCGACCCTCCGACCTCCTGCTTTGGCTGCTGCTTGCTCTTCCGTGGTTGCCGATCTGTGGAAGGGACGTCAGAGCTTGGACTGCCGCCCGGTTTGATCCTCAACTCGGCAAGGAAGGCTTGAAGCTCCACGTCTTCATCTTCCTTGCCTGAGTTCTGACCTCCGCCGTCGAGGCGAGGCGAAGACGCCATGAGCATCCACCACGGGAAAGGAGGTCGCCCAGCGATTATCGGCGTAATTCTTGCATACCTCGGTGGTCGACCTCAACCCAACCGTGTTGGACCTTGTCAATCTGGTCTCTCGGCCAACTTCTCTGGGTGAGCACGGATCACTGCGGCCTCATCACGGCGGCCGGTCGGAGATGAAAGAGGAAAACTCTCCGACTCGATAAGCTTCTTGGGCGAAGCCCTCGGCATAGGCCGCCCCGCCGACAAAAGGCGCTGAGCTGCGGCCGGCCTCCTCTCGACCTCGGCGACCTCCTCTTGGCGCTCTCCCCCGGCACGGGCCACTCGCAAGGCGGTCCTTCTTGAGGGCTCTCTCGGCCCATCTTTGCCACTTGGCGGCTTGACTTCGCCTTGCAGTTCGGCGTCCACCACAGAAGCATCCGGTGCGGATTCACCGCGGCTCTCGGTCTGTCGCGCATGGCTAGCCTTCTCCCATAGCCTCGTATTGCGGCGCCATCAACGATAAGCCCGGCCATGCGGTGCGTCTCGCCCGCCATCGAGGCGCGTCACGAATGTGGAACAATTAGCAACAAGTAACAACAAACTTACAAGGAGAAGAATGCGGTGTATACCTTTGGGAAGGATACGAAGTCTTGAGGCGGCACCTCGGTGAGGTCGACCATGGACCTCGATCTCCAGCGTCGGGCCGGTATGCGAGGTCCGGTCACCGGTCTTCAGGCGTCCACCACCACGGGCATTGGGTGGACTCGCCTCGTTCGCCTTTTTCCTTGCGGGCTCCCTTCGTTCGGAGGAAGCGGTAGCGGTGAGATCGGCACATTGACTTCTGCGGTGGGTCGACCTTCACCGCATTCACATGGAATTTCATTAGCAGCAAAAATCAAACGAGGGAAATAAAGATAAAGGTTACCTCACCCAAATCGGACCACGATCTGGAACTCGACTATGGACACTCATTGACATCGTTCAGTCGTCCTCGGCATAGTTGATCGATAGGATCTCACCCATATCGTTCAACGACTTCTCCATAGGGCCGGGGATTAATTTTCACGTCCTTTATCGACCGAGGCCCGCTCGTACCTCGGATACCCTCGGCCAAAAAAAAAGTATCTATTTTGCCAATGGGATACTTCGACGGGAAGCAATTTTAAACTTGAGGCGGTGGCGGGTAATATCGCCACTTATAGACTTGATGCTAAAAAGCGCATCAAGACTTGAAAGAACCCTCGCCTATACTATAACAGCCAACCCTAGCCCCACCGACCTAATAGAATTGGAGGTCGGTTGGCGTATAGGGATCTGAAAATACTCACAAAGCTAAGGAAAGCGAGGCGAAAAAATCTAAGCCCGGCTATTAAGCTATCTACAAAATGGTGATGAATCCTCCGGAGGGCCATCGCCTATCGTTGGGTTTTAGCGAGCACAACCATACATCCTCAGGATGTGGTATTTATCGGCGACCACGAAGCTCCTCCATTGTCGAGGTTGATCTCGCTCCACCAATCTTGAGGCCATCCCATACCGAGCGACCTTTGGTGAAACCACAGAACTAAGTCCTATGGATTTACTGGCGGTTATGGCATATATAATCCCTTATATTGGGGTCTTGACGACCCGAAACCGGTGAACCGAGTTATCGAGGCGAGAAGAGGTGAGAAGGTGAAGAATTCATACTTACTTTTACGGGCGGGATTTCCGATTTCTTCAACAAAGTGTGAAAGAGGAATTGGGGATTTCTAAGGTTGTATTCTCGGATTCAAGCGTCGAAGGAGAAAATGAGCAGTTGCCTCTTTTAGACCTATTTATAGGATAAATGGCGCTAAAAATCTGCCGTTCGTTTATTACACGTGCTATTCACAGTTGGTTGTGTGAAAGACGCGCAGACGCTTTTGAGGTGCCCACTACCGCTGGCGTGTATGGCGTACCTGGAAAGCAGACCGCCATCGATCGGCGTGATGATTACTACGAGTTCGGACATCGGACTACGCCCGTGTCCTAATACGGTAATTGAAATATTCCGGTCGGATATGTCCACCTCGGATCGGCGAGTATATCGGTCGGATATGACCACCTCGGATCAACGAAATATTTTAGATCATCGGTGAATAACAAACCTTGGCAAAAACTTGACGAAGCAATATTCCACCTCGGCAAAGCACGTTCTCCGCTTCACGGTGTAGGCTATTCCTTGACTTTTCGGGGGCTATGATAGGATATGGCCCAACCTCTCGGGCCCAACAATGAGGATATGGCCCGATCTCTCGGGCCCCAAGCGAGCTCACCCGATGATGTTGCTCTACTCGGTTACACTTAAATGCGATTCCTAAACCCTAATTATGGGTAACGGTAATGAGGTATGGCGATAATCATGGGTAATAATGGTGGAGATCATGGTGGGTTATGGGAGAGTTATGGTTCGCCAATCAAGGGGTTCGTGGGACATGATTTACGTTGGTGTATAAATAGGAGTTAGATTGAAGGTAAAGGGTTGTAAATTCTTGAATCTAGAGTTTTTAGAGAGATATACTTGCGTAATCAAATTATAGTAAACATCTTGAGGATCATCTCCTAAGTGGACGTAGATCTCATTCTTGATCGAACCACGTAAAAATCTCTTGTGTTCTTTCTTTTTTATAAATCTAGTATCTTAGATTTATCAGGTATTTACACATTTATATATTGTTAAGAGTGTGATACGTGCATAAATTAATATTTGAGCAATACAAATGTATATATATAATGGTAACTTCTAATATTGTGAAGAATATTAGATACAAAAGAACTCTTATTTTATATCAAAATAAATTGAGTTTATATTTAAAAAAATCATATATATTTTTTTATAATAGTAATAAATATACAAATGAATTGCAAGCCAAGTTTTAAAATTACAAATTTGAGCAACCGGACAAAATAAATAATTATTAACAAACAATGATGAACTTCTCAAACAAAAATACATCTCTCTCAAAAAGAAAAAGAACGGCTAAGTTCGAAGCTATTAGAAATATTCTTATGAATCTTATCATATTCATGTGGCCTTTATTTCTCTAGAATCCACCCAACAACATAAATAAATAAAAATAAAAATATCCATCAATATTTCTATATGAACAACACCCTACTTAAATGTCACATTCCATGTTCCACCATTCCAATTAAAATAAAAACCACCAAAATATCTCCAAATTTCCCAATGTGGTCCGTCCGGTCACATTTGATAGACAAAAGTTCAGCAAATCAGCAAATTAAATGTTTTAGGTCATGGTTCTTTTATATCCAATAATATTCATCGAGTACTCACAATCGCTACTTATGGGCGTGTTCGTTTTTGGTACCTAAGTCGGCCGCAGCCTTAGCCGCGCGGTCCAAAACATCCGAAACCCAGAGAGCCCCTCTAGCAAAGTAAGTGCTGTTCACAACAGCACTCGCAGCAGCTACAGCCGTCTTGCCCGAATACGTTGCTGCAGATTTAGTAGTGTCGTAGACGTGATATTTCTCGTCGATGGATCTTGCAGCCTGCATTCCTGTGTGAATTTTGTCAGTGAGTCCAATCTTTTTGCTGATCTCTGCAATCTTGGCAGCTGCAGTTGATGAAACATGGTGGGATTCGTCAAAAGATTTGGCTTTTGAGAGTGCATCTTTGCCCAACACATAGCCCTTTGAGATCATGGTTTGGACCACTTCTTGCACCACCGTCACGGCCTCCCCTGGAGACGAGACGAACTGGTCGGAGTGCGTTGCCTACGTACATACACCAACATGGAACATGATAAATGATCAGGGCGGGGCGGAAACAGGGGTGCTATTGGGGGGAGGAGAGGGGAACCAGCACCCTCAAGCACCCGCCCCTGTAAATAATGAATGATTTTCCACATATACCAACCTCATGAAAATCAACAGCAGATGGAGATGGATCCACATCATATGTTCCGCAACTAGATATAGCTACGGGATGATTTGCAATCTCCGATCCCTGAAATTTATTCGACATTAGATTAAGTTCAAACATGTCGATAACATACAATTTTATTGAGATTTTTCATGTGGTAGAATCCCTGCTACAATGAGCAAAGTATTGTAGATGTTTTCCACAGATGTAAAAGCAAGAGATTGAGCAATTTACACACACACACACACACACAGAGACTTACACTGAGAAAGAGAGCGATTTTGACAGAATAAGCATCTTCGAATTCAACATGAGCTATAGAGACATCGTCACTCACTCTGTCATCAAAATTTCCATCTATATTCAATACTAAATTTTGATTTGTTGATACAAAGTATATTAGCTTTCTTTATATGTAGAGTTGATGCTATTTCAAGAAAAGTTAGCTACCAATGATACCAACCTGGTGATTTCTAAGTGTTTGATATTGCCACAGTTGATGAAGAACTGGTAGACGTCTTCCCTACGTGCTTCTGGTGGAAGCCCGATTACTTCTACCATATATTGACCCTTCGCGTACTCCATTCAACCTAGAAGCTTCCTTTCTTCCAAGACTCGATCTCTACAAAACAGAAGCATTATGATAAAGAACACAACAATATTAATAAGAATGGCTGATTGTAATCTTGACTGCATTACTTAGCAGAGCTAGAAAAAGGAATCAATACGACAATTAGATGCACTAGTGATGCAGCTTAACACTTGTAAAAGCTAGTGAAAAAGTTTAGATCATCATCTGATTTGTCTGAGCTAACTGCATACAGAAAAGATTTTGCAAAGAAAGATCGTATCACATCAGTTTGGCAAGAGAAGTCGTATCGAGAAAGTCCCGCCCAAAGAGCTTAGCCAAGAGTGGACCTGGCCTGATGGTTTTTCTTCATGCCCGCAAAGCATAGGTTTTGTATGATTAGATCAGATATCACATAATAGCATACAGAAACAGAATAATTTACTTGATCATGCAGACTTTCAAAGCAAAGTTGAGTGATGCACGCAAATGGGAGTCCCTTTTTCTCTAAGCATCCAAATTCAAAGCACCAATCTCATTCTTTAATAATTACTTTTCCCCAAAATCCAAAATCACGCGCACAGTTCGAAGCACATACTCATAATTAGATTAATGAATTCTTTCTCCAGAGATGAAGTATGTGCTCTTGGATTAGTATATTCATTGGAGACACATTTTTGCTTGTCATAATTATTAGAAGTAGTACTTTGGTAGTTCCTAATGTAAATTACAAATTACATTAATAATTAAATTCAAGAAAGGGAAAAAAGATCAAAGCAGCAGTCTAGCATGAAATATTAATCCATCAATTACCAGAAAAATCTCCAAGAAAGAACAGATTTCACGAAATTAAAAACAACGACTTCAACCAAACAAAGTAACAGTTTCAAACAAAGTTGCTTTGCTCAGATTACTCAACAAGAATATTTCAGAGCTATTTTATCCAAATAATATTCAGAAATCAGCGGAAGATCTATCAATTTTCATTTAAAGTTGAAACCGAGCTCGGAAATTTGAAAAGAGGGGAAAGGGGAATTATCGCGAACCTTGTGCATATGAGAAAGCAGGATGGATTGGAATTAGAGATTAGAGCAGCTGCCTGTGAGACAAAAAATCAGTTACTGTAATAGCAATCAAACGAACTGTTTGTCATGTGCGCTGCACGTGAGAATTGTCGGACCAATCAGATCTTGCCAAGTCATCCGTGACATGATCATGTCTTAAAGCGGGTCGGGTCTCGTGTGATGATACCAAGTTATTTTACGTTTTCTGGAAAGATCATAGATTGATAGTTTGTAGTTATGGACTTATTATGGTCGGTTAAGTGATGAAATCAAACTGACAGTTTAGTTTTTGTATTTAGTTATTGTATTTTATTCATTTATTATTTATTTTTGCATCTCATTTTCTTGTTTAATCCACATCTTTGCCCAAAAGTATACTTGTAGGTTTTTGTGGAATTTGATTTAGGTTGATATTTTGTCTTTGCACTAATATTTGCATTATTGTTTGTTCAACCATGGTGTATAGCTAGTATATTTTACTTGTATATTACTATTATTATATTAATTCATATTTATTTATTGATAATCTCCCGTTCACATATATGCAAGCATTTTATCGTTGAACCAACAAAAGACAGGATTCATACATTATTCTATAAATTCTATGGTGAAATAACACAAACTTTAATAACACAAAACACCTAGCTACTTTTTATGTGAAAATATATATGATTAAAAATAATAAAATCCCCCTCCTTTTATCTTGTTCCCTATCTTTCTTCTCTTCAACCAAAAAATAAAAATTATTCAGTTTTCTTTTCTTTTTTTTCGAAAATATTCAATGGGCTGTAAGTGGCTCATTTAATTAATCTGGTTTATAACAAGCCCAGTGGATTTATAATTTATTGGGCTTAGTCCACTAAGTCTCATAAATTTATAAAAGTCCTTTTCTTTGTCTCCGAGTTAGAAAAAAAGTAGGGTAGATATCTATGTGCGGTATTTTTAATTAATAATTTCATGCCATCAATGCGTATTTACTCCTTTTCAAATCAATCAATAATACGGTATGGCAAAACATGTATTCTTAAAATACATCTACTATTTACATCTCAATTTTTATTCAAATGATAATGAAGCGCACAAGACCGTCTGCACCATGCAGTCAGATAATTAGGTCTAATAAATTCTAATTATGTATACTACTAAACCTTAAAGAAGAAGTACCTAAAGAGTAATTGAAAAATAATTTAAAAATAAATAATCATATACAGATGTCAAGGACAAGTTTTGGTGAACGGTAATTAACATCATAATCGTCTGTTAAAGTAACCCCAGAAGATGAAGAAGAACGACCAATGAAAAAGTAATCAAATTTTACTTAAACTAACGCTAATTAAACGCCAAGATCAGTCGAAAACAATTAATCCTAGTTAGGGCAGCCACATTGGAGCACAAAAAAAATCAATATCTTGAACCAAATATATGTCTTTAGGTCTCGAGTTCGAGTCCACCATGACGCAGCCTTTAAAATTTCTGTATTAATTGATCAAAAAAAAATCAAATAACCAAAATGACAGATTAGAGGATTTGGATATTAGCTAATAAGGAGAGCAACACAATGTTTATGGTACAGGGAAATGTTTGTGTTGTCGTAATCGCGTGTTAATTAGCAATGCGATTAGGGTTAGTGACCACCTATCCATAATTAATACAAAGCAATTATGAATGCCTTTTTTGATTAAGACACGAGTTTCATCCAAAAGCAATGTCTCTATCTATCCCCTGTTGGGGGGCAGATTTGTCCCACAGATTAATGCCATAATCCGTGTCATTTCCCAACATCTTTGCCATTAAGGGTTTAATCAAGTTTTTGTATGCCTAATTGCACGACAATATACGTACCTTATTTCGCTTTCACGTCACATTTTATTTCTTTTCCCTAAGAAAATAAAGTTGTCGTTCAGACTAACTGATTTGATGGAGATGATGAATGAGGGAAGATTGAATAAGAAATTGAGATATTGAGAAAAGGATGTCTTGATTTTGAGCAAGTTTTGGCTTTGAATATTATGGGTGATGAATCTCCGTTGATTGCGAGACAATATATGCAGTAGCTAATTGTGTGTTGAATTTTAGTGGGAGAAAATGAAATTGTGTTGTGACGAAGTGATTTTATATGCATTTATATATGGAAAGAAAGCAGAGAGAGATATCAGTTAGAGTATTGATTGAGAAAGACATATATTTGGTTCAAGATATTTAATATAGTAAAGGAAATGAAAACTGATGCTTATTTCTCAGATACTGTCATTGCTTCTTCTCCGAGAAAAGAAGTTCACGACCGGTGGGCCTTCTATTCTTGTAGTTATCGTATAATAGAGTAAAGGAAATTAAAATCCTTTCAAAAGATCAGGACGGAAGCAATATATTTCTAAAATATATTACTAGCTCATATAATTTATCCCAATCATATAGTTAATTGTTGATTTCGTAGGAATATAATTGACGATCTAGGAATGCATAATGCCATTATAAGAAAATTGATTAGACATCGACGGATTTACTGAAGAATAAATATCAGTTGATGATTATCGACAGAATGCCGATGGAAACACAATGTATTTATTTGCCACCGACGGACTCACGACGATGAGGCAGACGCCGGCCGGACTGTATTGAGTTTTACCGAAGAAATCGAGTCCGTTGATGAGCCCTAATAAAACGGGCTCCCTCTTTTTCTATCTGATCTCAATTCACGCCGTCCAAACCCAAATCCTGCGACTTCGGCCTTCTTCGCCGACGCCAATGTTGTATGACTCTGCCTCCGCCTCCGCCGCACGATGTGATTGGATCGACGGCCCCCTATCGCCGCACGCCAACACTCCTCCTCTCTGCCGCACGCCGATGCTCCTCCACCCTGCCACGCGCACGCCTCACTAACGGCGAGAACGATTTCCAGAGGTCCATCTCTCTCTCTCTCTCTAAACCTCGCTCACCCTTCTCAGTGAATTGTTGACATGTTGAACGCCGCCGCTGCCTCCCTACTGCCTTTGACGATGCCGCAGACGCCTCCCTGCCGCAGGTACAGTCTCACTCTATATCTGGCATCTCTCAAGCGACCCTCTCTCTCGCATCTCTCAGTCTGTGTGTCTCTCTCTTAGTTTTTATCCCTTGTGCTACCGTTGATTTTACGTCTCGACGTCAACACCACTTAGACCCCATTTGCTGCCGTTGATCTATATCACATTGTTCGTGCTGCAATTATTTGTATTTCTTGAGAATTGATGATGTTGATGAGCATTGTAAATTGCCTAAAGTGTGAATTTGCTTTTCCAGCAGTGTAGTGTGAATCTGAGGATGAAGAGTGTGCTGATAATTTGTAACTCTGATGATGATGATGATGATGATGATGATGATGATGATGATGATGATGATGATGAGTATTCCATATATGTGTGAGTTTGAAGGTGTATAAAATGCAATATCAAATGTACTGATCTATGTAGACAACGTTTGTATTATGAGTTAAGACAGCTAGGGAGATAGTCTCTCGAAGCAAAGACATTGTTTGGAAGATAGCTTGAGCATATGATTAGAATGCAAAATCGAAGAGAGCCTGACTTAAATATTTTTGCAATTAATTATAAAAAATAATCAAACCTTGCTAAGTCGAGTGGAATGATATTTTTAAAAAAAAAACACCACGAGAGAGAAAATTATGTAATTCATGTACCAATATATAAAACCAGAATTTGGCAACGTAGATGATACTTTTAATTTTATTTAAAACGATCTTAATTATATATATAACTAGTTACAACATTGCAAATCCATCTAATTAATGGACTCATTAATTAATTAATATCTCCAATACTAATCATCATCAGCATATAATACAATATCTAAAATCCAAAAGAAAAGCCACATCCTATTATTCCTATATAGAAATTAAAACCAACGTGGTCATAATTAATTAATACATGATCACTCAGATTAAGCTCCTAATTATGGCTGCCTCTGGACTATCAGCATCTATCGACGACAGCAGCTGCGATAGCCTCTCACTCAAATCATCCACCTCTTTGTGCAAATTTCTGATGTAGTTGCAAGTTTCCTGAAGCACCTTATTTGCAGAAGCCTGCAATTAATAGAAAATCCACCTAATTAATTAACCTATTATCAAAAGTTAAAACCCACACATGACACATGCATGCAACACATATTTACCAAATTTTGTTTTTTTTATTTTATTTTTTTGTTAATGGGCAGTTTTCACTATACATATTATTAGGCGACAACATGCAGATGGGCGTATGATGCAGACACATGGTATTGTACGCGCGTAGAAACAAGTGCAAGAGATCTAAGGGCACAACCCTTTGCACTAGACTTGGCTCCACATAATATACACTTCCATAGAAATTTCCCCCACACAATAGTGACCTTTGAGACAAGGGAATTTAATGAGTCACAACAACTCCTAACCTTAAACACAAGCAAGAAAGAAAAAGAAAAAAAAACATAATAATTAACTACATTGCCAAGAAACACAGCAACGTCGACGTACAAGTACGTGGAAGCATGTCGGGAGTTGTACCTTGTTGGAGCGGCGGCTGTTGCGGATTTCGGGCAGGAGTTGGTGCAGTTTGGAGACGAGGTCGATGATCTGATCATCGCTGATTCTTGATGCGTTGGTCGACGGTCGTGATCTTCTCCCGGACATCCTTAATTTTTTTGTTTTAGTTTATACAATGCAATATATATAGTTGTGGGAGGTGAGAGAGAAGTTGTAGTAGTAAGAAGGAGAGGAGGAGGAAGAAGAGAGGGGTGTAGTATATATATACAGAGGGGTGGAATTGGGCGGATATAGATAGTAGCTAGATGCTAGGAGGGGGAAGATAAGAAAATGATATGTAATGAGAGGGTTATAAAGTGGGATGGACCACCGCGAGAGAGAGAGAGAGAGAGAGAGAGAGAGAGAGAGAGAGAGTGATGTTAGATGGGAAGAAGACAGGGCATTGGGGAAAAGCAGTGGTGTAGGGCTTATTATATTTTGGGAGAGAGATTTATTAAACTGAAGTTTGAATATTTGTATTTTTCATATGGAAAAATTGTAAATTTGGGTTTCTGGTTTTTGAAAGGTGATAATCAAACTATTTTTTCTATGTTGGTGGTACGGTTTGTAATGACCCGTTACTTCGTAGAATATTATTAAAATATTCGTTAGATTTTCCGGTGAAGTTTGGAAAAAGTTGGACTTTGTTTGGACGCAGAATCGGGATCGGCGTCCGTATTAAATCCGTTTTCATATGCATTATATTCACATGATTTCCAAAATTGCAAATGAATAGTCATTGTGAAGGATTTTAAATGCGAGTCTGTAGGCTCTTAAATTTTTGAAACGGTTTCAAACGATCAAGTTATGATTTTTAAAGTATTTTTAATTAACGCCAGTGTCGTGATTGCGCAATCACACTCTTAATTGCGTCGGTGTTGCGCATGCGCTTGCGCAAGCGAGCTTCGAAAATCTATAAATAGGGCCTAGGGCCTTCATTTTAAACGTTCATTTCAAGCGTCTCTCATGTTTACGGAAGAGCCGATCACCAGTGCAGCTGCGAGCCACTGGAGGAGTGGGGATCGAGCCGGGAGGGCTCGGCGGCGCCATTCTTGTTCTTGCCGCCCTACCACCCGATCGACCTCCCTAGGGCCTTCGTTTTTAAATTTTGTCATTTTCTTGTTTCGATTCCGTCTTTTCGTAGATAGCATAGCGTAGAACTTGGGTCTCTAAAAGGACGAGGCGAGGAAACGGCCGGAGGCCGGCCAAACCGGCCAAAACCGCCGCCGCCTAGCTCACGCCGTCGTCGCCGGTTGGCCGACGGGCCACTTTTTGGCTAGGGCCCTTTAGGTTTTGAGTTACGTGCTATGTATTCTACTAGTGTACCGATTCCTTTTTCTCGTTTTTCGTGTTTTTACATACCGGGATATTTTTCGTCGTTTTGAGTTTCTAAAGGATATACATGCCCAGGTTATCCATTTTCGACATGGCTTGTCATTCTATGTTCCTAAAATTGTATATTGCTTATGTTTCCATTTTCATGCATCGGTTTTGGATGGTTTATCCTAGATCTGAGGATAAGCATCAAGTTTTGAAGCTTCTTCGATGCTAAGTTTTGTATCAACTTTCACGCATGCATGTTTTAAAGGTACCCCTTTATAGATTTCAATGTCCTGAACATTATTGCCTTCTGCATCAAGTTGATTTGAAAACCCGGATGTTGCCAAAAATGAGTTTGAAAAGTCGAAAACCTCCATTTTGCTTCGATCTCCGTTTTGATCGCATTGTTGCCTTGCTTCGTGGAATGTGACCCCAAAAGTTGTTCCGTATTGTTACCAGGTACTTACCAGCATGATCGGTATAGTTGTTGGATCTGTAGATCTCTCCCGGTAGACGTTTTCATCGGTATAGGTGGGTTATATTTTGAGTACATATCTTGAGTTATTAAGCTCTGATATTTCAAAAGAAAATGTTGAATGTCCATGAAAATATTTTGGCGCATCTCTATCTGTTTAATGCTCTCTGTAAAGCAATTGTGGCTCTTAGTGGGTCTAACACACTTACTAAGGGTTGTGTACACGTCCGTCTTCTGAGTGGATTGATCCTCCCGCGCATCTGACATATGATGTGGCTTCGGGTTACGCCGTTGCCGGCCGGTGATTGATCTCGGTGTGGTTCGTCCGGAGTCTCACTGGGTTATGATAATATGATCTCGAAGTGTGGTTCGTCCCGGAGATCTTAGCTTAGAGTAACAATGGAATGCGCTAATGGGCCCCAAGTAAAAGGTTTTTGGTTTCATGGAAGTGGATTTATGTTTTAAAACCTTCTATGTTTACCGTATGACATGG
This sequence comes from Salvia rosmarinus, assembly GCA_036937905.1. Classification (NCBI taxonomy): domain Eukaryota; kingdom Viridiplantae; phylum Streptophyta; class Magnoliopsida; order Lamiales; family Lamiaceae; genus Salvia; species Salvia rosmarinus. Next base: position 108,397,241 of record CM072813.1, on the reverse strand, counting down.
ACTTTCTTCGTTTTGTTTATATGAACTGTTTGCGAAAATGCATGACCCACTGAGTGCGCTAGTACTCAGCCCAAAATCTTTTCAAATGTTTTCAGGTTAATAAGCGGGCGGACGTGATAAGCGGCTGAGGCGGGTTGGCTGTTCTCTATTTTTATTTTAAATATGTTAAGATTCGTTGTACGCTCTTAAGTGTGTAAGTTTTGTGGCTATCGTCTAGAAACTCAGTTGAGTTCTATGACTATTATATTTGAAGTATTTTAAGTTCAGTTGGTTACGCTGTGATTTCCCTACCATTTTCCTTATTGTTGTTGATGGAGAGTGCGAGTAGTCGGTCCCTCTTGGACGCTTGGCCAAAGCCCTCATGTAGTAGTCGAGACAGTAACGACCACATGAGCAGAGCTGGTCGGCCAACTCCTTTTGGCGAGCTAGGCTCTCTGATACCCCATCATTTTCTTGACTTGAGGTATAGTAGGATGCTCCTACCCCAATTATTATTATTGGTTGTCCGACTGTTCAGCCCCCGTGATTGTAGTCGGTTGTATACGACCAACGTGGCGTGCCGAGCTTTCCGACACCAATATTGAAAATATGTGTTTGTTTGCTTATTTTCGGTTCTGTTTCTTTTGGATTTATCCTTTTATAGAGAGATCTTCTGCGATTTTGGCGTATAAGTGAACCTCATATGTATATATATGGTTTCTCCTTTCTTCCATTCTTATTTCCAACCCCTAGTCATACCCCGGCATCCGTGCCTTCCCTCGGGAATTGGGGCGTGACATTTTGGGTCCAAAAGGTCTCATATCATAAAATAAATACTTGTCCGTGTCACACATGCCTACAAAATCTAACTATTATGGGATCAGCCTTGGCACTACACTAATTAATAATCGTGTTGAAATTAAATAAGATTTTTTCCAAAAATAATATCATAATAATACTCCTGTGCGACTGAGATTTTGTTTGCACTCCCAACAATGGAGATTCATTATCATTATAAATAGTGCGTCTAAATTATAATAATTTATGTGTATAAATAACACAATAATATACATATCTTGCAAAATAAAATTAATTATTTACAATTGATGTTGACCAATATGCTGCACACCATTTGTGAGCATCGGTTATGTGCATGCATGTAATTTATAAAGTTCTATTCATCTCTTCAAAATTAAAGATGAAAAGAGTAAATCAGGTTTTGATTTTTATATAATTTACAAATTTGATGATTTTGCATCATAATATATATTGTGTTTGTATAATATTTATCAGAAAAAGGAAAAGGAAAATTAAACAAAAAACAAAAATGCTAATGTGAATGTCTAAATTGTTAATGCTTAAAATGTTTGAGTCGGCTATCAGCCACCTTAGCCTCATTAGGGTTAATTGGAGTATGGACAAATGGTTTTATGATAAATCAACGTGATTTTATTTATTTTATTTTTGAAATAAATGAATTGATAAATAAATATAATAACATTATCTTTTTAAGATAAAGTTGTCGATTCGGTTGAGTTCGTTGTTATAGCTGACAGGCTAGCTAGCTCTAGAATAGGGGCGAGCTAATTATTTTGAATTTTAGTGCACCGATATTCAAATATTGGATAAGCATAAGTTTAATTTTTCTTTCAATTGAATTCAAGAAGTAATACCCCAAAACATCATAGAGATCTATTTACTTGTCCGCTCTCTGCATCGACATTTGCTCAACAAGTGCATGAGGGCTTCAAAAGATAATAATAATAATAATAATAATAATAATAATAATAATAATAATAATAATAATAATAATAATGAGAGCAAATATATATTGTATATTTGATTGATCATGTAAGAATACAAATATTGGTAAGAAATAAGAATACAACATTTAACGTATAAAGTTATTATTGCACTAAATATATAAATTTGTTGTACTAAATTTAACATATAAAGTTGTTGCACCGAATTTAGTACAACAATTTTATACATTTAATGCAACAACTTTATACTTTCAATGCTTTATTTTTATTTCTTATTAATATTTGCATTTACGTGAACCATTATTTAAAAATTTCAGATATTTTACAATTTCGGAAATGAGATTGGGAAAGATTCTTTGAATTTTTCTTATTAGAGAAGATAAACTCTTCTCACGAGATCATATATTGCTAGAAAATTGAAAAAAAAAAAACACCATCTTATTGAAAGATTCTACACATTTGCCATTTCTTGACACAGTTTATTAGACAGACTAAGACTTCAATGGTTTGAATGAGATATATATACTCCAATGTTATAACCAAACTAAAATCAACGTGGAACATAACTATTAAACTTGTCGGATTAAAAAGTTCGACATTAGGGCTCAATTTGAGTAAGTAGGTACGACTAATTAATATATACAATTAATCCATCAACCGGAAATGCCTCCATCACAAAATCATTGGTTGAAAAAAAAATCATTAACTAATCACTACTTAAATCAAATTTGAAATAACGTGACAATCAATTGGAATGCAAGTTGATGGTTGAAGTCTTGATTAATTAAATACTCCATCCGTACACTAAATTCGTGCATTTAATTTCTTTTTGTCCGTCCAAAAAAATATTCACTTTCATTTTTTGGAAACATCAACTTTATATTTTTACCCTAAACATATATACTTTTTTACAAAAAATCACCTATGGCCCATCTTTTTACACTCAATATTCATTAATATATTCATTTATTATCTTCATGGCACACCTTTTTATACTTACTTACTTTACACTCATTATAATTTATTAAAACTCGTGCAACCAAAATCAATGAACGATTTTGGTGGACGGAAGGAGTAGTATATATCCTACGTAAACGACCCTTTTAATTAAAATTCTAATTTTTTTTTCTTTGTGTTGTTCGAATGTGGGGTATAATATCTCAACTTGGTTTAAGAAATTAATGTAGTGTGTTAGTTATTGTACTAGCAAAGTGGGCCTTCATGTGCATGTCTCAATATACAAGACCATGTGATCATTGGACACTTATCACCTAATATTAACTATCTATCAATGCAATCTTGTGACATATTTACTTTTTAGACTATTATTACACATCCAAATCGACAATTGTCGAATCTTTTCTTGTAAATTTACAGATTATGTTCTTTTTTAATATCACTTTGATATTTAAAGTACCTGCAAAAGGGTTGACTTCATCCACCCCTCAACTCTCTTAAGACTTAAAGAGTATCTATTTACCCCGTTATATTTTATATGATAATATAGTCCTCATAACTCTCATCTTGTATCATTTTATTTTCTTGGAGTATTTCCTTTATTTAATAAAAAATAGTGTTTTTATCACCTTTAAATCTTATTGTACTCTTTGAAAATGGGATTAGTTGAAGTATTTGTTCTATGATCTTATTTAATATCAACTTATCCTGTAATATACTAAAGTATTTTAGGAAAGGGTAATCCAGTCATTTCTTAAGAGTACAAATTATTCTTGTATTTTTTTTAGACGAAAGAGTACAAACTATTTTCACGGTAGGCTGAAATAGCAAAAAGAAAAGGATAAATATCACTTTAAACTCTAAACTATACCAATTTTATCAAAATATCATGAACTTTAAAAAATATAATATAAACCACAAACTATTAGCATTTTATAAAAAAAAATCATAAACTTTGAGAATTATCACTTTAAACCTCAAATTATTAATTTTTTTTTATCAAAAATACTCTATATCAATTTTTCAGTTCCCGAAATTGGACGAGGGATATCTTCTGATTGACTCATCGGATATATCCAGTGTTCAAGCCATATACTAAGTGTGCGCTCGCACACACAGATCAAAATCACAATTTTCTCCATACCCAAATAAAATAGGAACTTCAAGGTGTGCAACATAGAGGGTGTTTGGGTAAGCTTATTTTAGAGAGCTTGTAAAATATTTTAAGAGCTTATAAGATGTAATGTCTCAAGAGCTTATAAGTTGTCAAAGTGTTTGGATAACCGAGCTTATAAGTTAGAGAAAGAATCGTGAGTTAGAAAGAGCAAATAATAGTTAGAGAGATAAAATTGATGAGTGGTGGAGTTGATAGTGTATATGTAGGAAAGAATGAACCATGATAAGGTTATTTTGGTAAACCCATTTTAAACTTATGAAAAAATAAGCTGGGATAGGACAATTTATTTTCAAGGGAACTTATAAGTTGTTGTAACTTATTTTCACAACTTATAAGTTGTTTAAGAGTTTATTTTGTTAAACACTTTATAAAAACTTATAAACTCTTAAATAGTTTATAAGTTGTTTTGAAGAGCTTATAAGCTCGACCAAATACCTTCATAATACCATAAAGAAAAAATCTTCCATATATTTGTGACAATATTGTAAGTGGTCACATGATACCTAACATGAGGGGTGTCATTCCAAGTAGGGCAGATGTAGAGGTGGAGCCAAGTTCCTGACAAGTTTCAACAATCGTCTGAATTTTTTAAAACTATATTTAGGTTACATTTGATATTTGTTTCCTAATTTTTTAAATACAAAAATATAATCATGCTTGTTCAAACTTATTATCAAATACATAAATATAATCTTTTATGTCCATTCCTGAAATCTTAACTCCGACTATGAGGGTGGGGTACTTGAAGAAAAAGTTAGCGTGACAGACAAATTAAATTAAATTAAATTAAATATATGTAACAAATATAGATGAGGGCTACACCAAAGTCTAGTCCCTCAATTAATTGTTTTCCTCCTTGTTAGCGACATAACCACGAGAGAATGGCAAATTTCTTTGTCAAAAAAATAATGTCACATGCCTTTCCGAACCTCTCAGCATGCGACACGTGGCACTGCAGAAATATTAAGAATGTAGATTTGCTAAAACAGGCAATAGATTTTATAACCATGCTTCTGTCGACCCTCACTCTCATGTCAGATTGCAATTTTTTGTGGGCCCCACCTGCCTCGCCGGGCCCCCCTTCGCCCTCATTTATTTCTCTTTTTTCCTTTTTGCTCCTTATATGTTACCTAATTTTCCCAACGATTATTGTTTGTTATTATTATTATTTGTTGGTGTATATTATATGTTATCTACAACTTAGATAAGCTCTCAATAGATGCTCATCAACGGGCTTTAAACTTATCATTAATGGCTATCTTTTGTATGGAAATCTAACATGTAAAGAATCTGAATTGAGAGTAAGAATAAAATAGGAAGTTTGACATCATTTGATCATGAAATTGTGAAACGAGACACTTATTCGAGATAGGGTGAATGTATTGTAGTTGCAGAGCAGTCAGACGGGTATTGACCGGTCATATTATTTAGTAACTTATCACTTGTAATCACTAATAACAATAGTGCAAATAGACTTATTGTTTGGTGAGATTTTAACAATTGTGTTACTTGTGATTAATAATTAAACATTGGTTAACATATTGTATTGTATAAGAGGAAATTTATCATCTAGGTCAGGAAAATGAAAATGTACATCTATATACATTTATGAGTTTATTATAAAACATCAAGTTATTCTTATAAATCCTTTTGCATGCAAGAGGTCAATTGCTTCGGTTATAAGTGATAGATTTGCTCTAATAATATCATTAAAACTCATAATATTGGGGGCATAATAATTGATGGACACATATCTTGTGTTTTGGCATGCTCGTTGTGTGTCACATGATTTACTATATTTTTCATATGTACTTTTGACTACCAATTTTGTCTCATGGGGGTCCCGCTTTACGTCTCTCTAGATATGTAGACTATATAATTTTTTTAATTTAAAACAAATAAGTTGCAACTTATTTATGAAAACCTAGAATTTTTCTATGAGCATGACTCGGAAACAATAATTGAAGAAACAATTAGATTTGATTGTGTATTACACATATAATTTGTTTCATCGTAACAATTAATATTTATATGAAAACATATAATCATCTATACCTAAATATGATAAGACGGTTTATCGTCCACAGATTTGATTCATTCATTGAATTATAATTTACCTATGTTTTAAATAGAATAAATCCAATCAAACTATCAAAGAGGTCACGTCACTGACGCAAGATAAAGTTTTTCCAAATATAAAGTCAATTCTTATGAAGACAAAAGTAAACGTACAAATTAAAAAAAAGTGCAGACCCTAAAAAAAGTACATAAATAAAAATGTGGAGGGCTGAAATTAATTGGGTCCTATGTGGCGCCCAAAACAATTGGGCTGGGCTATTAATCAGGTATTGTTTTTATGAGCCCATTTTATATACTACTTCATCTTCTTCCTATTGTTTCCTCTCTTTTTTTTCTTTAAAAGTATTATCGATTTAGGTTATGTAAATTAGGACTGTTAAACGGTTCGGTTTCGATTAATCTAATCGAATTTTTCGGCTAATCGAACTGAATTTCTCCAAAAAAATGGAACCGGAACCGAACCATTTTAAATTTTCGATTAACCGAAAATCGATCGGTTCTGACGGTTCGATGGGAACCGATCAGTTTTCGGTTAATCGAAAAATCGGATTAAAATTAATTAATAATAAAAATAAATAAGATAATAATTAAAATAAATAAAATAAGAATTAAAAAAACTAAAACTTATTAAAAATAAATAAAATATTTAACAAATTACTAAAATAAGTAATAAAGTAGTAATTAAAAATTGATTTTCATATTTTTTAATTAATTAATTAATAATTAAAAATAAAAATGATTTTTGGTCCAACCCGTTCGGTTATCGGTTAACCAATAACCAATTTTTTTTTCAACTTTGAAACCAAAACCGAACCGATAATCGAATTTGTCGGTTTTCGGTTAACCGAATTTATCGGTTTCGGTTAGGTTTCGGTTCTAATCGAAAATCGAAAACCGTTTAGACACCCCTAATGAAAATGGATTAATCAGGTGAGTCATGAAAAGATTGAAATAATATTTCATTGAAAATATTGAAATTTATAGTTTGTTGGAAATTTACCGAAAATATTCTGTGTGATTGTGGGCTTTATAGGCTCTAAACAACCATATTATTATTACATTTTGTGTTAAAGTTCACCATAGTTTCTTCCCCGACACTAATTATTCACGTTTCTTTCACTATATTAATAGTATTTTGTAACTTATGAATTAACCAATGTAAACTATAGAGAAAAAAAAATAACAAGAGAGAATAATATAGGAAAAATTATCTGCAATTAAGTCATTAATATCTCTTTTTGGGTCAGCAAAAAAATTAAAGATTGATCTCGTTCTTCACTTTTCTCTTGATTGAATTATGATATAACCGTATCAATCCGACCGTCATAGTCAATGGCATTGGCCTCGTTTATTCATTTTTCCCATAATTGAAATCATATATGGTGTTTTGTTGTATGATAGATTTCGTGATCAGTGCCTCGTCATGCCACATCTATAACATATATTGTAGTCTTTGAATGCATAATGCATTTTGTTGGTCTAGATTACATGTCTACGACCACAACCAAATCCACGCCCACATTGGTTCCTATGATCACTTCCATTCTCATTCTAGAATGTTGCATTAGCTTCAACAATGCAGTGGAACATATAAATTGTAACTCGTTTTTTTTTTATGAGCTAACTCACTATTTTTCTCGGCAATCAATAAACAAGAGGCATTCAAAGACTACAATTCATCCAAGAAAGAAGATATGTGTTTGTAGATGTGATATGATGGGCACGAGTGACGTATTTGTCGTACAACATAACACCTTATGGATCTATATTAAAATTCAATCAAGGGAAAAGTGAAGAATGAGTCCAATGTCCTTGACTATGGCGATCAAATTGATACAACTCACTTAGATGTCTCCAATTTCTTTTGTTGACCCAAACTGAGGCATTGATGACTTGATTGGAGTTGAATCGAATATTATTCTTTCTAAATTATTAAGAATTAAAAATTTATATTTTTTCAAAAAACTATAGAACATATCTATACAATGTATTATATGAATCATTGCAAATAATTTTATATCAATAATATTCAAATAGTTGTCTGCTGTAGATTTTATGACTTATGTCAATGTATTTTTTATGGAATTAGAGAGAATTACTATCATAAATAAAGAAAACCGTACCTAATATAATCATTACAACATAAATTTTGTGATAGTTATGACTAAATAAATAATAAATCAAAACCAAACTTCAATTGCAAAACAATGACATTTATTAGCGGCCCAACTAGGAGATTTTAAACAAATTAATTTCAAATATCAAAAGCAAACTTATTAAATTTATAATAGTACCTTGAGGCTGTCGAACTACATAATAATGGAAGAGTTAGAATTTCGTGTTTGTAAATTAGAGAAAAAAGAAGAACAAGAGAGAATAACGTTCAGTCTGAATCAAAGGCTTCTATTTGTAGATATACATATTCAGAATTTTTAGAGCTTACTTAGTCATCATTCAATATATGATATATATCTACAAAATTAACAATGTTTTTGTTTTTATTACTTCCTCCATTCTACCCAAGACGACTCATTTCTTTTCGGCACGATTATTTAAGAGAATGATATAAAGTGATTAAAGTGATAAAAAGTAGGTAGGTCCAACAACTTTTGAAGAGATAATTATTTCATAAAAAGAAAACAGATCATCTTGAGTTGGGACAGTCCAAAAATGAATACATGACATCTTAGGTGAGACAGGGGGAGTATTTTTTTAGGGAAAAATGAATGCAAAAGCGCTCAAACAATGACTGTGCTAATAATAATAATAATAATAATAATAATAATAATAATAAAAAGCCCAGTACATTAGATGGGCCACTAAAAAGATTGGGCATAAATGAACCGATGTCAAAATACTGAAATTGGTCCGATTTAGTATTTGATATAAAAATTTTAGACTTTCTATTTATTTTATCTTATTTTGAATTGTGACTTGAGAGAGGGGAAGATTATGGATTAAACTAAAGACCTCTCACTTCTACAGAAAATCATCCACCTTTAATGAACAAATATTATTTAAATTCGGTCTATATAAACTCAGTTCCGTCAAATATAGATCAAATTTAAATATTCTTAGAACCTTACCTTGTTGAAAGTATTTTAGTATTCGTGTGTTTTCTTGCAGATATAAATATAAATGGCTTTTTTATATGTGTTTCGTAACTTTTATTAAACAAACAGAATTTAAATGATCATTAGCCAGGATTAATAAACCAATATTAAAAAAAAAATCAACTTTTATTTGCTGGCAACCCACGTGATATTAGTGTCAAGTTTCCCTGAAATCAACCAATTACCACGTGCTCCACACGTGAAAATAATTTCAACAAAAACAATGATTACTTGGACACTAATTGTTTTTTGTTTTTTTTATGTCCCACTTTTCTGTGGTTTAAATGGATTACACCGAAGCACCTGTGATATTATGTTAAACAGCCACACCCTATACAAATTGCATTACTGTAATTAAGGGTAAAAAGTATTATTTGTGGCATAACACAACGATAAATGTTTTGTTCGTTCTCAAACACTAATTCAACCATAGTATTATTATATATTTGGTGAACATAGTATTATTATATATTCCCTCCTTTTCAATATTCATGGTCTTTTTTTTTTTTGCGTAGATTAAGAAAAATTGTGTTTTGTGTGTAAGTAATATGTGATAAGAAATCTGAGGCATTGTTTAGTGTAAAAAGTGTTTCTTTTTTGAAACTTGTCAACTTAATGGGACAGTCCAAAAAGAAAAACAAACAAATAATAATGGGACGGAGGGAGTAATATTATGGTAATTTCATTAATTTTGGTCCAGGAAAACGATCTCACAAAAGTTCTAGTCGAGAATAATTTGCCGCCCGTATAAGTTCAGAGGGAAGGAATATAAAAATAAATGATACAATACATTAGTAGCCAAAAAAAAAAGAAAAAAAATACTTGTCATCATTTTGAAAGATTTTTATAATTCACTAATGTAGTAATGTACAAAATTACAAGTCATGTCGGTCTCCAACCGAATGGGAATGCGATAATTTAATACTCTGTCAACTAAATTCGTGCATTTAATTTCGTTTCGATCCGTCTACGAAAAATGTTCACTTTTCTTTTTTAGAAACATTAACTTTATATTTTTACCCTAAACCTATCTACTTATTTACAAAAAAAATCATCTATGACTCATCTTTTTACACTCAATATCCATTAATATATTTATTTATTATCCTCATGGCACACCTTTTTATACTCACTTACTTTACACTCATTACAATTTATTAAAACTCATGCCACCAAAATCAATGAATGATTTTGGTGGACGGATGGAGTATATCTTTCCTTCCAAGTACCAAACTTATCTCTGAGTGGATAAAATAAGATTGATATAGTTGCACTGCATATATAAATAATAAATTAGTCCATCCCTCAGGCGATAGGTAAAGATATACTATTCGATAATCAATATGATAACCGTAAATCATACGAAGATCAATGGTACAAATTGATTTTTAGTTAGCACAGAAGAAAAAAATTATATTTGATCCTCTTCATATATACAATATATAATGCTACCTCTTTTTTTTCTTTCAAAGTTATATTGTTAGCTCAGCTATTTAAACAATAAAAGGAAAAGAAAAAAAGGAATACAAGAGAAAGCAATTTACTTTCATGTGGAAAAAGCTGGTAGGGTACAACTTTACAAGAGGTGGTGGGCCAACCCAATACGAACCTCAATTATTTCTCCTATAAACAATTACTACATATTTTTTATTTTCAATTTGGTCTCTAAAATGACATGAAATTAAATACTGGTGAAATGTTTAAGACTAGAGGGTGTAAGCTTATAAACTCTTTAAAATAACTTATAAGCTGTTTAGGAACTTATAAACTCATGCAAGGTGTTTGGCAAAATAAGCTCCTAAACAGCTTATAAGCTATTAAAATAAGCTCCAACACCTTATAAGCTCCTTAAAAATAAGTAGCTCAACCCCAATTTATTTTTTCGTAAGCTTACAAGTAACAATGAATTTACCAAAATAATCTTACTATGATTCGTTATAATCTACATATATACTATCGACTTCACTTCTCGTCAATTTCCTCGCTCTAATTATGATTTTTACTCTCTAACTCACGATTCTTTCTCTAGCTTATAAGCTAAATTATCCAAACACTTTGACAACTTATAAGCTCTTGAAATATTATATTTTATAAACTCTTAAAACATCTTATAAACTCTTTAAAATAAGCTTAGTCAAACACTCTCTTAGTAAAAATAATAGTTGTGCACGGAATTTGCTGGTTCTGATTTATGAAAAATAATACTCCCTCCGTCCCGGCTGGCTTGGGGCGATTCTTTTGGGTACGGGAATTAAGGAGAGAGTGTTTAGTGTTTAAGTGTATTGGTAATAAAGTGGTTTATGTGTTAAGTATATATATTTTGTATTTTATTTTGTTTTATATTTAAATTTATTTATTTACTTAATAAATTTATTTTAAATTATCCTTAATTTAATTAGCATATTAAAATTAATTTAATTTTTTAGTTAATTTAATTTAATTTAATTATTTTAAATTAGCATATTAAAATAAATTAATTTAATTTTTTAAATAAATTAATTTTTAATTTAATTTATTTTTAAAAATAAATTAATTAATTAATTTGTAAATAAATTAATAAATTAATTTATTTTAGTTAAATTAGCATATTAAAATAAATTAATTTTTAATTTAATTTAATTTTTAAATTAAATAAATTAATTAATTTTTTAATAAATAAATGAATTTTTAGTTAAAATTAGCATATTAAAATAAATTATTTTTTAATTTATTTTATTTTTAAATTAAATAATTAAATTAATTTTTAAATAAATTAATAAATTAATTTATTTTAGTTAAAATTAGCATATTAAAATAAATTAATTTTTTAATTTAATATAATTTTTTTAAATTAAATAAATAAATAAATTTTTAAATAAATAAATAAATTTTTAGTTAAAATTAGCATATTAAAATAAATTATTTTTTAATTTAATTTATTTTTAAATTAATTAAATAAATTAATTTTTAAATAAATAAATTAATTAATTTTTTTAGTTAAAATTAGCATATTAAAATAAATTAATTTAATTTAATTAGCCAATAATCAACCTAATTAATTAACTGTTAATTGCAATTAAAATCCCTTATTTTTGTTAATTATTTCCATTTATAGAAATATTTCGAGTTAGTGGGACGAGCTTAAAATGGTATCTGACTCAAGTTAGTTGGGACGGAGGGAGTATAAAATAATTGTGGGCCATTGGGACCCCAATTTCTCCAATCCAATAATTGTTCAAAGATGCAGATCTGCACCTTAGTATTTCCAGAAACTCCTCTAATAATATACTCTCTTTTCCAAACTGTCAATTTTCCTTCAAAAACCACTGCCTTCTCTGATTGGTCACTTTCCAGCTAGCCTATACGACGACGTACATCCATTCGCACTTCTTTTATGAATCAAGTTTACTAACATGCAAGGATCTGTCAACATTGTCTGTTGCCTTTTTCTTCCACAAAATTTAGACAACTCGATTTCTTATTAGTTTTGATTTTGATTTCGATTTCATGATAGTTTCATTCGCTGTATCACATGATCCTACCGGACCCTTGTCGGATAAAAAGCGTTTCTTCTTACAGAAATTGAGAAAAAGATTAGACGATTGAAAACGAAGGGGCACAGCCCTCAACTTTTCCTTTTTTACGGATTTGAATTAGTTGGACAAAACTCGAACAACTGATCCTGGATCCAAGTGGTTATATTCTTTTTAGCACGCTGGAAATGGAGTGGTCATTCTTGAAAATACAGTCCTCACACATTACAATATCTACATCTATCACCATAACAAAATAAATTTTGAAAAAAGGAAATGGAAACAAAAAGAAGAAAGGGTTAATGGAGCCAAGGCTAGGGTTTTTTTTAATTATTATTTTATTTTATCATATGCGATGATGTTGCAGTTGGAGTAGCCTTGAATATGCGCCCTCTGGCCGGCTGATAAGCTCCCCGTGGCTGCCCTGCTCGACGATGCGACCATCTTGCACCACGCCGATGCTGTCCACCCCACGTATGGTGGAGAGTCGGTGCGCAACGAGCACGGTGGAGCGCCCTCTCATCAGCCTCTCGAGAGCCTCCTGCAGGACGCACTCCGACTCCGCGTCAAGCGCGCTTGTGGCCTCATCGAGCAGCAGGATTGACGGATCCTTGAGCACGGCCCGTGCTATCGCAATCCGTTGCTTCTGCCCCCCGGAGAGCTGGACGCCACGCTCTCCAACGGGGGTTTTGTAACCCTCCGGCAGCCCACTGACGAACGTGTGCACGTTCGCGGCACGTGCCGCTTCGATCACCTCGGCCTCGGTTGCGCCGTCTTTCCCGTAGGCGATGTTGTCGAGAATGCTGGCAGCAAAGAGTGCCGGCTCTTGCTGCACGAGGCCAATCTTGAGCCGGAGAGATTTCAAGTTCAATCTCCTAATATCTCTCCCATCGATCATAACTTTACCGGAGAGAGGATCGTAGAACCTCTCTATCAATGCGATCACAGAGCTCTTCCCTGACCCGCTTGCCCCGACAAGCGCTTGGCTCTGCCCGCCCGTATCCGTAGGCTCAAGTCCTTGAACACCATCACGTCCGGGCGCGAAGGGTAAGCAAAGTCGACGTGGCGGAGCTCAATGTCACCACGGATGGATTCAACCGGCTCCGCCTCGGGATCGTCCGGGTCGATCTTCGTGGACCGGTCGAGGACCGAGAAGACCGAACCGACGGCTTCTCCACCCCGGATGATCTCTGGTGCAAGGCTCACCGTCTCAGCAACCGAATTAGCCGTGATCACCAAGACTACGAACACCTTGATCACCTTCGAGAAGGTGGAGACACCTTTGCTAACGAGGTGGGCACCGTACCAGAGGATGAGAGCTTCAGATCCGTAAAGAGCAAGCTGCGAGAGGCCGAAGAGGAAACCGGAAGACTGGCTGCGCGCAAGGCTCCGACGTTGGGGGAGACGGAGCTCGTGGCAGAACAACGAGAGGATCTTTTCTTGGGCGTTGAACGCTGCAACAGTTCGAATATTGCTCACTCCTTCACCGGCGATCATGCTTGTTTTCGCGTGCGCCTTTGCCGTGTCTCCCGCGAACCCTTTGAGAGAGAGTTGCTGTAACATTCAAGAGCAAGAAATTGTTAGAGACACTATTACATATCGAGACAATTCATTTAATCCATATTAATGAACTAACTCACAACACAAGAAAATATCAAGATTTCTTTCTCAATTATGAAATGTCACCTCAAATTATCACATATTCATCCCACACTAGCACTTAGTCAACTGAATTCATTTCCTTATTCACGTTATATATATGATCATGTACTAATGGCACCATGCATGCAGATCAAAAAACAACCGACAGCGAAAAGGAACAAAGAAAAAGAAAGATATTTAAACAAATAATTTATTTTATTGGAAAATCATAAAATATGATCACGGGATGAGAATCTCTGGCAAGAAACAGTTAATAGGAGTGGAAGATGAGGCCGTATCAAACTGGGTCCCAGAAATTTACAGACATAAAAACTGACACTCACTGCTATATAATGAATGGCAGAAGCAAGGTTATAAAAGCTTTAGCTTTGCTACAGTAAAAAGTAAACAAAAAACATGGGCACAAAGAATTGACTGGAAATTCAACAATGTCTGCTATGACCATCCCATATATGACACGGATAAGAAACCTGCAAACTTCTCACTCACTGTGGAGTTAATGCAATAATAGAACCCAATCTCTCTCCATAGATATATGATATGTTTCTGTTATATGCGTTTTTTGTTTCTTATATGTTTATTAGTTCATAGTGTGCAAGTTTCAAGGCGTTCACACTGTGAGACTTTGAATTGGGATTCCAAGATTCAATTTTTAGTAAGAATGTCCAATTACCATTGCAACCTCGCCGTAGAGGATAAATTACTTTCAAAAACCATCATGCAAATAATGTAAAAAGATCCAATTTTTATGAAAGATTTTACCTGAGCAAAGTTTGCAAGGACTAAAAGAGGGAATGTGCCGAGGATCAGCAACGAGACCCTCCATTCGACGATGAAGGCGACAATGAACGAAGTGAGAAGCGACGTCATGTTCTGCAGCATCACTGAAATCCTCTCGGCAATGGCCGATTTCACATCCGCGGCGTCCGTGGCGAGCCGGGCTGCGAGGAGGCTCGAGTTGTTCTCCTCCTCATCGAACCACGCCACCTCGTTCCTCAAAATCGCTGAAATCGGATCGAAAATAATGTCACCAGGCCAATTTTACATAAATAGCAAGAAAGATACAAAATGAACATATGTAACATATATACCTGCAAGCATCATTCTTCTCACTCTTGTGGTGAGATTCTCACCCATGATACTAAAGAAGTAGTGCTGAATGAGGTACGCAACAACGGCGTAAAGGCCGGCCCCGATGTAGATGAAGACGTACTCCTTCGTCTTCCGCTCCATGGCGGCGGGGTTCTGGTAGTAGAACACCTCGATCATGTTGCTCATAACAATGGCGAAAGTCGGGCCGATGAAACCAGAAAGAACCGATCCGATGGCTCCCATGATCGAATACGGCCACTCGGGAGCGTTGAGCTTGAGAAGCCTGCAGAAGTAGCCAGCCGGGGCGGGATTCTTCCTATCGGTCTCAGCATTCGACACCATCTCAATACGGCCATCGGCGCCAGTGCTGTACGAGTAGCTCAAGTTTCTCAAGCTCCCTGACCGGAGGCTGAGCGACTTTGTCGACAACGAGTGGCTCAGGCGTGTCGAGCGTGTCCGACGCGTCGAAGGGTTCGATAAATCTCGGTTCCCCACCATTTCTTGGAATCTGATCAATGATGCATAGGCAGCAGCTTTGGAAATCAGCTCTTCATGTGTCCCGGTTTCGACAACTTGCCCTTGCTGTATAACCGCGATGGAATCGACGTTTCTTATTGTCGATAGACGGTGCGCTATGACCACCGTGGTCCTCCCAACCATCAGACGATCAAGAGCCTCCTGCACAATGCTCTCGGAGCTTGCATCCAGCGCGCTAGTGGCTTCGTCGAGAAGAAGTATCTTCGGGTCCTTCAGCATAGCCCTAGCAATCGCTATCCTCTGCTTCTGCCCACCGGAGAGCTGGACACCACGCTCCCCGACCTAGAAATCGGATCGAACAAGTCAGTTTTAATCGACTTAACAGCATACGGAACTCACGACTACATTAAACACGAAACCTGAGTGTTGTATCCATTGGGAAGCAAGGTGATGAAGCTGTGGGCATTAGCAGCAGAGGCAGCAGCTTCGACTTCCGCCATGGTCGCATCGGGCTTCCCGTAGAAAATGTTCTCTAGTATCGTGGTTGCAAAAAGCGCCGGTTCTTGGTTCACCAAGCCAATTTGATTCCGCAGCCATCTCAGCTGCAGTGTCTTGATGTCAACATTGTCCAACAAAATTTCACCTGTCCATTTTCACAAAGGGAATTAAGTCTAATGGTACCTTCGTACTCGTTCAAGAATCGTAAATAATCTTAAAAATTTACCCTGATTAGGATCATAGAATCTTTCTATCAAGGAGACGACGGTGCTCTTCCCCGAACCACTACCACCGACTACAGCAACCGTTTTCCCAGCGGGAAAGAAGATGGAGAAGTCTCGGAAGATGATCACATCAGGTCTAGATGGATAACTAAACGTCACACTCTTGAACTCAATGTTTCCTCTGATATCAGTCAAGCAGTTCCCGTTACATGTGTCGTCTACTATGGTCGGTTTCTGCTTGATAATTTCCATCAACTTGTATCCAGCAGCTTTACCTTTGCTGAATGCCCCGAGATTCGAAAACGACTGGCCCAAGCTCCTGCAGAAATCGAATTATCAGAACCGTCGTTACTTAATTTTGAGACCGAAGGTTTTAGGAATGCATCTTACATGCCACCAACTATAGCAGAGAAGATTGCAGTGAACGCTTTGCCACCATCTGTCTGTCCGTTTCTGATGAAAACGCCGGCATACCAGAAAACTAGAGCCCAAGACATGCATGCTATGCCGTAGGTGCATCCTAATCCGAGCCCTTTAGCCATTCCGGCCTTGTACCCTAGTTTTAATGTGTTTTGGATCAAGTCCGAATATGCACCGAGGGCTTTTGTCTCACCGACATAGGAGTAAACCGTCCTAACTTGTGCAATGGACTACAGTTACAGAAAAAGTAAGTTAATAGTCAGTAAAGTTGATTTTCTCCTCAATATTTCTACAGTAAAGTCATTGCAAATGTGCATTCCCCTCTTTCTTTGAAAGTCTACAAAAATTCCCTCTTTTTTTTTCCTGGTTTAAGATCATTCATCATTGGCATCTTAAAACCAACAAATTAACCACCATTTTTAAAAATATCAAGTCTTGAAGAGTGCAACAGATGTTTTAACATCATTGCAACTTTAGTAGTGCATAATGAGGGCTCGATTAGGTTTCTAGGTGAAGCTTCCCTGTAAATCAACATTTTCCATAGCAAGAATATGGCTTGTGCAGTGTAAAAGCATTACAAAAGTGGCAAATTAAAAGTAACAAATGCAATCATTTTGCCCTAAGCTCACCTGCTCAGCAATTATACCAGCGTTTGCATAGGATTCGCGGCTCTTGGAGGTGAGCCCGGTGAGAGTGTATGCGTACAAACCACCGGCAAAGGCAATGCCCGGAATCACAGCCACGCTGAGAAGAGCTAGCTTCCATGCCGATACAAATCCAACCACCAGCCCCGCCAAGAACGTCGAAAGATAATGAATGAAGTTGCCAACCTAATACACAGCAGACACAAAAAGAATACACATTCAACTAAACTTCATCAAAATCAAAAAAGAAAACAAACTGAGATAAATGAATCTCTCTTTAATGTATTCAGAAATGGAGCCTACAGCAGCAGCAGAGGCTAAAGATGGTAAATCCAACTTAGTTCTTTTACCATAAGCTACAAATCAAGAATCTTGAAATTTAAACCTGCATTAAAGGCCATAGCAATACTGCTAGACTAGATCAATCTAGATTATATCATTCTCACCGTTACAAACACAGTAAATGCGCAACAAGATTTATACCTTCTCACTAATGGCATCTTGAACAAGCAGAGTATCAGTTGAAACACTGAAAACAATATCTCCGGTTCGAGCATCGGTGTCGAAGAATCCGACATCCTGCTTCAACACGGCCTCCAAATACTTCTTCCTCAATGTGCCTGCTTGCCTCTCACCAGTGTACATCCAACATGCAATTTCTGTTTGTTTTTTCAGACAAGTAAAACAACAGTATCTTCAACTAAATTTTTAACAAAGTGAACAAGAATGATGCCAAATTTGACTGAGTATGATCTAAGGCATTAAATTCTCGAGTATCAGCATGGATGGAGATGTTTGTGAGATAATATAAAAAGGTGGGAAATTTTCAAGATTTGGACAGGTAATGAGGATCAAGACAAAAGAGACGGTCCACGGACCACGTGCGACTGATCCAAAATTGAACTGGCCAACACAGTATCAAAAAAATTACAACCCCCCACCCCCGCACCCGCGGCACACACACACACTCTCTTATATTTACACACTAAAAAACGAACATTAAATTTATTTATTTTTGCGAAAATCAAGAAACGGAAATCTGAGATTACAAATCCAACCTGCGTAGGAGGAGAAGCAGACCACGAGTCCAAGATACACGAAATACAGAGCATACTGCATCAGAAAAGCAAAACAAATTACAGCCGTCAGATCTGATCGTAAAATCATACGATGAAATCAACCAAGTTAATAAAATCGAACCTTGGAAACTTCATGGGTCATCTTGTGCAAATCCATCTGGTTCTTGCCGAAGCCATTGACCATCTCGCCGAAGAGGAGGAAGAAGACGGGCATGGAGGAGCCGTGCACGATGGCGCCGAGGCTGCCGGCGATCATCAGCACGACGTCGTACTTGTCCGCGAACGAGAACAGCTGGTAGAACGGCAGGCTCTGCTCCTTCTTCTTCTCCGCCTCTGGCATTGCCTTCCCGTCGCCACCCTCCGCCATTTTTCAAAATCTTGAAAAGAAAATCGAATCTTTAACAATGGAGACGACGAACCCAGCTCGATTAAGGGCGATGCATGACGATGCTCCTGTTGGGCCTTTCCCTTTACGGCATATCACGCAGGGATTATGGGAATCTTGAAAAATAAAATACAGACGATCCAAAAGAATGGGAGTTGCACCAAAGTTGTGGAGAGAGAGAGAAATGGAGTTGGGTTTTGCCTGAAAGAGAAAGACAAGTGTTGGCGAATGAAGTGAGCAGCTAGTGAGACCGGTGGTCAAACGAGGTGTAGAGAGAGAGTGGGAGGAAGGTGTGTGTGGAAGCACAGAGAGAGAGAGTGAGTGGGCATGAGAGAGAGTTAGTATACTTATAGAGGGGAGAGGGGTGGGGTGGGGTGATTAGAATTAACTATGGTTAAAGGGAATCAGAGCAAGGCATTGATATATGTGAGAGGCTATCACTCTTTACCATTTTTATCTCGCTGTCAATTTCTTGCAGTGGCTCTGGGTGTTTTTTTTTTCTGAATTTCTTTTTCCTGGGGAAAATGTTGGATTCTTCTTGCACAAGGTCGATCAGTGAGTTTTTAGCATGAGTGATTATTTTCGTCAGTTCATTTTTCTCATGATTCGTTGGAAAGTATAAAGATGGAGGGAAAGTGTGGTTCTTTTTGGGATGTGATGCTGAGTTGGGTATAGACATTCAATTTGGCCATGATTTCTATAAGAATAAAAACGAATTTATTTTATCTTTTTGTTTGTGTAACTTGTATTTTGAAATACAAAAAGAAGTGGCAACGTGGTGTAATCTCATTTTCTTAAGCAATCTGATGAAATTTCACGAGTTTTTTTTCAAAAATAATTTGAAATGTTCGAACAATAATGCATAGCACAGCCAGATCTCTTCGCTTAGCTACTGAAAAGTTAGCTCCGATCCTCGAAGAGAAATGCATTTCATCACTTATTATATACTCTGTATTATAAAGTTTGATTTTAATCCTACTAGTAATTGAATGATGATATCAAAAAAACATGCGGAATATACACTTATACTATAAAGTTAAAATTAGACTAAAATACTTTTTTATAACAAGCAATCCAAACGTGTAATTATTCCCGAATTTAGGTGTTGAATACAATTTTTGTCTTCTCGCTCAATTTTCCTTGAATTAAACTTAAAATAGAAATAGAAAAAGAAAAAGTTTGTGGGAGTTTCACTCTATTTACGGTGGCTCCTTGTTGGCATTAATTGATAAGCTTTTAATATTCATAACTTCGGAGTGTATGAGTGAGAAAAATTTCCCCTTTTATAATAAGAAAAAGAAAAAGCGGTGCTATAATTCGTGCATTCAATATTAGGGGTGTCTAACGGTTCGGTTTCGGTTAACCGAACAGAATTTTTCGGTTAACCGAACCGAATTTCTCCGAAAAAGTGGAACCAAAACCGAACCGTTTTAAATTTTCGGTTAACCGAAAATCGATCGGTTCCGTCGGTTCGGTTTTCGGTTAACCGAAAAACCGAATTAAAATTAATTAATAATAAAAACAAATAAAATAATA
Source organism: Salvia rosmarinus (assembly GCA_036937905.1). NCBI lineage: Eukaryota > Viridiplantae > Streptophyta > Magnoliopsida > Lamiales > Lamiaceae > Salvia > Salvia rosmarinus. The sequence goes on along the minus strand of CM072813.1, from coordinate 108,376,644 downwards.
ATAAAAACAAATAAAATAATAATTAAAAACTGAAACTTATTAAAAATAGATAAAATATTTAACAATAATTAATAAAGTAATAATTAAAAATTGATTTTCATCATTTTTAATTAATTAATTAATAATTGAAATAATAATTTAAAATAAAAACGGTTTTCGGTTTTCGGTTCAACTATTCGGTTATCGGTTAACCAATAACCAATTTTTTCAACTCTAGAACCGAACCGAACCGATAACCAAATTTATCGCTTTTGATTACTTAATTTGTCGATTTTGGTTCGATTAGGTTAAACCGAAACCGTTTAGACATCCCTATTCAATATATTCTTACCCAAAATCGGACCATTCTCCCTGCGTTATAGACTTATAGTTAAAGATGCTGAAGGAACCGCGTTTGGGGACTCTCTCTCACACGCATACACACAATTCAATTTGATCATAGCATTTATTACATCTAAAAGGAGATATTTTATTTTTCCGTTATAAAATTTTGAATAAAATAGTATAAGTATGATTTAATAAAAATTCGTTAACTTTTTTTAATGCTATGTATCTAAAAGAAATAAGCTTATTTTGATACTATAATTAGTAATAATTATACTAAGTCTTTAATCATTTTTATTTGTTATAAGAAAATAATGAATATATTATGCTATTGTGAATAAAATTAATTTTTCTAAAAGATGTAGTAGTATTCTAAACTTTAGAAAAATCATTTGAGCTCGATTAAGCTCATGAACCTCGATGCAATAAATAAAGCCCAAGATTTGATTTAATAATAAACAAACTAAACTTAAGCATGACATTATTCGACTTGACTAAACACATTTTGGCTTAAACAACCATAAATACATTGATTAGTGCGCCACATGCTATGAACAATAACTAGGATTGAGAATTAAGACTGTCGGATTTGATTTTGAGTTATGTGGCATGCGTTTTAATTAATAACCTTGTCTGAATTATGATTTTGGTAAAATGTATGAAGAGAGAAAAAAGAAAAGAAAAAGCATTTAACATGAGCAGTTAGTTGTCTTTAATGTCTACTAATCTGCAAAGAAGTGTAGTATCTACTCATCTGCAGTTAATCAATTATCCATTTTGATAATATGTGCATCTACATGGATATATTTGCATTACCTTTCAATTACTTCATCCGTCCATCAAATACGTTCATTTAATTCTATTTTAGTCCGTCCACAATAAATGTCCACTTTTTTTTGAAACATCAACTTCACATTTTTACCCTCAATATATCCACTTATTTACAAAAAAACCCACTCATGATCCACATTTTTACACTCATTATCCATTAATATATTTATTTATTATCCTCATGACCCACCTTTTTATATTCACTTACTTTGACACTCATTATAATTTATTAAAATCCGTGCCACCAAAATCAATGAATGAATTTGGTGGATGAATGGAGTATCATATATACTTACATTAGGAACTTAATTTTTTTGAAAAAAAAATGAATTCTATGTGTGTAGCTGTAATTGAACAACCAAATATCCATATTGGGTATGAATTGGAGTAACTTTAACGACCAAGAGCTTAATTAGATAGAAACTCGGTTCAATAGACGATTTTTCGGGCATATTTGCTACTTGTACTTTTAGTTTTATTTATTTTTTGTCTTTGTACTTTGAAATTTAAATTTTGTCCGTTTTACCTTCAATTTACTTGACTTTTCCCTCCTGAAAAATTAGGGGGCAAAACCCAAAAAGATTTCTAGTATAGTGGGTGAAAAATAAATTATAAAAAAGTACACGAGGGAATTCCAAAAATAAATGGCAATAAATTAAAATAAAAGAAAAAGAGTGAAAAGTATTTAAAAACATCATACTACAATACTGTAATAACTTATCTGATCTCTATTTGTCTAAAATCATGTTTCACTCTTTTTACAAATTAACTGGATTTGGCAAAAGCATGTAATATGTGGTGTTTAAGGTAGCAATTGTCTAAGATAAATTTAAATTAAGATGGCAAAATTTATGATTTTAGCATCAATGCTAAAAGGACAAATATGCCCTTGATGGAAAATTTTCAAACAGTAAAAGGACAGAAAGAAACTCCACAAGATCTTTAAAGAACAGCTATGGCAATGCCAATAATGCATTTTGGTCGTAGAAAAGACTATATATAAACCCTATTTTATATCTACATCATGTGAGGAATTGTCATTTGATATCAAAGAATGTTTTTTATTTTTCTCTTCACTAGTTTTCCCCTAGGTCCATGCACGGGACCATTTTATATTTTTATAGTATATAGGATAAGTATAAAATATATATAATAAATACAAATATATTCATAATTTAACATCAAGAGAAAATAATAATAAAAACTATCCATACAACTAAGGGGTGTTTAGCAGAATTTATTTTAGAAAAGGATAAACTCCAATTATTTGTAAGATGTTTGTAGACGATTTGATATAGAGGTAATATATATAGAAATGGATAAATGTTAAATTGTTTGGATAATTGATCTTATAATGTTGAGATGAGAAAACGATGAGTTAGAGAGAAAATTTTCTAGATGTAAGTTGATAGTGTATGTTTTAGGAAATAAGAAACTATAACAAATTTATTTTGGTAAATTCATCAACGCTTATAAGTTTATGAAAAAATAAATTAGGGTTGACCAACTTATTTTATATATAACTTATATATATATATATATATATATATATATATATATATATATATATAGTTTGAGAATTATTATTGGTGAGAAATAAGAATCTAAACATTTAACGATAAAGTTGTTGCAATAAATTATAAATTTGTTGCATCAAATTTAACATATAAAATGTCACCCAAACACCCTCTAAATCGTGCCGAAATTAGCAGAATTTTGTTCCAGAAAAGGAAAAGAAAATTATTTGTCAAAATAGCTGTAGACGATTTGATTTATACTTTTAGGTGGAAAATGGCAATGGTATAATTTTTTGCAACTATTCTGCTTTTATATATAGTATAGATTCTTAAAATAGTTATAAGAATTTAAGATTACAATCATTTTTCAATTACGTAATCACTGCTCACGAGTAATAATTTCAGCAGAAGTTTAATATTAGTTTTTTAATTAACTCCGAAGTGGTATATATATACTTTGGTGTCTATTTCTGAGGACTTTTTGGTCCTAACTTATTTACTGGTTAGACTTGATTAAAATTTTGACCAAATTGAGATTAGATATTCCAAAACGCCCCTCGATCAATATTAGGGTTTCTTCATTGTTCGAGATTACGAGGGCAAGTTTGGTAGGTTAGTTAAGTTTAAATCGATGTCAATATTAAGGGTTTCGAAATAGTGCATTCAAGTTTAAAACGAGAGGATACGAAGCCGAATATCGTATCAAGCAGGCCGAATATCGTATTTCATTCCTTTATTGTCTACAATGACATGCATGTTCATTTATCTTTCTATATTTTTCAGGTGTAAAATTAAAAACATCTATAGCGATAAAATGCTTGTGGAAATTATTCGTTTCTACTTAATTTGTGTGAAAACTACCAATTCAAGGTGAAAAGGCTGAAAAGCCATTGGATGTGATAAAATTGTGTGAAAGCCAGTACAACTCCGACATTGATTGCCAAAATCAGCTTCACTAGCGGCTCGTGATAAAAAATTGGGTAATTTTCACATGAACCTTATGAATATAAGTATTTTACTATATTAACACTTTTTTCAGCATCAGTCAGTCTAAAAAATATAAAATTATTATATAATATACATTTATGTTACATCTCATATTTTGCAGCCATACATATCAAATATAGAACATAAATTTTATATATATACACCATATATACATTGGCGGACCCAGAGGGGGCAGTGGGGCACTGGGCCCCCCTAGATCTTAAAAAATGACTAGGTATATATATGTATTTTTCATATAATTGTTAAAATAGATTAATATTTTTTGTTGTGGTAGAGTTGTATATTTTGTGTGATAGAGATATTAAGTTGATTTTCCTTTTGTCATTATTGGTGTTAAGTTTTTTAGTATCTTAGTGAAAATATATTTACATCTAATTTTTGATGATGTGCAAGTTATGAACAATACGACTTTTACTTGTATACAATTATTGTATATTTTATTCTTTAATTGAAAACTTGATATCCTATACCATTAAACATTTTCTACTATTATATTATTCTATCATTTGATTCTTGTTTATAATGGCGCATGTATCAATAATTAGAAATATATTTTGTTTTTACATTATATTATCAAGAACTGAAGTTTAAATTCAATAAAGTTTTGTTTGCAGTTCCTTCTTCATAATTAGAAGATTGTAAATTAGAGTTCATTTCAAATATTATTATTATTTAGGTAGATGAATGCATACATGTTTCATTTTCATCAGTTAATTGGCCTATAATCCAAACTAAAAATAAAAGAGAAATATTATGAGATGGTCATACTTAACCTTTTTTGATATAGTGATATAATTTAAATAGAGTTATAGTGGTATTAAAATTAGTATTTATTTCAAAGTTTAATTTTAAAATTCTTCTTATAGATTTATAAATTATATATTCCCTCCATCCACAAAATTCATTTACGTATTTCCTATTTGGGCCATCAATGAGAAACGTTTACTTTCCTCTTACGGATATGATCCCACATAACCCCCTCATATGTTATGGGTCTCATTCTCCACTAACTTTATATTCAATACAATTTATTAAAATTTTTACCACTAAAATTTATAAACGAATTTGGTAGATGAAATAAGTAATTATTTGGACCCCCTAAAAAAAAGTCTGGATCCGCCATTATATATATATATGTATAATTATTAGAGCAAGAGTGGTAGAATAATGACATTAATAAAACTCCAAAATTTTCCTGCATTTCCATCACACATGGGAATAGACTATACAATTTTCAAGTTAGACGCATATCGCTTTCCTTAGTTGTGATATTTCTCGAGAGGCCCCTCATCTTGCCAATAACTATATTCCAACACCTGCTCAGTAGATCACAACTTTTGCGGCCGAATACGATAAAACGCTAAAGTCTAGTTTGGCACGTCATCAAAAAATGCCGTGAATTCCATGCACAAGTTTTTACGATTTCAACTTGCCTTGCCTAGTTTCTTAGGTGAGCGGCAAAATCCAACCAAACATCACCCTAATCTTTCAACACTCTAATCCTTGTATTTTACCATATTCTAGAATTTCGACCAAAAATTATTTTATGTTGTAATTTGACAATTCATGATGGACAAAATTCTAATAAAATAATAAGTGAAAGAAGGTATAATTTATAATCATGATTGAATATAGATTTTGGTTCAGAGCATGCGTGTTAATCTTATATATAAGTTGTATTTCATCAAACTTTGATGGGGAATCACTCATAATGTATAAAAATAGTTATTTATTTTGATGAACGATATCTATTTAATACTAGAAGAATCGTCACTTGTCAGGTCTGCATTAGGCTATATTAATTTATGAGTACAAATTCTTATATAGTTATATTCATGGAAATATTTAGTATGATTGCGACTTAATTTTTTTAAGATAATATATGTCTTTGGCTCTATATTAGGGTATAGCTAGTAGGCTGTTCTTTTTCCTTTTCTTTTGATATCATGGGTTGAGCCCAATTGATGTATTCTATTTAGATTATATATATGGTTTGGGTAAAACCAATTGTAATCAAACTCAAACCACCTAATAAATCGGTTCTCTTTTTCACACTTGGAAAACCAAGTATGTGTTGGTGAACCTCATAAATCAGACATTTGGTGGGTTCATTAATTGCTCGATAATCTTAATTGTTACATCTCTCTTTGGCTATATTAGGTATAGCTAGGGCCTAGTAGGCTGTTCTTTCACATAGATTTGTAGTTTCTTAGGGGTGTTTGGCTACAGTTTTTTAAAGAGCTTATAAGCTCCAAGAGCATAAGATGTTTCAAGAGCTTATAAGAGGTAATGTTTCAAGAACTTATAAGTTGTTAAAGTGTTTGGATAATTGATCTTATAAGTTAGAGAAAGAATAGTGAGTTAAAGAGATAAAGTTGGTAGTGTATATGTAGGAAATAACTAACTATAATAAGGTTATTTTGGTAAATTTATGGTTGCTTATAAACATGAAAAAATAAGTTGGGTTTGAAGAACTTATTTTTGGCTTATAATTTGTTGGAGTTTATTTTCACAACTTATAAAATGCTTTAAGAAATTTTATTTTGTCAAACATTTTGAACAAATTATAAACTCATAAAAGTTTATAAATTTTAAAGTATTTAAAAGCCCTCTTATTCTATTTGGTTACAGTTTGTAATTGGTTATAGAGGGAGGGGGCAATACATGTGCTCAAAGGTCACATCGATCATAGGTTGCGATATTGTGAAAAATGATAGTCGTCCAATTACGAGAGGGCGTCAAAGATTCCCAATCCGGATTTTGTGCCACCACGCTAATTATTGGATAATTAATTTGTGGCATGTATTTGAAGTTTTATTTGGTTCGAGTTACTATTATTGTTTTTCTTACGAAGAAAAATCTACGATCACATTTATGAGTTGCTTATAATAAATGACACTTTTACAATCACATAATAAAACCAAAACGTAAAGTCTTATACGACGAATTTATGCTAAAATCTTTGTTATATATCATTGTTAATATGCAATATATATAATACAAGAAAATTAATGTTATAGATTCAAATTCATGACTTATAGCTTCAATATTGGAAGATAGGACACTTATCTTATGTAAAATTAAAGCTCAATTATATTTAAATCCTAAAAAGGGAGAAATAGAAAATGATTAAATAAGGAAATTTGGACAAATTTTGTGCATACATTTTTCTAGTAAAAAAATAATTTTGTCAGGCCACAATGTAAAAGCTATCAATAATATGGATTGCTGAGACGAAAAGTACTTATTATAGATATCATGCATGGGCCTAAAACTGCCACATAAATATGGGAGGAGAAAGGAAAAACACATTAGGAAGATCATCTACATAGAATGGTCCATATAGCTATTCTATACCAAGCTAGACTCTAGGGTAATAGCCAATAGGGTAGCATCTTTCTTTGGAAGAATATAGTACTCCCTCCGTTCCGGTATTGTTGGCTCCTTTCTTTTTGTACGTAGATTAAGAATAGTTATGTTTTGTGTGTAAAGTATTGTGTGACACAAAATTCGAGATATTTTTAGTGTGAAATTCCTTTTTTGGAACAGACAATCCAAAAAGGAAAAACGAACCAATAATAATGGAGACGGATGAATATTATTTATTAACTTAATCCTAAACCACTCCATGATTAATGGTTAATGGCTGCATTTAGCTTTCTTAGGCTAATGACATTACACTCATATATATATATATATATATAGTCTCATTATTATTACTTGCTTAACAACTCCACGAATATGGCAAGGGATCTAAGTTCAATTTCGAGTTCTATCTCCCCATATTAACTCAAAAAGAAAAATATTAACGATTGCATGGAATTATCTAGGGATGTCAATCAGACTATTCATTTGGTTTCGAACTTTAAGTTATTTTTTAGTCAAGCAATGGGCTGATTTTTTTCTCCGGATTCGGAACCATGATCCTAAATCTTTGGATTTTGGGCTAGCCAGATGAACTACAAAGTTTACGGAAAAAATATAGCATATATAAGTTTTCTTGATAGCAATAATCTTGTAACAAAAAATAGGTCGTGTTTATCCAATCAAGACATTTGACCTCGTATTAGATCTAAAAATGAGTGTCATTTCAACTCAACTTAGCATATAAACAATAAGTAACTCTGAAAAGTAAGGATTGAAAACATAATTTATTTTATTTTATTATTATTTCCATGTCAAAAAGTTTTTTTATTAAACATTAGTTTAAAAAAGCTGACCAGTGAAATGATAAGTAAAACTTCCAGATAGAAAATCATTACACATTTTACAATATTGGAAACAAAAACTTATTTAACAAATCCATAAACAAACTATAGAAATTTGAAAACCATGCATGTTAAGAAGGAAAGTTTTGATCAATCAGATCTAATCATTCGGCTTATGGCACTAGTCCTATTGGGTTTGACATATTTTTTATTTGGGACAATTAGACTGAATTTTTTCCAGACAATATTTTTTTACTATGATCTCATATTTCTTGATTTGAACAAATCGTCAATTTCGACTAAATTGACATCCTCAAAAACTATCACACTAAGCCCTCGTTTGGTAGCTTTGATTCGATATTATTGATGCGTTATCCACTGTAGCATTTGGTTTTGTAGCTCACGGTTGATCCTTTTGTATCCGTGTTTTAATGATGCTAGGATCGCTACGATGGTAGCTAGCGGTCGCTAGCCTATTTTTTTATTAACGAACCCACTTTTGGTGGATTACAAAACCTCATTTTTTTGTCATTTTAACTCGAATCTATACCTAACTAATGAATCAAACAATAAGGTTGGCCATCTATATTTTTATATCTACCAAACGAGCACTAAATATATCGTCAACATTGGTATCTATGATTGTCTAGCATCTAATGAGATGTTAGAGACATGATTTGAAGTTCATTAAGGTTTAATCAGTGTGAAAAGACTCAGAAATTGAGGGCGGCTGATGAGCATCTCGACATCCACTAATCATATTTTAACAGCACAAAGTACATGTGTAAGTCAGATTAAGACACAAAACAGACCCTAATGGTCTGCTAATCCTTTGGCAAAAGATTGAATTCTTTTGTTCCTGGCTGCTCGTGGTCTCTTTTAAAGTAAAAACTTAAATAATATTATTAAAGTATTAATTTGATATTTAAGAATTAGGATTTTAGAACGAATGAAAGTTGGCTTTATTGGTTGTGGTGTAGCAGCTTTTGGAGACAACAGATAAGCCATGGTTAAATAATTTAATCATATTTTATATTTTCCTATTAGCAGCTTGTGTAGGTTATACCTTCTAGCCATGTGCTTAGTAGCTTGAAGCTTCATGAGATTGTATAACTACGTCCCTTTCAAATATTTATCTTATTATTTTAGTAACTTATGAGATTTAAATATTTTCAAGAAAAATACATGTAAACAGAACAAAATCACGAAAAGGTAACCTCACATAATTTTATTATTAAAAGAGATGACATGAGTTCTAGATTCTTTCGAGAAAATGACCTGAACTTTTGTTTATTTTATAAAATCTTCGAGCTTTGCAAAAAAAAAATGCAATTTTTACCCTCGATCGAGAATTCAGTGTAAAATAATTAAATCAATTTATCGAACTACTTACAAAGATTTTAAATCCATATCCATCCTCCAAATGCAAAGCATGATTCTATAAATTGTCAAACATTTAAATTACATAAAAAGTTTCCCAAACATAAAACATGTACACTTGTATTCAAGAAATGAAATCATTGACAAGACAGTAATATCTATAGTCAAAAGGCATGAGATAGCTACTAAAGATGATGAAGAAGCCCACAAACAAGTACGATAAACACTAAGATAGAAAAGGAAAAGCAGAAATCCAGAGATGCAAAGTGTGAAAATATTAAAACTAATAATATAATAGAGAAATGGACCACCATATGAAGTGTAATTAAATAAATTATTTGACGACATTTTTTGAACTAACCTGGCCATGTGTTGTGGGCCCAATTCAAAAGTAGAACCTAGATTAATTATTAATGACGGAAAAGCTATCTTATCATATAAAATAAGGTAAATAAGATTAATTAATTTTAACCACATTTCAAAAATTCACTATCATGATGATCCTACAGAACTGGTAGAATTCTCGACACAGAAATTCACAAACCCTAGAATTCTCAAAGTTAGTATGAAATGATTGCTTGGCGTGACAGTCTTCTTTTGACAATTGCTTATTTGAAATCATTTAGCTTTCCGTTTATGGATCTTTTTTCTTCTTCTTGGAATTTTTATTCTTTTGAAATTAGATGAGGCTGGTAAAATAAAGTATATTTTTTCTAGTTAACTTGGAGTTGTAAATAAGCTAATAGTGTTTGTGTTGGCACACAAAGGTCTCGAGTTCGAGTCATGTGATCTGACTTTTAAAATTTATGTATTATAAAAAAGAAGTAATCTAATAAATTAGGAATGGTTATACCATGATCAGTCTATCGAGGATCAATGTGTTAGGATTTTAAAAAGAAAGTTGTGAAGATTACTATTAGTTGAATCTTCCAACTTCCCATATAGAGATAGCAGTTTGACAGTCTTCAAATAAAAATGTAGTAATTTTATGTAGAGGTGCAAAAAAAGGTGCCCAACCCGACGGCTTGGCTTGGCCCGTGCGTTTTGGGTTGGGTTGGGTTCAAAAAATTTAGGCTCGATGAAATTTCGGTGGGGCTAGACCCATCCATAACTATCAAAGCCCGTTGAACCTGATCCGATCCGACCCATAAATTTGTACTAAAAATTGCATTTTCGGGCTTGGTTGGGTCACATTTTTCCAACCTGATATATTTTGGCCCAACCTGACCTGGCCCGAATTTTGGGAAAGCCCGATGGGCTCGGGCAAGGCCGGGCCGACCTGCCCATTTGCCAGCTATAATTTTATGTGTCAATAACATTCATTTTTTTTATTTCATTTTATGTATATTAAGTTAGACATAACATCCTTCATTTTATTTATTTTGCACAAACTTATCTCATTGTATGCAGATGAATATGAACCACATTAATTGTACTTCAATTGGCATGTAGCATTATTACTTAGACTCACATTACAATACACTGAATGGGAAAATTAATGTCTCAACAATGAAAAGGAAAGAAAGCAATCATAACCCAAAATAAAAGAGAATTCCAAATCTGACCCTTATTTATGACCTTAATTACACCTTTTATACCTTATCATTTCTACTTGTCTTGATCTTTATACTTCATCAGACAAGCTTGCCTCAATTGGCATCTCAAAATGATGGTGGTGATAGAGGTGGCATATTTCATGTATATCATTAGTAGAATGTAGGGCACATTAAATTTGCAAAGTTTCATGAGTGGGTATGATGAGTAGTTGTAATTGGGGAGTGAACCTCTTTATTGATCACTATTCATATATTGAAAAGACTTCCCCTCGACACTTCACCAAACACTCTTGCATCAACCTCCCTTTTGCCTTTTCATTTCACAAACACAACCATTTCTTATAAAGTGTTTGGCCATAAATAAATTAAAATATGCTTTTTTAAAAAGTTGCACATAGGAAATCTAAAGAAATTTAGATTTGGGCCCAAGAAAACGAGTTTCTGGCCTTATACAGTAGTAATGGGCCAATAATATATATGAACTCAATCGTTATTACAAATCTACTAGTTCTTGTCAATGAGTTAAGTCCGTGTGGATGAATGTTTATGAACCTAATCTATTCTAGCATAAAGTTTATGTAAAATTAATTAGTTTAATAAACTTTAATTGTAAATTAATAAATAATAATTTTGAATTAATATATCTTAATTTTGAATTAATAAACCATAATCGTGAATTAATAAACCCTAATTTTGAATAACAAATCCTAATTTTGAATTAATAAACCCTAATTGTGAATTAATAAACCCTAATTTTAAATAAATAAACCCTATTTGAAATTAATAAACCCTAATTTTGAATTAATAAACCCTAATTGGAAATAAAAAACCCTAATTTTGAATAATAAACCCTAATTATGAATTAATAAACCCTAATTGTGAATTAATAAACTATAATTATGAATTAATAAACCTTAATTATGAATTAATAAACCATAATTATGAATTAATAAATTTTAATTTCAATTAAAATTATAATTCAAAATTAATAAATTTAATTATAAATTAACAAAATCTAATTATTCTTACTCATTATAATTAATATATAATTATTTTAACAAAAAACAAATGTGAGCTCATGATGAAGCGGAACTCACCCAAGTTTTTGTCAAGTTTATGTATCATATCGAGCTACAGGTCAAGCAAGACAATTTAGATATTTAAGACTAATGAAATTTTGAAAAGATAACCCACCAAATTAGTATACTTTATTTGGGAAAGATTAACCCTAATTTGATATGAGAATGTGATGAGGTAAACATTGTGACTCATTGATTAATAAAAATTAGGAAGTCACAATGATTTAGAAGATATGATGACTTTATCTGGTACCCACAAGGAGTCACAGTAAAGTTGGTGAAACTCCCACATTGCAATAATTAGGACTCGATCCTTGGTCCTTATTCTAAAATTTGTTAGCTCACCAATTGAGCTAAGCCCTTTGGATCCTAATTTGAGATTACTATTTTGATATGTAGTAGTCCATAGTCTAGCTTCATTTGTTAAGCCTTGTAATCACGAATAAATTTGTTCAATGATTTCCCACCTTGGATGAGTTATCTTGTTTCCGAAGGTGATGAATAATAGTTTCGGCCTCAACAAAAAGAAAAAAAAAACAAGTCAACTTTCTCCATAATTTAGAAGATCACAAATTTAAAACATTTGTTATTAAAACCTTGCATCAGTTTGTCTCAATGCTTTAAGATTCTTCTTCTAAAATAATGAACAAGCCCAATATCTGATTTGGCCTAGAAAATACTGATTTAGAAGAGACGCAGAAATGTAATTAGTGGGCTTATATTAATATCCATATCCGTACAAAAGATCCAGATCCACAACCCGTCTATGCACGGGCCGGATCCAGAAGCGGGTATCCCTCCAAGCTCCAACAGCAAAATTTCAAATTTCAAACCGATCCTCACGCAAAAAAATAGAAGCGGCAAACGGTCACCATCCAGCTGTAAAATAAACAAATAACAAAATTCAAAATTTTAAAAGATCGAACCCTAGATTCAAGTAGTGAAAACCACCACTGCCCATGATATAAATTCCCTCCCCCCCTTTTTCATCACAGATCCAAAACTACCCATTTTCCTCCAGCGACGTCTTCGTATACGCCCTGGTTCTTCTCTCTCTTAAACTCCGATCAATCTCTCTTTAATCTTCAGACCAAAGCCAAAATGAGGGAGTGCATCTCGATCCACATCGGTCAGGCCGGTATCCAGGTCGGAAATGCTTGCTGGGAGCTCTACTGCCTCGAACATGGCATCCAGGTAAGCTGCAATCTGATTTTCTCCTTATTTTTACGTTTTGATCCTCCGATTCGGTTTTCCGTTCGCTGTTGTTGCGGATCGCTGTTGTTCTGTTCCAATTGACTGCTCGATCTGATCTACTTTATTAGATTCGATACATTTTCTTTTTTTCTACATTTTGTTTCGAAATGTGCTTCATTTTGTTCGAAATTATTTTTCTGATGAATTGTTTTATTTGATCTGGCTATATAAAACTAATTTACTCCAAATTGTGTTGATTTGGTCTTCAGATGATTTGATTTTGCTCTATATCTCGTCAAGATGATGATAGAATGATAGTAGATTTTCGTAACCGAGCTGAATGTTATGTTAGCCTTTTCAATTGCAATTGAAATATGCGACTCGGATGATATGATTTTGCTCTATGTCTAGTCTAGATGATGCTAGAATGATAGTAGATTTTTTAATCGAGCGGAATGTTATGTTTTCCTTTTCACTTATACATTTGAAATTTGTGACAGCCTGATGGCCAAATGCCGGGAGACCACACCGTTGGTGGAGGAGATGACGCCTTCAACACCTTCTTCAGTGAGACCGGTGCTGGAAAGCACGTTCCCCGTGCTGTGTTCGTCGATCTCGAGCCAACCGTGATCGATGAGGTCCGCACTGGCACCTACCGCCAGCTGTTCCACCCCGAGCAGCTGATCAGTGGCAAGGAAGATGCTGCAAACAACTTTGCCAGAGGTCATTACACCATAGGCAAAGAGATCGTGGACCTTTGCCTCGATAGGATCCGCAAGCTGGCTGACAACTGCACTGGATTGCAAGGATTCCTTGTCTTTCACGCCGTTGGTGGTGGAACTGGTTCCGGGCTCGGATCTCTGCTTCTGGAGAGGCTCTCTGTCGACTATGGGAAAAAGTCGAAGCTGGGTTTCACTATCTACCCCTCCCCGCAGGTCTCGACTGCTGTTGTTGAACCTTACAACTCTGTGCTTTCCACCCATTCCCTTCTTGAGCACACTGATGTCGCTGTGCTTCTTGATAATGAGGCCATCTATGACATTTGCCGCAAGTCACTCGACATTGAGAGGCCCACATACACCAATCTGAACAGGCTCATTTCTCAGGTACAATTTAGTTGGATTCTGTAAGTTTTAAATGTTAGTTTGATGATCAATTGAATTGTGACTGATTGTATCATTTGATGAAATTTGCAGGTTATATCTTCATTGACTGCTTCCCTGAGATTTGATGGTGCTTTGAACGTTGATGTGAACGAGTTCCAAACCAACTTGGTTCCATACCCAAGAATCCACTTCATGCTTTCCTCATATGCCCCAGTCATCTCCGCTGAGAAGGCGTACCACGAGCAGCTCTCTGTGGCTGAGATCACCAACACCGCATTCGAGCCATCATCCATGATGGTCAAATGCGACCCCCGCCATGGCAAGTACATGGCTTGCTGCCTGATGTACAGAGGTGACGTCGTCCCCAAGGATGTCAACGCAGCTGTGGCGACGATCAAGACCAAGAGGACCATCCAGTTTGTCGACTGGTGCCCTACCGGATTCAAGTGCGGTATTAACTACCAACCGCCCACTGTTGTCCCAGGTGGCGACCTTGCCAAGGTGCAGAGGGCTGTCTGCATGATCTCCAACTCCACCAGCGTGGCTGAGGTGTTCTCGAGGATCGATCACAAGTTCGACCTGATGTATGCGAAGCGTGCGTTCGTGCACTGGTATGTCGGTGAGGGTATGGAGGAAGGAGAGTTCTCCGAGGCTAGGGAAGACTTGGCTGCGCTTGAGAAGGATTATGAGGAAGTTGGCGCAGAGTCTGCTGAAGGGGAAGACGACGAAAACGATGAGTATTAGATGTTAGGTATTAGTGAAAAGCTTGAGGAACCAATATATAAACTCATTGGTGAAGATCTCAAGTGTTATCTTTTAAGTTTCTGTCGAACATTTCTGGTCTTGAACTCTGCTTTATTAGGTGTATTTCGTCTCTCTCTTATGGTTGAAGTGTTTGCTAGGTTAATATGATGTTTTCAGTCTTTGATGTTCAGACTCATGTTATCTTTTTGATTCATGTTCGGTTTTAGATCTCAGATTTCTTTGTTACTATGTTGGGTATATTTGATGTTACATCTATAATCTTTTAAGATAAATATGAATTTTTTTTTTGGTCAATTAATACATAAATTTTAAAGGCTGCGTCACGGTGGACTCGAACCCGAGATCTTTGGCCTCGGGTATTAACCACTCTACCACTACGCCAACACACACATAAATATGAAATTTGTGAATGATATTGTTACATGACACTGTTACGTTTTAGTCAATCAAGCATGGGGACTATGTGGCGGTTCGAGAATTGAGAACTGATGCACAAATGGCACGTGCTATTGAACAATTATAATTGAGTAAATAGGCAGTTTAATTCTCCATTCTGTTTTTCTAATTAATCCACAAACTGTAGGATAAAGGTTTTATTACAGCAGCAGTAGTATAGCTAAGCCCCTGTCCTCTATTTACTTGCTCTTTGTAGTCTGTACATTAGCATTCGCATTGATACACAACTTTGATGCATATTCCAACAAAACTCCAAAGCTGCTCTCTCTTCACCTCACCTTGAAATTGATTTCATGCACCTTTTGTCACACGAAATAAAAATGAAAATTAATTAACTAAACAGTAAAACTTTGATTTTAATGAAGAAACTCAAGACTCAAATCCAAAGGAAAAAAGACTAGAAAATAAAAAAGGAGATGAAATATCCATGGGTCCGGAGTTAAAAGTAGAGTGAGTCAGAGGCACCTGAAGTGAGTGAGTTGGCGCCGAGAGGCGAAACCGGTAACATATTCCTCGAAAACAGCATGAAATGCGTGCCACAAAATCCATCTTCCCCCACACGCGAGTCCTCTGCTCTGATCCTCATAATCTGACTATGCGCCCTCCCTTTCTTCCCCACCACCACCTTCGCCCGCCGCCTCCTCCTCATCCATATCCACCACCACTACCCTGCCGGAGACATTCTCAGACCGCATAGGAAGAAGTCTACCCTTCTCAACTTCATTCATTTTCATTCAAGTGAATAAACACACACACACACACACAGAGAGACACAGAATTTTATGAAAGGTGAAAAATTGCATGGAGGTGTGATTATATAACTTACTTATATATGATATGATGGGTAATTGAAGGTTGGGTGAGGTGGGCTTGCTTAGCGGCACGTGTGCTAGTGAGAGAGAGGAGATGATTTACTTGTTGCCCGATGCGTGACGCCTGGCGGTTTTGACGGCTGGGATTCAATTGGGGGCTCGGTGGGACCGGTCCAGATGACTGCCCGTTTCGGTGGGTGGGATTTTCGTTCTACGACACGTCGACTTTACGAGATCTCTGTCCAACTCATTATTTTTTACGACCAGAAATAATAATATCCTATTTACCTAATTATCTGAATTAGTGTATTCCAATCTGACATTTTTTAATTAGAAAGAGTATTCCAATCTGGTTTTATATTACCGTTCTGTTTCCAAATATTAATCTTTCATTTCATCGAACATGATTTATTTTTTTAATATAATTATTTAAAAAAAGTATAAAATGATTTAAAAATAAAAAATAGATATGGAGCTATTATATAGTTTATATATCCAGTTATGTTTATACAAGTATTAAATATTACATTGATTTGTAGGATGATTCTAGACTCGATTCTGTTATTGAAAAAAACTCCATCTCAACAAGAAATGATAATATTGAAAAGCGATAAAACTTTATAAATTATAAGAATATAAACCATTTTAGTCGGACACTGTTTCAAAGTGTTTTGATTAACTTTTAAATTTATATAAAACAAATTAAATCTAATTTTGTGCTAGTTTATTGACTATGCCATAATCGAACGTTTTTTGGATTATAGCAATCCCTGATCGAACAATCTCGATATTGATTTGTATCAATGTCCAAATTGAAAAGAAGCAGAGAGTTGCTGTAGAGTTTGTTGATAGATAATTCCCGATGTATAAAGAACCAAATCATAAAATTTGATGAATACATTTTACATCCATTAGTACACTCAATCATCCCTAATTCTTGAGAGGGAAATCAATATTTCATGTTAGTCCATCCAAGACCAAAATAATGTGGGTTCAACTAGATATAATTTTTGTTTGATTTTATCGACAATTCCAAAATTATTCTTATTATGTGGAGACTTCATGCTCATTTGGTGATAGTTGTTGCTAAGGAGGGACGATTTAGGTGGAATTTCATTTTAAATTTTGATTGATAAAACGATATCATTTTAATTATCACTTCAGTTTCAGTCTAGACATGTTAAATTTAATTTGGAAATAATTTGATTTTGAAAAAATTAGGACAAATTGATTTTTTTTATTCGATTATAAAAAAAATAACGTGCATGCTAAAAAAATCGTATATTTACATAATAAGATTCCTAATCAAAATTCTCTTAAACTATTGACAATTAAAATTAGATCTACTAAATATCACGAAACTAATAATAATATATCCCATACGCATGTTTTTTAAGCTAAAATAAACCAAATTAGTTTGATTTTTAGGATCGGATATTTAAGAATTTCCCTTCTTAATTTTCATCTCCTAAAACTATTTAAAGAATAATAAAAAAAAAGGTCACGTGGTCTTAATACTCGAAAAGAACCAATCAACCAAGTGTAGTGAAGTCTACACGATGACATTTTACGACAAACCTTTGAACTGACGATCTCACCCTCGTCCCTTGAGCGAAATCACGAAAGAGTACAAGACTTAACCAGCAAGACGCACCAGTACCTCTGCAGGGTATATTAGTAATGTTGTCTGAATTTGACACGGTGACGCGCTCGCGCGACGCCTGCTCGAGGCGCACGCCATCCACACGTCCAGGCGTGGCGTCCAAACCCGCCCACCTTCTCTCGCGCAACTTTGTTTTATTTCATTCTGCAGGATTCCGGGTCATATATAATTTATTTGTTTCTTCTTTTTCTGAGAGAACTTTCTGTTTATTTCTCAGTTTCTGTGGTTTCATAATTTTTGTGTGTGGTTAATTGGGGATAAACTGATTCCACCGATCGATAGTTTATAGAATGGGTTCTGAATCTGCAGATTCAGCTGATGATCGCGCGGAGATGCCGTCGAGGTTGGTTTTGTTTTATTGATTGTTTATTAAACCCCTTAATTCAGTCGCTTTTGATTTGCCTAAATCTTATGTTGGACTGGCTGTAAATGGGAGTTTGGTGGAATTTCATTTGAATTGCACTTCCGGTTTTAGGGTTTTGGTGTAAAATATGAAGAAAGGGGGAGATTGTTGCAGAATATGTTGTATGATTTAAGATTCAGCTCAATTTATCGTTTTCGATGCATTGCTTGACCATCTCTGTATATTAAATGGTCCGATTCCCAGAGTAGGAGATGTGTTGAACACTAGGGGTACTACGTGTTAAAGCTTCAGGTTTTTTCTTGATTTTGAGGCTCTAGGAAATACTCATCTGAATCTAGTTTCTTTAGATGGAGATTCAAAATGGGTAGATGATACCTACCGTAGTATTCACATGATGGAGAAAATGCTTTCTTTATACCAATCTTTGAATTTGTGGTGATTTAGATGAATCTATGTGATTTTCGAACTATTGGAGTGTAACTTGTGCTTCAAATGCCATTGCCATTTCTCAGTAGGAAAAAAGTTGGAAAAGTTCCACGAAAAATTCACAAAGCTGCGAGGGAGAAGATGAAACGCGCCAGCATGAACGACTTATTCTTGGATTTGAGCAAGACACTTGGTAAACCTGGTATCTAAGTTTGTGCGAACATCAATTTTAGTTTGATTGCAGTTTGTGTGACGGTAGATTGTGGATAATTATGCCTGTAGATGTAGATCATCTGAACAACGGCAAGGCTTCTATGCTGAGAGAGACGATTCGACTCGTTGGGGAATTGGTTAATCAAATGGACAGCCTGAAAAAGGAGAATGCAACTCTTTTGTCTGAATACAATTATGTAAGATCCTTAATTAATGCAACTTTGAGCTCAAATTTTCTCTGTTTGGGCAAGATAATTTTTAGTGTTTCCTACTTTGTTCATTTCAATAAACATAATTTGGCAGATGCTAAGCTTTATCAAATGAACATGAGTAATTTAGAAATTTTAGTGTCTTTCAATTCTTAGAAATTGCTGTCTGAACAAGATATTTGTGAACTGCGATGTCAGATTACGACTGAGAAGAATGAGCTCGTTGAGGAAACTTCTGGTCTAGATGCTCAAGTGAAGGGGCTAAAGAGAGAAATAGACGAGAGGGCACAAGTTTCTCAACCTCATAGCACATCAACAACACAATTACCTGAGGACCATGTTGCAATTCCACTCATCAGCCACGCATCAGAGACAGCCCCCATTATGGGTCCTGTGTTAGTTGTGCCATTACATCATGAGTCCCAGCTCCAAGGCTTCCCTAACCCCTTCCCGGGTATGGATGTGTCTAAGGTTCCATCTGGCGTGAGCAAACCACGCCCGTTACCCTTCATCTTCAGATTCTTGGCCTTCTCATATTCTCACCAAATAGACTAGAATGGTTGGAGATGTTTGAGACAGTCAGGCAGCTTTAGTGCTAAAAAAACATGGCCAATTGCTACAGTTTGATGTTTGAGTTAGAATTCGATTTTCTTTGTATATTAGTATTCGTAGAGACTCAAATCTTGTTAGACTTGTACCAGACTATGTATAATTTATTCTGTAAATTGTTTCTACTATGCAATGATGAGTTTTAGAGGGCGTTGTGGCGTTTATTTACAAAATAGTATAAGCTGTGTGCCTTACAGTTTGTGGTATCCTATTATTAAAACTGATTCTATATTACAAATCTAAAATTTGATGTAGTGCTCATTGTTACATTTTGGGACTCTTTAAAAGAGTTCAGTAATTGCAAAATATGGTAGCCAATAATGTTGTACAAAATTTAGCTTCTTATGCTAAAACTTGTACTGGTGAAGTGATTTGGAAGGAGGATTTGCTTCATTGATCGAGGACTTTAGCCTCAAAGGATATAGAATGAAATGATATATTTTGTTTCATTAAAAAAATAATTCCAATCAACTTAATAACGATAAAGCACCTGAATTTTTTATTTTTAAAAATATAACACATTAAAATACTCTAGCATTTTAGGATTCACATGGGAAAAAGAAAAACAAGATTAACTCGTATCCTTATGGGGTGGAAACAATGTTGTTTTGTTTGTCTTCTCCCAGAATTCCTATCTTCCCTCCTTCCATTGCTGTCGGATTAAATTTGGATTTACTTGAAACACCGGCGGAACAAATTCTCTCACGATATCGTCTCAAAATGGAATCATAAGAAGGCAAAATTTTATTTGCTCATTTTTTCTTTTAATTCCATATATGCTCCAATTAGCTAAGATAACATTTATTTATCCGAAACTTTTATTTGAATTTGATTTTGTTGTTGATGATAATTCGATACTTTTTGTATTTTTTATTTAAAACAAACATCCAAAGCTCGAGATAAAAGAAAAATTTACCTGATCATTTAATTATTAAGATCGACATTGGACCAAGTAATAAAATGGAAAATTGACAAATAAATTCTAACATGACCTTATTCAAACAGAACTTCAGGGGCATACTCGTCAATACACAAATTTACCGAACACCAAATTACAATTAATTAACCATTATTTTATTTCAAAGCTAAACCCTAAAATTCGTCCCAATCTTTTCAGTCCGGACGATAAAACCCTGAACTTCCGCCGCCGGCCACCTGCCCCGCCACCGCACGCCGGTAGTCTCAAAGTTCGAACCTTCACATCAAGCTGTCTCAAGGCAAACTATGTCGGCAAAATGGCGCGCCATACAGCACCGCCACAAATATACTTACAGCGCCGTTCTGTTCCCGCCACACTTCACCGAGGCATTGAATCAAACACCTGATAGGTCCGCCTTCTTCGATGAACTGAAGCACCTCATTTCACTCAACTCTACTTACGCCCAGCTCGAAAACGTCAAGAAAGTCGCCGCAGCGTTTTCCAATTTGCTCTCCAACCAAAACACGGATGAAAACGCAGTTTCCTGCGCGGTGAAGTTGTATTTGGAGATCCTTTTCTTAGAGAACTCGCTGCCGTTGCATAGGACGCTAGCTTCTGCTTTGGCCAAGTGCAAGAGCTACCGAAGTTTGATCGAGGATTGCTTTCGGCAGCTGTGCGAAGAGTATGGTGGTCGGAAAAATGCCAGTGATGGGAAAAGATTCTGTGTTTCAAGAGCAGCGCTGTCGATGATGAGCACGCCTAAATTAGGGTATGTGGTTCAAGTGGTGGAGCAATGCGCGATTTTGGTGGCTTTGGATGTGATTTCTGGATTGCAGAGCATTGTTAGAGAAACGAATGAGCTATCGAGGCCTTCTCCGATTGTTATGGAGCAATGCCAGGAGGCGTTGTCGTGTATGTACTACTTGCTTCAGCGCTTCCCGGAAAAGTTTCATCATGGTTCGAATTTGAGAGATCAGAGTGTGATGGCGATGGCTTTTACGAGTGTTTTGAGCATTTTGAAGTCGGCTGCCTTTTCGAGGGATTGCTTTGTAGCAGCTGGAGTGAGTTTATGTGCAGCATTGCAGGTGTGTTTGAGTGCTCATGATCTTGGTCTGTTTATAATTCAGGGTATCTTTAATCAGAGTGGTATTCGAGATTGTGATATTAGTCTTGATGCTGTGGTAGGGAGAATTCCATATAAGGGTGATTTGGTTAATGAGATACATAATTTTTCAACTCTTAGTAGACTTTGCTTGATAAGAGGAATACTGACAGCGGTTTCAAGATCGGTTCTTGACACGCATTACATTGTGGGAAATGAGGGTCGTGTCGAATTGGGTGATGGTCTTTCCACAGTCAAGACAATACTATATGATGCTATTTTGCCTGAATTATGTATCTATGCCGAAAATCCTAGAGATAGTCATTCCAATTTTCATGCGTTAACTG
Source organism: Salvia rosmarinus (assembly GCA_036937905.1). Lineage (NCBI taxonomy): Eukaryota > Viridiplantae > Streptophyta > Magnoliopsida > Lamiales > Lamiaceae > Salvia > Salvia rosmarinus. The sequence goes on along the minus strand of CM072813.1, from coordinate 108,354,556 downwards.
TGATGCAAATATGTTTGCAGCAGATAAAAACGTTACTACTGGGTGATACGACTGGAAACACGGATAGTTATGATCCAATTCCTGAGGAGATGGGGGCTAGGATATTAAAGATAGTTTGGAATAATTTGGAAGACCCTCTAAGTCAAACTGTGAAACAAGTTCATCTTATCTTTGATCTCTATTTAGACGTCCAATCTAGCCTTCATTGGGCGGAGGGTAGTGAAAACATCAAGATCTTCTTGAGGAAGATTGCTTCTGATCTCCTCTGTTTAGGGCCATGTTGCAAGGGACGATATGTTCCTTTAGCCTCCTTGACCAGGAGGCTGGGTGCTAAAGCTATTCTAGAAATGAATCCAGATTTGCTGTTCGAAACTGCAAATGCTTACATTGATGATGATGTGTGCTGTGCTTCCACAACATTTCTCAAGTGTTTACTTGAGTTTTTAAGAGATGAATACTGGAGCAGTGATGGTATTCAAGGTGGCTATGCAAAATACAGAGGTCATTGCTTGCTGCCGTTTTTACAAGGACTTGCTTTTGGTGTCGCAAAGCTGCGCTCCAACTTGAATACTTACGCATTGCCAGCCCTACTTGAGCTGGATTTGGACAGCATATTCTCAATGCTGACGTTGATAGGGATTGAGGGGGACGAGGGCCCCTTATCTGTGTCTGCAGAAATCAGTTCTACAGATATGACTCTAGGGATTGAACAGAGAATTGCTGTTTTGGTATCATTACTCAAGGTATCCCGTGGGCTTGCACTTATTGAAGGAGACATTGATTGGTACGGGATTCGGCACTATTCCCTGAAGGTGCACTTCTTGATATGGAGAATAGTAATTTACACTGTGTCGTTCTAGTAAAGGGAATTGAGGTTAAAATCCCAGTCAAATGGCTCGTATTAGCTTTGACTCACATAGACGAGTCGCTTCGCATGGATGCAGCAGAAACTCTATTCTTGAATCCAAAGACGGCCAGTCTGCCTTCACCTTTGGAACTTAGCCTTATGAGAAGAGCTATACCTCTGAACATGAGATGTTGTTCTACTGCTTTCCAAATGAAGTGGAACAGCTTGTTCAGAAAGTTCTTTTCTCGTGTGAGAACAGCACTGGAGAGACAGCTTAAGCTTGGAACTTGGAAGCCTCTTCCTTCTGGTAGTTCAAAGGTAGAGGAAACCAAAATACACAGGGCAGAGTATCTTTTTGATTTTATAAAGTGGTTCAATCAATTTTTATTCTTTTCCTGCTATCCTTCTGCTCCGTATGAGAGAAAGACAATGGCTATGGAGCTCATACTGATAATGTCGAATGTTTGGCCTGTTGTTCCAACTTCGCATGGAGATGAGGATGGATTTTGCTTCGAAAACAATCTGTATCCGTACAGCAAAGGCTATACTTCACCTGATTCAACCTTGCTGCTAGTTGGGTCAATTGTTGATAGTTGGGATAGATTGAGAGAGTGTTCGCTTCAAATTTTACTTTACTTTCCTACTCCGCTTCCTGGCATTTCTAGTCCAGAATCTGTGCGTGAGGCAGTTATATGGGCGAAAAAGCTGATCTGCAGTCCACGTGTACGAGAAAGTGATGCTGGAGCTCTGACTCTACGTCTTCTTTTTAGGAAGTACGTGTTGAATCTGAGCTGGATTGTCCAACCATCTTCTAATGTAGTCTCATTTTGTTTGGAGGCTGAACAGCTGAATGGGGCGAATCAAATTTGCACATCCAGTTCTCCTGTTGTAAATTACATGACATCGCTTATTGATTGGCTGCATGCTGCTGTGGAGGATGCTGAGAAGAACCTTTCGGAAGCATGCAAGAATAGTTTTGTTCACGGTATATTACTCGCTCTTCGCTACACATTTGAGGAGCTGGATTGGAATTCTGATGTGTTTCACCATAGTAATGGTGAAATGAAGCGTTTCTTCCAAAGACTCCTGGAGTTGGTCATGAGAATAACTTCCTTGGCCCTTTGGGTAGTCTCGGCTGATGCTTGGCACTTACCCGAGGATATGGAAGAAATGATGGATGATGAGGCGTTTACTCTTGAGATTCCTGATGAGATTGATTCATCTGCCTTAGATTCTCGGGTTGAGGTCGAAGCTGCAAAAAACTCCGAGGAAGAGGAAATCAAGCCCTCTGAACAGATCGTTATGGTTGGTTGCTGGCTTGCAATGAAAGAGGTAAACTCAACATTAGTATTAATTATATTGCCCATGTCATGGAAGTTTCGCGTGACAATGAGAATGGTGTCCTAGCCTTACACGAGCATGTATTCCTTTAAAATTGTAATTTCTACTTGGTCAATGCCGACATAATTCACAGAAAATGAAAATGCTTGTTTCATATAGTTGCAATACCGAGAACTTTTGTACTAATTATTTTCAACTTGTTTCTAGGTAAGTCTTCTCCTGGGAACTGTAATTAGAAAAATTCCTTTACCCACTTCGGATGAAATGAGGAAATCAATTTCCAATGCTGGTGATGAGTCCATTCTGCCATCTGATGCACTGCTTGATATACAACAACTTGAGACGATTGGCAACCATTTCTTGGAAGTCCTTCTCAAAATGAAACATAATGGCGCCATTGATAAGACAAGGGCTGGGTTTACAGCTCTTTGTAATCGCTTGCTTTGCTCAAACGACCCTAGGTAATTTGTTGAAATTCTTCTATTAGCTGATGGAAAGGAGTCATGTTCATATCATGATTTGTTATGTACTTTTATTTGAATGCTCATTTTTCTTCTTGCAAGACTTAGTATTTGGATTCTTCTGCTCTCTCTCTCTCTCTTTTTTTTTAAAGAGTAACGACCATGAGATATTACTCCGTACATGCATACACAATTACACATAGCAAACCAAACTCGATAGAGCCACCGACACCTGAAGTATTTGTTCAAACAAAGTGGGTGTTGGAGAGCCAATTTCTTGATCCACTTTTACAATTCATTATAACTTGAGAAATTTGAATGGCAATAACATGTGCTGATTCTACTGCTGCTTCATGTGCAGGCTATGTCAATTGACAGAGTCTTGGATGGAGAAATTGATGGAAAGAACCGTGGCTAAGGGGCAGACAGTGGATGACCTCTTAAGAAGAAGTGCGGGTATACCTGCAGCATTCATTGCATTTTTCCTCTCAGAGCCTGAGGGAGCACCAAAGAGACTACTACCAAGGGCAGTACGGTGGCTATTATGTGTAGTTAAGAACTCTTTAGATGATCAACTAAGAGCAAAAAACTTCGATGGTGACTCTTGCAATGGGTTCTTGTCCAAGTCAAGTCAGGTAAATGGTAGCTCTCCAGATTCTGTTACAAATGGCAATGTAGAAATGTCAAAGTTTCGGGATGAGGGTGTCGTTCCCACTGTGCACGCCTTCAATGTTCTTAGGGCAACTTTTAACGATACGAACCTGGCGACTGATACCTCAGGTTTTTCTGCCGAGGCATTGATAATCTCAATACGTTCCTTTTCTTCTCCTTATTGGGAAGTCCGCAATAGTGCTTGTCTTTCGTATACTGCTCTGGTACGTCGGATGATTGGATTCCTCAATATACAGAAAAGAGATTCTGCAAGGCGAGCTCTAACCGGGCTTGAGTTTTTCCATCGGTAAGATTCTTCAGTCATAATTGTAATTTTGTATTTCTATTTTCTTCTTTTGGAATGTGGCCATGTTATTTGACTCATTCTCTGTCTTTGACTGAAGGTACCCTACATTGCATTCATTCTTACTCAATGAACTGAATGTAGCTACCGAGTCACTTTCAGAAGGCTCATCGGATGAGTTGGGATCCAACCTGAAAAACATTGTACATCCAAGCTTATGTCCGATGCTGATCTTTTTGTCTCGACTCAAACCTTCTCCGATTTCAAGTGAAGCAGGAGACATTTTGGAACCTTTCCTTTTCATGCCATTCATCAGGAGGTGTTCCTTCCAAAGCAACCTCCGGATTCGTGTACTTGCAGCAAGGGCCTTAATAGGTCTAGTAGCCAACGAAAAACTGCAAACCGTCGTCCTTAATATTGCTTCAGAGCTGCCTCGTGAGAGATGCTACGATTCATTCAATTCGATTCATGGAATGTTATTGCAGCTTAACTCTCTGCTAGATACCAATTGCCGGAACCTATCTGATTCGTCTAAAAAGGATGCTATTCTCCATGAATTGATTCAAATCATAGCAACACGCTCTTGGATCGGGAGACCGAGACAGTGCCCCTGCCCTGTTCTTAATGGCTGCATGGTGAAGCTACTCGACAACATGCTCAATATTGCGGGAACCTGCGAAGCAAGCAAAAGTGCTAATGTCATTTGGAACCTTCTCTTGGAGTTGTCTTCGGAATGCTTGGATTTGGAACCTTCAGGTTGCCCGTTGTACTTTGATCCGACTATTCAAGAACTGCGCAAGCAAGCTGCAACGTCATACTTCAATTGTGTCTTCGCCACATCTAAAGGTATTGCTGAAGACAAAATTGTGGTCAGGAAAGCTTCCTCCTCACCTGCTACTAGTCTGCCGAGAGCAGTTGGAAGCAAGGCTGCCTATAACCGGTTTCAGGAGAGGCTCGTTCGCTCCATGTCGGATGCATCATATGAAGTGCGAATCGCCTCGTTGAAGTGGCTTTTCTTGTTCCTGAAAAGAGGGGAATACACAGGTAATACTTTTGGTGATCAGTTCTATTGTGAGGCTTTGAAAATGTGCTTGACTAATATCAATCTTCAAGATACGCTCGTGAAGCTTCTGATTTTGGAGAGACATCATAAATGTGTCTATTATCTTCTGAAAATTCTTTACATTTGGAACTCACTTGAATTTCGAGAGAATCAACCGGGGCCAGAGCCAAGATTTATCTGTGATATGGGCCGGGATTCGATGTTCCAGTTATGGAACAATTTGGTTTGCCTGTTTAAGATCACGAGGCATGCCAAGACTCGACAAGCGCTCATCTGCTGCTTGGGAGTGTGCTCAAAGAGAATTTCCAGCTTATGGATGAGCTTCATTTCTTCTGAAGTAGAGATGCAGATTGATCAAAGCAGAGTACTTTCTGATTTCTATGATGCATTGAGTTATTTCGTGGATCTGATTGAGCAAAACAGTGATGCATCAGAGCCCATTACCATGCGAAAGGCAGCTGCAGAGTCAATGATAGCTTCTGGAATGCTGACTCATGCTGCGCCCCTTGGATCTTTGATCTACAGCCATCCAATCTCCGATGGGAACAACACCGTCAAAATGTACGCTCGTAAAGTGCTCAATCTATGGCTGGCGTGCATAAGGCTTCTGGAGGATGAAGATGTCGACCTCAGGAAATGGCTTGCTCTGGACGTGCAGAAGTCTCTTCTCTCTCGAGAGCCTACCGAAGATTCTCAACCAGCTGCTGCAGGAACGAGCCAAGTCGAGAAAGTGATAGAGTCATGTTTTGAGCATCTCTCGACAGTCTTTGGCCACTGGATCGATTATCTGGACTATCTGTGCTGCTGGGTTATGAACATCGCGAACCACACAAACTATGTCTCATCTGGAGGAGACCTTGTGAGACGTGTCTTTGACAAGGAGATCGACAACCACCACGAAGAAAAGCTCATGATCTGTCAGATATGCTGCTCCCATATGGAAAAGATCCCCGTTTCAAAGATCAAGAACGAGGCTAGGGATCTTCTGCAGAAATGGAGGAGCAGATTCTTCAAGCAGTTGATGGCGTTCATACACGATCATGTCGGGAGAAGGCAGAGCGATGATTGGATTGGTGGAGTTGGCAATCACAAAGATGCATTTCTTCCAGTCTATGCAAATTTGGCTGCATTGTATGCTCTGTCAAACTGCATCTTGAAAGAGGAAGATGAGATCAGCCGTCGGCGTATGCTCGGCGACGTTTCTGCACTTGGAGAGGCGATGAGACCATTTCTTTGCAACCCTTTGATTTCTAACCTTTATTTAATAGTTGTGAAGTCCCATGAGAAATATTTGGGTGAAACTGCAGGAAATTTGAACCAGAAATGGAGAGAGAATGATTCCATGTGGGGTGAATTCAAGCCTTATTTTTTACTTGGGTAGGATGAAAAATAAACATAATTTTTGTAACATCAAATGTACGCCGCCTGGTTTTGGAAATTATAGTTTTTTTACAAGGTTTTTTGTTCAATTAACTATGAATGATCAAATCAGTACTCAATGACCCAAATGTTCTATTTATAGTTGAAATTATGAACCAAAGACCAATTCAGTTAATTAGTTAAAGTGAGATCATGGGTGTAATAAAACTTTCCAAATAAATAGGAACTGTAGAAAACAATCAAGAAATCTTGGTTTCATTCTTTACTTGCAACAAACACTGCATCAAAAACTGATTAAAGCTCCTCTCTATACTATATATATCTTAAACAAAAGCATGCGTATGGTACAATACAAAGCAGCCTAGCTCTCTGCCAACCCATCCATTATTCCTTCAATCAAACGCACTACACCTCATTTCAAGAAACCCTACAAATACCCAAAATTAAAATAAAATTAACGTCAACTGAAAATTCGATTACAGAAATAAAGGAGAAAAAAATTCATACAAGGGTGCAGTCGACTAGGGGAGAAATCGTCATGCCAATGGAGACGCCGCATTTTCTGGGGAGACTGACGTTGGAGTCAGGCTGTATGTTGAAGCTCGAGGCGGCGGACTTCATGCAGTAGTCTGCAGGGTCGATCCTGACATTTCAGAGGCCTACGCGTAAAGTAAAAAAAAAACTCTTTAGGAAATGAAGTTTCGAGAATCCTATTTTCAGTTAGAAATAGCACATAGATAGTCTTTTGTACATGCATGACTGCATAACTTTAACATAAACTATAAAGTGTAACAAACTAAAATATAAGAATAAAATAATTATTGAAATAATTTAGATATTCTAGCATTTTTGACTTCTGTCTAGACAACATATTATATACGCACAAATCACTTATCAATAATACACAATCAAAGACAACTATTTCTCAAAAATTAACACAAAAAAAATCACTGGCATTAAACAATTAAGTTAATTGAAATATAATGCAAACCTTTAACCTTACATTTTGTGGGAAAAAATCTTATAGATTGAGGTAAGCAAAACCTTTTCTGAATCGTTCATAAGGGATCATTGTGCATACTACGATGTGGTTGGAGATTTGGGGTTACGAGTTATGTTAGATAAAATTTGAGCATATTTAGTTTGCAGGTGAAAAATTTATTGATAACTGGATAATTTGTGGTCTTCATATTCAAATTGGTTATGTTATCCAATTTAATACTTCATCCGCTTCACTCAAAGTGACTTATATTCTTTTTTGGACACACCAAGATGGCTTGTTTATTTTTAGGAAATAATTATCTTTCAAAAATTATGGGTCCTATCTATTTTTTTTATCACTTTAATTACTTTATATCATTATCTTAAATAACATTGCCAAAAGAAATGAATTATCTTGGGTGGGACGTAGGGATTATCTTTTCATTATCCTGCTTTTTATCACATAAACTTGGGTAAGATTGATCTCATTTATGAAATATCGAGATTAGTTTAGATAAAAGTCCTTTTGCTTTCAAGAAAAAAGTCTCATTTGTTTTTAAACAAAGTCCCATTCATGTAATATAATTTCTATTTGGTGTGCATAATTACATTAGCTTTTTAGAAAAATATAATTTCTTCTAAGAAAAATTTTATTTGCTTTCAACCAAAGTTCATTTACATAATATAAGTAATATACTAAGGTGGCAGTGGGGCGGGATAAAGAGGGTCAGGAGCGTAAAACTCCATCCCACATGCATATATTCCTACAAGAGACCATCTTTTCTTTTTATTGGAACAATAGTATTCACACTTTGGATCTTAAATAATTTAAGGAATTAAAATAAGATGTACACTTGGGCGCTTCTTATAATTAAATTAATATAATCTAATTTAAATATTGATAAATTTTAATAAGATGGTTACACCATATATCCATATCCATATATATATACACATTTTGAAAGTAACGAAGAAATAAAAATAAAAATAAAAATAAAAATAAAAATAAAATGCATGTGATGGTATTTTACAATATAAATTCGTAAAATAACAAAAAGGTATAAATGGGTTAAAAGAAAATATTAAGACCTAACAAAGTCCACTAAAAATCGCAATCACAAAAGAGCGACTCTATCTCTTCACTGAGATTGTGTTGCTTCAACTCCTGCGTGCTTCGTTCTCTCCTGCAACTGCAACTGCAACCGCAAGTCCGCAACCACTCGATCCATCTACCAAGCTCCATTTCCAACTCAATTCTCTCTTTGTTTCGTTACTTCCACGATAATCAACAAAAACAAAATGCTACCAATAATCATTTGCAGCAGCACTTCGACAATTCCGCCTCTCAAATCCCTCACATTTACCTCCAATATCATCTTCGGCAAACACCTCCCGTTTCTCGGCCGTCGCAAGCTATGCTGCGACGTCGTATCTCGTCTCCCCGTTCCTCCATCTCTACGGTAAAAGTTGCACCTTCACATAGTTCCTCAATTGTTTTATTTATAGGCTTCTTCAGATCAGTGGTTTCTTTGCAGAGGCGACGAGAAAAACCACCTTGAAGCCGTCGATCAAAATTTCTTGCCGGAGAATTTCCCCCGAACGACGCGCCGCACCTTTTTTGCCCGTTTATTGGTGTGTTGTAGCTACGGTTATCTTCTTTCTTCAAGGTACTGTCCAGGTTCGCACCTACCCATTTTCCTTTAAAAAATCGATGTATTTGTGTAATTAAGAAACCCTAATTTTGAATTATGTTGCGCTAAGAAAATTAATTTAGGATATGTATATATATTACAGCAGCATATGCATTGGGAGATACATCAGTGACAGTTGAACAAGTGACACCTGCTGTTTTCCCTGCTGGGCCACTTTTCCCATCCGAGGTTGATTTTTTCTTTGATGATTCAGTTTATTTGATACTTTTTTTTTTGTTAAAGTTTACTTTGTCTTTCTAATTAGCTATTTGTACATTTTGAAACTTTCCATGGCAGGTGAATTGATATGTGTATCCTTGGCAGGAAAGAATTGTCAAACTGTTTGAGAAGAATACTTATTCTGTTGTCAACATATTTGATGTAACCTTGCGGCCACAACTTAATGTTACTGGCGTGGTCGAGGTGAGACATTTTTTTCGTCTCTGATATAGCTCGAAACTTCACCACAAGTACAGCAGTGTTGTTTCTGTCTTCTCCTCTTTGTAACAGAAAAACTGGTTGTGAATGTCTAGGTTCCCGAAGGAAATGGTTCGGGAGTTGTCTGGGATGATCAGGGTCATATTGTGACAAATTATCACGGTATGCATGTTTGTTGCTTGAACATGTTATTTGATATTACAATGTTTCAATTTTGGTTGAGCGTTCCTGAAGCTCTGCGCTAGCTATGTGCAATCATTGGGATATGATTGAATTTTTGTTGCTGTTTTCTTATCTTAACAAACCAAGATTGGATTGATTTCACTAACCAAGAGTGCGCTAGCTCGACACTCTAATATGTCATATTAATTTCGCTAACCAAGACTGCTGCACTTTTGATTGAATATCTCATGATTCTCATCCTTTAGCTCTTGATATATGAATTGGATTGACAGTCTCTTTTTTCATTGACCAGTTATAGGAAATTCTCTTTCAAGAAAGCCTAGCACAGGTCAAGTTGTTGCTCGTGTTAATATACTCGCTTCTGAAGGGTAAAATTAAGAGTATTCCTGGACTTCTATTTACAGTCTTTCCAATTTGTGTGTGGTACTTTGAGCCAATGCTACTTCTTTTGGAATTGAGTCTTGCTGATTTCCCTTCTTTTCCTTTTCTTCAATTTTCATGAAGGATACAGAAGAACTTTGAGGGTAAGTTAATCGGTGCTGATCGTGCAAAGGATCTTGCTGTACTGAAGGTTAATCCCTCCTAATGCTAGTTAATCTAATTATGTAATTCATTGTCGAAAGCTCGAAACACTATCTCTTCCACCTAAATTTAGGACACTTGATACTAAAAATTATCTAATTTTATATGTTTGTCATATGCAACTCCGGCAAAAGAACATTCTGAACTAGTTATGATTATGAACTGGTGTGAAGTACAAATCTTAGCTGGTTTACATAGTGATAGTGAATTAGTGATGTGATGCTCTTTTGGTACCAGGTTGAAGCCCCGAAGGAGCTGTTGAGGCCTTTAAATCTTGGTGCATCACTGTCTCTTAAAGTGGGTCAGCAGTGCTTAGCAATCGGAAATCCGTTTGGCTTTGACCACACACTCACAACTGGCGTCATTAGTGGTCTGAACAGAGACATAAACAGTCAAACTGGAGTTACAATAGGTGGAGGTATTCAAACCGATGCTGCTATCAATCCTGGAAACAGGTTTCACTTTTAGACATTGATGTTCAGTCTCAGCATAAAACTGCTTCCTCTAGGAATCAATCTTGTATTTTCTGTGAAGTGCAGCGGTGGCCCTTTATTGGACTCTAAAGGAAATTTGATTGGGATCAACACTGCGATATTTACTCAAACAGGTGAGTTCTATCCACTCTCTTCATTGGCATTTTTTTAATTTAGACGACATATATGTTCGACTATTTCTCCAGTAAATTCATTTTTCTATGCTACACAATAGGTACTTCCGCTGGTGTTGGATTTGCGATCCCTTCATCAACTGTGGTAAAGATAGTCCCTCAGCTGATCCAGTTTGGCAAAGTATGTGTTTGCTTTTAAACTGCCCCTCGGTTTTGTTCTGTCATCACATGTTGTGATCTTTAGCTCTTGAAATTCAATAAAATTTCTCAATCATGGAGAAACTTCCTGAACTTACAATATTATCTACACATGTCAGGTTGTTCGAGCTGGTTTGAATGTTGAAATTGCACCTGATCTTATTGCAAACCAACTCAATGTTCGGAAGGGAGCTCTAATTCTGCAGGTTCTCTCTTATGTCCCCGATTTTCCAAACCTTGAACTAATGGTGCTAATATTTTGATCTCGACCAAGAGGAAATCAATGATATCACCATTTTTGCAATGCTGTAGGTTCCCAAAGATAGTTTAGCAGCTAAGGCCGGGCTTCTACCGACCACAAGGGGTTTCGCTGGTAATATAGTACTAGGTGACATAATCTTGGCCGTGGATGACAAACCTGTAAGCCCCTTCATACTCCACTCACTTATCTATCCCATTTCATTTGGTAATGAATGATGTACATGAGTACATCTCAAATTAGGACTTACTGAACATGCTTTAAAACGAGTCTTCCCCTTGGAACCGCCTCATATGTTACTTCTTGCATTTGTTTTCTAACAAAAGCGACCTATACTATATAGTATTCGTATTTACTAAATTCTTGTGCTGATTGGTGTTGTAATGATTTGGGCACAGATAAAGAATAGGGGAGAATTAATCAAAGCCTTGGACGAGTATAATTTAGGAGAGAAAGTAGTGCTAAAAATCCAGAGGGGCAGTGACAACTTGGAGGTGCCATTTGTTTTGGAGGAAACAAAGGGATGATTTGGCACTTCATCTTCTTCTTTACACCGATCCATTGTTGGTTGAGTTAAGCATTTTTTCAATTTTTATTTATTTGTGTTTTTTATATTTTTGTTGAAGATATAATTGTATAACTAAGCTCTACTCGGGTGGCCCATTAATGATCTACACAACTGGCTCTCCATTGGGCCATTGATTGGCTCACTATATTATAAGGATAATGTTTAGAACAAAATGTGGATAGAAATATAGAATACATCGCGTGGTTTTCAGTTATGTTAAGTTATTTGCTACAAATTAAAATCACATGTACAATACAAATTTATTTAAAATAAATAAATGAAATGAATCTGACAATAAAAATTGAAGAGGGATGATGAGTCTGATGACTAGTACATTTGGGTAAATGTGAAATGAAATTAAGATATGATTAATCCTCTTTCCATTTTCTTATTAATGTTTATAAATCAGTCATGTTAGGTCTGAAAATAAACAAGACTGATTAGATGACACTGACTAATTAGGGACAGGTGATAAAGACCAAACGAGATTAGGAAATTTACTTTCTATACGCTAGATAATATTATACATATAAGTTTAAACAATAAAAATATTATTGTGGGATTTAATATCTGTCGACTCTTGCCCACTTTATTTTACTTGGTTCTAAGTATAAATACATAAATGTATTTTTAAAAATGGGGAAAAAGAAGAAAAGAAAGTATGAAGTGCATGTCAAATATCAATTTTATTTCTTTCCCCTTTTATGTTGATTAAACAGAAAAATTGGTAATAGATTAAGTTCAAGAGAGAGAGAGAGAGAGATTGTATGATGCCACGCATACATTATGGGTAAATAAGATTGTTTAATTTTCTTCCTTTTGTTTTTAGGGCAATCAAATTGTATCATTGTCATTGCGTAATCCAAATCGAATTAGAAATCAAAAACCATTCGTTTCCAAGATCCCATCAACAATTAATTATGGTTAAGTCCTTAACATTCGTTGATTAGATCCTAAACTCAATATTACCTCAAATCCAATCAACTAATCAGGGCTGGCTAAGCCACTAATTAATATATTTTTCATTATTCTGCTCTCTTTTTTTAGAATTTCCTAGTGTCAATATTTAACATTAATTTGGCTTATCTCCAATTGTCAACTTCCATCTCAACTTTTTGAATGTCTTTTCCTCGTTATGTTCCAACACTGTATCAAATTTTCACAGTAGAGCTCTCATCATACTATTAATCTATAACCTACGTGATGACGAAATCATTTTTAAAAAAACTTGAAATACAGATTTAAACAAGACTAGCTCGAGTTTAAAAATTCACTAACTCAAATTCTTGTTTAGAAGAACCCGGTTTGAAATCTTGAATTTCAAATTTTATTTCTACGTTTGATTTATTTAAAAATACAAACTAAATTAATCTAGACTGTTTACAATCATGATCATTACTAACCCTGATCAAAATGATATGGAATCACGAGAGCACAAAACTACTTCTAATCTTCACATTATCTGACTCTAAATGAGGTTTGAATAATAATTTAAGTGCTTAGAATTATATATAAGGTTTATGTTCATCAATCAAGGTATATTAATGAATTTCAAAGAATGAACAAAATATAGACATTTGTCTAGTAATAACTAAACTTGTTTAGAATAAGTGCCCAATAACAAGGTTGTTTTCTATTTCAAAGATTAAACTTTAATTTAAAAACCCAAAATAAAGTTATTTTGGGAAGGCAAAGACTCTTTTGAGGACGTGCACACGTTGCAAACAGATAAAAATAACGTTTAGTGACAATTATCATGAAGAAAAACGACATTTATTCTTTACCTTCTAACTAAAAAGTGACTAATTAATGTCAATTATCTCTGTTACATGCAACGTTTTTAACGGTGTCGATATACATAATACATGTTCCATAAAATTTCTCAACTTTATCATTATATCTAAATATTACACAAAATTTTCACAAAATTGAATAGGCCTAGATAGTTGAATTGACAGCGGTGAAAATCGAAATATACATAAATGGAGGCGATGAATGTAACTTAGGTTGTAAGAATTTGACTGATTTCTAGGCGCTTAATTAGTTTGCACGCATGAACTGGGGACGGGTAAGAACAGACAAAAGTGGAGTTTTGAATTTTCAAATAAGGACAAAATGTTTGGGGAATGTCACCTTCGCCCCTTCCAAATTTTGACTCCAGATTTTTTGCCCCTATTTATTCGTCATTGATTGCTTGTTCGCCTTCAGCCAGACGCGATTCACCAACTCATGAAAATGTCACACATAAATTATAAGTGCTCAATATTTTATTGTATACTTTGTTTAATGAAGTTCTATTTAAAATAGATTTAGGGGTTCAAAAGGGGGGATGAAAGGAATGATTTTTTTGAATTATTGGGTGTCTAGGTGCTTTCTCATGAATATTATATGCGAACTAGAAAAAAAAATACATAATTTTAGTCTAATAAATTAACTTTGTGAAAATTTTGATCTAATAAATCAATAATAGTTTAATCAAGTTTAATGAATTGATTTTATGATAATTTCAACCCATAATGATTTTTCAGCCTCAAAAAACACAATTGGCACCGGAAATAGCATGTAGTTCATAAGTTTTTGTCAACGACGTTTCTCACTTGTGTTTCGATATGTCATTTTTCGGTATCGACTGTATTTTTGGTGTCAAAACTCACTTATGGGCTAACTTGTCACAAAATCAATTCATTAGGCTTGATTGATGTATGTTGATTTATTAGGCTAAAATTGTCACAAAGTTAATTTATCAGACTAAATTTGTGTATTTTCCCAACTAAAAATTATGTATTAAGTCGCATAAATATCAAAATATAAAGTCCCGACTTCTTATTTATTTTATCTTTGTAATAACAAGAAATATCATTGAATTATAAAAATTTTAACCAGTTAAATTGTCAACTTTAGTAAGTGTCAAAATAAACGTTCCAATTTCATTCTTACCTTACCAAGTGTTTGTGGGTAATTTCTTAGTTTTGTATTGACTAATTATTTCACCAACTCGGCTATGTATCTCCATTTTTAGTTGTTATTTTCTTAATGCAAAATTTGAGATTATAGTGGGATCCATTTCATATAGTCGAATCTATTCCTAGAATAGTCATAATTCATCTATGAAATGATGATGGTATAAAAACAAACTAGGCAAATCGAAATTAACAAATAAATTATTCAAATTTATTTCAATATTCAATATATACTGTGATGTTTCTTATCAATGATCAATGGCTATTGTTTTCAAACAAAACTTGAGATTATAAATGTAAATTCAATATTGGAATATTTTTCTGAAAAGAAATACATAAGTACGTTCCATTTATAAATCATTTTTGTGAATTTATTTTGCAAGTCAATGGCAGACGGCTAGATACATATTCTCATCAATTTCCCCAAATAACGCCTTTAAATTCAATCAAATAACAATTCCACAATGAAGCTTCTTTATCTACTAATTAATATCCTGCCTTTTATATTTTCTTAGATAATAATTTTTTGTGTTATTACATATGATTCCACTTTTAGTCAAGCAGTCAACGCTAGTAGTTCAACTGCTTACTTCTTGAAGTTTGGTAAGCAATATCATGGGGGATTTCCCATTAAAGGCAAATAATGATGTCACTTTTGGCGATAGTTAATGCTGTTTGCCTAACCATAATCGGCAACTATATAGTTTATATTTTGTTATATTATACTTAAGCATGAAAATATTTATAAGCGACGTTGAATAAATTAATTGTGTCAATAGTTCACCCATTAAATTATGCTTATTTATAAGGTCATGTAACTTGCAGGAGCGGACCCCCCCAAAAAATATCTGTGGAGACTATGGTTTCTAAATTGCATAAAATTCTGATAATTTGAATATATGTCTACATAAAAATATCAAATGACAACAAATTTTTATAATCAATTTATGAATTTGAGTTTCACTAACGTTTCTAAATCAAACGTGTCACGAATGATTACAAATAAAATAAAATACTCCCAAAAGGCAATCCATCCCATTTTCTAAACGTAGTAGGGTGATTGGTGGTTCGGTTCAAAACCGAACCGAACCGAACCCAAAAATCGAAATTTTTAAAACTCAAACCGAACCGAACCGTTTTTATCCAAACCGAATCGAAACCGAACCGAAATATTCGGATAAATGTATAAAGTAGTTAAAGTGTTAAAAATTTATAGGGTCCATATTTTTGAAGGGATAATTATTTCCTAAAAGTGGAATGAGATATTTTATAATGGGATAATCCAAAAGAAAAGTTGAGACATTTTGAAATTTTTTTCCCAAATCGAAACCGAAGGTAATTTCGAAATATTTTCAAACCGAACCCGAAAAGGACCAAAAAGGCAATAACTCATCTTTTCTCAAAGAAACCCTCCAAACGTAGTGCAATTGCCCATGCAAATCTCTATTGCCCAACATGATGAAGTAAAATTTAAGGAATCTCCACATCGAGTTCGAGAGATCCACAGAGACAAGTCACGTGTTCACGTCTTGGATAAAAGAATGATGCAAGGAATAGAATACAAACTCATTTTGTAGATCCAATGATATCACCAAACCATTATTTAATCTACACATTAAATTCTTGCAATCTTTAATTACATATATGCATGCCTACCAAGATATTGTTCAAACACAACACATCAACACCAACATCAAAACAACTAGTATATACACATAGATAGAAGGGTGATTTGTCTCCTAGTCTTTGATTTTAGTAAAGATAAAAAGGAGAAGCATCCAATCTAAGAGTATGTGAGAGAAAATATATACACCATATATATATCCCATACACACAAATCAATCTTGCATTCTCATAGAGATCACAAATTTGGATCTCTATGAAATGATCACAATCTAGCAACCTTCATCTACAAGTCCATGGCCTTGACTTAGGTTCTATAGTTGCTGTTTTTAAGGACACAACACCTTCTTCAAACTAATCCTCTCTCTCTCTCTCTCTCTCATGGATGAAAAGAATGAGTCCGACAAGTGTGTGGATGATTTCATGTTACCGGGTTTCGATTTCACCCGACTGATGAAGAACTCGTTGAGTTCTATCTCAAGAGGAAGCTTCAACATCGAACTCTTCCAATTGAGCTCATTAAACAAGTGGATATATACAAATATGATCCATGGGACCTTCCAAGTAAGAAGAAAGTGTATTGTGTTCTTGTCCATGCATGATTGATTAGTGATGAAATTTGTAACATTCTGTTTTTTATTAAATTTTCTTTTCCCTTATCTTCTTGAAGAACAAGTCAAAAAACATTGTCTCATTCTTCATATTCTATTTGAGACTATAATATATCTCTACCTATTCCAATCACGCCACCGGAGAAGAGGAAGTTACCAAATTTCAGATATGCACTTGAAATCCATTACTCCAAACTCAAACTCATTTTATAAGTGTCACCTCAAACAGCAATCTCACTCTAACAACAAATTCTTGATTTCGAACAGAACTGTCCACGACCGGGGAGAAAGAGTGGTACTTCTACTGCCCGAGGGACCGGAAATACCGAAATAGCACACGGCCGAATCGCGTCACCGTATCCGGCTTCTGGAAGGCCACCGGAACCGACCGGCCGATCTACTCCTCCGGCGGCCCCAAGTGCATCGGCCTAAAGAAGTCCCTCGTCTTCTACCGAGGCAGAGCCGCCAAAGGCACCAAAACCGATTGGATGATGCACGAGTTCCGCCTTCCCTCCACCACTGACGCCGGCGGTCCGCTGTCCAAGAAGATCTTCGACAAGACCCTCCCGCCAACCGTAATAACTGTCCACTTAGTTTTCTTTGTGAATGAAACTATTTGCTCTATTTTGCTCTCAACTTTTTTTATGTGTATATATGGGCAGGATTCATGGGCCATTTGTAGGATTTTCAAGAAAGCGAATTCCACAGCAAACAGAGCTCTCTCCCACACGTGGGCAGCTTCGCTCTCTGGAACGACGTCGTCGGACGCCTTCACCTACACAAACTTCACCTCAGACCCAAATTTCTCTGAAAACTACACCGGAAACCTAATCTTCTCCAACGAAGTCTCCGCCACGACCAACAAGAGCACGGCCGACCTAACCTCCATGCTCTTCAATCAACCCCCGCATTGCATGCCGAAGGGGCGGCGCACCACCACTTCAACGGCGGCAGCTACTCCGTCGAGTCGCCGGAGGTGATTAATCATGTGAGCATCAATGGCAAGAATCCGAATCCTCATAATTTGTGGGAGAACATTAAGTCGATGGGGTTCCCGTTCAGCCTGCCTCCGGCTGCGGCGGTGGGGGAGGATTCGTCGTGGAAGGGTAATCTGTCGTGGGAATCGCCGCCGTATCCGAGCGAGATGTCGTCGGCGAATAAGTGTTATATATAGGGTTGGTAGTTTCCATACATGTATGTGTTTGAAGAAAGGTTGTAATAGTTTCGTTTCCAGCTCTGTTTTTGGTAAGGCGAAGCTTGTATAGAAACTAGTATCTAATTTGCATTTGCTGTCGGCTCCTCATAAGAAGGAGAAATACCAATTTATACTTCAATGTCTAAATCTTTTCACAATTGTATCTACTGTGTCTGTATATGAACTTAAAAATTAATATCTATATTATTATTTTTGTTAACAATTCTACCATACCACTTTAAAAACAATCAACTTTCTTTTCTTGCAGCTTCAATTCCGAACAATGCAATCATCGATTGCTGAAATTGAGACCACAACCAAAATCGCCAAATTAATTTTTCAATCTGGCCTCACTTTGACGTCAGAATTCCTCATCTAACAATCACGTAATCCTAACTCCATAGTACCAAATCAATACCAAATTAAAAGATTGGCTTGGAATATTTTGGTTTAAGTTTAAGGAAATTATAGGGTGGTCTCAAATTCAGCGTTGATGATGGGATCCTTCAAAATTGAAGTCGCGGGAAAAGAATGTTGACTTTGTAATTTACTACTATGGGTAGAATTGTTACAAATAATGATAGTATATGTGTTAATCTACAATTTAGCATATATTGGGTTACAAATTTACAACTGTGAAAATGTTCAAACTCTAGGGAAAACAAACATTAGTTTTCCAAAGATCCATTGATAACTACTAAGGTTCAGATGCATACCAACAAGTCAAGATGGCCGAGCGGTCTAAGGCGCCAGTTTCAGGTACTGGTCCGAAAGGGCGTGGGTTCAAATCCCACTCTTGACAAAAAAAATTCTTCAAATTTTCCTTTTTTTTTTATATATTTTTAAATTTTAATTTCACATTTTCCCTTTCTTTAAATTTATTTACATTTTCCTTTCTTTTCTCTCTTCACAACCTCTTTTTTCTAGATGGAATTAATAAGTTTAAAAGATGTAACGGATAAGCGAACAGTGAGACCATTTCATTAAGCTTTTAATTAATTAATTATTAAATTAATTTTAATTAAATTTAATTAATTTAATAAACCTTAATTATGAATTAATAAATCATAATTTTGAATTAATAAATCATAATTTTGAATTAATAAACTCTAATCGGAATTTAAAAAATCCTAATTTTGAATTAATAAACCCCAATTGGAATTAATAAACCTTAATTTTGAATATTAAACCTTATTTTTGAATTAATAAACCCTAATTGTGAATTAATAAAACCTAATTTGAATAATAAACCCTAATTTTGAATTAATAAACCCTAATTATGAATTAATAAATCTTAATTATGAATTAATAAACCCTAATTGTGAATTAAATAAACTTTAATTATGAATTAATAAACCTTACCTGTGAGTTAATAAACCATAATTGTGAATTAATAAATTTTAATTTCAAATTAAAGATTATAATTAAAATTAATAAATTTAATTATAAATTAATAAATTTTAACTATCCTTATTCACCATAATTAATATATAATTATTTTAACAAAAAACAATGGTGAGCTCACGATGAGGCGGAGCTCACCCAAGTTTTTGTCTAAACTAATTAATATTGTTGTTTTGTTTTAGTTTAGTAATTAACTTCGAACTAGGGATGTGCAACGGTCGGTTTCGATTAAAAACCGGAATGAAACGATTGCACCGATAACCGAATTGATTTAAATTTTTTGATCGAACCGAAACTGACCGAAATGCAAGTAATCAAAACCATCGACCAATCGAAATATATATACTATTAATCACGTTGGTTGATTTTAACCGAACCGAAATCGAATCACATCTTAAACCGATCGAAACCGACCGAAACTCATCGATTCGGTTCGATTTTTCGGTCTCGGTTCGGTTATGCACACTCCTACTTCGAACTGTGAAAAGTGGATACTTAACCCCGTTTATATGTTCTGTTTGCATAGGAGAGACCTGAAAAGCATATAGGTTAAGTTTTGGAAATAGGCCGCAACAACGTTATAAAAATTGTGTTGTTGGGTCGACAAACTCACAAGGTAGCTATTATTATTAGAGGTAACTCATATAGGACTTAAGCTAGTACATAAACAAATTTTAAAATACTTTTACAACCAAAAAAATAAGAAAGATGACTGCATTTTATAAACGAAAAATATATATGCTTTCTTTATTGCTTCAAACCCTCAATTTCCTTCATCTAGTCTATGGATGACAATGAACCGGATCTTGTTTGGATTCGGATTCGATCCAGATCCATTGAGTTCAAAAAAATAGATTTAGACCCAGATCCATAAGATCCGTAGGGTCCAGGATCTAGATCCGGATTCACATGTTTTCTCTTCTAAAATAAATCATAAATCAACTATAACTCACAGTAACATCGTAATAATAATCGAAATAACTATAATAATTATATAGAATTTCTATAATAATCACTATATAAGAAAATGTTAATTACAAATTTACTTTTACTTTTATGACAATAAATAATATTACAATAGAAATAGAACAAGTAGCACACATATCTTAACAAATAGATCACTCATATCTAATTCATACATAATATTTCCTCAAATACAAGTTATAATTTTATAATGTTATTGATCTACCATCCAGTTCCATAACCTAGTTTATTTAACTTCGATTTGTCCTATTAAATATACTGGTGAATGCTGATCATCTACCACAACATAATGATTTATCTCATATCTCATTTCACTATTATATACCATACAATGATCTTAATCCGTAAAAACTAATTATCAACGACAAACCATCATCTAAAATAGAGAAAAACCTAACAAGGAAATAGCAAGAACGCAGGCTCTACATGTAATTTCCTATTCACAAAACTAATCGAACCTAGCTTGTTATGACACCATATCAATTGCTCTCTCGTCACTTTCGACATATTCAAAACTCTAGAAACTAACTTCGTATCTACTTGAGAGAAGAAGTAAAGAACTTGGTCCGAATCATCTTCCTCCCTATATCTTCTGATTTTCCTCAAAATGCAGTTCTCACTCCTCAACACCTCCTTCAGCTTCCTCTCCTTCTGCACTCCAACAAAACACAACTACCTCAGCAACGTTTCTCATACCCACACAGAAAAAATGACATCCGGATTTACGGTGCATCCACCTTAATTAGGATTCACCAATCCCGATTAGGATTTATTAATAATCTCTAATTAGGATTTATTAATTATAATTAGGATTTAATCAAGGTGGATGCACCGTACATCTGCATGCACCAGAGTGTACCTCAAGACAAGAAAAAAGAAACCCAACCTTTTGAAGATCTTTCCTGACCTCCACCAGCAACTTCTGCTCTTCGTGGCCGGGAACCTCTGGCGATTTCTTGCTCCCATTCGTCGCTGCGGCCGAGCAGTCCCTGTCAGCACGGACGAATCGCCAGAACGTTCGTATCGACTCCTCTACAATCTCCACAAGCATGTCACTTGTTACAACATACTCATCCATGTCTCTTTTCTCTGCCTTTTTCTTGTCTTTCAAGTTGTCCTCTACAATTAAGCCATATTTTTAGCACACACTAACAACAATGTATAGTTACAAACTCGAGATCGGACGTCGTGTTCTCACCTCGTATGACGGGAACTTGAAGAAGATTGCGGACAGCACACCGCGTTTTGACGTAGTTCTGCACCCTCGGCCCTTGAAACAGCTCGTCCTCAACGAATCTGTGCATCAGTACTTGGAACTGCTGGAACTCGTTAGCGACCTCGTTGTACCTTCGTCTCCCACGAGGATCGGTATCCCACAAATCCCACGCTTTCTCGTATTGCCAGTGCAAGAACTCCCACGAAGGCACATCTGGCCGACGTAGACTGCCTCGAGATCGCCCTGCAGTTCCTTGACGAACTTCTTCATCGGGTCGCTCCCGTGGATTTTGTGCTTCGACAGCCATAGATTTTGGGACACGAGCGATTTGAGCGTTGGCGGCCGTTTCTGCTTCGAGATCGATTGCAGAGGATCCTTTAGCTGCAGAAATCCTGCATTGAGCAGAATTGAGACTATAGTAAATAAGAATCCTAAATTTTTGAGCGCACGAGATTCTCTGTTTCCGAATATACTTCACCTATACATGACTATCTCCAGTCTCTAGTTAATAGAAAATGAAATAAATAGTTAAATACAACATCGTGTAAAGTATTTTGTCATGGAAAAGGCTGCCTATGACTTTATGAGCTTTGACAGATAAAATTTGAAAACTGGGAAAGAAAAAAAAAAGCTGTTTGAATTTAAGAGATTGTTAGATCTCGTGATTCCACAACATTTATTACACATGAAAAAATTGGGACTACGACCGCCAATATACATTTGACTGAATAGTCCAAGAAAAGGCATTGGTTATTACATTGACATTTTCAATGTTTCATTAATTAATTATTAAACAAAACCAACTAACTACCTATTCAAATCTCCACCTCAAAATGGTGTGTCATCGACTCATTCTTCCTATGCCTAAGTCTCATGCCTTATCTGTTTCTAGACATCTCAACAAACAAGATCTCGTGGGACCTTCGCCTTCATACAAACACCAAAAATATTCAAATCAATTCATCCATTTTCTTGCATAAACAATTTCAAAAGTAGCACACATTGCTGTTTAGACATACAATCAAGACAAGAATGTAATAACAACAACCATGATCAAGCATAATAATGGAAGAAAAGGGCAAAAAAAAAAAAAAAGATAAGATTAGCAAGGAATAAGGGACTAACTAACCCATGGCATACATCTTCTGGTAGTTGATGATGTCGAATTTTCGCATCCTCTCCCTATAGCTCTTGTAGAATTTATGAAGCTCGCCTATGCAATCCTCGCGTTGAAACTCATCGATCCTCCACGGCTTCAAATCCGCACTTATTTTAATGGACTCGGATTCTTCTAGAATGGTGGGGAGGCCGGTAGCCCTCACCTTCTTCAGCTCCATCTTGAGCTGCTCGATGAGCTCTTGATGCTCCCACAACGACTCCAGCTTGTTCGAATCCTCATAACCCGAATCCTTATTCATCAATGTCTCAGAATCATCGTCACCACTGGAAGCATTGCCTACATTTTTATCATCAAAATATTTTTTCGATTCATCAAGATTGCCTTCATTATTGTCATCATCTTCTTCTAATTTCTTCAACTCCTCCATTATATCACTATCCTCTTCATCAAATTCATCGTCTTCTTCGAAACCTGAGACCTCACTGTCGGAATCATTATCAACATCCACATCAAATACCCCCCCAAAATCGCCATCCGACAAGAACCCATCGCCGCAAGAATCCACTAAACGGCTCATAACCGAACGTATGTGATCAAAACTAGTCGACTCTGAATCAGAATCCAAAACCACAGAATCTTTCTCGGAATCTAATCTGCATTCTTCAACTCTCTCCTCCTCAACTATTTGCGGCTTCTCTCTAAACCCCTCTTCCTCAATTTTATCACCTTCCTCTCCATCACTCACCGCAATTTTTTCCTTTCCTTTGTCATGAACACAACCATTTTGATCAGAGTCCTCATCCAAATTTCCACCACCAAAAACCTCTGTTTTTCCAAATGAGCTGTCGATTTCACCCTCTGTCACCGGGAAAATCTCTGCTTCGTCAATAAAAGCGCTGACGCAGCTCTTCCCAGATGAGAACTGATATCTGCTAGCAGTTGCAGAAGGGACCACCTCGGAATTTAATGCATTACCTGCTTCTCTGTGGAGTCGGCTGAATTCATCGAATGTCGGAAACTTGAATTTCAAATAAACCTCCGGCTTCTCCTCCTCCGGCGCCGCCGCACCATCATCGAGAATTCCGTAGTCACCACCCTTAATCTCATCTTTATGCTCTGAAGAATCCAGCATCTCCGTTTCAAGGAAATCTATTTCCTTGCTGCTCTTGTTTAAGGAACTACTCCCATCTCCTTGCAACCTGCGACAAAACAACAACAATTGATTAACGTCGGAACTATTCACCTGTCAAAAAAAGGGGAGGAAAAAGAAGTGCCACAAACCTCAAAATATAGGCGGAGATGAGGCGCAGATACACAGAAACCGCGTGGATGAAAAAAAACAGCTTCTGACAGAGAAACGCAGAGCTAAAACCGGCCATTTCTAGAGAGAAGCATTCACATTAACGAAGCCTCAGAATTCAGTTGGAAGCAACGGGAAAAACCAAAAAAAAAAAAAGAAAAGCAGGGGATAAATAAAAAGGAAATGGGATTTTGATGGCAGCTGTGAAAAAATCAACCAGGAAATAGACTTGACAGCTGTAAAAAAAGCGAGGAAATGATGGGGGATGAAGACGAGTTTAATTTGCAGAGGAATCCGAGTCAGAAAGGAAGTTGAAATCCGACCTAATAGGAAGGGAAGACGAGATATTGAGGGGGAATAGTTACCCGCCAGCGACTCGCTCTCCACGGTTACATGATGCGTACATGCATCATAAATCAGCGACGCAACAACCAGAAACTCCCGCAAAACAAGATTTTCGGATTTTCAGTGTGAAGCAGAGTTAGATAATAGACATTGAGAATTTTAGGACATACAAATTGAAGAATATGGCATCATATCCGAACAGGCCTGTGTATAACTATAAGCTCCACGTGGGTCACTCGCTGTCTTTTTAAAAAGAAAATAAATATTAAAATAACAAAAGTTTTAATCGAGGTAAAATCGTGATGGAATTATATAATATTCTCAACTTTTTAAATTTTAAAAATATATAGTGTTGGCGAGCATTTGTTGAATTAAATGCTACAATATTAATTACATCCAGTTCGGATCCGTTGAACTCGTTTTAAGGACTGGTGAAGCATTAAGAGGAAATATTTATGCTAAATTTTGGAATCAATTATTTTAAAAATTTAGTTTACAAAGCACATATTTGGAAAATATAACGATGGATGGTTTGATGTTTTCGAAAAATAAAAATGTGTTTATTTGATTACCTCTTCGCTTTGGATTTATCTTTGATATGAAAATGGTGCATATTTTTGTGATTAGTATGAAAAATATGAGTATTTGATTAAATGAGTCACTCACATCATAATGATGGTAATATGATTATGATTTTTGATGATTATATGTGATTAAAAAAAAAAAATACGTACCCTTAGTTTTTTTATCTTATAAATAGCCGCGGATTCAGAAAATTTTGCATAAATTATAAGCATAAATTATACGTCCCAAAATAATTGTCTTTAATTTTACTTTTTGCGAGATTTATCCATAAAATTCTTACCGTTTGGTTAGCAGTTATGGTTTCTTGTTGTAATGAGATTTGTCATTTTTAAATAATTGCAACAACTATAAGAATAATAATTCTCCAACTTCTATAAGTCAAAAGGGAAATTATTACTCTTGCACAAGGCATAAGACTAATTTGTTAATTTTATTTTGCTTTATTTTTTATGAGAAATACCCCCAGTCTAGACTACTGTTTTTTTTGGCAGAATACTATTTATAAAATTGAGATCCTCTTTCAAATATAATTTCACGGGACTACTAGCAAGTATCAACCATGCGCCCACCGACAGCTCCCAACCACATTGCGCCAGACAGCCCAAACGAATGGTCGACATTAGTATGCCCACGCTGCTTAAAAACAAGGCCCACCTTCAAACCCTAATCACCCCAAACCCTAATCGTATGCGCCACCTGCACGTGGGCGGCGTCCCTGAGCAGAAGGCTAAGCGCCCTATGGACAAGAGAGAGCAGTCCTCACACACGTAGGCTAAGAGTGCCTACATGGGAGGGATCGGTTCCTTAGGCCCTCATATATGTATAAATAGGAGTTAGATCGAAGGTAGAAGGGTTAGAACTTGAATCTTAAGAACTTTTAGTTATCTCATCGTAATCAAAACATGGTGAAAGTATTGATGAATCACTCCTCCGGTGGACGTAGATCTCATTAACGATCGAACCACGTAAAAGCGCTCGTGTTCTTTCTTCTTTACATAAATCTTGCATATTAACATATATTAGATTCATCAATCATCAAGATACTAATTAATTAAATATATGACTAGTAAACCACTAGACTTCATAAAAAATAGAGCATTAAAAATTGAAAAAGGAACTTTCCTAGGAAATCAAAAATTAATGGGTCTATGGAAATTTACTAACATCTAGAAGAAACTTCAAAAGTAATTCTTAGTTGTTGTTACACACGCTTTGTCATAAATATTAAATTTTGGTTGAGGTTGCAGATTATTAATAATTATAATTATATATGGTAGGCCAAATATTAAAAGCCGTATATTTACAAGGCAAAAACAGCGTCTTCCGCCCCCTACAACCGACAATAAATGGTTTTGTCTTGTTTTTATTTTCAACTCACTAAATTATTTTGTCTACCATTCAACTATTTTCTGCTGGTAATTATGATTTTGCTTGCTCAAATTTCTTGTCATTTATTACGATGTTGTTGGTTAATGAATTTAGGAGCATTTAGTTTACATTTCCTTTTCACTCTAACCTATATCGAAGACCTACTTTTATTAGATGTTATACTTTATGTGAATCTTCGCAATGTAAAACAAACAAGTTATAGGGGTGTTTGGCTATTTTAGAGAACTATGTAAGAAACATAAGATGTTTCATTATTGTCTAAGTCTTATAAGTTGTTAAAGTGTTTGGATAATTGATCTTAATTAGATGAATCGTGAGTTAAGAGAGAAAATCATAGTAGAGAAAAATTGGACGGATTATTTTGGTAAATTCATGATTATGAAAAAATAAGTTATGGTTGACCAACTTATTTTTAGGATATATATATTTATTTAAATTGTATATTTGAGACAAGCAATGTAAAACAAACAAGTTATAATGTCTTGTTAAAATTTATTAAAAGTTAAAAAAAAAAAGAGAGAGAATGCTTATCACGAAATTATAACCAGTTTTAATTCTAGATTATAATGCTCAACCAAACACCCTCATAATATCTTGTTAAAATTTATTAAAAGTTAAAAGAAAAGAGAATGCTTATCACAAAATTATAACTACCATTTTTAATTCTATATTATGTAATTAACTTTGTACGTTAGAGACATGATAGTGGGGGAAGTCCCATTTTTGGTACCCTATCAAAGTTGGTACTATATGTATACGTCGAAATGACACCTGAAATTGTAATATGGTGTCTTATCTTTCCTTCAATTTATTGAAATTGACAAATCAAAACTTATATTCAAAATGAATATTCACTATTTTGTCGATCACAAACTCCTCACGACAAGTTCTACATGAAACTTATATGTATGCTTTGTGTCGATGTCATTCGAGATCACTACATCCCTACTTATGTTTAATGTTAGGATTAAGAACCTTTAATATATTATTGCAATTTTTTTTTATCATTCAAATATAGTTACTTTTATATTTTAAATGACGAAAGATACATACAACCATTGTCGTCTATGGATACATTTAAAAAATGAAAAAAAACTTTATTCTTAACCATTAACTTATGTTACATGTAACAAAAAAAAAAGAAAATTGAACTCGATTTCTAAAACACTGATAGAGTTCAGACTTATAAACAATATATCAAATCACATCATATCGTACAATCCAAGTGTATGAAATAAATTAGAAAAAAGTGCAACTTTTCCAATATTCCCATTCTCCAAACACTACGTTAGCCGATGAATTCCATTCATATTCCACTAAAAACTATTATATTTTATTTATTTGTTTTGAAGAAATATACTCATTCCATCCCGTTTTAAATGGTATGTATTCTTTTTCAGGTTGTCTCATTCAAGTTGATTTATATTTTTTTTTTTAAATATGTGGATTCTACTTAAATAATTATACTCTCTCCGTCCCCCATATTCTTTCATAGTTTTTCTTTTTGAGACTTCCCTCAATTTTCTTCCTATCTATTTATGGAAACTATATTTTCAAATAATATTCTTTATTTACACCTTTTAACACCTATGGCCCACCATTATTTCTCTTTTCTACCCTCAACAACCTATATATTTACACCTTTTACCACCTATGGCCTACCACTAACTAATTTAATATTACATTAATATAGGACCCCTATTCCACTCACAATACATTCAACAACTTTTATTAAAATACACCCTCAAGATTTCTATGAAAGAATATGGGGGACGAAGGGAGTATTAAAGAGAATTTTACCATCTAGAATGGGACGAAATATTATTTGATTTGTTTGGAACAGACAATGGGTACAGCCTATAGTGGAAAAGCCACGGCACAGAAACACACAGAAGTTGTCAACGAAGTCTCCATCGCAATGCCGTGTGGAATATATTTTGGAGTTTACTTCTTTATTTATTTATAAAAGTGCACTTAAGTCAATATTTTTATTATAAAAATATTTTGCTTTTCTCTCTATATTGGAAAATTTCGACATCGCGCGATTTGTAGCTTACCAAAAGTTGAAGTTCTTTTTACATGGGACAAGACAACGACCAAATTCACGCACAATACTATTTTTTAATTTATTTATATTAATTTTATGGAAAATATAGGGGAGGATAGGTCCACTTCCCCACGAAGGGCGAAAACATGTGGAACCATTGAAAGTTGGGTAAATTGTTCTTTCAAAAGCCAAACCTTTGCCTAAAATATAAGTCTCTCCTCATTTTTATTTTTATTTTTTGAGATATAATAAATATATATTATATCATGAAACTGAATATATATTATAAAGATGTAATAAAATTAATACGTATTAACTTTTGATGCAGTATTGTATAAAACATAAGTACTTAATTATTGAAGGTATATATGTAATTAAATTAATTAAAATATGGCTTATATGGTCCCAGAAAAATCTATAATCTTGTTTTCAGCAATGATTTATGGCAAAGTGAAATCGTTGTACTTTTTCTTGCAATAAGTTAGAATGGGAAAGACGAATTTATGTACGAGAATAATTGTTTATTCTTCTTCTTTATTTAAATAAATTCTCATGCATAATGACTCTAGATTCCATTAAAATTTGTAAGTGTTCAGTAGCTTTTAACCATTTTGTAATGAATTATGGAAATTGGACTTAAAGGACAATAAATATCCATCAACAAACTTAATTACTGAAACTTTAGGGTTGCAATAAAGTCAGAATATATACTCCTAAACATCAACAGAAAAGCAGACTATCAGCAATGCTAAATTCGATTGTTCTTTTCCTTTTTTGACGTGGAAAATCCATCGTCGGTATCGTGGAGTGTATATTGGGTAAACTCCCACTTATATGTCATAGCCTGCAAATTTTTTGATTGTATTTTTGACACTATATCTACTGGTTTATTTTATTTTACAGGATTTTATAGAGTTATTTAAAAAACTATAATTAATTCTGGGATTTTGGAATAGGAATAAAGAGGCTTGGTTTATACAACCTAAAGGAATTATGTGTGCATGTGGGTTACATTACTGTTTGAAGAATTTGATACGCAAAGTTGGTTCTTTTCTTGATTAGGGCCCAACATGTGTTTGGGTTGCATTAGGCGTCCAATATTTTTATGTGTCCAGTACCTTTCTCATTTATCAACTCTATACTCAATTTTGTTAAATTAAGAAATAAATTAATAATTTTATACGAAGACCTTCGAGTCTTCGACGAAGATTTTAATCAATAAAAGAAATATTTGGATGCACATTATCAATTAGTGTGTTAATTACGTATTTCCTTATTAACTAGTGTGTTAACTTCTACTAAATAAATTACCGTGTCAATTGTATATCCTTAATTTATTTATGATGTGGAACAAGTGGCTAATGCATATTTAGTGGTCAAGGATCGAGTAGTCGCTGATATGAACTGAAATAAGCGTAACTTTTGGCATCCGATTCGAAATCACTATTATAATTTGGAAGCGGAACAACGAGACGAGCAAGACGCGCTTTATCGTGATGAATATGGTCTAGAGTCCATAGCCCCAACTCATGGATTTCGAGCCCATCGGGTCCTATTAGTATTTTACCTCATTTTTATTTTCACTTAAGATTTAAAATCCTTTTTAAAGTATAGTTTGTTTTCAAATCTATAAATACTTTTAGCCATGCTCTATGAGACAGACTTTAACACTCTTTTAAGTATTTGAATCAGATCGATGTTAATTTATCTTTATTTAAAACTAAAAATAAATGGAGAACTATTGTTTATCTATTTATAAGTACAATTTGAAGAATTTCTTTTATAATGGATTTTTGTTCTCTTTTTTTAATCTACTAAAAGGCCCATAGTTAGGCTTACGGATCAATTTTCACGACTTTTGACATTTTATTAATAATATCATGTTTTTAATTTGGGCAAATTGATATACAACGATCAATAATGCCACGAATATTCAATTATGGTATCGAAAATCCTATTTGGCACGTT
This sequence comes from Salvia rosmarinus, assembly GCA_036937905.1. Taxonomy (NCBI): domain Eukaryota; kingdom Viridiplantae; phylum Streptophyta; class Magnoliopsida; order Lamiales; family Lamiaceae; genus Salvia; species Salvia rosmarinus. The sequence goes on along the minus strand of CM072813.1, from coordinate 108,324,255 downwards.
AGGTCTAATGTGAAAATGCATCAAATTCCGCATATGCAGACGGATATACAAGAGATCACCTCATTAATTTAATATTATTTCCAATCTCGTATCCCAAATTATCTAGTTGTGTTTTTGAATATTGATTTCTTTTTTCCAATAATATATTAAATGATTCTATGCGTAATCCTCATTTTACACACTATAGCTTCTCATTTAAAATAATAATGATATTATAAATAAACTAGTTTATAATCCGTCGAAGAAACTCAAGGGAAATCATTTTAGTTATATAATAGATGTATGATTTTGTTCATATAGCCACATTATAAATCCTAACAAAATAATAATTTTCTAACAAATAAAAACACGAATTCAACAAATCCTGTAATGTGGAAAGCCCTTTTCTCCAATCCTATATTCTTTTCCACTGATTCCTCTGTACAAGAAAATAATAATTAAGTGAAACGATGCATCCCATTCTTCCACAAAGATCAGATGAAAAATATGTGAAGCATTTTACAGTCATAAAGAAAAGAAAAATTAAAGAATTCTATTAACAAAAGAAAAGATCTTGAACTTAACGTTTGTTTTTTCAAATTAATGTATTTTTTGGTAACAAATTTGTTGTTTGTTTTTTTGGGGGGCCTTGAAAGAACAAAATGGAAGAAGATTTATCAGATTCTTCATTCAGTAGTCAAAATTAAGGGGTCAAATCTCTTGGACCTTCAACTCAACGTATTTTTGGGGGTTAAAGTATATGTAAATGATAATTTATATGAATTAACTTGGGGCCATGTAAGGGTAAAACCATAAAATCATATTTTATTTTATTTTTTAAATGAGGAGCTATATAATGAGTAAAATAGGAGTCATGTATAAAATCACCTTAATATATTTCCTACTACATTAAGCAAGTCCGAATATCCGATCAATTAGTCGTAGTAATTCTGATTAAGACCACTAGACCAGATTTGAAATTCTTGAACTTAGCCCGAGTCAAAAGAGTGGTTGAACGAAAATTAAATCTTTAATTAGCTATATATATATAGATATATATTTATATATATATATAGTTAAGGAATGTCAAATTATCACGTAAAATGTCAAATTATAAATTAGTGAGAAATAAGAATTATTATCACCAACGTATAAAGGTCCAACTCATCAACTAAAATTATAAATTTGTTGCATCAAATTTAACATATAATGGGTCCAACCATTTGGTGGAATTGACTTAATATAAAGTTGTTGTATGCAATTTGGTGCAACAAATTTATTCGTAATTATATTTATTCATTAACAACTTTATATATATTAAACACACACACACACACACACACACACACACACACACACACACATATATATATATATATATATATATATATATATATATATATATATTCTTCGTGTAGGCCCAAAAATGTTAATGGGCTGTCTTACAACTCAGCTCACTGCGCTTTAATTTCGAACCTAAGAACAACTGTAGAGAATTTTAAAGGGGGAATTTAAATTTTCCTATCCAATCATATTTCTCCATCTCTAGATAAAGGCTATGAAAAAATTGCTTCACCAAAATTGGAATTTAGGACGCAATATATAGAATTGCGTATGATCAAATTGCTCCAAAAGATATTATGTAATGGGAATTAAGTGTTGTATACGACTAAATAATTTTGCTCAATTCAGTATATTTGTATACATTCAACATTTGATATTCTTATTTCAAATTTTATGATTTGAAATTAATAGAAATATATTTTTGGATTTGATTAGTATTCATATACAAATATAGAACTATAATATTTGATTCGATATTCATAAATTATATATATATATATATATATATATATATATATATATAAATACTTAATTTTGTATTTTTAAGAAAAGATATAAAAGAAAGACAGTGAAAGTAAAGTAAGAAAAATAAAATTTAATTAAAAAAAAGTCACAACGGAAATATTATTAAGTGGATAATGTATATTAAATATATTGGATAGAGTCTTTTATTATTTATAATTTTATTTTACAATTTTTGTCCATACAAACTGAGATGCTGACGCTAGTAGTTCAATGTCCACATATCAATTATTATTATTATTATTATTATTATTATTATTATAATTATTATTATAAACGTAACATTAATTATACCAATTACAGTCTACAGTATGATCTCAAACTCGTCAGAAGCAAGTAAGAACATTAATAAGACAGAACTGAAAATGCAGATGCATGACAAGGCACATGACATGATGATGTTTAAAGCAATAATGGACCATCAATAGTTAATGCTCTACATGTTCTTTCTGTGCCCATATAAAATATATATATATTCACACATCTATATATCTTAATTTATACTGAAAACGAAATATGCATTAATAATTAGTAAAGTATTATTTTGTCCAAATATGAAAAAATAAAAATTGTATTCTGTGCATTGTTCGATTTTGGGTGAGTATACTCTCAACTCTCAAGGTTTCATGGGAAATGGAGTAAGATGTGTACGATCTATGTTTTACTTATGTGACTAAATTAAATCCGGAATAAAAAAAAAATAATAATAACGTGACTAAATTAATTCCGGAATATTTATATCCAAGATAAAACATTCCATCCATGGAATACAATAAATTGATCTGATACATGTCCCATGCCATAAAGCATAGGATTTACTGTTTATATACTATATATTAAGAGGGTGTTTGGCTGAGCTTATAAGCTCAAAAAAAAATTTATAAACGTTTTTGAGAACTTAAAACGCCTTATAAAATTGCTTTTGGAGAACTTCTTTCACCAAACACCCTCTAAATATAGATCCGGCGTTAATAAAAAAGCAGGTATGATATGGACAATACTACAACGCTATTGATAATTCTGTTATGTTGTAAATTAGGGTTTTTGAAGGATGCAATTTCTGAATGCAATATTAAACGCTCATAGCCTTTATACTGATAATGTTCGATACATAATCATAAGGACGCCTAAATAATGAATATTAGTTATCATTAATAATAATATCTTATAGCAAAATAATTTGTGTGAGACCTTCTTTCCGTGAGATAATAGGTGAAGATCTAGATTCAGACTCGTATTTTAGTGGTATGTTTGTGATTTTTGTGAGTTTGGATTTAAATCTTAATATGTCTCACAGTGAGACAATTATTTCACACAAGACTCCCCAATCTTGAATTATTTTTAAATAATTTCTTAATTACAATTTAACGACTCACAATTAAATCTACACATACGGTTATTAATTAAATTTGACTTAAGGTTAAATTTAACCCTAATATCTGGCTGCATGGTGCGGTGGCCCGCAACAAAGTGTGTCTCTAAAAGAAAAACTAATAAACAAAGTGAGCATGGGTAATTTAAGACATGCTAAATTTGCTTATTGCATTAATTAAACATTTAGGTGATAGCTGAAATAAGATGAGAATATAATGGATTTGGAAATTGAATAATAATGATAACCGAAAATGGAATAAACCCAGAATTACTATCCCATGGCTGGTTAAGAATGAAATGAAATGAAAAAAAAAAAAATAATAATAATAATAATAATATAAGAATAGTTTTGTTAAAGAAAGAAAGAAATTTAATATTGGATGACTGAAATTAGTAATAGTGTATAACGACGACTAATCTCATGTTCATTGAAATTTTAATTCTTATCCAAGTAAATAACAACTAACTATATGATTGAAAATGAACGCATGAATTTACATTTCATATTTTCATTTTATTCTTGCATATCAACCATGTCATCGATTTAATTTTAATACAAAAGGCATCACCCATATTATTTCCATATCCTTGTGCTAGAACGTTTGATTTTTCAGATGTTGAGAGAGAGAGAGAGAGAGAGAGAGAGAGAGAGAGAGAGAGAGACCATTGAGATACATAGAGTCAGATATGCCACAGACCATTAATCGACATTGATATAATCATCAAGTCAATTATATTATCTTATACATAAGAGTCGGCCCTGTTCGCTACCCTTGTAAGCAATATATATGCCACATGCACCATTAATCGACATTGATATAATCATCAAGTCAATTATATTATCTAATTAATCGTATTTAATTAGCAGCAATTAATAGGGATAGGTTCTTATACTTTCATGTGGTGGACATTGAGAGGATAATGGATGGGGCCCGTGGTCGTTCGGGATTATCCCGCTCATCCTTCACGGACTGAAAAGGGGTGAATTTCCTTTGCTCGTGCCATTGGATACACTGCCATTTTGGATCCAAGTCCATGACCTACCGGCAGGTTATCCAACGGAGAGTATTGGCAAAGCGCCGGAAATTTTATCGGGATCTTCTTGTACGATTCTTCAAACTCGGTAGGGGTTTGGAGGCGATATCGCGATTAGGGTAGGGGTGAGGGTGATTGAACCGCTGAAAAGAAGTAAGAAAATAAAGGATAGGAATGGAGCAAGCTTCACTGTAAATTTCAAATATGAGAAATTGCATATTTTTTGCTTCATATGCGGTCGACTAGGGCGCATCGAGAGCTTCTGTGAAAAGCTCTTTGACATGGATAGCACTGAGATAAAAAAGGAGTGGGGGACTTGGATCAAAGCTACTGACCGAAGGATAGTGTCATCGGAAAATGCTAAATGGTTGCGTCTTGCCGGAGGTCGGTCGGAGTCATTTCAAGCGTGGAATTACCTACAAAGTAAACCTGATATGAGATCGAGCTGCTCTTTGGAGGCGGAAAAGAGCTCCAAATCCTCTTACTCGAAGAGGAGGAGCATTGGAAGCAGAGGGCGAAACAGTTTTGGTTGAAGGATGGGGACCGTAACACTAAATTTTTTCATGCGATGGCGTCGGCGCGGAGAAGAGCTAATAAGATACATAACCTTCAAAAATCGGAGGGTGGCTGGACGACCACAGCAGGTGAGATCAAGGAAGAGGTGATGAAATATTTTTCGAGCCTTTACGGAGGGTCGGACGACGAGTATCAGCATGAGCTTGTCTTAGGCAGTATGCACCCTATCATATCTGAGGAGGATAACAACGTGCTTACAGGACCGTTTCGGATTGAGGAAGTTAAAGAGGCTCTCTTCCAGATGCACCTAAAAATCTCCGGTCCCGATGGTTTTAACCCAAATTTTTCAACTTTTGGGAGCTTATGAAGAATGATATTTACGGCGGTCTTTGCAAATGGTGGAAGAAGATGACTCGCAACCAATATGAACTATTATTTTTGGGGAAAGGATTACTATTATTTTATATATTAGAATAATGTTTTTTGTCCATTTGGGATGATTTAGTGATGAGTATTTATGAGGTCAAAGATCTCATGTTTCAAGCTCATGGAATTAGCAACCAACGACAATCAATTGCTTGCAATGCGATTTCTAGTAGTAAGAATATCACACTTGGTTTTTAGTGTGAGAATAGTTTCCGCTCTTGTATGGTTTGCAAATAATTGGACATAAACGTAATAAATTTTCTTTCTTCAAAAAAAAAAAAATAGCTTACTCAATTAGACACATCAAAGATTGCAATTGCGGATTTTCATAAACACATACATAAAAAAAAAAAATCTTTCCATGACAATTATAGATATCTTTGGAAGGCTAAGGTTTAGATTGGATTCTAATTCCTAACTATAAAATATTTGCGTATGATCCACTTATGCAATTAATATTAATATATCTAAGTTATATGTTCACACCTACACGACAAACGTTTGAGGTTACATGGATTAGTTAAAACATATCGGTGAACATATATGTGTTTCATTACTTATATATATACATACTTAATATAACGAAAAGGCTACATTATAATGTTATTAGTAAATGTTATTTGTACATAACTTTTGCTATATGAATCGACCTTGAACTTGATGTTTTCGTAATTGTGGTTCTATTTGACTAAACTAAAGTCCTATATATATATATATATATATATATATATATACTTAATATAACGAAAAGGCTACGTTATAATTTATTTGTACACAACTTCTATATGAATCGACCTTGGGATGTGGGGGCTCTAAAGTAATATAAACAGGTAAGAGTTTAACACATTGGAACAAGGTATCTTATATAAGTTTAAGATGATAACACAAATTACAATGTGTGATGGAAGTGAAGAACAGGAAAAAGAAATCATTCTTGAAAACTACCACCTGTGGAAAATAGCAAAGGGTAGTAATTACAAAATGGGGACATCAGTAATTTCCACAGTAATAGGCATATAAAACTTAATTGCTTGGTGTAGGAATTCACCAATTAATATGAGAGAGAGAAATTAGGGTTTGTCATGGGGTTGCAGAGAGGGGAAAATGAAGGTCATTGAATGCCACGCGGTTTTGGTGAGGAGCAGAGGCAAACGGAAAATTCTATAAAACATGTAGGTGTATTACATACCCTCTCACATGATAATATTTCATTAATATAAATTAAATTAATAAAATATTATTATATGCGAAGTGAGTGTAATACATCCATATGTTCTAGGCAACGAACACAGCTGACTTTAGAGATTTCATGGCCTCACTTAATGCCTCTGCTGTCACCTTTTGACTCCTTTGTTTTTTCTACCCTCACTCACTCTCTCTTATCTATCTATATATCGACTTCAAACAACACTCATACACACACACACATTACTTTCGCTTACTCACGAACCAGAGTTTAAATCAAAAATCAAGTCAGAATTAATTAAGTGTAACATTTGAGTGCAGTGAAGAAGAAGGAGAGAATTAGGGTAATGGGGAGGCCTCCTTGCTGCGACAAAATCGGTGTGAAAAAAGGGTCATGGACTCCTGAAGAAGACATCATCTTAGTCTCCTATGTTCAAGAAAATGGCCCAGGAAATTGGAGGGCAGTTCCTTCTACAACAGGTAATTAATTTGTAATTTTCACTAGAAAATTTACAAAATAAACCCTGTTTTGTCGAATTATAATCATATGTTAATTTTTAGGTTTGAGGCGATGTAGCAAGAGTTGCAGGCTGAGATGGACTAATTACCTTCGCCCGGGAATCAAAAGGGGCAGCTTCACACTTCAAGAAGAGAAGATGATTATCCAACTACAAGCCCTTTTGGGCAACAAGTAAGTCTCCTAAATAATTATGAAATATAACCATTTTGTTACACCAAAGATAAATTATAGCCGCAATAATACATAACTACAATATAAACAACACATTTTTAGAAGTTAATTAGGTTTATTAATACTACTAAATGCAACAAAAAATTAGGTTAATTAACCCTTTTGATGAATAATTTGTTGCAGGTGGGCTGCCATAGCTTCGTATCTCCCAGAGAGAACAGACAACGACATCAAGAATTACTGGAACACACACTTAAAGAAGAAGTTGAAGAAGCTACATAACGGTTCAACCGATCAAACCAAAACCGATAATAATTTAATTCCCTCGAAATCGCACTCGATTTCGAAGGGGCAATGGGAAAAGAGGCTTCAAGATGACATCACCACCGCCAAACAAGCCCTCCACGAGGCATTGTCGCCGGAAAACACCACCACCACTGTCGAATCTCCATCATCATCCGCCGCCATGTATGCCTCCAGCACTGAAAACATAGCTAGATTGCTCAAGAATTGGGTCAAAAACACACCAAAATCTACAGAATCTAAGTGCTCGAGCAACATTTCTACAACTGTCGATTCGGTCTATATCAAAGAGGAAGAGAGCGGGATGGATATTTCTGAGGCGTTTGAGTCCATTTTCGGGTTCGAGAGTCTAGAAGCTTCGGATTCCGATGAATTTTCGAGATCCGATTCACCTCTCGTTGTTGGTGGTGAGACCAAACAAGAAGAGAATTCAACTTCTTCTTTGTCAATGTTGGAGAATTGGCTGCTGGATTTTGAAGTGAAGGATTATTTGACTAATTTCTCCTTTGATGAGAGTTTAGTTTAGATTTGGGATTTTTACAGAATTATTTATTTTGGAGGTGGAAAATTTTATTTTATTCTATTTTGCGCTTGGTTATTTGATTCTTTCAATTTTTTGGGTTAAACATCTTCTGATTTAGTAGTTCTATATACTAATCGATTTATGATTGTGGTACAAAATTGATTAGTAAGGTCCTATCTATTTCTTGCATTTTTATGTGATACTATTACATATATCTTTTTAGTTGATTTTTGTGACTTAGAGGGTGTTTGGTTAAGCTTATAAACTCTTTAAAATAGCTTATAAGTTGTTTAGGAGCTTATAATTTGTTGCAAAGTGTTTGACAAAATAAGCTTTCATAAACGAACATAATTCGTGAAAATAAACTCAACAAATTATAAGCTTCCCTAAAAATAAGTTGGTCGATCCTAACTTATTTTTTCATAAACTTATAAGCAATCATGAATTTAGCAAAATAACATTATTATAGTTCGTTATTTCCTACACATGCACTATCAACTTCATCTCTCGTCAATTTTATCTATCTAACTATGATTTTCTCTCTAACTCATGATTCTTTCTCTAGCTTATAAGATCAATTATCCAAACACTTTAACAACTTCTAAGCACTTGAGACATTACCTCTTATAAGTTCTTGAAACATCTTATAAGCTCTTAGAGCTTATAAGCTCTCTAAAATAAGCTTAGCCAAACACCCCTTAATGTCACACTTGTTATCACAATCGTTATTGGTAATGCACATGTATTGAATAAGACTGCTGAAATAATTTCGCTTGATGTTTCCAATAATTGCGGCAATTTATTTGCGACACATATAGTAGATGATCACGAGTGGGTAGCTGGCTTGCATTAATGTTTAAATAAAATTCTATTAAAGATTTTGGTTTTCGAAAATCTTTATAAACTAGTTTATAGATTGAATATTTCGTTTGATTTTGAATGAAGAATTATAATAAAACAGCTAGATATGATAGGTGCTTTGTTACCCTAAAGAAAATTATATGTGCTTGGAATTTCTAGAGGTTAAAATGATATGTAAACTTAACTGGTCTGTGTTAGCTAGGTATACATCTGTTGTCATTTCTATGGACTTAAGTTGTTTTTTTTTCTAATTAAAAGGACCTTAAATCTCCCACCCCCTTGGATGTTTTGATAAATAACTAATAATAATAATATAAAAAAAAAGTTGCCCTTTTTTGTTGAAAATTTTACAATTCTATTTTGGTTTATTAGTTCATTGATTTGACACCAACCTAGCAAACAAATACAAAGAGAATCCAAATAATCTTGTTTCGAATAGTTTTGGTTTCGATTGTTTTGGTTGTTCATATTATTCAATACCAAATTTATTTTTGATTTGACTTAACCCAAAAAAACCTAACCACCAGGCATTTAAATGAAAGGACATTGTTTGTATATATCAATTAATTTATAAAAGTTTATAAATTTGAATTAGTGGTATGGACACATTTAGTGCAGGGGCAAAGCCAGTTTTTCTTTTTTTTTTGGGGGGATCTGTAAAATTCGTGAAATCGTCGGCATAGTATGCAAAAATTCCATGCATGATGAAAACGAATCGTAGTAAAATTGGAAATATCGAAACTTCAAACTCGAAATTTGAAAATCCAATCCCACAAATGATTTTCTGGGCCGTCGCCTCTAATTTAATGTAATATATGAACAATTTCTCCAAAAATATTATCTTGAAGAAGTGCAGATTAATTGTAGCTTTGAAAGTCTAATAATGCTCTTCTTCGATATTGCTAACAATAAATTCTAGAAAACCACATCCTTAGAAATTCCATCTTAAAATGGAAATGCATTACGAAAGAGTGCTCTAAAAATCGTTTAAAATGCTTTTCTTGAATTTTCTTTCTTTTTCGTTAACATTTCCACTACATTAAAGATATCGAAATATTCTTTGTGAAAAAATATATCGAAATATTAAATTAAATCCTAGTTGTGTTTTCATAAAAGTTAGTTTATCATGCATTATATATGTTGTCATGGCAAAACTTAAAATTTATAGCACAAAAGCATCCGCCACCTAATTATTGTCGAATATATACATCAACATTGGGTAGCAATATTAGGGTTTAATGAGTCAATTTATGTATTATCAAGTTTAAGCTTAAACTTTATTTACCCGATCTTTTAAAGTTCACAAACTTTATCGAACTTCCTAGATTTAGATCTTCGTGAATTGTGAAAAATATATCATTTTGTTCACCAAAAAATCTAACACATTTATTCAAATTTATAATTTTCTTGTAATAAATAAAATTAATTAGAGACTTAATATACTTATTACAATAATAGTGTAAAAGTATAGGTTGTAGAAAAGTAATAATATTACATTTGAAACTTACATACTTGACGAACTAATTGGTCAAGTATTGACATGCTTCTTAAGTAGTTCATTTAGTTAAAGAACTTCACAACGAGCCCAAATCAATTTTTATTACGAGCCAAGATATTCAAGAAGTTCATAAGTAGCTTGACTCATTTTCAGCATTAGATGTATGAAAAATGAAACAAACAAAAAAGGGCAAAAAAAGCATGGAACTCTTTCTTTCAATATTGTTTTAACAGCCAAAAATGTTGAATTTCAGGTAAAAATGAACAACTCCAACCAATTCAAGTAAGTGTCTTATAGAAGACTATAAGGATACTTATTCACAATTTGCACTTTAATCTCCTTTTAAATTTACATAGTAAATATGTTTTTTGGGACTCAACTTTCCACTATATATTTTTATATTTTTTCCTTAATATTTGTACAAAAATTAGGTAGAAGTAATTCCTGGAAAAGTCGCTTTACATATTACCCCCAATTAAATATAAGCAGATACCTATTTGTACAGAGTACATTGTATACTAGCCAAATTGCAATTAATGGTAGTAGTTTTATAATAATAATGATGATAATAATAACAGCAATAATTATATTACCTAATACATTATTTTATTCCGTCCGCTATAAATTTCAGTATTAAAATTAAGAAAAGGTTAATTACCTTTTAACACAAAGTATTGATGTTTTTTTCTTTGTAGAATGTCATAAACTTTCAATATTGACATATCAATACTTTACTAAATACATTTTAAATTAAAAATTGATAATAAATATCATGAGACTTTTTATTTTAATTTATTAAAATAAATATTGATGGAAAAAAGTGAAGAGATGTGGACCGGAAGAGGCTTGGAAATCTTCCAAGGATTTGCCTTAAATGCAAGCATGTGAAGTGGTTAAATCCTTTGGTCCGTAAATGCTAGGCGTGGGCCGGGGTATAAACTCTAATCGAATATTATCAATTTTAAGTTATTGATTCATTCATTATGGAGAGATTCACCATGATATATAGTCAACTTTAATCGTATTTGAATGAATTTTTTATTTTAAACTAAATTAAAATATTCATCATTTTAAAATTTATATGTAGAATTAGGTCTCGTGCTATAAAAAAAGTAAGGACCTAACTCAAACATAAATGAAAGTGTGTGGATTTAGCTTTTACAAACGAAAATTTAAGGCCCAAGGAAAAAAAGCTAAGTACATGGGCCTATCCTAGGAAATTAAAAAACGTGCAGGTGTATATATCCTTCCATGATAATATTTTATTAATATTATTTATATTAATAAAATATTATCATGTGAGAGATGATGTAGTACACATACATGTTCTATGGAAATTCCCGTCCTATCCCTATGTTTCAAATGAAAATAGGGTGACTCTAAATTAAAACATAGAGACCTATACATGCATGTATCGAAAAATAGAAAAACAAACTATGTAAGTTAAAAAAAATTATGATTTGGAGTAAACTTCTCACCCTCCAGTCTGATTGATTTATATTGTGCAATTTCGTTGTCATTTAGTCATCATGTGTTATGTCAATGGCATAGTCAAAAAATATTAATGAAAATGGCTAAATTATTTTACGATTAATAGGGGCTAGATAACGTGAAAGTGCAATAAGTCGTAGCATGCCCGTGTGTGTGAGTTGGCTAGTGGTAGAGTGGTTAATCTTGGTAAAGGTGCCGGATTCGAGTCATGGTAATGACGCAGCCTTTAAAATTTCGTATTAATTGAAAAAAAAAAAAATCGTAGCATGCCCATCATAGCATGCTCTAAAATATTTATGTAAATTTACGCATTATTTATTTTTATAAACACAAATTTGAATAGGGGTAATTAAATATGGTCACATGGTTTGGGACCCTAGTTAGTGCAAATCGCAGTCGATGACTGTGCACACACATCTTCAACCCAGACAGATCCATGTGCACCCTTTGTTTCCAACTCTAACCTATCGAAAATTTAGATTATATCGCTCGCTTTTATTTTCAGATATAAGTATGTCTATACATTTATGTAATAATTATAAAGATTATCATTAAGATTAAAAGTTTCGGTGTTAAAAATGACGTTATTTCGAAAGTTAAACAATGCTGTTTTGGAATTGAAAATATCAAATAAATTCAGTTGGAAAAAATGGAATATTGTGTTTGCTACATAGCAGTGCAAAAAGACTCGAATGTCGATCGTGATTTATTGATTTATTATTATTATTATTATTATTATTATTATTATTATTATTATTATTATTATTATTATTATTATTATTATTATTATTATTATTTGTGTCAAAACACCTGATTTTATTTAAGTCGGTGTTTGGTTCTTGATCCATATCGGATAATCCCATTTGGATTGTATATAAAACCTAAATAAAATATGGGCTTTCTTTGGTTTGGGCCCAAAACTAAATTGTGAAGTTATTGTTTGCGTAGTCTGGAATAGTAGTACAAGTGTTTTGCTAGAAATCCACAAAGAAAATTGGTATAAAAAATTTATGTTTCTGATATAGCATTCATGGATATATATATATAGGGGAAGGTTAACGTGAGAACCATTTTTATCCTAAAAACGTGAGAACCAAAAAATGATGAATTTACAGTGAAAGTTGATGAATCCACGGGAAAGTTCTCGAATCCAAAAATTGAATTTTCGCCTCATGAGATTCGAACCGGTGAAAAATTCAATTTTGAATTCATTAACTTTCTCAACGGATTCATTCATTTGGTTCTTAGTTTTAGGATAAGAATGGTTCTTATTTGAACTAAACTCTATATATATATATATATATATATATATATAGGGTTGGGTTATAATACAAACCCCTTAAAATAAGAAATAAGAATTCATCTTGATCATCCATTTGCCATTAATCAATGGTTAAAGATTGTTATCACATTCCCTATAATTAAGGGACGGTTATTTTCGTAATATTCTATAATTACCGTTATACCCTAATTTGATTTAATCACAACCACACATCTTCAAAAATCAATGGTTCAAATTTGTTCTCATTTCTTATTTTTGAATGTGTTTTATTTGAACTCAATCCTATATATATATATATATATATATATATATATATATATATATATATATATATATATATATATATGAGAGAGAGTGATATATTGATTTATCTCTTCGAAGTAAAAGTAGAAAAAATAAATCAAGTTTTGTTTGTATGTATTTTGTTTAATTGCTGATAACAATCACAATTTATGGGAGTAGAAAGGAGAAAATGAATTTAAAAATAAAATAATATATCAATGTAAAGTAAATGTCAGCATAATAATTGTTCACAAATGGGTGTGACATATGAATTCTCTCATTATATATATATATGATTGAAGTTCAAATAAAAATCATTTTTAACGTGAGAACTAAGAACCACGAAAAATTATTGTGAACAAATGAATTCGTTATGATAGTTAATCCATCCACTGTGAAAATTACCGAATCCAAAAGTTCAAAATTTTCAACCATTGTTAGAATCCCATGAGAGACGAAAATTTCATTTTTTGGATTCAGTAACTTTTCCAACGGATTCATCAACTTTCACTCTGAATTCATCATTTTTGGTTCTCATGTTTTCACGATAAAAATGGTTCTCACGTTAATTCTTCTATATATATATAGGAGATGAATCAGGTAGGAAATGATATTTTGGTAGGAAATGAGAATGAATTTGGGCATTTAATTCGTTGGATCAATGGTTGAGATTTAATTTTTGATGTGCTACAGTTTTGTGTTTTGTATGCTACGTATACGTGGATTACTGTGCAACATTAGAACCTTTTTTGTGCTACGCTGCAATAAAAGATGTGATAAACTAATATATTTAGCATATATGCTATGAAGAGATGAAATATATGCTAAACTAACACGTGCAATATAGACCTTTTATTTAGGAAAAAAGAGAAACAAACATTAATTTTCTACCGCCTCCCTTGAATTTTAAAGTCATGAATTTAAGTTTCGATAAAGTATGGATTATTGACCTACCTAGACGATAGGAACTGATTGAATATTATTAATCAGTAAAATTATTTGAGAATTACTAAATGTAGCTAGGATTAATGACTAAGAATGCCTATCTCTCATTGGTAAACAGCCCTTAGCATCCTTGCTTATAATTTAAATTTAATCATTATTAATTATATAAAATTACTCAATCTCTTAAAATTATGAAAATGAGGTACAATTAATCAAACCATCATTTTCCCTCTCTGTGGTCCATCAGAGTACATTCTCGTCGCACGCGAGATTCAATAATTAAATCATATTCTACTTTTCCCTATTACTGTGTGTTCTAATTTATAATAGATACATAACAAAGTTTTATTGTACACGAAACATATAAATAAATACTACATCTGTCTCATTTAAAATGTTTCACTTTCATTTTTTGGGTTGTCCCATTACAAATAACTCATTCAATTTTAGGAAATAATTATCCCTTCAAAAGTGTGGGGCCTACCCACTTTTTAACAATTTAACTACTTTATACTTTTCTCCTAAATATAATAACTCATTCAATTTTATGAAATAATTATCCCTTCAAAAAGTATGGGGCCTACCCACTTTTTAACATTTTAACTACTTTATATTTTTCTCCTAAATACACGTGCCCAAAAGAAATGGGACACTTTAGGTGGGACGGAGGGAGTATTATTTATTTATTTTAACTTTTTTCTTCTTATTTAGCATTTTTTTTACATATATAAATTAGGTTAAGGTGTCAGTGAGTATGATTCTTCCTCTTGCAATATATATACACAAGGGACAAAAATGCAACTTTCCAATTGCATGTCCTGATAATATGAAATTATAACACAAAATGAAATTGAACATTAAAAAGGAAAACAATCCCAATGAGTCTTTGACAATACAAATAATAATCCATCAATTACATGCTCACATATGTACATCATATGTTGTGCCTAAGAATACCATTTTATGCACTATCTCGATTATTGTAGCTCAATTATTATTTTTTATTTTTTGGTCAATTTAATACAGAAATTTAAAGGCTGCGTCACGGTGGACTTGAATCCGAGACCTTTGGCTTCGGCCATTAACCACTAGGTCAAAACACGCACACTCATTGTTTCTGTTCCTCTAACTTTTTTCTAAAAAATATTTTCTTATCTTACACTGATGGGTGACTAGGATTCGAATCTTAATCTCGTCATCATGAATATATGATAAAATGCTTTCAAATCCAACTAAATATAAAATCAAAATACAATTTGTACAATGGATGAAGATAGTTGCTTACACGAAACGCATAGGTATTGATTGACAAATTTGCAGGACAAATTGTCAAGTTGCATCCGTCACCACCAAATTTCCCAATTAACCTAAGCACTACCAAAATTAAGACCACCTTAATTATTGTCTTCTTTTAATGACATAGAAATGTGGGCTTTCTCTCTCCTAACTCAAAAAGGAAAGATGTGTAGATGCTCTTTAGAAAGATTGGGCCCCAGCGATTAATCTTTGGTTAAGATGGGTTGGGTTGGTAAGAAGCAAAGGCTCATCTTTCATTATCCAACTACAAATTAAATTAAAGCTCCGTCCCATCAAATCAATGTTCTATACTAATTAACTTTTTAATTAAGTGGTGATTAATGACACTTAAAACTAAAGAGGGTGTTTAATGAAGTCACCTTTTTTTCTTGATTTGACTCGTGTGAATATATATCGACTCATTAGCACCAACTTCATGCACTAAAATTAGTAATAATCTCTCTTGTTTAAGGTGCTATTTGCAACATCATTTCATTTCCAGTTGGGATCGTGGTCTAGGTCATGATATTGGGATTTTGTGAATTTGTGACAGTGAGATTTGAGCTAGATTCAAATGATCGTAGTGTTGGAAAGAAGAATTAAAGGAAAGAGGTCAAATGATGCAATTTCTTTTGTCAATTGTCTGGTGTTTTCTAGATATAAGTATTAAAATCATATAAATTGTGACTGGCATTGGACTGGACTCAATCTACCATGTTGTGTGAGTTCATATATTATTAGTATATATAATGAAGGAGCTTAAACTTTGCGATATGTTTACTGATATCAAGATTATCATATCATATCTATTTCTGTTATAAAAATATACTTTATAATAGTGTAGAAACTACTAGGGTAGGCAAGGACGTGTTGAAAGAAGCGTTAGGTGGATTTTTTTGTAACGATGTCGTTTACAGGGTGAGGTGGAAAAAAATTCATCTCAATTAATCTATAATCCACCAAAGAATCCAACAAGGTGACTCACCATCCTATCATCGGAATCTATGATGCGGATATTTTTTGAAAAAACCGCCAAAAGATGGGTTTTCTTTTTTAGAAAATTTAAGTCGGGGTCATTATTTGGAAATGTGGATTTTTTTTTTGAAAACTCTTAAAGATGGAGATTTTTTAATATAAAAAAATATATATATATATATATATATATATATATATATATATATATATATATATATATGTCTCTCTGTGTGTATATGGATGGAAATTTAATTATTTATATATAAATAGAATTTTTTTTATATCTATTTTTTTAAGATGATGACAAAAGATATGTTTTTGAGAAATTTATACATTATTAAATTCATATTGTATGTGCACCATTCAGCTAAAGCTGCAGTACTTCCTAAAATTAAAACCAAAAAAAGAATTAATCAGTTAATTAATTCGATTATAGAGGTTGGTCTCAGTATTTCTTTTTTAGATTCACGCACATTCGCTAGATGATTTGAACCTTCATTCTATTAATTGGAATGGAAACACCTTACTAACAGAATTACACTTCGTCGTTGATCTTGATATTTCTTAGAGATTGAGATTGAAGATTTTTGTGTAGTTAATTTTTCTGAAAGTAAAAAATTTATTTTGCCTAAAAAACTTTTAAATTTATTTTGAAAAACTTTCAAATATCACCCGTAAAAAAAGTGAGAAATATTCTCAGAACTTTTTTAACCAATTAAGTCTTTGATTACATTTGTACTGTACAGATTATGTTCAATGGGGCCATTAGATGGAAGAAATAGTGCGTCGCACAGTCGCACTGCACCAGCAATTAATCTTAATTACATTTCCAAATTTATGAGTGTGAAATTGAGTTTATGAATTTACTTGAAGGGAAAAAAGGAAATTGCTTTTATTTAAAAAAAAGGAAAAGAAGACAACAATGACAGGTAAGATGGATTTGCTTTTATTTAATCAAATGCCCTTAAAATATAAGGTTTTAAAAGGATAATTGTCGAATTAAATCCTAAACTATTTGATTTGTCCCAAAAATATCTTGAATTTTTAATAATATCAACAAAAAAAACATGAACTATCAATATTGTACCATGTCTTCCCTAATGATTTTTATTAACGAAATGTTGACCAGAATTTTAACGTGGCAAAAGTAAGTTCATTATTTCAGTAGGTTAATGAGTATTATTAAAAGTGAGTTTTATGTTGAGCATATCATATTGTTGTTTTACGAGACTTGATGAAGGACTAGTCATTGATAAAAAAAACATGTAGAATTTTTAAGTAATGGCTTTCATGAATATTTTTAAGGACTATGACAAGAATTTTATAGACACAACACAACATAATACAAGTAAGTACAATGCTTCATTTGGACTTTTTTATTTTTTATTTTGTAAAAAGAATAATCTAGTTCTAATTCTAGTTCCATCAAAACAAATATTTTCTTTGATACAATGAGACATGAATTACTTTCTTTACCAATAGAAATGATGCTATCAAATAACCTTACGAGTCTAAAATTACTAATCACATCTTTAATAAAAATTTCAAGAGGTATTATTAACTATAGACTTATGAGACTTTGTAATGGCTCTTCACAAAGCTTTGAATAACTAAGCAAAAATCATCAAAATTCTATATCAACAAAATGAATGCAACTAGAAAATATAAATATAATCTTCACTCATACCCCAACCTTAACTTGGCAAAAAGAGATATCATATGCAATCAGATATTCACCAACAATTACCAAAAAATTATTCAATGTATTCATGTTTACTATCTTCCTATCAAATTCATCATTTTAGAATCATCAAGTAATAACTAAAACAAAATAAACACAAAATATGTTTGTGTTTATAAAAAAGGATGACTAAATAGAGTCATCATAAACTTTCTAAAATTATTAGGTGGAAACAACGTCTTTTTGTCATGTAGAAATCTCAGTCAGTATTTCGTTAATCAAAAATATTTGAGAGGATATTCTTGGTACAATACCGATAATTCAGATATTTTATTGATATTATTAAAAATGCATGCTATTTTTGAAACAAATTAAATAGTTTAAGATTTAATCCAATCATTGCTCTTTTAAAAATTGGGCTACCCCATGTGCACTACACTAATTATATTATTGGTCCAATCTTCGACAGATTTAAATTAATTTTGATAACCGAATTTAAATCATGTGATTCCGAAAGTGGTTTATTTAATGCATCAATTACTACTATAATTGCTATGATTAGTTGGGACTCATTAAATTGAACTTGGATCTTTTCTTTTTTAACAATCTTTATTTGCATACGGGAGTGTATCGGGTATTTTCAATTCATTATTTTTATTTATAGGAAATTAGATCGTAACTATATATGGAAAGTGCAAAAGCTGTATGATATTTAATTTTATTATAATTGTGAAATGACTCTTTTAGGTCTGGTGTGTTGTGGGACCACAAATGTTACTTTAAGATATTTGATCTCAGTGATACACACTATATCACTAGATCATCTCCAATGAAATCTAATTCAAATGAGTCTTCATTGATCAGGCATACAACTGAAAGAGAATTTGTACAACTCATCAAATATACATATAGATCGGATAGATTATAATAATAATAAAAGTAGTGCTAAATGTACATAATATGTATATACATAATACCCCTAAAGTTTTGATCAAATTAGTAAAACTTTTTTGGGGTGGTTCTAGTATTAATTATTATATTGCATGATTAATCACTCCTACAATTTAGGGTTGAAATTGGTATGAGTTGACTTGTCATTTTATTCTTTTACAAAATAAAATTAATTAATTTAATAAATAATTATTGCTTTCATTCCATAAAAAAAGCGTTAAATTTCATTATCATAATTAACTCATTAATTTTTTGTCTAATTAACCTCCTCATTATCCAAAAAAAAAATACTCCTAGAGAATAGGAATATTCAATTTTTTCTGATTAATCCCCTCATTATTCAAATAAAATATCTTATTTTATGTCTATTTCTATTTTAACTTCTTAACTTGATTCTTTTTCTTTTTGCTTTTTAGGTTACATATTCAAAAAAGGAACACAAGAATAGGAATTAGAGAATTAGATACTCATAATTAATGCACTAATCAGTTAGAATATTATTAAGGAAAGGCTAAGCATTTTCCTTCTTTAAAATAGAATAGAAAATACTTGTATCCCTTCCTTAATTATCTTGAAGGGGGTAACTATGTAAAATAAAATTCATTATAAATGGAATATTCCCTTAATTTTTGAAAATAATGGAAAATGACCAAAAGTCCAATTATGTACATACATATTATGTACGTCTAGCATTTTCCTAAGAAAATATATGAACCATTAGTTCTTTATGCATACGTTACTGTTTGTTATAAATACATTAAAGCTTCTTTCATGTTAATGTTTTTTACATATAAATATTACTGCTTCTTTTTATGTCAATCATTGATCATATAAAGATCAATAATTTAAATTGATTTTAATTTAATTTAGAGTTAAATTTATTTGAATCTCGATTTTATGAAGTAATTGTTAGGCTAAATATTGAAGCCAGTTTGGCAATCAATATATACCATGAGCAGCATGGAAAGTGTAGAGGATTTGACACACAAAATAAAGATCCACATGAAGTTGCCTACTACAATTATATTGTCAAACAAGCAGCCTAATTTTCCCTCTTTCACGAGGAATAATTTATGTTAATATACGTAGCATATCTATAAATAAGGTATGCGTATTGGGTCCAATATTCTTAGATATTATTCATTTTGTGCTTTATATGATGGCCCACATTAATGAGAAAAATGAATAAAAAAACAAAAGATACAAAGGAAAAGGTTACAACTTTAACCACAGAATTGTTACCTTATAAATTGATATATAGGGACCAATTAATGGACACAAATTCTTAGTTAAACCAAAATATTTTTATCCGAATAATTTAATGGATAATAGAATAATATTGGGTTTGAATTATATAGTTTCAGCAATAATATCTTCATTTGCTATACGCAACACGTACGGTAGATATACGGTGTATATATGGAATTAAATGAAGAATAGATGCATACATAAGTTATTAAAGGAATCTCCATAAAAAATTCAATAACTAATTTTCGTGGTATATGAATAGCAAGAAACTGAACAAGGGGATATTCGTCGGTCCGTTATGAGTATATGAATTGACTTTCAAAGTAAAATAAAGTTATAGAAACTCACTAAATTGTTTGTACGTATTACTATTTTTGGATTAATTTATTTGTGATACTTGGTGATATTTAACATCCTCAAATATATGGCTTTTATGATTTATTGATTTGAAATAACAAATGAAAAAAAATGATTGTGTTTTTAAGGCTTCCTACACCTATTAAGGATCCTCACACAAGACTCTTTACAATCCCAAATAAATCCACGGTTAGTTCATTTTTATATCATTTTGAGATCATATAGAAACTTTTTCCAAACAAAAAATATGTTTATTTATGTATATAATAATATTTCTACATGGTGAAGTTTATATATATATATATATATATATATATATATATATATATATATATATATATATATATATGTGTGTGTGTGTGTGTGTGTGTGTGTGTGAGAGAGAGAGAGGTTAACGTGAGAATCATTTTATCGTGAGAACCAAAAATGATGAATTCATTAAAAATTGATGAATCATTGGAAAATTCTGAATAAAAAATGGAATTTTCGTCCCTCATGGGATTCGAACCTGGGTGAAAATTTTCAAATTTTGGAATTCAGTAACTTTCTCAACGGATTCATCAACTTTCATAGCAAATTCATTTGATTCTTTTTTTAGGATAAAAATGGTTCTTATTTGAACATATATATATATATATGTGTGTGTGTGTGTGTGTGTGAGAGAGAGAGAGGGGGGGTTAACGTGAGAATCATTTTTATCGTGAGAACGTGAGAACCAAAAAATGATGAATTCATTGTGAAAATTGATGAATCCGCTGGGAAAATTACTGAATAAAAAAAAATGGAATTTTCGTCCCTCATGGGATTCGAACCTGGGTGAAAATTTTCAAATTTTGGAATTCAGTAACTTTCTCAACGGATTAATCAACTTTCATAACAAATTCATTTGATTCTTATTTTTTAGGATAAAAATGGTTCTTATTTGAACATATATATATATATATATATATATATATATCACAATATCACAAAAACTTTTGTCAAACAGTCTCAATGAGATGTCTCAAGATTTGAAGTCAAATTCATATTTCAGTGACATATATATTGTATGTTTGTTGGTATTTGTAACTATAAGCATGTCACTAAAGATGGGTTTGGATCCAGATATTGACTCATCGAACGTGGTCTCACAAGAGACTCCTCTTTATAATGTAACTATAAACCATACAGAGATCAGTGTTACGTTTAAATTGGCTCCTAATTACTACGAAGGAAAAAAAATATTTGATCATATTACTATCCTTATGAATATTTGTATGTGTTTGTGTGTGTCACGATGTACAAGAAAAACCAATTGTAAAAATCGTACTAGAAAGTTTTATATATGATAGGCATATTCTAAAAGATATTTTGCTAGTTCATATTCGAACTTGTAATATTTGATCATAAATTTGTAGGTGATTAGGTTTATCAAAGGCCACTTAATCAAAACTAAGACATGTTGATCGTTGTTACCTCACGACGAATTGATATTTTGAAAAACAGAAATTGTAACATGAAAATAAGAAAGAAGCGTGGAGAAGACAAAAGCGATTTGCTTACAGTTTTTGGCAATGTTAGTTATTCAAATCTTACGTAGCTTTAGTCTTAGGGGCCGTGGAATATTAGGTTTTTCGAAGCCAAGTTAGCTGACTCATTTACTTTGCCTAAAACCAAACTAGTAATTAATTAATATTTCAATTAGTTAATGGGCTTCCTAATCAAGACAAACAGTAACTAATGAAAAAGATAATCCCTTTTTCCATCGTAAGAGTTGTTAGGAAGTTGAGCCATCAATTCACAACCACCATTCCACAATTTTTTTTAACCTTGACATAAAGTATATATCTTAAGCAGTGTGTAGCACTTCTATATATGAAGAGACGTGAAACTTCTATTAATCGGTACAATAATTAAAATTATGATACCATCGACGTATATTAGTCCCCTAAACACAGTCCAATGGTTAAGGTGGGTCCTTTGGCTGAGAGGTCACAGGTTCGAACCTCACCAAACGTCAATATGGGTTTGAGCCTATCACACCCGGTTTTCCAAGTGTGGTTTACCTGTCCTGTGTGGTTTGCAGGCTATTGCACAGGAACGTGAGGTTTGGTAGCGGCTGCGGTTCTCCATGATACCAAAAAAATAAATTGCGTCGCTCGTATCATTATACTCTATGGAATTCGGACAATGAGGATGTTTGATTTATTATCTCAAAGTGATGCATTATCTCATATTGTCTTTCACAAAAACTTACTTTGCATTGATAAAATTTATAAGTTTGAGTTTCTACAAACTAATCATAATTAATCCATGGAGACAACACGCTCCAAATCTCATATTCTAAGTTAAACATTGCGTGTTACATTCATAAATTGCAGCACCATCACATAATTATAATAATTCATGCATGATACATAACACCTCTAAGCACTTCACTAAATTTTTTTTCAAGAAAGAAAAAAGAAAATAAACTAATGTCCACGTTTTGTCACGAATTCAAATGATAAATAGCCAAAACATCATCACCATCAATCTAGATTATTCCAAGATAAAGTTCGATTCAAGTGAACAACGAAAAGATAAGATGAATACACCTCGAAATAAAACAAGCCAAAAAAATCACAAAGATTCGATTAATTTAGGCTAATGAAAGATTGATATATACAGCAAGGGCAGTAAACAAAATAACCACGTTTCCCATTATAGCATTAAACCGCAAAAGGCAGATTAGTAATTAAAATTAGTAAAGGTGTATAAATAGAGGGTCTTAGGGTTAGGGTTTGGCCCTGCATCGCACCAAAATAAAATGACCTAAGCTTAGCTTATTTCCCACCTTCCCTTCCCCATATCCCTCGGTATCCTAATCCCCAATCAAAATTCTCTAAAATTAATTAAACATCCTTAAGTTTAAGATAACATCTAATGAAGAAGAGGCAAGTAGTGTTCAAGAGAGGCGGCGATGAGCGGCAGCACTCGAGCAACTCGGCGAACTCGTCATACGCGGTGAGGGCGGCTGTGAGGTACGTCGAGTGCCAGAAGAACCACGCGGCAAACGTGGGGGGGTACGCTGTCGACGGGTGCCGGGAGTTCATGCCGTGCGGGGAGGAAGGGACTGGCGGGGCCCTCACCTGCGCCGCCTGCGGATGCCACCGCAATTTCCACCGCAGGGAGGTTCAGGGGGAGGCCGCCGCCAGCGGCTGCTCCTCCCCGACCTCCTCCTCCAGCAACACGTAGATAGATGAAGAGAGAATGATGAGGTGTGTTTGTTTCTCTTGTGTGTGTGGTGAGGTTTGGTGGAGTAAGAAATTAGGCCTTTTTTGTTCTTTCTTTTTTTTGGGAGGGTTTTCTTTCTTCTTCTTTTTTGGGAATTTTATTTTTTGGTTTCTGTGGGTGGATCGTCGTACGTGTTTCTGTTCTGGTTTTGATTGATATATGAAGAGATGTAAATTCTTATTGATGCTTGTGTTTTTGTTTTTATTTTCTTTGTTTTTTTGTATTTGTGCTGTTTTTACCTGTGCATGTAAAACACGCTGCTGTAAATTCTTTCATCTCCATCGTCTACTTCTTCTTCTTCCCTTTTTTACTGCTAGATATCTTTCTGTTCGTTTCTGTAGCAAAATCTGCCGTTTCAGTAATTTTAGCTGTTGATCTTCTGCATCATGGAAAGGGATTCATGGGTCTGTTTTATTTATTTATTTAATTTATTAGTTGGAAACTAGTGTGTGTGTGTGTAGACATGCACAGACAGACAAATAGCTCAAAAAGATAAGTGAAAAAAACCTAGCTAGATCAAGTGATCATATGGTAACTTTCATTCACTGCTTTCTATTTCCTACGAATACTACGAAGACAATGTTTTAGATGCAGCTGTTGTGGAATTTACTTATTTTATCTGATGCCAGACGTATTTACTAAAAATAGCTAGAAATATCAGAAAGCAAGAGATAAAAAGAATCAATCCAATCCTCTGCCAAAATTGTTGGCTAGACTTTCATTATAAAGAAAAAAAATTTATGATAGAAAAAAAATTTATGATTTTATATAACCTCCAATATTGGTTTCATGCCATTGATATCGATCTCTTTTTCTTGAAAAATATATAATCATAGTATGTATATGTGTCTTGTTAAACTAGAAAATTCATGCAAAAAAATTTACTTTTGACATAACTTGTTTTTAAAAGCAGTTTTGCGTAGCTTTGCTGGTCTATTGAACTAATTGACAAAGAACCCAAGGGAACATCACTAAAGCGAAATCTTGACCTAATTAATTATGTTACACGAAAATATGCACTAATGTGACGACCATTTATGTATAACCATCGTCTTAACTTTCAGAAAACCCACATACGGTCGTGGAAAACATCGAAAACATTAAGGTGACAAAGAGATAATATTTATAGTAATGAAGAAAGAGGAATGCGACTGCACTTAAAATTGTGCTCCTCCAAAACGATGCTCCATTTACTCTCATGTGACATGAGATGCTCTCATTGTTAGGCGTTGAGTATGGAGGGGAGCAAACCTTTAGGTATATGTTAATTGTTTTCAGGTATATGTCAAATCCCTACCGTCACATATTTCATTGTTTTGGTTGCAACCATAAATTCCAATTCTTGAGAGAATGGATTCTTGTTGTGCTTCCACCAATTTAATGCACTTAAATCAAGTGTTAAATTATTTGTTATAGTAGCTTAAGAGTGTTGATCGTGACTACTTTTGTGACGGTACAACGTTTTAATTTTAACCTTGTCAAACTATTAAAGAAGTCATATATAAAAGTTGATAATAATTAGATCTCTTTGTGCCTACATATTTAGAAATCGACCGTGAGAAGAAAAAACAATCTTCCTCAAAAAGAAAAGGAAAGGGAAATGGGTTGGGGAAAAAGGAAAATTTGACTAGGTATAGAAATAAATGTTCAAACAAGTTGTTTTCATTTATGTTGAATGTGGACGAAAATGGGCCTTCTCATACATGATATTTTTTAGCCCATGGGCTTTAAATTTAAAATTTAGATTGAATCGTGTGAGGGTTTTGGGCTAAGGTCTTGATGATTTTGTTTTGGGTTCAAATTCTTTCGTGGTCTAGTCCAAATATTTTTCAAAGCCCAGCATTGGAAAGAAGAAAATGAAATTTAATTTGACGTTTGATTTTGTTTTTAAACCATCTTGAATCACTGTTCTTAGATAATGTGTTTAATTTAAATAAAAAGTGCGCGTAATAATGAAGAAGTGTTTGATGATATAGTGGAAATTCAAAATTATGTTATTTTGGATGTGTATTATGTGTGTTTTAATATTACTTTGCTGCATTAAGTAGGAAGTAACATGTAGATTTTTTTTATAATTATAAAAAGTAGCATTAGGGATGGTGAAATGGTTATTGGATATCGGTTTTATTGAGTCGAACCGATACACGATCGGTTATCAATAACCAATAAGATTAATTCGTTATTGGATCGATATCGGTTAGTGGTTTAAGGTTAATATACCCGATAACCGAATGTATATACTCGAATAACTGAAATTTTAATAATTATTACTATATTATTATTATTTATTATTATTAAATTAAAAATAAGTTTAATTAGCCAAATAGGTAAAAAAAAAAAATTGGATGACTTCGGTTATCCAATAACCGAACCGACTAACAGATCAGTTAATTGGATAACTGATTAACCGATCGATTTCGATATCGATTATTGAATTTGAAGAATTTCGATTTCGATTAATCGAAATCGATCCAATAAACAGCTCTAAGTAGCATTACGAAAAAAAAAGACTCCAACCAAAGAGAATGTAACACGGAAGAGACAGAATAAGTGAGTCTAAAACGACTTATCTCGGCTTAATTTTGTTTCTTTTTCCATTTTCTATTTGTAAAGGAGTTGGAGCAAAATATAATTTGGAAGGAATAAGCAAATTCAATTTTTGAAGTGGCGACATTAATGTAGGAGAGTGATGAATTAAGAGTGTTGCAGAAATCATGTGTTGAGAGAGTGAGAGTGACACGTTTAAATCAGTAGATAAAAGCATATCACAAAATTCTAATCTTTATGTTTCCAAGTACTGTGGTCCATCCCTAGTTTTTCATACTTTAATATTGTTAGAGGCATTTATAACAATTTTTACCTAAATTTGGTTACGCTCTGACACTTCTTTTTTCACTCTATTTATGATTTCTTTATTTCGATAGGAACAATAATTAGGGGTTAATAATGTTGATATATACAAGCATGCAACCTGTTGAAATTGTTCAAACCAACTCTATTGGTGAAAATTTAATTGCTAGATCTTTCAATTTCTAATTCATCTTTTTTGAACCTTCTTAAACAAAGTAGTGGTTGTCGAAATCTCGAATTAAAAAATAAAAAAAACAAAAGTTTGTTAAAGAATGTCAAACCCTAGTTGGCTACGACGGAAATAGATATAATTCCTTGTAGACGCGTAGTAGTTGGACCCCTAAATTGGAAAAATAAAACAAAAAATTAGATTCTCATCATTTATCATAAGATGGTGTCTCATCGCACTAGGTTAATTCGTAAAATAACATGCCCATCAAAATAGAATACTCCTTAAACATACATTGTATAAAAATCTTATTTAAAGTGAAAACGTGAGAACCATTTTCAGTTATTAGATCGCAAAGATCAACGGTGATGCATTATTTTGTTGGAAGAGTCGTTATGAGGAATGCACACCGTTTAGTTCGAATCTTTGAAGAGCGAAAATTCAAACATTTTGTTTAGTGCGGTTATAATTTTCCAGGAGAATATATATATATATATATATATGTATCATATATATAAATATAAAAATATAATTAGGGAAGTAACAAAACTATTGATATGTTTATTATTACACACCAATCTAAGGTAAATAACAATTAAATACCTAAATTTTAACATGAAAAAGAAGAATACGTCATTTAGATGCTAAAATATATGCTTTCTAGGTTGACGTGGATATTAACTTTATTTTTTTGGATCAAAATTAAATGACATCTTTTTGAAGTCATTTCATTTTAATTTATTGTTAAAATTTAGTGACATGCATGATTTTCATCCCTCAATCGAACCCCATGATATAATTGTTAAAAGTGTAACAATAAATTGTTATTAAGTTTAAAAATCAATAGTTTTGAGTATATAATAAAAAGCTGGGCGGGGCTTATGCTCGCCATTTAATGGGCAGGTGGGTCCGTCTTTTCGAGCCCAATATGAAGCAACTTCAATGTGAGTCTGTGACATGCATGATTTTCATTCCTCAATCGAACCCCATGATATAATTGTTAAAAGTGTAACAATTTTGGTATTTTAATTGTTATTTTCTTTAGATCGGGACATCATGTGAAAAAAACCCAGGTACCTGCAAGCTTTTCAATAGTTTTGAGTACTACAGTGTGATTTTTCCTCAAGTTATTATAAGAATATTATGACTAATTTACTTAATACCTTTTATTATTTTTTGCAACGAGATTACTGCAACAACCAAATACTAAAAAAAGTGAATTCACCCTTATCATTTTCAATAAATGTCTAATATATGATAGATCTTAAAATTAATAAGTTTTGCATGTGGCCTGTCACAAAATTGGCCGATCACTAAGCGCAAGAGAAATAGAGACCACTTTAAGGGGACCAATTTCATTAACTTTTGGTCGACATAATTTCCCACGAAAAGTCATTTAAAAAACTCGAATTTTCCACCATTCTTTCACTCACTTATTTCAACCAAACACAATAATTTCACTCTAAATTTGTTTCTCACCAAAAGATTCCTTAACACTCTCAAAAACCACATGCCAATTTAGTAAATAATATTACCACCACATGCCTCTTATGATGGTGAGAAAACCCCATGATGTTATGGGCAAACAAATACAATCAATTCATTCATTCATCACATGGAACGCCCTAAATTGTTTTTATTTCAAATTATATTTAAATTTCTCGTAAATGATAACGAAATGAAATATACTAAAATATAATCAATCGATATTGTTGCACCTTCACGTACGGCTTCACCAAAAGCATAATTCCTTCCATTTTCTTTTTCTTTTTTGTTGTCCGGAATTATATTTCTTCTCAATTTGTCTATGGAATCATAATTTATAAACAAGTATTTAATTGTCCCCTAGGGACAGCCCAATCGGTCACAGGTTCGAACCCCACCAAACGCCTCTATGAGTTTGAGTCACATCATCACAGTTTTCAAGTATGGTTTATATGTCGTGTGTGGTTTGCGGTATTGCGTGAGCGTGAGTTTTACCCAGTCTTGCACTTTAAGTAGCGATTGCGGGTTCACTATAATACCAAAATATATATATATATATATATATATATATATATATATATATATATATATAGTTTGGTTCAAATGAGAACCATTCTTATCCTAAAACTAATAACCAAATGAATTCGTTATGAAAGTTGATGAATCAGTTGAGAACTTAATGAATTCAACAATTGAATTTCTCACCGGGTTCGAATCCCATGAGGACAAAAATTTTATTTTTTGGATTCATAACTTTCCAATGATTCATCAACTTTCACCGTGAATTCATCATTTTTGGTTCTCACGTTCTCACAATAAAAATGGTTCTCACGTTAACTATATATATATATATATATATATATATATATATATATAATTTAAATTTTATACTTAGTGTAGAGGTCGTGGGGCAACATGGCATGAGAAAATCATTAAGGCCGCCGCCCAATTAACTATTTTGACATTCCATTTTCTGCGTAGTTTGAAAATCGAACTCTTCCTTTTTTTTCAATTAATACATAAATTTTAAAGAAAATCGAACTTAACTTCTCTTGCGCCATAAATCGAACTCTTCTAAAATGTACTGATGTTGTGGGAATTTTTGGAACTAATTGGGCAAAACTCTCTTTTGGTGATACAGTCAAAATTTATAAAGGAAAAAAAATGAAGGGTGAATATATATTTTTTGGAGTAAGAATTAGATGCATAATTATTAGCTTTTATTTATTGATTTGGCTATGAAAATAGTTGTTTGTTGGTGTGAAATAAAATGGGGCGATAATATTGCAAAAAAACACTCGCTAGAAGGAGGGGTTGAACCTCCGACCTTGTGGTTAACAGCCACACGCTCTAACCAACTGAGCTATTCCAGCATTTGTTATTTGAAAATTGTTAATAATAATATATATTTGTAAGTACTACGAGCTCCCAAAATTGAGGGTTCTAAATAAAATATCACCAATTTTTCCTTCTAAATTTGAAAAAATACTATATAATATTTATTTTTTGATAATGCAAGTAGAGACTAATTTAAAAATAATATAATCTATTTTAATTTCAAATTGATCCTAGTTTAATGCCAAGAACAAACACCAAATCTGACTATCTGAGCTTCGACAAATGTATACGATCTTCTCTAAAATAACATCAAGAAACCAATTATTTTTGTTACAGTTTAGATATAATTTGAATGTAAATTCCTAAGTCGGTAGTTAGTTTTGGCAATGAATTAATGAAAAAGTAGAACGATAAAGAAAAAGTGAGAGAAACACCCATCGAAAAGGACAGAAAAATACCTCACGCTGACAAGTCGCAATCGACCGCCAGCCATACCTGTTGAATCTTGATTCAATGCTCTTTGCCTTTTCTTTTACAAAATTTAGATGGATATAGCCAAAAAAAAAACCCGAACTAAATGGGTTTAACGTTGTTTAACTGCTCGAATTTTGGACTTTAAAAAAAGTAGGTTCGAACGTTCCGTATATATTTTGAAATTTTGGAATGCCGAGACCAACAATTTAGTGTCGGAAAGTTGAATCAGTTCGTTAGATTTTTATATGAAATATACAATAAATGAGATGAAAACTAAATTGGTCTATTGATTTTATTATTCCATTTCAATCAATATAATTGTAGTCATATATGATATATATATAGAGGAGAGTTAATGTAAAAACTATTTTATTGTGAAAACATGATAACCAAAAAAATGATGAATTCGTTGTGGAAGTCGATGAATCCGTCGAGATTGTTATTGAATCCAAAAAAATAGAATTTTCGCATCTCATGAGATTTGAAATTGGGTGAAATGTTTTGAATTTTCAAATTTAGTAATTTTCCTAACGGATTCATCAATTTTCATAACAAATTCATTTGATTATTAGTTTTGAAAATAAAAATGATTCTCAATTAAACATAACTCTCTCTCTTTATATATATATATGGATTGGTTAACGAGAGAATCATCTCTTAAATAAGAATAAAAACTTATCATCACCATAGATTTTCTATATTTAATTTATGCATTACATTAAGATTTACTACTTTTGCATTTATTTATATATTTTAATGCGTCAGAAGAGACTCGGAGGTAATAATGTCATTTTAGTGATTAACCTACCCCACCAAACAACCCCACCCCTAAATTTCCGCCCTTTGCGATTCAATTTCTCTCTCTCTCTCTCCAATTCATTTTTTTTTAATACTGAAAATACTCCCTCTCTATCTATGCAAATCGGTAACAATGATTCACTAAATCTTCCATTTTGTAATTGTTCTGAAATATCGCTCGAATATGTGAACCCCATTCTTTAAATTTTTTTTTTTGGTATCATAAGAACCCATAGCCGATTTTAGACCCCATTAATAGCATACATATAAACGTGTGAAAATTGAAAAGGGATATTAATCATGTACATAGTTGTTCAAGCGGTCACACTTCCGCACTAAAACCTGTTTATGTGTTGTGAAAATTTCAAATCTTCTGAGTAATACCACTACACCATCGATTATATGCATTAGCACATTACTTGCATCGACTTTGTGCAATAAAATAGTTAAAAGAGAAATAAATCTAAAATTTAAATTTTAGAGTTTAGATTTGAATTTTTATTTTTGTTTTTGTCGTTCGTGTGTACTGAAATTTAGGTTTTGATCGTTGATATTATAGCTAACATTGATGTGCATTTTAGTATAATAAGATGGATTGATGCACATGAATTTCAGTTTTGTTGTTCGTTTATTACATCTATAAATAAATGGACTTGTTTAATTGCATAAGAACAATTATTTGTACTTGAAATTCCTTTCTATTGTGAATATATTACATTTACATATACTAGTTTGCTTCTTTACATATACGGGTTTGTTTATTTGCATAAGAACAATTATTTTTGTGCAGATACTTCAATGTAGTTGTGCATTTGTTTTTCTACTTCAAGTATATTGTACTTTGTGCATATACTTCATTATCGTTGTGCACTTAATTTACGGCCGAAAAAATGAGTTTTTTATTTGCATGCGCACAATTATTTGTTAGCACAAGTACTTAGTCCGTGTGTTCAATGTAAATCTATATCTGGTGTGAACTTGTATGTTTGCGCATATACTTTATTTTTGGTGTGCATTTGTTTTACATGTATTACTTGTAGATGTTTTTATTTTTCTTCCAGTAAAAAAGCTAGGGACCCAACATCTCTTCTAACATATTGCAACTTTGCAAGGTATGCAAAAACAAACTCTACTTCAGCACAATTGTGTATTTATTTTTGTGCATATCAATAATCAAACATGCGCGTTTTTGTACATTATTGTGCATATCAATAATCAGATAGTGCATGTTTTTATTTAATATTGTGCAGCAATCTTCTTACCCGATTGATACTAGTTTTCATATTTTATCGATCACAAACTAGTCATCTAACAAATAAATCATACTCAAGTTGAACTAAACAAACATAAAATTAAGAAGAAGTAACATAAACAATATATAATTCCTATCATTCTTTATTTTTAAAATATAATAAATTAATGAAAATAGAAGAACGAACCTGATGATGCTATTTATCTTGTTCATAAAAAAAATCTGATGGATCATAATGGCGAGATAATGATAATTTATAGGTTAATGATGTTTTATACAATAACCACTCTATATATATTAATGCAAGAATTCAACTAGCTGAATTAATTTTCTAATATTAGATTTTCAAACACGAACAAAAACTGTAACTATCTACAAATTTTGAGTTTTTTTATTAAAACTCGTGCTAACAAAAACTAAGAGCATATATATATATATATCAATGACTGAATAGCCCTCAACCACGTAGAAGTAATCAACTAGATCATCAGTTAGGCATAATAGAATGGAAACTTCTAAAAACATGAGTGGCTCGTAGATATTGTCACAGCATATATGTTTCTCTCTTCCTCAATAATCATATTATGTAATATCATACATGGTTTAATTACATTTCTATCCAAATTCTCTTTCTTTCTTTTTTCAAAATAAATACTTCCTAAAATATAAGTGAACATTTTTGGCTTGAAACAGTAGAGAACTGTAAACTCCATCTTTAGTATTACAAAAGCACATCCTATACATCCTTTCTTACAGCTTCTTGCATATATTTGTTGTTTGGAGAAAAATTTTAAATTTCCAATAAAAATGGAAGTCATAGGAAAATCATTTGGGAATTTTAGTAGAGACTTTGAGAAAAAATGTGAACTTTGCTTCTAAAGAAACATGTGATTTTGAAATTGATGACTTTATAAAGGTTCAAAACCGAATTAGCACTCAACTATTAATTAATCGTCCTCATTCATATCCGTATATTTTTATCAGAAGCTTTTCATAAAGAAAATACCTAGGAAATATTGTATCTAGTTAACAAATATGATTACTAATAATTTATGACCTAATCTTTAGATCGAGTTGTAAAATAGCTTGACTTTTGAATGCGATTTTCAAATATAGCACATACCTATATTTTCCTAATGAAACTTCTAACGTAGAAGGCCAAATCCGACGTGGATATTTATTATTTTGGCAATATTTGTGAAAATATATTATCCACTTAAGCATCAAAACAACACCGTTATGATATTTTCAGGCACAACAACGACATCGTTTTGATGCTCAATTGGAAAATATATTTTCACATAATTAAAAAATAAATCAGAATATTCACATCGGTTTCGAGTCTTCCACGTCAGAATTTTCAATCCAAAAATATAGACTGGGACCATATTTACAATTTACATTCAAATTTCAAACTATTTTTACAATATTTCAAAATTTAAATTATTTTCACAACTCATCCCAAATTTCAGTCCAAGCTTAACTGACTCTTAACAAATATGGGACATAGTTCGATAATCGATATCATTATTATATCTTTTGAGTTTTCCTTATACTATATTTTTCTAGAAGAGTACTTTTTTTTATTTTTCGATATTTTCCTATTGATTCTCTCTTTTCTATATATTCGATCATATCTTGCGATGGTCAAATGAATAACGAAATTGATGATGCTTTGAAGTTATTGTCCTATAATTCGAAAATAGATTGCAGATCCTCCGACAGGGGATTATTTATTTGTTTATATATTTCCAGTTTCTCAATTTTAAATTAACCATCTTTAAGCTCACAATTTTTTTATGATTCAGCTGTCTCTTTCGTTATTTTAATGACTAAATTAATATCATTTTTTCAGAATTAAACTTTATAATCATTCATGATCGATAAAACAACTTATCTTTGAAATAAACCGACGCTAAAAGGAAATAAAAACCTGCCCAATCATATCATACAAACTATAAACTAAACATAAATATTCAATTAAAATCCGAATTAAAGTAAGCACGTCTTCATCCCAAGCCTAAATCTATCAAAGTGGGCTTCTATATATGCAATTAAAAAAGTGGGCTGGAGTTGATCGTAAAGCCAAGTTATTAACAAGTCTCTACGATCGTACTATAATTTATTTTACTATATTTAAATTGCATTTTATGTTTTTTTTGTCATTTATTTAAATACATAAATATAGTTCGTTCATTTACTCCTAGAATCATAGGCGGATCTAGGGGATAGCTGCACCGGGCTCCAGCCCAGTACAAACCCCAAACTTTTTCTTCCGTTTATCTATTATATTAAGTCCAATTCAAAATTAGTCCAGTCCAAAATAATTAAAAAATTAAAATAAAATTGTTATTGTTGGATTTTCATATATTTTTAACTTATGAGAAAAGCTCATAATAAGGTTATAAGAATGAAAATGGTCAACCACCATTTTTTAAGGGAGAAATTGAAGTAGTCAAAACAGAAAAATTGTAACCTTTTTATCCTCTCGGATTTTCATCTGTGACTTCAGAAAAATTTTGTTTTACGGGATTGATCCGTTAGATCACTGTGATTTTTGGACGAAGCTTCACGAAATCTGGGCCAGGTTTTGAGCGGTGGAGGTCGGATTTTGAGTTTCGAAGGTCAGGTTTTGTTGATCTGAATAGAGGAGAATTTATGGTAATATTTTTCTTGATCTTTGCTCGATTTTGATTCCATACATCTTGATGTGCTTATTTTCGAATGTATGATATTTTGTATGCCTCTAATATAATTTAGAGAATATTGTGTACTGTTCTATTGTTGATTATAGTGGATTTAAACGACTCTAGTAGTCCCGTGGTTTTTTTCCTCTCTTTCCTTTTAAGAGGTTTTCCACGCTAAAATTTTGTGTCTCCTTATTGTTGTGTGCCTACTATTTTGAACGCGTATATTGATGCTTTCGGAATACCCTATTTGTTTGAATCCTCAAAGGTTCATACGAGTCAGGAAAATTAGTGAAGCAAAGATATCATATTCTTCCTCAGTGCTGCATCTGCTCAAGTGTTTGCTGATATTGCTCTCTGCCCATTCGAAGCTGTCAAAGTTCAAGTTCAACCGCAGCCAAATTTTGCCAGTGGTTTGGTTGATGGATTTCCTAAAGTTTACGTTAAAGAAGGGTTTATATTGAAATAAATTTTATTAAAAATATAAATATAAACTCAATTATTGATGATTTTTATATATTGAAATCTCGCAAGACAACTTATGAAAATATGAAAATATAAAAATATTTTAGCATCTATGATATTTAATACTCCGAAGTATTTATTTTCAGCCCACTCCATCATCAACTTCTGAATCCGCCCTTGCCTAGAGTCCTAACTTTGCTATTGGTTGATCATATATTTCACAAGGTCTTATCACCAATAAATTAAACTTAATTTCTTTTTCAAATAATCTTTATAAAACTTTGAGTTGAGCATGCCGAATTGGCTCTCTAAAGACATCACTTTGTGGAAGCAGAGTAAAACCAATTGAATAACAATGCAAGTATATTGAAAATGATGACTAAATATAAATTCTAATGAGTAAATATAATTTTTAATTTTAAATTATGTCCGTTTTATTAAAATATTACGAACTATCATAAATATTTATTTAAACTGCCAAACATCAATCTTGCCACGCATTCATTTTGACCCTCGGAACCTTGATGCTCCCTGATAGGATACGGCCCAACTACTAAGCATCAGGCCCAATATAAATGGGCCCGACATTAAGCTCGGCCTATGCGAGTTCGGCCCAAGAAGACTCATCGACCAACTACAACTCTAATCGCAATTGGAGACGTAGAAGATTCGGATGCATATCTAAAAGAATCCTTATGGAAGAAGCCTTTATATTAGAGTCAAACTCAATTTGAATTAGAGTCCAACTCAATTTGAATTAGAGTCAAACTCTAAATGATGGTATATAAATAGAGGCGAGATTAGAGGGAAGAGAAGGAGGTACAAACATCGACACTCAGATCGATCACTTGATCATCTACACTCCTTGTAATCACTTCTTATACTGTCAATACACACATACTCTCTTACTCCGTGGACGTAGATCTATTTCAATAGATCGAACCACGTTACTTCCTCGTGTTCTTCATTGCGCATTTATTACCTGACGAAATTAAGATTTATCATTGACGCCGTCTGTGGGAAACCGAATAAAAAGCTTCGTTTTCTACGCAAAATCAAGGGTAAGGACTCGTGCAAATCCTAGCGCCGTCGGTAGTGCTGGCAACGGACGGACTGAAGACCCTAACCAGGCTGTGACGCAGCGTCGAGGAAAAGAACTTGCCGTTGCCAATAACAACACGACGCCTGAGGGTTACATAGAAGATCTACCTATACACCCTCAGGATCGTCTCCCTACCGAAGAGGAAGAAGTTGACCTCAACGCCGGTGAACAAGCGACCCATCAATCTCACGAGGTCCTCGGCATAGCCGTATCTGAATTCCTCAATGCCCATATGGGCCAATTTCAAACCTTTCGAGCGAATGACGAATGGGCGGGAACTTGAAGAACCATGAATAGAACGCCCAGATTGGCAATCATGGGCGCCCGAAGTCGCTCACCTCTCCACAATAGCCGAGGACGTTCACCTCGGCGAGATAGCTGAGAACAATCACCTCGGCAAGCTGCCCATAACAATTCACCCCGTCATCCATGAAGTCGGTCACCTTCACCCCTGTCACCAAATAAGTCGGCCAAGTTATATACTGAAGATATACACTTGACACAATCTAAATACATTTACGACTAAAACCAAGTTATATCGAAGATATACACTTGATTTTGAGTATAAATACATTTATTTACTACGGTCTAAATACATTTACGACTAAAACAAGTTATATACGAAGATATACACTTGATTTTCGCCTAAATACATTTACGACTACACGCCTAAATACATTTACGACTAAAACCAAGTTATATACAAAAGATATACACTTGATTTACACGTCTAAATACATTTACGACTACACAAAGCTAAATACATTTACGACTAAAACCAAGTTTTATACGGAAGATATACACTTGATTACGCCTAAATACATTTACGACTACACAATCTAAATATATTTACGACTACGGTCTAAATACATTTACGACTACAGTCTAAATACATTTACGACTAAAACCAAGTTATATCGAAAGATATACACTTGATACACGATCTAAATACATTTACGACTACGGTCTAAATACATTTACGACTAAAACCAAGTTATAGACGAAAGATATACACTTGGTACACGCCTAAATACATTTCGACTACGCCTAAATATATTTATGACTAAAACCAAGTTATATGGGTTTCGAGCAGCACCTCGCCAAGACTCGCTAAAGCTACACCGTGTCGACACTCGGCCTTGCTACCTCGACCCGCCACTCGACCTCGGCCTCGCCGCCTCCCCTCGGCCTTGGTAGGCCGACCTCGATTCGCCGCCTCGCTCGCCTCGTCGCCTCCACCTCGGCCTTCCGGTCGACACTCGACCTCGCCGCGCGGCCTCGCCACCGGCCCGCCACCTCGGTCTTCGCCGCCTCGACCTCGGCCCGCCGCCTCGCCTCGGCCTTGGTAGGCCGACCTCGGCCTCCCAGTAGGCCGACCTCGCCCTCGCCGCCTCCACCTCGGCCGCCTCTTACGCCGCCGCTCGCGGCGAACTCGGCCTCGCCCCCACCCGGCCTTCCGCAAGTCGACACTCGGCCCGCCACCTCGACTTCGCCGCCGACCTCGGCCTCGGCCGCGCCTCGCCTCGGCCTCAACCTCGGTAGAACGCCTCGGCGGGCGGCCGGCGACATCGACCGGCGACGCCTCAGCGGGGCGAAGCCAGCGACATACGATTCCAGAGCGCCTCGGCGAGGCAAAACCAGCGAAATTCAACCGCGGACTACGGATTTCAGTGAGGCGATGTCAGAATCACTCTCCCCAATCCAAAATGACCTCACTTCTACGTCTTTTGGGGGGGGGGGAGATATGATAGGATACGGCCCAACTACTAAGCATCAAGCCCAATATAAATGGGCCCGACATTAAGCTCGACCTATGTGAGTTCGGCCCAAGAAGACTCCTCGACCAACTACAACTCTAATCGCAATTGGAGACGTAGAAGATTGGATGCATATCTAAAGAATCCTTATGGAAGAAGACTTTGTATTAGAGTCAACTCAATTTGAATTAGAGTCCAACTCAATTTGAATTAGAGTCAAACTCTAAATGATGGTATATAAATAGAGGCTAGATTAGAGGGAAGAGAAGGAGGTACAAACATCGACACTCAGATCGATCACTTGATCATCTACACTCCTTGTAATCGCTTCTACACCGTCAATCACACACTACTCTTGCTCGGTGGACGTAGATCTATTTCAATAGATCGAACCACGCTACTTCTCGTGTTCTTCATTGCGCATTTATTACCTGACGAAATTAAGATTTATCACTCCCACGATTCATAATGCCACGTAATTTTATGTGTTATTTTATTTTTTCTCTTTTCTATATAATATCTAATAAGTCACTTCAAAATTTTGGAGGTAGAAAAATTGATGCTTTGATACAATAGTGATAGTTGGAAGTTTAAATAAATCAAGGTACCATGTGAGAAAAGGTGGAGAAACTGCAGAAAGAAAAAAGAGTGCAGAATCCATAAATATTTATTTATGCGCGAAGTGGTCCAGATTCGTGAATGATCTTAAATGTGAGATTATCTCAATCTGGAATTTTCAAATGATGGATTCGCTCATTATTACAATTTTGGGACGCGTATTTGACCAAATTAAGGAACCCACTCCCACTTTAACTGATTTTCTTTTATTTACGGACAATATCTCACAAATAAATTATTAAATCACATATGCCCAAATTAATATTTGATGTATCCTATTTTCAGCTAAGCCCTAGCTAGCTATCACAGCTGTGAGTGAATCCTACTCCCACCACACAAATTATTACGTGTCTTCAATCTCTTCTTCGTCTTCTTTCTTTTTCTTTTCTTTTTAAATTTTGTTGTGCTTTGGCAATTTTCAATTATTACCTACTCTATTTGGGATATGTTTTTTTACTATGGGGTGTGCATATATTTATGTAATAAGATATGAAGGTAATATTGAGGGAAATAGAACACGACATACTATTATGCGTTACG
Organism: Salvia rosmarinus; assembly: GCA_036937905.1. NCBI lineage: Eukaryota > Viridiplantae > Streptophyta > Magnoliopsida > Lamiales > Lamiaceae > Salvia > Salvia rosmarinus. The sequence continues at coordinate 108,284,700 of CM072813.1, read as the reverse complement.
TACGAAAAAGGTTATATTTTTATGACGGAGATGATGTATATATGACTCATTTCGCAAATATTAGGAACTTGTAACATGTTATGATCTGAAAAGTCACATTTAAACTAATAAATTATTATCATTCAAAATCGCGTTGAAAAGAATTTTCTGTCATTTTTCACCGAACGTTCTCATGTGTAATGTGTTCGGGTATGTTAGTTATTTGCCTTATAGAAATTTTGAGTGATTATTAAAAATATATATATAACATCGAATATTTAGATATTAAGACCCACTAATAATGGTCGGTGATGGAGCCAAGAATTTTTTTTTTGGGGCAACTATGTATTACTTTAAAAGGTAATAAAATAGAATTTTAAAATAAAATTTAAAAATAATAATAAATTTAAATAGTAGCATAATACTATTTGAACAGAAATAATTATTTATACTAAATTTATTTTTCATTGTGTTTTAATATCTTATAAAAAAAATAATAATAAGTTTTCAAATAACTAAACAATCAATCAATAACATGTATAAAAATTAAATAATAAGAAAATTAAATAACAACGGATTGGGCTACACAAGTTGAGCCTTGGACCAACTCCAACATTGGGTTCGATCAAACGTTGATCCAAAAGGTGCGGGCATTGGGCCACGAACCAAACCCACGAAACAAGCACAAGAACAACCCAAATACCAATTGTCCAAGATCAAAGTCCAAGTCTGTCAAATTATAAGACGAATCAGAATTTGTACAAGCTAAGAAGAAAGACTACGATGAAGAAAACCAGAGGAATAAGAAGAATACATTCAGCTCAAGAAGATACAGGAAAGCTCAACTTTCCAGCTCATCACTGCACATAATTATATTAAGTATTCAATGAACCATTTATGTAGCCAATTAATGAAAATACATTAATCAATGTGAGATGATCATTAATTAATTTATGCGTATCTATTTAATCACATAACTTCATGTTTAAGTGACCACTTTGATTTACTATTTATCACTCATAAGAAATCGGATTTGAGAATGTGAATACACCACGATCATTTACTTGAAACATAGATCGATCCTATGTTGTTTAATTTTACAAAATTAAGCATTACGTCACTTAAAATCTTAATCAAAGTAGCTTCAAGACAATTTGATCACGAATATATAACCGCTTATTTCCAACAATTTATGATAGACTAAAATCTAAATCGATTATCAAGTGATGCAATTGGATCTCGGTCTGGCTATGCATTTGAAGCTTTATTTCTAACTATCTCTATGCAAAAACAAATGACCTCAGATTTATGGGGGCACCGACATAAAGTTACCCTGTTTCAAAGTCAATTCAACTTTTTTTCCTAGCACATGTGATATAGGTGTAAAACTAAGGTGAAGCAAATCACTCCAATCTTAAACAATAATTAATCTAATATTCTTTTCGCCAGTATCATTAGTAAAAGTTTAGTATAACACAATAATAATTAATAAATAATGACGAGGGATAGTAGGGGCCAAATATACTCGATTTAAATTACAAACAACCTTTATTTTAAATATAACCTCCTCTTCCAAAAACAAATTAATTAAATAATGTGAATTTAGAAAGAAAATTAAAAAGTGAAATTAGTAATGAGCGCATGCATCATGATTCCCATACCGGGACGAAACAATGATAGGTGTTGAGACTTGAAAGAGGCAAAGAAATTGCAATAATGAAGGTGTTTAGAGAGCTGCCAAAATATATTACATAATTATTACAATAAAGCTATGAGACCACATTATACTGGTCATACGAAATATTTTAATAATTATCAATATAACTAATTAACAATATAATATTATTAATTAATGTATTAATTATTTTTACATAAATTCCTTTATCTTGACTATTCTGAAAAGTATTAAATTTAAAATTAAAATTTCATTCGATATGTGCAAAATTATAATTCTGTAAGATGGTTTTAATATAAAATTAATTTTTTAATAAATAAAATATTAAATAAATAATTTTTTCATTTAATAAAAATAATTATGACCGATCAAATAATTATTATCAAATAACATCACTCTTAAACTTATTTGATAAAATCTCAGAAAAATCCAGCTATGTACCCATTCATTACCCACTCTTCTCAAGAAGTTAATGAAAGGACTGTCCCATACCTTTGGTTGTTGAATCTCTCTCTCTCTCACACACACACACAAATGCCTTTGCACCCCTCCAAGAAAACAAGATTACTGACTTCACCACCAAAACCTTCTCTCTCTCTCTCCAAAACCTAAACACACACAGTTGCAGAGGTGATGGACAAGACATTCCCATTTCGTCACCTTCCAATAATTACACACACACTTATAATATTACATACATATCATTCATCATCCGTGCTTGTCTTGAAAGTGAAGTTTTATCAGAGTACAGATTTCAGTGATATTAACGTTGGATTAGCTAACTTGACAATTATGCATTTAACTTAATCTCACCAATCACATATTTTAGGCAACACCCTTGGTTTATATTTTAAGCTATATCATCATCATCATCCCACACCAAATAAATATGCCAAATCAGCAAAGAGCTAACTGCTTAAGATATGCAGTTGAAGTGGTAAACTATGTTGTGTCTAATTAATATATGGAATATCTTACAATGGGGAATCCCTATGCGTGGATAGAGATTAAATATGGCATAAAGTAAAAGATGCAAGAAAACAAAAGGAGAAATGGGCATCTAAAGCACCATTAAATTATGCACTTAACTAGGAATAATATTTTTAATTCTTGAATAAAGAAGAAAAGAATCTACGCAAGATGCAAATTTAGGATAAAATTAAATAAACGGCCTGAATTTATACAGGCACCACCACTTTATGCTGCTTCACATCGGACAACACCACCCCCTGTATCTTCGCAGAATTCAGACATCATATATGTCGCATGATCTCATGCATGGCTATTCAAATTTGTTGAAATTGCAAAGAAAACCCTAATGATACACAGCAAAAGGAAATGCAGAGAATTAACAGGGACAATAATGATGAAAAATAGACAAAATTCCATATCTAATCATTCCTCCATTTCCTTTGATCCTCAGAAATTTTGATCATGGCTAGTCATATCAATAGCTAAAACTAAACAAAAGGTGAAAAATCTAAATAGACTAGAAATTAAGAAACTAATTAATGACTGCAGCCCTTGACCCTCCATTTTCCATTTTCCTTTTCCTCGCTATCTAGTATTTATTTAATCCGTCGCAATTAAGATCAAGAAGAAGAAGATCCATTAGTACCAATAGCTTGAGCTCGATTTTCATGGAGGTGGAGCTGCCCCAGTTCCTCGCCGCCGTGGACATCCACCTTCATTTCGCAGTAGCTCAAGCCATTGCCGTTCGCCGCCGCGGCGGATGCTGGTGGAGTTGAGATTTCGTTGCTGTTAGATAAATGCGGCGGCGGTGGCGGATTATCCTTTTTGCCGAATGTGTTCTTGTTGTTGTGCATCCAGACTTTAAAGACGCCCTTGTCGACGCCGATTTCGCCACAGAAGGAGTTGATGGCGTCTTCCTCTCGCTTCTGCATTTTCCACTCGACTTTCTCGGCGAATTCGAGCATTTTTTCTTTTTGGAATTGAGTGAATTTGGTGCGGTGGCGCTTGCGGCTGCTGGAGCTGAGCATGGTGGTGGAACTAGGGTTAATCGCGGCGGAGATTGGGGAGTGGTGGTTGGCGTCGGGTGGGGCAGCGGAGAGGCCGTGGCTGAGGGCGAGGAGCATGTGCGGCGCGGAGGGGTAGTAGGAGGACGAGATCGGCGGGGGAGAGGGGGAATTGTTGGGGCTGCTGCCGCTGTTGGCGCCGCCGCGAGGAGGGAGAGGGTGGTGGCGGTGGTGGGGCTGGTATTCGAGCGCCGGGATGGCGGTGGGGGCGGAAGCTGGGGAAGGGGATCGTCGGGGTCGCGGCGGTGGAAGTTGCGGTGGCAGCTGCAGGCAGCGCATTTGAGGGAGGTGGGCTCGGCGGGGTTGGAGGCAGGCGAGGGCATGAACTCGCCGCAGCCGTCGACGGCGTGGCCGCCGAGGGCGGCGGCGTGGTTCTTCAGGCATTCCTTGTAGGTGACGACGACGGGGTGGTGGTGGTGGTGCAGCGGAGGGTGGCGCTTGAGCACGCCGTTGGTGAAGGCGGCGGGGGCGGGTTTGGTTGGGGGCTGAATCCGGGTCGGGGTCACGGATTCTGCTTCCGGAGTCTTGACGGTCGAATTGCCTAAGTCCATCTCTGCTGAATAAACATCTAAAATTGAGAAATCACATGCACAATTTTGATCTATCTCAGGTGGTTATGAACAGTAATGGATTAGGGTGGTAATTAGGGTTTTAGGAGCCATCTATAGAGAGAGGAGTTAAGGAGAGAATGAGGAAGAGGAGGGTGAGGATGATGATGATGAAACTGTAGATAATAAAATCTGGGTTTTGTGGTTGTGCTTCTTAACCACTTGTTTTTGGGGTTTTACCTCAGTTGTAATCCTCTAGTTAGCTTTTCTTGCTGTAAATTTATAAATAAATGCCCCACCCTTCCATCAACTGCTTTCTCATGTGAATTCATTAATATTTTCACTTGTATTAATGATTTTTATTTTAATACTCCCTCTGTCCCATCATTATTGGTTCGTGTTTTTTTTTTTTTGGATTGTCTCATTAAGTTGGCTCGTTTCCAAAAAAGGAAACAATTTTACACTAAAAAGTACCTCGAATTTCGTGTCACGCACTACTCTACATACAAAATACAGTTCTCCTTAATCTACGTATAAAAAGAAAGGAACCATGATTCATGGAACGGATTGAGTATTATTTTAGCAGCTACGGAAATTGTAAGATTATTTTATTGCTGCATGCAGTATGACAAGATATTAGAAAAGCACAAGTAAAGTCTTTTATCACATAATTAATGATACTAATGTATTTAATAAATTAAGGGTTTGGTATTTTTTTGTATATGTCGTACGTAAAACCTAGTGTTGGAATTTTAACAGCATGCTTAGTTTAAGTAACAATTAAGATTCCAACTAATGGCGAATTTCTATTAGGTACTCGTCCGTCTTACATTATAATTCTTTTGTTTACACTTTTAAAACAATTGTAATAAGGTTTCATAAAGATTAAATTAGATTAACTGAGCTAATTTAAATAAAACAATACCTCAAAAATATTTAAAATAATAAATAATACTGATTCCTCTTCTTTTCATCTTTCTTAAGAAAGAAAATAAGTTAAACTGGTAATAAGGCAGGAAATGAGGAGTAAAGTACAAGGTTGCGTGAGAGTCGCATATTATTTTTACCCTGATTGACGTAAAATAAAACAAGGCAGGCTCTGCGCTTCTGCTGCATTTACTGAACCCTCCTTAATTTATCAAAGTTTACCAGACACCCCGGCACGGACCCCCCCACCCTTTCCCGACCCCACCCCCGCACCTCCCCACCACCACCCCACTTCTTTGATCTTTCAACATCAAACCCCCCAAATTGCCAATTCGACCTTACTCCAATACAATATTTACTTTGTTATCCCTTTTTCCCAAATTACCCTTCTGTACACATTGCTATCGAATATTTTGAGATGTAAAGTTGGAAATTCCACTCTTCATGTAGATGCACTGGGTAATATTTTGATTAAAAAACTATTATAGATAAAAGATTTTTTTCCTACATAATTGCATTTATAAGGTATTTTTATTGATTATTTAGTCAGGCTTCTATGACTGACCAGAACTCAGACAGTGCAATTAATATTCTAAATTCAGGTTAGTAAAAATTTATAACTTTCTTTACATGCAGTGATTTTTTTCAAATTTACCTTGGGAAAATGATTTTATTTAACTAACGAAATTTGTGGAGGGCAAAAATGTCAAATCGCAGCGTTTATGAGGACCATCGATTACGGATGGCTACATCCCTAAATTTAAAAGCACTTTTGTCGGATGCCATAGAATTTTGAGACGTTGAGGGTTTTGTCCGATTAATAATATAAACGTATTTATCTGTAACAGCTTAATTTATATTTTATTGCATAAAGCTGATTTAAAAATTAAAAAATAAATAAAAGGTGACGTGATCGTAATCCGTTTTGATCCCTAGTAGTTTGAAGTCTACGAAATTATTAGATTTTTAATCCTTTGGACGTATGATTTTTGGAGTTTACTGCATGAAATGTTTAATATTAAATAAACTGCGTTTAAACTCCCCTAAATATTCTTAAATATGGCCACGTGTTGTAAAACAACCTTCATGCTACAACACGTGTAAATTTTATAATTGTACCTTCATTACAATAATTGATACCTCTTTTTAAGGTGATCAACTTTAGGACTTGACAGTTAATCAAGGTATTTAATATTTAATTCAATGATTCTTTCATAGTTTGATTAATTGTAATTTACCAATGGACTGAATATTCAACTCATTTGACCTGTGCTTAATTTTAATTTTCAATACTTTTATAAATTTGTAAAAAAATGAACGCGCCTAAATTTTCCGACGATTGAAAAAATGATGTGGCTTGATCTTTTGTACCTAGTCAGAAAATATTATGAGTACTCGTCACATATCATTCATAGAGTTGTAATATGAGTTTGAGATCGTCCGAACGCATTGAACGTGACTAATTTGCTATTAATAAAAATTTATGTATGATTACAAAAATTTATATAATTTGTTGAAACCAAAAATGGGTCAAATATCATGATAACTTTGTTAATTAATCCAAAATAATATAAAAGAATTTAATAAAATAATTTTTGAAATACTGGTTAACTGATATTTTTAGATTAGGAACATGTTTAATTTCCTCTTACAACATAACTCTCATCACATGGAAAATTATAATTGTCTGCCCTAATCTAGTTGACAGATGGAAATTTCAGTGACTTCTTTTTCCTTTTTTGGGTTAGGCTGGGAATTGTTAAATGATTTTTTATAAATAAACAATGAAAAAGTTTTGTTAGAGGAGTTCGATGGAACTTTTGTGGTATTTATAGGATCCATTTGTTTGGCAGGGATTCGATCGTGGGAAAATAATCTGATTCTAAATTTTAAATTTCTATGATTGATTGTATTTTTACAAGATGAGAAAAGTAAAAAGAATCATAAAAATAAGAAAAATAATATTATATTTCAAGATTTTTATTTTCCAACAAATCTTATGTATTCTTTTTTCGTAATCTCAGAATTCTTACACTACTTACATATTTAATATATTTTTATTATTTTAGCAAAATACAAACTATATAGCAAAATACAAACTATAGTTTATTATTATTATTATTATTATTATTATTATTATTATTATTATTATTATTATTATTATTATTATTATGTTTTCCTCAATTAATAACTTATCTCTGAAAAATCTTAATTTCGTTTTAGAACTATGAATTGAATCATACTTTTTTTTTTTTTTTTATTATTATTATTATTATTATTATTATTATTATTATTATTATTAACTTTATTGATATTTTTCAAACAGAATATAAAGAATCTATTAGGATTCATTTTATTTGGAACCGAATCATATTCTTAATTAACTTTACTTTTGATAAATAAATGAGTCATTAGAGAAAATAAACAAACCAAATAACATATTAATTAGTATTGGCAAACTTCGTTACTCAAATAACATCATTTTCAATGTTGCCTGCGATCAGCAAAATTGTAACAGTCTATAGTTCAAATCTATCATAATATTTTTATATTTTTATCGGTAGATAATATCAAAGTATTTAAATCGTTATATGCAGAGTACAAAAGGGAAATCGAACTTTATGTAACCTCACCGTCAACAACAACGGACCTATATTTATGGTCAATGTAGCATTTAATTTCACAATCTTGTAGCTTTTTCAGTAAGTTTTATTTTTCTCCAAAAAAAAGTTATTAATGTAATGTACGAATTAACATTACTCCATCAACCAAACTTGTAAGATCCTAATATATATTTATCACGGGAAATTTCAATTGTGCATTAATTTTGAATTACATTTTGAATTTCCATAATATTTCTTTTAATAACTCTTTAATAATGTATTTTAAGTTTAGTCATACATTTCACGTGCGAGTTGTTTGGTTTGGGCTAAATGTTCGAGTCGTTGACACTTTTTTGACAATTTAAAGCTGGGAATCATAATTCAGTTACATGTACTTTTATTTCTTAATTGTCGTGATCTACTCAATGAAAAAATAAAATGAAAATTCAAACTGTGTGTTTGCGTGATGATATATTATAAAGATAAAATTGCACTACAAAATTGAGCATTGCGCAGAAGCTCAAATTGCTTAAGAAAATAGTACAATAATTTTTATTGACAGTAGAGTAATATTTTTGAACGAGTCATAATAGGATACATAGGGGTGTAATAAAATGCTGAAAGTGGTCCAATTGATTTGATGAGATTTTGATGAGATCAGCCAACCAATCATGCACCTCAGATGCTAAGATTATCTTCGGTAGCTGTGTATTTAATTATTTACTATACCTATACCAAAAACTCTTATATATCCTGTCCACATCTTCGAGGGTGTTTGGTTGAGTTTATAAATTCTCCAAAACAGTTTTTAAGATTAAAAAATAACTTATAAGATGTTTTTGAAGAGTTTATAAGCTCAGCCAAACACCCTCTTACTGCTACATAGAAATAAAATATCAAATATCGTTTATACTGGAAAAAAATATTCAAATCTGTATATATAAACAAATGTGTATGAGACCACCTCTTTACTATATAGATCTAAGTCTTTACGGAACGCTTTGAAACTAGGGCGGTAGACCCGGATTTTATGTACTTTCTCTTTATTTTTAAATAGAGATGTGAAAAATAAAGTCAAAATTAAGTACCAAACTTTACTCGGCAAATACCAACTTGATCAATGCAAACCACAAAGAACATAAAAATCTACTTAAAAATAAATAAATTTAAATTTATAAACAAAAGTATTAGTGAAATTCGATTATGATACCTTTATTCCTATAAATATCAACTCCCCTCTAAATTATCCTATGTCCCTAAATGAACCCAGCTCCTCATTTTCATTTTAACTCATACTCCTCGGTCCCATATTCCTTCCAGTATTCATTTTGGGACGTCCTCAAAATTCTTCCTATTCTATTTATAAACTATCTTTCCAACTTTACCTCAATAATATTCTTTAATTACACCTTTACCACTTATGGCCCACCACTATTTCTCTTTTCTATCCTCAACAACCTATTTATTTACAACTTTACCACCTATGGCCACCACTAACTAATTTAATATTATATTAATGTGGGACCCTATTCCACTCACAATAACTCAACAACTTTTATTAAAGCCTTAACCCCATATTCCTGGAAGGAATATGGGGACGATAATATTTATTAGAGTTCCTAGGAATATGGGGGACGGAGGTAGTATTATTATTAGAGTGGTTCTGTTGTATAGAAATTCATTCTTCATTTAATATTCATCAAATTTTTATTTCAATTTTTCATCAATTCGTATCGTCAAATCTGCAAGTAGTATTCTCTACATCCAGTTGAAAACAACTGATTTCTTTTGGGTACTGTTATTTAGGATAATAGTATAAAGTGGTTAAAGGCAGACTATTATTTCTTTAAAAAGAAATAAATCAAGTTGGGTGGGACAACATAAAAATAAATACTGGTCAAGTTCGGTGAGACGAAGGAAGTATCTAATCGACCTTCATGAACTCTAAATATACCCAATACATGGTCAAAATAATGCCTCAAATTGATTATCTGTTCAAGTTAAGCCCTTTATTCCAATGCACATTAGTTCATAGATAATTTTTTGGGTTGGGACGAAGTAGATGAATTATAATTTCTAATAAATCATCTATATCCTCTAGTCTAAATGCAGTAAATATTTTCCATTTGTTATGTGTAAAATTTAATTATTGATTATGTCTATATTCCTAAACTTTCACACTGGACTTTTCGATATAGTTAACAAAATGTAATTCCATATGTAAAAACTCTGACACAAATACATTTACATAATAGAAACTATGATCGAAACCAAGCGGTCGTCTCTGATAATTTGGACAAATGGGGACTCTTTTTTCGCAGAGTGACATATATACATATATAACTGCTATTATGATTTATGATCATAAAATCTGAATCCAAATATCTTCAAAGGTCGTAAATGTAATTCAAGAAGTCAAAAACCCAAGGAAAAGACAACATAAATCTTATTGAACATTGAATATTGAAACAGAAATGCTTGGTTTAGATTATTATATTCTGCAGTAAGTGCCAAAAATATTACTATGTACTGTTCACGCCCAGTCCATTCACAGTTTCAATGCCATATTATTTATAGACAATTCTTTCTATTTATTTAGTGTATAAAACTGCAGTAAAATTACGTCATCGTTAAGGTTTTCGCATCATTTTAAACAGCTTTTTGACCAAGAATGTGCACTCAATCGCTGTCAATTTGTGAAATCACCCAAATAATTTTCACCGTCGCGTGTGGTTTTTCGTGCATGTTCTTTTAAAAAAAATCGTATTATGCAGAATCATTTAGCACCAGCAAAAATGCCTGTTTATGTGAATGATTAGATTTGAATAAGTTGGTTTTAATAGTGTGAAAGCTGAAAAGTTTAATCAATAATCATAAATATATAAATTTTCACTGAAAATAAAACAAAATGCCCCTATAGCTCAGTGGTAGAGCGTCAGTCTTGTAAACTGAAGGTCTGTAGTTCGATCCTGCATGGGGGCAAATCTTTTATTCCTTCGCGATTTTTATTTTCGTTTTCCCATAGTTTAACTTAAAGTTATAATCAATTATGATTATGATCCATGATTATTCGTCTTGTTCTAGACGCGCACATAACTCTATTTTATTCATTTATTGTCCACCTTTTCAATTTAAATAATAATTAATTTGCCACTCTCATAACTACTTCATCTGTCCAATTTAAAATGTCTCACTTTCCTTTTTGGATTGTCCATTACAAATGTCTCATTTCATTTTAGAAATAATTATCTCTTTAAAAAGTATGGACACCACCCACTTTTTTACACTTTAACTACTTTATACATTTCTCTAAATACTTTATGTATTTCAAAAAGAAATGGTAAAATTTTAAGCTGGACGGAGGGAGTACTAAACAAGCTTTTCATGCTTAAAAAAATCTAAATCTTCTAAAAGAATAGTAAATACAATAATATCAAACTTTATTGTAACATAAGAGGCATCATCTTTACTTAAAATGCCACCACAGCCTATGGCTTGCTTATTTAATATGGATCGTGGATGATTCTATTCACAACACATATTTTATCTTTCACGTCCATCAAAATTAATTAAATCATAAACAATATTTTAAACACGTTTTCCCTTACTATCTCAAATATTTTAGAAATTCAAAAATATATATATAGCATCCACCATTTCTCAATAAAGAAAAAAAATAGAAGTAACTTGAATGCTCATGTACGTATTCGACTTGTAAATACGGACCTAGTATTTGAATGTCGCTTTTAATACGAGCATTTGAGCAACTTTTTGCTTTTCGTTACATCGACAGCTGAAGGGCAAAAGCATCTAACAATTATTTTTATCTTTTGATAATTTATTTTAGTGTCTACGAAGATAAATGAGAGTTGTGAATAGTATTACTCACTGTTTTCTTTTCGAAATTTTGTAAAAGAAATATTAATTTATTAAATTATCTGGCATCAGTATACATTATGCACGACTAATCAAAGAACATCCGATCATCTGTACATAGGTGAAGATATTCTAAACAAATATACTAATAATATTTTATCTCATAAAAAAATCAGAAACAAACGTATCAAACGAGCCCTGATTTTTTATTTTTTCAGTTCAATCAATTTAAAGGATTATTTACAAAACAAAAAGAATTTAAAAAAAGGCCTAGAATCTTGGATTTAAGGTAAAAAAGACATGTAAAACTTTTTCCCTGCTTCATCAAAATAGTGGTGAATTGTGCTAGTACAAAAAAGAAAAAGGAATATATGATGTCGAGGTGATCTTTGATATTTTTCTTTAGTGTAGATTATATTTGATATTTTTTTTCAATATAAATAATATTGAAGTAATTGATATTTTCTTTAATATAAATAATATTTTTTTATAACAAATGATATTTTTACTGTATGGATGGATGTAATGAATTTTGGTATATGATGTGAACATGGGCCTAAACAGAGAAATAATGAAAAAGTTGGAATAGGGCCCACCATTATACGACGGATTACCAAACAAATGCTCAAAAAGCCCACTATTTAACCCATAACTCCCCACATGCCTGTCTGTTTCCCCTAACTGGCAGCGTAATTTTTAAGTTTTTATTAATGAATTATATCCTACTGTTTTTTATCCAAGCGAACTTTTCATCATGGAATTTAGAAAATTTTGTTTATCATGATTTATTTCAAAGAATATTAGGACGCAGCAGAGCTAATAATATCGTCGTATTAAAGTTTGCATAAAGCAATTTTTCAGCAAACATATTTCGTAGTACACATAATACAATATGTGGTGCGAATAGTATCTAAGGATAAATAATTACAAAGTGTTGTTTAAAATCATTTCTGAAAATAAAAGATTTTTAAAAAAATGACTCACAAGTTATTGGGTAGTTTCAGTTTGTAATCAATTGGTTTAAGAATATAATTTAAAAATAACCCATAAAAATAAAATGTGTTGGTCTATTAAGGTAGATAGCTAATTGAAGGAATTGATGACCTTTTGATTAAATAGACAAGGCCATCAATAGTAAAACTTCACAACATTTTTAACTTCCTTTCAATGGTAATCCCATTCAAAGAATTTGTAATATTTTAATGTATAATTAGTTCGAACTTAATACATACATTTTTTAAGAATCTTTTTTGGCAATCTTCTATAAAACTTTTGGTATATTAAAATTCAAGAACGTGGAATGACAAAATAGAACATGAAACATAGTCTCATCGTATGTTAGATTAAAGAGGTTGGTGATCCTATACGGATGTCGAATGCACACACATTTATATTTTCTTCATTGCAAATATAATTTTTTTCCTAATGTAAATGATAATTTCTAATTACAGTATAAAAAATAAATGATGCTTTTATCTGTCTGCATCATACGAACGATATACAAGAGTTATTGTGTAGATTAAGGGGGTGTTTGGCTAAGCTTATTTTAGAGAGCTTATAAGCTCCAACAACTTAGAAGATGTTTCAAGAGCTTATAAGAGGTAATGTCTCAAGTGCTTATAAGTCGTTAATGTGTTTGGATAATTGATCTTATAAGCTAGAGAAAGAATCGTGAGTTAGATAGAGAAAATCTTAGTTAGAGAGATAAAATTGACAAGAGGTGAATTGATAGTGTATGTGTAGCAAATAACTAACTATAATAAGAATATTTTGGTAAATTCATGGTTGTTTGTAAGTTTATGAAAAAATAAGTTAGGGTTGACCAACTTATTTTATGAGAAATATAATGGTTGGAGCTTATTTTCACGAACTCAAGTTTGTTTAAGAAACTTATTTTGCCAAACACTTTCTGACACTTGAAGCTCCTAAACAATTTATAAGCTGTTTTAAAGAGCTTATAAGCTCAGCCAAAAACCCTCTAAATATACAACCCCACAAATAATTCTAAATTTGGAATCCATAAACATTATATATTTAATTAGTTTTAGTCATAAAACAAAAATTCGACACCTGGTAATTTGGCAGCAGGCATCAACAACCATCTCTGATTAAATTCATCATACCTAAGGTAATTATCACTAATTGTGATGTGAAGTAAGATTTGTCATCTAATGTAAATTAATCTCTAATTGGCCAACAATCTACCGACCACGCCCATTTTTTTTTCAATATGATTAGGCCTATAATTTCCAAAGTGAGATCTATGATAACGTAATTACTGTGATTAACAGTAACATTCTTGAATAATGTCGGGTATCAACATCACGAAGCATGGTTGATCAGACTTTTTTCAATTTCATGATCTTAATAATTTTGTGATCGATGGTGTATCAAAAAAAGCCTTTTTTTACGTCCACGCATTTTACTGCACCAACAACTCCAAGTTGACTCGTTGCCACAAAAAGTTAAGTGAGTTTCCTGTTTGGCAAGTGGCAGACCGACTCAAGGTCAAGACCTCCAATATTAAGGGTCTAATTTGCAAAAATACTTATATTATTTAGCTTGAAAATCACATTATTTTACGGATCAAAATTCGTAAGACAAGTCAAGATTACAGATTCCTAATTCGAATACGATATGATTATAAATATGTTATTGAATATGAGTTTGGATTTGGATATTTACGAATCTCATTGTGAGTCTATCTCACGTAATTTTTGTAGATTTAATATCTTCTATAGAAATTCAATACCAAACTTATATTTTCGACAAGTTATTATTTATCTTCAAATGAGATGAAGGGAGTATTTAATTGCCGTTGTCCGCCCTGTATGGGGCTGCCCACAAGCTTTGCAAATAAGAAACACAATTTGGTGCATTTAGATATGCAGTACATCTAATTTAATTAAATTTTAATTGTTAAAATATAGTTAAAAATTATTAAATTTTAATAGAAAATGAATACATCTTAATTAAATTTAATTAGAATAGATCCACAGTCCATTCCAATGTCTGTATCAATACACCGTATCATTTCCACATGTCGAATTTACGTTGATTACCATTAAAAAAGTTTATAAGTTTGTGTGGAGTCTCTTTTTCCTGCCTTAATGTGCCATGAATAGAATAAATTGTTATTGTTTTTTTATTGTAATAAATTTTACTCCATCCGTCCATTAAAATCGTGCGTTTAATTGGTTTTGGTCAAATAAAAATATTCATTTTTCTTTTGGAAACATCAACTTTATATTTTTACCCTAAACATATCTACTTATTTACAAAAAATTACCTATGGCCCACCTTTTTATATTAAATATCCATTAATATATTCATTTATTATCCACATGACACATTTTTTTTATACTCACTTACTTTACACTCATTACAATTTATTATAACTCGCGTAACCAAAAATTAATGAACAATTTTGGTGGAGCGAAGATATTAATTTTCTTACATTGTACTTCAAATAATATGTGAAACCCTAAAAGGTAACAGCACCAATGAGAAATAGACAATTCTCACGTAATCCAAGCACCTGGAGCAGATGAGAAGCTATGGAGATTAATAATTTTTTAATTGTGAGGGAAATTTGACAGTGAGGTTGAGAAAGCTGAATCCTTGTTTCTTTTTCATAAACAAAGTCTATAATAATAATAATAATAATAATAATAATAATAATAATAATAATAATTATTATTATTATTATTATTATTATTATAATAATTTGGCCCAATTTATTTCAGATCGTACTGCTGTATTATAATGGGCCTATCATGTTGGCCCATTAAATTTTTGTAAATCATACTAATATGTAAAATTAGTCATTTTGAAAAAGAAAAATAAATATTCAGTTTTAATATGTGAAGGCCCACTTTGGAATCGATATTTGAGATATATATCACCAAATTTTCAGCCCATTCAGTAGTTTTTCTTTGGCACGGGTCATACAATAAAAATGAACAAAAATCATTCATTGCGAGTCTTCAACAACCGGCCCAAACGATGTTGGTGGACATAATTCTTCATATTGGGGACATAATAAATATTTGAAACAAAGTCATGATTATCATTCCTTATAAGAATTAAAAAAATCATTTTCCTTTCATAGGAAATTTAGATTCATCATCGAATGAGACATTATCATTTATCGACTCATTCAGTTACACGAACATGCTTCTCCTTTTGTACATGTGATTGTTAGCATCAGTGTCAACTAGAGGTGCTAATTGGAACCAGAACTGATGGTTCGAACTGGAACCAGAAACCGTTGACCACTGTTTCGGTTCTGATTTTCGGATCGCATTTTACACGGGCTGGTTCTGGTTCGCAGAACCGAAAGTTCCACCGATTTTTTAGTTTTTTTCATTTCTTTATCATGCTTATTTGTCGTATATGTTCAAAATAACTATAAATGTATATATTATAAAAAAAATATAAGAAATTAATAAAAAATTACAAAAAAAAAAAATAAAAAACTTGATACTCCAATTATCAAAGTTGGTCTTTTTGAGCACAAGGACTTGAAACTATTGTAGATTTATCACACCATAAGTAGAATCTTGTGGCCCTCATGCTATTTTGTTGAAAGATTGGAAAGCATGGTTAGTGGATTTAATCGAATTTGAAATATGACTTTATTTTAATTTGTGTATGTGAGTGGTGTAAGAGAGAAGATTGAGAGAACTTTCAATTCGCAAACAACTTTTATTTTCCATTAACTTTCTATCTTTTTATTCTGAGTAGTATGCTTTGTGCGATTCACATAACTTAAATATTATATATATAAAACAAAATTATAATTAAATATAATTTTTATTATGAATATGTAATTAATATCTTAAAAATAAAAGAAATCAGCCACTGTCGTGTTTCTTATTCTTATTATAATGCTTTTATAGTTACATTTTGGACATATTTGTGTATTTTGACGAATGATAGTTATGTTTTACTAATATATATATGTACACACCATATACTTTATTTTATCTCATGTCATAAATAAAGTATTACGTATAATTATTATGTAAATCTTGATTTGCTTTTTTGCATCATTTACAATAAATGATATATGATCGTATTCAAAAGCAATGATAATATTATAATAAAAAATTTGTGTGTGTTTTCATTTATACATACACACACACATATATATACACATATAATTCTATTATTTCTTCTATATTATTAAGTAGCGTTATTGGTAAAACTACTCGTAATTATAATGTAAAGACAAAATATCCATAAAAATGAAAATAGGATTAAAAGTAAATTAAAATAAAAACTACAAAACTGCAACCCACCCCACCGCCGGCCAACCCCTAGCCAAATTCAATTTCTGCAACCCTGCTTTCTCGCCGTCTGTGCTGTTCAGATGGCTTCATCTGCTGTAGCTCCGATCTCCTCATTCCTCGGCGATAAGGTTTATGTGCTTGACAAAGTTGCAGTTTTTTTATCTTCTTCCAATTTTATGGGGGCATTTAGCTATTCAATAAATTCGAGTAATTTTTTCCCATTTTTGTGTTTCTGTATTTGCAGAAAGATGTGGGCTTTTCAGCTTTCTGCACCCAACCTTCATTTCCATGTTCCGCGCAGCAGTCCAAGAAAAGGGCTTCCAAGAAAATAGTTTCTGTTATGGCGCCCCAGCAATCCGAGCGCAAACCGTCGACGACGGGGGCGGTAAACTTATTTATTTATGCTATCTTATAATAATAGGTTTCAGAGTACATGAAGATTGTTTTGGGGAACTTTTTGCTTTGATTCTTCTTTGTAGGTTAAGACTGGGATGACTATGACTGAGAAGATACTGGCAAGAGCTTCAGAGAAATCCCAATTGGTTCCCGGTGAGAATGCGTGGGTGAATGTGGATATTTTGATGACACATGATGTTTGTGGCCCTGGTTCCATTGGCATTTTCAAGAAGGAATTCGGCCAAAATGCAAAGGTAGTATTTCATATACAATACTCTAGTTATTGATGTTAGAACTATTGGAACATCTTGAGATCATGGATTCGAGGCATTTAAGTGAAGCAACTCTGCAACTGTGCACCACAACTAATAAGATAATATAACATGGCAAGTACAAACCCAAGGCACATATCTTATTTAAAGTTCTAATCCTCTCTCTCTGGAATTTGTATGTGGATCTTATTTCACGAAAACTTATACATTTGCTTTTAGAACTATAGAAAGGTTAATTTGTTGTATTCCTTTTTGCCACTTGAGGTTACGGTCATTGGTTTGCCAAAGTAGTTTGTGGTAAAACTGAGCTTCTTATAGAATGTGATTAGTTATTTTCATATGATGTTATTGTGTATGGCGTTCTCAAGATACAAGGGGGAAATTTGGCTTATATTATCTGAAGAGTAGTTAATTTTTGTTGTCTGCTGTTCACATCACACCTTTCTAAAGAATTTTCGGTGCGTGGTGCGCTAACTTTATTTGTTGCTTGCTATTTGGTATTGTAGGTCTGGGACCGTGAAAAAGTTGTTATCATTCCTGATCATTATATCTTTACAACTGATGAACGAGCAAATCGCAATGTAGACATCCTGAGGGATTTCTGTAATGAGCAAAATATCAAGTACTTCTACGACATTAAAGATCTTGGAAATTTCAAGGTATGGCTACTTTGCTAGTTGCTGGAATTCACTTCTTGTCAGATAATATTTGCTGAAAGCAATTGAGTCTAACCAACTACTGACATTTCAGGCTAATCCTGATTACAAAGGTGTGTGCCATGTGGCTCTTGCCCAAGAAGGTCATTGCCGACCTGGAGAGGTATATTTGTGTGTATTCAGTATTAAATGTCTCTCCTCTACTAACTAGGCTCTAGACGAATTGGTATTTCAATATGATATCAAAACTGCACAAAGAGATTGTATTCCTAATTATGATGTGCTAGGTATTATATATACTAAGGTCATTGCCTACATATATGGCTGTTGTAAAGATGTTGTGTGCATCTTTGTAAACACTTCCTAAAATATAAATTTCATTTTAAAAATGGACTTCTTTAAATGAATGTTTATGGAACTAATGAGGTGTTTGGTGAAAATGCATTTTAAAGTTTATCCACAAAACTTGCTAGAGTTAAACTTCAAAAGCCAAAATTTGCACTCTCCAAAATGGACCTTTGGAAAATGTCACTTCTCCAAAAATTTATCTACAGATAACCACAATATTTCTGCAAATGGACACCATGGCTACATGCCTACGAGTACATTTGAAATGAGTTGAAACAAGCTGCAACCGTATATTTTATCTGATGCTTTACAGTTTTATCTCTTATATGATATGATGTGGTTATTCAAATAGGACTTTTTGCTCTTGTTCCAATATTTTTTCACTACTGCTCGGCCAAATAACTTATGAATTGTATCTATGCTCATAGGTCCTGCTGGGTACCGACTCTCACACATGTACTGCTGGAGCATTTGGTCAGTTTGCTACTGGTATTGGAAACACCGATGCCGGTTTCGTATTGGGTACTGGAAAGCTTTTGCTTAAGGTATATCTGATCTGACATGTTCTTATATTGTTTCATTTTGATTTCTCATCTGAGTATTTCTTCATGAATTCTAGAATTTAATTGCTCATTTTCGCTTCTAGTCCCATTTCTTCGTTTCCTACTAGTCATGCAGATATATTTGGGTAGTATTTAATTATTTATTTGGATTGGAAAACTCAAATTTGTCTATCTAAAAAAATAAAATTTTCCCTCCAAAAAAATGATAAATTTTGAAGCACCCTTGTTTCGTATTGTAAGCCGTTACTTTAGTATTGCGCATTTGCGAAACATAATGGCTTCATTACTGAGATTTTTCGTCATTTTTCTTAATGGATAATTGACTGCACTCGTCGTGAGATGAACTCTACATGCCTTAGATACTTGTTGGTGCACGTATGAAGTGGTGAGTTGTAAATGCATTGCAGGTGCCTCCAACTTTGAGATTTGTAATGGATGGCGAAATGCCTGACTATCTGCTCGCTAAAGATTTAATTTTGCAAGTAAGTACACGCGAGCATAAAATCATTTGGTAAATAAAATATCCAAGGACTCCTGTATCGATGTCTGTGTTGTGCTTTTTGTAGATTATTGGTGAAATTTCAGTTGCTGGCGCAACATACAAAGCAATGGAATTCGTTGGTTCTACTGTTGAAAGTTTGACGGTAAGTGCATCTCAAGGTTCAGTAAATACATATAGGATTACATCTTTGAGTCACTTTCAATTTATGTTTTGCTGAAGATGGAAGAAAGAATGACGCTGTGCAACATGGTAGTCGAAGCCGGGGAAAGAATGGTGTCGTCCCTGCTGATAGTACCACTTACAAGTACCTCGAGGTTAGATCTAAAGAGATAAATTCCGTGATCTTAGTGCATACGTCTGTACAAAACACACGGGCTCACAAATTTTGCGCAGCTAACTAATCCTTGTATATTTGAATAATAAATGTACATGAAGGGTTCAAGTTTCGTTGAGTTGAAACTTCTGATAATGTCTATATTGTATTTTTGTTTTCCTCTTCTTGATAGTGTATTACATTTTTGGCTTGTCAGGACAAGACATCTCTGCCATTTGAACCAGTATTTAGCGATGGAGGAGCCAGGTAGCCTCCCATCATTTCTGAATATGATCTCTTTAGCATCATGTCATTTCTTTCTGGTAGACTTACATTGCAATTTTGTTTTATTCTAATTGCTTTTAATTAGGTTTCTTCAAGAGTACCGATTTGATATTTCAAAGCTCGAGCCTTTGGTGGCTAAGGTTAGTAATATAAGCCTCACTCTTTGTCTTTATATTCCTCTTAGGGAATTATCATAAGAGACGAAGATGTTTCTGTGAGTCATGTTTTCTCCTTCTCAAATAGAAGATGGTTAATGTACTTTGTTTTAGTTCTATGCTAATGATAATATAATGGGGGAAAAGAAATTTCATGTTAAGAAAAATGCTGGCACAGTCTCCCCTACCCGCTTACTAGGTTAACAAAGTTAGATATTTGATTTATTTGTCCATTTACCCTTACACTTGAATATTGTTAGCAAAAAGTAGAATTTATCGAAATGATTCAATTCTTAATCTTGTGAAGTATGATAAATTTAGTAAAATTGAGTACATTCATGATTCATCACAATTAGGTTTTACTAATTTATTAAAGTAATTTAATACTTTAATGATTATCATCCCATCTATGCCAAGGGTATTTTTGACTATTCATTAGGTCGAGAGTTGAGAAAAATCATTAAAAGCGTATATTTTTGGAATGCCCACACATCCATAATACACACTTGCTGATAATTTAGATGCGTAGTTCTTTTTTGGGAGGATCAATTAACAGGGATTTTATGCTGCTTAGATTTTGCTTATTTATTGATTTTGTACCCTAAAATATTTAATATCTTTTATACAAGCACTGACTTAATAAATTTTTGGATGTCAGCCTCATTCTCCTGACAATCGTGCTCTAGCCCGAGAATGCAAAGATGTGAAAATAGACAGGGTATATATTGGATCTTGTACTGGTGGGAAAACAGAAGATTTCATGGCTGCTGCTAAAGTATTTCTTGCTTCGGTAAGAAGTATGGCTGAATATTGTTTTAGTACCATGCAGTTTTGTGATCTCAAATTATGGAAAACTCAAATCTCTCTCAAGATGATTAGTAGAAAATTGCAGCTTATACATATTTGGTGATTCACAGGGTAAAAAGGTCAAAGTCCCAACCTTCCTAGTTCCAGCTACGCAGAAGGTACGTATGTTTTCTAAATTAATCGGTCGAAGGTTGTCCAAGCATTCAAATTAGACATGTTTTGTTTTGGCAGGTGTGGATGGATGTATATAGCCTTCCAGTGCCAGGTTCGGGTGGGAAAACATGCTCACAGATATTTGAGGAGGCTGGATGTGATACACCTGCAAGCCCCAGTTGCGGTGCTTGTTTGGGAGGACCAAGAGACACGTACGCACGAATGAATGAACCTCAGGTAATTACAATTACCAGTGTTATATATAACGATATATACTAAACAACATTTGTTCTCGAAGGAAAGGAAGAAGGTGATTACTACGTCTGACTTATTGTTTTCTTTGAATAAATATTTTTCATACCATGTAGATATTAAAATTTTAAGAAACAAAAGACTGAATTATTAGTAAAGGTTTTTTAGGCTTAATTTCTTTTACTTCCCCATGTGTAAGAGAGAATTTACAGCTTGTAATATGGCTGCTAATATTGGTAAAATGCAGGTGTGTGTTTCGACCACGAACAGGAATTTCCCGGTCGAATGGGCCATAAAGAAGGGCAGATTTATCTAGCTTCTCCATACACGGCTGCTGCATCTGCATTGACTGGTTTCGTCACAGATCCACGAGAATTTCTGCAGTAAGATTCTCGCGGTAACTTTGTGCTCTGCTCTACTTTTCTGAGTTGATCCACCTCCAATTCTTGCCGTTGCTTATTAAGATGTTGTTATGTGTTAGAACTTGTAGTGTTGATGTTATGAGAGAAACCAACTTTTTTCGAGTCTTCTACTTTGTGTTTGTAATAAACTCATCTCGACGAAATTTTTCTTTATGGACAATCTTAACAGACCATGATTGATTTTCTTGCAGAATAATGTGTTTTCACGATAATGTTTCATGGCTAAAGGAATATTGGATATTGCTGATTATCAGGTTTTTTTTTTGGGGGGGCTAAAGTACATTCTTCTTTATAAAAATAATCAATGCGAGTGTGCTAAAAATGAAAATGAAAGACTTCTAAAAAGATTATCCGTCAATTTCAATCGTGAAAATCATTAAGTACAATCATAAAATAGTTTTTGGTCTTAAATGAAATTCTTATTTGCTCATTCCCTCTATTTTTTTTTAATTCATGAGAAATCTATGTAAACCCGAGTTTATTAGTGAATCTGAATCTGTGATCTTTTGGTCATATAAATCCATTTTACTAGTAGGTTGTCCAAAGGGACCAATCCATCTATTTTTTTTTATTTTTTTTGGTATCATGGGGAACTCGCAGCCGCTATCTTAGGTACGCATTGGGTGAATCTCACGTTCCATGCAATAGCCTCCGCAAACCACACAGGACATGTAAATCACACTTGAAAAATCAGGTGTGATAGGCTCAAACTCATAGAGGCGTTTGGTGGGGTTCGAACCTGTGACCTCTCGGCCACAGGAACCCACCTTAACCATTGGGTTGTCCCTATAATTTATAGCTATGTTGTTTGCGCTCAAATCATTCGAACCATTGAATAAATTCTGTGCAGAAACTAATGTTGCGAAATTGTTTTATTTGGATTAAACTTTCCTCTTACCATGTGACTATTTCATAAAACTATTTTTGGATTGTTAAAATTTTAATAACCTGCTAATAAATTAATTTTAGATGATTAATTGAAAATTTAGTTTGATGGTTCTGGTTATTTCGAGTTGAAGGCCCAGTCTAAATAAAAGGCCCAATTGAAAATCCACCCTTTAAGTAGCAAGGGTAGTTGGCCCAATTGTCTTGGATTCTCGCCTTTTATCGACGGCCCAAGTTGGGAGTTTTTCATTAGTTTTATTATTTCAGTAAAGAAAAAGAAAAAAAGCCATGAAGAGGTTCAAATATTTTGACACGGGACGATATAAACTCCATCTCTAATCGTCATTTTGGATGAGCAAAATATCCGAAAATCGAATAACTGAATCGAATCAAACCAAAAAATTAAATTTGGTTCGGTTATTTCGGTTATAACCGAATTAAAATTCGATAATTCGGTTTTCGTTGATTCGAAAAAATTTAACCGAATGACCGATAATCGAAATATATTTATTTATATAAAATTATAATTTTAAATATCAATGCCTTTAAACTATATATATATAGTTTAATATTTTAATTATATATATTGTAGTCAATAATATTGCTTAAATAATCCATTATCACCCAAAAATTTGTCTCCCACGAAAATTTTAAAGTTATTACATGTTTTAGGTTTATAATAATTTTTATTTTATTTTTATAAAAATTCGGTTTAACTGAATTAATCGAAATATATTTCGGTTCGGTTACCAAATAAATTTTGGTTCTGTTAGGTTTTTTTTAAAATTTAGTTGATTTGGTTCGGTTATTTTTTTATCCAAAATCGATCGAATAACCGAATACTCATATATGCATCTAACTAGTTATTCCACATCATGTCTATAAAGAATGCAAATATTTCGAGCCATTCTCTCTAATATATTTCTCAATTATTCAGCTCTTCGGCAATCAAAGGAAAAAAATTTGTTTGTAAGAAAAGGCTGTCCTTAAAATAAAAGCTAAAGTTAGAGCTCAATATATTTTTGAAATATTATACTTCCTTCGTCCCATTTAAAATATCACATTTTTTTGGACACGAATATTTAAGAGAAATATATAAAACAATTAAAGTGATAAAAAGTAGTTAGGAATCATATTTTTTGAAGTTATAGTTACTTAAAAATGAAATAAAATATTTATAATGAAAGAACAAAAAAATGATATATTTTAAATAAAAAATGACGTACTAATATACTCGCAGCTTCCACCGAAAATTAATTTATTAATTTAAGTGAACATGCAAATTGCAATGTAGATTTGGATGAGGATTGGACAGGGACAGGGACAGCGCAGGGCACGCTCTCTATTCGCCCCATGTGCCCACCACATGCGTTTGCTCTCTCTACTCATCCTTTTTCTTTTTTTTAATAAAACACATTATTGTTATTTTTTATAATTCCATTGAGTGAGGTAGCTTACTCATTAATGGAGCCCACTACCCCAACTTCCCTAACTAACGCCTCAGATCACATGCAATTAAATCTTTGGATCTCTTCTTTCTTTACTTTCTAATAATAGTATATATGTATTGCGTTTATTTTATTTTATTTTATTGATTGTGGGGAATGAACCTATTATGTTTCTGACGCGTTCATTAGAGTTGTCAAAATTAATTCGATCTAACAATTAATGTGGCCTAGAGGTTCGAAAAAAATCAAGTTAAAACTCTACTCCCTTCGGCCCGTCAAATATGGCTCCTATTTTCTTGAAATGGTTATTTAAGATAATTATATAAATTAATTAAATGAATAAAAAGTATGTAGTAAAATGATATAAATTAGTTAGAGTGATAAAAAAGTAGATAACACACATATCTTTTGAAATGATAATTGTTTCTTAAAAATGAAATGAGTCAAGTTCGATGGAACAACCCGAAAAAGAATACAGGTCAAGTTCGATGGGAAAATGAAGTATCATTTAGGTCGCTGGGTTACTCGAGTTTCGGGCCAAAGATGTATGAAAATCCCAAGTTAAATCTGTTCGACAAATTTAATCATTAATATATGCGTTATTTCGTTTTAGAGAGTGATGACAATCAATATTGTGATGTATCGGTTACAATGTAGCCCTACAAATTAAATATCTCAGTTTGAAACTAACTACTAATATTTAGAGTGAAATTTTGGCTCATCAAATTAAATTGTTGCGCTAGAAAAATATGCATCCGGCTAGGGATGTCAATGGGTGAGCTTTACCCGCACCAAAATTGATAAATAAGTAATTGTTCTGATTCTGGAATCTACTATTAGCTACTGGGTCCGGACTGAACCCGGACCATCAACTATAGGTCTTAACGGTCCGGATCTGAGCGTGTCTGGAATCAGAAAAAAAAAATGATATCGAAACTGTTGCTTTATAATTTAATGGGCTATGAGTGATTTCGGATCTGTATGGATAAAGCTAGATCATTGACAAACCTACTTAAACTTATGTTTGTCAATAGACGGATTTTATTCGGACCATAATCAATAAATCAGTATTGGTTCTGGTTCTAGAACCAGAACCGGATCCGGACCGGACCATCAAACTATGGATTTAAACGATTCGGGTCTAAAGCGGGTTTGAAACTGGAATCGGAACAAGAACCGCTGCTTTAAATCTTAATGGGTTTTGAGCGATTCCGGATCGGTCCGGGTAAACTCACCCATTGACATCCCTACATCCGGCTAATCTTCAAACGTCCCGACCCGTAAATATATTATATATACACTTGGATCTTAACTTAACTAAAAAAAAAACTAGAATATTTTGGATATTAAATCTAGATTCCTTATTATACCTATATATTTGAGAGGAGTTTAGGTCTTTGGCCATCAATTCTCTTTTCAAATTGAATACGAACGATTTTCTGAAAAGAAAGAACAATTAGACCCGAAGGATCACCCTACTAATTAAGATTAGGAACTCGTTAATTAAGTTATGAGATGTACAAGTATCAAATCGAATTTCTTTTGTTTTCTTTGTTTAGTCCTTGAAAATAATATTTTGTTTAGTTCGAAAAGACATTAGTATTAACATTTATTCTTTGCTAGCTCATGATCAGTGATCACTGCCACTGCCACACATAGTCATGTGGGGACTAGTGAGTAGATTAATGGGTTCTCTCAAATTCTTTGTTGGATTTCTACAAATCGTGATTATGTGCCACCACTCATAAAATATTATTAATGATTCTATGAATTAAAGTCGGTGGGTGAGGGTCTGTAGTTTAGAAGTGATTAAGATTTATCATTGAATAATTTCATTAATTAATGATAAATGATATTGTACATGAAAAGTGTAACAGAAAGTTTGTCGAAATTATTATTTTTTAATACAAAAACCTTCCCTTGTGATTTATAAGCGAGGCACGCATTGCTGCATCAAACCTAATTAAGAATTAATAAATTTTAATTGAAAATTACTGAATGAATAGATGTATTGAGTATCCAAATGTACACAAACTTTTACTTTTATAATTTATCTTTATTTCATATTTACAAATATACAAAATATATGCATTTGAAGAAATTTCATAATTTCGACTCTTACAAAACTGTGTTATATTTTAATTTTCAAAAGCGTTCGAGAAGCCAAAGGGTCGCTTCTTTTTTTCTTTTTCTTTTTTTGTAATTTAATACTGAAATTTTAAACTCTACTCTCTGGCCACACACACAAAAGGGTCGCTTCTTGCTATTGTTAGAGTTCGTTTATGTAATTTGAATGCATTAAATAATTCAAACCATTTTATTGTATTACAAAGCTGTGTTATATTTCAACTTTTAAGAGCGTTCGAGAAGCCAAAGGGTCGCTTCTTGCTATTGTTCGAGTTCGTTTATATAATTTGAATGCATTAAATAATTTCAAACCATTTTATTGTATTGATATTCCTCGATAATAAGTCCAAAGGCAATTAATTTCATAGACTATTGTACTGATAAATAGATCACGAAATTACTGAATACAATACGAAAAAAGATGCTTGCATTTTTACTCAAAACTAGATCTAACTTGCATAGGGTAAATGGTGAAGTATATTTCACAAAAAAAGGGTTTGAAGCCATTCACATATTTGTGTACAGCAATTATTGTTGTATGTGGCTATAAATAGTCAATCAATTCTCCATCAACCAACCTGCTAAAACTTATGTTCTTTTATCTGTATAGTACAGATCAAAATGGCAACCACAAATGAATAACAAGAAAATGGGGGAAATAATGCAGAAAGAGAGAGAAGAGGTAGAAAGAGAGAGATACTGTGTGAGGCATGTGAAGCCACTTTTGTATGTCATGCATGAATGCATCTATTTAAATCTAATACAATCATTTTACTGCAGGGGCGAGCATTCGAATTTCGATTCGATTTTTTTGGTAAAATCGAACTAATATAAAAAAAGACGATTTGGATCGAAATGTCCAAATTACCCATACCAAAAAAACATAAACAAAAACAAATCAAGCAGAAACCTTCGAAAAACCTGAAATAACTGATTTTATTATTATTATTATTATTATTATTATTATTATTATTATTATTATTATTATTATTATTATTATTATTATTTAATTTTATTTTAACTTAAAATACGATTACTCGTTCCATTTGTATAAGTATAAATTAAATTTTCTAAATAAAAGTATATTTATAATTAAGTTATTTATATAAATTTAATATTATATATTTGTGTATATATAATTTGAATTTCGGTTTTCTACGATTTAAAAGTACCGAATTATTCTTTTTATAAATCCAAACAGAAAAATCAAATTCAATATTCCGATTTAGTTCTACTACTAAGTTATTCAATTTTTGAATATTTACTCATCCCTATTCACACATAACATTATATTATAGATTATAAATAGCCTTTTATTCCTCGTGTTCGAGCCATCACACAAACTATGTCCGTATAAATCACAAAGCTCGTATACTGTACACTATTATTACAAGCTAAAGGTTAAGTGCGACATATATAAAATTTAAGAATTTTAATAATATATATAAGATATAGGGTCAAGTTTTGATAGCATCATGTCCCCAAATAATAGGTAGTATCAAATTTGGTCCACATATTATATTTATGTTAACGTTCCAAATGGACGATATATGGTAGAGTTTTATTTTATTTTTTTATTTTGGACCACATATATACACATGATATTTTTTGTACTTCAAAACCTACATATTTGAAAATACAATCTTGCATACTATGGAACACAAACATGCGTATTTTAAGAAATAAATATATATAATTCAAAGCAAAAATCTACATGTTTTAAAACACAAATCAACATTCTACAAAAAGAGAAACATTCACACTTTAATAAATCAATAAGCATACATTGTAATAAAAACCTGCTTAATGTTTCAAGATATATATCTTTTCTCGAAATAAATTGTGTATAGATAAATACATATATGCACATAAACACTTAAATAATGCATTTTGAACGTATGCAAGTATCTATTTTTTGAAGAACTCTCTTTCTCTATTCTTCAATATGCACAAAGTTAATCCCAACTCTATCCACACCTCTCACTCGTTCCCACTCAAAATCCAACCAAATTAACCGCCAGAAACCACCATAGCCTCCACCATTTGCCAATTTCATTCATCTCTAAATTTTTCAATGAAATCGCTTCAACTATATATCTCTTGTCTTTAATTTATCAAACTAGAGAACACGAAACTATTTTGTTCTTGATCATTTGCTTTCTTTCTTCTTGATTATTTGTTTCTTTTGAATTATGAAGGTAGAAAAAGCGATCTAAACAAAAGAAGGAATATTGGAGCAATCAATCTCGTATGTATATTTGTGTTCAACGTTATGAATGTTTGTATTTAACATTATGCATATTTATGTTTAATAATATACATATATTTTTGTTTAATATTCAACATGAAAAATACGTTTCTACCATTTACCATTGAAAATCCATTAGAAGCTTAAAAATGCAAAAAAAACTCAAATATTAGGATTAACAAGATTAACGAATGAGATTGAGCACTACACACTACTTAAGATTTTCGAATACTATATGATTCTTTCTCTCTGCTCTCTCTCTATATATATATATATATATATATATATATATATATATATATACAATTTATGAATATATATATATATATATATATTATTGAATTGCTTTACTATCATTATAAATAAAAATGATGATACTAGAACTATCTCAAAATTTGTAAGAATACATAAGTTTTATAATAGTGTTAACTGTAATAAATTTTATTATGCTATTACTCCTAAACTAAAATATAATATGAATATAAAAGAAAATCAAATTTTATAAAACAAAACCTCTTTACAATAGGTACAGATCTACGAGATATTACTATTCAATGTCGGGTGAAAATTAAATAAATATAATATATATTATTTACATAGGCATTAAAAATATTATAGGTGGGGCATAGAAAATGCAAGTGAAAGAGGGCAGAATTGATAATCTCACCCAAACCCTCTATTTATAGCCCCCACATAACTATGTAGCTTCCCCACACCAAAACCCTCTTCTTATTTTCCTCTGTTTCGCACTCGTTTAACACAGGGGATTTCGCTCTTTTGCTTTCTTCGCATAACCCAAAAAATGGCTAAGTGCTTTGCCTTTCTGCTTCTTGCTCTTCTCGCCATTTCCATGCTGCAAATCCCTGTCAGTAGTGTGTGTGTGTTTTTAATCTCAAATAATGTGATTTAGTGTGTGAAGAAAATGTCATGAACATTAACTTTTCATGTCCTTTTTCTATCACAGGTCATGGCATCTCAGTTTGAGGGTCAGTTGAGCAAGGTTGGATCTTTATTTACTTGCATTTTTTCTTTCTCAAATATATGTTTCTGTGAAAATGTGTTAATTTTGTTTTGTGTTTTTCTTTTACTTTTTTTGTTGAATTACAGAGTGGATATGGCCCTGGCAGCCTCAAGAGCTTCCGTAAGTGTTAACATGTTTAATTTTTGCTGCATCATATCTGATTTAGTAGAAAACTGAGCATTGTGTTGACCTAGTGTAGAGTGTTCGAGTCTATGGTGACTAGGTCTTTTGACAAAAAAAAAAAAGAAAAAAAAAAGAAAACTGAGCATTTCTTGTGTAAAAAAAATAAAAATTGATATATATATATATTTTTTTTTTCTGCATACTTAGGCTATTTAATCTCGTGTTACATCTCATGTTTCGCTGTCTATTACCGGAATCACACTTCGAATAATAATTAGGTAACATTTAAGTGATAATTTAACTTTCTCATGTCTTGTCTGAAGAATGTATGAAATTCGTTTTGACTATTGTTCAAATCTATACAATATAACTAACACATGTGTTTATGTTTTAATATGAAATGACCAGAATGCCCCTCACAGTGCACGAGGAGGTGCAGCAGGACCCAATACCACAAACCGTGCATGTTCTTCTGCCAAAAGTGCTGCAAAAAGTGCCTATGCGTGCCCCCGGGTTATTATGGGAACAAAGCCGTTTGCCCTTGCTACAACAACTGGAAGACTCAGCAAGGAGGACCAAAATGCCCTTGAAATTTCACACACTACTACCCTCATAGACTATCTATCACTACTACCCTATTAGTATTATTAATCCATGATTTTGCTGGCATTAGTGCTAACTAGTATATGTTACACTTTTAATTTGATCTTTTGATGCTTGTTAATTTGGGGAGTTTTTTTTACTCCTATTATAGTGTTTGGTTGGTCTTTGTAAGCTGTGTTTCTGAGCTGCTATGCCACTCCATTTGAGGGATTCCTCTTGAGTGAGAGTTGGATACCGACCGATCTTTATTTGTGAAATTTTCTATTCTATAAAGATGCCTTGTTCGTGTCTTAATCGTGTTGAGATTTATCTCGTCTTGGTTGGATGATGCATCATGCTTATGGTTATTGCTTATGGTGAACTATTATTTTCAAGAATTACTTCATTTTTCTCATATAAATTCTAAATCTCAAGTTTTTAATAAGCACATGTCAATTATTCACGAAGGTTGTTGGGACACCAAATCCCAATTCATACTTAGGAAAGAAACGAAAAATTAGGGGAAAAAAGATCAACAATCTCAATACAAGAATTTAACGTGTAAAATTTCAAAATCGGAGAAAAATCATGACCTATGGAGGAAAATTCATTATATAATAAATTTCTACAATCATACAATATACTTTTCTCTCTCGACCACCTACACTATTATAAGTTTTTGACAAACTTTCACCATTCTATCAAGATTCTCACAAAAGAAACCAAGAAATGAATTTAAACTATAATTTAATCACAAGACTATAATGTATGATTGGTGCACTTGTAATGAATAACTTTATATTCCTTATATAACACTAAGAAACTCCCCATTTTGCTTACAAAATCAATGTGAAACAAGACTATTTTATTTTAAAACTAGAAAATTCCAACAAATGTAATAAGAGATATCACATTAAAATACAATAAAAAATACAAATCCCTTATAAAGTAAAGGGAGTTCTTATGGTTTCCAAGATCTGAAAAAAGAATCTTAAAGTTAAAAGTGTTTTGCAATGTAGCTTTGATGCTTCACATGGAAAGTTGCCAACTTAAAATGAAAATAAGAAAACAAAAACTATGACGAGTTCGATATCCTATTTTATGCATACTCTATGTCGGTTTCACGTGTTATTTGACATAGAAAATTTTAAATCAATAGCTTTTCAAAAAGATTTATAATATTTCAAATGATTTATGATCGCAAGAAACAAGAAAGCAAATATGAAATTTCAAACTCATCATTACTAAGTTCGTTTATTTCTTAACATAAAAAGAGGAAATTTAGGATTCGAAAACGTAATACATAGTGTACATCTAGAGAAAATATTTTTGATTTTGTGTGTTAAAACACGTATTCTATATTTTTCTTATTATATATATTTATAAATGACTAATTAAAAGGTAATTATGTTCATAATTATTGAGAAATATGCATACTTTCCCTGTGAGAATTTAAAGACATGTACTGTACTCATATCATATAATAGTTGCCTAATAATACTCTACCCTAACTCGGCCTCAAAAGGAAATACTTTATGCTCTATTTCCCAATAATAATAATAATACTCTACCTAGCTAGCAATAGTAGCAAATACTTTTGACATTAAGTTAATATTATAAAATATATTGAATTCAAATTCAAGATTAAACTTTACTTTAAGAAAAAGAAAAGATATCAATAAATGTAGAATAGTGATATTAATATTTTTAACTAATTAAATATACAATAAAGTTATGTTATTAACTTGTGAAACTCTCCTTTAATGTCGACATTTTTACACTATTCTAATAATAAGTTAAATTATTAAATTTAAATTTAAAATTTTTTATTCGATATACTGCAAAATTGTATTTCAATCAGATTGTTTTAATGTAAACCAATTTTTAATAAATGAAAAATTAAATAAATAATTTTTTCATTTAATAAATTTGATTATGACCAGCCACATTATAATCAAATAACATCACTCAATTATTTAAAGGTGGTAACGGCGTCACACAAAAAAGTTATGTTACCAATGTGAACACAAATATGGGCCGGGCCCGAGCGGCTATGAATAGGGCTGGCGAAGAAACTGTACCAAAACTAAACCGGGCCCAATATAATCCGTAACGAAAATTTTCACTTTCCCGCCCAAATATTTTGTCCGTTTGAAATTTCTCTCTGATATGTCATCTTCATCGGCCTTCTTCTACTGAGTTTGGACACAAATTTATACCACAGTTTTGTTTTCCCTCTTCTTGCCCAGTCTTGGTGAAGTGTAGTAGTGCTCACGGCTCAGTAGAGATCAAGGACATCCAGTTGATCGCAAAACGTGATATACCTCGAACTAGCTGGCTGAATCTCGACAGATGGGGATAGAGATGGAGTCGACGACGAGCGCCGGCGAGAACGTGGGCGAGCCAACTAGGAAGGCGACCCGAGCTCCAAGGCTATTTATTAAGGAGATGGTGATGAAGAATTTTAAATCCTATGCGGGCGAACAGCGCGTTGGCCCCTTTCACAAGGTTAGGGTTTTCGTTCTTATTCAAATTCTTTCAGTTCTTGTGAATTAATGATGCTGGAGGGAAGTGGAGTACGAAATTTTAGTTGATTGTCTGGTGTTAAAACCTCGTTATCGATGCAAGTGAAAGTACTGTTTTTTTTTAATGTTCAGAATTTCTCGGCGGTGGTCGGTCCTAATGGAAGTGGGAAGAGCAACGTCATAGATGCGATGCTTTTTGTGTTTGGGAAGAGAGCTAAACAGGTGAATCTTTGAAATACTGGAGTTATGATGCATTTTGGTATTTCTTGTAAATTTCGTTCTGGGTATGGGTAAATTTAAAGTTTATTTTTTTTTTCAGATCGACAATTTTTTTCTTTTATGTTTTCTGAATATTTTGCTGATGTTCACTTTCATTTTCTTTTAATTTATTTGGTAATTTGTGCAGAAAGAAATTTCAGTGGTAGCTTAATTTATTACCTCGCCAAGTTTAGTTATTCTGTAAATTGTTATCTTATTTTGAGAAAATCTGTAAATTGTAGTTTGAT
Organism: Salvia rosmarinus; assembly: GCA_036937905.1. Lineage (NCBI taxonomy): Eukaryota > Viridiplantae > Streptophyta > Magnoliopsida > Lamiales > Lamiaceae > Salvia > Salvia rosmarinus. Next base: position 108,251,173 of record CM072813.1, on the reverse strand, counting down.
TGAGTGCTTTCCTAATAACTTTTTTTCCCTCTTTTATTTTCGATTCCTTGCGTGAGACTTGCAATTCTTTATTTTTCTATATAAGATTATGGAACTTGGTGCATTCCACTGACAGAAAAATGTACAATAATTTGGTATGAGTTTATGCAACATGCAGATGAGGCTAAATAAAGTTTCGGAGCTTATTCACAACTCCACCAATCATCAGAATTTGGAAAGTGCTGGTGTATCGGTTCACTTTCAGGAGATTATTGACTTGGTATAGCATCCTTATTGCTCTGCCGTTTTTGTATTATATTTTATTCTGATGATGCCTCAGGTTCCACAATGTCAATTTTTGCTTGCTTGTAGGATGATGGAGATTATGAAGTTGTCTCCGGAAGTGATTTTGTAATTACACGTGTCGCATTACGGGATAACTCCTCAAAGTATTATATCAATGAAAGATCAAGTAATTTTACAGAGGTGACCAAATTCTTAAGAGGGAAAGGTGTTGACTTGGATAACAACCGCTTTCTGATTCTTCAGGTTCATATTTATTAACTCTTTTAAGCATTTTCCTGCATATTTAGGCACACCCAAGTTTGTTATGTCACTAGTTTGAATGCCCTGTATTTCTTCAGGGTGAGGTGGAGCAAATATCACTTATGAAGCCAAAGGCACAGGGACCTCACGATGAAGGCTTTCTCGAGTATCTTGAGGATATTATTGGAACTAACAAATATGTAGAAAAGATTGATGAATCATTTAAGGAGTAAGTTATGAACTGCATTTGGAGAATCGCTTGTTGCATTCCTGCATATGATTTTTGCAGACACCAGTCATTAATTCATTCATCTTATCGATTAAGTGCTGCCACTAGCAAAGGACTATGATAATGAAGATACATTTTGGATTGCGTGTGTAGGGATTTTTGAAATGTTTTATCTTGATGACGGTTTAGATATGTTATTTAATTCAATTTATGCAGAAATCCCGCAGAATGAACCAACTGAATATCATTTTAGCCAAAGTTCACATCAACAATTTCAACAATTTGTTTGTTTAATATTTTGTTTCAACTCTTTAGGCTGGAAGCGCTTAATGAAAAGAGAACTAGTGTGGTTCAAATGGTGAAGTTGGCTGAGAAAGAAAGAGAGAGCCTGGAGGTCTGATTTTAAAATTATTTTTGATGCTTTTGTTGTTTCCTGTATGTAGTTGAGGAATTTTCACAGTACTATTCGTTTTACCAGGGTGTCAAGAATGAAGCAGAAGAATACATGCTTAAAGAATTGTCACTGTTAAAATGGCAAGAGAAAGCTACCAAGCTGGCTTCTGAAAATAATATTACTGAAATAGCAGATATTCAGGCTGCTATTTCCAGCCTAGAGGCAAATGTGAAGTCAGAAAGGTGATACTCTTCTAATTAGATCAAGTCTTGTATAACTTTTAGACTTCTGATGAAAGATCTTGGGTTCTGTTTACAGGGATAAAATACAAGAAAATACCAAAACATTGAAAGAACTTGAAGCTTTGCATGTGAAGTACATGAAGAGACAAGAGGTTTAGCATTCTTTACATGACTCCTGTTATCATGTGTGGATATGCTTGTTCAATCAACTTTTTAGTGAAGATTATTTCCTAAAATTTATGCCAAGCTTTGGTTTAAAATTTCTTGTTTTTCATAAATATCAGGAACTAGATAATGATCTCGGGCGTTCAAGAAATGAGTTAAAGGAATTTGAAAGGCAGAACATGAAGGATCGGGAAGATTTTGACTACTTGAAGAAAAAGATAAAAAAGCTTGATGACAAACTTGAAAGGGTATGAGAAACAATAGCACATGCTGAGTGTGGAATTTTCCTTACTTCCTAATTCTTTTTCTTTGATCAAATATTTTTTTTGCCTTTGCCTTAGGATGCAACCAAAATTGCTGATCATACTAAAGAATGTGAGGACTCCGTGATTGAGATCCCTAAGCTTGAGGAACAAATTTGTCAGCTGCAGAAACTGTTAGTTAATGAGGAGAAGATCTTGGAAGAAACAGAAGAAAATTCTAAAGGTGGCTCCTTAAACTTTTTCTGTGTTGTCTAAAACTTGGAACTTGGAATGCAATATCATTATTTCTCAGGATGTACATTCCCAATTTTACATAATTTTGTGGACTTGCTCTTGGTATTATCTATTTCTTATTTATCTTCCTACTGCCTCATAGATATATATATAACATAAGAAAACAGGTTCTTTGGAACACATATGTATCCTTGATAGCACTATGCAGGCTACTATAGTTAATAAAACCTTAGGAACTGGCTATTGTTTCTATTTTTAGTCTTTCTGCCATTTGACTTTGTCCTTTTCATATCTGGTAAAGAGATCTTTGTTCATGAATATTGAAATTGAGTTATTACTTCAGGATCATCTACCTTGAAATTCTATATTATTATTCTACTGATTAAGGTTCAAGGACATTCTACATTCTTTAGGATGAAGACCTGTGATTTTGCCTTCTGCAACGTATTTATAATTCAATGCAACAAATTAATTTACTTTAAAGTTTGTATCTGAGCACGGAATGCGCCTATGCATCCACGAGCTTATCAAAAAACTTTATTACAGAGAGCAATCAGTTTTTCCCAGACAAGGTCTTGGTTGAGCTTGAGTAGGATAAACTATGTTTACCTTGATGAGGCATTATAATATCCTCTCTCTCTTCAAATATCTTTAATTTTTAAGTTTGCATTTTCAAAAGCAAAATCATATGAAAAAGTGATTGTTCACTTTCTCTTATCTATCTATTCCTTTGTGGGTCTGGTTTGTTATTGATGGTTATTTATTCTTATTTGGTCCTTTTTGAACAGGTGAAACAGAAGTTTGTCGTAGTGAGCTTGCTGATGTTCGTACTGAACTACAACCCTGGGAAAAGCAAATGATTGAATGTAGAGGAAAACTTGAAGTTGCTTCTGCTGAAAAAGATCTTTTGAATAAAAAGGTGAGGCTGATAATACAGGGTGGCCATTGCAATTACTGTTGGCTGTAATTTTTTTCCTTGTATCCTTTTAAATATTCACCTAGGTATCTTGTAGTGTAAGGCTTAGACTTAGAGCGTGTTTGGCTGAGCTTGTAAGCTGCTAAACTCTTGAGAAGTGTTGGCAAAATAAGATCCTAAACAATGTATAAGCTGTGAAAATAAGTTTTAACAATTTATAAGCTCCAAAAAGAAGGAAGTTCCTCAACCCTGTCTTATTTTCTCCTATAAGCGACAATCAATTTACAAAAATAATCTTATTATGGTTTGTTATTTTCAGCATATATATTCTTTCGGTTTCATCTCTCCTCAATTTTCTCTCTATGTAACTAGGACTGTTTCTCCCTAACTCACAATTATCTATCTCTAACTTATAAGCTTAATTATCCAAACAGTTGACAACTTATAAGTTCTTAAGACATGGGGGTGGTTTACGTAAGAATGCAAATATTGGTAAGAAAAAATACATCATTGAACGTATAAAGTTATTGCACTATATATATAAATTTGTTGCCCCAAATTCGGTGCAACAACTTTATATTCAGTGCTACACTATATGTTGAATTTGGTTGAACAAATTTATACATTTAGTGCAACAACTTTATACGTTCAATGCTGCATTCTTATTTCTTACCAATATTTGCATTAATACATGATCCATCCCCCTTGAGACATTATGTTTATAAGCTCTTGAAACATCTTATAACATGTTGGAGCTTATAATGTCTAAATAAGCTTAGCCAAACACCCTCTCAGTGTCATCAAGTTCTGAGGGTTCTGGATGCCTACCTTCTGCATTCAGTTTTATAGTGTTTCTGTGAATTTTTCACTTATATACAGATCCTGTCTCGATATTCAATAATTATTGCTGATGATTAACATCTGTATTACAGCTTGAAACTGGTTGTGCTGCATATGAAGATGCAAAGAAGAAGATAGTTGAAGTTAATGCAACAATTGAGACAAAAGCTTCAGCTGTGAAAGATATTGAAAATGAGTTAGTGAAGATCAAATTTGAAGCATCTGAAGCTCGTAAAGTGGAGCAAGTAAGCTACTATCATGATTATTTTTCCTCTGATATTTTCTTGTACTTCTTAATCACAAAAAACTGGGATCTGATTGGGAAATTGCAGGCTTTGCTTGAAGAACAACATAAATTAATTCCTCTAGAACAGGCTGCGAGACAAAGGGTTGTTGAGCTTTCTTCTACAATGGAATCTGAAAGGAATCAGGGTTCTGTCTTAAAAGCAATAATTCAAGCTAAGGAAGCTAATCATATACCAGGAATATATGGCCGAATGGGAGATCTAGGAGCCATTGATGGTGAATACACATCCATTCATGTGTTTTGGAGTATTTTAGTCTGATAAATAAATTTAAACTGAACAAGAGAATTACTACGGTCTACTGGATTATTATGATTCTGTACTTACATCAAGAAAGGATGCATATTGCATGCATTGTCTGGAATACTGCAATGCCATACGCTTCACTTAGATTAACTCATCTTTATCTTGGGTATTTTGCATTACCCATAATCTATAAGTTGCTACTTGGCTCCATTCTTGGCTAGTCTCTACCTTGGTGCCACCTAATTTTGTAGGTTTTAGGAGACCTCTAAACCTGCTGTGAATCGATTCTTGTACCCCCGTGAGGACTCACAAATATATATACTTTTATCTCTAGGATTCTGTTCTTTCTTTTAAACTTCTTCTGTAGATTCTTGTGCTAGATTTTGAACTGATCACGAAATTCATTTTGGTAAGCTACATGTATGAGATCCTACCAATCTACTCTTTATTTAAACAACTTTTGACGTGAGTCCAAAACCAATTCTGATCACTGCTTCAGAGGACCAAAAAGGATTTTATATTTTCTTGTCAAATTGTTCCATGAAGTTTCTGTTGGTTTCTGGTGTGGTTGCTATGTTATATTTCTCATGCTAGACTAGGATTATCTGTGTGAAAATGGCAAATGAACTCGTTGAAATCTGAGTTCCCGAAAGTGAATATCTAGTTTGAACCTGAGTGCCTTACTAATATATGATGCATTTATTCCATTCGAAGCTATTTGTTTTTTGGGATAGTATTCTGTGGTGTTTAGTTGTTGATGGTTGATGATTTTCTGATCATTGGTAGCTTTTCTGCAGCAAAATATGATGTTGCTATATCAACTGCATGTTCTGGACTTGATTATATTGTTGTGGAGAAAACTGCTGCAGCACAAGCATGCGTCGAGTTACTGCGTAGCCAAAACCTTGGTGTTGCTACATTCATGATTCTGGTAGACTATTTTTTCAACTTTTAGCTATTTTCAGCATCATTGTATCCGTTGTAAGAGTCCTCTGCTACTCATAACATCTACTGCCTATTTATTACCTCTTTGCCTTAGCTTGAGAACAAGGATATACATTCCTATTGACGCTATATCTTATAAATTCTTTCAGATATAGATTGCTAGAATTCTCCAGTCTATCTTGGTATTTTTTGCAGTCTACTAGATGAAGCAACTTAGTTTGGGTGAGAAGAATACGAAGAAACTCATACATTCCTAATTCTTTGCAGGAAAAACAAGCCTATCATCTACCTAGATTAAGGGAGAAAATAGTTACACCGGAGGGTGTTCCTCGCCTATTTGATCTTATCAAGGTTCAGGATGAGAGGATGAAACTTGCTTTTTTTGCAGCCCTGGGGAACACCATTGTAGCCAAGGATATTGATCAGGTAGCTCTCTTGCCGTTTTTGTTGCTAAAGTTATTTAACATCCAATAATTATGTGCATAAAATCATGCTTCTGTTTTTTTTTTGTTTTTTTGTCTTTTCAGTTTCTTGTCTTAAATAAATTAATATAAGCAGTCAGAGTCAAACTCAAAAATTTGGTGAATGTTTTCATTGTCCCTACATTAATGGTAAAGCTGATTATGCCTGCAGATCTGCTGCATTTTTTTTTGTAAAAGATTTGTTTATGAAAAACCATGCAATTGTATAAACCATGTATATAGATGCCTTTTTTTTTTCCATGTATCAGTTTATATCTTCATTCATTATTTCACCCTTCTATGTCCATCCTGACACTGTAGGCAACTCGAATTGCTTATGGTGGAAGGAATGGATTCTGGCGTGTTGTCACACTTGATGGTGCTCTTTTTGAAAAATCTGGTACTATGACCGGTGGAGGGAATCGGCCAAGTGGTGGTAAAATGGGGACTTCTATTCGTGCTAGTGTCTCTAGAGAAGCTGTGGCATCCGCTGAAAAGGAGCTAGCGGATTTGGTTGAAAGGCTAACAAATCTAAGGAACAGAATATCTGATGCTGTTAAAATCTACAGAGATTCAGAAAAAGCAATTCCACCTAAGGAGATGATTTTGGCAAAAACGCAGAAGGAGGTAGCTCAACTGTCATAGATTGTTGGTTTTTTATTTTCATATGCTTATCACGGTTATCAATTACATCAACTGCCCATGACTTGATAGATAGAGAGCCTAAAGCTATTACTTGAAGATCTAGAAAAAAAACTAGGTTCACTGGCGGCAGAATCAAAGGCATCAAAAGCAGAGCTGCTTAAGCTACAGGAACTGGAAGGCGTCATTTCTGCTGAAGAGAAAGAGATGGACAGGCTTCTGAAAGGTTCAGAACAACTAAAAAAGAAGGTTACTGTATCTTCAAACTTCTATGCCTACTGTTAGCCTTCATGATCCTGAAAAATTGCATGAAAAATATTATTGCATAAAATGCCTTTTACTACTGTTACTTCCTCTGTCCCTTTACCATTTGCTTTTTGAAAGTGTACGACTGAGATTTTCTCATTTAAAGATGAATAGCCATCTAATTGTATTAAGATTTCAAAGTTTGTTGCTACTGCTAGAGGAATACACAGCTCATCTAATGTTCAGGAATAGTTCCACTCTAGTCACAAACTGAGGCTCAAAACTGAACAAGGAAGTTAATCTCATGTATACTTTTGCCATTTTTTTAGGCTTTGGATCTTCAGAACAAAATAGAAAATGCTGGAGGGGGAAAGCTGAAAAATCAGAAAGCTAAAGTTAGCAAGATGAAATCTGTAAGTAAAAATCAACAATACTGAACAGAGGTTGAAACTCATTACATTTCCTGATTTTGGCCATTTCTTACTTTTCATCCCACCCCCATCTTTAGGATATTGAGAAAACCAGCGCTAAGATCAACCGCGACAAATTTCAAATAGAAACAGGTCAGAAGAAGATTGAAACATTGAAGAAGGGGATTGAAGAGTCCAAAGTTGAGAAGGAAAGGCTATTGGGGGAAAAGGAGAAATTACGCTCCAAATCCAAGGAAACTGAACAAAAAGCTATAAATGTAATGGAGGATTGTGTCAAGATACAGGAGGTTAGCATTCATTTTTCTCTGTATAGCAAATTTCTACTTGAATAGCCAAATTATAACAACTTGCTTAAATAGCTGGTGGCTGTGTTTGTAGGTGATTAAGCAACATAAGGATGTACTGGATCAAGCAAAATCAGACTATGAAAAGCTTAAGAAAGTCATGGATAACTTGCGGACATCCGAGGTCTGGTAACTAGTATCTCCTTTTTTATTTTGTTGGAAACTTTCAACTCTTACTTTGCATTGATTATCTATTTAAACCAATATAACCTATGGCACAGGTTGATGCTGAATACAAGCTACAAGATAAGAGGAAAGCATGCAAGGAGTTAGAAATTAAGGGGAAAGCCTACAAGAAAAAGCTTGATGATCTTGAAATTGCTCTATCAAAGCATATGGAGCAGTAAGTGTTCGGTCTTGGTTATAGCATCACAAGTTTCTTAATGATACTTACCCCTGCTTTATTTCCTCTTCACTTTTACTGTGTTTCTGCATCTCATAAGCTGCTGGTCTTGGTAACCTTCAAAATTGAGCAGGATTCAGAAGGATTTGGTAGATCCGGAGAAGCTAGAAACAGTTTTGACAGATGCAACTCTTGTTCAAAAACTGACCCCAAGCAAGCTCTTGGGAAGGTGGCGCTCCTTGAAGCTCAACTGAAGGACATGAACCCAAACCTTGACTCAATCGCAGAGTATGCATGAATATTTCAAGGCTTATAACTAGAACTTCAAAGGTTTATAGCTCTTTTTGATGTTTCCAAGCTTTATATGTATTTTTTTATGTGATATAGGTTTCGGAAGAAAGTTAGCTTGTATAATGAGAGAGTTGCAGATCTTAATATGGTCACTCAACAACGTGATGACATAAAGAAGCAATATGATGAATGGAGGAAGAGGAGGTGAGTAATTGATGATAATATCAAAGTAATAATTCCTTATTCTCATCCTCAGCTCTTTTAAACATTTTACCATGTTCAACATTTTCAGGTTAGATGAATTCATGGCTGGTTTCAACACAATCTCGTTGAAATTGAAAGAAATGTATCAGGTTTCACACGACATTTTCCTAAATCTCTCTTCACTTACAATGATGTGCTATGTTCTTGGTGGAGAGTTCTATTCTCTTTGCTTGATTTGATTGGTCCATGACTTAGTTGTTATTAACTTTTAGGATTAGGTATGATATGATGCTCGATGTTAGTAATCTAGCTATAACATGTCTTCACCTTTCGCATATTCATTGATTTTGTGTGGTCTTGCTTGTTACAGATGATAACACTCGGAGGGGATGCTGAACTCGAGTTAGTAGACTCCTTGGATCCCTTCTCCGAAGGTGTTGTCTTCAGTGTCAGACCACCGAAAAAGAGCTGGAAGAACATTGCCAACTTATCAGGAGGCGAAAAAGTATGTTTCGACTATAAGCACACACATACTCGACAATTTCCTGATTGCACTGCAACATTTACTTGCTCACAAAAGCTTCTAATTCACTTCCAATGTTGATATGTCAGACCCTCAGCTCATTAGCCCTTGTTTTCGCCCTCCACCATTACAAACCAACGCCACTTTACGTGATGGATGAGATTGATGCTGCTTTAGGTATACCCACTGGAAATTTTCTTGAATCATTCTCCCTTTTTAAACCCTCTATGGTCTCTTTCTTATAGCATCCCACACAAACTTCAACTTTTCTTTTCTGGCAGATTTCAAGAACGTATCTATCGTGGGGCATTACGTGAAGGACCGTACTAAGGATGCACAATTCATCATCATAAGGTTGTTTTTTGGAACCAAATTTTTGCTCCATTTTCGATTTTGTCTGCTATATTTTTCATTTATATAATTTTCTTTTCCACATGCAGCCTGCGTAATAATATGTTTGAACTGGCTGATCGACTTGTCGGAATATATAAAACCGATAATTGCACAAAGAGCATCACCATCAACCCTGGGAGCTTTGTAGTCTGTGAGCAAGTTTCTTAAGATTTTTTGCCAAAATGTGTCATTTCCTGTCCATTGAAGTTGTGTCTTAACTGAATTCATATTCACAGTTTGTTCCTTTTCTGGTTGTGTATTTAGTATTTATGGAGAATCTAATATGTAAATATTCTTGCCACATTCCATTTCCGTCTTAATTATTTCCATCTAATTTTGTGAAGTAGAAACTTTCTTGTTTGTCATATATCTGGAGTGAAGGAACATGAATCACTAAAATTACTCTCAAACACGGTATTATTTTCTTACAAGACATGGCAAAACATCAAACATGGTCTAGATTTTGATTCGGCGCTGTGTTTTCATCGGCGCTCCTCATGCGGCGGAGCTTGAACGACATTGATGGCGACAGTGCCCCGACAGGTTTGTCCGAGACACGAATAAAACTATAGGACCAAGCTCCCCCTAACGTCCCACAAACTGGGCCTAGTAAATACACCCAAATGCCTTTATAGTAGTTGCTAGCTAGTGCAGGCCCGATCGTCCTTGCCGGGTTCATAGACCCTCCGGATATTGGCCTGCAAATTGAAACCTTTTAGAGATGGACATATATTTATTTTTATATTATACTATTTTATTAATTTAATTTATATTTATAAAATATTATTATGTGAGATGGATCGTTGATGTACTTACCCAGCCAAGATTGAAGTGATGCACACTGCAGACCCGACTGCGATACCTGCAAGCTCCCCTATCTATGTAATTGAAAAGAAAACACGAGATTCGTTTATAAAAATCAAGAAAATGAATTTATTTGTAAATTTTTTTTGGGGATATTCTTACAGCTTTGGTATCAGTAGCTACGGCAGAGGTGACGAACATCATGGAAAATGTAACGACAATTTCCATGACTAAGGCTTGAATGTCTGTTCCAGTAGGAGAGGTTGTGCCCACATGTTTTATAGGATGTAATAGAACTCGTAGAGTGAATCCAGCACAGGTAGCTCCTGTCAACTGCGCTGCTGCATAAAATGGTACCTGCACCTCATTTCTATTAATTTCTTTTTATTTTTGTTGTCGCTAAATGATTTACAAATTGGAGATAATTTTTATTAATGCATGTAGTGTTGCACGTTAATTATAATGAAACATGAAAATGCAGGTCCCTGCTGTTTACAACACGGTTTGAATGCGACTGGTGCACTGGCTATTAATGCGAATTAAAACTTTTGATATTTAATTTTATATGTCCATGTAGTATATTACATTAAAAGTGCTTAATAAAAAATGGTATTATTTTGATTAAAAATATATAATTATATCCCTCTCCTAAGAATGTATAATGATGTAGTTTGGAGTAAAATAAAAAATAGCGATCATAGTGGAGATGGGTTAGATATGTTTCCAAAGAAAAAGATCCTATTTATTCTTAATTCATATTCTGATATATTCATTGATAACACCAATGATTAAAGCCTTGAAAAATAACGTCCACCCAGAATCTTGGTTCAAAATCTCGACTAAGCATGAGGGCCTCACCTCCCATGTGATCATCAATACCATCCACATGCATGTAATGTAATAATGCATATATAATATACACGTAGCATAATTTGATGAAATAAAATACAAATCCAAAATCAATTTATTAAAAAAAATAACCCATCATGCCTTTATGAACTATACATTAATTTGACGTGTTGGTCCGGCAACTCAATCAAAAAAATTAATCAAATCTTACATAAAATGATACCATGTCGATCATTTCGCTACTATTAAACATGTGTATTCTTACATGAATCCTTATTTAACTAATTTCTAAAGATAGTTTATAATTTAGTATTATATCAATTTTATCTACTTTAATATGAAATAAGAATCCTTTAGTAACTAGAATTCATCAAAATGATGCTAAGGATTATCCAATTTTAATACGTCTTACAGGTCATTTAGCTGGTCAACCAACAATTACAATTACGAATGAAAATAATATGTCAAGATAGGGCGAAGGTCGATAGAGCGAACCTGATTCCACGGAAAATGGCGGACGGCGGCGAAGGCAAGGGTGACGGCGGGGTTCATGTGGGCGCCGGAGATGTGACCGACGGCGTAGATCATGACGGTGACGATGAGACCACCTGCGACGGAAGCTCCAAGTCTTGAAATCTTGTGTTCATCGCCACCACTAATAGCTGCCGAACCACATGTCACAAACACCAATAGGTATGTCGCTATTATTTCCGCAATCACCTGCACCACGTTTATTGCATTTCACTATTTTTGATTTACAAATCATTCATATTATTATTATTATTATATATTATTATTATTATTATTATTATTATTATTATTATTATTATTATTATTATTATTATTATATGCCAACTAACAAGAAAATAAAACAAGTGCACATGTTTGTAGAATGTCGGGAAAGTAAAGAACAGGCACATGGAGCATATTTCTATATCTTAGTTAATTTAGTAACTGCAGTCGATAATAATGCACTAATTAGACATGGGTGTGCAAGTTTGATCTGTGATCTTTAATGAAATAGTGTATGCGTAATTAAGATATTAATATAATGATATAAGTTTATGGAATGAGACTGTAAAATCAGAGTCCGTCGATTTTCCAACATGGCTTAAAATCAATCAATAAGAGAATGCTAACGAGAGAGAGAGAGATGATTACCTTTTTGAGAAAATCTGGGGGGTAATTCTGTTTGAAAAAGGTGGGGATGGTGGCACTGAGTTTGGGGTTCTCAACAGGCACAAGCCCAACTACGTTCTCCATTTTCTTTGTGGAAACTGACGAAATGCAAGATCGAAGATTACTTGGGAGGAGTAAATGATCAAGAAATTAGTGATGTTGAAGATGCCATATGAGGTTCTTCATTTTATATATACAGAGAGAGAGAGTGCATTGGGTTTTTTTTGGGTGGTGGCGGGGGGTGGGGGGGGGGGTTGTCAACCATTTGTGTACCATTATTCCTACACTAGAAGTATAAAGTTTACTTTTAAAGGTCATATGTTCGCTAATATTTTTATATGAGTTTGTCATATCTAATTTATCAATCGTAGTTTATTTATTTCGTGTGATTTATAGATTATTGCATAAAATGTGAGTTTATCTAGAGCGCAAAAAGTGGCGATATCACGTTCCCATGAATTAAAAAAGTGTAGATTTACACATAGCATGCTTCTGATTAAAGATATGTCAATGCAATTTGAAATCCAAATAAATTGAAAAACTCTTATACATCCGTCCGTACCGTACGGATAGACAAAAATATCATTTGTTATTAAAAAATATCATTTATATTAAAGAAAAAATCATTTACTTAAATATTATTTATACCCAAGAAAAATATCAAAATTATATGGTATCTCATTTTTCAAATACATATGGAGTTTTATCTATACCCATTTTTTTTTTAAATCTACCTTTTCTTTCTGGATAGCTATATGGGCCAAGGTGGTCTGCACTAAATATTTTATATACTTTTTGGTGTAGAAGGTATATGTTGGCCTTTTAGGGTACAAGCTAGGATCATACACCCTCACTTTAATTGATACGGTTGGTATAAATCATATCATACAGGTTCTAAGTAGTATTGTATTTTACAAAATAATTACATATAAATATTACACAAAAAATGATTTGTCTGCTGAAATCGAGTCCAGGTGTAGTTAAATTCATTTCAAATTTACAAACTTGAATTAAAATGCAGCCTAATATAGGGAGCTGACATATTTTTCCCATTTTTTTTTTTGAGTTTTTAAGCTGATAGACGATGTTGATTTCTCTATAATAAGTGTATAATAATAATTTGATTTGTTATATGATATAAATATGCACGCCGTTGAACCCAAACACGTATAATGTTGAATACAAATAAGTATATGAGATTGATTGCTCAAAACTTTCTTCGTTCATTTAGGTCATTTCCTTCTAACTTCATAATTCGAAAGAAAACAAAGGATTAATTAGAAAGAAAGCAAATGATCAACAAGATAATAGTTTGTCTAAATTGGAGAAAAGTGAAAGAAATATATGCAAGAATGAGATACATACATACGTTAAAATACTTTCTTTTTAAGTGTTTATGTGTATATTGTCTTTATCAATATGCAAATTTGTTCGAGCATGGAAAATTTATCTTTGAAATATCACATATTTTTGTTTGCCAATACACATTTATTTAAGTAGTGTGCATATTCCTCTTCCTACAGAGGCCTTCACTCTCGACAGAAAACCCTTCCCTGTGCCAATTCTGCCGCTTCTTTAGCTGATTTCTGGCTAACTTTGGCGTATCATTAACCATCATCGGCTTCCGCCGCTGCGCATGCAATAGGTTGCCGTGACCGCCTCCATGTTATACAATTGGTTGCCAATATATCATCTACTTGAGTTCTTTGACATTAGTTATACAATTGTATAGTCATATACAAATATTTTGAGTATATATTTTGCAACATCTACTTGAGTTCTTGACAAAATTGGAAGAGTTATAGAATATTTGTTCCGATACTTGAATTGAATTGAATGGATTTCATAAATTTAATTATGTAATAGGCCTCAAATATTGATTTGGGTCTCTTTAGTTATTATTTTGAAATATCTATTTGTTTCCTTATTATATTAGATTAGTTTCTCCTTTTTATAGGGATTTTATTAGATTTAGGATAGCCTTTATCCCTTTTCTCTCATTCATTATCATTCACGTAGGAACCAAACTCCAGAATTCAATTTTGGTTTTGCAATTGAAAGATTGATTTTCATTGTTGCTTTATTTTTCGTTCATTATTTTCATTACTATTATTATTAGCTTGAATTCATTTATCAGTTCTAGTTAATCTCTTATTCCGGTGAAGATTAAGGAAGCTCTAGCGCGACACGTTCCGTGAGATCTAATCGGTTTTATCCTTTAATTTTATGCTCGCATCTGTTATTCTCTGTGTTTATTGTCGTTAATTGTTTCGTCTCTACTTGGTAGTTGCAAATATTTAGTAGTTCGGAATTAATTAGTAGCCAATTGAATCGACCATCCGTAATTGTGGTTTAGATTTGATTAGTGGTAAAGTGATTCATCAGAGTCAAGAGTTTAACAGTCTTAATTCGATAATCCTGCGTCAGAGTTTATCGGTTTTGAATCGGGTTTCTCTAGTTCTTAAAGTCGCCGGCGAGATAAGATTACGTCGAAGCGTCTTGGTGATCATAAGCGGTTTGTTTGCATGAATTGAAGTTATATTTGCATCGAGGATCGGTTTGTCTAAGCTAGAGTGGAATTAATTGGGCAAGGATACCTTCATCATATTTGTTACGAACAAACATCCGGTTACCTTCGTTTTGTTATTTTCGATTTTATAGTTTAGTCTCTTCCCACAACTTATTTTCTGGTGAAAATTGGAGAAATTCTCGCCAATCCTTTGGGAGCGATTTTCTTCTTCTATCTCATGCGATTATGGGCATCTTGACCAATGTTAGATTTATTTTTGGTGAAAACGACACATCAAAAGTCAATCTTAAATTAGAAATTCCTACAAGATCGGACCATATTCCCTTCATCTTCGAATAAATATTTCTAGCTGTCAAAATTGGTATAACAAGAAAGTGAGTAATTTTACTCTTATTACTACTATTATTACTACTAATAAGGTAATAATCAACTTTATATTACCTTAGTCATCTATTTTTCTCAATAAAATAACAATGATGAGATCGTCTCTCCATAGCCACAAACTCCAGTAGAATTCATAACCAGAGTGCAAACAGTGCCATAACAATTGAAACCAAAGCATATAGATCCCGATAAACTCAACCAATGACAACCAACTAGAGGTACACACCGGTGCGTCCACCCTGATTAAATCTTGTTTGGGGATTAACAAATCTTAATCGAAGATTCCAATCTAGACGATACACCATACATCCAAATATACACATATTTTTGCCAACCAACTAAAGTTGCAACTTAATATCCATCCCCTCTTCCTTCTAACAAAATTACATTCTACAACATAACATGTCAATTTTAAGAGACCAAAAAATTCGACTTGAGACAATTTTTTTAATATTGTTCATAGATTGGATATCATCAATATGTTATGATTTAAACATCACATGTATATTTAACATTTTGTATAGTTTTATTTGGATCTCATTTGTGGAAGAGTAAGGTAATTTTGCTTGCAGTTTTATTTGGATCTCATTTGCTGGAAGAGTAATACGCAAGAACACGTAAGCACCTTGGTGAAAAATGCCATTGTTAACTACTGTTGGGTGTCGGTGCTGTGACTTTTACGCTAAAATCCCACGTTCCATACCACAATCTCAACCCCGTTAAATCGACCAAATTTTGTCTAAAACCCTCCTAAGATTTCGTTTTCATTCACAAGATTCCAGCTTTTCGCCTTCTTTATTGTTCTTGATAGATTTCTTGAGTCAAAACCAAGTATTTATTTTCTGCTCCCGCATTACATTTTCCTTTTTTATCAAATATTTTCCGAATTCATAACAATTCAAGAACTTGGGTCTAGTCAAAATCTAATCTTTGGCACTCGGGAACATATACATTGCTCAGCTCGCTCTCTATCTCCTTGTAAGAAAATGGGGGAGAAGAGCAGTTCGAGAGGGTGGTGTGGTTGGTTTCTGGCGTTTATAGTATTGGCTGCAGTGGTATTGGCAATTTTCTTCACTGTGAGATCCAAGATTCACAAATCCGACTCAGGACCTGCCCCTGTTCCTGGCCCTCCCGGCGCCATTGCAAAGAAATACGCTGATGCTCTCAAGGTCGCAACCCAGTTTCTCGACATACAAAAATGTACATTCTCTCTCTCTCTTAATGTGTGGGATCAGATCTCATGTTTATGTCTTTTAAGATTTCTTGTTGGAAAAATAGCCACGGTTTCGCTTCCGATTAGTTACTGCTGATCAGATTTGTGTCGAAATAGACTAATAATATTGGAATAGTTTGACTAAGCAGGTTAAAAATAGGTAATGCTGGAATTGGGAATGGAATAGTTTCTTGAGATTTGAGGTGGTTCTTAGTTGATAGTATGGTTTCTTATTCAATTTTGAAGCTTGGATGATGAAATCTGGACGTTTTTGATGTATATGCTAAATAAAAGATAATGCTGGAGTTGGGAGTAGAATAGTTTCTTGAGATTTGAGGTAATCCTTAGTTAATAGTGAGATTTCTTGTTCAATATTGAAGCTTGAAAGCTAGAGAATGGTGAATTTTGGACTAATTTAATTCATATGCTAAAGAAAAGATAATTTTGGAATTTGAAATGGAGTAGTTTTTTGAGATTTTGAGGTGATTCTTAGTTAATAATGGGATTTCTTGTTCAATTTTGAAGCTGGGAAGCTGGAGGGTAATGAGATTTCTTGGAGGGGGGATTCAGCCTTGGACGATGGGAGTGAAGCCAAATTGGATCTTTCCAAGGGAATGTATGATGCCGGTGATCATATGAAGTTTGGATTTCCGATGGCCTTCACTGCCACGGTGCTGTCGTGGGCCATCCTTGAGTATGGTGACCAAATGAAGGCTGTGGATCAGTTGGAGTCTGTTCAAGGCTCGCTTAAGTGGATCACGGACTTCCTTGTTAATGCTCATCCTACTGATAATGTCCTATACATTCAGGTGAAATTTGACTTTCCTTCCATATGTCAGTTGCCAATTTAATGTAACAATAATGTTAATAGATCTGGAGTTTGTTATGAGAGTGATGCTGTTGTTTCATTGCTTTAGATGAGTGTGCAAATTAGGCAGCTTGCTGCAACATGATAACTTTTTCGAAGATTTCGTCTTCCTGATGAAGCATCTTGTCGTTTAAATCTTGAAGTATATTCCTTCTCATAGTTAGTTACAAACTTGACACACCTGTGTAGCATGTAGACATCTTTGATTTCTTTACCATTTTCTGGGGAGAAAGAAGGATCTAACTAGTGTTCTTCCATGGTATCAAATGGTTTCACAGGTCGGGAGCCCTAAAACGGACCATAGTTGTTGGCAGAGACCCGAGGACATGAAAGAGGCTAGGCCTCTCACGCAGGTGAATGCGTCTGCCCCGGGAACTGATGTTGCTGCAGAAACGGCAGCTGCTCTGGCATCGGCATCTCTGGTCTTTAGGAGCAGCAATTCTGCGTACTCGGCCACACTTCTGAAGCATGCTAAACAATTATTTACTTTCAGACAAATATAGAGGATCTTATAGCGAGAGTATTCCTGAAGTGCAAACTTTCTACAACTCTACCGGCTATGGTGACGAGCTCCTGTGGGCAGCAGGTTGGCTCTTTCACGCAACACGGGATCGCTCGTATATGGAATACGTGACTGGGAAAAATGGTGAAGAGTTTGCTGATTGGGGGAGTCCGACTTGGTTTAGCTGGGATAACAAGCTGGCCGGAGCTCAGGTACATTTCATCTTTCACGGCATTGAATATTTTTTAAATTTTCACTAGTGAAATTGTTGTAGAGATTTTGTGTCGATTAATTCTTTATGTTATATGACATGATTGCTTGACCAGTCCCGAGTTTCACCAAAGTTTATCTTGACATGAGCTAAATGCTTTTCTTTCTTTCTTTCGCACGTGTGTGTGGGGGTTGCCTTAGGCTATCCATCATTCTTGTAACAAGCCTTAGAATCAATTAGACGTGCCTTTAGCTAATCTTTATTTACAAAATTGTCAATTTTCATATAATTCTCCAAATATATGGAAAGTAGGAGCTATTGCAGTTCCATCATTATGTGTAAATTCTATGAAATGCTTATTATTTCTTGATAGATCGAGATTATTCATGCTTAATGTGAAGTGATAAATCGAGATCAATCATGTTAAGTGTTCATTTCATTACCACCTCAGCAGTAAACTTGATTCAGAACAATTTCTTCGATCCAATTCAAGCAAATGGTTGTCAATGAGAAAGTAACGAAGTACATTACTGCAGGTTCTGCTATCTCGAGTTTCCTTCTTTGGCTCAAAGGACATCTCCAATTCCAATGTTCTCGAGAAGTATCGAGAGTCAGCTGAAGCCGTCATGTGTGGTCTATTACCAAAATCGCCAACGGCCACCACTAGCAGGACACGCGGTAATCTTCCTTCATATGCTTTTTTTTGCCTTGAATGTTACATTTATAATTTAGTACTCTCGAGTTTGCCTCATCCTCATCTCCAATATCATTCCACCGTTAACTTTTATGAGTCTCGAGCACATTCAAAAACTTTTTCTAACTTATAAAGGGTGGCCATAATATTTGAATTCAATCTTATATATGCAGGTGGTTTAGTATGGATAAGTCAATGGAATGCCTTACAACATCCCGTCGCCTCAGCATTTCTAGCGGTCATATACAGCGATTACATGCTCACGTCCCAAACGGCAAAACTATCTTGTAATGGAAGGGATTTTCGGCCATCGGATCTACGAAAATTTGCACTCTCTCAGGTACACTTGTCGCCTTAGTTAATAATGCACATGATCAATAAGTTCAAATGGAGCTATATATTAATTTTGGAATAATTGCCTCAAAATACATGAATTTTGGTCCATTTTTGGTTTTGCAGATGTACTAAAACTTGTCTCAAAACACACAAACTTTACGTTTTTTGGTTGTGCACATGAACTTTTAAATTGTCCCATAATACACTAATTTTAATCTTTTTTTTTTGGATTTTCTTACAAATCCCAAATCAAAACTGACATGGCTGGCAGCCACGTGGAAAATCAAGACTGTTGTTTGGATATGAGATTTGCGAGAAAATCCAAAATAAGTCGGTGTGATTTGGGATCAATTCCACGTTAGTTTCGATTTGAGATTGGTTAGAAAATGAAAAAAAGAAGTAAAGTTCATGCATTTTGGGACAAATTTTAAAGTTAATGTGCAAAACCAAAAAAAGAATAAAATTCGTAAGTTTTAAGGTTCATGTGCTAAACCAAAAAGGGTCCAAAGTTTGTGTATTTTGAAGCAATCAATCCATTAATTTTTAAAATCTTGATTCTTGCTTGTAATTATGCACCTTATGTTATATTTACAGGCAGATTTTATATTGGGCGACAACCCATTGAAAATGAGCTATCTTGTGGGCTATGGGGATAAGTATCCCCAATTTGTCCATCACAGAGGAGCCTCGATTCCAGCTGATGCAAAGCCGGGTTGCAAAGATGGTTTCAAATGGCTCGAGTCGGAACAACCTAATCCCAACATCGCGATGGGGGCACTAGTCGGCGGACCATTTCTAAATGAGTCATTCATCGATTCAAGAAACAACTCGATGCAAACTGAACCGAGCACATACAACAGTGCAGTGCTTGTTGGCCTCCTCTCTTCTCTCGTGACTACGTCATCCGTGGCTCAATCTTTCACGTAAGAAAATTATTCGTTCATTTGCTGCACAATTTCATGCTAAGATTAGCTTTATCTTCTAGTATGCTTCTTAGGGATGTGCTTTACGTGCATATCTATCACATCTTGAGTGTAAATTTTGTAGTAGATATACCGAAAACGAGTGCTGCCGTATCGTATATGTTGCAGTAATGGTTGAACTAGTCTCTATATATGCTTTACTTTACTAGTTACATGAATACTAGTTGATTGTGTGTGCGTGTGTTGGCCTAGTGATAGAATGGTTAATGCCTGAGGCCAAAGGTCTCGGGTTCGAGTCCACCGTGACGCGATCTTTAAAAATTTCTGGATTTAATGACAAAAAAAAAAGAATACTAGTTGATTGCATACAAGTGGTGCTACATAGTGTTTTAGGTTCAAAATGAATGGAATGAAGCCTAAATGTTCTAAAAATGAACTCGTGTTAGACCTTTTGACTGGACGGTACCCATGTCTGTTGTAAGAGCGTTGAGTTGACTCTAAGAGGGTGTTTGGCTGAGCTTATAAGCTTTTCAAAACAGCTTATAAGCTAATTAGGAGCTTATAAGCTGTTACAAAGTATTTGACAAAATAAGCTCCTAAACGAACATAAAGTTGTGAAAATAAGCTCCAACAACTTATAAGCTCCTCTAAAAATAAGTTGTTCAACCCCAAGTTATTTTTTCATAAACTTATAAGCAACCGTGAATTTACCAAAATAATTTTATTATAGTTCGTTATTTTCTACATATGCACTACCAACTTCATTTCTCGTCAATTTTATCTCTCTATCTCACGATTCTTTCTCTAGCTTATAAGATCAATTATCCAAACACTTTAATAACTTATAAGTTATTGAGACATTACATCTTATAAGCTCTTAAAACATTTTATAAGCTCTTGTAGCTTATATTTTAGCTCAGCCAAACACCCCTAAAGTCGTATTCACAAAGAAAAAAAGAGAGGGAAGACAGACAATAGATTAATTAATTAATTTGTACTGAGTAGGAAGGATCTAATACAGTTTGTACTTTAAATTGTAAGGGCTATAATAACAAATAATCTATCCTCACAAGACTTGTACCTTAATTAAATGTGAAACTTCAAAATAGAGAGAAGTATAAATAGATATTGTCTTACTCCAAAAAAGTTGATTTTGTCTTTCAATAGTTCCCCCTACCCCTAAATGTTGCTCCTCCGTCCCACCCAAGATGATTCATTTTTTTTCGGTACGGTTATTTAGGAGAAGAGATAAAGTGGTTAAAGTGATAAAAATTAAGTATGACCTACAACTTTTGAAGAGATAATTATTTCTAAAATGGAAACTTGTCATCTTGGATGAGACAGCTCAAGATAGAATACATGTCATCTTGGGTGGGACGGATGAAATATTTCTAAACCGTTCCAACCAAGTCTTAATGTTTATTGGGCCAATATATGGGCTGGCTCTTGGAATAAATGTTGTAAAATCAGCAAATGTTTTTCTATTATAAAAAGCTATCTTTCTTAATTGGATGATCCTTTTAATTTGAAATTTATAATTTCAATTACTTCCTTAACCTTCCTTGCTCAATATAAAATTAAAATACGCCCTTATAGAGAAAAAAATTAGTGTAGATTCGTTAAAAATTTTGGCCCTTCATTTCCTTGATGTTGGGTCAAATTATCAGATGAAGATGAAAACTTGAGTTTGGACATCCGCAGATAACGTTTTATTATCGATTAATTATTAGTTATTGTATATCAATAGTGTGTCGATATAATATGATAATTTTTTCATTTATATTAAAAATAAATTTGGAAGGGGGAATTTGTTTTTACTATTTATAGATATTTTTTATATATACATATATGAATAATTTGTCAATTTTAGAATTACGAAAGGACTTCGACATATCAGAGTTGTGATTAGTTTGCATTGGTTCAATAATTATGATTATTATCATTTATCAGGGTTCATAGACAAAAGAAAGAAACCACATATTAAGAGAGAATGGAGGGTTGGTATTCAATTAGGTATTTATTTCTACATGAAAGTGCAATTTATTTTCTAAACATATTAATACGAATTGTATGTAGGTTGATTGATAGTTTACATCAATCATGTTAGAAAAAAAAATCACATTTCAAACTTTAACCTAATAAAAATATATAGTTTTTATGGGATGATCTAATGATAGAATATCGTTCTATCATCGAAATATTATGTATTCGAATTCCACAAACACTCAAACGGAAGATATAGTGTACGCACTTGCGACCGTGGTTTTATTTGTGAGAGCATAGGATGGTAAGTTATAATTTGGTGAGTGTATTATCTTAGATGATTTTTTTTTATGTTGCATTGTTATACATTATTACAATATGTGATAGATCTTTATCATTCCTTTTTAACGGCTATATCTCTGATATCCGATAATTTTCATCATTTCATCGTATGCAATATATAAATACACATAGGATCGGTCCTCACAAATAATGGGCGCGGACGAAACAACAAAAATGGACAATTTTTCCACTATGAAGATACAATTGAATATATATAAAAAGATGAACAATATATCATTTATAAAAGAATTATTTTTTTTTACAAAATTTGGGCTCCCAAAAGTTTATAACAAAATTTTGAAACATTGAATATTTTATTTTTTGAAAAGTATTTATATTAATATAAGAGAATATATAAAATTTTAGACCCCTAAAATAATGGGTCATGAGCGATCGTCCATGCTCGCCCGCCCTCAGGGATGGTCCTGAATAGATATAGGATGGTCCTGAATACACATAACGACATTTGCACGTGACACATCAAAGCGAAACAATATCTAAAATCTAAGTTACACGTATCGTCCATTTATGGTTTAGCTCTAAACATTCGGATTGAATTTATCCCACAACCTAGCCTAGATTATTTTCCACAAATACAGCCTAAACATACTTTTCGTGTTTCCCACGTTCTACTTTTTTTTCTTCAATTGTTTTTGTTTATTATTAATTAGGATTTGTTAAACATACATACATACATACTATTTTAGTATTTAACTTCAAGAGTTTGAGCCAATAATTGATTAATAGACTATGTTTATCAGCGACCGGTTTAACCATTCAACCTTTTCTAATATTTAATTAATTTCTTTTTCTTCCACATCATTAATATATTCTAATCTAACCACACTTATTTTTTGATGATTTGTCAATGACCACTCCAATCATCCAACCACTATATTATTTATAATTAGTTTAGATTATTTTTAATCCAAATATATCAATTACAATAAAAGTAAATTAAACTATAATAAAAATATGTAAAAATTCAAAACTCATAAATTACAAAAATAAAATAATGAAAAAATTAAAATTTATATAAGCAATATTCGTATCTATTTATAAAGAACAATTTTTTAAATAATTTTAGAAAGATATATAATATCTAAAAAATTGAATATAATAGATTTATCGTAAAATTCGACGAACCACTCATTTTGTGACAAGTATTACAAAATAAATGGTTATTTGGAAAGGTTAGGGCGGTCTATGGAAATCCACTGGCAGTTGAGTTCACTGAGGCACTGAGGGTTATGTGGCGGTCGACCTTTACGGGCTTATGGTCTCTACTAAACTTAGCCTTAATATCAATTATATCATAATTACTAATTAGGCTATAAAATTTTCTTAAGGTTCAGTTTTGTTAATAAATGTTAATTAAAATTCATTTTATTATAATAATATTATTAAAATAATAAATTAATTATGAGAGACGAATGACATACCAAAATATTGGGACATGATCCGACCGTCTAAAGTCATCCCAAAAATTACCAAAATTGACTATAAATTAATCAACCCTACATTAGAAACAGCCTCGCTCTGATACAAACAACATGTACAACAAATACACTGATAACCCCACGCAAGACACACACTCACACACAATTCTTACAGATTCATAAATCCTTCAATCTTCCGATGAAGCCTGCAGCAGACGGCGGAGACGTTTCGGTCGGAATACCGCTTTTGGCCGGCAATGGCGATAATATTGCGACTGAATCCGCTCATCAACTCCGCCGCCACCACTCTGTTTCGGGCTCTACATCTTTCTTCAAAACCTGCTTCAATGGCCTCAATGCTCTATCAGGTTTTTCACTATGTTTTTATATTTATCTTCTGGTTTATAATTCAGTTCATATATATTGTGATATTCGTGTTGAATATTGGATTCAAAAAGGCAGCGATTGACTTCCGAAATTGGTGATTTCGGCTGAAATTCGTTTGGATTTAGATGTATACTTCCTTATTTGGAGTAAATAAGTTAATTATTCTCAATTTTTTAGTTGCTATATCGGTAAAATATTACATATAAATTTTGTACCGTCAACATTTGAATTTTGTAGAGTGTGCACGTGATTATGTGCAAGTACATTATATATATACATGGTGGCTACAAGCCTATAAGGATTTGAATAATGTATAAACGCATATATAAATGAGAAATTGCAAACTCTGCGCTGACTATATAATGTTGTTACATTAAATATATAAAATTATTGCATAATTATGATATTACATTGAACGTAAAGTTGTTACACTGAATCTAGTGTAGTAACTTTGTATTTTAGTGCAACGATTTTATATGTTTATATAGTGTTCTTATATTCTCACGGTAGGTAGATGTATTTTCACAATATCTTATCCTGTGACTATAATATATAACATATATTCGGACCAGTTTTGTCCTTCAAAATTAATTTCCAAAAGTATGCTACAAAATCTGTTTGATTAAGACTTGTCTGAAATACATAAAATAGTAGCTCGGAGGGCTGAACAATGCTGTTCTTATCTTCTAACCTTTTGTTTATCCACTTGAGTAGGATGGATTCATGCGTGACGTCATATATAATGTAAATATTTTTATATTTTTTTCGTCCATGACAATCACAATATTTATAATTTGGACAATATTAGTCCTGAAAGGTGAAAACCCTCGTCTCAGAACTTGAATGATTGAAATTATCAATCTAAGATTAAAAAAAATCATGTATTTTGATTACATTATTTTGATATTAATTTCAATGAAAATTACCACATGAATTATCTATTAAAAGGTAATTTATTAACAATAATTAAAATAAACGAAGAACTTCATATTTATTTTGGTTTTAGATTAATAGTTTCGATCATTCTATTTCTACATTTACCGTTTTCATAAATTTTAGATTCCGAATTGATAGATAACCTTTTTTTTGGGGGATTAATGAAACTCAATTTTGGATAATCCTTCTTCTAGTATTTTAATGAAAGTAAAAAACAAATATTTTAACAATTAGTAATTAGTCTTATATTGTACTTGAGTATCTCGATGACTAAATGCATATACTATAAACAAGTTTTATATTGTACTTGAGTATCTCGATGACTAAATGCACATATTATAAATAAAAATTAATAAAGAGTCAATTAACCAAAGATAGAGATAATTTTGTAATTTTAATTAACTAGAACCATTTATTCCAAAACCCTTAACCTCATCAATGCTCCAATTCGGCTATCCTTGGTCATTTGCTGTTGGGGATGGGTGGCTACCGCCTCACCGCAGTTCCACTTTAAATACGCCCTATGTCATGAATTGAAATATTTATATGCATGAAACAAAATTACAAATAATAAAAATAATTAATAAAGTCCTGATTAAAATTGATTATTCATGGTTTAATTTTAATAATTAAAATAAAAACGGTTTTCGGTTCCAATCGGTTAACCAATAACCGAAATTTTTCAACTCTGAATCGAAACCGTGTTTTGTGTATAAAGTAGTGATGTGTTCACCGAAATTCGAGATATTTTTCAATGCTCCAATTCGGCTATTTGGTCATTTGCTGTTGGGGATGGTGGCTACCGCCTCACCGCAGTTGCACTTTAAACACGCCCTAATGAATTGAAATAATATGCATGAAACAAAATTACAAATAATCGAAATAATACGGGGAAGTATATGTGCGTAACAATCCAACATTATCACCTTCAATTCCAAATTGTATTTTGCCTCTTTAGCCTTGGTATCAAATAACAAATCATCTACATATATCTGCGTCATTATCACTTATCTACAGTATTGTTATTCTTATGCATAAGACAATCAATCATTAAGTAGGACAAAATAGAGTATGGGCTACCGATAGTGACTGATGCCTACTAATGTTAAGGGATGTCGTGATCATCATTAGACACGTGGCACGTGTTGTCGTGACCAAGTTGGAGACGAAATACCATTTTATTTGTAATTAGGTGACAGTGAACGATTTATTCAATTTTACACTTCCCTACAATATGGCGTCTTTTGGGCTTTCTGTTTGAATCTATCCAAAGGCCCATTGAATTGGGCTTTTCTTGTTGGATGGATTCACCATCGACATCGTGGTGGTTTGTAATCACGTGCTCTAACCCTCTGACTGTAGTGCGGGTCGAAATTTCTTTGATGTTTAATCGTGTTTGAAATTGAATCTTGGTCTGTCCGCAGGCGTAGGAATACTATCAGTTCCTTATGCACTAGCATCGGGCGGATGGTCGAGCTTGATACTGCTCTTCCTCATTGCCGGCTGCACATTCTACACATCCCTGCTGATCCAAAGATGCATGGATTTGGATACAAACATCAGAAGCTATCCTGATATAGGCGAACGAGCATTCGGGGCGAAAGGAAGGATGATTGTAGCAGTAGCAATGAACGTCGAGCTGTATCTCGTGGCAACCGGTTTCTTGATCCTCGAGGGAGATAACTTACACAATCTAGTTCCAGGCGTTCGAGGAGATTTTATAAGCGGGAAGCAGTTATTCATTCTCATCATTGGTCTCATCGTGATGCCTACTGTCTGGCTAGACAATATGAGTATCCTTTCTTACATATCCGCCACCGGAGTCGTAGCTTCGTTCGTGCTCATTGCTTCTATTCTGTGGTCTGCTGTCTTTGATGGCATCGGATTTCACGAACAGGGCACTCTGCTCAACAGCAGGGGAATCCCGACTGCGATCAGTCTGTATGCATTCTGTTATTGCGCGCATCCGGTTTTCCCGACTTTGTATACTTCGATGAGGGACCAAAAGAAGTTCTCTAAGGTAATGTGATAAAACTCATCAAACACTGATAGTTTTGTTAGTGATTTTGACATGTGATAGCGGCTGCAGGCTCTGCTAGTCTGTTAAAACAGTTTTAGTTTGTGATTGATTTGACCAGTGATAGCGTCTGCAGGTTTTACTCGTCTGCTTTCTGGTCTGCACAATGAGCTATGCCTCGATGGCAGTCCTAGGGTATCTGATGTTCGGGTCAAAGGTGCAGTCTCAAGTGACATTGAATCTGCCTACTAACAGAATTAGTTCCAAAGTTGCCATCTACACTACATTGGTGAATCCGTTAGCGAAATATGCTTTGATGGTGAGTCCGCTTGTGAGTGCTCTCGAGAGGCGATTCTTGTTGCGCCGTAGCAGAGGATTGAGCATACTCATTAGGAGTTTGTTGGTGGCGAGCACGATTTTTGTGGCTTTGGCTGTGCCCTTCTTCGGGTATCTGATGTCGTTGGTTGGGGCGTTTCTGAGCGTCACGGCTTCGGTGATCCTGCCATGCCTGTGCTATGTGAAAATCTCGGGGATTTATGTGAGATTTGGGGTGAGTTGATGGTGCTGTTTGGGATTGTGGTGGTTGGTAGTGTTGTGCTTGTTGTTGGTACTTATACAGCTTTGCTGGAGATTTTTTATCATTTGTGATTGTGTTGTGTGATGATTGTGTATTCAATATATTGACTTTGATTATTCATTGTGCTTTTGAATGTGTTGCTTGTTCATAGTGTGTGTCCATGTGACTTAGCCCGAGTTCAAGTAACTTTTATAATACTTCCTCAATTCCATTATTATTGGCAATAATTGGCTCGTTTTCTTTTTGGGTTATCCCATTAAGTTGGTCCGTTTCCAAAAAAGAAAATAATTTTACACTAAAAAGTATATTGAATTTCGTATCATACATTATTTTACACACAAAATACAACTCTCCTTAATCTACGTGTTAAAAAGAAAGGAGCCATGAATATTGAGATGGATGGGGTATTACTTTAAATCCTAAGCTATTTTGACTTTATTAATTATATACTGAATTATTGAAATATTATTTTAAATTTTAAATTATCGATTTTGTATCAATTGTGTCCCCCTTTATTTTTCAATTCCGAAAAGTTGACGTGGCTAGTTGGATTGCTGCGGTACATTTAACAATTTTTTTGTACCTATCAGTTTTTGAAACAACTCTCTCGCCCTCTTCTACACATTCTCACAATCTCTCTCCCGTGCAACTCACGACTGCGTACAATTAAAGGAGAGAGAAACGGACGGAGAAATCTTTCAGAGGAGACGCTGAATCACTTGATAGCTCTACTTCTCTTTCCCAGAAACATCTCAAAAATATATATGTATTTCTTTCTCCAATCACTCGCAGCAACATCTCAATGTGATACTGTAACTTCTGGCAGGAGAAGCAGTATGTTTTGCCTAATTCCTGAAGTAATCTCTGCAAATTCACGACAATGTTCGGTAACAACTGTGATCTCCATTGATGAAGATTTTCAATTTTCTTTGTAATATATAAATTCACCTGTTAGAAAAAATGCGATCATCATCTTATCCTGATGCGTGGAGATTTCACTAAGACCCAATTGTTGCTGTTTCAGCTACTGACCTGCCATAATTAAGATCTGCTAGACATTGTTTTCTCAATTAGCATTTGGTTTAAGTTTCTCTCTCGCCACCACCGACCACCAAGCCGCGCCACCATCTACCACGACTCTGTCATGGCAATCTCCCCACACCCACACGGTAACCACTGTCTTCATCAAATGGGTTTTCACAAAAAATAAAAATTGATCCACGATTGCGAACCCAAAGTGACGTTGAAAACCCAGAGATTTCTTGAATTTCCATGTCCGGATTAGTTACTGCTCCATGTCCCGCACCATTAGGTTTGGTGCAAGATAAAGGGTGGCTAATTTGAAAAAAGATCACGTGCAAAAACAGAAAATGTTCACAAATATCCTTTAAAAATAAAAAGTAAAACAAGGAAAATGAAAACCCTAGCTAGGTAGGTAGGTACATGTGTATGGATCTTAATTGGTTATAACGGCAGTTCGAAGATATCATTAATAAGCATCTACCTAAACAACGAACTACATCATCTGTGTTTGTAGTGAGGATGTTCGTTCGTGAGAAAAACGAAAGAAAATGCAATGTGATAAAGCATGATGGTTACTAGACAATGGCATTCTCTGGAATCAATTTAGACAGAGCCAGAGAAAGACACACATGAGAGAGAAAGTGGTGCGGATGAGGATGAGGATGACGATTGAACAGTAGCTTCGATGTGCATGTAAGTAAAACCCTAGAAACAGTACATACAGCTGCTGCTCTTCTTGCCGATCTGACCCATCAATGCAATTGCCGCAATCCCTTCTAACTATCCATTTCCCAAGAAACGCCAAACTTTTATTCAATGCAGTGCAATTACTGTTTGTGCATTTGAATCCAAGTTGTGGAAAACCACATAAATTGGAGAACAATCAGCCCTAATTGTCTAATTTTTGTTGAGGTCCTTTCGACCCCACACCCTTTTGTGCATATGAGCTGTGTTATTAATAATTTTAGTACCAAGAGAGCTGTTATAAAATTTATTACATTTTTAGGTCTAACAAAATCTAGTTACATCCACCTATACATTTATATAATTTAAAAATGTATCACATTGATTACATCCTCAAACATACTAAATTTTGTGATATATACTCACTCCGTTTCATCCAAGATGACTATTTCTTTTCGACACAATTATTTAGGATAACATTATAAAATGATTAAA
Organism: Salvia rosmarinus; assembly: GCA_036937905.1. Taxonomy (NCBI): domain Eukaryota; kingdom Viridiplantae; phylum Streptophyta; class Magnoliopsida; order Lamiales; family Lamiaceae; genus Salvia; species Salvia rosmarinus. The sequence goes on along the minus strand of CM072813.1, from coordinate 108,221,615 downwards.
GTAATAAAAAGTATGTATGACCCATATCTTTTGAAGAGATAATTTCCTAAAAAAGAAACATGACAACTTGAGTGGGACAACTCGAAAAAAAATACATATCATCTTGGATAACGGAGGGAGTTTTTTTGTTTTTATTTTTATGACATCGCATAATAGTTACTCATCACAAGATGTTTTGATTTAATGACTGTTAGGATCTGAATAGAGGTGAGTATTCTGTTATTCGATCGATTTGTGATGAAAAAACAATCGAACCGAATTAATCAAATTTTTTTAAAAAAATAACCAAACTATGTTTCGATTATTTCGGTTAAACCATATTTTTATTAAAAGAAAGTATTTTTTGCCAATAAATAAATAATGTTATATATATATATATAACATATATTTTATTTATTATATGTATAATATAAAAAACATATTTTATGAATAAATAAATAAATAATGTTATAAACATATAATAAATAAATATTGTATATTAATATAAATAAATAATATTATATAAATAAATAAATCTATAAATGGAATAGAATGTGGAAGTTGAAGAAATGAGGCTTCTAACTCCACAATCTAGTCCTCAGCTATAAACATTAAATTTGTCCTCATATCTTCATCTAAATATTTATGTGGGTGCGCCTTTGTCACCAAATTTTCCTCTTGTGTAGTCACATTTCAGCTGTGATATTTGTCTCTTCTTCCACATTCAGTAGGTTTAACTTTACCACCTTGCTAGGATCAGTTAGTTTCAAATTTTTTTATCTATCCCTTGGTTTAAATCCACAACTCTTGTCACTTAAGATTCAATGTAGTGGATATATACTCTCACTTTTTTTTTCCTTTTATATTTTTTTCTTTAATTTTAATTTTATATGCTTTAGTAGTTTTGTTTTGTTTTGTATTACTAACTAGGGTTTATCACACTCAATTAGGATATATTATGTTTTATTATTATTTAGTTTTATATTTATTAGTTAATAATTTATTATTAAAATTGATAAATTCAAATTTAGGGTATTTATATAATATTTCTTAATTTTAAATATTTGAAATAAAAGTTAAGTATGATTCATAATATTATAATATGTTTCATTTTTATAAAATATATTATTAAAATAACACAAAAGCTCATGTGAAGACATCCTAAAATGTCAATTATTCTAAAGAATAATGTTTTTTTTTTCTTTCAATCCGTGAACGTTCTCACATGAATTCACATCCTAAAACAATAGACATAATAATTGACCTAGTGGTACACATGAATTCACATGAATCTGTGTGTGTGTGTTGTCATGTTGGCCTAGTGGTAGAGTGGTTAATGCCCGAGGCCAAAGGTCTCGGGTTCGAGTCCACCGTGACGTAGCCTTTAAAATTTCTGTATTAATTGACCAAAAAAAGACATAATAATGGGAAACGACCACACAAAATAAATAAATAAATTCTGACTCTTGTTAAAGCTAGTACCTTCATTATTCTCTCTCTAGCTTTCTGCAATCTCACACTAACCATTTCTCAGTTGCTTTTAGCTTAACTATATCTCTTTACTGGAGCTCCCACCATGACAGATCCCTTCTTCAACTACTTCAACCACTTCACTCCTACTCCTCCTCGCAACTTCAACTGCCATTCTAGTATCCTCGGCGGGAAGAATTACGAATCCTCCCAGCCACTGAAGGAAGCTCTACCATTCCTCAGTTTGAAGCCGTCTGATTATTATCAAGAATCGTCTTCTACCGCTATGGAAGTAGACGACATGAAGATGAAAAGCAACGACGACGGCAGCGACCATGATCAATCTCTTAAGTTAGGGCTACCACCCTCTCACTCTACCTTCACTGGTTCTGATCTGATTTCCAACAAAGATGAAATTACCACCGTTACTAACACAAACCCTCTCAACAAGGGTCACTACTGGATCCCAACACCTGCCCAGATTTTGATAGGACCTACGCAGTTTTCATGCCCTCTTTGCTTTAAGACCTTCAATAGATATAACAACATGCAGGTATTTATGTTTATATACTTTTTTTACTAAACTAATTTTCTCTTTATGTTCATTTTGATTTTGCAGAGAAAGAGGAAAATTCCAACGTCCCGTTTTGGCCTCTCTTTTTGCGCGTACATCTTTTTCTTTATTTCAACGGTTTACTTTACTTTATTCATCTAGTTTGCTGGATTGGTATGCTTTGATGATGTATAGAAAAATATTTTCGATGGTTGGTTTAATTTTATGTGTACTTTAGGGTTTTCAAAATTGTATCTTTGCTTTGTCCAACAGTACTAGACTACTAGAGTGATTATGTAATCCCTATTTACTGTTGTTCTTTTTTCTTGAAAAGGGTAGACGCCGGAAGATAGATCAATACGATAAGAAAAAATGTGATGTAAAAATGTTGGTTTTGTCTTTAATGATATTAATGCATGAGTTAAGAGGGTTTTGGGGATCTGCATATATAAATCTATCCGGTTAATTACCTGATCAGTGAGCTCTTTAATTATTTGATTGAACAAGACAAGAATTCGTGCTTTTTGTCCTTGAAGTTTGTACCTTTGACATTTCCATGGTAAAAAGAAATTGATGTGGGATTTGTTTTGGCAACGGAGATGCATATGTGGGGGCACGGATCGCAATACAGAAAGGGAGCAGAATCTCTAAGGGGCACGCAGCCGACGGCAATGCTGAGACTGCCGTGCTACTGCTGCGCGGGAGGGTGCAGCAACAACATAGACCATCCCAGAGCCAAACCCCTCAAAGATTTCCGAACCCTCCAAACACACTACAAGAGGAAGCATGGGATAAAGCCCTTCGCGTGCTGGAAATGCGGCAAGCCCTTCGCCGTCAGGGGCGACTGGAGAACCCACGAGAAGAACTGCGGCAAGCTCTGGTACTGCACCTGCGGCTCCGATTTCAAGCACAAGAGATCGCTCAAGGACCACATTAAGGCCTTCGGTAATGCCCACGCCGCGGCTCAAATCGACCACGATAACGAGTCTTCTCACTAGATATATTATTATTATTATTATTATTATATGCTCAAGGACAATCCTCTATTTATAAATTATAAATGGTCGTTGTTGATCCCGAAGCGAGTTTGATATGATGTATTCACGACGGTGGGAATACATTAAATTAATGCAAACTTTCGGCTTGAGTCAAATCAATAGGGAATCTGTCAAAGAAATGACTTGGTTATTCAATCGGATTCTGATAAATTTTCCTTGACTAACAGAGTGAATGACCAAGAAGGATAATCAAAGCTTGTAAAGAAATGAGTAAACAACAACATGCAAAGATTTTTTGTGGTTCAGAGTAAACTCTAAGTCCGCTGCTATAATAGGAGGAAGAGCACTGTCACTTCGGGATCCACTTGAATATATTGTCAAGGGCACTTTCCAAATATCAACAACTCTGATCTCTTGAATTAGGATTTTAGCTAGGCCTAGACCTCTTTTTCTTCAGTCACGGCGGCAGAAGACAATTTCATATTACCTCTCAGGATATCTTACTAACAACTTTCACTGCTACTACTACAAGGTAAGTAGGTGAGCAAGATTTGGTTTCCAGGAGAGTGAGTCTTTAAAATAAAGAACAAGTAAAAGATTAGACTCGCTCGATCTAAGCTTTGGATATAAGGCTTAGACTGGCTTGGAATATAGAAGAAGGCTTAGATTGACTTGAAATATAAAAGAAGGGATCTTTTGGTATGATCTCTGTAGAAAGCACTCGTGAAATTTCTTAAATTTTGGAGTGCTTAGTAGAACCTTGAGAACCTAAAAATTGTATGAATGCTCGAGAGCTTTAGCATATGAGATTCACAATTTCATTTTGTGATTGTTACTAACCATATTTTATGGCAAAGTTTCACAATTTAATATTATAAAATTGATATTGTTACATTATATTATAGAATACTATGGCAAGTTGATATTGTGAATAATTATAGGCTCATATGCAATACTACAGTGTCACATCTTAATATTTTAAATTTCATTTATATAATATAGTATAGTTTCACACATTAATTAATGTCCTTCATTAATGGACTACCCCTCCATTTAACGACATAAAAGTTTCCGTCATCGATTAACAACGGACATTTTCATTGTTACAAGGTTGACAAACAGCCACCGAATAAACAGTTGTTAAAACCAATGACGTTTATTTCTGTCAGGAAACTAACGAGGGAAATATTTTCATCGTTGATTTTTTCTTACAACGGTGGAGAAGTCGACGAAAGTTCTGGAATTTCCAATATCCGTTGTTAGAGCTGCATATGGTTTAGTGTTAATACAAGTATAAATTATCATATATTTGTATATTTTTCATATATACTATCATATCTCATTTAAGTTGGGCTAGCCTCTTTTTGGATTCCATACATTGGAACTTTATGTTCATAATGATGTCATGCTTGCTTTTGGTACTCCGGAAAAACAAATTTTGATCGAACCTATATTTGCTCAATGGATACAATCGGCTCATGGGAAAACTTCATATGGGTTCGATGTACTTTTATCTTCAACGAATGGCCCGACATTCAATGCTGGTCGAAGCATCTGGTTGCCCACAATATGATTTCACAACTTAATATTATGCTATCTATATGCTTAAACAATACAGCATAATGCAACAATATTCAATTTCATAAATTATTATAAATTGAAATACTACAGTATAACATCAAAATTCAATATTATATATGAAGTATTACTTATACAGTATAGTACGATGTGACAATATAATTGTATTATTGTCAACTTATATATTATTATATGATATCACAAGTTTATATTAAGGATCATTGTTGGTGTGTAAATGGTCGGTAATATTAGATATTTACAGGATAAAATCCAAATCGCGGATTTCACGTCTTTACACAATGCCGCCACTAATACAATTTTGCCTCGTGGTTTTAATGTATTTCTGCACTTTGCATAGCGAAATATAAAATGGCTATAAACGTGTATAATATTAATATCTGATTGGATTTTGTGGAATGCAAATGTTGACATAAGTAGGATTCACTAAAATTATTTGCACAGATCGAAACGTGCCGAAGATAGCGACTGCAGGATATTGCAGCCGTCCAAAACCGAGGGATGCCATCCCACGTAAATTCGATTCAAAAAGTTGAACTCGATTTCATGAATCATAATAACCATCATAATGTTTTACCATTTTTATTTTTAATTTTTATTTTTAGCAATTAACTGAATTTATTTCATAATAATTTTTTTTGCGGTAAAGGGTCGGTTAATCGACCACACTCACTCCGACTCTTAACAATAAATTTCCAAATCACATGCAACACTAAATTCTGAAACAAGAATAATTTATTTCTGCAAAAGATGTTATTTGCGGTGAGATGGTGAGCTCAAATATCAATCAGAACCTCAAGCTTCTGGCTTGCAAAATTAATTCAATCAAACCTAGTCAATCTCGACCTCACATCGGATTTGTTGCTTCTCCTCGAACCAGCAATTGGAACAGAGACATCGCCAATCCAATAAAGTCCCCATTTTTATGCAGTGATGTTTCCTCATTACAAGGATCCTTGATTGGGTTTGTTGGTTCCCCAGTTTCCTCATTTGGGCGTGTTTCAATTTCCATTTTCGACTGAGTCGCTTGTTTTACTGGAAGAGTCGGAGTGTAATTTCGTTGAGGCAAATTGTCGAACAGTTTAATGGCTCGACGAAATCCTTCCCCACGGGAGTAGACAGCTCCATACTCGTTCGCGGCGCGAATCCTCATTGGCCGTTGATTTCTATACTAGCCTACAAGCCGAGGAAAGTTGGGGGAATTGCGGATTGTAATTCGCCTGGGTTTTTGACTAAATCGGCCGTGGATCTTCTTAGCAGAGAGTTACTGTGCAATGGATGCGGCGGCAGACGGCGGAAGTTGGGTGTAAAGGCTGCGGCGGCGGGCGAGGCGAGATGGATGATGAGGCGGAGGACAGTTTGCAGGCCACCATTGAGAAGAGCAAGAAGGTTCTTGCTATACAAAAAGACCTTTTGCAACAGGTTTCTTTTATCACTTCGTCTTTTTTGTTCTTGATAATTTTATTATATTTTTGCACGCGTCTGCTTCTTTGAAGCTTTAATTTCTATTTTAAATTTTAATGTCAGCATTTAGGTTTAAAATTATCTCATGTAAAGGTCTTTGTCTTGAATTGTATAATTTAATAAGTAAAAGAAGTAAAAAAAAAATCACTCGCTCGGTATGCGTTCACCGACTAGAAACATTTATTCGAGGACAAAAGGAACACATGCACATGCAAAATGAAGCAATCTTTGATAAGGATAGCTATCACTTTCTAACCTAAAATATGCGGGTATATTCATAAATATGTTCCCGATTTTTGTTACTTAACAAAATATTACTCATTAAAATAAACAAATCTAGGATGAACCTGCTTTTCTAATATTAAAATGTCTTGTAGAAATCGATATCTATAAAAAGGTAAGTAGCTTTTATTCAAGCATAATTTTCATGTGAATTCTCGACTGTAAACACAACTAAACAACCGAAAATCTATAAAAGTTGATTGAATTTGGATAAATATCACTTTAAACTCAATTATATCCATTTTATAAAAAACGTCATGAATTATCAGAAATATTTATTTGAACCACTTAACTATTAGTATTTTATCAAAATTGTTTTGGATCCATTTACCAACCTCCATAATCTTGATACTTCTCACTCGATGCACATGGAAATGCCACTTAATTTCATGTGGCGTCTATGTTATTTTATTTTATGTCCTTTCTGGTGTCCAACGAACCACATCGAAATTTCGAGAGTCGAAAAATAAACACATAACATTTTTGATACAATATTGATAGTTGATGGTTTAAAAATATATTTATGATAGTTCAAAGTATTTTTGATAAAATAAATATGATTTAGAATTTAAAGTAATATTTACCCTTCAGCTTTTATTCGAGTAAAATTCCCACACAGATTTTTGATTGTCACTACAACTTTTCAGTATCAGAAAAAATGGGTTCATCCTAGATTTGAAAACAAAGTCAATTTACCAAATACTAATCTGTCATCATAAAAAAAATGTGAAACATTTCTAAGAAAATGGACATACTTTGAACTAGAAAGTGATATATACCTTCCCTGAAATAAGAAGCAACTGGATAAATATTAACTTTACTGATTTCAATTATCTCAAACCAAAAGATAGACAAATTTGAGCGCTTCAACGAAGGCTCAAAACATGTGTGCGCGTTGACGTGCACAACTGCAGCAACGCAGTCTATGTGTACGGAACTCCTCTATCGCGCTCGAAATTGAGACACGAATGACCTGAGAGAAGTCCTGCAAAGCCCTTCGACAAACAGCCCTCCACAGAACAAGGGGAATTGGCACAGTCTAACTTTACCGAGTTCTCTACGAGATAAATTTTCCGTCTCTTAGAACTTGCATAGCTACTATTGCTTGCACACGAATCTTGTCCCGTCTGCAGATTGTCACCCCATAACATCCTCTTTGAACCAGGGAAGTTTTTCAAACCTGGCGGGTGACCAGTAGTTTTAGAAGAGGAAGAAATGGATTCCAAATGAGCAATACCGGATGATGTGATCTCGTCTTGTTGGGCTTCCGAGTCGTTGCAGTTGCAGAATGAATTGCGATGGCTTCCCCTAATCCAGCATCATATGGTATATCAATAATGTGAAGGGAAAACATTAGGTAATGTAGTATCAAAATCAAATGTGAAATTAATTTCTCCACGAAACCCCATGATTCAAAGATGGGGAGAATACACTGATTTAGCATAATAATATGACTTTGTGACAAGTTTAGCCTAATAAATCATTACTACATTTTCAAGTCTGATAAATTGGATTTGCGGCAAATTTAGCCAGGATGTGAATTCCGGCGTCGAAGAGCACAGTTGACAACCAAAGATGTCATTTTGTGTTTGAGGTGAATACATGAGTTTAGTCTACTAACATGGTTTTGTGACAGTTTTAAGGCCAACTCTGCTTTTCGATACTGGAAATTACTTCCGGGCTAAACTAAAGTTGTCACAAATCCGATTTATTGGGCTTGAATAATGTATTAATGATTTATTGGACTAAAACTGTCACAGAGTCATATTATCAAACTAAAGTAGTGTAGTTTCCCTTAACCTCCTTTGGTAATCCTGTATCCTTGATAGGGCATATACGGTTGCATTCAAATCAGTGCATTACTAGTCATAAAATTTAAGGCCAATATACATATATGCTGGCATGTGTTCATATATTTTTGCAGTCATCAAGATACGGTACCTGTACATGTATTCAACGAAGTCATCAATAAGTACCGGCCACGCTCCTGGTGAAGATAACCAATGGTTAGGACAAGAATAACGATACATTTTAAATATGTAATAACTTGGGGAGTAGAAATTAATGGAAACTATGAACATCGAGAATATTAGGACAAGCATAATTAACATGCTTATGAAACAAGAAATTTTTCATTATATGAAAGCCTGATTCGACCACCATTTATTCAATCAATTCAAAATTCAAAATGCTTATATCATGTTTCTCCTCCCTGCCTTTGAGGCTGGAAAAATAACAGGTATGAACATGTGAAGACAATACCTTCAGGGTCGTATCCTTCAAGATTTTCATGGACACATCGACTGAAAGCTAAAACTTGTCGCCATGTGTCCTCAGAAATGTTATATCGTTGATTTTTCTGGAGAGAGCAACCCAAAAGGTCAATGTCTACAGATGTATTAAAGAAATCAAAGCAGAAATTGCATAATAAAGTCTGATGTTAAATACAAAAGGCCAAAATTGCTAATCATCAATCAAAGTTGAAGCCCTAATATGAGAAACTTACCTCCACAAAGTTGCACCAATGGTTAATCAGACGAAACCTTCCAGACAGGACTAATCTCCATGCCATAATAGCCCTGCTTACAGCTGGAAAACATTCGTGCTATTATTAGTTGCGAAAAGTATATTTATGTCTCAGATTTTTCGATAAGTAACAAGATGGTAGTAAAATTCTAAATCAAGTCATAAACTTACTGATGTTTTTTTGGCCATTTTCGCGACAAATGAAGAACACAAAATCATAAAAGCGTGAGAATTCAGAATACTCTGCCTGCGAGATAAGAAATACTGAGACGGACATCTAAAAATCGCATATTCGAGAGCTAGAAGTAACAAATGATGGCAACTCACCGTCAAGTCTAGTCTCGACATCAGCTGGGATAATTCATCAAGAATCGAAACACTGTAGCAGAATACGACACTTTTCAGTTCTCTTAATAGATTCTTTCCTAAAGTGATCGTTTAGAATATCAAGCATTGAGAGAACAAAAAACTAAGTAAAAATCTCTTACAAGTGAGAACATAAACACACTATGTGAAAGAAAAGAACTAAGTAGAACACCAAGTCACCCAAATAGACGTACAAACATCATATTATATTCTAATTGCCTCAAATTGCCAATATATGTCAAAACCAAACACTCTTTTTTACATCAAATTTCAATCTTAGAAGTGCTACCACTCTCCAACTTGAACTATTTCTCCTCACATTATTCTTTCAAAGTAACATTACTTCGAAACTTCCACCAGTTTCAAGAAAGACTTCCCTTAAGGTGCAACTTTCAGATATCAATGCTAATATCACACTTTTACAATTAGACCCCAAATCTCATCTCCACAATGGAAGAAGAGAGAATACTTTAATCAAATAAGTAAATTAAAACAAATGTAAGTAAATTTTCCTCTTTTGTTACCTTCTGCTGACTTTTGACTCCACCAATCTCCACAACTGTACCAATTCCTCCCTCAAGTCTCTTGTCCTCTGCGACTCCTCATCCGGACCATGATCGTCCCACTTATTCATAATCGCCCTCGATGTAATATCTAACATGAAATTACGATTCAAGACAATCAGAACACAGTTCAAAACCTAAGCAGAATACCACAAGAAAAGCATATAAAGTAGGTCTATTGGCCTTCAAGCAGAATCTATGCTAATATTTAAATCAAATTTCCCCAATTTCACCAGAATTAATCTTTCCCAAAAGCATATAAGGAAGATTTGATGCCCTTCCTAAAGGTTACTAATCTGTGCAGAATTGATTCATCATCAAGGTATGAAACCACATCAATGAAGGTGGAGTTGCCTGAAAATTCTGAATCGAAGAAGGTAATGTCAGAAGTTGTGAATGACGAACGTGAAGATTTAAAGGAATCTGAAACCACTGATGAAGAGAGAAGCTATTGGCTTACAAGGGACAGAAAAAGAAGGACTGTAACTGCTCCTTTAAGATTTGGGCACGCAGACATGATTGCATATGCGTTGAGTATAGCCGAAGAAATAAGCTATCGGGAACCAAGAAACTACACTGAAGCTATGAACAGTAGTGAGAAGTCACAATGGATTTTAGCTATGCAAGAAGAAATGCTTTCCCTCGAGAATAACAATACATGGTCTCTGGTGCAGAGACCCAATTCTCAGAAATTGGTCAGCTGCAAGTGGCTGTTTAAGAAGAAAATAGAAATGGCAGAAAAGGAGCTCGTTAGATACAAAGCTAGACTTGTAGCAAGGGGTTTCACTCAAAGGGAAGGCATTGATTTCAATGAATACTTGAATCTTTCTCTTTCCCAGATTCAGCTGAAACATACTTGAATCACTTGATAGCTCTCCTTCTCTTTCCCAGATTCAGCTGAAACATACTTGAATCACTTGATAGCTCTCCTTCTCTTTCCCAGATTCATCTCAAAAATATATATCTATTTCTTTCTCCAATCACTCGCAGCAACATCTCAATGTGATACTGTAACTTCTGGCAGGAGAAGCAGTATGTTTTGCCTAATTCCTGAAGTAATCTCTGCAAATTCACGACAATGTTCGGTAACAACTGTGATCTCCATTGATGAAGATTTTCAATTTTCTTTGTAATATATAAATTCACCTGTTAAAAAAAATGCAAGAATTAGAGATCATTATCTTATCCTGATGCGTGGAGATTTCACTAAGACGTAATTGTTGCTGTTTCAGCTACTGACCTGCCATAATTAAGATCTGCTAGACATTGTTTTCTCAATTAGCATTTGGTTTAATGGCATGTATAATTTTACGATAATACCTATATATTTTTCAATATTCCACATTAAGTTTCTCTCTCGCCACCACCGACCACCAGGCCGCGCCACCATCTACCACGACTCTGTCATGGCAATCTCCCCACACCCACACGGTAACTACTGTCTTCATCAAATGGTTTTTCACAGAAAAAAGAAAAATTGATCCACGATTGCGAACCAAAAGTGACGTTGAAAACCCAGAGATTTCTTGAATTTCCATGTCCGGATTAGTTACTGCTCCATGTCCTGCACCATTAGGTTTGGTGCAAGATAAATTAAAGGGTGGCTAATTTGAAAAAAGATCACGTGGCAAAAACAGAAAATGTTCACAAATATCCTTTAAAAATAAAAAGTAAAACAAGGAAAATGAAAACCCTAGCTAGGTAGGTAGGTACATGTGTATGGATCTTAATTGGTTATAACGGCAGTTCGAAGATATCATTAATAAGCATCTACCTAAACAACGAACTACATCATCTGTGTTTGTAGTGAGGATGTTCGTTCGTGAGAAATACGAAAGAAAATGCAATGCGATAAAGCATGATGGTTACTAGACAATGGCATTCTCTGGAATCAATTCAGACAGAGCCAGAGAAAGACATACATGAGAGAGAAAGTGGTGCGGATGAGGATGACGATTGAACAGTAGCTTCGATGTGCATGTAAGGAAAACCCTAGAAACAGTACATACAGCTGCTACTCTTCTTGCCGAACTGACCCATCGATGCAATTGCCGCAATCCCTTCTAACTATCCATTTCCCAAGAAACGCCAAACTTTTATTCAATGCAGTGCAATTACTGTTTGTGCATTTGAATCCAAGTTGTGGAAAACCACATAAATTGGAGAACAATCAGCCCTAATTGTCTAATTTTTGTTGAGGTCCTTTCGACCCCACACCCTTTTGTGCATATGAGCTGTTGTTATTAATAATTTTAGTACCAAGAGAGCTGTTATAAAATTTATTACATTTTTAGGTCTAACAAAATCTAGTTACATCTGCTTATACATTTATATAATTAAAAAATGTATCACATTGATTACATCCTCAAACATACTAAATTTTGTGATTTTGATACTCACCCCATTTCATTCAAGATGACTCATTTCTTTTCGACACAATTATCTAGGATAACATTATAAAATGATTAAAGTGATAAAAAGTAGGTATGACCCACATATTTTCAAGAGATAATTATTTCCTAAAAAGGAAACATGACAACTTGAGTGAGACAACTCGAAAAAAATACATGTCATCTTGGGTGAGACAATCTAGTCCTCAGCTATAAATATTAAATCATTGTTTGTCCTCATCTCTTCATCTAAATATTTATGTGGGTGCGCCTTTGTCACCAAATTTTCCTCTTGTTTAGTCACATTTCAGCTGTGATATTTGTCTCTTCTTCCACATTCAGTAGGTTTAACTTTACCACCTCGCTAGGATCAGTTATTTCAAATCTTTTTATCTATCCCTTGGTTTAAATCCACAACTCTTGTTACTTAAGATTCAATGTAGTGAATATAGTCTCACTTTTTTTTCCTTTTATATTTTTTTCCTTTAATTTTAATTTTATATTCTTTAGTAGTTTTGTAATTACTAACTAGGGTTTATCACACTCAATCAGGATATATTATATTTTACTATTATTAGTTTTATTTTTATTTGTTAATAATTTATTATTAAGATTGATAAATTCAAATTTAGGGTATGCATATAATATTTCTTACTTTAAATATTTGAAATTAAAGTTAAGTACGATTCATAATATTATAATATATTTCATTTTATAAAATATATTATTAAAATAACACAAAAACTCATGTGAAGACATCCTAAAAATATCAATTATTCTAGAATAAAGTTTTTTTTTTTACTTTCAATGGATATTGTTATTTATATTGAACAAAAATGTCAATATCCATGAACGTTCTCACATGAATTCACATCTTAAAACAATAGACATAATAATGTGACACGACCACATAAAATAAATAAATAAATTCTGATTCTTGTGAAAGCTAGTACCTTCATTATTCTCTCTCTCTCTCTAGCTTTCTGCAATCTCACACTAACCATTTCTCAGTTGCTTTTAGCCTAACTGTATCTCTTTACTGGAGCTCCCACCATGACAGATCCCTTCTTCAACTACTTCAACCACTTCACTCCTACTCCTCCTCGCAACTTCAACTGCCATTCTAGTATCCTCGGCGGAAGAATTACGAATCCTCGCCGCCACTGAAGGATGCTCTCCCATTCCTCAGTTTGAAGCCGTCCGATTATTATCAAGAATCGTCTTCTACCGCTATGGAAGTAGACGACATGAAGATGAAAAGCAACGACGACGGCAGCGACCATGATCAATCTCTTAAGTTAGGGCTACCACCCTCTCACTCTACCTTCACTGGTTCTGATCTGATTTCCAACAAAGATGAAATTACCGCCGTTACTAACACAAACCCTCTCAACAAGGGTCACTACTGGATCCCAACACCTGCCCAGATTTTGATAGGACCTACGCAGTTTTCTTGCCCTCTTTGCTTTAAGACCTTCAATAGATATAACAACATGCAGGTATTTATAATTTATGTATATACTTTTTTACTAAACTAATTTTCTCTTTATGTTCATTTTGATTTTGCAGAGAAAGAGGAAAATTCCAACGTCCCGTTTTGGCCTCTCTTTTTTTTTGGGCGTACATCTTTTTCTTTATTTCAACGGTTTACTTTACTTTATTCATCTAGTTTGCAGGATTGGTATGATTTGATGATGTAGAGAAAAATATTTTCGATGGTTGGTTTAATTTTATGTGTACTTAGGGTTTCCAAACTTGTATCTTTGCTTTGTCCAACAGTACTAGACTACTAGAGTGAATATGTAATCCCTATTTACTGTTGTTCTTTTTTCTTTTTCTTTTTTTTTTTATCAATTAATACAGAAATTTTAAAGGTTGTGTAAAAGTGGACTCCGGAATATAGATCAATGCGATAATAAAAAAATGTGATATAAAAATGTTGGTTTTGTCTTTAATGAGTTAAAGAGGGTTTTGGGGATCTGCATATATAAATCTATCCGGTTAATTACCTGATCAGTTAGCTCTTTAATTATTTGATTGAACAAGACAAGAATTCGTGCTTTTTGTCCTTGAAGTTTGTACCTTTGACATTTCCATGGTAAAAAGAAATTGACGTGGGATTTGTTTTGGCAACGGAGATGCATATGTGGGGGCACGGATCGCAATACAGAAAGGGAGCAGAATCTCTAAGGGGCACGCAGCCGACGGCAATGCTGAGACTGCCGTGCTACTGCTGCGCGGGAGGATGCAGCAACAACATAGACCACCCCAGAGCCAAACCCCTCAAAGATTTCCGAACCCTCCAAACACACTACAAGAGGAAGCATGGGATAAAGCCCTTCGCGTGCAGGAAATGCGACAAGGCCTTCGCCGTCAGGGGCGACTGGAGAACCCACGAGAAGAACTGCGGCAAGCTCTGGTACTGCACCTGCGGCTCCGATTTCAAGCACAAGCGATCGCTCAAGGACCACATTAAGGCCTTCGGTAATCCCCACGCCGCGGCTCAAATCGACCACGATAACGAGTCTTCTCACTAGATATACTATTATTATTATAATAATTATTATTATTATTTCAAGGACAATCCTCTATTTATAAATTATAAATGGTTGTTGTTGATCCAGAAGCGAGTTTGATATGTCGTATTCACGGAGGGAATACATTAGATTAATGCAAACTTTCGGCTTGAGTCAAATCAATAGGGAATCTGACTAGCAAAGAAATGACTTGATTATTCAATCGGATTCTGATAAATTTTGCTTGTTCCAAAAGGGGAAGCTCTCTCTCCGAGAGTCCCTACACCCCAATCCTATAAAAATGTGAAAGGGTAAATCACGGTGACTCAGCGGTTAAGAAACTAGGAGGACTTTACCTAATGACTAAAAGGAGTCACCTTAAAGAGGGTGAAACTCCCACATTGCGGCTGCTAGGATTCGATCCTTGGTCCTTATTTCAAATCTGCTAGCTGTTAATCAACTGAGCTAAGCTCATAGGGGCTGATAAATTTTCCTTGACTAACAGAGTGAATGACCAAGAAGGATAATCAAAGCCTGTAAAGAAATGAGTAAACAACAACATGCAAAGATTTTTTTAGTGGTTCATAGTAAACTCAATATGTCCGCTGCTATAATAGGAGGAAGAGCACTGTCACTTCAGGATCCACTTGAATATATTGTCAAGGGCACTTTCCAAATATCAACAACTCTGATCTCTTGAATTAGGATTTTAGCTAGGCCTAGACCTCTTTTTCTTCAGTCACGGCGGCTGAGACAATTTCATATTACCTCTCAGGATATCTTACTAACAACTTTCACTGCTACTACTACAAGGTAAGTGGGTGTGCAAGATTTGGTTTCCAGGGAGAGTGAGCTTTTAAAATAAAGAACAAGTAAAATATTAGACTCGCTCGAACTAAGCTTTGCACGTGGTCAGAGCCCTGACCCCTCCCACTGCTTGGGAGCTTACGGTTTCATGTAGTCTATTTCACTCCCCGATGGGGGTTCTTTTCACCCTTCCCTCACGGGGTATTAGCAGCCGTTTCCAGCTATTGTTCCCCTCCCAAGGGCAGGTTCTTACGTGTTACTCACCCGTCCGCCACTTGAAACACCACTTCCCGTCCGACTTCCATGTATTAAGCATGCCGCCAGCGTTCATCCTGAGTCAGGATCGAACTCTCCATGAGATTCATAGTTGCATTACTTATAGCTTCCTTGGATATATGACTTAGATTGGCTTGGAATATAGAAGAAGAGATATGAGGCTTAGATTGACTTGAAATATAAAAGAAGGGATCTTTTGGTATGATCTCAGTAGAAAGCACTCGTGAAATTCTTAAAATTTGAGTGCTTAATAGAACCTTGAGAACCTAAAAATTGTATGAATGCTTGAGAGCTTTAGCATATGAGATGTCACCATTTCATTTTGTGATTATTACTAACCATATTTTACGGCAAAGTTTCACAATTTAGTATTATAAAATTAACATTGTTACATTATATGTCACATCTTAACTTTTTAAATTTCATTTTATAATATAGTATAGTTTCACACATTAATTAATGTTCGTCATTAATGGACTACCCGTCCATTTAACGACATAAAAGTTCTCGTCATTGATTAACAACATACATTTTATTGTTACAGGGTTGACAAACAGCCCCACCAAATAAATCGTTGTTAAAACCAATGACGTTTATTTCTATCAGGAAACTAACAAGGGAAATGTTTTTATCGTTGATTTTTTCTTACGACGGAAGCCGACGAAAGTTGTTCGTCTTGAATTTTCATTAACAATGGAATTTCCAATATCCGTCGTTAGAGCTGCATATATTTTCGTGTTAATACAAGTATAAATCATCATATATTTGTATATTTTTCATATATACTATCATATCTCATTTAAGTTGG
The DNA here is from genome assembly GCA_036937905.1 of Salvia rosmarinus. Lineage (NCBI taxonomy): Eukaryota > Viridiplantae > Streptophyta > Magnoliopsida > Lamiales > Lamiaceae > Salvia > Salvia rosmarinus. The sequence goes on along the minus strand of CM072813.1, from coordinate 108,205,021 downwards.
GCCCGTCTCTTTTGGGATTCCATACATTGGAACTTTATGTTCATAATGATGTCATGCTTGCTTTTGGTACTTCCGAAAAACAAATTTTGATCGAACTGATATTTGCTCAATAGATACAATCGGCTCATGGGAAATTTTCATATGTGTTCGATGTACTTTTATCTTCAACGAACAGCCCAACATTCAATGCGGGTCGGAGCATCTGGTTGCCCACAATATGATTTCACAACTTAATATTATGCTATCTATATGCTTATACAATATAGTATAATATTCAATATCATAAATTATTGTAAATTGATAACATCAAACTTAATATTATATATGAAATATTACTTATACATTATAGTACGATGTCACAATATAATTGTATAATTGTCAACTTATATTATTATATGATACCACAAGTTTATATTAAGGATAACTGCTGGTGTGTAAATGGTCGGTAATATTAGATATTTACAGGATAAAATCCAAATCGCGGATTTCACGTCTTTATACAATTTTGCCTCGTGGTTTTAATGTATTTCTGCACTTTGCATAGCGACAAAGAAAATGACTATAAAATTTGATTGGATTTTGTGGAATGCAAATGTTGACATAAGTAGGATTCACTAAAATTTAGGGGTGAGCGTTCGGTTTGGTTCGGATTTTGTCATCAAAAAAAAAAATCCGAAAATGGCTATAAACGTGTATAATATTAAAATTTTGGGTATTTTACTCACCCTACTAAAATTATCGTCGAAACTTGCGAAGATAGTGACGCTATTGCGGCCGTCAAAACCGAGGATGCCATCCCACGTAAATTCGATTCAAAAGTTGAACTCGATTTCATGACAAATCACATGCAACACTTTAAAATTTCGTATTAATATGTTAATTTAGACCAAAAAAGAAAAATGAAAACACATGGCTATAAACGTGTATAATATTAAAATGGCAAAATGAAGCAATCTTTGATAAGGATAGTTATCACTTTCTAACCTAAAATATGCTGGTATATTCATAAATATGTTCCCAATTTTTGTTACTTAACAATATATTACTCATTAAAATAAACAAATCTAGGATGAACCTGCTTTTCTAATATTAAAATGTCTTGTAGAAATCGATAATCTATAAAAAGGTAAGTCGCTTTTATTCAAGCATAATTTTCATGTAAATTCTCGATTGTAAACACAACTTAACAACCGAAAATCTATAAAAGTTGATCGAATTTGGATAAATATCACTTTAAACTCAATTATATCCATTTTATAAAAATGTCATGAATTATCGAAATATTTATTTAAACCCCAACTATTAGTATTTTATTAAAATTGTTTTGGATCCATTTACCAACCTCCATAATCTTGACACTTCTCCTCGATGCACATGGAAATGCCACTTAAAGGCGCGAGCGTGGTAGGCTGCGTCGGGGATAGCATAGGGAGGAAAGGAGACGAACGGTGAAAGAGCTCATTTGACGAAATGGAGGGCTTTTCCCTATTCGAGAAGGCGACAAGGCGATTAAGGTGGACCTCCAACGAGTTCATCGAACAGTAACAAGTATAAGGTTACCCTTCGCCAACTTTGATAGGCATAGCATTGCAAGCTAGAGCGAGAACCCTTTCTTTCTATTAGAGTCGCGAGCTTGTTGTAGTCGGTCCTAATAAAGGGAGAACATGTGGTGTCTATGTTTTTATTTTATGTCATTTCTGGTGTCCAACGAACCACATCGAAATTTCGAGTCTCAAAAAATAAATGCATAACATTTTTGATACAATATTGATAATTGATGGTTTAAAAATATTTCTGATAATTCAAAGTATTTTTGATAAAATAAATATGATTAGAATTTAAAGTAATATTTACCCATCAGCTTTTATTCGAGTAAAATTCCCACACAGATTTTTGATTGTCAATACAACTTTTCAGTATCAGAAAAAATGGGTTCATCCTAGATTTGAAAACAAAGTCAATTTACTAAATAATAATCTGTCATCATAAAAAAAAAGTGATACATTTCTAAGAAAATGGACATACTTTGAACTAGAAAGTGATATATACCTTCCCTGAAATAAGAAGCAACTGAATAAATATTTAACTTCACTGATTTCAATTATCTCAAACCAAAGATGGACAAATTTGAGCGCTTCAACGAAGGCTCAAAACATGTGTGCGCGTTGACGTGCACAACTGCAGCAACGCAGTCTATGTGTACGGAACTACTCTATCGCGCTCGAAATTGAGACACGAATGACCTGAGAGAAGTCCTGCAAAGCCCTTCGACAAACAGCCCTCCACAGAACAAGGGGAATTGGCACAGTCTAACTTTACCGAGTTCTCTACGAGATAAATTTTCCGTCTCTTAGAACTTGCATAGCTACTATTGCTTGCACACGAATCTTGTCCCGTCTGCAGATTGTCACCCCATAACATCCTCTTTGAACCAGGGAAGTTTTTCAAACCTGGCAGGTGTCCAGTAGTTTTAGAAGAGGAAGAAATGGATTCCAAATGAGCAATACCGGATGATGTGATCTCGTCTTGTTGGGCTTCCAAGTCGTCGCAGTTGCAGAATGAATTACGATGGCTTCCCCTAGTCCAGCATCATATGGTATATCAATAATGTGAAGGGAAAACATTAGGTAATGTAGTATCAAAATCAAATGTGAAATTAATTTCTCCAAGAAACCTCATGATTCAAAGATTGGGAGAATACACTGATTTAGCATAATAATATGACTTTGTGACAAGTTTAGCCTAATAAATCATTACTACATTTTCAAGTCTGATAAATTGGATTTGCGGCAAATTTAGCCAGGATGTGAATTCCGGCGTCGAAGAGCACAGTTGACAACCAAAGATGTCATTTTGTGTTTGAGGTGAATACATGAGTTTAGTCTACTAACATGGTTTTGTGACAGTTTAAGGCCAACTCTGCTTTTCGATACTGGAAATTACTTCCGGGCTAAACTAAAGTTGTCACAAATCCGATTTATTGGGCTTGAATAATGTATTAATGATTTATTGGACTAAAACTGTCAGAGTCACATTATCAAACTAAAGTAGTGTATTTTCCCTTCAATATAGAATAGAAACTCCTTCGGTAATCAATCATGTATCCTTGATAGGGCATATACGGTTGCATTCAAATCAGTGCATTACTAGTCATAAAATTTAAGGCCAATATACATATATGCTGGCATGTGTGCATATATTTTTACAGTCATCAAGATACTTTACCTGTACATGTATTCAACGAAGTCATCAATAAGTACCGGCCACGCTCCTGGTGAAGATAACCAATGGTTAGGACAAGAAAAACGATACATTTAAATATGTAATAACTTGGGGAGTAGAAATTAATGGAAACTATGAACATCGAGAATATTAGGACAAGCATAATTAACATGCTTATGAAACAAGAAATTTTCATTATATGAAAGCCTGATTCGACCTCCATTTATTCAATCAATTCAAAATTCAAAGTGCTTATATCATGTTTCTCCTCCCAGCCTCCGAGGCTGGAAAAATAACAGGTATGAACATGTGAAGACAATACCTTCAGGGTCGTATCCTTCAAGATTTTCATGGACACATCGACTGAAAGCTAAAACTTGTCGCCATGTGTCCTCAGAAATGTTATATCGTTGATTTTTCTGGAGAGAGCAACCCAAAAGGTCAATGTCTACAGATGTATTAAAGAAATCAAAGCAGAAATTGCATAATAAAAGCTGATGTTAAATACAAAAGGCCATAATTGCTAATCATCAATCGAAGTTGAAGCCCTAATATGAGAAACTTACCTCCACAAAGTTGCACCAATGGTCAATCAGACGAAACCTTCCAGACAGGACTAATCTCCATGCCATAATAGCCCTGCTTACAGCTGGAAAACATTCGTGCTATTATTAGTTGCGAAAAGTATATTTATGTCTCAGATTTTTCGATAAGTAACAAGATGGTAGTAAAATTCTAAATCAAGTCATAAACTTACTGATGTTTTTTTGGCCATTTTCGCGACAAATGAAGAACACAAAATCATAAAAGCGTGAGAATTCAGAATACTCTGCCTGCGAGATAAGAAATACTGAGACGGACATCTAAAAATTGCATATTCGAGAGCTAGAAGTAACAAATGATGGCAACTCACCGTCAAGTCTAGTCTCGACATCAGCTGGGATAATTCATCAAGAATCGAAACACTGTAGCAGAATCGACACTTTTCAGTTCTCTTAATAGATTCTTTCCTAAAGTGATCGTTTAGAATATCAAGCATTGAGAGAACAAAAAACTAAGTAAAAATCTCTTACAAGTGAGAACATAAACACACTATGTGAAAGAAAAGAACTAAGTAGAACACCAAGTCACCCAAATAGACGTACAAACATCATATTATATTCTAATTGCCTCAAATTGCCAATATATGTCAAAACCAAACACTCTTTTTTACATCAAATTTCAATCTTAGAAGTGCTACCACTCTCCAACTTGAACTATTTCTCCTCACATTATTCTTTCAAAGTAACATTACTTCGAAACTTCCACCAGTTTCAAGAAAGACTTCCCTTAAGGTGCAACTTTCAGATATCAATGCTAATATCACACTTTTACAATTAGACCCCAAATCTCATCTCCACAATGGAAGAAGAGAATACTTTAATCAAATAAGTAAATTAAAACAAATGTAAGTAAATTTTCCTCTTTTGTTACCTTCTGCTGACTTTTGACTCCACCAATCTCCACAACTGTACCAATTCCTCCTCAAGTCTCTTGTCCTCTGCGACTCCTCATCCGGACCATGATCGTCCCACTTATTCATAATCGCCCTCGATGTAATATCTAACATGAAATTACGATTCAAGACAATCAGAACACAGTTCAAAACCTAAGCAGAATACCACAAGAAAAGCATATAAAGTAGGTCTATTGGCCTTCAAGCAGAATCTATGCTAATATTTAAATCAAATTTCCCCAATTTCACCAGAATTAATCTTTCCCAAAATCGAGTCTTTGCACTATAGACATGTCAAAGAGCCAATTCTCAATCGTACAACTCAAATCTTTTTTCAACCTAAACAAAACTATAAGCTAATTTCACCAACTAAAATATGAATTCTTGCAAACCCACAATAGCAAATCCATGTTCTTATAATTCGGAATTCATGAACACCTTAACAGTAACTACAAAGAACAAAGATTCGTCAAATTCAATTCAACAACAGTCTTACAACAAAAACCCAGATAAAAAATCGATAAATCGAAAGAAAAAAGAGAAGACAGTATTACCGCAGTATTGACAGTAGATTTTGAAAATATCGAAGGAAAAATCCATGGCGAACTACTGGGAATTCGGTTCGGTGTGCAAACGAAATCCCAGATGTGAATTCACCGAAGGTAGCGTGGTGGCAGCTGCACAGTAGCTGGATGGCGAGGATTAATTGAATTAAAAATTTAGGTGGAGTAATTTTATTTTTTGTAGATATTACGCAATTTTATACATGTGACGTCAGACTGTACAAATACTACTTTCTTCGGCGTCTGAAAACTGAAAAGTGAGATTTTTAGGATTTTGTGTATTTATCCGTTGATTAATAATGAATCAAAAGATTCAAAACTATTACTAAAAGAAATTGATTGAACATGCACCTTGCTAGAAGACTGTCATTTTCCTACCAATTCAATAAAAATGAGATCAAATTAAATTAAGAATGCAATAATCTAATTGAAATATATCCTCAAAACAAAATCATGACAATAAGAAAATAAACAAAAACAAAAAAGAAAAACAAAATTTTAATTGGACAAAAAAGAAAAAACGCTAAAACTAAAACAAAACTATACCTATACATAAAAATATAAAAACAAAAACAAAAACAAATGATATATTTATTTAGAAAACAAAAGCATATTTGTGCCTAAAATACATTAGAAAATCATCCTGAGAACTAAGAACTAATTAAGAACTTAAATGATATATTAACCAATGATCTAGATTAGATTTTATGCATAATGACATATTTGACTTAATTTATTAGATTATGAATATTTATATGTTTTAGGGTGAAAATTGATCATTTCAAAATCCATCATACTCCATCAAAAGTATCCACCCCCTTAATTAACGTATATAATTATTTCCTATTCTTTCTCTTTCATTCCTTCTCTAGGAAGTGAATATCTGCAAATGAGAAAATAAATATAAAATCTTTTCAATCATATCTTTGATACAAGAAATCTCGTTTCAGTATTTGTATCATAAAATTGTTGGAACGATTAGTGTATTTTTGCAACATTTTTTATTAAAATGGAAAACATGATATAGTAAATGAGACCTACCAAAATCAAATTTTTAATTTTCTATTTCAAACACCCATTCGAATCCAACGACTTAGATAGGTTAGTCATTGGTGATCAACGGTTGGATAAATGTGACCATTGGGTGGAACCAACCAACGGGGGAGCCACATGTACGAGTGTTTTGAAGTTAATTACCTCGGAATATCCATAATTATGTATAAATAAGGTTGACGGTTTTCAACACCACATGAAAACACGATACGAATATATACGAAATTAATAGGTTCACGATAATTCGATAAGGATACGATAATTTCATATTGTGTTCGTATCGTATCCGTATCGTGTTTATGTAACACGATAATTTTGTGTTGTATTTGTGTTCATATCGTTTTCGTATAACTTGATATTATTTATATATTTTTAATACTAATTTTATTATTATTTTGTATATTTTTTCTATTATTAAATTATAATCAAATTTTTGTTTGAATTTGCCGTCTCGTGTCATATCATGTTGTTATTGTTTAGTGTTAACATGGAAAAAAATCATGTCATATTAGTATTCATGTCGGGTATATTCTTAATGGATCATTTTGTGTTTGGTCTTATCGTATCTTGTCCCTATTGTATCGATACAATAATAACCTGACAAACACGAATTATTAGTCAGGTATATAAAATTATAAAAATATCTAAATCTTATCCCATCAAGAATTCGAATAAGTAGGGGTAAAAATTTTGCAACCTTGCACCGCACCCAATATCATCTATTCAATTTTTTCGTGTCTCACGGCATGTCCAACTTTTCCCTTCATTTCAACATGTTATAGTTTAGTTTGGTTTTACTATTATTGACTAGGTTTCACCAAACCACTTAGGGTTTATAATTGGGCGATATAATTTTAACTTTTTTTTTAATAAATAAATGCTAATTAAAGCTTATTATAATAAATATTTTTAAAATAAAAATAATAGTGAGACACAAACAAGACATAGAATCAGTACATTTGAAAAACGGAAACAAAACTCAAAGATTGTTTTGTGGGAGAAAACAAAAAGGCATAAGAAAAACAAAAAAAAAAAAAACACGGAAAACAATGTAACACAAAACGTTAAGTCTAAAACCTTCCCGACAACGACGTCAAATTTTGTTTGGTCCAAAAGTACACCTAAATGGATGTTCCCAAGAGAACGAGGTCAAATTAAGAGGGTGAGTGACCAAAGTCCTATTCTTAAGGAAAGTTTAACATGACTACATGTTTGTGTCATGCACAAATCTAAACATTCTAATCGGAAGGTTTGAAAACGGTATGTACGTAAAATAATAATATGACTACCTCTAAGAGGTGATTCGTTGCCAAACTAAAAGTCTTTCCACTTAAAATTTTATGATGGACAATATTATTATACACACTATAATTATAATAAAGAAAACTATATATAACAAAAAAACCCCCAAAAAACTGAATACTAATCTGCTCAGAAATCCTCCAAACCTATAAACTATGATCTTATAAAACTACATAAACCCAACATTCATGGACCGAAGTTTGGATGTTGACATCGCACAAAGGACAGGGCTGAGGGCTCCTACTTCAAGGCGCGGCGGAAACACGTCTGCTCCACGACATGGCTGCCCACGCTCTCCCGACACCACACACCTGTTGTACAACTTCCACTTCCACCTAAATTCCACATTTTTTATGTCCAATGGTATCTTGGCTCCTATTTTCATTTATTTCAAATCTATTAATTTTTAATTAATTGAACTAATTCCCTAAAGTATGCTATGACTTGCTCGCTTTATAACTTTGCTCATCTCGCCATACCTAAACAAATTAAAGACTTTGGTATTTTGTATAATTTGTTCATCTCGCCATACGCATGGCCCCATTTTTTATGTGGATGAATATTGAACAAATGGGATGATTTGAAGATAAATATTGAATAACTAGACAATTGATTCGATTGAAAAACCCCTTATATACATTGTGTGAGAGTAAAACCCCATGTAGAAAACAAATCGAACCAAAGTTAATACCGAATTCAAGTTAATCGAATCACAGATTCTCTGCTTGATTGGTTTAATTTTAACCGTTTTGTTCATAGTTTTTCCTAAATTATTTCTAAGTATTTTATATTAAAAATTACTCATCGGAAATTATATATGAAATGACATACAAAAACAGTAAGTAAACACTAACAACAATTAAACATCTTCATCTCAATTGCCAATGCCCTAATTTTAGAGTGGCAATTCGTGTTCTACAGTCGTGTTTTGTCTTAATAAGATTAACTTTATTCAATTACCACAAACGCATGGGCCAATATATAAAAGTTCATCATACGTACAAAGAAAAATATAGATATTCTAGCAAATATACGATAAGACATCAATAAAATATAGATATCCTCTAGCAAACTTTCTGTTTATTCTTTAGGATTTATAACCCAAAAAGTGGTGGGTTCGATTTAAACAATATTTAATTAGATGTGAAACATAACTAACGCAGACGTGGTCTCAGTGAAACCAACACAGCAGCTAAATTTTGAGGAAAGCGTGACGTCGACTCCTGACCGGAAAATGCAATCCAAATTCAAATCTTAAAATTAATATTTCTACATAAATTTCCAGGAACTTCCACCGCCCTTCTAAACCCCCGCGTCGCCGGTGCCCACCCCCTTATATATAATACCGCTCCACGCTAACATCAAATTCAAAAAGACTCGAAAAACAGAACACAACAAAGAGGAAAAATGTCTTCATCAAATCCGGAATCGCCGTCGTCGCCGCCATCGCTCGAGGAGCTGAGCGCGAGAGGCGCGACGGCGCTCCTCCTCCCCTGGATCCTCCGCATGGCGGCGGCGGCCGATTCCCCTCCTGGCGAGGTGGCAGTGTTCGTCCACCAGCCGACGCGATCGATAACCCTAGTCGAGGGCTCCCTCGACATGGAGTCGCTCCTCCGCGAGATTCCTCCGTGGAAGGAGGGGCCGCTGCCGGCGACGAAGGCCTCAATCGATTCGCTGCCGCGCGTCCGAGTTTCGGAGGCGGGGCTGGAGTGCGCGATCTGCCTGGCCGAGTACGAGGTCAACGACGACGGCGAGGAATCGGAGGTCAAGGAGATGCCGTGCAGGCACCGATTTCACTCGAATTGCATCGACCGGTGGCTGGGGATCCACGGATCGTGCCCGATTTGCCGGTTCGGGATGCCGGTGGAGGACAGGAAGGAGGGGGAGGAGAGGGGAGGATGGAGGATCCATTTGTTTGTTGCGCGGGGCCGGAGTGGTCCGGACCCGGATTCGGATGTGGAAATGGATGCGGGTGCGGGTGGGAATGGGGATGATGGTGGAAATGACGAGTCGCCAGCTCAGGATATGGAGATTTATGAAAGCGAATGATTTTATTTTTTTATTCTTTTTTATCGCTGTAGGTAATCCTATTTATTTATTTTAGTTTAGTAAGGTAGTGAGTGGAAGACGTACTTTGTACAATATACAAAGAAATTTAGTAGATATATTATTATAAGTGGTGAGTAGTTAAAATCACATTGGCATTCGCCGCTTAGAAGCTTCCCAAATATTCATTTTCTTTTTAAATTTTGTGTGAATATTTATAGTTAGATTTGCGAGATTGATGACAATTTTGATGACCAAGCTGTCATTCAACAAACCGGCCTACGAGAAAAGGAGATGAATTTGAAATTTGAGGGTAGATCTATTTCTCAATTTTAACTTCAAGTCTATACACAATTGCGTGTTTCCTAATCCTCCTTTTGGTTTTGTCAATTTGTATGCATATGAGTACTTTTTAATACTCTATCCGTTCATTAAATACGTTCATTTAATTTCATTTTGGTTCGTCCATAAAAAATATTTATTTTCATTTTTCGAAAACATCAATTTTATTTACCCTAAATATATCTATTTATTTATAAAAAAATCACTCATAACCCATATTTTTACACTCACTATCCATTAATATATTTATTTATTATCCTCATGGCACATTTTTTTATACCAATTTACTTTACCTTCATTACAATTTATTAAAACACGTACCATTAAAATCAAAGAATTATTATGGTGGACAGAGGGAGTATTTTTTATTTGCTTTGACTTCTGTTTTTAAAATCCAAAAATGTCATATAAAATTGGATCAATTTTCTTTTTATTCGGGTCTTAAATAGGATCACGTTGAAGCTCACATGTGATTAAGGTCACATACAAATGTTCAACAAAGTATTTACAAACAACTAATCTCAATATTGCAAGTTCGGAATAAAGGTTTTGCACAATATTTCTACTATTTAAGAAATATGTTTTTAAGAATTCAATAATTTTGTAAGTGTTGATTTTCAAGTGATTTCCTACGTAGATTCTTAGAATAAAGAAAAACAATATTAAACAATACATGCTAATTTAAGATTCTTTAATAATGAATTGGTTAAAATAAAAATTTATTTGAAAATATATATTAGGAACTATTTTTAACGATTAGATTGCAAAATTTTATGTGTGCATGTGTTGCCTAGTGATAGAGTGGTTAATGTCTTAAATCAAAGGTCTTGAGTTCAAAATCCATATTGACATAACCTTTAAAAATTTTGTATTAATAGACAAAAAAAAATTATGACGCATTCCTCACTCTACATAATGAATTCATAAATTTGAGTTCGAATCTCGTGACGAATGGAAATTCCATTTTTTCCGAATTCATCACGTTTCATAGCGAGTTTAGCATGATACAACATTTTGTATTGTAAAAATTAAGACTGATTTATAGTTAACTACACCCATTTAATAATAATAATAATAATAATAATAATAATAATAATAATAATAATAATAATAATAATAATAATAATAATAATTTAAGATCAACATTTATTACTCCACTATTTTATACTATGATCATTTAACCGCGTAATAAAAGATATTTGGGTCGGTAATTGTAAATATGCATTTTGGAATTAAATGATTGAATCCTTCCAATTTCTCGAACTTCTGATTTGCTACCGTCCTTAAATTTTTTGCGACTTATGCACATTCGAGTGGGAAAGATTTTTGCTTCAGCGCTGTGAGGGGTAGAGTGGGAGTACTTGTGAGGTAATTGAAGTTCTAAACTTCTATTTCTTAATTTCCCATTTTTATTTATTAATATTCTTTCTAAAAGTTGTATGTATTTCTTTTTGGTTTAAGTTTTTACTTTATACTTTTTATTGATTGGGTCATGATTAACTATGAAGTCTATTATTGGGCCTTGCATCTGAAGGATATTTCCTAATGCCCTTGTGACCTAATTTATTATCGATCCAAAGTTACAATTATCTTTCCCCATCAGCTTACCGTAGTAATCACACAAATTAAAATAAACTTGCACCAACCCCAAAACCATATACTTGAATAAAGAAAGAATTAAAAAATATTTACGATAAAACTTTCATAATATAATATTTCTTCTCAAAATGTAATAAATTCAGATTATTTTCATCCCCTTAGTTGAAATATAATGTAATATTTCTTGATAACTGATGCAGTAAACCATGTGATACAAACTCATCAAATTCAAGAACGGATCAAATTATCACAACAATCAATATTTTGAGCTGTGACTTTGATATGCTATGTATTCACATTCAAGAAAATGATCAATAAGGACATAATGAAGATAAAGTTAGATCACATATATATTGTCGAAGCAACAGAGGATTTCTTAACTTACTTGCATGGTGTCAATAAGACAGAGGCAGCACATTTCAGTTGTCAACATGTCTGAGGAAACATAGCATCATCAACCAGCAAAATTTGATGTAGGAATGCTCAGCTCGTTTTAGCAGCAGCCAGATTGTTAGGGATACAAGCAAGGAGCCCTAACTCTCCCCAAAACCATGGTTATAGGGAAAGGATTGACACTCACTTATATACCACTCCACACTTGCATGTGTAGTCGATGTGGGATATCCCACATCATAACACAGATTTAAAAAGGAGATTGATTGTCAAGACGATCCTCTAGGAGTAAACAAAGGAGCATCTACTTGAGCTTACATAATTTAAAAAAAAAGGCAAACATAGTCTTCTTGATATACAGCAAGAATAAATGCCAAAACCGCAAATGAGCTTAGCGGCTGATTGCACATTTTTAATCACCTGCATAAATATGATTTTCAGAAAGTAATCATAGTGCATTCTAATATCTAAGATCTCATGAAGCTTCAATGTATCAAAATCTAGATCGCCGTCTCCAATTCATAATACTAAGGCCTAAAATTTCTACCGGATAAATCAAACCTTACTACTAAGTTCACCATGATGGATTGAATATCAATATATCATCAACAAAACTCAAGCTTGCTTAAGAGCACTAGAAAGTCGAAGAACCAACAAGCATATCTTAAACTCCCAACTAGAATCGAAAACTTTCTAAATCATAGAAACCGAGTGAATAACCGAAAGTAAAGCATGAGGAATCACCTTTTAAATTTCAAACGGCATCCAATATAAAGCCGAGCAGTACCCCAAGAAAACAGCACACTTTTCCTAACACTCAAAGAGCATCAACATGTTTTAAAATGATAAAGCTAATGTGAAAAGGTCCCATATATACTCCTCAAGTAACCAGTTTATATATATATATTGTTCTTATTCAAATGAGCTTATTCAAATCTACAATGTCCAAACCAAATCAACCATGAAATGGATATGCTCATCATCATCATTATCACTAAAGCAACTTTCGCCATATAAATAACAAAGCCACTATATCAAAGAAGATAAACCATAAATAAACCATAATCAAGATTCAACACTACTTCTTAAGCTTCCGAGACGACCTCCTCGGCCCAAGAACCTCCATCCTCCCTACGGAGCACCCACATCTTGCTCGAAACACCAAAACCGCCCTCCCATTAGGTGGGGCCATCTTCTTGAGCTCGGCCTCGAGCTCCTTATGGTGATCACGGGGCAGCTCAAAGAGCCCCTTCTTCAATGAACCCTCAGCTACACAACCAGACTTCTTCAAACTCTCCTCTGTTTCCAATTGAATGTCGAATTCCGCAGCCTTAGTTAGCCCTCGACACCCCGGCTTCCCACACCGACTCTCCGTGCAGACGGCGATGGCAACGAGAGCCATCGCTGCGAATAATATACTAAGCCCTAAGCAACCAAACACCATGGGCGCTCGGATGATTTCTTCGCTCACCACGTCGACTACTTCCTCACCTAATTCGAGGGTTTTGTGCGCGAGGATTCGAGCGTAGGGGTAAAATAGGAACCCACAAGAAGCGACCACTGCGATCAAGATGGCGACGTCGATCACGGCGTAGCGAGATTGATCGCAGGCGGGGATGTTCAGCTGATTTAAGGAAATCGAATTTTTCTTACTCTTGTGGAATTGATTGCTGATTTGCTTCGATTTCGAGCATGGGTCGGCTGAATTCACGGATTTAGCCATACCTATGTGCTGCTGAACCGAAATCGAGCTATCGAAACAGACCATTTGGATTGGGGAATTGAAATAATAATATCAAGATTCAAACTTTACCCAAAACCCACAAATTTAAATCGAACTTCCGATTAATTCACAACACCTTTCTCTTGAAATCACGAATTGGGAAAAAAAGATTTCTTCACGCGCCGACCGAATCCTCACCGCACGAACAACGCAATCAAGGATTGGAAATCGGAAAACGAGGATGATACGATTGTTTATGGATTTTGATGTGGAACAGAAGAGAGCTGGGAAGTCTTATTTATATGGGTTAGCTATAATGCACGCCAACTGTTTGATTGATTAGTTATATGGGTTAGCTATGACGTTCTTGAATCTGATGAATGTGAAATTTTCCGACATGTGAATTGAATGCAGGGTCAGACACGGTGTGGAGATATTAGACTAAATGATAGGAAAAAGATAAAAATTAAGGAAGACAGGAAGAAGTGTCTATTTTTCTTTTCTTGGAGTTTTATGGGCTGTCATTTAATCGGCTGTTTGGACTATCTTTCAATGTGGTTTTTGAAATGATTCGTGTGGTTTGTTATGATTTTTGAGCTAAATTTGTGACTGCCAACTTACGAAATATTTACATCATTTTATTTAAAATATATCATTTTTCTTTTTGAAGTATTTTATTATAAATGTTTCATTTTAAAAAATAATTATACTTTTAAAAGATGAACCATATTCAAATTTTATTCTTTTAATTACTTTATAAATTTTTCCTAAATATTCATATTCAAAAGAAATAAGACACATTAAATGAGACGATTAAATAGGACGAAAGAGTAAAATAAATATATTTAACACCCTTTTCCTTTTGGGGTAAGGGGCTGCTAGCAGTACATCTGAAAGATAAAAGGAGGAAAAGGTTGAGTGGACTCAACAAATTTGTAGTAAATAAAAATTTGTAGAGTGCCATTTGATAGATCAGGATAGGGATGTCGATGGTGAACTTTCTGGACCGTAACCAAATAAATTAGTATTGGTTACGGTTGCAACCGACCCAAGATATATCTAGATCCGGACCGGATCCGCACCATTAACTTATGGATCCGAACCGGGTATTATCCAATCTAACTAGGTTACCCAATGGGTGAATAATTGCCCGCGATCACATTAATTTACTTAACACATTATTCACACAATTTGAAGGCATTCATGGTTGGAGAACCAAAGCAGGCGGTGGAATGTGGTGTTGAAACAATTAGTTGGGGACTATAAGTTATTCGCATGATTCGCATACAAATTTATCATAATTCAATTTTTATTGTAATATTTATTTCATTTTTCACTTACATAATTTGTAATTCAATTTAATTCCATCATTTCATACTCCATCAATGACACCAATCCAATCTAAAATATTTTTATATTTATTTTATTTTAAACTTCTTATTATGTAAAATTAGTTTATTACATTTAAAATATCTAAACAAATATATATAGATTATTTTATACTTTAAATTTGTAATTATACAAGTAATACCATACAAATAAGAGTAAAATCATATAAGATTCTTCTACAACCCCTTAATTATTCGTTCAAAAGGAAAAATAATCAACTTAATATAATAATAGATATAGGTTATTAAGGAAAAATATAATTTCAGACTTTCTTGTTAAGAAAAGTGATTAAAGTTTTATAACGTATATAAAATTAATGGATTTTTCGGATACCAGAAACAAATCAAAACATAAACTGGTACACTATTCACATGTCATCCATTTTCTACTTTTTCTAAAGTACTAAAGAGAAAACATTTTCTACTTTTTATAAAATATAAAATGCTCTTATAGAAAAAGTGGATAGGTAATGCTCAAAGTAAAATTTGTGTCAAAAAATAAAATAAAAAAAATTGACCGGGTCGGACCCGGAACCGGACAAACGGGCCGGGTCTTGATCGGTCCGGGTCCAGCGGTCAGGCAGGAATCGAACCGAACCGTTGGTTAAAAATTTAATGGGTTTTGAACGGTTCCGGATCGGTCCGGGTAAAACCCACCCGTTGACATCCCTAGATCAGGATACGTCGGATGGATCAATTATTCAGATTGGAGTCATTTTTAGTGATATACTTTTTTCCGGTGGTATATTGTATTTGGATATTCAAACCCTACCTGTTAGATTGATATTGAGAGAGTTCAAAATAATTCTTTTATAAATGTTTAGATGTAATTTTGAAATATAAAAATTGGAAAAACTTTGATAAGTTTAATAAGTAGTGAGTAGTTGTAACGAGTTTATAGTATAATATAAATTCGCCATTCTTGTATTGTAACGAGTTTATAATAAAATATAAATTTTCTACAGGTTTATGAAAAATAATTTTCACAACATAAAAATTGCATGTAAATATTAGTTAATTCCGTAAATATATGATATTCCACAGTCATGTGAGCATATAATTTGCATAATTTCATGTAAATATTAGTTAATTCCGTAAATATATGATAATCCCCATCCCGTCAGATGGGATCTTCTATCCCACAACTTTTTGCGTTCCACTATATCATATTATTAATTTTACTATATTACAAAAATTAATATTCATCTCTATTCGAAATTTAAAAATTTATACACTCTAACTATGACTTAATTAATTCTAATAATCAATTATTAATTCAAAAATTGAAAAATAAATATGAAAAATAGTTATAAAATCTAATTGAATTAATAATCCTACTTAATTATCTTAAAATTATACTAAAATATAAAAAAATAAAATTAAAATACAAAAGTGAGGCAGGGATCTTTTCATATATCGTATAAAAAATTAAAACTAAAATACAAAAATTAAAGGAATAGGTAATTCAATAAGGCGCACACATATCGTATAATAACTGCCTAATAATACTCAACCCTAATTCGGTCTAAAACCTATTTCTCAAGAGAGAGCTTATAAATTAGGGTTATCGGTAAATAAAATTCTACCAATACCTAATCTATTTAAAACACAAAAGTTCAACAAAAATCTGTTTATTGCCGCAGATGGATCGAAGCAACAAAAATAGGCCCGGCGAACAATCTCATAATTATGTTCCCCAAGAAATCGTCGAAGAAATTTTGTCACATCTTCCGGTGAAATCACTCCTGCGATTCAGGTGCGTTTCGAGATCATGTCGCTCTTTGATCGGCAGCAAAAATTTCATCGACAAACACCTCCAAAATTCGAAAAAGAGAGCAGTCATCTTCAACAATCAACCCTCTACCAATGTCGATCCGTGGTGGCCTATTCATGATCCAGCCAATAATCACCTCAAAGTAGGTACTATTGTGGGTTGCTGCAATGGGGTTTTGTGCATCCTCAAGGAAGAGGATCGTTTCTTTTTGTGGAATCCCGCCACTAGAATCTCCATCGAATTACCCAGGATAGATAGTTCTTTCTTCATTTGGATGAGTGGGTTTGGGTTTGGTTGGGATGAACAAAGTGGTGCACACAAGGTGTTTGCTTGTATGCCTGACAGTCATAATCGGAGCATAGGCAAAGTTTACAGTTCGAAGACGAATTCATGGGAATCAGTGGATTGCACGAGCCTTTCCGAATGCGATGATGTCGGGGTGTTTGCTTGTGGGAAGATTAACTGGATCACGTGGCCTGGGAATGAGTGTATAATTGAATGCTTCGACTTGAAGAACGAGACATTTGGAAGGATGGAGCTGCCGCGGCATGGGGGGTGGTTGAGGGAGAGAGGGGGGCGGCTTCACGTGCTTTATTGTGAGGAAAGAGAAGTTTGGGCTATGGAGGAGTATGGGAATGACGAGTCTTGGGTGAGAAAGAGCAATTTGCCTATTCTTTTGGAGGTAGATTCAATCACTTGATTTGCAATGACGAAGAAAAGATTACAGTTTGTTATCAACAGTATTTCTATGCCGAAAGCTTAATTAGTCTCACTGGTTAGTAAGCAAAGAAACTAAAGAGTTAGAGATAGTTTTTAATTAGGAGTAGTAGATTAGGGTTGAACACGTTTCTAGAGTAGAAAGATTATATTCGTTCTTTTTCACACAGACCAACTTAAACGCTATCAAAGATGTTAAGAGATAGATCGAAATTATGATACTTTGCAGAATTATTCAGTAGAAATTAGTTTGAGTATCTGTGCTATTTGGTTTTGCTATTGATTGGATTTTGATAAGCTTGTTTGATTTTGTTTATGGTATGATCTGTAATAGTATTATCATGAATTCCAAACATTTGATCATTGTTTTATATATATAGAGAGAGAGGATCAAATGAGAACCACATCTTTTTTGCGAATTCTGCGAACCATGCATAAGACGTTGAAGATGATGCACAAAACAATATAAAGTTATGCATAATCTAAAACTTTCTAAAATTATTTTGTTGTGCAACAATTTTAGAATGTTTTCGCTGTGCATAACTTTATAGGTTTTATTCATCAACTTTATCGTCCGTGGTCTCAAGTTCTCAAAAAGATGAGTTCTCACTAGATCCAACCCATATATATATATATATATATATATATATATATATATATATATATATAGCTCCCATCACATGCATGCACAAGTTGATGGGCAGCGGCAAATTCTTGTCTTGGTTGAAAGTCGGACAATCAAGAAATATATACCGTGCCAATATAACAAAAAGTTTGAAGTCTTTGCCTTTTTTCTTGATAGTTGGGGTTTTCATTTTTGCAGAAAAATAGAGCACTTTCTTTTTCTATATAGTGAAGGGGAATCTTGCTACATAGTACTGTTGTAGGAGGAATGTCAGGGAAGAATCAAATGAATACTGAGTTATGGCGTTTGGTATTTTTCACAATAGCATCTTGGCATAAGTGAAATTACAAATTAATACATATATTATCGTTTTTGTTAATAATTTTATTTTACCATGTAAATATTCAACATCAATATGGGCACTGTCATCAGAGTAAGATTGAGGGGAGTTGTTCATGATCTAGGATGTTTATCCAAGGATGTTGGCGAAGTAATTGAATCTGATAATTGATGTTGTGAGTTATGGGTTGCATGACTATTTGGGGTTGAATCACGAAGTCAAATCAATACCAGATTGAAGAGTTAGTTTGGATCATGGAAATTTCGACCGTAATCTTAGTTCTAGGCTTCTAACGATCAACTATTCGGGATTGAATCACGAAATCAAATCAATACCAGATTGAAGAGTTAGTTTGGATCAAGGGAATTTTGACCGTAATCTTAGTTCTAGGCTTCTAACGATCAACTATTCGAGGTCGAATCACGAAGTCAAATCAATACCAGATTGAAGAGTTAATTTGGATCAAGGGAATTCTGACCGTAATCTTAGTTCTAGGCTTCTAACGATCAACTATTCGGGGTTGAATCACGAAGTCAAATCAATACCAGATTGAAGAGTTAGTTTGGATCAAGGGAATTTTAAACAGCAATATTAGTTCTAGGCTTCTAACGATCAATGATTGGATTGGCCGGAATTGAGGTCAAAAAAAAATGGCTTTCTTTTAGTGTTTGGATAGAATCAATGGCAACAATGATTGTGTGTTTCATTTGGTTTTACTATTTGTGATTGGATTTTGATAAGGCTTTGATTTTGTTATTATGGTATGATCAATAATAGTTTTGTCATGAATTCAAATATTTGATTGTAGTGTAGCTCAGCACACAAGTTGATGGTCAGCGGCAACTTCATCCTGTCTTGTGTTGGTTGAATGTCGGACAAATCAAGAAATATATCGTGCCAATATAACAAAAAATTGAAGTCTTTGCCTTTTTCTTGATAATTGGGATTTTCATTTTTGCAGAAACCAAACTCGAACCAATAATTTATAAAAACAAACTAATTTCAAATTTGATTTAGAAAGCATAATTCCAAAATAAATTTCAAGCTGAAACCTAATTCTAATTGGCAGGAGACAACCCTGACACTAATACGATATATAGCTACCAGTTGGCTGTGTGTCATATTCATGACAGCCTTACCTCAGAAGAAGAGACAATTCCATGATCCTATTCTTGCAAGGTTAAGTTGATAACTGTTTCAAGTTAAAAGCACACACTCATATACACAACCAATATATTTAGTTGAAGAAAATACCAAGAATCTGATTCCAGCAATTTACAAAAGCCATCAAGAACAATAATAAGCTAATTTTGCTGATCACTAGTATTATAAGGAATACATGAATTAACTCTCATTTAAATGTCACAAAAGAAAAATCTTCCAGAATATCAACAGTACACGATACCAGAAAAAGAATGATGAATGAGCATAGTAGCTAGCTGCTATTGGGAATCATGAAAATGAATGTTCTTCCTCAGGAATTCTCGTGGAGATAAATTAGCCTTATAGGCCAAATCGATGGAATGACTACGTTCCAGAAAGAAAATTTACCAACTCTCTCTTTACCTTAATGTTGTCCTGTATTTAGCTACTCTACTAAAGTTCTTCTTTTGGAGTGCCCATCTGACTTAATAAAATTGCTATGTCCATCCCCTGTACCATTGTAGGTATTGCTGTATCATATGGGCAGACCTTAGAAAACCCTTCCTTGCCTGATTTATGTACCTTCTTTATACACTTTTTGAACTCCTCGTGGCATTGGATGTTGGTCAGACCTGGTTAAGTTAGACGAATGAGCTAAGAGTCAATATTCAAGCAAAGACATAAACATGTATCAATTCCAACAAACAAACAAGTCACTTGTGACATATTTTATGTGGAAACGCATGATGAGAATTTTACTCTACATCACTAGGGCCATTTCAGTAAAAATGTAAATCAAATCACAATGCAGTTTATTTTCAAAAGTTCGTGATAAGAATTACCTATAATTAAAACATGCAGAACTAGTTAAGCTCACTCTCCACTTCTTACAGTGACCTTACAATCCATTCTTAACAGACATTTTAAGTCAAATTGCTAACTCAAGTAGGTTATAATAGGATCTGATGCTGAAGTTGATGTGATGTGATGAGCTGGATGGACTAGCAGAGGATGGAAAATACATCTGGGTCTTTCATCAGAAGAGTGGCTTCAGTGAAGTTACCAAATATTTTGTGATCATTACCAATTTCATGACATCTTTGTAATCCTCTGTGTTTGAGGACATCAACGCCATAAGCTCTATATTTGCATATTGTAGTATGTTATTTATACTCCCAAATATTTTAGTTAGATTTCTCAGGTAGCGCCAACTTGTTTCATACATCCCCAACATGACTCAAAATGGGCATTAGCAAGAATCATACACCTTTTCGATTCATCACTGCTTCATGAGTAAATGATCAACAAAGGAAATGACAAGAGGAGAGAAGCAACAAGGGATAACATGAATCTGAGTTGATCATTTATGAATCCAAAAGTGGAAGCTGGATTCCAAGGAGGAATTTTATATTGATTGTGATGGTAAATAGAGCTAGATATCATCATTGTAGCTAAGAATGAGGGGCATACAGTTGCATTTCCTTTTGATGCATCAGTGGAGGTAAGTTTGAGAGAAACTAGAGCAGAAACACTTGTTGTGAACAGGAACTAGTTTGCTTGATTATGAAGATTTTATTGATCCAAATATTTTGTCTAATCATAATTATGGCTTTTACTGAAAAATAAAACCAAAGGTTCTCATACCATGTACAAGGATGATCTAAATAAAGATAAAATAGGCCAAAACCTCTGGATTTTATTTGATAGAAACTTCAGTCAGGACAAAATCTCAATTATTTCAGACAAGCAAGACTACTCAAGGAAGGAATAAAATTGAGTTTCGCAACTGAAGTATTTATAGACAAACCAGTCAAGTTGGGGTCTATCAAGCAACAACCAAACTGAACTAAGTTAAGATAGACTCAGCAGAACAGCGAAAAGCATATAGTTTTAGTTTATAGGCAAATCAAAAGAAGAAACATATTTCCAAATGGAGCCAATTGTTGACCACAACTTTCCCATGTAATTTGGAATTTACGACTCTTATGGATAGAAAGAGGGGTTCTTGTATGAAAAGTCAGTTTTCTAGGCTATTAAGTGACATCTTTTCACTAATCAGTAATGTAAACCAGAACACTAAGAGAAATTTATTAGTAGCACAGGATTTAAAAGTACCTGAAGTTACATGTAAGTTGCTAAGATTGTACATGTTGAAATAAATTTGGGAGGATTAATGTAGATGGGTGGGGATTCATTACAGATAGAAAATGTTCACAAGCAATGGAAATCATCAGCCTAGTGTTATAGTCAAAATGGGAGGAAGTATAGACCTAAAGCTACCGAGTATTTGGTAATTTACAAGGATTTGAGTGTTGATGGTATAACTTTATAAAAAACCTTGATAAAAGGCAAGGCGAAGAAGGATCAGTACAAGCTCATACAAATGTGCAATTATTCATCAAGTTTGGTTAAATTGATGTCGAGGAATGCATAAGACTAACATTTATTGTAACTCAAGACATCTTGATACAAAAACTCCAAAAATCCAATATTTTTGATCAAGCGAACACCACTAGAACATGTTTTGACTATCACAAGCACATAATTTTAGTTTCTCATTTTTAAATTAGTCGGTAATAATTTCTAGCATCAGTTTCACAGCCATGCTTCCTCATGGCCGCAGCGCCCATCAGAGATCTGGTCCCTGATCTAGCAAAATGTTTCAAAGTAAAATTTCAACATACATTCCCTTCAATAAACTCCAGAAAATGCGAAAGTACAATTAGTGCTAGAAATGAAAATGCCATATATGTTAACTATACTTTTATTCTAGTACATACAACTTTATATTGCCAGGCAAACATATAATCAGGTTACAAATACTATATGATTATAATAATCAGATAACATACACATACACATACACATACACATACACATACACATACACATACACATACACATACACATATTAAAAAAAAAGGTTCAAAGTGTAACTTCTTCTCAAATACAAGAACGTGGAAGGCATTGATTCAGATAAACTGCAACATACTCATTACAATCAACTAATCGCTCTCCTAGACCTAGTCATATGGTTTGAGATTCAATTTCATAATCCCCATAACAAGATCAGTGGTCAAGTAATTACCATTTATGCCAACACAATCATCGTGAATTTGGCAACAACCATCCACATCATCACAAGGTTTCTCCCCCGGACATCCGGTCCATCCTACTCCGCAGTACTTTCCATACCTAATCCCAATCGCTAAAGCACACATTTCAGAAAGAAGAAAAAACAACATAACCGAAGCACAATGATCGACAAACGTCAAACACTCATTGAGGAAACACTTACTATCACAGTTCTCCGCCACACAGGTTGTGCTGCACCTAACCTGTTGCTATCCACATTCAACAAATCAGCGAACACATAAAGAAGAAATCGAGAATCTGACATTGGATGGAATAGTAAAGAATAACAAACGAATACCTGAGAATCATTGGTGGATTCAGCAATCAGAACGGAGAAGATTAGGAATGCGGCGGCGACGCCGGTCCGATGTAGCACTGCGGTGTGTCTCTGCAGCATTCTCTCCCAGAAATGGTATCCAGCTGAGCTGCGGGTTTCTTCCCTTGAATGTATAGTCTCTTGGCTTTGGCGTTTCAGTTAATGAAAATCACTTGCGCTGTTTCGTGTAATTGTAGGCAGGGAAGAAGCGATTTGAATGACCAGAATAGCCCTCCTAATCGCTGGGAATCTGCGTGGCCTCTGCTTCGCCATTGGTCAGCATATGATTTAATTGTTAATAATATATTAAAATTACAGCCATTCATTTTTACAACACATCTAATTAAAAAGTATTCAACCACAAATATTTGATAACCCCGCCGGATTCGTCGCTGCTCCTTTCTTACCATTTACCAATGAGCTCTAGCATATTAATACCTTAATTTTTTTGAGAAAAAAGAGGTGACACTCAAACGTAAATATTTAATTTTACATGTCATGTAAGCGCGATTGGTTAAAATGTATTTAGTGGATATCATAATACTGTGAAATAAATTACCAAATTTGGAAGTATAACTTAGCCAAATTATAAAATAATTATCAAATATTTATCTTTTTAGATACAGGTTGAAATCAATGGAATTATTTTCACAGGAGAGGAAGCAATTACCAAACTACCTAACGTTTACACAAAAAAGAGGTGAGCCGCCAAATTTTTATGATTCATCTCTCTTGTCAACACAAGCAGAGCTAGTTTGGTGGTACCCTTAAAGATGGAAGATATATGGAGGCAAAGAGAGAAATCACAGACGTAATTATGAAGGCTACACCAAAAAATTTATAAGAGCAACATTCATCACAGTAACAGTATCATCTAAAGAAAAACAGAAAGTTCCCACTGCACGGGCAGAAAATTCAAATACTGATGTACTGATTATTGAGGCCTTCAATTTTAATACTGATTTATCAGCTCCTGAAACTCTCTTTGAAATCAAAAAACTTGCATGACGACAATCTCCGCAACCACGAGTACGTGAAACAATCCCACAATTATTACCCAGTTGGTTTTCAAGGATAGTAGCCGGTAAATGTAAATCCCCTTCCAACAATTTCACCAGCACAAAACCATGCAAAGCATTCGAGCCCGAACAGAGCGCCGATTCCAACATCCTCAACCTTCAGATCCTGCCTGTGCCTCCACATATTCTTCACGTAGTCGATTTCCTTCCAGAAGCTCTCAGTGCGGCCTGGAATGCTGCAATTGGTGTGACAAATTAAATTAAGATGAAGCACAGAGACCTTACAGAATAACAAAATGCCTCAAACATACTGTCTGTCAGTCAGTCGAGGAAGGCTATAAACAGCACATAAACATAGAAATCTTCAAAGCTACACCAATGAGAACAAATATGCATTTCAAGTTCCTATGAAATCAAATCTAGACACATTAGAAGATCCAACAAACATGTAGACAATATATTCACCCAGAATAAAAGGAGAAGCAGACAAATAAAGTTCCACTATGGATATAATTTTCTCATATGAGATAAGTCTCAATCAATCACAGTAGCAATTCAGTGAAACCGTCACACGGTGTGCATCAATTGCCATCATATAGTTTATGATCCATCTCAACTATTTAGCTTGACAATGGTGGATCTACATATTATTGATATTTACCAATTGCACTGATGACTAGTTCAAGCATCTAAATTTCAGATGCCTATCAGCATTGACATCAATCTGTACATAATGCTGAATAGGAACTTATGAGAGACAAAGAAAGAAAAAAAGTAACCTGGCAAGACGAGTGTAGAACAGCTGCTTGGATAATTCATTACATGTTTCCACAGTCGCTGGTTCCTTTACATATTGTTTGTTCTGCTCCATTAACTGCTTGTAGTAGGTACTTCCATGCTTGGTCACGTATTTTTGGCTTCGCAAGCCTTGCTTTGCAATTGCTGTAGTCTTGCTGCCATTGAACCCAAAGTAAATTCTGTACAACAAACAAGGATGGCGGTTAAATAAAATAAATGGACAAGGGAGCTTCTAAACTGGACATATACTGCTAATCAATAGATCCGTTTTGTAATAAACTATAACCATTTTCTTCCTTGTATACAAGATTTTTGTGCTGCCACTTCTAGTATCCAACTCTCATGTGTTTTAAGGTGTTGCCAGGAAGACTAAAGATTTACAAGACTTCAGGGTTTTATAGAGACAAAAGATAACAGAGAAAACTTATCAACAGGTAGAAAGATATTTAAGTAGCACTAAATTCTTTTATGCTTTTCTCTTAATTAAAATCTAAAGTTCCCAACTTAGCTTCATACAGCCACTATTTTCCTCCATATTTAGCTGATATAAGATGAATGATTATCCAACCGAAAAAAGAAAAACAAGTTTTCAATAAATTGTTTGAGAATGTCCAACATAAAGTGAAAATCAACATAAGCAAATAGCTTATAGTACCCTGCCTACAGGAATGATTTGTTAAGAGCGGCATACAAAAAGAAATAAGGTCGACACAGCTGCAACAAATTTTTTAGTGCTTTCATTCCATAATGAAGGACCAGTGTGTAAGAATTGGTGAGACAACAAGAATTGGTTCAAAATTAGGATTACAGATTGAGCTAGCAGGAGTTATTTATGAAATCAACCAACAAGTCTTGAACCATTCCTCTATCTGGCATTTTTCGAACAGTGCCAAATATAGGAGCAAGACCTCCTTTCATAGGACCTGTTTCTGTTCAGATTGCAATCAAACTTTTTGAATTTAAAATAATCAGTATCAAACTTTTGAATGATAATTAATATTTTTGAATTAGGCATGGGCATGTCATACAACTTTAATATTCAAACTTATAGGTGTAAGGCACCCCAATCAATTAGACATGATAACAGAATAAGCAAACAAGCATTTTCAAAAGGTAAAATGCACTACAAAAGTTAATTTCTTGAAATGAAAACTAGCATTAATGATCTTTCAAACAATATATACGAGCATCAGGTCGTAAATAGCATCACAATTTCAAAGCAGCAGCCTTTAAAGATGCAGTAAAAGCACATAAAGTGGGAAAGAAAGATGATTCAAGAACTCCAATATCACAAGCTCCAAATTAAACACTAATAGTTTAAAATCAGACCAGCAAATCAAACTGCCAACTAATAATTAATGAAGAAAACATTTTTGATCAAAATATGTCCTCTCTCTTCTTTCTATTTTGAAAATATAAATCAATAAAACATAGCCACCATTAAAACTCAATCATACCACCATTATTAAGAATTAAAACTCAAGAAAACCATCATTTGTCACCACCAGACAAGGTCACAAGGCCTGACTGGCCAAACAGTCATCTAAACTGAGTAAAGGACAAAAACATTCACCATAGAAGAACTCAACTAAAGAAAACAAAATCAGCTGAAAAATGCACAGCCCAATTCACAATAAACTACAACATCAACTGCCGAAGACCACAGACACGCCCAGTGTAAGAAAAATGCAAGATTATATGGAAGTTAAGAAACAATAAATCAATTATTTAAAAATATAAATATAAAAAGTTTGGAATGGCGTCCTGAATGGGTGACATTAAATCCTGAGCAAACTTCAACCACTCATGGATGCACCCCCTAAATGAAAATCACATTTAGAATTACAGGAATGCTCTTACTTCTCAATAAAGACTATAATGCTAAAACACGCTGATTCACGGAAACTAACTAATTAACGTAAAATGGTAATCTATTTGACCCAATTACCTCTGAATGAAAATAAGTCCAATTGACTCGAGAAATCAGATATTATGCAGAACCACCAAATCGTACACCTAAGGTTCACAATTTTTGGCTAATCAGAACCAAGCCAACACCTTGTTTGAATATGAAAACTACATTATAAAAATGCCCAAATATTTAATAAATCAAATTATCATTATTTACCAAACAACACTTGATCTGCTTCAAAATCTGTTGATTTCACGAGTAATACAAACACTGTCACCATCACTTAGATGGGCAGACAAGACAGAAACATCACATCCAACATGAAAACCAATGTAAATAAATCATATTAAGAGCTCATAGTCAGCAGAATCTCGATTTTAATTAAGCAATATGTCGTCTAAGCCGTGAGCTAAAAAACACGGGAATAATTAAGGGTAACAAGATCCAAGATATCAAGTACCAGACCTCACAACCAATTAATCACAAATTAAGAGAAAATTTCGAAGAAAACAAACACCTCAGAGAAAAAAATTAGATCTTCGCAAGGCGTTGTTTCTCGTTTCGGTATATATCACGAAATTTACAGATAATACTCGATAAGTAGGAGGAACCAGTTGTTTGCTAACATTTGAAAATCTTACCTTTTAACAGAATTCGTGAGAGTAGTACTCGAGAGAGATTGTAGGTATGTGCAAGCAATGGCGATATAATAATATCTAGGGTTTGGAACCTGACTTATATTGGCAACGATAATAATATTCGTTTTTATTCTGCGAATGCATCTATTATAATTTTATACCTATTCTATTTTAATTCTATATAGTTATACATATTCTTACCACCCCATTCAACCACAATTTTAAGTGCCACTCTGATATATTTTTGTTTCTAATTTTCTAATTTACACTTTCTTAATTCCAAATTAACTCTGATGACAATTATTAATATTCTTTTTAATCTTTTTTTTTAGCATTCGTTGATTTATACTATATTATTCACGATTGAATCAAAACAACTAATTATTGATTTATTGTACAGTGACGATCGATGGCAAATCTGAAATTCGCTTACATTCAAATGCTCTTAGGCATGGGCATGCCAATTTCAAATCTCACTTGACCAGCTCGATTTTGGCCATTCAATATGCATCACCCACGCATTACATGTCAAGCTTGTTTATAAAAAAAAATCGAATAAATGATTAACAACTTTTTTTTATAGAAAAGATGACTAGTAAATCGTTGTAATCTTAAAAGTTAGTATATTTCGGAAATAAGAACTAAAGAAAATTAGAGAAATTGACGATGAATAACAAAATTGACTATGTATATGTCACTATTGTATAAATCTTATCTAAGAGAATAACAAAATGATGATATTACATATGATGCGGATAATGTGAGCAATGTATTTGTTTAATTAGAGGAAAGTGATAATGAAACAAAGGAGAGAGTTGAGTTAAAAAAAAAGGAAAAGGGAGAAAAAGGTAATGTGTCGGATATAAGAGGGAGTCCCCTTTTAGCACAAATAATCAACAGAAAAGGGAAAGAAGAGACAAAGTGAACCACAATCTCTCTCTTGTCAAGACAAGCAGAGCTAGTTCAGTACCCTTAAAGATGGAAGAAATATGGAGGCAAAGAGAGAAATCACAGATGTAATTATGAAGGCAATAAGAGCTACATTCATCACAGTAACAGTATCATCTAAAGAAAAATAGAAATAATCTGAAGAGAAAATTCAAATACTGATGTACTGATTATTGAGGCCTTCAATTTTAATACTGATTATCAGCTTCCGAAACTCTCTTTGAAATCAAAAAACTTGCATGATGACAATCTCCGCGACCACGAGTACGTGAATCAATCCCACAATTATTACCCAGTTGTTTTTCAAGGATAGTAGCCGGTAAATGTAAATCCCCTTCCAACAATTTCACCAGCACAAAACCATGCAAAGCATTCGATACCGAACAGAGCAGCGATTCCAACATCCTCAACCTTCAGATCCTGCCTGTGCCTCCACATATTCTTCACGTAGTCGATTTCCTTCCAGAAGCTCTCAGTGCGGCCTGGAATGCTGCAATTAGTGTGACAAAGTAAATTAAGATGAAGCACAGAGACCTTACAGAATAAAAAAATGCAGCTTGACATCACTCAACTTGATAAAATATAGCTCAAACATACTGTGTGTCAGTCAAGGAAGGCTATAAACAGCACATAAACATAGAAATCTTCAAAGCTACACCAATGAGAACAAAAATGCATTTCAAGTTCCTATGAAATCAAATCTAGACACATTAGAAGATCCAACAAACATGTAGACAATATGTTCACCCAGAATAAAAGGAGAAGCAGACAAATAAAGTTCCACTACGGATATAATTTTCTCATATGAGATAAGAGTGTCAATCAATCACAGTAGCAATTCAGTGATCCATCTCAACTATTTAGCTCATATGAGATAAGAGTGTCACACAGTGCATCAATTGCCATCATATAGTTTATGATCCATCTCAACTATTTAGCTTGACAATGGTGGATCTACATATTATTGATATTTACCAATTGCACTGATGACTAGTTCAAGCAGCTAAATTTCAGATGCCTATCAGTATTGACATCAATCTTTACATAATGCTGAATAGGAACTTATGAGAGACAAAGAAAGAAAAAAAGTAACCTGGCAAGACGAGTGTAGAACAGCTGCTTGGATAATTCATTACATGTTTCCACAGTCGCTGGTTCCTTTACATATTGCTTGTTCTGCTCCATTAACTGCTTGTAGTAGGTACTTCCATGCTTGGTAACGTATTTTGTGGCTTCGCGAGCCTTGCTTTGCAATTGCTGTAGTCTTGCTGCCATTAAACCCAAAGTAAATTCTGTACAATAAACAAAGATGGCGGTTAAATAAAATAAATGGACAGGGGAGCTTCTAAACTGGACATATACAGCTAATCAATAGATCCGTTTTGTAATGAACTATAACCTTGTAAACAAGATTTTTGTGCTGCCACTTCTAATATCCAACTCTCATGTGTTTTAAGGTGTTGCCAGGAAGACTAAAGATTCACAAGACTTCAGGGTTTATAGAGAAAAGATAACTGAGCAAACTTATCAACATGTAGAAAGATATTTAAGTAGCACTAAATTCTTTTATGTTTTGCTCTTAATTAAAATCTAAAGTTCCCAGCTTAGTTTCATACAGCCACAAAATTTCCTCCTTATTTAGCTGATACAAGATGAATGATCATCAAACCGAAAAAAGAACAACTTTTCAATAAATTGCTTGAGAATGCCCAACATAAAGTGAAATCAACAGCAGCAAATAGATTACGTTTGACAGCTCACTATCAAACCAATGGATAGGTAAAACACAAAAATTATATATTAGATGCAAACAACCAACCAAAGCACCAATGCGGCAAGTAGCACGTAGGCCTGTACACAAAACGAGCTGAGCCGAACACCAGCAAGTTCTTGCTCAGCCCGTGAAAATTATAGCTGGCTCAAGTTCGGCTCGAGCTCAAATTCGAGTTTAAATTGAGCTCGATCTCGGCTCGTTGCAAAAAATTTGAGTTAGCAAGCGGCTCAAATTCAGCTAGATAATTACTCGTTTATGAGATATATTCGAACTTGAGCTCGAACTTTGCTCATGTTCGACTAAAAATCCAATATTCGAGGTTGAACTCGAGCTCGAATTCGTAGATAAAAAGAAATATGTTATAAACCAAAATGTGCACAAGGGAAGACCAATCTAGTATTTCTACATCAAAGGGCAATACATCCAAGAAAAGAAACTAACACAAAAATGATCAAATCTGAATAGCTTACAGTTCCATGCCTACAGAAATGATTTGTTAAAAGCAGCATACAAAAAGAAATAAGGTCAACACAGCTGCAATCAATTTTTTAATGCTTTCATTCCATAATGAAGGACCAGTGTGTAAGAATAGGTGAGACAACAAGAATTTATTGAAAAATAGGTGTACAGATTGAGCTAGCAGGAGTTATCCAGGAAATCATCCAACAAGTCTTGAACCGTTCCTCTATCTGTCATTTTTCGAACAGCACCAAATATAAGAGCAAGACCTCCTTTTATAGGACCTGTTTCTTCTCAGATTGCAATCAAACTTTTGAATTTAAAATAAACAGTATCATACTTTTGAATGATAATTAATATTTTCGAATTAGGCACGGGCATGTCATACAACTTTAATATTCAAACTTATAGGTGTAAGGCACCCCACAATCAATTAGACATGATAACAAAATAAGCAAACAAGCATTTCCAAAAGGCAAAATGCACTACAAAATTTAATTTCTTGAAATGAAAATTAGCATTAATGATCTTTCAAACAATATATACAAGCATCAGGTCTTAAATTGCATCAAAATTTCAAAGCAGCAGCATTTAAAGATGTAGTAAAAGCACATAAATGGGAAAGAAATATGATTCAAGAACTCCATTATCACAAGCTCCAAATTAAACACTAATAGTTTAAAATCAGACCAGTAAATCAAACTGCCAACTAATAATTAATGAAGAAAACATTTTTGATCAAAATACATCTTCTCTCTTCTTTCTATTTTTAAAATATAAATCAATAAAATATATCCACCACTGAAACTCAATCACAATTCACACACCACCATTATTAAGAATTAAAATTCAAGAAAATCTTCATTTGTCACCACCAGATAAGGTCACAAGGCCTGACTGGCCATAACAGTCATCTAAACCGAGTAAAGGACAAAAACATTCACCATAGAGAACTCAACTAAAGAAAACGAAATCAGCTAAAAAATGCACAGCCCAATTCACAATAAACTACAGCATCAACTGCTGAAGACCACAGACACACCCAAAAAGAACTTTGCAAAGTAACTCAGTCCCCCAATATGGACTCAAGAAGTTACAGTTCCAATAAAAAGATTGGAATGGAGTCCTGGATGGGTGACATTAAATCTTGAGCAAACTTCAACCACTCATGGATGCACCCCCGAAATGACAATCACATTTAGAATTACAGGAATGCACTAACTTCAATAAAGACTATAATGCTAAAATACAGTGAGTCACGAAAACTAACTAATTAACG
Source organism: Salvia rosmarinus (assembly GCA_036937905.1). Lineage (NCBI taxonomy): Eukaryota > Viridiplantae > Streptophyta > Magnoliopsida > Lamiales > Lamiaceae > Salvia > Salvia rosmarinus. Next base: position 108,173,018 of record CM072813.1, on the reverse strand, counting down.
TAAAATGGTAATCTATTTGACCAAATTACCTCTGAATGAAAATAAGTCCAATTGACTCGAGAAATCGGGTATTCTGCAGAACCACCAAATCGTAAACCTAAGGTTCACAATTTTTGGCTAATCAGAGCCATGTCAGCACCTTGTTTGAATATGAAAACTACATTATAAAAAAGCCCAAATATTTAATAAATCATATTATCATTATTTACCAAACAAAACTTGATCAGCTTCAAAATCTGTTGATTTCACGAGTAAATCAAACACTGTCACCACCCCTTTAGATGGGCAGACAAGACAGTAACATCACATCCAAAATGAAAACCAATGTACATAAATCAGATTAAGAGCTCATAGTCAGCAGAATCTCGATTTTAATTAAGCAATATGTCGTCTAAGCCGTGAGTTCAAAAAAAACACGGGAATAATTAAGGGTAACAAGATCCAAGAATCAAGTACCAGACCTCACAACCAATTAATCATAAAGTAACAGAAAATTTCGAAGAAAACAAACACCTCAGAGAAAAAAATTAGATCTTCGCAAGGCGTTGTTTCTCGTTTCCGTATATATCACGAAATTACAGATAATACTCGATATATAGGAGGAACCAGTGGTTTGTAACGTTTGAAAATCTTACCTTTTAACAGAATTCGTGAGAGTAGTACTCGAGAGAGATTGTAGGTATGTGCAAGCAGTGATGATTATAATAATATCTAGGGTTTGGAACCTTTGACTTGCATTGGCAACGATAATAATATTCGTTTTTATTCTGCGATTGCATCTATTATAATTTTATACCTATTCTATTTTAATTCTAAATAGTAATACAGAGCCTTACTACCCATCCATCCACAATTTTAAGTGGCACTCTAATATATCGTGTTTCTAATTTTACACTTTCTTAATTCAAAATTAACTCTGATGACAGATTAATATTCTTTTTAACCTCCTTTTAACCTTCGTTGATATAATATTCTCTACGTTTTATCTAAAATGATATGTTTTCATTTTTAGGTCGTCCCACCCAAGATGACAATTTTCTTTTTAAGAAATAATTATTTCTTAAAAGTTATGAGATTATCTATTTTTTATCAATTTAATCACTTTATATATTTCTCCTAAATAACCGTGCAGAAAAGAAATGGATCGTCTTGGGTGGGACGTGTGGAGTATTATATTATTAGTGATTGCATCAAAACAACTAATTATTGATTTATTGTACATTGAGGATCGATGGCCAATCTGATTTCATTTCCTTATTTTAAATTTGTGAATGCATATGGAATGTTTTCATTTTACGGCTAATATATTATATTGGTTTTTATAAATATGAAGATATTAATAATTGTAACTCAAACAATAGTCTAAGAGCTATTTATGTTGAGCTTAAAATCTGCAATTTAAATTTATCAAGAACGAATCTATTATCTATTGGACAACTTAAATTTTATGATTTATATAGTTTTATACAAGAATTATAATTTATGGACGAAGCATTCTTCTTCTTCTTCTTCTTTTTAAAGAAAATGTATTTTTGAATCAAGAGCAAAAGCATGGAAAACTTGGGACATCCATTACAAACATAGAGGGCTCATCCCAAACATACACATTATTGTAATCTTTAGCTAATCTAGCAAACTTGTGGGCTAGCTGATTCCTCTTTCTGAGAACAAACTTGAATCGGACATCTACCAATGACTTTGGAACTACTCTACAGTTCTTGATGATGGATCTCAGCTCAGCCAAATCCTCTGTCAGGGAATTAAGGTCGTCGTGCATCGTCTGCTTCGTGAAGTCCCATAGCTTCTCCCTCGTCGACCCTCATGCACCACTGAAAACAGATGACCTTAGCGGCGATGAAAGATCCCTTGAAGTTCTGAAGAACGACTCCTGCTCCTGAAACATTGCGTTCGGCAAAAAAAATAGCATCCACTCACATCTTGACCACCCTTGCACCGGGTCGTGCCATCCTACACATCTCGAAGGCTCTCATTGGTGACCTGCGCTGTGGATGGGGCAACCTTGAGCTGCTAACCAATCATTTCGAAGGTTTGCATCGAGAGCAGTGGTACGTGCGAGATGTACATGTTTACCTTCCCAAACCGCGGTATTCCGATCTCTTCAGATATGCCACATGATCATACAAATGAAAGCTCGTATCTCTCTTAGTTCAGCAGGCTCAAGATGTAGATCAGAAAATCGGAGTAAGACTCACTACGCTCAACACCCTGTGAATAATCTACTGGTAATTCGAGCGATTCCAACAAGCTTTGACACCCTGCATTCCGGACTCACTTGAAAACCTTTGGACAAAAGGGTTGTCTTCATAGGCAAGCAGCCGTGAGCAGCTCGCCAAATACAGTGCTTAACTTTAGGTGGAACCGAGAGCTTCCAGATGGCTCTCCAGTTGCCTTTCACTGCCAGCATCCCGTTGATAGTAAGAGAGCACGCCAACTTATACGCCGAGCTCACTGAGTATCTCTTATTTTTGGTGTAGTGCCACAGCATGGTATAATCACAACTTCCTAGGTTTAGGGGAATGCTAAGGATGTGCTTCGTCGAGAGAATATATGTGTCCCATTCGTGAGCATTGTGGACATTATTGCTGAAGAAAATGCCTGATTTCTGGTAGTTAACCGCTTGTCCTGAAGCCATCTCATAATGCCCAAGTACCCCTTTTAGAGTAACACATTCTGCAACATTTGCTCTGCAAAACACCATGCTATCGTCGGCAAACATTAAGTGCTAAATAGTATGACCTCCCCTTCCCATGCTCAAGCCATGCAGAGTACCACTCCTCAAACCATGACAGAAGCATGAATTTAAATATATCAAGAACGAATCTATTGCCGATTTACAACTTAAATTACATGATTTATATAGTTTTATACATGAATTATAATTTATGGACGAAGCATTCTTAGTTATAGCCATCACATAAATGTCATAGCACTGGCACAAAATAACAGAAACATATCTTACGCAAGATAAAAATTGATGGAGAATATATTTAGCCAGCTCTATTTATCCTTTGTCTCCTCTACCATCTCAATCTTATCTGACTAAATATGAAGCCCAGCCCCGGACGGGCTTTCGGGTGGACGGGCATACAATTTTTTTAATTTTTTTTAACCTATAAAATTACATATTTAATTGTAAAAAAAATAACTATGTAAAATAACAATTTAAGTATATATAAACTATTAATTTAACATCAACAATAACAAAATTAAAAGTTCAAAATTATATTCTAATAAATAAAAAATAGATTAAAGCATCAAAGTCTTAATATAAAGTAGTAATTAATTCAAAATAAAACAATAAACAATTTAAAAATAGAATTACAGAGAAAGATAAGAAAAAAATAATGAAATAAAGAGACATAAATAATTAGCGGATAATAAAAATATATATTATCGGGCAGGATTTTTAGGCCAAAAACCCCGGGCTTTTTTTTTTTGCCCGAAGCCCGATCGGTCAGTGGTTTTTTCGGATGGGCTTTTTAGACCCGATTTTTTTAGCGTCTTATTTTGAAGCCCAACCCAATCCAAACCCCGATTTTTTTAGCGTCTTATTTTGAAGTCCATCGAACTGAGCTCATTTTGATGGCTCTACTTTCAACACAATATAAACTATGTTAGCCCTTCAAGGAGTATTGAAAAATGTCAACCTCGATTTGTTTAGCATGATGGCAACTAAAACATAAAATTTTAAATGATACTTCTTTCATCTCATTATTATTAACTCGTTTTTCTCTTTGGCTTGTTTTATTTTTGGTGGTTCATTTTAAAAAAATAATCATTCTATATTTAAAAATATCTCGAATTCCATGAATCACACTACTTTACATACAAAATACAATCCTTCTTAATCCATGTATCCAAAAAATTTGAACCAAGAATATTAGAATGGGGGAGTAATATTTATTAGATAATAAGTAGCAATACAAATTTTTTTTTGGGTGATTCTATATTTATTTCACATTTTCTACTAGAACCTCTTATTTAATAAAATATTGAAAATATTACTAAAAATATATACGATATTGTCCCTATAGACCAAATATAAAAGATAATGATACAATTTTTTTTTTAATTCGTAGCCTCTTTCCTATGCCACCTTCAGTGACGAGTTTTCGGAAGGCAAAATTACAATCTGAAGTCCTTGAGAAAATTGTAATGGATTCGTCTGAATTAAACCACCGGTCAGCTGCTCTGCCGCTTCCTTTGAATTATCTCGTGCTTTAGTTTTGCAAAATTATAATATGTGCTTTTATTGGATTGCTTGGTTGGTTACTGTTGCCCCTTTTCTTTCTTTTTCTTTTGTACGATGCACGAGTATCATATTTTTTAAAATTTGTAATATTAATCATATAGATATTTATTATTTATATAGTAAATATATCAAATATAAAAAGAATATTCTAAAACTATTACATGAACTTTGATTCTACAGGGGTTTTTTGGGCAACTTAAAAAAAAAATACAAACATAGCATATATTTATCTACGTTGTTCGCTTAATAGCCTGTCTCAAATTTTCTAGCCAATTGATATATCATCGGAAGCTGTTAAAAAAAAGAATATATACATAAAATAAAGTAATTATTTTTTGAAAAATATTCAAAATTTTCATATTTTTTTTCATCTCATCTCCACCTCTCTCCTTTATTATCTCCTTTTCTGCACGACTCCTTCGTGGAGATATCATATGACTAAAACATTTTATTTTTAATGTTCTTATGGATCAAAACACACTTATAACAAATAATATGTTTACAAATTTTTCAAGAAATACACATGTTATTTAAATAAATAGCAAAAGTTAATTTTATAAATTAAAATGAAATATTAGCGTTAAAATTTCAATTTATATAATTAAAACTATATTTAAAAATGAAAATAATTGAATTAATCATGTAATATTTAAAGTATTCATATACATATATATTATATATGTATAGGTATATATTACCACATATATTTATTTTAAAATTTAAAATTTAAAATAATTATAAATTGTTCAGATTATATCAATCTATTAAATACTATGTATCAACCTAAAACTCTTGATGTGATGTTTAATTCAAGTTGTATACTGCATATATTTTCATGAACAAAATTACATGATTTTTGAAAAAATAAGAAAGAGAGATGAGAAGGAAATTGTTAAATGATAAATACACATAAAAAGCGGATAAATATCAATTTAAACATTGAACTATACATGTTTTATAAAAAATATCTATTAAAACCCCAAACTATCATATTTTGTATCAAAAATATGATAGTTTGGGGTTTTAGTAGATATTTTTGAAAGTTCATGATATTCTTGATAAAACATGTATTGTTTAGGGATTAAATTGATATTTACCCTAAAAAAGCTATGAATATTTTTCAGATTGCTTGCGGTGACATGTGTCAAATATGTGACCAAGAAAATTAATTAAAAAAAATAAAAGAAGTTAGCCAAGAAGAGTAAAGGTTGTTTGGCTGCTGTCATACAAAAATTAGGGCCGGACAAGGCGACAACTAGTAGCTTGAAGGAGAAGCTTATAATTTAATTACTGTTAAATCAAATCACTACCTATATTTTATTTTGTAGTTCCAATAACTTTATTAAAGTATAACTATAATTTGTTGATTTTCTTTTTGTAGTTCGAAGCATGCTCAATTTATCCAATGATCATAATTTTATGATTCATCGGAAATCTGTATAACAACTCGATCTCGAATAACAATAAGGCTACCCTCCACTCAAGAAAAATTCATGCATCGGCCCCTGTATAACAGTGATAGTAACTGCTATCGCCGCTGCCATGCTCTTCTAAAACAAGCATAAAATTCTAGTTCTTATGGGTATGCTTGGGGAAAAGTGAGTCTTAATTCAATTCAGATTTTCAGATCTGATTAGAAAGATAAATTATATTGAGTTTATATGTATAAGAGTAATATGGACTCAAATTCAGACTCCTTCCACTTAGGTGATTTAAATGGTTGAATAGATTTTGGATATGCTTTAATTGAACTTTTAAAAATTCACCTCATGACAATACGTTTGATTTTGTATATTTATTATGGTTTTTTAAGTAAAAAAGTACCCTCTTTAGAAGAAAAGAAAAAGGTTAAAAATGTACCCTTTTAGAGAAAAAGGAAAATCCTTCTAAAACCCACTTTTTGATATACTTTAATAAAAAGGACAACTTTCTAAGATTCTTAAACTACTAAATAAAATTATATGTCCTAAACTAGACAAGACTTTAATTTTCCATTTCGCTCGCTTCTTTATCTTTCTCACGCACAAGGAAAACAAGAATTAGATCCCCACCAAACATCTCTATGATTTGAGTTTAGGAGGGTTTAATTATAAATAACGATTTACCCAATTGTTAAGATCCATTATATCAAAAAAAACGTTTAGACACCAAATATTTTAGGAGGGTTTAATAAATGAAAGTGTTAAGTCCATGTTCAAAAAGTTTAATACTAATTTATAAAATTGAGTACGCTGTCACATCAAAACGAATAACATACATGGATTTATCTGTTGATTAAAAAAAAGACAATATCGATTATATGTGGTTACAAGTGCAAGCAAAACAACCCGTTTAACAAAAAAAAAAAAACTAACAAGAGGGCTTAGCCCTCATCCTCTTATTTCATTTTTTGTCCCAACGGCCTTAATTGCTCATATTAGTCGTTGCTCATAGTAGTCGTAATGTGAAAGTTTAATCTGCAAAAATGTAGCTTCTTGTGAGTACCAAACATTGGTCCCCCTAACTTTAAAATTATTGAGTTATTATGATTTATCTATCACATTCTCATGGGTTAGAGTGTAAAACCTCCGGAATGAGAAATTGTCCTTTTTTAGAGCAAGAACCTACAAAAAAGGGTGGGGGAGGGGAGTAAAGGAAGAAAGCATATAATGATTATAACTTGAAAGTTTGAAACATATTATTCTAGTGGTCCATAAAAAGAATAATTGTACCAGCTATATCACATGTAAATTCGAACTATAAAATATATATAAGTATAGACTAAACCATTACTATTTAAACTAATTTTCATAGAAGAAAAAATATTTTTAAAATAATAGTCAATTTCATGATTCATGTGGGCCAAGTGGGATTGATCAAAACATAAATTATCATGTTTAGCTTAAACCTAATTTGAAAAAATTGCATGGGGTGGCGAAACTCTTGAAAGAGGGCTTTAATTTTAAAGTATACCTTTTTTTTCCCCAATAACCCAATACCTCCTGCTTTCTTGTTGAGTGAATAATTTATAAAATGGAAAAAAATAGAGAACTGAAAAAGTGAGAACCATTTTCGAAGGGATTAAAAGCACATATTTTTTTTGTACCTATTATATTATGTCATAGACTTAGAGGGTGTTTGTCTAAACTTATCTTAGAGAACTTATAAAATATTTTAAGAGCTTATAAGTTGTAAAGTGTTTGAATAATTGAGCTTATAAGCTAGAGAAAGAATCACGAGTTAGAGAGAGAAAATCATAGTTAAAGAGAGAAAATTGATGAGATATGGAATTGATAATAATGTATGTAGAAAATAACGAACCATAGTAAGATTATTTTGGTAAATTCATTGTTGATTATAAGCTTATGAAAAAATAAGTTGAGATTGAGAAACTTATTTTTAAATGAACTTATAAACTATTGGAGCTTATTTTGACAGCATATACGTTGTTTAGTAATTTATTTGCCAAATACTTTACAGGAACTTATAACTATTTTGATGAGCTTATAAACTCAACCAAACACCCTCTCTAAACCCACTATATCGACATGAATGCACAACAATTGTGGAGGATGATGGCAGGGTTAAAAATTCAGCAACGAAAATAGAAATTTATAAAAATTCAATAACACGCAAGTCTTTCTCATAATACATTCAAAAGAATAAATATGCCTAAAATGTTTTCTATTTCAAAAATGAATCAAAGTTCAAAAAAAAGAGTAAAATACTAAAAGAGTCAACAATTACCTGAAATGACAAAATTTGGATTCGGAACCTTGTTTTTCACACCTCTACATGTCTTCATCGCCTCGTTGTTCTGCTTCTGAAAATGTATAATTGCAATTTGTAGGCCAATGTAGGGATGTCAATGGACGGGCTTTACCCGGATCAGAACCAATAAATTAGTATTGATTCTGGTTCTGGAACCGGCCCAGTAAATACTAGACCCGGACCGGACCCGGACCATTAAGTTATGGATCCGGACCGGGTATTATCCAATGCTAACCGGTTACCCACCGGGCTTCTTATACCACTACAAGCCTACAATCCTCAAAAAGCTACAAGCTCTGAAGTCCACCGGGCGGCCCGGAAATGAGAGCTACAAACTCAAGGCCATCGAGGGCACCAAATGGGGCGCCGGCGCGTGCATGAAGGGCATGAACGCGTGGTGTTCGTCCACAATGAAGAGATCCCGGGCGTTGAAGCCGTCTGAACCTTCCGAAGGAGAGGAAATGGAGGAGAACGATTTCACTGGTCGCTTTGGGAAATTCTACGCACGGATGAGTTCAAGGCGCCGAGAATTTGCCACGAGTGAGAGCTCTATGCCCGTATTTTGGGGTCGATTAAGGGGTCGGCGTCCGCCGTGGTCGGAGACGATTCGGTACCGGCGAGGATTTGGTCATGGTGTTGAAGGCTTACCGCAAGAAGAGGAAGAGGGGGGCCAATAGTGGTAAGGAAATATGATGGCAATGTAAGGCTTTTTGATTTGATTAAAGAGAAATTGTAGCATAATTCGTTTGTATAATCGATTATATATTTGGTAACATCTTGTTTGTTGAGGTATTGTGCGAAATGTGTTTTTTTTTTAATGGTTAGAATGCTTGTTGATTGTCTTTTTAGCTTTGTGAACTTAGCAATGCTCTATGATTTTGTTAATGTCGAAAGGTTTGAGCTTAGATAATTCGTGTTTGTTAATGTAAGTGATGCTTTTCTTGAGTTGAATTGAAACGACTGAACTCGTCGATTCTCTTGTTTTTTTGTGAATGTCAGTATGATTCTATTGAGAAATGTGTTTTTAATGTTTAAACATTTGAGCTTAGAGTTTTTGTTCCTTCATGTAGAACCGATGCTCTTCTTGAGCTCGAGCTAAACTCGTTGTTTCTCTTGTTTTCTTAGTGAACTTAGCTGTGCTGGCTTTCTTGGTGTCGAAAGGTTTTGGCTTAGGGAACTTGCTTTCCTTAATGTATAATATTGTCTAACTCTTTTGTTTATATTATATCAAATAATGATCCTAATAGTTGATGAGTCAATAGAACATGGCACGTTGGCTGAGCTGGGTGTACTTGGTCCGGTTTTGCTGTCGTTGTGGCTTGAACAGCTTCAGATTTCGTTTAAATTATCAGATTGGGATGTCTATAATGTGAAATATGTCTAGTATGAGTTGATTTGGAAGTTTTGCATTTGTTTTCAAGCAGAAGTTTGGGACTTTGGGGCATGCCGCCATTATATGTAGGACGAGCTCAAGAGACGAGTGTCGTGCGAGTAAAATGCGAATGTTATTCTGCGATCCGGGATTATGGTTGCTTGATTAGCATAAGGTAATGTTCATTGAATCGATTGAATGTGTTGGTCATTATCATGTGACATATAATCTGCAATATGAGATTATTGTTTTCTGTCATAGATGATGGTACATACTGAAAATCGCGTTCTTGGCTGTGTTTTTTCTCTACTGTTTGGTCTTAATGGATCTTGAAGTTCTTCTTTCTACATTTGTGCTCTGCCTTCATTAGTGGAGGTTTAATCTTACCTTGTTCATGAAATTCACCTTTTGGAACTAATTAGAAAAATTCACAATCACAATATTGTGGTTTGCAGTTTGCGGTTTGCTTAAACGTTTTTGGAACTTATTAGGTTTTGTGAAAAAATTATCGGTTTTAATTTACACGTTTTTGGTAAATGATGGTTTTAGTAAATTAATTAATATTTCGTAATTACACTCAAATGTATAAAAAGTGGATATGTAATGCTCAATTGAAAAAAAAAAAACTGACCGGGTCGGACCGGAACCGGACAAAACGGGCCGGGTCTTGACCGGTCCGGGTCCAAACGGTTCTGGAACCGGAGCCGGAACCGGAACCGTTGTTTTAAAATTTAATGGGCTTTGAACGGTTCCGGATCGGTTCGGGTAAAGTATAATTGCACATCCTGCGCCAATGTGCCAATTTCAGATCTCACTGGACCTCCCTTTACTTGATTTTTAACCATTAAATATAAATCAACCACGTATTCCATGTCAAACTTTTTCTTAAAAAATCGAATAAATGAAAAACAAAATTTTCTTATACTAAAGAAGAGTAGTAAATCATTGTAATCTTAAAAGTTGATATATTTTGGAAATAAAGAATTAAAGAAAATTATTCCCCAAGGATAACCCAATAGTTAAGGTGGATTTATGAGAGAGGTAACTCCACCAAACACCTCTATGGGTTTGGCTGCACACAATGTGGTTTGCGCTATCTGTGAATTAAAGTGGGGTTTCTAAATTAGATTCCTTCATGATAAAAAAAATTAAAAAATTAGAGAAAGCGACTATGAAAAAGTGGAAAAGATTTGGTCTTATCTAAGAAAATAAAATAATGATGATATTACATATGATGCGGATAATGTGAGCAATGTACTTGTTTAATTAGAGGAAAGGGAGAATAAAACAGGAGAGAGTTAAATAAAAAAATGAAAAGGGAGAAAGAGGTAATGAGTCGGATATAAGAGGGAGTCCACTTTTAGCACAAAGAATCAAAAGAAAAGGGAAAGAAGAGAAAAAGCGTACCACAATATCTCAAGGCCACACACAATATGTGGCTCACAATAAAGTCGCTTTTCCGACGTGGCAATTCATCAAACACCTTCTGGGCTCACACGTCGAACTGCAGACAGAAACTTTCTTCTTCACACACACACAGGAAAACCCCCCCTCAAAAGCCCACAAAAACGCGCAGCTACACGCTGAGTGGGTGTCAGATCTCGTATTTGTTTATTGCTCTGTTTTGATAGTTTCGATGACAGAGAGGGATAACAAAAAGCGGAAAATGTCCGAGGTTAGACTTTTTGGTAAGACTATCGAACTGCCGGAGACTGCGGCGGCAGCGGAGAGTGGTCTAGCTGTTTCAGCTCGGTGTTGCGATGCTGCCGGAGAGGACGGGTCGAATCAGGAACCGCCGTGTTTGTCTGATTCGATGCTTAAAGATGGCGGTTTGAATGGAGATGCGGACGAGCAGGAGTCACGCGAGGTATTGATTGCAATTTTGATCAATTTATTCGATTGGGTGTTGTGCGTAAAGGGTCAATCTTTGTTTTGATTGTGTTTCGAAATTTTGCGAGAACTTTTGTGATAAACTATGGCTGAAAATTTATTGAAAAAAAAAGTGTGTGAAAAAATGAAATAAAGGTGTACGTTTGGTTTGTGTGTGAAATTTTATGTTTTTCCTTTACCTTGCATGCAAATTTGTGTGTGTGTGTGTGTTTTACGCGTTCTTTTTCAAGAACCCTTATCTGGAATCACGTGTCTCTGCTTTCTTGCCAAATGTTTTAAAAGCAAGAATTGAAGATATGACTATAGGATCGAGTAAGGATACTTTACTATTCATTGCTTCCACAAAACTCACGATCTAGGAGGAAAGAAAGCAAGAATTGAAAATATGATGAACTAGCTGAAACTGGGAATTAAAACGTTGGATGTAACATGAAAACTCAGATTTGCAGAAAACATCTGAGTTATGACTAGGTTCTTGCTTATAGAAAAGAATTGATTTTTATGATAGATGTTGCTGATACATTCTTGCTTTAGCTTCATCGTCGTTCTTACTTGATGATGGGGGTTGAAGGAACAATAGTCATTTTCCGGTTAATAAAGTGAAATAGAAGAGTAACAATTTCCTCAAGAAAAGGTGAAAGAACCATCTGATGATGGAGTATTAAGCGCGTCAAGTTTTGATCAACTTTCATATTGTTGGCTGTTATAGTTTCATGGGTAATATATGCTGTTGAAATATAGTTACTCGTGTAGAAACCTGCCTACATGTTGTAGAGAATTTGCATACTTGTACTAACACTGTTGTAGCTCTGAACTTTTGATTTCTGTTTTCTGATGAATGATAAATGTGCAGACTCTATCAAGTCCTAAGCAAGATCATGCTAAACATGAAGATCGAAACAATCCTATTACATCCGAAGAATTGAAAGATTCCAGTGAGTCTCGAGCCATAACTGAGAATCCAAACGCCCCCTCTGAGATCGAAGCTGGATCAGAGAAGATGGCAAAGAATGAAGATGACCAAAACGAGACAAGCAACTCGCAGGAGAAACCCTCAAGAAGCCGGATAAGATACTCCCGTGCCCTCGCTGCAACAACATGGATACGAAATTCTGTTACTTCAACAACTACAATGTGAACCAGCCTCGGCATTTCTGCAAAAACTGCCAGAGATACTGGACAGCGGGAGGGACCATGAGGAACGTGCCTGTGGGCGCTGGCCGACGCAAGAACAAGAATTCCGTTCCCCAATTCCACCACCTCACTGCCCCAGAGGCCCGAGTGGATGGATTTCACCACTCTGGTCTCAACCCCAACGGCACCGTCCTCACCTTCGGCTCAGATTCGCCCCTGTGCGAATCCATGGCGCCGGTTTTGAACATTGCCAATAAAAACAGTTCAAGAAACGGATTCCACAGACCTGAAGAGGTGGAGATCTCGGTCTCTGATCGGAGTAAAGAGAGCAGGGATGATTCTTCCACCACGGCTTCAACTTCAAAGGATGAGAAAAAAGGGTTGGCCGAGATGATGCCAAACGGCCATCCCTTTCCTCAACAGGTGCCGTGCTATCCCGGAGGCCCATGGCCCTACCCGTGGAGTCCTGTGCAGTGGAACTCGGCGGTCTCTCCACCTAGCTTTCCCGTGCCGTTCTACGCTGCAGCGCCACTGCCTTATTGGGCTTGTGCAGTGCCCGGTGCTTGGGTTATGCCACCAGCGCCGCCTCCGAGCTCCGGCCCGAATTCCCCGACTCTCGGCAAGCATTCAAGAGACGACAATGTGCCAAAACCAGGCAATGCAGGGGAAGGGGCAATGAAGGACAACCTTGAGAAGAATCTATGGTTTCCAAAAACATTGAGGATCGATGATCCGGGAGAAGCTGCCAGGAGCTCGATATGGAAAACGTTGGGAATAAAGAACGAGCGAGTCGAACGTGTAGGTGGCAGCGGTGGTGGTGGTGGCCTTTTCAAGGCCTTTCAAGCTCAATCCAAAGGTAATGAGAAGAGCCATGTTTTAGAGACCTCTGCGGTGTTGCAAGCCAATCCGGCTGCATTCTCTCGGTCGTTGAGCTTCCACGAGAACTCTTGAGGTGATCTGTCGCGGCTGTCGTGCGTTTTTCTTGATGACGGAGAGCAAGGATAGTGTAGTTGTAGCCATGGACAAAATGTGAGGGGAATGGTGCATTTCTGATTTCCATGATTCTTGACAAGATAGAGGATATGGTGCTCTCTTTGTACATGAATTTTATGATGATATCACTTACTAAGATAGTTTGATTGTGTAAGAAAGCTCACATGCTGTAGAAAATAAGTGGGGAATGTTTATGAGTTTTTTCCTTTTTAATTATTTGATGAGAGCCATTTTCTCTTTGATACATGGTTTTTGAGGTTCTTGATTGTGCTGTCCATGGTCAAATGGTTGATGTATACACCATAAGGGGGCGTACGATGGATAGATAAAAATAATTCAAGATAATTCATAATTTATTTTGATGAATTGATAGTGAATTGATCAATTTTGAATTTATTTGACCAATTTATTTTTCAAATATTCATTCCTATGTTTTATCGATTTATCACGTAATGAAAAGTAAACATTTTCTAATGGTAGAAAATTTAATTCTCATTTTGCACATTTTATAGATTCACTCTCTTTGGAATCAGGTCTTACTGCTGAGAGTTCAACTTTCCCTCCCTCTCTCTCACCACTCATTTCTGCCCACAATAAGATAAGGTGAAAATGAGAGAATGTATAATTTTTTTAAAGTGACCGGGTATGATGCAAACTGCTAAGTTCACAGCTACCGTCAGTTTTTTTTCCTAATTCGGTAATTTTATTCCTTCAAATTATTTTGATTAATTAAACTTTTACTAAGAATAATTTATTCAACAAGAATGTAGTCAGAATACAACGATAAATTATTAGTATGTGATATTACTTATCTTGATATACAAAATATCACCGAAACGCCTTATTATGCTTACTAAGACTTTAAATATCTGGATATGTAATAAACCAACACTAATAAAATGTAAAAAGTAATACATTTATATGATGACAACATATATTTCTCTAATTTTTCAAAAAGAAATCGAATAAGTCCATTTAACCTTTACGGTCCAATTATGAGGAATGGGCCTAAATTAGTAAGTGGCATATCATCAAGCCCATCAATCATCAAGCCCATCAACAATTGTTTCCTTTTATTTTTCCTTCCTAAAAATTATGAGTAATAATTGTCAACTGATAGCAATAATTACTGAGGAGTTCAAACATAAAGAAAAATCTGAAGATAACACGGAATGTTTAGAAGACTCGTATAGTTTGGAAAACACAATTACACAAGCTTGTTTGCACGTTTTAGGAAGATTATCCACACAAAAAAAATAAAAAATCTCGGGACATAAAAATTAAAACTAGCTGGTATTAGTTCGTTGCAATCATTTATTTATAAAGAAATTTAATCTTTTATTCCGAACATTATTATTTTTAGGTTTTATCTGAACACTTACTTAGCATGATTTATTTAAAAGGTATATTACTAACCATGATATATTGATATTGCACAATAGTAATGAAGTTGAAAATGATAGAAATAATAAATTAATATCGATCCGACAAGATGATGATACAATTCAACCTGAAATTTTTGTATCTTTACTGTGTGGTAACAGTAATAAAACAAATACGAAAGACCTAAACACTTAATTCTCATATATATATATGTTTTAATAAAAACCTATTTTTTCGTAAAAACCTAAAAACCAATGCATTTTAAGTACAAAGTTGATGCACTTTATATATAAAGTTACTGCACTACGAAATATTGATGAATAATATTATCTTTTACCAGAACTCAATGGTGCATTAGTTTTACATATAAAGTGCATTAACTTTATACGTAAAATGCATTGATTTTTAGGTTTTTACGAAAAAATAGGTTTATATATATATATATATGGGGGGGGCACGTGTACATACATATTATTAAATTTATAATTTATACATACTTCACACGTACCATATGTAGTTAGTTAAAGAGAAAAGGCTGGAGCAGTGTTTTGAAAATAAGACCGAATCGGCCGGTTCAATCATTTTAATCGAAAATCGATCAGTTGAACGGTCTGGTTCCAAAGAAATTTACATTGCTATAAAACCAGTATAAATCGATAAAAAATGGTGAAAATTCAGCTAAAACAACCGAACCGGTTTTATTAAATTAAATAATACTAACCGTAAAATGAGCAAAATGATGTTTACAAGATTCAAACCCATAACCATTGAGTTGGTAGACTAACATAATAACCAACTCACCAATTTGAAGATTTTGATTTTAATTCTTTTATTAATTAATTTATTTACTAACAATATTGGCTTAAATATTAAATAATTATTATTACTTTATTTACAATTAATATTTGAAAATTATTATCATCAATTAATATCATTGTTGAATTGAAATTCATGTAAATTTTTATTATAATGTAAAAGAAGCTGATGGTAGGAACTAATCAAGATTTGAAATTGTTCTTGTTATTTCATTTTTTTTCATGTAAATATACTAATGAATAAATATTGATGTTTATTTTACTTACTTTGGTTTGATACAATGTATAGAAAATTTAAACTTTATTTAAATTTATCATATTATTATTTATTCTATATATTTATATGTTTTAAAGTAAACATATCATAAATATAAAAAATCAAATACTTACGGGTCATCCGATTATTTTAAAATGGTTCGATCGATCGAACCAGTGATACAATGACCCAATCAATTAATCGGTTCGATATCCGATCCAGTTTTCAAACATTGTCCTAGAGCGGCTAAAAAAAGGGTAAAATACTAAACTAAAAATATATTAGGCATGGTTAATTTAATTGCATAGAAAATTATTTGGGCGGAAAAGTTGGTCCAATTTCTACACTGTTTTTACACCTACAGTGTAGAAAATCTTAGTTTGAAAATAGCTGACTTTCATAATGATTGACTTCAACCAAGAGCTTTTCAGTAGAGTTCAATCCGAAACAACACGCAAAAATTAAATTATTTTCTTATTGTTATATATACCAGCATAGGATTATTTTTCTTTGGCTTTTCCTGGAAAACACATTGAAAACTTGGTAAAAATGAAAAGGGGAATTTTCCAATATATTTTTCATTATAAAAATTGATTAGGTGGCCAATTCTGAGTGTTTCAAGTCATAGTCAGAAAAGACTCAAAAAAGAAAAAGGTTGCCACGTAAACAACGCAATAGCCACGACAAGAATTTTCAATTCCCAATTAATTTATATCCTTTTCATTTTCTTAATAATTATCCACAACTATCAAAAAGTTTTTCTATAATCTTATTTATTAACATAATAAATACATATATAAATAATTATCAAAATTCAAAAGCATTAAATAAAAATAAAATATGAAAAGTATCATAATTTTACTCTCAAATTACGAACTATAACTTATTAAAAATAAGAAAATATAGTAATAGGACACATTAAAAATGAAGGGGTATTTATTAATACATGTATCTTACCAGCAATTTTGAAATTGATTTATTTAAAAAAGTGCAAGATTAAATACGGCAGAAATTTCGAGCTATATATGCAGCCGAAAGGCCTTAATTTCAGGCGTGCTCAGTCTTCTATATTAATTGGTATTTTGTTTATTATTTCTATATCAAAAGTGTCTAGGATTGTGTCTTAATAACTTGTAAAGTTCGTGATGTATTTAACTAAAGTAAACAAAATCTCATGTGAAGACGTTCAAACGTGAGGATGCATACAAATTATATTATAATTGAGATTTCATGTAGGAGCTACATCCTAACTGAAATTTAGAGTATTTTCTTCATACGTCCTGACGTAAGGACGTCCTTACGAAAAACCACCCCAATAAGGCGAGTAAATTAATTAAAGAGTTTAGTTATTTATTCAATTTACTGGAGCTCGTGATTATTAGTTATTCATAAAATATGAGCTTGTGTATATAAAAAAATTATTAACTGATATCCCACAGTTTTGATTGTGTAACAAAATCATTAGATTTGAGATATGTAAAATATAGTTTTAACAATACATAGCTATACTACTTTCCTAAAAACAAGATTTTGATTCCTTGAGAAAGGCAACTAACTTGTATTGGGATGCTTTTTAAATAAGATTTTAATATTATATTATTATGGGACTCTTACTTCACTCATAATACATTCAATAACTTTTATTAAAACTCGTGTCGAAGATTTCCAGTAATAGATTTGGGGACGGATGGAGTATATCACAATTGATATGAGAGTACAACTGACGCAAAACGACGTACTCAATTTACGTGCAAACTTTCTCTTCTGAAGATCGTGGATTCAAGAATTTAAACGTTCAAAGGTGGAAAGACATCAAGAAGACGAAGGAGATCTAAAAGATGTATGTTTCTAATTTTATTTTTCTCTGAATTAAATAAAACTATTGTTTAACATGGGATTATATTTTAATGTTAAAATCTGATTTTGAAACCAAATAATTTCTAACAACACCGAACGCAGTACAATACTACTCCCTCCGTCCCAATATTCATGGCACGTTTCTTTTTTGCACGTAGATTAATGAAATTTATATTTTGTATGTAAAATAGTGGGTGATACGAAATTCGAGACACTTTTTAATGTAAAAAATGTTTTTTTTAGAAACGGACAAATTTAATGGGACAACCTAAAAAGAAAAATGTGTCATGAATATAGGGACGGATGGAGTACTATTTAATATACTACACGTACGTAACGGGAGACTGGGAGTACAAGTCACTAAGATATGAAACATAGGTTACCATACACGATTCCAACTCGGCGCAATTTCCATGAAGTTTCATTAATCAAATTAAAGGCCCTAATTTCCAGTAAAGGTCAACTAAGACTTGTAATAATTCCACACTTATTCCACTTAATATAATACCACTATTAATCCAAATCCAGACAAAGAAAAGCAGGCCAGCTACCCCATATTTCCAAGATTTCCCACTCAAAAAAAGAAGAAGAAATTTCATGCATATTTAATTTCCATTTCATGACCATTTCTTTCCAACTTCTCAGTCTCCACCTTCACCAATTAATCGCCACGTATACCTGCAACACACAAGCACCTTCCTCACTTTGAATTCTCACCAAATCTCTCTCTCTCACACACACAGACACACACAAATGTGTATATATAGGCTCCCACCTCAAAGTCTTCAAATCATACCCAACAACTTAGGTTTTTTCTTCATTTCCTGCATGTGAATCAACACTTGTTGTCCTAAAAATTCCTTACCTTAATAAACCATGTCTGTCAGCGATTTGAGCGAGTTCCCAATTCACGAAATATCCACAAACATGAGCACCATAAAATTCTCTCTTCTCATCGTGGGACTGATCAAATTCCTGCTGGTGCAAATCCTCCTCCACAGGAAAAGGATATCCCTCTTCTTCAATTCGTCCCGATCATGGCCGGCTCCCGAATCCCGCGATGATTTGACGAAGAAAGTTGTTGTTGATGATGATGATGAGAGTACTGTTTGTGGAGGAGAAGAAGCGAAGGTGATTTTGAGAAGTTTAGGACTTCTGGGGAAGGAAAGCTTCCTGCGAAGTTGGACGTGGACGAGATTTTTGAGGAGATAGAGCCGAGTTTGGGTGAAGTGAGAGATGCTTTCGATGTGTTTGATGAGAACAGAGATGGGTTTATTGATGAGAAGGAGCTGCAGAGGGTTCTTTGTGCTCTGGAATTGAAGGAAGGATTGGAGATGGAGAATTGCAGGAGAATGATTGGGGCCGTTGATGAAGATGGAGATGGAAGGATTGGCTTTCATGAGTTTGTCAAATTCATGGAAAATAGCTTTGCTTAGATCACCTTTTATTTTTATTTTTTGGGTTGTAAGTGAAAGGGAATACTTGAATTCTTTCTTTCATTTAATGATTACTTTTTTTAGTTTCTCAATTTTGGTACAATTCAATTGAAATATAAAAAAGCTCTATATATATTTTGGCTTCTTCATGGCATATGAGTATGGTAGTTGAACGATGTATATGAGTATGGTAGTTGAACGTTTTATCTAGTATTCCCTCCGTCCTGTTTAAAGTGTCCATTTTCTTTGAATGTGCGAGATTTATAGAAAGCGGCTATTTAAGAGATACGTGTAATAAAGTAGTAAAGTGTTAAAAAGTGGATAGGTCCACAATTTTGAAGGAATAATTACTTCCTAAAATGGAATGAGACATTTGTAATTTCGTGCCGATCCGAGTAATCACAAAAGGAAAGTGATATATTTTAAATGGAAGATCTAGAGCCAGGAGCTCGCCGAGGCGGGCCCGGCCAAGAGGAGGAGGAGGAGAAGGAGGCGAGCTCTCGGCTCAGTCGACCAGCCTCGCAGCAATGGAGGAACAGGGAGGCGGGGCCGGCGAGTCCGGAGAGGGCCGAGGTTAGTGGGCCAATTGTAATAGGTTGAACCGCCGGGTCGATAGACCTCGAGCCTTGTAATAAAATTCTTTCGTATGCAATAAAAGAATGTTTATCACTTTCTCGAGACTTGTGTTGTCTTTTATTTATAGCATTCCGCATCTCAATACTTGGGACTCGACCATGAATTGCCGCTGTCCGAAGAGGTCCGAGGTGCCCGCCGGAAGGACGGCGAGGTGCAATTTTGGAGGTCGGTCCGCCGAATGACCCAAGTTTTCGCCGCCATGGATGCGAGCTCGGTGTCTTCTTCCGAATCAAGAAGTTGACCGAGGCTGATCGGGAGGTGGCCCGCCTCCGCCGAGAACGAGGCGCAAGTTGAAGGTCGCGGAGAGACGTAGGTAAACAAAGATCGCACATCACCAAAACAATAGAAGGCTAACATGTCGCCGATCTAAAATCAAAGCTATGTAAAATACCTCCTTAGATGAGTTATGTGCCGTTCGGGGAATAAGTGCCCTGACAGTGGGCGAGCTTGTAGGCCCTTTGCCGAGGTCCCGTGAACGCTGTAGGTCCTTCCCATGTCGGATCAAGCTTGTTAAGACGCCGGCTCGGCTTGCTTCATTATTCAGTAGACGAGGTCGCCTACTTGGAGCGCGGAGGCCTTTACCTCTTGTTGTAGTAGCGCGACCGCCTCAGAGTTGGCTTCATGAAGCGAGCTCGCCTCCTCGAGGGCCAAGGTCGGCCCGCAGTCTTCCTCGCTCCCGGCTTGGTCGGTGGAGAGTGCGAGGGTCATGCGCCGATCTCGGCCGCCAGATGACGGCCTCGGCACCGTGGACCAGTGAAAGGGTTTCCGTGCGACGTCTGTGGTGTGGTCCCTGTAGGACCGAGGACTTGAGGAGATTTTCACCACGCTTTTAGCTCGGTCCACCTTTTCTTCAATCCTTATGCGATCGTGCGGTTCGTCACCCTGGTCCGACCATTTGCTTGCGGTGTGCGATCAAGTGAAGCGTTGATCGATGTGAAGCTCTTCGCACCACCTGAAGTTTTTGTCGACAAATTGGGTGCGTTGTCCGAGACTAGATGCGGTATGCCGGCGCGCATATATTTCTCCACACAAAGGTTTGAATCCTTCCGCCGTGAGGCTCGAAAGTGGCTCTACCTCGACCCATTTGTGAAGTAGTCTATGGCCACGACTAAATATCGAGTCGACCGGTGCTCGGTCGAATGGGCCAACGATGTCGATCCCCACCGCATGAAAGGCCACGGACTTTGCAGTGCTCAAATCGATCCGAGGCGCTTTTGGTATGGAGTGGATCCGCACTGGGCACTTCTCGACGAGCTCGGCCGAATCTTGCACGGTGGGCCAAGAGTATCCCGACCTCGCCTTCTTTGAAAGTGCTCATGACCATGTGGCTCCCACAAGACCCCTGTGAATTCGTTGAGCACATAGTCGGCTTCTTCCGCCCGATGCATCTCGGGAGGGTCAAGGTAAGACTTCCTGAGAGAGCGCCTCATGCATGAGATACTTCGGATTTTGCCATCATCTTTTGGATAACTCTCCTTCGCTTTCTCGAGGTATTGTTTCTTATTTTTGCTAACATTTTTTATTTTATCTAAACTTTTAAGACGGAATTTAGTAATATATGAGAATATGTTCATTGTAATAAACCCAAATTAAATGTTAAATCCTTGAAGTATTAAAAATAAAAGTAACTCTAATATTTATTTTTAAGGGATTAAAAGAAATAAGAAACTCATAAGCTACTACCTATAGCTAGACTACATGGATAATAATAATAATAATAATAATAATAATAATAATAATAATAATAATAATAATAATAATAAATGCAGGTCTGGTCTTTAACGTTCGAGCTACTGACCCCAGCTTTCTTCAACCTAATTAATCTTTTTTGTTGAATATGCATATGTACAGTACTGATAGGAAATAATTTTCGAATTATATATATTTTGATGATCATTGTTGGTATTTAAATGAAGATTCTTACCAGTTAAACCTCCCAAAAGTGTACATTACATGTATTTATTTTATGGTCAACTTAGTCTACATTATGGAGAATTTCCAATTGAATTGAAGTACAGACACAGTACAGAAGGAATGGAGTGACTTCAGTCAATTACAATGAGCAATAAAGTAAGTCTCCATTTGTTTTTTTTTCAATTTAATACAGAAATTTTAAAGGCTACGTCACTAAGAATGGACTCGAACCCATCCTACATAGCAATAGCACCTTTTAGCCTCGGGCATTAACCACTCTACCACTAAGCCAACACACACACAATAAGTCTCCATTTGTTCCAACTTTTAATGTATTTTATATATCATCGATTATGGAAATATCAATAATCCAAATTGGTTTTTAGTTCCTATAGTTTCAATCCAAACCCATCCTAGCATATACTAACCGTACGTATATAAAATTCCTAAAATTATTTTTTTAAATCCCCATTACTTCATTCAGTTATATGATATATCACATTATAAAATCTTCATACTTAGCTATCGTTATAGGATGGTTATTACATGCATCAAAATAAAAATAAAAATAAAAGACCACGTCGGCCGTCTCGATTCAGTGATTTGCCTTCTAATTCATATCATTAATTAAAAATTGATGAATATAACTGGATAACAATCAACATTTTTTTTTATCCCGAATGGGTGGGAAGTAGAGATATTCATACTTTGATGATCATATATTCATATATATTAAGGCTTCTAGCTAGCAGGAGCAGCACCAAACTACATGCTAAAAGAATTAACAAAACTAAAAAGAAATAGAACATAAAATTAATTTGCAATCGATTTCATGTAGAGAGGCACCAATTAAACTGGGAATCTCTTCTGCTCATATTCGTATGGATCCAACTCCAAGAAAATCTATAAATGTAGGCGTTTCCGTACTCTCCACATAACATGGAGCATCTTGGTAATGATAGGTGGCTGACGTCGTTGACGACGATGAATTTGGAGCAGCAAAGGATATCTGCGATGTTGATCCCGGTGAGTATGAATTTCCTGCTGCAAACAAGCACACAAGTATGATCAACTTCTTCACTAACAATAGGTTATAAACGAATCAAGTTAATTATTTGTAACTATGTGGATCTTAGCTCGATAAAAGCTCGTTTAGAAAAACCCGTCAGCTAAATGAACCAAGTTTGAGATTGACAGTATTCAGTTTCTAATTGATTTAACTTGAAAATATAAAACTATTAGCTAGATACAACTTATGTTTCTATATTATAGTAAGTAATAGTTATATTAAATCTCTAACTAATTTGATTTACAAGAAAATAATAGCTATACTAAATTATTATAAAGAAAATAACCTATTTCTAAAAGAAGATAATCAATATTGCAAACATAAATATAAATTTTGAAAGCTCGTTTGGGCTCGAATAAGCTTGTGAGTCTCGAAGTATTTGATAAATAAAGCTCAAGGCACGACTCAATAATCAAAAGACTAAACTTGAGTATGGCAGTATATTTGGCTCGGCTTGATTCAATTACAACCCTACCATGTGTTCAAATTTTATTCAAGGGAGAAACTCATTAGTTTCTAGGTTAGAAATTATCTAGGGTTAGACACAACCGATCAGAAAGCGATGATGGGATTTGAACACAGACACACAAACAAATCTAAATTAAGAACAATAAAGAACTGTAAAAAGAAATACCATGATTGAAGTGATCATAACCGTAGTCGAAGCCACGATCAGCATAGTGATTGGGGGTGGTGGCAAGAGAGTTGTAAGCTGCAGGTTCTTGCATTGGTCTTGTCTGATCAAGAGGTGGAGGCTTCGAACAAGCCCACTTCATCTTCATGTAAGATTTCGATTTCTCTCTGCTCCTCCTCGCCATCAACACATGCCAATGATTCTTCACCGAGTTGTCGGTCCGACCAGGGAAAAGGCGGGAAATCAAAGCCCATTTGTTGCCATACATTCTGTGAGCCTCCATCAATCTCTCCTCCTCATCTTCTGTGAAGGCCTTCTTATTGATTTTAGGGTCTAGTTGATTATACCATCTCAATCTGCAGCTCTTTCCTACAATAATAATGTAATTTTTCATGATCAATAACTAATTGTTTTTATAATTTTTCTTTAAAATGTGATTGATTAACAAACCTGATCTTCCTTCTAGTCTTTCTGCTATGAGGTTCCAATTTTGGGGGCCGTAGGCGGAGACGAGCTCTCGGAGCTTTGCATCCTCTGAGGGTTTCCAGTGGCCTCGAGCGCAAAATTTGGTGCCTCCATTTTCCCTCTTTTTAGAACTTGGATTAGGGTTTTCCCGTTTTTCGTGAAGTTTTTGTTGGCGGTGTCTTCTTCTTCTCCCTCTTCCTCTTCTTGATCGTGATCGTGGCCGTTACTACTCTCTAAACCCTAGAATAATCTGATCCGACCGTTGGTCGATAGGGTTGGCGGAAAACCCTAATGAAAACATAGGGCGGAGCAACCTATCTATGAGGGAGGCGCCACCTTTTTCTCGGTGGCGGCAGCTTATGTGGTGGTGCTGCATTGAGGAAGACGGCTAATTTGAGAGAGAAAAATGACAGGAACTCTACTACCATAAAAGGAAAAAAAAAAGATGCTATAGTTTTTAGTTGAGTAGAGGGGGAGGGCCTGGTGTGGGTAATAATTCAAGTGGGGATGACCCTTAATTTGACTTATTATCAACCTCCATTAATTGTGGTACAGTTCAATTATCTGCACCAACTAAACAGGTGCAGTTTCTGATGAATTAATTACTATATATGGTAACGATGTTTTTGCGAAAAAAAGTACTCGTTCTCTTATCCCTCGTTCTTCGGAGAAATGGATATGTTTAATTATAGAATTATTGAAAGATGTTAGACCATGTACATGTGACACGCCTACAATGCAATCATGTCGATCATCATTTAATTTTCAAGATTAAATACAAATTTTGACCGACGAATGGATTCTGGTTTTGATTCTTCTTGTAGTATATAATCCAACCGAACAACATAAATGAAAATTAATTATATACGTTAATGTAGGTGGGCGATCAAATAATATTTTCTCCTTCGAGTTAACTGGGAATCAATCTTGATAATGACCTGTGTATGATTTATAGTTGTTATAAAAGAGAAAAAGTACTATAAGATATATTAGAGATGCATAATTGTGTATATATAAAGAAGTTATTTTTATCTAAAAATTAAAATAAAGAAGTTATTCGTCGGATATTTGGATTTCGACTCGATAAAAGCTTGTTCAAGCTCGTATAGTGAAGCTCGTTGACTTAAACGTATCAAGCTTGAGCTTGTCAGGTATTATGTTCGTTAACTCGCAAGGAAGCTCAATAATGATTTAACTCAAATAATATAAAATTATTTAGTAGATAATAACTTATATTTCGATACTATAATTACTAATTTATAAGCCTCTAACTAGCTTTGTTTGTTATAAGAATAATTAGTATATTATGTTATTATGTATATAGTTTGTTTTGAAAGAAAATAATTAATATATTAAATATATATCCAAATCTAGAAAGTCCATTTGGACTCAATTAAGCTCGATTGGCTCGATTGAGCTCGTGAGCTTCAAAGTATTTGATAAAAAAAGTTCAAGGCCCGACAAGATAATAAACGAATCAAATTTGAGCACGACAATATTCGACCCAATTTGAATCGAGTACACCCCTAAGCTAGAATATAAGTCAGAGATGGATTGCAATGAATCCATGTTGAATATTCTGAATTCGTACTCCTATTAATTGGTTTGGACTAGTTTTTTTGTAAGTAAATATATCCTTTTAAGTGATAATAAATAGGATAGACAAAGTGTGAATATATATTATCCTAAACATTTTTCATATCCGAAACATTTTTCATATAATACTTAAGTTTTACGTAATTTTTGAATACTAATTAAATTGTGTTACATCTTTTCATATAATTAAACTTTACTAAATCCAAAGTTGTCATATATATTTTTATCAAACATAGGTATCACAAATGTATTTTTGTTATATAGACAAATATAAGTAAGTTTTACTACACTTAATAGTGTAATAAATATTTTTGTTAAATCAATTAATGTAAATAATAAACTTCTCTCTCTCACACACAAAATTTAATTTTGACAAAGTCTCACGTAAGTATGCATAAAAACTACATTCTAATTGGGATTCCATGTGGATACTATACCCTAATTGAGATTTAAAGTGTGATCTTCATGTTTCCTCATGTGAGAACGTCATAACAGGAGACCACCTTTTTATTTTTATTTGTCATCTTTTCTTTTTCGCTCATATTTTATCGTTAACTGATTACTTTTTCTAAGATAATTATAAATCCTTTTTCACTTTGACATCTCGGAGAATAATTATACTTCCCATGCATTAACTAAATCCTTGTTCACTTTTATATGTCGTAAGAATTGTAACAAAAAAAATAAATAAATAACTACATCTTTACATACCAACAAAATTAATTGCATCCACAAATGTCACTAAATTGTGTGACACGGATAATAATTATTCATCATCACAAGAAGTCATAGTTTTTATTTTGTAAGATTTGTAAGTCGTTTCACAATTCTTCAAAAAGTTGTCACTGCTAAAAGATGTTATATAGTCATGAGGTGTTAAAATTGTACGTTGGGAGTACAATTTTAATCATGCATTCTTAGTAGTCTAGTTAAGCTTACATAATTAAAGTTTTGTCTGGTGATATGCAGATTAGAAATTAATTCTTCATAATTAAGGTATAGGCATTAGGAAAATTTAATAGGACCGAGACTCCCAAATTCGACCGGTACTGTCGCTATTTAAGGACGTTAGGTTGTTAGATATTTTCGTTAATTATGAATCATTGCATCTAATTGTAGGATAAATAACTACACATTAATTAGACAGTACGTAAAACTGAATAGACATTTAACTAACCAAGTCAAGCCATTTTGTAATCAATACTTCCCTAAATCGAATTAATAATGTCAATTATACTATGATAAAATTGACTCTATGTTTTTCATATTTTTCTTGTGTTTATTATTTGGAGTGAACAAAATATAATAAATGTAAAAGCTAAAAAAATATATAGCTAGTACCCCACCAAATGTCGATGATGAGTTTGGACCAAAACCAATAAATAAGTAATGGTTACGTTGCGGTTTCACCTATTAGACATTGGATCCGGACCGACCGGACCATCAACTATGGGTCTTAAGCGGTCCGGATCTCGGTGTCCGGAACCGTAACCGAATCGAATCAAAACCGTTGCTTAATAATTTAATGGGTTATGAGTGATTTGAATCGAAATGGATAAAATTAGTTCATTGACAAACCTATTTAAACTTAGGCTTGTCATTAATTATACTATGATAAAAATAAATAAGTATTGATTCTACGTGTTCCATATCAAACTATGAATCTAAACGTTTATCTAAAACGGGTATGGAGTGAACAAAATATAATAAAATTTAATGGATTTTGAGCTTCGGATCGATCCGGTAAATACCCATTGACATCCCTAGCCAACACATTAACTCAAAACTTCTTTAAAATGAGGGGTGATTATCTGTTTTTGCCTCTGCTAAGTTAATTTATGTATTGGGATGATAATTTAATATATACAGTTCTTTGGTGTATTATGATATTGTTAATATTTTTGTTTGCTTGTACTTGTAACCTATCATTACTAATAATAGCTAGGGTTTAAAATTATTTATTTATTTTCCTCATATGATAAATATCTTTTTCTAAGTGACTATTATTCATTTTTTTAATTAACGATTTCCGGGTTTGATGCTGTGATATTAATAAATAATGATCAAACTATGATTGGCAAATTTTAGACATTAAATTCAGTAAAATATTCATGTTTCACTTTTAAAAAAACTCTACATGTTAATTAGGTAATTAACTAGATTTAATAGTTTAGATTCTCTTAAGATTTATAACTTTACGCTTAATCCATGGATTTTTCTTTTTGCTAACCTTTAAAGCGGTGTCTATTGTCGAGTATTAGCCTAGATAAATAAAAATAATATAGAGTAATTTATCACTTACTAAGATGAAATAGAAATTCGAGATATGTATTCTAAAGCTCTTTATTATTTCTATAATTTTGCAATAATTCGTTTGTTTTGTATCCTTTTGAAATGGCTAGATTATTTGTATAAATCCTTAACATGAAAATAAAATATTCAAATTAGAGGACTAAAAGGTAAAATCCCCTTAAAATTTATCCCCATTGCACTCGAAATAATGAATAAATAAAAGAAAAAAGAAAATAAAAAGTAAAGAACCATCATCAATTAAAGCGGTTCCGGCTTCTTGAGGGGAAAAGTTGAACTCTTACAATCAAATATTCAATTTTTCTGTTTAAGATTGGATTCTTTTCTTTTTAATTTTGAAATTGGCCAATATGGTTGATCGAAACCATGTATTTGAACCCTTACAATCAAATATTCAATTTGTCTGGTTAAGATTGGACTCTTTTTCTTATCAATATTTTTTTTTTTTTTATTTTGAAATTGGCCAATATGGTTATTGAAACTATGTCTTTGTAACTTGGATTTCTCAACTAAAATCAACAGCCTCAATTTCTTCTAATGCTATGTTACAAATTAAAAATATTGTATTATCAATATATATATGTAATTAGTATTATTTCAACATTATAGAATGTAAGATTATATGATATAGGGGAAATTATCACTTTGTGGCACACCAAACTCTTTGTAACCTAATTTTTTATTTGCAATCAAGATATGCACCTTAGCTTGATTATTATCATGAGCACTGTGGTTCAATAGTATTTCTCTTCTTTTAATAGTGAGAGGTTCGAGCATGAATTTCAATTCTTCCATCCCCAACTAAAAAAGGTTATTTACGTCCTTTCAACAATGTAAATTATCTCACTTACTATGACTAAAAGCAAGATGCATGTGTTTGCACCTTACTATCATCAAATGATTTTAGCTGCATCTCAAAATAAATTCACAATATCCATATTTTTAGTAGGTGATCCGATTTTTATGAGCTATACATGTCAATGGGTGAGTTTTAGGCCGCAGTCTATTCTAACATCATGCCCATTAAATTTTAATAAGATAAATTCCCGATTCCGACCGCTAAGATCCGGATCATTTAGACCCATAGTTTAATTGTCCGGTCCGGTTCTATTTCCGAACCGAAAATCGATAAATTTAAATTTATTGATTTTAGCCGAGTAAAACCTTTCTATTGATAAGCTAAATTTAAATAGGCTTTTCAATCACCGATTTTTATACCGATCCAATCACTATCTTAAATTCTAAAGCAACTGAGTTTCCCCAATTCCTAGATACTTAGATCCGGCCCATCGTTTGGGCCTATAGTTAATAGTCGGGTCTAGGTCCGATCCGTATTTAATGGGTCCATCCCCAACTAAAAAGGTTATTTATTCCTTTCGATCAAAGTAAATTATATCACTTCCTATGATCCAATCAAATGTATAGCTCATAAAAATCGGCCTATCAATGCAAAGGGGCCTCTATTTTGAGATTGGGTTAAGAAAACACTCCAATTAATCTGGGCCTAAATAAAACTAGGCCCATTTGCATAACCAGAGCCCCTAATTACATTAGGTTCAATGTTTTTAAGGAAAATCTGATTGTCACATCACTTATTAAAATGCAACTTATTTAACACTCCAAATTAAATTTAAAATTAACGCGAACTTATGTCAAACTTTCCAACAAAAGAGTTGGTCCAGCTGCAATAATTTACAAACATTTGCACAACAATATCAGACTGAAACGTGACCAACCAGTTTATAAATAAATTAATTGCTGTTTTGGGCCACTGTAAAGCCCATATGGAATCTCCTCCCTTTTTTCTTTTTCCTTTTTCTTTTTGTAATAAAACCAATTTATTAAACTAAATTAGGTCAATAATAAACCACATCTTAGTTCAAACAAGAAGCAAATAAACAAAACATTGTTTCTTATACATAAATTCTGAATCCATTGTACATAATATTTTTCAGACAATCTCATTCATAAGCATAGTTGGTTGGTTCTCTGTCATTTTCAATACATTTAGGAAGGAGAAGGAAATTAAAATTGCAGAGATTATTGTATTTGGAGTAATTTCTTTACTTCCACACACACATGCAATCACGAACAATTCCACAAATTATAGGCCCTAATTTAAACTTGAATGTATAAATTAAATAATTTTAATCACGTCGTGTATGTTTTCTAACGGAATTGAGCGCCGGAAAACGTCTGGCCGAACGACCAGCTCGGCGGGGCAACGTTGTACGATAAGAGGCTCCGGCCGTTACTCGTGGTGACCTTGAACGACAAGCTTTGTCCGTTGAGGTAAGAGTTACTCTGCCAATTTTGGCCCCAATTTCTCGACATCGGCTGCCATGCGGTCCTCGATCCTTTGATGTAAACCGCGTGCACGTCGCCCGCCCCTCCCACGTTCGTCACTAATACGAGATTGAAATACGAGTGGCCGTTGATCGTGAACCTAATTCCGCCTCGCCTCCGGCAGGGCACTCTGCGTCACAAATTCAAAAGAAAAAAGTCGCAATCATAATTGGATATTTTGTACACAATATCATAATTAGTGAGAGACTTCAAAATTGGACTAGTGACCGCTCCCATTGTCACATTTTCATGTACTATATTATGTTAATTACATCGTATATATTTTTGAATTAAATAGAGTTTGGTTAAGAAAAAAATAATTTAGGCACACTCCAATGCACGGCCATTCGCAATAATTGTAATTAATAAATCCTAGTTGAATGTTAATGAACATTTTAATGCATCGTACATTCGAATGTACACGAGTTTTTGCAAGAATAATTTCACCTTCGGTAGAGGACGGGCACAATGCCGGCCCTAAACTGCGCGATACGGAGGAAGACGGGCTGAGAGAGGTCGAAGTGGTGGTTGGGAGGGTCGCACCACCCTCCCGGAGGGCAGAAGTTAGTGGCGGTGACGATGATGGTGCCACGGAGGCACCACTTGGGATCGTTAGCACAAACGAGTTGAAAGCATGCACCACAACTCAAGCCATTTTCGAAAAGAGCAGTGCTCAATGCTGCTGTATTAGTTCCATAGCCTTGGCTGTACAGGTTCCCATACCCACAAGCCCCACCTTTTTAAGACCATTGTTTTATTAATTATACTTATCATAATAAAACAATTTATTACAAAAATAGAAATAATAAATTTTATTCCATACCCATTGTTCCAGAAGCATCACCACCTCCATAGAAAGTGGCATGAGCATTGATCCAACCTCCGTAGTAGGCGTATGTGGTTGTCGAGCATGACAGAAATCCCACCACCAAAATTGTGAAAATAGTCATTTTTTTAACTGTAGCAAAACAGAAAAACCCTTTTCAAGAAATGAAATTTTGAAAATAAAATGAAGTGAAAGAGAGAATTGATTTACTGTAGATTTTTTTGAGCATGTCTGTTGAAGGAGTTGTGAGGGAATGAGGAAAGTGTTTGATGGGAATAAATAGAGATGATTGGTAAACAATGAAGAAGACAATTGCCTTGGACCATCCAAACTCAGAAATTAAAAGTAGTTTAATTTCCTCAATTTTTATCAATTAATGCACTGCTTTTTAAGGTGATGAATATATATCTTAGTTACATCGACTTGTGAATATCTTCAAAATGATAGCAAACTCCAACCAAATTCAAATGGCTATAGGATGAATTCCACACATGACATGATATAATAGATATCTACGGTCATCATAGAATTAATTAAGATTAAGAAATTTATAAGCTCAGCTCGAACTTGATAAATAAAATACTTCCTCCATCCCAATATTCATGGTTCTTTTTTTTTGCACGTAGATTAAGAAGAATTATGTTTTATGTGTAAAGTAGTGTGTGTCATTAAATTCGAGATACTTTTTAGTGTAATTTTTTTTTTAAACGGACCAACTTAATAAGACAACCCAAAAAGAAAAACGAACCAATAATAATGGGACGAATGGAGTATCAAACTGCTCGAACCCAACTCGTGCCCGAATTCAATTCTTGGACCTCGACAACAGTGTGTTGGGCTCAAATTGGTTCGTTTTGAGAGAAAAATTCCAACACGTCACATAATTCTCAATTTTGACAAGACTAAAGTTTCTCAATAAGGGTGTTTATCAGCTGATTGACAGAAAATAAGTGCCAAAAATACAGAAGCAAGCAAACAGCTGTGCTCCAACAAAGACGTAATCTAATTTTGAAACAGAGGATTCGGGCCGAGCATCAAGGAATATAATTTTACCAATTACTAAGCATCATTTTTATTTTATTTTAATGTAGGCTGATATTTTCCTTTCGAGCAAATAGGGTTTGATTGATATGTGGTAGTTTTTAAAGGGAGAAAAAACATGGGATAATTAATGAGGCATGTTTTTGTGGAGCGAGAAGGTTGTCACATGGGGATGGGGTCATGAGCAGACATGAGCAGTGGTCGTATATAAATGCGTGGTACACTGGACTATGATTTGATTAGGTCAAAATATGTATGTACAGTGCCTTGAGAATTTTTTTGTGCGCATTTAAGATTATACTGTTTTTTTTGTTTGATAATTTAATACAGAAATTTTAAAGACTGAGTCACGGTGGACTCGAACCCGAGACCTTTGACCTCGGACATTAACCATTCTACCATTAGGTCAACACACACACACAAGATTATACTGTTTTGAGGCTGCAGTGTGTGACATAGAGCAAAGCTCCCACATGATTGGCTCTTCTCATTATCCTAATCCTTTTGGGTTTCTTTACAAAAAATGAATTTGGAGATTTCCCAATTATTTATGAGAAAGTCATGGATTTGATGGTGGTATATGGTAGTTAATTTAAGGGTGAAAATTTACATCGTCCGTTGTCAGTTATCTTATTCAAGTTTGAGATGTTAGAGCTCTAGAAAAGTTCATGAAGAACTGGACTTGAGTTCACATGAATTTCAAAAACCTTCTATTATTCGAACTTTTTATTCAAGAATTTTTTTTAAGGGGGAATTGGAGTGCATGTTAGTTTGATCGTTTATCGACTATTATGCAGCATCTCCTATTGTATCTATCAATGTTCGCCAAATGTCAAAAAAATTATATAAATCTATCAATTTTTGCTTACGAAAGTTCTTAGTTATTTTCTATGCATCCAAAATCTAACCATTTTCGTGAACTACCATAAGCCGAAGTTGGTAAATGAGGTATAGTTGCTCCACATTTAATCAAGTTAATAACTAATTTTGAGTGGCAATTTCTCTTTAGTTTTGTTGATTATTCCCTAAACCTAAACTTGCGGGTCGGTATTCCCATTTATAGATCCGGGTCGAAAACCATTTGGCCCAATATGGATTTGGTAGAGACACCAACCAGCATTCATGGAACATTTGCTTAATAACTGTTGCCACATAAATGTAGTTTTGCAAAAGCGAATTTCTACTATATGTCTACCTTTTCGCTTTTATGTTTAAACTTTTACAGTGTTGATGAAGCATGGACCTGAAAAATTAAAGATTCCAACCACCATAGGCGACAAATCAAGATCTCTTCAGCATTGATAGATGCTGTGTGAAACCCAAAATTAATATTCGTGGTCTTTCACAGTTGGATATTCAACCAGAAAAAGAAAAGGAAAATTATTTTCGAAGTACGTAGTATATGAAAATGTGCCATACCTCGTAGTATCATCATATATCATGTCATATGTACAACGGTACACATTTCCGCAATTATAGGAAAGTGAAACTGAAACCTCAATAAGTTTTAAATTGAGGTTCGTATCCTGATTGCTCTGCAATCGAGTGTGTGAAATTGTTGCACCCTTAGGGAAAGAATGTGAATGGTTGAAACATAATGGGATAAGCATATTCATTGCTTCAATTAGAAGAATAACTGAATCCATCTCTATATTCCTCTGTTTGATGTCCTTCAGAAAATGTGAAAAGCAAATGCTCGTTGTTGAAAAAGGCTCAACCCTAATCATCATAAAAAATGGGAGTCTCACCATTTTCCAAATTTGCAAGTTTAATATCAACTATTGAAACTCAGATTCGTATTCAACTCAATAAAGCAAGTACATTCAACAGCAAGACAGACGAGAACCATATTTTCTCTCTCGAATTGAATGCGATTCGCAGCGGGCGCAAGTCCCACAAAAACAAACACACCACGCTGCACAATAATAGTTATGTTTCCCAACCGATTCCACGAGCTTTCAATTCACGCCCGCTCCATAACTCGGGCTGAGTTCAGCACAACTCATCATGATCGGAAAGATCCAAATGGAGAAGACAAAAGCAAGCATCTTCGAAATGAAATATGAACACAGCAATAATAGATATAGGTAGTGACAAGATGGATGGTGGTCACCGACAAGAAATTATCCGCTGTAGTTGTTACTTCCGACGAAACTTACAAAACACTCACTGTCCAAGGAACTTAAGATCATTTTTCTGAACTTTTTTCTACATAAATGAGTTAATTGAACGAGTAAGGTACAGCTCATGAACCGTAATATGGGGATTGCCCCGGATGAGAAGATCCACCAGGAGGGCCGTTCGGCTGATGCGAGGTCGCGGTGCCTCTCCCATGGGGAGCCCCAGGAGGAATAGCTGCAGCTGCATAAGCAGGAGGGGCTGAGCCATATGCTTGATTATGAAACGTGCTGGGAGACGACATGTAGGTTTGTCCGCCTGCTGGCATGGTAGGGAACCATGACGATGCTGGTGATGCCTGAGCATGAGCCTGTGGCATGCCAGTGGAAGTGTAGCCGACTGCTGGAGCTGCTGGAGGGTTCTGCCATCCTGTAGCTCCAGGATTTTGCTGCATCGGGATGGTGTAATCTCTACTTTTGTCACTGTAAGCCTGCAATATATATATGTATTCTATAAATAAGAGGCATTGACAGAAAGGATAGATGTGCCAAGAAGCATACACCAGGAGCGCAAGTCATTTCTTTATTCAACAACATTAATTGGTCACAACAAGCCCTTCAATTTACTGTGTCATAATTGATTCCTTAACTCGAAAGCACATTTTATACCTTCACATTGAGATCAGTATGACGAGAGTATGATAGATGAAGCTTACAATAGCCACCATCATATATGCAATGACCTTCTAAAGCCTCTTTTGCAACAGCGGCAGTTGTGATGTCTGCAGTGGAAATAACAATTCATGGATCCGTTTGTGCACCCAAAATCCAGTAACACATGAAAAGCATTTAGAAACCACTAAAACTCAATAAGTTGAACCTTCTAAGATGCAGCAAAACGATTCCATTTACAGAGAGAAGAAATTATTTGAATGTCTCAGAAGTAAAAAAAGCTTTTCAGTTTGAAATGATCAGATGTAAGTTTTACATATAACTTGCAAGAAGAAATCTCATCTCAACTGGAATATACTACTATAATATAGAAAGACAAGACTTAGAAATAGAAAAAGGAAAATATCCAGAAAACCAATAAATATTGTAAAGGTAGTCATCCTAATGCTCCCTACATAGCATAACCTTTAAAAGCACTAGGACAAGGTCAATTAAACAAATGCCAGAGGGCATGAAAAATGGAAGAGACACAAGTAATGCAGGGAGCTTTTTTCACATGTCTGATAATAGTCTAGTGGCAAGCGAAAGGTAGAATGTACCCATGGGTTGCTAAATTTCTACCGTTCAGACTGGTCTAATGTTTTGGGTGGACCGGGGAAGCCTGAGACTGAAAGAAAAACAAGTATAGCAACTTGGTCCCTAAGACAAGTGCCACATGACGAAAAATATGATAGGAATTCTTTGTTACTGCCTTACACACTTAAATTCAAATAAACGTTTGCAGAATCGAGGAAACAGATGTTCAGCTAAGATGAAAAGAATGAATTCCAAAAGACTCGAGGATACTTCCTTGCAATGTCAGACAGTTTTTTTTTAAACACTCGGTTCTCCATTAACTGGATCTTGAGGGCAAGCATTTTACTAGTAACTTACCAGGATACTGGATTAGTGCCTGAGTTCCCCCATTCTTCTCAAATATTGCAATCTTCTGGACTGTCCCAAAAGCAGAGAACACCTGATCCAAAGTAGCCACCATTACATGAAACCGTACCTCATAAAATGTGCAACAAGATAACAAATAAGCACAAAGCATTACAGTATGAAGAACATCCACTGTGACAGCATACTGCATATTCTCAATAGAAGCAAGCAGCACATTACTCTCAAATTCTTTTTTCTTCCCATCAGGACCTACAACGGGCTGGATAAAGGACATCGTTAATATTTGCCTGAAATTATAGATAGCAAAATGATTTTTGGTTCAGAAATGAACCTGAAGCAAACCATCCATGGCAGTCGGATTTACAGGTAGATGTGGATTTGTATAATCTCTGCAGGATTAACGAAGGATAAATAACAAGCATGTTAAACAGGGTATGGCCATATACGAAATGAGACAGACTACAGACCAAATAAAGCATATTAAAAAGTAAAAACGGAAAATTTAGGCTATCATTGTGAAAGTTGAAGCCATTTACCCGAATCACAGGCAAAAATTTCAAATCGGGGTTACAGTTTAAAGTATTGATGAAATGAGAACAGAGATGAACTTATATATACATATAAGTCAAGGAAATTAACAGGTAAATATACTGTTTACAGGAGTACATGAAGAAACATTCCAACTGCATACTGCACCCAACAACAAATCACCACAACTCAACACCCAAACGAATTGTGTACAAAAATTGGAAACCACATTAGAACTTGAAAATTAACTAATTTACATACTCAGAATTCTGCAGTCAAATAACATTTTGCTCAGGACATAATGACAGGAAAACCAACTAAACTAGGTCAATAGACACTATAAATCTTAGCATAAACTCTCAAATCCATTGATCTACATCAAGTCTTAGCTGCAAGTGGCATCCGAAGTGCCTCTGAGCTCCACTAGGAGCCAACAGATAACATAACCAATTGATGTTTCTTTACTTGACCAACAACAAGTAGGGCTGGCAATTTTCGACACGACACGAGAACACGACACGAACACGCACGAAATTAACGGGTTAGTGTTCAGCCTTATCGTGTTCGTGTCCTTATCGTGTCGACACGATAAGGACACGATAATTTCGTGTCGTGTTCGTGTCGGATCCGTGTCGTATTCGTGTAACCCGATAATTTTCGTGTTGCATTCGTGTTCGTGTCGGTTCGTGTCGTTTTCGTATAATTCGATAATTTTTTTATACATTTAATATAAATTTAATTATATTTTTTATATTTTTATTTCTTTTATTTATTTATTTTCTAATTTTGATTTAAATTTATCGTTTCGTGTCGTGTCGTGTCGTTATCGTGTCGTGTCAATACGAAAAAAATCGTGTCATATCGTGTTCGTGTCGTGTCCGTGTCAGTACATTTCGTGTCGTGTTCGTATCGGCCAGATCCTTAACGGGTCGTGTTCGTTTTGGCCTTATCTGAAAAACGGAAAATTTATCGTTTCGTGTCGTTATCGTGTCGACACGATAATGACCCGACACGCACGAATTGCCAGCCCTAAGAGCAAGTATATGTCGAGCGCAGACTTCTATTTATCCATAAATCTCAATACTCCAGAGGCCGAAAGCCACGAAAAAAAATAGTATTAAGTGGACACCTACTCTCTATAACAGATTCAGTTCAAAGGGCTGCCAATACTATCACAAATGAATTAAATGCAACAATTGCCAAACAAATCTTGTTTTAAATTGAATAGTAAGAAAGAGGCCACAGGACCAGGTAAGCGTATAAGACGAAAAAAACTTAAAGAGTATATGCAGCCCAGACTCTAGTAATCAGATTAGCCAACAACCATGAATATCCTCCTGGTCACATAGGATGTACATTTATTAATATAAGAAAAGGTGACTTCTGAAATGTTATAGGAATTCAGAATGGTCAAGTCAACCAGTTAATTAAGCATTCTATTTAAACCCTCCCTAATTCATATGAAGAGTTGGTTTCTTTCATCAGGAAATTCACCTATAAATAAGGACTGCCCTGTAATTTAGATTTCTAAAATAAGAGTTAAAAAGGCATTCAAAGAATAGAGTTCCTTTCTCATACACAAGATATGATAGATAAATATGCAACAAACAGTAACTAGCTTGTAAAAATCATTTTGAAAGTTTATTGAGAAATTCTATGTGGAGAAAGTCAAGTAAGGAACACCTGTGACAAATTCATCTTGCACTAAGACCAAGATAATATGGCATAGTGCATTTGTCCTAAATCTGAGAAGGTAAAGTTGTGTAAGTCCGCATTATGGAACTTAAACAAAAATTGAGAAAAAAAAGAAAGATGAAGAATATTACTACGAAGCCATGAAAACATAGATCTGTGTTATAGCTGCTGAGCCTCACTAAACCCTAAATGAAAACAGAAATCAATTAGAGATACCACATTTTTCCAAATAGTTTCGTGGAAAAAATTTAAACTCAACAATAATGCTGACAAAGGAAGATGCACAACAAATAAAGAAGTGAATAGGGACGTTACTTAATACCTGCTTCGATGAGATTGAAACTTAATATTCAAATCTGTGTGAGCAGAGTACGATATGCGTAAATAACACTCGTTTACATGACTTGGAAGAAGGTATCTGAAATTTCGGCAGTAAAAAAGCAAATTAAAAAAAAAAATTGAAAGTTCCACTTATCAAAATCATGTCAGAAGTAGAAAACAATGGTTAGAAGAGGAAATGATACTCAACTTACTAATCCTGCACTAAATTTTACACTACATACCTGGGTATACTTCTTCCATCTAATGAATCCCTTGCTGTAGATGCAGTCTGAACATCACTATACTGAATTAAAGCCTGTCAAGATTCACCAGCATAACAAAATGTAAGCTAGGATATTCAATTAGCAGAAATTTTCAGATGCTTTCTCGGAACTTCACCTGAAAACCAGCAGCCTTTTCAAATGTAGCAATTTTGTGGACAAAACCAAAAGCAGAGAATACCTGAAATGATTAAACTCCAAAATCAGCATTCACCAGAGCAATAAGTTAGAAACACCAGGAAAGAAGCAAGCGAGGGCCCATTCTCAATAAAAAGAGTGCAATAGGGGGAACAGCGTCTAATAGGATATAAGTGCAGAAAAACACCTGTAAAACTGTGAGAAGATAGGCCTTACAAAGCAGTCACATGACAATATATCCAGATGATCTCCAACAACATACTCTAAAAAGGACCATCTGTGATTTAATTTTGTCTCGTCAAAATTGAAAG
This sequence comes from Salvia rosmarinus, assembly GCA_036937905.1. Lineage (NCBI taxonomy): Eukaryota > Viridiplantae > Streptophyta > Magnoliopsida > Lamiales > Lamiaceae > Salvia > Salvia rosmarinus. The sequence continues at coordinate 108,134,017 of CM072813.1, read as the reverse complement.
CATAAACACTACTTCTAGAGAAGTAAATTTAAATAGTATCAATAACTGAACTTTCTCAGACACAGGCTACCATAAGTTGTTAATTGCTCAAGGTCTAAAACCACAATCACAAATCACCAAACTGTCTAGATAATGAGGAACAAAATTGAAACCAGTATTCACTGTTAGAAACCCAAGAGATTATAGTCATATTACAAATGGAACAGGGAAGAAATGGACAAATATTTACAGAGATGGATGAAGAAATAACTATGGAAATTCCGTAGTCCAGCATCCAGCTATAGGTTCGTACAATCTATATAAAAGAGCACTAAAGCATCAATTATTTAAAACATGGTAACTTAATGCTACGGAGTCACCCAATTCAACTGTTCCACATTCTTGAAACTCATTTCACTGGATATGATAGAGAAACAATACATGATCCCCTCTACATAGCAAAAAGGCATTACCAAGTGAATGACATCAATGCTGACATCACCAGCTTCAACGCCCTCAATGGTCACAAGCAAAACATTTCCTGGGACATCTCCAGGGCTCTTGTTATTAACTATTTCATGCCTGTTTGAGTACTGTATATACACAGTCTTTCCACGGATCTGTGCAGGCTCTGAAGACGACGCATAGTATGTAACCATATTAATTGCCTGGTTAAGATCAGACTGCAAAAAAGGAAAAATAATCATCAATAAAGAGCTCCGAATAGAAAATGGCAGAGTTCGTAAGATGAGCTCATTGTTGCATAGAAAACCAAAACAATTTGTGGATAATTTCATTCTTCCTTGCCATGTTTTCCTCATGAATATAATAAATTTGATTTAACATAAGAACCATTTTACAAGAGACCATAAGAAACGCAAGCTGTTGTAGAATCACCAACTAATTTCTTAGAATTGCATTTCACGTGCATCTAAATACATTCACAAACAGAACCTGGTTTTCCCAGGCAACAAAAAAAAAGAAGATAATATCTGTTATGTTTAGCTGCTTCCTTTTTCCTTCTTTTTTTTTTCTTTTTTGCCAATAAGTTATTCATAAAATCCAATCATAAATAGTGTTTACACTTAGATAGTACCAAATCCTCTCCATTACAATAAGCCTTGTAATATCTGAGCTACTAACTCGACTATAGTTTACTTTTTCCTTTATAGAAGATAATGACATCAATATCAACAAAGTATTGTGACTTTCATCTTTAGCTTGCACCACATATTCATACAAGTAACTTAACTCTAAAATCAAATTTTCCCCGATGCAACTAGAAAACCATTTAATACGAGTATCGGAAGATGTTGCAGCTCATTTTCCCATTAAAACTATTACTAGATCAAAACTGAAGAATAAATCGGATTCCCTCTTAATCAGCGCATTCTAACGAATCAATTCTACGGAAAATTAACCTTCTACAGTTAATTATCTCACAATAACACATCAAATTATCCTCATAACCCGCAAAGCAAAAAATATGACAGGCGCCCCTCGAAAAACAAAAATGAAGATATGTGATCGAACGAAAACCGAAACAAATAGGGAAAAAAGACGATACGAATTCGACAAAGGCTTGGTTCCTATTAGCTCCGACGTTGCACTTGGTGTTGACAATCTTGCCGAAGGGTTTGCAGAGCTCGATGAGCTCCTCTTCGATGCACTCCCACGGAAGATTCCGGAGGTGGAGGACCTTCGACGGCGTCTGTGTGTACCGGAACTGCGGCTGCGCCGACGTCGACATCGCAGCTGAGCAACCGTCGATTGGGGTTTATCTGAATTCTAGGGTTTCTCGATGATTGGGGATTGTAGATTGCCGGTTTTGGGTGGTTAATAATAAGAGTCGTGCTGTTTTTGGACCGGATGTATTTTGATTTGGGAATAGAAGCAAGTTGGAGTAATTATAATTTTCTTTTTTTTTCCTGCTTGTTTGTTTGTTTATTATTTTCCCTTCTTCAAGTTCGGGTGGATAGTTTTTCATCGAAACCTGTATTTTATATTTCATCAGTCCCAATATTCACAGACGCTTTTTTTTTGACCGCCTCATTGTTTGGTCTATTTCAAAAAGAAAACACTTTTTACACTAAAAAGTACGTCGAATTTCGTGTCACCAACTATTTTACGCACAAAACACAATTCTTCTTAATTTACGTACAAAAAAAAACGTGTCATGAATATTGGAACGTAATGAGTACTTTATTACAATATTATATGAGTATTTTTTATTTTATTTTCTGATTGGTTATACAAGTTTATAGTTGTGACAAATGAAATGGTCACAATTTCGATAGTTTATTAATCAATAAGCTAATAAATATGTTTGGTGTGATACTGACTTCTATATCATCCCATATTAAATTTTAATATGGTTACAACATCGATTTATTCTTGAAACTTTGGCAAGTTAATAGTTTGATATGATAGTGGCAGTGAATTGATCAATAGATTGTAACATGATTATCGCAAAATAAATAGGATTATCTCCTCAACATCATAAATTTATTGGATTCAAAAAATTGTTGTGCCCATGTGAACATTATTGAATCTTAAAGTTATTTGATTGCTTAAAAAAATATGTCCATAGTTTTTCAGATACAAAGTTACACATTATATCACGATAGATATATTACAAAGGTAATTTGCACAAAACCAAATTTAATACATGCTAAACTATAATCCAAATAAAATAAAACTATAATCTACGCTTACCTCAAATTTGTAGCCAAAATCTCTCGATGTTATATTCCCTCTTTCTACTAAAATCATTTCTTGATTTTGATGACACGAGTTTTAATAAATTATAATAAATATAAAATAAATATATGTAAAAAGGTGGTTATATGGATAATAAATGAATATATTAATGGATAGTATATGTATAAAGGTGGGTCATGAACGGTTTTTTTTAAATAAGTAGATAGGTTTATAGTAAAAATGTAAAATTGATGTTTCAAAAAAGAAAAGTGAACATTTTTTATGGACGGACCAAAATAGAATTAAATGAACGTATTTTGTGAACGAATGGAGTAGTAGGTAACTCAATGCCAAATCTACGCGCAAAAATACTTTAGTAAAATGAAAACAATTGCCAAATTTAGAAAATAAATTTTGTCACAAAGTGGATATAAGCCAATAATGTTTTACCATTTTCTTTGGGTGTGTAGTTTGACTCCATTTCAGTGGTGTAGAGGGTATCCAAAAGATGATAAAATGATGTTATTTTAATATCTAAGTGAAAAAGATTTTTTTCACGTGATTTATAATTCAGGTGAAAAACATAGATAGCTCTATTGAACATCGGAAAATGGGACTTAATTTGCCTTGAGCTTTACCGTGGACTAACAGGGTTTGGACTTAGTTGATGATTTGTCCAAAGGGTAGAGGAGACCGAGGATTAAAAGAGCTAGCCAAATATGTTATCTATCAATTTTTTATCATGCATAAATATGTTTTTATTATTTTGTGTCGGTGCCATGACATTTTTGCGATGACTATAACTAAGAATGCTTCATCCATAAATTATAATTCAGGTATAAAATATCATATAACTTATGTTGTCCAATAGACAGTAGATTCCTTCATGATATATTTAAATTACGAATTTTAAGCCCAACATAATTGGCTCATAGACCATAATTTGAGGTACAATTATTATTATCTTCATATTTATGAAAACCAATATAACACAAATGACAACTAATATATTAACCGTAAATGAAAACATTCCAAATACATTCACAAATTTAGAATAAGGAAATGAAATCAGATTGGCCATCAATCATCTATGTACAATAAACCAATAATTAGTTGTTTTGATGCAATCACGAATAGTATCAGTGGCGGAACCACGTTACAGAGTGGTGGGTCAATTTTCCCATCTCATTCTATTTCCTGTATTTTTATATACCCATATTTATTTATTAAGCTACAAAAATATTATACCTTCGATCCACCAATATTTAAAAAGAAGTAAGAGCACTGATAAAACAAAATAAATATTGAATAATTAAGGGACCCTACAATTACTTTCACTTTTTTTTCGTTAGTGTAGAAATAAAGATGAGATATAGTAATTGATATCTACTACTCTATTCCATATTTTGAGATAGAATTAATATCTATTTTTCATATTTCACATTTTTCTAAAAAAGATTAATTTTTCATATATAATATCAACTATTAGTCTTCATCTTCTTCATCAATTTTCTTCAATCTTCACGGGACATATATTGAATATTCAAAGTATATACAATAGTAATGGTAAAAAATTATTATCAGATATTTTGATTATACAATTTTTATAAAAATTATTAAAATTGTGCTATTTATTTTGCCCCTCTTGTCTTTAAGGGTCTCGTTACACCACTGAGTAATATAGTATAGATCAACGAAATTGATTATGCAATTTTAGTCTTTAATCAATTCGGGATATGGATAAAAGAAGGATAAGAAGAATATTAATAATTGTCATCAGAGTTAATTTGGAATTAAGAAAGTGCAAAATTAGAAAATCAGAAACAAAAATATATTAGAGTGCCACTTAAAGTGGATGAATGGGGTGGTAAGAATCTGTATTACTATATAGAATTAAAATAGCATCGGTATAAAATTATACTCCCTCCGTCCCGTTTAAAGTGTCCCAATGGATACGGAATTACGGATATTTAGGAGAAATATATAAAGTAGTTAAAGTGTTAAAAAATGAGTAGGGTCTATACTTTTCGAATGGTTAATTATTTCTTAAAATAGAATGAGATATTTATAATAAAATAATCCAAAAAAAGAAAATGAGACATTTTAAATGGGACATAGGGATTAATAGATTGATTCCCAGAATAAAGACGAATATTATTATCGTTGCCAATATAAGTCAGGTTCCAAACCCTAGACATTATTATCATCATCATTGCTTGCACATATTTAGAAACTCTCTTGAGTACTACTCTCACGAATTCTGTTAAAAGGTAAGATTTTCAAACGTTACCAAACCACTGGTTCCTCCTATTTATCGAGTATTATCTGTAAATTTCGTGATATACACGGAAACGAGAAACAACGCCTTGCGAAGATCTAATTTTTTTCTCTGAGGTGTTTGTTTTCTATGAATTTTCCATTAATTTGTGATTAATTAGTTGTGAGATCTGGTACTTGATATCTTAGATCTTGTTACCCTTAATTGTTCCCGTGTTTTTTTGGCTCACGGCGTAGACGACATGTTGCTTGATTAAAATCGAGATTCTGCTGAATATGAGCTCTTAATATGATTTATTTACATTGGTTCTCATTTTGATGTGATGTCTCTGTCTTGTCTGCCTATCTAAGGGGTGATGACAGTGTTTGTTTTACTCGTGAAATCAACAGATTTTGAAGCTAAGTGTTGTTTGGTAAATAATGATAATATGATTTATTAAATTTTTGGCCTTTTTTATAATGTAGTTTTCATATTCAAACAAGGTGTTTACTTGGCTCTGATTAGCCAAAAATTGTGAACCATAGGTTTACGATTTGGTGGTTCTCCATAATAACTGATTTCTCGAGTCAGTTGGACTTATTTTCATTCAGAGGTAATTAGGTCAAATAGATTACCATTTTACGTTAATTAGTTAGTTTTCGTGACTCACCGTAATTTAGCATTATAGTCTTTATTGAGAAGTAAGAGCATTCCTGTAATTCTAATGTGGTTGTCATCTCGGGGGTGCATCCATGAGTAGTTGAAGTTTTCTCAAGATTTAATGTCACCCATTCAGGGCTCCATTCCAAACTTTATATATTTATATTATTAAATATTTGATGTATTGTTTCTTAACTTCCATATGATCTTGCATTTTTCTTACACTGAGCTATCATTTATTGTTTTAGAATGGCTGGCCACCGGAGTAATTATGGAAAGCGGCCACATTCGCAGTCTGGCCACTCTGAAAGCGGGGGAAATAAAAGAAGGAATTCTGGAAGTGATAAAGACCCTTTCTCTGTTGGATCAGATGATACGGTGTATCGCTATTTGTGCCCCGGAAAGAAGATTGGAAGTATAATCGGAAGGGGTGGGGAGATTGTCAAGCAACTGAGGTTAGACACAAAATCCAAAATCCGAATTGGTGAATCTGTGCCTGGAAGCGAAGAACGTGTTGTTACTATATACAGTGCTAGTGAGGAAACAAATGATTTGGAAGGCGGAAAAGGCTGTGTATGCCCTGCTCAAGATGCTCTCTTTAAGGTGCATGATAGAATTGTTGCTGATGATTCTGCTGCAGAGGACTCGGACGAAGCCCCCCATGTTACCCTCCGACTTCTGGTGCCATCTGATCAGATAGGGTGTATTATTGGAAAGGGTGGGCAGATAGTTCAAAACATTCGTAGTGAAACTGGGGCGCAGGTTCGCATTGTAAAGGATGACCATTTGCCTACATGTGCTTTGAGTTCAGATGAACTTGTGCAGGTATCTTGGGAAGCCTGCATACCTTTCGTGTCTTTATGTAAACAAGTCTGTAGCTCCGTATTTTGTTTTCACTTGGTTGTAGAATTTCTTATATTCAAAATTTACTCCAAGTCATAGTGCCTTGCTTATAAAACTCTTTTCCTTTTTATCTGTTCCTCGCACATTATCAGCTATTATTAATGGTGTCATATTTTGTGTTAAAAGCATCTGATAGTTGAAAGGGACCAAATGGTTTATGGTTACACTTGGGGACTTTTGTGCCATTCTTTTCTTGATAAGTAGTTGCTTTTATTTTTGTATGTGCATATATACTGAATATGTTCATTTGACTTCGTCTCCATTTAAATTTTTTTTTTCTCTTTGTGTTGCTTGTTGGTCAGATATCCGGTGATGCTTCTGTGGTGAAGAAAGCTCTTTATCAGATTGCTTCTCGGCTTCATGACAACCCCTCCCGATCTCAGCATCTGCTCTCTTCAGCTATTCCTAATGTCTACCCTTCTAATAGTTCAGTTTTGGGGGCGTCAGCTGGTGCTCCGATCATGGGATTAACACCACTAATGGGGCACTATGGGGGATACAAGGGCGAGAGTGCAGACTGGCCTCGGTCCATTTACCCAGCTCCGAGGACTGAAGGATCTTCAAAAGAATTCTCACTTCGTTTGGTGTGTCCAACTGCTAATATTGGAGGTGTCATTGGCAAGGGTGGTATGATAATTAATCAAATACGGCAAGATTCTGGGGCAGGTATCAAAGTTGATAGCTCAACCTCTGAGGGAGATGAATGTGTGATATCTATAACTGCGAAAGAGGTAAAAAAATAAATACTAGGTTGAGTTCTGCTGGATGACCCCATGTTCTCATCTAATACTAAACAATTCCTTGTATCTTTTGTTAGATCTTTGAAGATTCCTACTCTCCAGCGATTGATGCAGCTTTGCGATTACAGCCCAGGTGCAGTGAGAAAGTTGAAAGAGACTCTGGTCTTGTTTCATTTACAACACGATTACTTGTTCCTACTTCTCGAATTGGATGTCTTATTGGGAAAGGAGGGTCCATAATATCAGAGATGAGGAAAGTCACCAAGGCGAATATTCGTATACTGTCAAAAGAAAATCTCCCTAAAGTTGCCTCTGAGGATGATGAGATGGTGCAGGTAAAGGGTTAGACTTTGTTTAGTGGTTTGTCCATCTCATAATTTCCCATAAGTTTGAAAATGTAGCTGTATGATTGGCATTTGGCTGGTCCTCTGCTCTTCACAGGTTGCAATTGTCTTTGGCGTGTCAAAAGACTCAAAAGTGTTAATTTCTATTTAGGGTTTCTCCTGGAACTGGAAGTGGATAAAAATGCATTTTAAGTTTCAATTTGCATCTCTGCATATATTAGAAGAATTTTAACAGAGGAAGACAGTCAAAGAAGGACATCTAAATGGAGGGAATGCTTAAAGTTAAAGTATGTAGTGAGCTATCAAATTGATATTTTGAATTACTTCTCAGGTTTCTGGAGACCTTGATGTCGCCAAGGATGCTCTCATACAAGTAACTTCGCGCTTGAGGGCTAATCTATTTGAAAAGGAGGGTGCTGTCTCTACATTTCTGCCTGTCCTCCCATATCTTCCTATGTCAGCAGATGGTTCAGAGAATTATAAATATGAAAGTAGAGATTCAAAGAACCGTGGGCGTGGGGGTTATTCTTACTCTGGTGGATACGGTGTTTCAGCAGATCTGCCACCTGTGGATGCCTATGGTGGTTACGGTGGTCTTCAGGTAAAATCTATGATAATTTGATTTGTGTTAATAAAAGCTAGAGAAAGAAAATGCAGCTTGATTTTATAGTCTTCCTTCTTGCAGTATGATAACATTCTTGTCCGTTTGCAGGGTGGTAGTGCCAGCTCTCCCTATGGTGCTTATGGTGGGAGCTATTCATCTGGGCGTTCTGTTGGTTCCGGGTATGATCTCGTGTAACTTGTTGTTTTGTTTGATTGATATCTTTGCTTGGTTAGGTACATGTATCAGGTAGTGAAGAGTATAAGGCCTGATTGTAGTTGCTCAGTCGAGATGGAGTTATGGACAACTGAATGGTTTTCCTTGCAGTAATGTTTTTTCTAGACCTTCAAGTCCTAGATGATTTTGCTAAGGTTGACCAATGGACCTATGCTTGACCTTTAGGCATCTTTTGAATGAGCATCAAATCTGTTTGGTGTATGCTCAATAAAGCATAGCTTGTCAGCACTGGAGAAACCACTTGTCCTGTATATCTTGCACTGCCGTAATACCTTAGATAAGGTATAAAAATCGCTTTAGTCCCTGATTGCCTGCTTTATTTACCAGGTTGTCAGGGCGTAATCCTGCTTCACGTGGGAGGAACTATGACTACTAGAGGAAATTATCAAATACAGGTAGACCATGCATTGTTTTATGCATAATGTCTTCTATTCAATCCATAGTTTCTGGCAACTATGCATCTGCTTATCTTGCCAGTGCCAGCTAATACCACAAGTCTTAACAATTTGCTGAAATTCCATGCCTATGTCCTGAGATGACTGATGGTAATGTCTTACCTATGTTTCCTTTCCCTTCCCAACATAACAGCTGAGATAACTGAAGCCCTGAAGTCAGCCTCTTGCCTAATTTGGTGAAGCCACTTGCCTAAACCAGAAGACCAGATGATACAGGGTTTGGAAAATTTGATGGCCCACCTCGATGCTCTTTCCTTTAGGAGGACCGATCCCATTGAAAACGCCATCCCGATACCATAAAACACCAAGCTTAATACATAGTGCTCCCAAGAACCTGCTGCCTTTGCCCATTTTACTACTCCAACAGATGTATCAGATTTGACTTCATAGTAGTTCTCAGCTGTATACTTATGTTATAATACCTTTTGTTTTGTATAAATCCTCATATACTATGGATGTTTCCTTAACACTTTCTTGCACATTTTATTGGTAGCTGGTAATTGCTTCCAAATGGCATTTTGGTGATGAAACTGACTTTTGAAGTATTTTTCAGACAATTCTCAGAGCTTTTATGTAATTTATATGCAAACATATTTGGTTTATTCATTTTAGCATCATTATTTGTTTTTTTTGTGATTTCAAATGAACAGCAAATCTTTATGACTGGTTTGGTCATCACTATTGTCAAGACGTTAATACCAGAAGTTGTAAGGTATGCTGTGGGCTGAGGATTTCTGTTGAATGAAGGAAACGAGCAGGTCAAGAACCAGGTCTGTTGGAACTTGCTAGCGTTTAATCAATTTTCTGGCGGTCTTCCGGAAAAGCATAACTGTCATTGAAATTTGGCTATTTGTAGAGTCACTATCAATGGTGTGCTTGTGGGACCAACAGTAGTAGAAAACTCTCTCTCTGCTGGTAGGTTCAGATCATGCTACTTTCTGTGTTTTCATCGCATTTCCTTGCTTTAGGTTGATGAGATCCTGATACTTCAGTACTATCTCTGCCTTTTAGGTTCACATATGGTGGATAGCTGTGATTACTACGGGTAATTTTGCCCAAATTATTGTCAGTATTTTGTCTTTCTCAAGCCAATTGATACTAGGTATGGTTTCTGCTCTGGTGGTGGTGCAAATCCATAATTCATGGCACTCTTATTCATCTGCAAAATGCATGTCTAAAAACGCTGACTAAATTTTCATGCATTGGGGATTTTTATACATCCATCCATTCCTAGCTGTTGAGGTGTCCATCATCCAGTTTGCATGATCATAAAATTTAGTGTTTGAGGTGCTATCACTTGTGCTCTTTAATTAGCTATGCGTGGACCATAAAGGTACATATTATGTGATCCTTTTGTGTTAATATCTTCTGATATTTGTTTCTTGTCTGAAGCCATATTTTCTTATAAAATCAATTTTTGAGGAAAGAAACAATTGCATCAAGTTTGACCAAAAGAACCTGTAGCCTTAAGCCTTTAACAGGAATTTACTCGTCTAGCACATGAGGGTTTTTGATATGGCCCTGAGAAACATTTGGAACTTGATACTTGAACATATGGAATCCCACATAAATATATGGGATTTGGTACTAACTGCATATTTGCTATTGTATACAATAGCTCTATGTAAAATATTATTTGTGAATTTTCATGTAGTAGTTAATAATGCATATGTGCTTAGGTAGTTGGTTTTCCTTTTGCATAATGTTTAATTATATTCAGAAGCATGTTTGAAGTTGCTTACTTTGTTAGAACGGAATTTTGTCTAGTTGAAGAACAAGAGCAAAGTGATTTGTTAATTGTATGCTTGATTTTTCTCCATCTTCAAGAATTCCTATTATATAAGCCAAGTGTGTTGCAAAAATTATTTTGCCTGCACTGTCTAGATGTTGGAGTGCTTGTAAGTTGCAACTGACATTTATTTCTTAGATCTCTTCGTCTTTGAAGCAGAGTGAATTTGTTGGTGCTTACTATCGTGCTCGTTTATCTGATTTAGGTCGATTTTACTTTTTCTTGCAAGTATGTAGATGTAGTTTGTTAGCTAGCGCAGATGTATGTAATTTATGAACATAATAGGCAACCGAGATTTTGCCTACATGTCGATTTTACAATACTGCCTACTGGAGTTCTTCAACCCCTTTGCTATCAAATTGACGTTGGATATTGAAGAAGAACCACTGTGGTGGGGGTATTATCGTCTTTTACAATACTGCCTACTATCATGCTTGTTAATCTTCTGGTCTGTCTATCGCTGCATGAAATATTTAGCTTTTTTCCTGCTTTTCTTTTAGATTGATTTTGTTTTTGAGAAGTCAGATTAACATCCCATACTCGATTATTAGTTATCTTATTTTCGTGTGGATGGTTTATTTTATGTATTTTAATGATAGTTTGAATCGTCTGAACTGATTTATGAGTAGGGGCTTGTCTAATAGGATTTGTACATTTTTCGATCGATTATCGCATTGGGTTGGGTGTTGGTAATGATAATTTAAATAAATGCATTTTATATATTACTTTTTGGGTATATTTTTAATTCTCTCATTTGATTGGTTACCTATATTCAAGGAATCTGAATATTTTAATTTGTTGGATAATAGAGCTATTCTCCATAATCTAGAAAATCAAATTAGTCTTAAATTGGTTGCTTCTCCAATGAGCCAGAACAAGATCAATACACACTTACAAATACAAATCACTAAACAATGACCAACGGTGGCTGTATGTTTTCAAAATTCATATACAAGAATATAAAGGGTGTTTGTTTATGACGCTACCATTAAAACAAAATAAATTAAATAATGGAAACATTTGACACGCTTAACAATATTGAAGGTGACGATAAAATAGACTGTCAGTGAATTTTGCATGTACTGTCTACGTGGAACCTGACCAATCACAACCACATGCTCTTAGAATTAATTCCTTTCATCACAATTGTTGGACAGAGCTAAATAGTTATGCAGGTAAGGAATCCCAATATTACATATATCGAAACATCACCGCTACCAATATACAAATTAATGTAGTTTATGGACCTATGGTACTACTAAACCTCATAGTCCACGCTGCAAGGCTGACCCATCACCACCTAACAACCCAATGACTACAAGTACACTGTACGTATATATATATATATATATATATATATATATATATATATGTGTGTGTGTGTGTGTGTGTGTGTGTGTAAATTTGGTGGATAGGGATAGAGTGTCATAGATCTAACAGTATCAACTCAGTGAAGAAATTGTAGTCTTATTACTCTAGTGGGCATTACCCAAGTCAGCACTGTTGAGGAGCTGCCAATTCTGCACAAAGGCTGCTGCATTATTTATGGAAAAGCCTTCTTCATTTATTATCTTTAAAGACTGCTCCGTGAGAGAAAGTTCCCCACATTCCCATTTGTGATTGCCACTGTTGAGATTGATTTCTCCTCCAATGGGCTTCTTTTTATCTCTACTGCATAGGCTTCCTTCTTCAGGCAATTCTTGCTTCACTTGTCCAGCCCCTTGGGAATGTTGTGTTTCTCCTTTCGGGGAGAGAGAGAGAGAGAGAGAGAGGTGTGTTGGGATTGGTCGAGGTTTAGTTTCATCTGAGTTCTTGCATGAGGTGATTAGGTTAGAAGATGTAGCCAAGGATGACTTGCCGGTGATCATGAGCTAATTAAGCATGTAATTATTGGGTAATTACATTGCATATTTGGAACCGGCAAGTTATTTTTGGCTATGCCTATGCCTGGTTTGTCTCATGCTAGAATGTTGATGATTTGCATAATTTATTGAGAGCGACTATGGAGTAGTGATATGACTAATTACTAATTAGATAGAAATGGTAGTTTTAATTTAGCCAACCTTTTAGGCTTCTTGTTTTGTTTTGATATGTTATTATGTAATATAATTATATATGTTAAGATGTCTGTATTATTTATGTAGTGATTAGATGAAATGTGAGGTGTAATAGTTTTATTAAAACATTTAATATTTATTCATATCATTGCCATGTGTCCGTTACTCTCTTATTTGCAGATGCAAGAACCACTCACCTTTCTAATGGCTTCAGCAGATCCATAAAAACATGGTTATTGGTTAAGATAAGTATATCCCTCCTTTCCTTTTTTACTTTCTCGTTTTTTTGGGACCATTTTTTTTTTTAATGTTCTCAACGTTTTTCAAATATATATCTGAGGAGTCTCTGAGCTAATTTTTCTTAACCTGAATTTCTCTTTTAATTTAGGGTTACTCCCCAGATTTGGTGGCAAGTTGTAGAAGAAGGAATATTTATACTTTGGTGAGTTCGGAAGCAGAAATATGTTAGAATTCCTATCATCTTTTAAATTTATTTGATTAGGTAAGCAGTGTTGTAAGCTATCTATGAGACTGATGAGCTATAATAAATCTACTTGAAATTGAGATGCATAATCTGAGACCCTTGTTTCCAATTTATTTTATTTGTCGAATTTCTTTATACAACTATTACTTGTACTGGTTCAATGCAATATGAGCTATAGTACCATGTAGAATAGAGTGAATTCAAAACGAAAGTTACTCATAATTAGAGGTTCCATTTTTGGATCAAGTTGTAAATAGCCTGATCTTTAAAAATCTTTAAAGAAACATTGATCTTTTTGAAAAAGTTGTAAATATGGTCCGATCCTAAAGTTTGAGACTCGAAATTATACCATGGAAGGTCCGTTTCGATGTTGTTTTGATGCTTCTTGGACGGAAAAAATAAATTCGCATAAAATTTTATACTGGTCATTTCGGAAGCTATTTCTATTTCTATATCTATCTCTTCCGTTTTTGAGGTTTCTTTCCGTTAGAGAAGTCTATCTTTTGAGGTTTCTTTCAGTTAGAGAAGTCTATCTGTATACATATATGTTTAATAAATGAAACCCTTCTTATATTATACAAATCAAATCCACATTACAATTTCGAGTTTAAAATTTAAGCCAAAGATATATTTGCAATTTTTTTCAAAAATCAGTGTTTCTTTTTGAGATTTTCGAAGATAATACTATTTTTACAATTTGACCCAAATATCAAACCATAAAATACTGAACTAGGTAACCCTTCAAACAATTGAATTCAAGAATCGATAATTTCGTAATCTTCAATTCATGGTTCATGATATTAATCAGCAAGTGAAACATAAACCTAAATTGCAACAAACCGAACACCAGCAAAAAAAAAAACAAGCATAAACATTATAACAAGAGATGGCCTTGCTTAATAGCAGATACCAAACATCAGAAAGCAAGAAATTAAAAATCACAATAACAATAATTATTAGAAAAACATGAAGGCGGAAAATTCGTGGAAATTGCTCACTGGGAATTCTTAACCAACAGTCTGATTATTACATAAAAGTAAAAACAGGCAGAAATTAAAAGGACAGGGTAAATAAAATTAAATGGAGATGAGACCTTCCCTAACAAGAAGGCCGGTGCCTAGAACGAAGAGACCCGCAGTGATGCACTGTGTCGGAGAAACGAAAGTCTGAGAATAAGCAGAAAGCGTTATTATTGCACCAAAGATTCCAATAATAAACGCGCTTTTGTTCTGATCCATTTTACCAAATCTCTTGCTCTCAACTCTTTTCGTTTACTTTTAAATTTTGATGGAGAAATCTGAGACGAAAGGCTGTTTATCGTCTGTAAATGAAGTCAACTCTTTCCAGGCATAGATGTTGAAAGTACATTTTTACCCTTGTTCGTTGACCCGTCTTTTCTTTTATTATCTTTTTTCTTATTCTTGAGGTTTATTTAATTAATTATTGAAAGGCTATTGAAGTTCGGGAGTGTATATTTGGGTGCTCGATAGTTTGAAGGGACAAGGTTGATAATAGAGAATGAATATCAAATTATTAAGTGATGGGCTGTAAAAGAATCAAATTATTTATGAGTTATTTGAAGTTTTGCTTCATATTTTTTTTTATCTTTATTTATTGAAGTTCGTTAGTTACACAAATAAAATTCAAATTTGAAAGTAATTGGCTAATGTGCAAGTGGACAAGTTCGTCGGGTGATTTAATTCGAAAATATAAAATTATTAATTTGATATAACTTCTATCTATAATTGGTAATTACTGTATTAAGTCTCTTAACTATCTTTATTTGTTATAAGAAATTCGTTGTGAATACCATGTTTTATTATAAGCTAAAATTCAGCAAATAAATTTTGTGGAATTAAGGGCTGCGGGCCGCATAAAATTGGGCTTCAGGCATTATTATAACGCTATGGTTTGTTACTAAATGGGTCGTTTGGCATTGAAAGGGCCACCACAGTACAGACCAATGTCTTCAATAAGCAGGCCCATGATTAGCTAACGACGACGTTTTTGGCTCGCTTCCATTGAGTACATTCTTAGGTATATTAAGCAGGATTATGGTCCCTACCCACCTACGGCACATTAGTTTGTATTCCAATTTGATATGTTACTCGGGGAAAGAAATTCATCTAATTAAAAAATAATAAAAAACATTAAATTCCTGAACTAAAACTTGAATTATAGACAGAAATTGGACCCTGAATCCTAAACCATGAAATGATTCCAATTATAATTAATACGTCAATGATGTGAGCGCCCTACATCGATCATTATATCAAGTAGAAATCAATTATATATTATATTAATTGGAGTTGTAGACTTAAGATCTATTTAGATGGTGTGATCATTAATAAAAAGAAAATATACAATGCAACAGTTCTATAAGTAAAATCTAAATTTATTTTCGTTATTCGAACGATCATTCTCGATAATTACATCTACAGGAGATAGGAAAAGAGCCATGATAAATCTAGATTATATATTTATGAAACCGTAAAAATAATTACCGAGACTTTTACGTGGTTCGATCGAGAATAAGATCTACGTCCACGGAGGTGATTCCTCAATACTTTCACTATGTAGGATTACAATGAACGTATTGAAAAGTTCTCTAGTATTCTAATAGTTAAATAACCCTTTACCATCGACCTAATCTCTATTTATACATGTTTGTGGATCTCTAAAGATGTCTTGGATCCCTCGACTTGTGGGATCCGATTTCCTTCCATATCTTCGCTTCCTCCGAATATCTCATTTGATTTGGTTTAGGGTTTAGATGTTGGGCTTCGCGCTAACAAAATGGGGCCATTCATTAGGTCGAGCCCTAGATCGTTTGGGCGCGATCATTCTCGATAATTATTGGGCAGTATCCCATCAAGCCACAAAACCCAAACTAATTAAAAATTAATATATACTCCAAGAACTGATGAATTAATCATGGGTTTAGTAAAGAGTAGATTTTTGGCTCGATTGACACCTCTCGTGCTCATGTGCTCACACACTATAAGTGGAATATATTAATATTATAATAACTACATAAATATAGCTAAGACACAAGTGGGTTAGTTTATCAGCCGCGGCCCTTTTTTCAAATCAATATTTGATGAATTTAAAGATGCTTTCTGCTTTCCATATCTGGAAAATTAACAATCTTCTTCCCCATACCAGAAAAAGCTCCAACATGCAGCAGGTACACGATCTACTAACTACATATTAATTCTGCTGTATATTCCATTCCATTTGCAACTACTCTCTAATGGTACGGCGCTATAAATCACTCCACGCATTATATTCATTATTCAACACAACACTCATCTTCACCTCAGTTAAAACTGTTCATCACTAATCTTCAATCATACATCACCTATACTCCATTTTTCTTGAATTTTCGAACGATATATATATTTCAATGGCGGTTTCCACAGTTGAGCTCGGTTCTGGTTCGGGTCCAGTTTCCGGGGTTAACCGGGGAGTTGCAGTGCTCGATTTCATCTTGAGACTCGTTGGGATTGTTGCAACCCTAGCTAGTGCTATAGCCATGGGAACCACCAACGAGTCTCTTCCATTTTTCACTCAATTCATCAGGTTCAGGGCTAAGTACAACGATCTCCCCACCTTCATGTAAGTGTATGCATCTCGTAATTCGCGACACATTTTTTTAATTCGTGTAAGACTATTAGACGGACATATTGGAAATGTCAACATATTATGACATGCATGTGTGGCTTTAGGGGTTTTAGGGGAGCTTCAGCACCTTCAACCAAATTTATTCTAAAACTTTAACCTTATAACATGCATCTGATGGCTACAAAATAAGACATTTCTATATTTGGCAGGTTTTTCGTGGCGGCGAATTCGATCGTGAGTGCCTACTTAGTTCTGTCCTTAGCTCTGTCCGTCTCCCACATCATGAGGAGCGCCGCACAGAAGAGCAGAGTCGTCTTGATCTTCTTCGATGCGGTAATAATATGACACATACTTATTAATTTAACCTAACTGTAACATGTGTGCTCCTATATACATCTATACTAATATAAAAAGTTAACTATTTACAAAATATAGATTGTCTATTATATATTCCTTTCATCCCATCAAAATAGTCCACTTTCATTATTCACACAGAATAAAAAATACATTTAATGTTCTTTGAAAAATGCAATTTATATGCAGTTATTTTGTTTTGTCCTTATTTATTGCTACATATATTATTTCATAAATATTAAATAAGGATATTTTAGTAAAAGAAAGTAATAATATAATTAAAATTAAGAAAGTGGATTATATTTTGGAACTTTCATAAAAGGAATAAAGGGCTAATTTCATGGGTTTGAGGGAGCATTTTTTAAAGACAATTGTGTAAAATAATATATTACTATATATTTATAGGAATATATTAATTTACGATATATATATATATATATATAAAAAGAAGAAGAAAAAACCTAATTAGTTCGGTTTGTAGGCAATGCTGGCGCTGTTGACCTCAGCAGCTTCGGCGGCGGCGGCGATCGTGTATTTGGCGCACAAGGGGAACACGAGGGCTAACTGGTTCGCCATCTGCCAGCAGTTCAACTCTTTCTGCGAGCGGATTTCCGGCTCCTTGATCGGATCTTTCGGCGGGATCGTCGTCTTCATCCTCTTGATCTTGATGTCCGCCGTCACCTTGTCGCGACGCCCCTGATGGCGCCGCCATCTATGCATTCATGAACTGCTGATGATTATATATGTATGTGTACATTTGTTTAAATTTGTGGGTTTAATATTGTTGTTTGGATTTGAGTTTAGGATGTAATAGTGTGGATGTGTTGTCGGCGTTGTTTGTAGTGTAGCTAGTTGTCGATGTGTGTGATGGAAGGAATCTGTAATTCTTGATTTACTTTTGGATTAATATATGTTGAATAGTCTTCAGTCAGATTCTTGATCTGTTATTTGTATTTGTTCTGCATGCACATACTGATATTTTTATTTATTTACGCCATAAAATTATGGATGTTTTTCTATTTTTTTCTTGAACAAATATATTTTCAACTTGTATAAATGTTAATTTATGTATTTTCTGATACTTTTCTATAATTTAATAAAATCTTTCATTATCCAAAACCAAAAGTGGGTGGTTCATCCATAATGATAGTAAGTGGTTTATCCATAATGACAAATTTAGTGAGGTACGAGCTCGAGCTAAGTGGGTTTTTTACTTTTTAGGGTCTTTTTACTTTCTAGATGAAAATTCATGATTTTTGTTTATAACTTCTTTTGTGTAGCAAGTCGGATTATTAATTCTTTGTTAATAAGAGTTTAAGGCAGAGATAGAGAAAAAGAAGTCTCACATTTCTTCACACTATATACCAAAACACTGATGCCAAAGTCCAGTCCAGTTCATATTGGGCCCAAAAGGCTTAGGCCCACTAAATTAATGTGAGGAAATAGTAAATTTTAAAAGTTAGGGGTAGAGGCACACAATTATTTCAGAGAGAAATTATCAGATGAGCAAACCAAACTGGCCTAATCGCCGTGGACTAAATTTTGAAGACTTCCTAACCTAATTCCACCTCAAACTCAACCGGTCAACTTTTATAAGTAGGATAATGATAAATAGAGTATATAATTTGTATAATTTGATGAAATCAATATATAATAATTTATGAGATATCATAAAAAATAAAATTAAAATATACTAACATGAATTAAATGTGAGCGATGCTCACAGATGGCTAGCAGCATAACTAATATCTTTATATATAGAACTCATATATAATTCCTTTGTGAATTCGAACCAAGTATTATTCAATCTTCAATTTCGCATAACGTCTATTAAGTCAAAAGCAAAAAATATACTCCCTCCGTCCCGCTTAAAGTGTCCATTTTCTTTTGGACACGGGTATTTAGGAGAAACGTATAAAGTAGTTAAAGTGTTAAAAAGTGGGTAGGGTCCACACTTTTTAAAGGGATAATTATTTCCTAAAATGGAATGAGACATTTGTAATGGAACAATCCAAAAGGAAAAGTAAGACATTTTAAATGGGACAGAGGGAGTAATAAATTTCCTAAGCTTTTGGTTTAGTAACTACTCGTTCCTACAGAATTCAAACCACGTGAAATATTTTGACCAACTCCCTTAGTGGAATATACACCAACTAGCTATCTAACTACGTATAAATTCACATGCAATGCCTCCGCAATCCAACACATTCCATTCACAACATATCATACAAACTTGTTCTCAACAAAAAACAAATTTTGATTCTTATTAAATGGCCAAGGAAAAGGAAAATATTGCTCAAGAAAGTGGAGAGGAAAATGATGCACAAGAGGAGACTCCGGCACCTCCCAGCAGAGGAATGTCATTGGTCGATCTCATTTTGAGGATCGTCGCCGCCGTTAGCACGATGGGCAGCGCCATCGCCGTCGCGACGACGAGCCGGTCGCTCCCCTCCTTCGACAACTTCATTCATTTCACGTCTCGTCAATATCAAGATTTCCCTACTTTCACGTAAGTAAGCTGATGATCGATTGAGTTAATCAATTTGTTGGTGGTAATCGTGTATTCATTTGATGATGTGAATTGTGAAAATACGCTGTGAAACAATAGGTTTTTTGTGGTGTCTAATGCCATAGCAAGTGCCTACCTGGTTCTGTCGCTCGTGCTCTCTATATTCCACATCTTCAAGACCGGCGCGAAAATTACGAGGACGGTTCTCATCATACTCGACACGGTAACGATACGACACCTCCTATTGGATTTCAAATTTTGGAATTTTAATGTGTCAAAATTTGTGTTAGTATTGCATCACTTCGCATATTTGAGATAAATAATTCGAGAATTTGAACCGTTTTCTATTTTGCACACCGGCTTCTAAATTGTATTGCAAAATACATAAACTTGTAATTGTTATATAACATATATAATTTTGACCAATTGAACCTGATATGGTGCGAGCCCGAATCCCTTTGTTTTTTTTTTGTCAATTAAATACAAAAATTTTAAAGGCCGCGTCACGTTGGATCCGAACCCGGGACATTTGGCATCGAACATTAACCACTCTGCCATTTGTTATTTTCATTATGTCGTAAATGTTAATCATACTACAATGCAAAATTCCAACCTTTTTGTGTTTCGTAACACAATTTTAGAAATCGTATGCAAAATAATAATAATAGTAAAAAACGGCCCACAATTCTTGCATTTTGCTAAAATTATCCCATAATTTTACGCAAAATCTTGAATTATAAATTGATACTCGTAAAAAGATCCACTTTACACAAGACCCGTCAAACCATCTTTCACGAATAATGTGATTGATGAAATGTGTGTGAATCTTGCAGACTATTGTATCTCTTCTAACGGCGGGCGCATCCGCGGCGGCGGCGATCGCTTACGTAGCTCACAAGGGCAGCGATGAGGCGAACTGGGTAGGAATTTGTGAACGTTACAACTCGTTGTGTGAGAGGGTTTCTGGAGCTCTGGTTGGATCATTCATGGGGATTCTTGCTCTTATGCTGCTCATATTTTTGTCCGCTGTTGCCCTCTCCCGAAACTAATTTAATTCATATGCCACAATTAATATTGTTCGTCTCTACAAAATCTGTAGGCAAATTTCTTGAAATTTAGTTCGTGTGTTCATTTTTTTCAGTTGGCTATGATTTGGCAATGTAATCGATGATCTATGTACTTTTTCATCAACATCGTTGTATAAGAATAGATTTATTCATCTTTCACTTCCGAGAAGTAAATAGTAACATCTATTTTTTTTTTAAATAAAACTTTACAAAAATATTGTATAGTTTTTAATTTTATTATTTGAATGTAATATTTACTTTCACTAATTATTACTATAGTTACTTTGTAGTGTTCAGATTTTTGTTAGGACATTATCATAACACCTCATATTTTGGGCATTTAAATATTTTATAAATTTAAGTAGGTTTGGATGGATAATTAGCGGTATTAGCATATCGATTTAGGATAAGTTTGGACAGTAAAACTATTTTATAATCGAGTTTTAGACGATTTTGGGTAGGTAAATTTTATACGAATTTAAATTTGAAAAAATGATTGAGAATAAACAAATTTAATGTAAGGATAACACAAAAGTACAAATGACAAATTCATATTTCCATCAGAACTTTGCAACTTTTGCACGAAAGGCAGAGCCGCCTTCGGCTATGAGGTGTTGGAGTATGGAGCCTGAATGAGCTGTACAGTCAATCACGATTCCGGTGACCAAATTTTTGGGCTTATATTTTTTGGACCCAAGCGGAACCCTAATGGGCTTAGGGTTAGGGTTATGTTATTTCTATTTAATAGTCGCCTCATCAGAATCCGTATCCGAAATTCATATTGAAATCTCTCATTGACATCGCCCCAGCACGTAGTCGCAAAACGAACCTGGATAAACAATTTATGCGTTCTTTATTTTCTGTCGTGATTGTGGTGTATGCTTTTCGTAACATGAGGTGGGTAATAAATGCTCTTGATCGTGCCATTTCATAAGTCTCGATTCCACGTCGAGTAACGAGTATGACATTAGACCACTTTCTTCTTTTTCGAACAAACATCTTATATATTCTTATATAAGACTACAAATTATTGATTCATTATATTCTTTAACACTGTTGTCGTCAAGTTTTCAATAAATCAATAAAACGATATTTTAGTTCAAGAATACACAGGAGTAAGTTTGTGAAATAAAAATCCACAGCATGTTTTTTTTGTTTTGTCGGGAAATATTTGGGTGTGCTAATGTGATTATTACAATGATTTATAAAATATGTAATAAATCATAATTAGATCAAAGCTGGTGATTTTTATAGCAATTAGTACTTATACATATAAATAACCTTATGATGTCATCATGTGAATATTAATTTTTGTTAATTAGGAAAACTTGTGTCACATCTCATGATATGTCAAAATTGGCTAGATGATACTAGTGTTTGAATCCAAATCCATATCTTGTCAAAAAATAAACACACCTAGTTGTGACATATATGCATTATATTTATTGATCTTTTTGTAGTATTTGGATTCAAATATTACCATTTACCAGATACGAGCCTTTGGCCATTGTCATATATTTGCTACTTTATCTTGTCGGTGCATATAAATAATACTCCACCCGTCCCGATATTGTTGGTTCCTTTTTTTTTTGCATGTAGATTATATGTTTTGTATGTAAAATAGTGTGTGACGCGAAATTCAAGATACTTTTTAGTGTAAAATTATTTTCTTTTTTGGAACTGACCAAGAATAGTGGGACAACCCAAAAATAAAAACGAACCAACAATAGTGGGACGGATTGAGTAATTGGCGACACTAATAGCGTTAATATAGTAACATATAACATAATAACACAAAACATATGAAAGTAACTAAAATTGAATAAACTTTTTTAAGAAAACATTGTTGTCATCTCCTGTATAGTCTGTTAACCGTCGATTGTGTTTCATTGCATCCTATTTCGAAAGCAAAGCACTTTGAATAAACCCAAGTTTGTGGATATTAGTCGAATGAAGAGCAAAAGCTTTTTCCATTTTCAGACAAACATTTTCGGTCGCGTCTCTCACTCGTTTCAGTTTGCAGCAAATATTTAGACAGCCTAACTAATTAAGGCTGTCAATCTTTGAAATTTGTGTCTTCAAACTTTAAATATCAATGGGATTATCAGTTCACTGAATGTGGTGCATAAATCTGGTTTCTGTCAACGTAAACTAATATATAATTAATGTCTAATCCTATTGATGATTGCAAATGTATCTATTGGACAAGATATTTCCTCGGAGATTACTAAATTACTCTTTATTTAAATTTTACATAATTATTCATGATTATAAGCGAAAATGGTGCATGTATTTTGATTGTCCATGGAATCTTGTGTCGCTGCTAAAACACACCATGATAAAATTATAAACATGTCACTGAATTTGAATTCACATCCAAATATAACTCGAGAATTAAGCTGACATAAATTGTGTGTTTGTTGCGAATATATTTATTTTTCTTTTTTTTTACGACATGAATAGTCTGCAGCTTTATATAAAATGCGTATTGAATAAAGTTGTTGCAAAATGTTTGGCAAAATAAACTCCTAAACAAATTATAAATTGTTAAAATAAACTTCAACAAATTATAGCTCCTAAAAATAAGTTGGTTAACCCTAACTTATTTTTCATAAACTTATAAGCAACCATGAATTTATCAAAATAACCTTATTATTGTTCGTTATTTCCTATACATACACTATCAACTTCACCTCTCGTCAATTTTATCTCTCTAACTATGATTTTCTCTCTCTAACTCACAATTCTTTCTCTAGCTTATAAGATCAATTATACAAACACTTTAACAACTTATAAGCACTTGAAACATTACATCTTATAAGATCTTTAAACATCTTATAAGCTCTTGATAAGCTCTCTAAAATAAGCTTAGCCAAACACCCCCTAAATGTCCAAACAGAAACTATGCAAATTATCAATGGACAAATTTTTCGATATATAATTATTAATGGGCATATAAGAATTCAAATAACAAATCTCGATGTAAAACCGATTCAAACCCAACGCCGACGACGCAGCTCATATTCTCATAATATGTTCAGACTTAAAAAACTCACCAAGATTGACACGAATCGTTAGCCTAACTTATAATTTTTTAAAGACAAAAGTGGAATTGCGCACGTGCCCTTGCTGTCCACCCACGAGGCGCCACGTGGTTGTTCCCCGTCGTGGATTCATGTCCGAACTGATAAAAGCATTGACAATTTTATGAGAAATGAGATAATCTGAATGAAGAGTTGGTCAATGTGAGTTAATCGTATTTGTTTAACGAAAGTTAGGCCGGTTTTACCTTAAGCAGTTGTGAGCCAATGAGAGATTAGACGGTGTACGATAATTCTATCTAGGAGCGGCGCAGCGCTATTGGATTTCTACGGCCTCCGTGGACTTGACGAGCCTACTGTATATCTTCCTTTTTTTTAATTATTTACTCCCTCCGTCCACCAAAAACGTGCATCGATTTTGGTGGCACGAGTTTTAAGAAAACTGTAACGAGTGTAAAGATAATATGTATAAAAATGTGTGTTATTGTGATAATAAATGAATATATTAATGGATTGTGAATATAAAAAGGTGGGTCATGAGTGTTTTTTTGTAAATAAGTGGATAAGTTGAGGGTAAAAATGTAAAGTTGGTGTTTATAAAAAAGGAAAGTGCACATTTTTGGTGGACGGACTGAAAATGAATTAAATGCACGTTTTTTATGGACGGATGGAGTATTATTTTTTCTATTTTTTGATTTGGGAATGAGGATCGAAGTCCGATCATTCATCCATAAAATAATGAAAACACCACCTTTTTACTTAGTCATAAAGCTAGTGGTTATTAGACCAAATCTTGTATACTGCTAGGTGAATGATACGTGCGACGTACGTATATTATGAATTCAATAATGTATAACTCAAAAATAGATCAATCTCGTTATAATTTGATTAGTATACTCATAATTTAAAATCAAAATTCTTGAAATAGTTGAGGAATGGTTGATTGTAACACATTGCATTCGATACTAGCATAATATATTCAAATACATCCGTCGTAATTAACCATTTATCAACTATTTCAAAAGTTCGATTTTAATTGTATATAATCCGAATGAAACGACGATGCTTTAAGGTGATATGTACGCCATCGTTTTTCTAAACGTATGATTTATCTACATCAATATTCCAGCTTGCCACGTCTATTTAATTTGGGAGAAAACATAAATTATGGTAAATTAATTACTACAATATATAAATTCATGTATTTATATACTTCTTTTAAAGTTCGTATGAAAAAACAAAATATATAAAATTTGTACATTCACATGTCAATATAATCCGAAATTATAAGGTTTTTTGCATGTTTTGAATGGAGTTATTTTATACGATCAGTTCCTGTCTTATATATAGTACGTAGGACGATATCATAATTATTAAATTGCGTAAAATATTCTTATATATAATACACATGACGATATCATAATAAGAAAGTAAAAAAATTATTGTAGAATTTTTAAAATTGGTATATATATAGTAATACAGAGATCGAGCTTATTTCTACAGTGCTTATGTAATGTGAACTATAGGTCCGGTACAACTGAAACTGTTGAAAAATGGAATTTGACTATAGCACCAAATATTTAATTTATTAAGGTTGCTCTCTTCATAATTAAATTAAATTGATTTTTTTTTCTCTTGAATGTTGTATTTATGATGCTGGTGCCAGATACGTCGGAACTTGGAAGTACACAAGATTCACCGAATTGAGCCAATCTTTTCTACAGTCAATTATTTGGGTTATTTACTAACATTATCCAGAATCGAAAGGTAGAAACAATTTACTGACTCCTACAATTTTTTATTTTAATTGTGTTAACATTGTTCACGCAATTATTGGGGTGAAATCATCTTTACTTCGAATTCGTTCTCACATTCAAACTTAGTGTCCCATTTGAAGATAAAATTTATCCACATCTAAAGTAAATAAACTTGTTGAGAGCTATATATCTTTACTAAATTTTCATACGAACTGACTCTTAGCCTTTACAATAGTCGTTTAAGTCTGTGTAGTAGATTTTAAGAATGAGCAAAAAAATGGTATAAAACGTACTCCCTCCGTCCCAGTGTTGTTGGCTTCTTTCTTTTTGTGCGTAGATTAAGGAGAGTTATGTTTTGTATGTAAAGTAGTGTGTGTTACGAAATTCGAGATACTTTTAACAGAAATTATTTCATTTTTGAGCAGCAACAATATCGGAGACAGTAAAAACAGTCAATAATAATGGGATGAATAAATTATTTTAGATGATTAATGTCCTACCTACTCAACGGATAAACTATTAAATCCACAAAATTTTATGAGAAGTCACTATTTTTTTATTATAACTGTAACTAGAGCCTAGAAGATAATCAAAACAAGAACGACATCACTACTAACAATGTGAAACGGATAAATGATTTTTATTAGTCATGATATTTAGTTATTAATAAGTTGTTCGAGACACTTTTATTAAAATGTTAATAATTCACCGTAATTGTATTCAAGCTTCAATTTTTAGCAATAGATATTAGTATTAGGATTCTCATATAATAATATTTTTTATTTTTACAATAAATATTATTTAAATAGTAAAATTAATGGTGAGAAATACACAGAGAATTGGGAATAGAGGATCGGGACCAATTTTACGGCTCCTATATTACAATTTTTTACTAGTATTAAAATCTAAATTTTGCTTTTCAAAAAAATTCGGAACCCTATTGAAATTTCTCCTAAAGCAAAATAGAAAAATTGGACTAACCAAAATCACGAGAATTATACACGAAACAAATCGTATAACAGAAATTGGTTCTGTGGTCCTCAGAAGTTGGAAAATAAATTTGGACACTGAAAATCTTTGTCTCTTGTGTTCATTTGGAGATGATAATTTGGTCAGTTTTTGGTGTCTCTGTTATTGTATGAAGACAAGTTGGATTTTGTGACACACACAAACTTTGCAAGTAGATGGTTTTGGTTAAACAGATTTGCAACTAACTCGACTTTTGTTATTGAATAAATTCAGATATCCTTTTATTATTATTATTATTATTATTATTATTATTATTATTATTATTATTATTATTATTATTATTATTATTATTATTATTACAGCGTGTCAATTGATTATTATTGGACCTATCAGATCTATCTTTGCATAACACATATTGAAATTCAACTTTTTTACTTTAAATTTGATGGTGTATTCACACTACACTAAATATAGGTATATATAGACAAATAACGAGAGCTATATAATTAGCATAATTAGGTTTATAGAAGCAGCTTGAATAACCTTTAGACTTTTCTCTAACTAAAATTTTCTAATTTAAAATTCAACAATAATATTTTGAAAGCTAAATAATGTTATATTATGTGTTGAACAATAATGTATTATGTGCACAGGTGAGGATTGCTTATTAATACCAAAACAGGAACATTTATAATATTTAAAGAGTTTCATTATAACGGTGGCAACATTCCAGCAAAACCGTCTTATGAAATTAAGTACAAAGCAATTACAAAAAGTAAGAAAAATATGCGAGAATTTGTTACCAAATTTGTTTATATGTCTCATATAAACAAATTTGGTAACAAATTCTCGCATATTTTTCTTACTTTTTGTAATGAGACTACGTCTGAAGCTACTGCCAAGCCAAATATATATTTCGAATATAATTATAGGGAAAATACAACTATTTATAAAATACGAAAACAACCCTAATCAAGTCTTAAATACAATCCATCCGCGTTATCAGATTCACAATACTTTCAGGTTCTATAACTTAACAAATGGTTATTTAAGCAATGGCTCATACAATAATATTAATACTAAATCACAAATTAAGATGGATGAAGTATGGAACATCATAATTGTTCTTATGGATTTAGGATGTTTTTCCACTAATACCACGAAAATTGAATAATAAATAACCAGTAATTAGTATTTATAAGTCCTCTCTGGATAAATGGTTCAACAATTAGTGTAAATTCATGACCTTATCAGACAGTTTGCCTATAACTGCTACCCAATTATGTACTCTAGTTACCTAACTCATGTGCAATTATAAAATTGTGTGCGACATATTTGACTTATAAAAAGTTTGCAAAATTTAGATATTTTGGCCGCAAGCGACGTACCCCTCCCCATCAGTGGGCTACCTCAAAATTTATGTATCTTGTATTTTTTAAAAGTTCTTTTTAAAATCTTATATATATATATATATATATATATAAAATTTAAAGATCGCATTACTGTGAACTCGAACTCGATACCTTTCACCTCAGATATTACTCACTCTACCACTGTAATCAACACACGTACACTAATCTTTTATATATCTTTTTTTTTGTCAATTAATACAGAAATTTTAAAGGCTGTGTCACGGTGGATCGAACCCGAGACTTTTGACCTCGGACATTAACCACTCTACCACTAGGTCAACACACACATACAATCTTTTATATATCTTATTATTGCATTATGTAATCGAAGCACAATATGTTTGTTTCAAAAGGAAAATCTCTCCCTTAGGAATTTCCTATACTCTAGCCTCATAAAAATAAGAAGGAATAAATCATAGTGACAATATGCAGATAGATATAATATGTTCATAATTTCATATTTGGGAAGGTAATACTAATCTAAGCACAAATGTGTATACATTAAATATTAGTTGTTGCTATTTTAATTTGTAATCAATAATTTCTTTCTCAATATTCCGATTTGGCCAGATACACTAGTGAAGAATATATGCACCCACTAATTTCAGTAAAAAAGCAAAAAAAAAGAATTTAACGCACATAGACACAATTTCACGAGACTCGGACTCTAAACAGTGTGTGAAATTACAATTATTTCTTTCTCAATATTCCTTTCATTAGTCTTTACGATTATTTGGCGGAAAATTCTACAATAAAGTTAATCATTAAAGAGTCATTTATGGTAAAGTTGATTAATGGATGATTACAGTAAATAAAAACATCTAACTTGAAAAGCAAAAAATACGAAATTAGTATGTTGGTGGAGGGATAAGGTCAAATTGAAGAAAACAACAAAATACGTTTCACACTGTTACGGAACTTCAAAAAAAAAAAAAGACAAGCTTAAAACTGCCTTATATCCCACGTTTTATATCTCCTCTCATAACAACTTTTCATGGATTTCTGTTCCTCGGAGAACTTTTCCTCTTAACTAATTCTCTCTCTCTGTGACACATGCACAGCAGTGCACAACTAGTGAGATTTAAGTATAAATAGAGGCTGGTTTCCAGCTCTAGTCTTGTATTATTCAAGAATCCACGGCTATTAGAACAGGGGATTTTTTTTTCTGATTTCTTACCTCACCAAACCTAGGAAAAACAGAGTATCCAGCAAGATTTTGCAAGAATGGAAAAACTGTGCGGTTCTATGACAGTCGATGAGGTGATCGAGCTGCCGCCCGGGTTTCGATTCCACCCGAGCGACGAGGAGCTGATCACTCACTACTTGTCGCAGAAAGTCGTCGACAGCAGCTTCAGCCCCATAGCCATAGGAGAGGTGGACCTCAACAAGGTTGAACCTTGGGATTTGCCTTGTAAGTTTTGCTCTGTTTTTTTTTCTTAATTTTTATTACAAGAATTTTAGTGCGTTTTTTCTAAGTTTTTTTTTTTGTCTATTTTGGATATTGAAGGGAAGGCGAAATTGGGGGAGAAAGAGTGGTATTTTTTCTGTGTGAGGGATAGGAAGTATCCGACGGGTTCGAGGACTAATCGGGCGACGGAGGCCGGTTACTGGAAGGCGACCGGGAAGGATAAGGATATTTTTCGAGCGAAATCTTTGGTCGGGATGAGGAAGACTTTGGTGTTTTATAGAGGGAGAGCTCCCAAAGGATTGAAGACCAATTGGGTTATGCATGAGTATAGATTGGAAGGAAAGCATTCCATGCATAATCTCAACAAATCTGCAAGGGTACTTTGCTTCCCCTGTTTTTACTCTGTTTTCCTCTGTCTTTGCTCTGTTTTCTGATGATGTGTTTTTCCTTGAATTTTACAGAATGAGTGGGTGATCTGCAGAATATTTATGAAGACGGCGGGAGGGAAGAAGGTGCATATTTCGGGGCTGATGAGCAGCGGCGCTGATTCCCAATTTTCAGAGTTGCCACCGCTCATGGAGCTGTCGTCCGATGACAATCGTCTGATGATGACTACCGGTGCGGAGGTATCTAACGAGACAAGTTTCTCCAATCAATTTCAGAATAATTCTCAAGAGAAACTCTTGGATGAGTTCACTTCTTCCTCCTCGAAAAACTGCAGCTTCTCGCCCTTCCCGTTAGCTTTCCCTCACGTCTCGCCTCTTAACTCTGTTTTTTCGCCTCAAACCATTCCTCGGGCGGAAAGCTTGAGCGCCCACGATTCTTCTATGATGCAAGATCAGTCGGTAATAAGGCTTTTCTTCGACAGCAATGGTCCGGACACGAAAGCAGAGCTCGAACAGGGCATGTTCGGAATCGGATATAAGCCTTATCAAGATGAAGAAATTCCTGTGATTTCGACTACTACGATAGAACTTGATTGCTTGTGGGATTACTGAATTTTGGAAACATCGATTTTTAGAACATTAGAAATTGCAAAAATATACGTTAGGACATAAGTGTGGTGTGAATGTGGTGTTTGTGAAAATTACTAACTGCATATTGATTGTTGTCTCTGTATATGATTGTGGAAGAAGGGATTGTTAGAAAAAACTCTTGTAGCTTGAAAGTGTTGATTTATCTTCTTGATCATCATCATCATCATCACTTTGTCCAATCATTGAATCTTTATTTATTAAATAATTCTTTTTTTTAAGATGTGCCCTAAGTTATTGGAGCAACTTATTTGATTGGATTTAATTGTATGTAATAATTAGCTACTTAATTATGTGTGTGACGTCTTTGTGTATGTTAGGCCATCAACTTTCTGTTTGATGACTAATAAAATGCAACTGAAAAGTAGACTTTCTCTAGTAAGAACTTTATAAATAGGATGAACCCCATGCTTGAAGGTTCCCACTATCTCGACATTAGTGCTCTATCGAGCAGGTAAATTACAGGATATATCAGTTTCCATAACTAGTTTTTTTTAGGTTGAAATTTAACTATCAAATCCTCTACTCAAATCACGATTTATAAATACTAGAAATTTGTAATATACTTATTCCCGTTGCACTTCTTAATCATTCGCATAAAGAAATCCAAATCCTCTCTCTAAAACACACAAAATATAAAAGAATAGCCTCTTCTTCATGAAAAGCAAGTAGTCAGAATAATAATAAATTAATAATAATATTATTATTATTATTATTATTATTCTTATTGAGGAAGATAAGAACAGGGCACACTGGAAACATGAGGTTGGAGTACGTGTCACAAGTAACAACACTTGAAACTGGGATGCTAGATGCAATTGGGCCCACAGCCCATCTCCACTCGTGGGCCACAGCCAGATGCCTATGACGGCTTGACGTCCTATCTGCCACGTCATATAACAGGGGCCCCACACTTTGCATGCAAAGCGTGCTGTCCACGTGCTCAGCCTACAAAAGACACAACTGCAAATAAGAGCTAACAATGACGCGATCTCTCAGCTCCGACAACTTTCTATCTAGACTTATTTAAATAAAGTAAATTATTTGCTTTAGTAATGTTTGTAATAACTACTGAAATTTATTTTAAATCGTTATTTTAAATTTCTATTTATTAGTGGTGTATTGAGTTTTTATAAATTAAAGATCTTATATTTGAATTTCCCCAATACCTCTATAAATGTCAGTCTGTCACACTTTATTCTTACCATAACATATGCTAAAAAGTTCAAGCTATAAATTTGTGTTTCATAGTAAGTTTAAATGTTCCAAGTAGTAGCTATGAAGATTACAGCTCCCCATCCCCCCAAAAAAGTATATTCATCGTCAATTTGGAGGAGAAAAGAATAGGATTGTGAAAGGAATATTGGGTAGAGCAACATCAGGAATTTGAATGAGTTAAATGTGAGGTGGGGTTTTAGATAGAAGAAGTGATCAAATTTGAAAGAAACTCATACTGACACGTATACGGTGTGTTTTTCCTATAATTTTCAACCTATTTTGAACACTATTTTGAAAGAAACTAGGATTGACTGATAAAGCCAATTATCTGGATTATCCTCCCCTATTATAACATGCATATTACAAGTCTTAAATGAAAATGTGAACCCTAATAATGAAATAACACGTGATTTTATCACATCGTCAAATGATAATATTAATTAGTGGTTTTCGGTTAGAACCGGAACCGAACCAAAACCGATAAATTCGGTTATCGGTTCGGTTTCGGTTCCAGAGTTGAAAAAAAACTCGGTTATTGGTTAACCAATAACCGAACGGTTCGGAACCGAAAAACTGTTTTTTATTTTTCATTATTAATTAATTAATTAAAAATTCTGAAAATCAATTTTTAATTATTACTTTATTAGTAATTTAATTATTTGTTAAATATTTTATTTATTTATATTAAGTTTCAGTTTTTTAATTATTATTTTATTATTTTATTATTAATTAATTTTAATTCGATTTTTCGATTAACAGAAAACCGAACCGTAGAAACCGATCGGTTTTCGATTAACCAAAATTTAAAACGGTTCGGTTTTGGTTCCACTTTTTCGGAGAAATTGGTTCGGTTAATCGAAACCGAACCGCTTAACACCCCTAATATTAATGTGCTAATCTCTAGTAATTTGGGAAACGGTTTTGGTTATCGGTTATCACCGAACCGAACCGAAACTATGCCATGTTCGTTAACCGTATACCGCATATTCGGTTTACTGGTTCGGTTTATGATATAATATTTTAAATTTTTCGGTTTCGGTTAACCGATAACCGAACAGTTATTAACCGAAAAACCGAAAATCTTTTCTATTTTATTAATTATTTTAATTTTTTATAAATCTGTAAAAACTAATCACTAATATTAATTAAAGTTAAACCCTATTACTCTAATGTATCAAATTATCAAATTACTCTAATATATCAAATTATCATTGCATGAACATGATAGTTTGTGATGGATTGATGTTGATTGCTTTGATTTATTTTGAATTATTGATGGATATTGGATGAATTTTTTTATGGACATTAAAATTTGAAAAGTTTACATATCTGATTGCAAAGCTGTATCTTATGACATGTCGTTTCTTATAAATTCATGTAATCTCCAAACAATTTTGGTTTTTCGGTTAACCGAAACCGAATACATTAATCGATGCGGTTTTTGGTTAACCGAACTTAATAAACGGTTCGGTTTGGTTATTAAATTTATGAAAATTTCGGTTCGGTTAACGAAAAAATCGGTGCGATTAACCGAACCCGAACCGCTTCCACCCCTACTAATCTCTTCCGGAATCAAAATAACCTTTCATAGTATCAAAATCACTTAATTTGGCAAACTTATTGTTTTATTGCCAAGTTTAGATTTAGTGATTTCAAAGGCCTTGTTTTTGGCTGGAACTAAACAAAACTAAGGCCCAATTTGTAACCATAAATACGGCCCAAGCTAACTCAAAACGCTTTTTTATCTTTAAAATTGAAAATAAAAATAAAATTGTTGCTGTACAGTAATAAAAGAAATAACATTACAAAAATAATAGTAATATAATAAATAATACATCCAACACCACGACGCCAGTATCTCAGAAAGCAAGACAATACCAACAAATCCCGATGAGGGCAGTGAAATATAATAGAACATTGAAGTGTCTTTTTATTTTATTTTATTTGGACGGCCATGGTGAAAAATAATAACGCAATGTATGAAACTCACCTAATTAATCTCCGCACAAATATTAGAATTATAAAAAAGAAATTACTACGCTAGTTATCTGAGAAGAACAAACTTGAGAGTGAATTTGAAATAAACCGGTCACGAGCTATTCTGAATTCGATTTGAAAAAGTTCATTTGAAATTCGTTCGTTTTGTAAATGAGCCGAGCTCAAACATCAAATTGAGCTCGATGAAATTTTCGATCCGAGCTTGAGTTTAGGGATGTCCAACTTACGAACTCACGAACATGTTCGACTCATACTTAAACAACTCACTTCGCGAATCATAAAACATGTTTATTGTTTGTGGCTCATAGTTAAACAAGGTTTTCGAATGACCTCGATCTCAAGCCCGAATAACAAGATTTTTTTTTGCAAGTCAAATTCAAGCCGAGCTCGAGTTTGAATAATAGCTGCAATAAAACATGACGAGTTGAACATGGGTAGAGTTAGAGCTCAAGTTCGAATATGTCTTATAAACGAGTAATTATCGAACGAAATTTGAGCCTTTCGCTAGCTCAAAAATTTTGCAATGACACGAGCTCAAGCTTAATAACTTGCATCTGAAATTGAACCAAACTCGAACCAATAAAAAGTATCACGAATCGAACTCGAGCTTAAATGTTATTATGTTCGTGTACAAGCCTAATGTACTTATGGGTATACAATATCCCTGTATAAAATTCAAGATTTGAGCCAATAACATAAAAATCGACAAGATTGTCTTTTCTTTTGTATTTTTAGGCCCAGAGTTACTTTTTCCCATTTATTATTTTCTCGTACACTTTTTAGATATATGGGCATTTCTTGTTCACCTTTAAACATTGATAAACATTGGACCTTTAGGCTTTAGCCCATGCCTCCGCCCAGCAGTCCGTGACATTGAATAATAAATATATATACATACAATATAAGTATAGGGCTATTTTGCTAAAGGCGATTAGGGTGTAAGACCAGATAAAACATTTTTATCATGAGTTTGCTAAAGATTAATATGATCATTGATCTTTGTTGTCACAAATAAATAAATAATTTTTTTTGAAGTTGTAAAAAACAATATCAATATATTATATAAAAAAAAGTTCACATAAAGAAGTATTAGTGAAATATATAAATAAAGCAGTAATATATGTATAAAGAATAATTATATATACATTAAAAAATAATGTTAGATAATACGGTGAAATGGTTCTTATTATAACAAAACCATGAATCCTTATCTCTCTTAAGTTTCTATCAAGAATTGTAAACATATACTCCATCTGTCCCATTCAAGATGACATGTTTCCTTTTTAGGAAATAATTATCTCTTTAAAAGTTGTGAGGTATACCTACATTTTATCATTTTAATCATTTTATACCATTTTCTTTAATAACGGTGCCGAAAATAAATGGACCGTCTTGGGTGGGATGAGGGAGTATTAATTAGCGATGTATATTGTTACGCCGCTGGAGAAGATAAACTTATTCGGTTTTACGTATGTTTAATTCACGGAAAAAAAGATGTAGAATGAAGATTTTTTATTTAATTTTTTACGAAGCCTAATTTACCATGAGCTAATTAATTAGGAGTTTTAAACGAATAACGATAGTTTTAATTTGTTATTATATACTTTCAGAATCAAAAGGTGGTCAAAGATCTAATTTGTTCTTAACCTTGTAGGCATCTATTCAAACATGGTGATGTCCTTTCTAACTCTAATAATTTTTATTTTTATTTTGCTTACAATTTTTTTTCTAGTTTCGTTGAATCAAAGGGTTGTACCAAGCCCCTCTTCTTTGTTTGTTATTCGCATCTACTCTTTTCTTTTTTTGGTAATTTATTACGAAATTTTAAAGGCTGCGTCAC
This sequence comes from Salvia rosmarinus, assembly GCA_036937905.1. NCBI lineage: Eukaryota > Viridiplantae > Streptophyta > Magnoliopsida > Lamiales > Lamiaceae > Salvia > Salvia rosmarinus. Next base: position 108,098,580 of record CM072813.1, on the reverse strand, counting down.
GGTGGACTCAACCCGGCACACTGGCGCAGGCGTTAACCACTCTACAACTAGTTAACACACACACACACATTCGCATCTACTATGTGTGTGTGTTTTCTGCAAGAAATTTCTAAGCATAAATTACCTACGAGTATACTCATTCGATCAATATATACATATAAATTATAAGAGTATTCTTGAATTTGACTGAGAAATTTTATTTTCCAAATTTGTAGCAAGATAAGAATCCGGTATAAGATGCAAAATGTGAAGGATATCCTTCAGATTTTACATCTTATACATTAACCTATAACCGTATGTCAATATGTATAGTAACACTTGAATTATTGCCCACTATTAATTAGTTTACTAGCTAAAATAATTTGGATCTAGTACGTACAATATCATATTTATTAAATTTACACACATATCACACATAGTAATAAATTAGGGTTAATTGCATCAGGTGTTTGCATAACAATGGAGTTGTATCAAAAGAGTACATTAACGTGCATTTAAGCATTGAACTTATACTTTTGTGTCAGATTGAATACTGAAAATTTATTTTTGTTAAATTGGCTTCTAAATTTATACACGAGTTATTTTAAGTTGGATACTTATTTAAACATCATTATAAAGTTGCTAACCTTTAGATTTGACGTTTAAGTGATCTATTTATATTGGTGTCTACTCGAGAAAATAACTATAAATTTGAGATATACAAAATATATACTTCATCTGTCATGTATTTCTTTTTTAGTTGTCCCATCTAAGATGGTCTGTTTTTTAAAGGAAATAATTCTCTTGTAAAAAATTATGGAACCTACCTACTTTTTATCATTTGAACCATTTTATACCCTTCTTCTAAATGATCATATCGAAAAAAAAATAGCCGACGGAGGGAGTAGTAACCATTAATGGTTGAGTCGGTTATTTAAGCTAACTCACATGGCTACCTAATTTCCGTTGATTTATTTGTACTCTGCTAAAAGCCAGAACGGAAACAACATCACTATCACGAGTAGAAATGGTCATTTAATTTATATCCCCACTTTTGTGCTTAATAAAGATAAATTATCTTCGTAAAAAGAGATGAGTAAAATTTTGTCAGAGCAGAATGTTTAGAATTTATTAACTGCTTTCATATTTCTTCTTTAGGTGAGCAATATATTAGTTTCTTGCATAGATTTTTTGTGTGCAAATACCTCTTAACATAATGTCAAGTTTATCTTTGAGTATCATTTAATTAAAGAATCGATTAACAGGCTCGTTAGTTAGTATTATCTTGACCGACAATTTTACAATTAAAATAACTTTTCCAAGTTAATGAAATTTGAAGAATATCATTAACCAATGTTTGTATTTCTTAATTACTTCATTTGTGATTCGATTCTTGATTTTTTTATCATTCTATTTATAATATCACTACTTGATTACAATTATGTAAAAATAATTTTATGTCGTATCATTCATCGCTTACTGTAGAGTAAAATTTATCAAATAAAGCCTTCAAATTATATTTTTTTAAGAAATGCGTATTTATTTCCAAAAGGTACAAGTTTGGTATTGACAAAGTGAGGGTCATATTCATGCCTAATATTGTTTTAATTATATAATGTTGTGCATCTTAATCAACTTGAATGAGATTAATTGTATGGGTCACGTGGACTAATGTTCTGACAAGTTTTGTGATTGGAGTTATTTAATAACGATATATGAATTTACATATTATATATACACACCATTTATATCTTGTGTGTTAAATACAATTGGACCATTCGAATGGCTGGAGCTGACAATTAAATTTAAGATGGGGATGGCCCATTTGGTCCTTTCCAATTGAAAACAATTGTCATTTCATATATATTTATTTTTGGGCTTCTATTTAATCTTGATGCTTTCGGCTCCCCATCAAGACTCTCCTTCCTCAGCAAGTGGGCCCATTTTGTTTTTTACTTCATACCAAAATCAACTGGGTTTTTATATGAGTCCATTGGTCCACTCAACTAAATACCCTTTCTTGAATTTCCAAAATAACCCCAGCTTCGGTATCGAAAGATGCTTATACATCGAGAGTTCGAGTTATCTATAGGACTTAGAGGGTGTTTGGCTGACATATAAGTTTTCGTTTTAAAAACAACATATATAATTTGTTTTGAGGCTATAATTCTCACCAAACACCCTCTTAATGTATGTGTGTGTATAATTCTAAAAAAATAACCTCAATTTTATTATAGCTTGTTTGCTATGCACTATTAAAAAAACATAGAAGATTTGATTTGAATGTTTTTTATCCTATAAGATATCAATATTATGTTTGGTAAGATGTATTAGAATATTTGAAATACATAATTTTTTTTTTAGGTTTGTTGAAATTATATATAAAGTTTCAATTCCTAAAACATCCTCATAATTTTAAAATTTAAATGATGTGATTAGGATTAATTTAGTCTAATAATAATTTAATATGTGTTATAATTATTTTCTATATGTATATAGAATCACACAAATTTGTATAATACATGTATCGTGCAATTGCTTATGAAATGTTAAAAAGAAGAAAAAAGCTTTCGAAAGGATTCCATCAAACACACGCTCTACACCAACAAAATTAAAATTCATCCCCGAAAGTATTATTAGATCAATATCTTGAAGTAAAACTACATACACCAGTAATTCCAAATAATGTTGAATGTTTTTATCCTGGGGGGCAGTCGAATTTATCTATTCTTCGATGTATTTAATCTTTTACTTCTATAAAAATAATTGATAGTACTTTGTTCATATGATTTAGGTATATAGTTGTACCCTAGCAATTAATATAACTAATTAATAAGCTTAACTAAGTCAAGAAGACATGTGAATGAACTATGATTGGACAAGAGCTAGCCTATTATCAACTACTTATGGCAGAACATTTTTTTCCATATATGTAGAATGCACAGAATACCAAAAGACTAAATAGCTCGCAAGTTCAGGATTTCAGTGGAATATTTATCTTAAGTTTACCCCAATTTCAATCTTAGCTTATTTATGTATTCCTTTTTTTTTTTGTCAATTAATACAGAAATTTTAAAGGCTGCGTCACGGTGGACTCGAACCCGAGACCTTTGGCCTCGGGCATTAACTACTCTACCACTAGGCCAACACACACACACACACATTATTTATGTATTCCATTAAGTTATACTGTATTTTATTATATTCTATTGTCGTATTATTCCTAAAAATGTCGTCTATCAATTAAGTGAGATAATATATTTTACATGATTTCGACCTAATAAAATCGACTCAATATATAAATAATAACAATACTTTCAGTATGCATACATTGACCTAGTGGTAGAGTGAATAATGTCTCAAGCCAAAGTTTTAAGTTCAAATCTACCATCACCAACTCTTCAAAAGTCATTTATTAAAAAAAAATTGAGTATTTTTTCCTTTCAAATAGCTTTTCGAGGTAATAAAAATTGTAGTCTCTCAATTATTTGATGATTATTGATCACCGCTCACATAAATGCGCAGTTTTTGACGAATTCGTATTCACTGTGAAGACCCTATCAAAGGTCAATTATTGTGACCGTATTCACATAATTACACAAATATAATACAGTTACTTAAATAATTTGATTTTGAATTCTTAGTTCATTTAGTATACATAAAATTTGAATTGATTATGTTATTAAATAGTAGGAGGACATGGTCCGGAATCCGGATAATTGGAAGTCTCAATTTTTCATAAATGGCTTTTTATTTTTGTTTGAATATTACTTAAAAAATATTTACTTAGAAGCTATTTAGCATTTTTTTTTTTGGGAATAAGCTTCTACATAAAGTGCAGGCATATAAAATTAATAATAATAAAAAATAACCATGCCCTGTAGCCTGCAGAAATTTTAATGATTAATTATTATTTTCAGGATTCGACATCCCCAAAGTTAAAATTCCACCTCTGTTTATATACGTCTACTGTAGGGAACAATGACTTATGTAATGTTAGGTAATTAACATTTACAGTAAATGAAATTTTATATCTATCTTGTGTGTGTGTGTTAGCCTAGTGGTAGAGTGGTTAATGTCTGAGGCCAAATGTCTCAGGTTCGAGTCCATCGTGACGCAGCCTTTAAAATTTCTGTATTAATTGACCAAAAAAAAAAATTACATCTATCTGTTTTGGGCAGTCCTGATACATATGGAGTCATAAATGCTGAATAATAGAATAAATAATAAAGAACTTACAAATACTCATGTTATGCTAACGTAGTTCTAGTATAAACAATATATTTAGGGAGATTTTAAGTAAGATTATACTATAATTTTGTGCTTTTTTTTCGATTTATGAGGGAGGATTATAGGAATTACTTGAGGCGCCATGCATGCATGCTAAATGTTTCGTACACAGGCGCATATTGTTAACGTGGCATTTAAAAAAAAGTGACTTTCAAAGTAGTTTGTCAAAATTGGTCCATTCGAATTTTTGTTTTTCTTATACGATTAGCATACTCAAAGACATTAACAATTAATTAATGATTATACTGATTTTGATCATAATCTTTATTCTTCGCATCAAGTAGCTAGTACTTTTCATAAATGCTATAGTTTCCTCACTTCTCAAGTCTAATCAAAATAAAGGTTTAATTATCTATACGCTCCATGAAATAACAACGATTCGATTCTCGATTGTGTAGTAGTACAAGATAACAAATTGTACGTAGTTCATACATACGAAGAATAATATTATCTTACGGTGCAATAAAATATTAGGTAAAACTTCATAACCAATATACAAATCAAATCGATCCTAATATTATGTATATGATAAAATACGAAATAAAAAAACAAAACAAAATCAACGTTATTTTTCTCAATAACCAAAATACTGCAAACTTTCACTTTATCTTTACTTAACTAGAATAAACAAAAACATCAAAGACAAAAAAACCATCCAAAATAAATTACATCGCCAAGCTCAATAAATGAATGTTATTACATAAGCTTTAAGGGAGAAAAAAACACTTCTTAAATTTTTTTACTCAAATTGATTAGCTATGTAAAAGGGCAACTACGATATTTTCCCATGACCCTTTTTTTGGGTCATTAAATAAAGAAATTTTTAAAGGTCGCGTCACGGTGGACTCGAACCCGAAACCTTTGGCCTCAGGCATTAACCACTCTACCACTAAGCCAACACACGCACACTTCCCGCGACCCTTTTAAATTTACATCACAAGCAAAAAACTTATTAAATACCATCATCATCCCATCTCTCTCTCTCTCTCTCCCCCCTTATTTACTACTCACTCTCTCCTCTTCACTACTCTCTCCACTCCACTTACATCAAATTCAGAACCCTTCCACAAATATAAAAAGTCATCACAAACCAAAGAATAGTCCCATCTTTTATAATTTTCGTTTCGTCTTGTTTCACTCCACCAATGGGCCGGTCTCCGTGCTGCGATAAAATCGGGCTGAAGAAGGGCCCGTGGACGCCGGAAGAAGATCAGAAGCTCTTGGCTTACATCGAGGAACACGGCCATGGCAGCTGGAGGGCCTTGCCCGTGAAAGCTGGTGACACAAAATACTTATTACTATATATCTAGCTAGAAGTGTTCTTCGGCATGGCTTTTTCGGAGGTTGTCTGAAAAAGACAAGTTTTGTTGATTTTTGTGTGTAGGGCTTCAGAGATGCGGTAAGAGCTGCAGATTGAGGTGGACTAACTATTTGAGGCCAGATATTAAAAGAGGAAAATTCAGTTTACAGGAGGAGCAAACAATCATTCAACTACATGCCCTTTTGGGAAATAGGTGAGATATATAATAAATAAATATGTACTTCTAAACTTTTAATTTTAATTTTTGCTTCTTTCTTCTCAATCTTTGCTACTGTCACTCACTGTTTTAAGGTTTGATTTTTGCCTCGATGTCTAGCTTCTTTGCAAGAAATGTGTGGTGACATTTTACTTGATTTAGTAAATTTGTTACTTGTCTCTTATATTTATGAACATTTTTCGAAATCGAGAAATAAAATTTCTTGCAAGAATTCCGACACTCCTAACGAGAAAGGCGCGAGGAAAACAAAACACTAACTCATTCGAGTTTGTATTTTTCTGGGCTTGGGCATAGGAAAAGATGTCAATTCTTGTCCGTTTCTTGTTTTTGCAAACTCCAAACAAAACCTTTGCTCTTTTTTTGAGAAACCCAAATCAATGATTGCTTTGTTTTTTTTTTGTCTTGTTCTTAGATGGTCGGCCATTGCCACACATCTACCTAAGAGAACAGACAACGAGATAAAAAACTATTGGAACACGCATCTTAAGAAACGGCTGGCGAAAATGGGGATCGACCCCATCACGCATAAGCCCAAAAACGATGCACTTTTGTCGAGCGATGGCCAATCCAAGAGCGCCGCCAATCTCAGCCACATGGCTCAGTGGGAGAGCGCCCGCCTCGAAGCTGAAGCCCGATTGGTTCGACAATCCAAGCTCCGCGGCCCCGCCTCCGCCCCGCCGCCTCCTTCCAGGTGGAATGAAAATTAATGATTTAAAAAAAAAAAGTTATAGTAAAAATAATTATTCTATTAGTTAATTCGGTATATATTTGTGATATATTTTGTATAATGAAATACAGAGCTCGAAGTTCGACTCAACTTCGAGCCAGCTCCAAAAGACGGGAGGCACGGCTGTGCGGCCTTGCCTCGACGTGCTGAAGGCGTGGAGTGGAGGTGGTGGATGGAGCGGTAAGACGGGAGAGGCCGTGGCGAGCGGCGGCGTCTCGGTGGCGGGAGTAGGCGGGGAGCTGGAATCGCCGACGTCAACGCTGACCTCGGCCGTGGGGGTGGGGGAGAGCTCTGCTGCCTTCGTGGAGTTCGTGAGGAACTCGTCGGCGGGGTCGTGCGACGACGGGCTCATGAAGGAGGAAGGGGAGGAGGAGTTGAAGCATCTGGCGGAGTATAATGATGGGGTCGGGAGCACGCCGCCGTTCGCGTCGGCGCTGCAGGACACGGTGGCGTTCCCAGCAGCGTGGGCGGCGGATTCGGAGCATGTGCCGAGCGGGAATTTCGTTGAGAAGTTCACGGATCTTCTGCTGAGTACTTCGACGTCAGGTGATCGGCGCTTCTCCGATGACGGCGGAGAATCGGATAACGGCAGCGGCGGTGAAGGTGGTGGTGATTATTATGAAGGTAGCAAGAATTATTGGAACAGCATTCTTACTTTGGTGGATGCTTCGCCGTCTGATTCGCCAATATTTTGAGGGATTGATCAGTCTTCATTTTGTGTTTTCAAATTCAAATTGTCAGCTTCCAACTGTAGAGAGATCATAGTTTTTATTTTATTTTGCTTTTTGCTTTTTTTTTCTTTCTGGGTTCGGTTATTCTTAAACTCGTTAAAGTTCATACCTCCATTTTCGTTAGATCAAATAAAACCCAGCTTTAATCAACATGTTCATATCTTCTGCAACTGTTCTAGTTTGATGTACACAGTCACTCATTATTTGAATATTAATATAATATAATATAATATAATATAATATCCTAGCGCATATGTAATTTTTTTTGGTCAAATTGTGCTTAATTTTGTATTCTCCCGTATTATTTATACATACACTACTATACATTTGTTGATATTATAATATAAAACTTGACACTCAATTAAATTGTTGAAATATAAGATGAATTATAGTGAATTTGGAAAATTTAAAATTGGAGAATTACTAGCTATCAGAATAAAATTCATAGTAAATAGCAATTAAAATAATTGCAAATAAATAAATTGATTTCAGCCATTCGTTGGTTAAAAACTCAATTGAGGTAATAAAATGAACTCTATCCAATAACCATGTTGTTGCAAAAATTACATATGAAACATAAACTGACGAAATGGCCATGGACACAATTTATTGCAATTAGTTTCATGTCACAATCCAGCAAAAAAATGAAAGCTCTGATATACATGGTTTTGATCTCTTGCCATCCACATATATAGCTCAATTATAAATATGTATACGTAAAGACTCAATGACACAATTAGAAAACCAAAAATAAAAAATTACTAGTATTGTAGGGAGTGATTATTTTAAAAATCACTCTTATAGTATAAACTAAGAACTACTGAATTATCCGTGAAAGTTGATGAATTCAAAACAAATAAATTTCCCCCTCATAGAATTTGAACTTAGGTTTACAAATTCTTTCAACAAAATGATGAATTCATCCTAGATCTTCATGATCAAAAAAACAAAAAATTATTCTTATTTTATATGTTAAGATTAGTTAATTTGTATTTGATCCAATTTTTATCATTGTATATGTTATATTTAGTATCTGTTTCTAATTATATTTGAATGCAAATTAACATGACCATATATATATATATATATATATATATATATATATGTGTGTGTGTGTGTGTAGTATATATGAATACATAAATATGTACAAGAAATAAATCAAATAAAAACTTTGTATAATATACGAACTAAAAATTAATTTCATCCGTTCATCAAATTAGATCTATGACCAATTCAATTCATTTTCTTATTTTTTTTTTAAATAGAAATGATAGTGAAGTAAATGTATATCGTTCTCAATTCTATACCTTTGTCGTAGTTAGCTAGGGGTATTCCCATAATTAAAATGAACTGAATTAATTCTAGTTAACATTAGTTTAATTAATCATAGGTCTTACTATATCATGAAAATGATTTTCTATAATTTAAATTCAGGTGTTACTACTTATTTGCTGATAAAACAATGTTTAAATTTCAAAATGTTAATATTTATAGATGAAAATATAATTTTAACCAATCCATCAAATCAAGTATGTTTTTGTTCGATTATTAGGATGGACTTGATATAGTTTTCGAAATAATTGCCAAATTAGAATCAGTTGTGATAGACTGTATATGTTTTGGATTTCAAATTATTAAATAGCCCTCAATCATCTAATTTAGACCGGGAAGAATTAATACACCACCCGTTTAATACAAATAAAAAATTATGATTCACAGTTTTCACATAGAAAATAAATTGTACAAGATCTCGTAAAAAATTCCATTCAAGCCCTAAGGTTTCTGATATATTTCGCTCGAGATATAAACTTTGTCTCATAATCATCATTATTCCTAATAAAACATACGAACCTTGAAAAGTGATATGTTCATTATATCAAAACATTATTAAGCAATAAATCAACAGGGTCCACGAAATTAATGCATTTACCAATAAAAATAGTCTGCTTAAAATCGGAAGAAAAAAAATCAGTTTTATATATTAATTAATTTTTCGGCAGCGGCGTCAATTTTATGAATTCTAATCAACAATAATTAAAGCTAAAATTGTCTCATATCAGACAAACCCGCCTGTAGACTGTCCGGCGTTTAGCATGCAAAATACATTATCACTAAAGACATATATAATCACGACTTTAATAATTGATAAATAAGTTTGGTATGATGCAATGCTTAATTAAGCAAAACATAGCTAGCTCAGTTTCCTGATTGTTCATATGCGGAAACCCAAACCCTAATTTAAGGCGTAATTCTTGATTATCATGTATCTACATAATTAGGTTGTAATTAATTATCACTTCAATAATGTTTACAAATATAAGTACTCCTTGATATGATCAATTAATGAAAGCTCACATTTATAATTTTCACAGTTAATTAAGTGTGTGGGACATGAAAAATCTAGCCAATTATGTAAGAGAAAAATGGTTTGTAGTAATAATTTCACTTTCAATTGTTTTCTCAGTCTATCCTCTTTTTTTGTTAATTGCACTCCTCTCCTCTGAGTTTTGCACTTAAAATACTCTTCTTTTTTTGTGTGTTCCAGTATCTCATTATTTTTAATGTTTTTCTCCAATTTTCAATCTCTAATGCTTTAATTTAATTTTATAATTATTTTATTAGATTGGTCGATTCAATTAATATTTGTTACTTGTTAACGTTTAATATACAATTTTTAGTTAATAATTTATTTTTAGGGTTGATTGTTCCATATTTAGGGAATACTATGATTTTCTTAAGCTTCAAATTTTGATTTTCCAAAAATATTATTAAAATAATAAATTCAATGGATACTAAAAACTTTGAGCACAGGATTCAAACCAAGAGTTTTTGTGGACTCTAGAGATAGCACATGAATTTTTGTGCTTTTCCCCCCATAAAGATTTTATTTTCGAATTACTTTTTTAATGTACATAACATGCACAGTATGATATTATTCTGCACGCACATCTATAATTAAAAACGATATAATTATATAAAAGAATAATTTTCTAATTATAACAAAAGATAGTAGCTTCATGACACATTACTTTCAAGCATTAAATAAGTATTAATTGAACGTTGGAAGGGAAGAACGGCTCATAACGAGAAACGAAGCAGATCACAAAATGCATGCAAATTAAATTAAATAAAATGAAAAAAAAGGATGGCCTTTTTGCTTGAAATTTATTTATTAAAAAACTGAAAAAAGCAAATAATAAATGCGAGGTCGGGCCTATGCGTGTGCATAAATATCAACCAATAACTGTATTTAGATGGGCAGGCATCATAGGATTTAATTGTGAAAGACAACCAAACTTTTAAAGGTTGCTTTATTTTTGCTTTCAAAGGTGAAAACAAGTATGTGTCCTTATAGAAATTTGACAAATGGCATGAAGGTCCCTCTCCTTTTTCTCATCAAACATTCATTAAATTCTGGATTTAATTTTATGTCCTTTTCTTGTTCCAAATCCTTTTCTTATAATGTATTTGATATATGAGGAGAGTTGAGACCCTAACCTTTGCTCTTTGTATTCTTTGAAGTAGTGTATCACAGTTAGTTTCTAGTGTGTGTGTGTGTCTTTTGATTGGTATTCATATTTTCTTTTATCTTTGTTAAGAGGAGAGGAATACTATTAGGTGGTGTTTACTTTGCATGATTAGCATTTTGAAGGATTGACTATTTGATGGATTAAATGTGTGATAAGATAATTTTATCTATCAATCTTTGTTTACTACAAAGGATTAGTGAAGGATTAAGATTGGGATAAATAATTCTTCCTTTATTTGGAGGATTATTTCAATCCTACCTATATTGGTTGGATTAATATTAATGAAGAATAATTCAAAGGATTAAAATAATCACGGCTTTGGGATATCCTCAAATATTAATCTTTAAAAGTAAACACTTGATTAGGTTGGATTAATTTTATCTATCCAACCTAATCATGCAAAGTAAACACCTCCTTAAGTTATAATGCTTGTCGACAGTTTTTAGAATTAATGACATTTGCAGTTACAAATTTTAGTATGTTTTGTAACTTCCATACTTATAAAGTAGTTTTGTTTTACAAAACTTTCTTTACTTATTATATATCCCTATTATATGTTTAATCTAAAGACAATAATGTAATGTAATATACATGGCTATATATTATAATTATAAAAGTGTACATTCTTAAAATTTGATTGTACCTATTGCTGGGGATTTGAGATTCAGATGATGTTTTGGTTGGATCTCAAAACCAACTGAAAATATTTGTAAAAATGTACATCCTCCATGAAGAATCATTAATTATGATATGTTGTTTGTGGTCAGCTCGTCAATTTACGAGCTAAACTTTGTTTAGACAAGTCTTCATCTAAAGGAGAACCAAGATGAAGTCATCTAATAAGGAACTAATTTAGAATGACCAGTTGATTGATAGAAAGTCCAGAAAAAGTTGTACACAATAAAATGACTTGGGAAGTCTGAATCGTCAGATGAGCTAATGATTATTGTAGTGTCAGCAAGTTTGGATCGGACGAGTAAAGAAAGTCAGTATGACTGAAAGACTCAGACGCTCTAAAGCATGAAGATTTGAAGTCAGGTTTACTCTTGTCTTAGATTAGTGTTGTGCGGAAGCATAAGTGAGAAGAAGCCAACTGTAGTCAGCTTAAGATCACACATGGACTCAGTTAAAGATAGAAGATCGAAGTTGATGAAGAAACATAATGTTGTGAGCATCTAGTTGACTAACTGAGCGAAAAATCACAAGACGATAACTCCAACGTTCGTATTGATCAGATAGAGTTTGAATTTCAAACAGCTACTTTTCCAACGTCTAGTTTGGAATTCAAGTCTCTATATATATAAGACTTCTTCAACTTAAAAAAGTACATGTTAACTCTTAAACCCATATACCACAAGATATAGGTTTAAGTTCTCTTATTTACAAATCAAAATCTACAATACTAGTTAAAATTTGAATCTTATATAATTAAATATCAATAAAATTATAAACATATTATACTACCTATAAAATTGGATTTCAATATCAACCCATTTTACAAATTATAATTAATAAAATAATCTCACACATATTTTTATATATGTGTTCATATAAATTAAAGTTTCCGGCCGACATGCATGTGATAGAGTTATAGAAGTGCTCCTTACAATGAATTTATGAATTGACAGCCATGTGATCCAATTATTTTATTTTATCACAGTAAATGACTTTAAAATAACAATGGTTGCGAAATGTAAGTAGCTAACAAAAAAGTGGTTCATAATTCACCATAGTCAACTTCCTATACAGTCTGGCATCATAAATGATAGTAACATTTAATGCCCAAGGAAAAAAATATGATGGTATTTGTTAGATACTCTTACATTTTTGTATTTAATTTCGTGTGATCCCACTAAACGTTTTTCAAAAATTCCACAAATCGAGTCAAAATTTGCTAATAAATTATTGGCACATAAAGGCGATTTCGTCCTTACTTTTTTCGGCATACAACGTGGTGTGGACTATATTATGTTATTTGGATTAGTTATTTCGGCATAATTTAATATTGAATCTGAAACATCAATATTGATTTATCAATGAATGATATTTATTTTTTTTTTTATGTTTACATTATAAGGAGTATTCATATGATAACCACTCATTTTAATCTTATAAGTAGATAACCACTCATTTTATCTTTATGTTTACATTATAAAGAGTTATCATGATAACCACTCCTTTTAATCTTATAAGTAGATAATTAAAAGTTAAATAAATAGTCGCTTTGATCCAACTTGATCCAACATATTCAACTCATGGTTAATGGCTTTTTGCTTATAAGTAGTACGGACGGAAGTTAGTAGCTGATATATGTAGATAAAATATATATTAAGAATGTGACACCTCCAAATAATAAATATTGATCAAATTAATTAACTTTCGGCAACTTTTGGTTTTGTATAATGTACGGACTGGTCCTAATTCCAAGTAATGTGGAGATTTGGTCAATTCCCAAAATAAGTTATTTTATGTGGGGTTTCTGTAACACCAAAATATATATATATATATATATATATATAGGGAGAGTTAATGTGAAAACTATTTTTATCGTGATAATTGAGAATAAAAAATGATAAATTTGCTATGAAAGTTGATAATTCGTTGGAAAAGTTAGTGAATCCCAAAAAATCCAAAACATAGAATTTTCGTCCCTCATATGATTCGACCCGGGTAAAAAATATCAAATTTTTGGATTCAATAACTTTCATAACGAATTCATTTTATTCATTGCAAAAATTTGTGGTTCTTAGTTCTTACTTTAAAAATGGTTTTTTATTTTAACATCTCTCTATATATACATGTAGAACGATCTCATATATTAAATGCTAGCAGGTTTTAGAGAGGGAAACTTTGTCATATTACTTCTGGGTCTTAGATCTTAATACATGTAAAATGTATATCAGATTAGATTATATTATTAAAGTTTCGATTTAAAATTTATAATAATTAAAAGTCATGGGATAAAAGGCTGGGATGTCATTTGATTTCTTAGCTGAATTATCTGATATTTTCAGGCGTTCAGCTACACATTGTTCATGAATAATTATTCCCATAGGAACAGGTCTACGTTTTCTTTATGTGGGTGTGTCTTTTATTATTTTATTTTGGGAAGTTTCTGATGATTATTAAAAATTACAACATGATGAAAGTATTGGATATTAATTAAATGACTGGTGATTGTAGCTAGGGCATAGGTTATCATAGTATTGACGGCACTCCATGCACCTACAATTTTAATATGAAAAACAAGGCTTCTGGATTGATCAGACCAACACGAGTCTTTTCAGTGTGCTTTGTCTTCACTCACACACTCTCTGAGAAAACTTCCCAGGGGATCACCCATCTCACAATTGCTCCAAGCCAAGCACACTCAACTTTAGAATTTTTATGAGATGGACTCCCGAAAAAAAGATGCATCTTGTTGGTATGAGTATCACATATCAAATCATTTAATCTCTCATCGAATATACAGTCTCATACTTGCATATTCTCGAAATCCCTCTCATTCTGGTGTGTTTCGGTTCATTCATGTACTCCTCCGCTTTGAAGCCTTAATCGGAGCCGCTCCTTGTCCATGCCTTTGCACCGGCGATCACTCCGTACTTCTACCCCGGGCGTCACATGGCCATGAGTGGTTTTTTGTAAATAAGTAAATAGGTTTAGGGTAGAAATGTGAAGTTGATGTTTTTTTTTTTTAAAAAAAAAGTAAATATTTTTTGTGGACGGACCAAAATGGAATTAAATGGACGTATTTGGTGGACGGGAGTATTATATATCTTTTAGCCTCAATAACAAAATAAAGTATCTGTAATTTTAACTTATATAAATTTCATATTAGTTTGATACAATAAAAGCCATCTGCAGATGAAGAAAAAAAAAAAGTAAAAAAAGAAAAGAAAAAGAGGCGTATGAGATTTGATAGCTTGCGATCTTCAAAGTTGGTAGTGATGTGCTTTTCTTTTTATGCAATGAATGCACGTCTTCCGGGCCCAGCAGTTCTCTTCTATAATTCCAGGATCACATAAAATCCGTCTACATGGAGGACTCATATGTCGTTCATAATTTATGAGTGGTGGTTATGAATATTAATGACATTAAATCACTGTTAATATATTTGTTTCTATTTTCTTTTTTATATATTCGATAAATTACTATTAAGATCGTCAAATTCATAAATCTCATAATAGTAAAGTCTAATTTAATATTTTATTAATCTCTTTGAAGTTAAAAGATTTATGTAATTTTTAATTTGATGATCCCGGTCACAAGATATAAGAGAAAAAATATATAATTAGAAATGAAAGAACAAAAATGTTAACGTGGATTATAGGCGAGTGGTGCTCGTGGATGTATGTGGCATATTACTCTTCTCTATATACATATAATATTTCAATTAGCTTGGAACTATAATGATATCGATAGGATACTACCAACCACTGCGCCCAAAGATCGACCCAATACAAGAACCCCGACATCGCTCGGCTACCGGACAAGTTCGGCCCATGAAGACTCCTAAAGTCGGTGGGAACGCAGAAAGCTCACCATATCTAAAGAATCCTAATTCAAGAGGATAGGATCTCGAATCCCAGTTAGAAAAGACTTGGATTCAAGATCTGGTCAATACATTGTGTATAAATAGAGGCTAGATTAGACGAAAGATTTCATTCACTCTCTTTGTAATCGCCTACACTCTCAATACACATACTCTCTCTCGCCCGTGGACGTAGATCTTATTCACGATCGAACCACGTAAATCTTTGGTGTTCTTGCGTATTTATTTCCTTACGAAATTAAGATCGATCATCGGCGCCGTCTGTGGAAACGAAATTTTGTGTTTTCGATCAACCACCGCTTACGGGTGAAGTAATCATGACCGGTACACCGTAAGCCGTGCATCCAGACCGTCACGGCAACAACAACGCCGACGGCGAAGGGAACGCCGAGCTCACTCGGAAAGAGCCCAATCGAGAAGAAACCCCAAGGACATATCCAAAGTCTCGACGAAGCACGGACACCCGCCTGCGGAGGCGGTTACCATAGCGAAGGAAATCGTAGCAATAATCCGGGAACATCCACTCCGCAAGTAAGCGCGACGACGCCGTCAAAGGATTTCTCGAAAAAATAAGGAGAGCTTTCTCCGGACCTCGAAGAAGCACGGTGGTCGGCCACGCCCAAGAACGGAACGCCAAGCCTCATCTAGATACGAGGCATCACAACGAGAGGTCGGGGCCCAAACCGACCGCGCGAGAACGAGCAACGCGGAGAGGACGTCGTGATCGTCGCGGCCGGCCTCGATCGCGAATAAATCCATCCAATGAACTCGCCCGATCTCCAGGGGACGAGCAGCGCAGGAAAAGGCATCAGGGCCGCCGTGAAGTCGGTCCGAGTCACCTAAACGAGTTCGATCGTCGAACTCCGTCCCAATCACCAGAGGACGGCTTCGATGGATATGGGAAGATAGTCACCCCGTTCTCAAATAGGATACTCAACACTTCTCCTGATAAATACGGTACCAAGCATCGCCCCTATGACGGTCGAGGATCCACGTAACTTCCTCTCGCAGCCCAATACAACATGATCAACCAACGCCTCATTCGGTTCATATGTGTAAACTCTTCCGGAGTTACTCGTCGACAACGCCCGCAGTGGTTCGACGATCTACCCACGGAAGCATCGGCTCTATCGCGACCTCATGGCGCCTTCCATCAAGGTTCTTCCAAAAGCGGAGTCAAAACATCATCGGCACACCTCCTCACCATAAGGCAAAGCCGTAACGAGCCCATCGGTGACTTCATGACGAGGTTTAACAAGGAGTGTTTGAAGGTCAAGACGTGAACGACTGTTAGTCATCTCGGCCTTCCAAACGGCATCTTGCGGGGCCTTATACCGAGAGATCTTCAAGCACGAACCCCGCATCGCGACAGTAGGCGGCGCATAGCCAACCGGTTCGCCAAAGCGGACGAGGCCGACAAGAGAAAGCGCGGCGCATGCCGGGACCCTGAAAAAGGAAGAAGAGAAGGAAGGAAGATCGAACCAAGGCGGCGGCGCCACGGAAAGATTACATCGCCCGATAAGGTCCGAGCTCGGTCCGTGACGCCCGGAGCGACCTCAATACACCCTGTTGACAAAGCCGAGGCGTAAATCTCACGCACTCCATATGAACCTGCTCGAGAAGCCTCGACCGATGACGGGAGGAAGAGGTGCCGACCTATGGATAACATCGCTCATTCCATGAGGATTACGGCACGACATCAAGAGTGCAAAGAGCTCATGGGTGAAATAGAGATGCTAGTTCAGGACGGATCCCTGAAGAAATACCGAGGACAGAGTCGCCAAGCCGACCAGAGCCAAAAGAAGAAAAAGCAGAGGAAGAGAGGAAATTGCGCCCCCTACAATAAAACGAAGCGCAACACCGACGAGGAAGAGACGACGAACCCCAATACGACGGGTGATCTCCACTATTACGGGGCTCCCCCGTGGAGTCACGAAGTCCTCCCTGAAGGCCGATGCCCGAAGTCCTAAAACCGACGAACCTACCAACAAGAGGTTCAGAAAGGACGAGGCGATCACCTTCTCCGAGGACGACCCGCACTGCGACAAGATTCCCACCGTGATGCGTTGGTGATCCGTAGTAGTCGCAAATAAGTTGGTAAAACGCTTACATCGACAATGGCGGCCGGTGAGCATCCTTTTCAAGGAATGCTTGACAAGCTAGGAGTAGAAGAAGCACACCTTGCACAGCATCACGCCAATTCAAGCTTCGTCCGAGAAGAGACACGCCGGAAGGAATAATCGAGCTACCCGTCACGGTGGGAAAGCACCAACGACCTCGACCAAGGTGGTGCGGTTCAGAGTGAAGGCCCACTCGCCGTATAACATCATACTAGGGCGAGATTGGCTGAATGTAGTGTAAGGCGGTATGCTCAACGTACCACCGACGATAAAGATACCCACCACGGGGGAACAGCCGTGATCCGAGGTGATCGAAGCAAGCCAAGGAATGTATGCAAGTTGCCTTTACGAGGTGCGGGACCTCGGTCCAAAGACCCAGGCATAGCAATTAAGGAAATTCGAGGAGTTGGAGTCGGGAGACATCGCCACTCCCACGGTCGGTGGAAGAGGTCGATTGTACAAAGATGAGCCATTGAAGGTCGTCCGTGTTGGTTTCACCACGGCACCGAAGTGAGGATCGATCATCCAACTCCTAAGGAATTCGGGATGTGTTTGCTTGGTCTCCCTCGACATGACCGAGTCTCGCCGAGTATCATCACCACCGGCTCAATATCGACCCGACCATAAAGCCGCTTCGACGAAGCAAAGAATCTTCGCACCGAACGGAACCAAGTCATTCATGACGAGGTGAACCAACTATTAAAAGCCCGCATCATCGCTCGAGGTCAAATATCCGACCGGATAGCCAACCCGTGATGGTGAAGAAAGGAGGAGGGATGGCGAATGTGTATCGACTACACCGACCTCAACAAGCATTGCCCAAAGGATTGCTATCCCTCCCAACATTGACAAGAAGGTCGACGCTACCGGTCGGATACGAAGTCTTCGCTTGGACTTATACAAAGGGTATCACCAAGTCCCGATGGATGATGAAGACGCGCCAAGACAACCTTCATTACCGACTTCGAGTCTTTGCGATAAAAAGATGTCATTCGCCTTAAAATGCAGGGCTACCTATCAAAGGATGGTGGACAAAATATTTCAACCCTAAATAGGTCGAATGTGGAGGTATACGTGAGCGACATCGTCGTCAAAAGCAAGGAAGAAGCGCGTGTGTTTCCGACCTCGCTCGTCCTCGGCCTTCTTCGAAAATCAACCTAAAACCGAATCCCCGTGTGCACGTTTGCGGTCCGTGCGGAAAGTTCTTAGGGTGTTGGGTTTCACAAGAAGGCTAAAAGCAAACCCGTCCAAGGTCCAAACCATTTTGGAAATGAAGATGCCAAGACCATCCATGACGTACACAAGTCGACGGGTTGCATAGCCGCACTAAGCCGCTTTCTTTCAAAAGCATGGATAAGCGCCTACCCTTCTTCAAGATACTCAAAAGGCCCCAAATTCTCATGGGATGAGGTACAGTCCGCTTTGAAGACCTCAAGAGCTACTCGCCAAGCTCCCACTCTATCCGTCCCGAAAGAGGAGAGGTCCTTTTCTCTACCTCGCCGCCTCGACGAATCCATAAGTGCGCCCTGGTGCGAGAAGAAGGACGTCGACTCGGTGTATTTCATCACCGAGCACTAAAAGGCCCTAAACGAGGTATCGCCCTGGAGAAGCTTGCCTTAGCATTAATAAACGCCGCGAGGAGACTACGCCCATACTTCCATGCACATCCCATACAAGTCCTCACCGACTACCCACTTGGCAAGTATTGACGAAGCCAAGCCTCGGGAAGAATCGCGAAATGGGCAATCGAATCGGGCGAGCACGATATATCCTTCGCCCGCCGCACCATCAAAGGTCAAGCCTCAGCGGATTTCCTTGCCGGCTAACTCGTCGAAAAACCGAAGCCCACCGAGTCCGTGACGACGATGCCGAGGCCGAACCCATGGTTGAAACACCGGTCTTGGCAACTCTACGTTGACGGGCTTCGGAAAAAGGTAGCGGAGCAGGTATCTTATTCCTGTGGCCGGACGACCAAGAGATCGCCTACTCACTTCGGTTCACATTCAAAATACGAACAACGAAGTGGAGTACGAGGCATCGATCGCAGGACTTCGCCTCGCTCAAAGTCTCCGACACGAGCCGTGCAGTTCACGGCGACTCTCAAGTCGTCAGAAGCCAAATGTTGGGAAAATACGAGGCAAAAGCGGCGAAATGAAGAAGTATCTTGAAAAGCAAAAGCCCGCAACGGACTTTCTCACACTTCCAGATAGTTCGCATCCCAAGGGAGCAAAATAGCCGAGCTGACATCTTAAGTAAATTGGCCTCGTCATCAACGAGCCCGCCAGTAGAGGAAGTCCAAAGCAGAAGCATAGACGATGCCGACGACGGAGCCGAGGTCAACGTAGTCTCGGAAGAAGAACCCAATTGGATGGCTCCCATTCGAGAGTACCTGGAGAAGGGCGAACTGCCCCATGACAAGTTTGGAGGCTAGGAAGATCTGAACAAATCTGCGATATACAATTGAGCAGGGTCCTATACTGAAAGTCATATCTCCAACCTCTTAAGGTGCTTGGGTCCGAACCGAGCTAATTACGTTCTACGAGAAATACACGAAGGATCGTATGGAAGTCACATCGGACCCGAGCCTTGTCAAAGAAAGTCATGCGATGGGGATACTATTGGCAACAATGTTCCAAGACTCGGTGGACCTCGTAAAAAGTGTCCAAGTGTCAAATCCATGGGAACGCACCAAGGCTACCGCAGACCGACCTCACCTCCATACTGAGCCCTTGGCCGCTTATGCAATGGGGATCGACATTGTGGGCCCTTTTGTAAAGCACCGTGACAGCCCAATTCTTAATTGTTGCGATCGACTACTTCACGAAGTGGGTGGAAGCGGAGCCCTCGCGAAAATCACAAGCAAGAACGCCTCAACTTCGTCGGAAGAACATAGTGTGTCGCCGGCATCCCCATATCCTCCTTTCGGATAACGGAACACAATTCACGGATAAGACATTCAAAGATTGGTGTCAAGAGCTTCGATCCAACAAAAGTTCACCTCGGTGGCCCATCCTCAAGCAAATGGTCGGATCAAGTCACCAATGTAACCATCGTAGTGGTCTAAAACTCGCCTCGACCGAGCTAAGGGCCTCGGGTGGAAAATTTACCACAGTCTTATGGTCGCATCAACCACACCCTCGGACCTCGAATCGGAGAAACACCCTACAGTTTGGTGTATGGAACCAAGCGATGATCCCCGCAGAATCGAGTACCGAGTCCCCGCATCATCGACTTCTCTCTGAAGCAAATGGGAAAATCTACGAGCTGATCTAGACCTACTCGAAGAAAGAGACCTCGCCACATCAAGGAAGCTCGGTACAAGCAACAAGTAGCTCGGTATTACAACCAGTGTTAAACCCGACAATTCCAAGTGGGCGACCTCGTACTCGAAATAATGAAGTCAAGAAAGTCACAGCAGCTCGGCAAGTGGAAGCCACACGGGAAGGACCTTACCGGTCGACGAAGTCCCGGCAAAGGGCCTATAAGCTCGCTCAATTGTCCGGTGAGCAATTACCCAACGCATGGCACATCATTCATCTGAAGAGATATTATGCATAAGTGTCAAGGGTCGGGTCTTGTTCGGTCGTGTCTTTAAAGTCCTGTTTAGAGTCTGAGTCTTATTTGGTGGTCGCGTCATCTTTTATCAATAAAATATTATTTTTTGCAAGTTCTACTCGTCACTAATGCATAATTAATCTTCACATTATTATTTACCCTCTACGGAGGACAAATTCCCTCGACGGAGGTCAGATTACATTCGTTTCATACGAATGTAAATTTAAACGCGCGCATGCCTACATACGAGATCGATTACCTTCGCTTATTTCAAGCGGCCTTCTATGTAGATGAAGGACCACCCTCCCGACTACCTCGCAAAAACAGAACCATTCCTACATACGAGATCGACACCTTCGTTTATTTCAAGCGGTTCTCTATGTAGATGAAGGGACCACCCTCCCGACGACCTCGGCAAAAAGCAGAACCATTCCTACATACGAGATCGATTACCTTCGTCTGCTTTGAAGCCGTTCTCTATGTAGATGAAGGGACCACCCTCCCGACGACCTCGGCAAAAACAGAACCCCTACCTTCAGACGAGAACGATTTCCTTGAAACGAATTTCTACGAGACGAACTACCTTCAGATATTACTCTTGTTCAATGCAAAGTCAATAAGAAATCATTCTTATTAAATAAAAGATGTCAGTTACATTTTATGAGGACGGAGCGGATCGGGAAAAGTCGAGCCAATCCCTAGAAAAATCGGGATTCAATGGCTCATCTATACTAATCCTACCTCTACCTCGCCCTCGGTCTACATTACGGGCCCGCCACGACCTCGGTCACTGAAGATGCCGCTCTGCGAACTCGACCTCGGACACTCGAGGATCGCCCTGCTTCGACCCCTTGAGGATCCACGCCGTTCAAGGGCAATAGCACGCCTCTCTTGAGCGCACCACCCGGATCGTCATAATTCGGTTCATTTATTCTGCATCGAGAAGCTCCGTGAAGAAAAGCCTCTGCATCCCGTCGAAACATTTCGCCGAGCTGTGGTTGTCGAGCGATGACAGCTTTGTATATGCTCCCGAGCCTTTTAATTCAGCGTCGCCCGTGAATTGCCGGAGGTCCGACCATATTCGCGCGGCATTCTCACAACGTCGCAGCAGCCTCGACAACCTCGCTTCAACTTCCGGGATCGTCATCCCACCATTTCGGTGGATGACCTCCTCGTACTCGGCATGCTCCTCGGCTATAACCTCGGCCTTCTCCTCGCGCGACCTCGAACGCCTCCTCCATTCAAAAGGCGAGCTCGGAGCTCGTCACGCCTCTCCGAGCGGCTCTATGCTGACACAGACTCACTCAGTAAATGACCAAGTTGTCCCTTTATATGGAGGAGTTCGATCTCTTTCAACTCAAGAGCCCGCGATAGGTCTTCGATTCGGTTCAACCAAGGAGAAGCATCAAGCATTTCAGGAGACAACTGAATAAAAAAAAAAGATAAGTTTCTTAACATAAACTTGTGATTTTATTAACATGCCCTTAGGCAAAAATCAATATACATTTACATTCAAAAAAAAAAAAAAGGTGAAAAGATGGGGGGATCAACTGACCCCTCCAGAGGCTTCGGCCATGTCCACATCCGCCGCCTCGAAGCTCGGATAGCCTCGGCCTCTTCCGCCTATTTTCGCCGATCCACCGGCCTCTTGGGAACCACCGAGTCTCGACGCCCAAGCATCACCGCCTCCCGACCCCTTTGCATGATCGAACAAAAGCGTCGATCGGGATCCCGATCCACGGACAAAGCGAGCGAATGACTCGCGGACAAAAGAACCGAGGAGGAGGCGAGGTTCTGCAAAGACGGAAGCTCCTTCAGGCCGCGGACAAGCACACCAAAATAGGCCCGTCTCAGGACATCATCCTCAGTCTCCTCGTACCCATACTTGGCTTTGTCCAGGTCTGGGTAGTCCTCGGCGACCTCTTCGATTGCATCCGAGACGGCGCGCTTATTAAGCACCTCAGCCGCGTCCGAAACCATCCCGGAGAAGCTCGCCGACATGAACAGCCTCTCCGCAAAGGCACGAAGCGTTTCTCCCTGCGAGCTCGCCATGTCCGCCTCCCGACGGCGAACCTGTTCCACCTCAGCCTTCATCAAGGCAACCTCGGCCGCCGCCTTGCCGCTCCCTCCGCCATCCTTGCCTCACCCACCGACCGACCACACCGCCGCCTCAATGGCCGTCGCATCCACCGCCTTCTGTTTGACGAGGTCCCGGATCTTAGCCTCGGCCTCGGAAATTTCTTGAGCGAGGAGGGTATTCTCCTCCACCTCCCGAGCATACCGGCCACCCGTCAAACCGAGTAACGGCGTCTTCAAGTAATCCGATATAAGATCGGATACTTTTGACACCTCACCGCCACGTCCTCGACCCCCTATACAATGTATACATCGGTCAAGAACACAATTTTATACTACTACACAAAGTATAAGGACAAGTACAAAACCTCGGAAAGAGACGAGGCCCGACTTGGAACCAATGATCTCGCACTCGACCTCGGCAGCAATCGAGGACTCGGGGATTACATGCTTCCGCCTCAAGCGCTTGAGTGGTCTGCGGTGAAGGGATCTCGAAGGCTCCACACTAATTTCCGGCATGTCCTCGACATCCTTCAAGGTCAAAGACGGTGGCTCGGTCGCGAGAGATCGGCTCGGCAGAGATCGGCTCCTTCCTTTCTTCTTTTTTCCCTTAGAAGGTTCACTACCGGAAATACATAGGTCAAGATCAACACGTATAAACATGGAATAAAGAGAAAGAGAAGAAGGGCCTCACCTTCACCGACTCCACCCCGGAGGTAGGATCATAAGGGCTAAGCCCGCCTCGCAAGCTCGGCCTCGGAGAAGACCTCGTCAACAAGGTCAATTTTGTCCAGCCTCCTCCAGTCACCGCCCTTGTCGACAAACACATCGGCGATCTTATCGATCGCCATGGAAACTCCATATGTCCTCGAAACCGAGCGTAAGAAGAACTTCTTCGCCGGTTGAGATCTTCGATTTAATCTTTGCTTTGAATTTCCTACGGGTGATAGATAATACCACCCCGAGCCGCCTTCAATTGCAAAAAGCGAAGGACAAGCCCCAAGGTCAAAGGAAAATTATGCTTATAGGCATAGACACCTAGGGCGCTCATATGCGGAATGAGTTCGGCGAGTTGGGCAAGAGATATGCCAAACATCTCTTGGAACTCAACGTATACATAAGGGTAAGGAAGACGAAGACCAGCCTCGAGGCCGTCCCTCATACACGGTAATAAAACCATCCGGAGGCACAAGCCCTGTCCTCCTGGACGGGGCAACGAACTCAATATTAGAAGGAATACTATATTGAAAACAGATATCCCTAATATCGAAATACCTAAGATTGAAGAAAAGAAGACACTTTACCGCAATCCCCACCGAGGGAATCGCAGACTACACTCGAAAGAGGCATATGAATACGGGTAAAAGCAGTGAGACACTAACGAATCGACGGGGAACAGACATGATTTGGCGTCAGCGACTCGTTATAAGAAGAAGTAGCCATTACTTACTTTTGTTTATCGATGAAGAAGACAAGAAGCTTCAAGTCGTCAATGGCGCAGAATAACTGTTTCTCGCAGAAGGCAAGGAGTTTTTGAAAATCAAAGAAATGTAGAAGGCAAAGTGATAAGAGATATTGCGTATCAAGGAAGACATTCCCCTAATATGCACTTTATCGGGAATCCAACCGCTGCCAATTTAATGCGCATTAAATGCGTATCCCGCGTCGATGCTCGACAAGGCGGAAAATCCGTCTTGACCTCGCCAACGCCGTCGGTTACCGGTCGAAGACCTCGGCATAACGCCTCGTCGGCGGTCGGTCGAAGACCTCGCTTAACGCCTGTCGGGTGAAGCCGATCGAGACCTCGCTTAACGCCTCGTCGGGTGAAGCGGTCGGGAGACCTCGCTTAACGCCCGAGTGAAGTCGGTCGAAGACTTGACTTAACGCCGTCGGTGAAGCGGTCGGAAGACCTCGGTATAACGCCTCGTTGCGGCCGGAAACCTCGCCGAGATACAAACAACAAACAAGACCTCGGCGGGCGCCTCTGCGAACACAAAGATACGATATCTGACGTCGAAGCATTGACACACACAAAGTCGACAATGAAAAGAATATCAAAGATCGTCCAAACCCCGCCGTCACAAACAACCCCAAATCCAAAGCATGACCTCGTTTACGCTCTTTTTGGGGGTTGTGATAGGATACTGCCCAACTACTGTGCCCAAGCATCGGGCCCAATACAAGTAACCCCGACATCAAGCTCGGCCCGGACAAGTTCGACCCATGAAGACTCCTAAAGTCGGTGGGAACGCAGAAAGCTCACCATATCTAAAGAATCCTAATTCAAGAGGATAGGATCTCGAATCCTAGTTAGAAAAGACTTGATTCAAGATCTAGTCAATACATTGTGTATAAATAGAGGCTAGATTAGACGAAAGATTTCATTCACTCTCTTTGTAATCGCTTACACTCTCAATACACATACTCTCTCTCTTGCGTGGACGTAGATCTTATTCACGATCGAACCACGTAAATCTTTGGTGTTCTTAAGCATTTATTTCCTTACGAAATTAAGATCGATCGATACTATATTAAATTATTAATTTACTAAATCTATGGTTCTATAAGGATACTATATTAAATTATTAATTTACTACGGTTGAAACTAATTCTATTTAGAACTCTAAAATGTATGTTGGGCATTGGGCAAAACCAAATTCAATTGAACGAAGACTACTATTTTCTATCCAATTAATCTTTTTCAGCTAATATCAATCTACGTTTTACTAGAAATTGATTGTATCACATGTACACCGAAATTGAAATTCGACAATGGTACTTGATCGATTTTATTTAATAAATCTATTGATTAATGATAAAAGTACGCGTACCTTGTAGTAATTTTAAAACAATAATTGTGAACGAAGAATCGAAATATCGTTTTGGATAGTTGGATGACGTGTAAGTCAGAATAAGCGTGAAACAGAGCCGAGAGTGGTATCCGGGTAGATACTATGATGGTTAAGTCAGTAATGTATTGTGCTTAAAGCTTATTGAGTGTTTAAGATTGCGTACTTGATACATTCAAAATAGAGATATTTATAGATGTAGAAATAGTTTTAATCGAACTCATTCCTAATCCTTTTGGGGATATGAGATAAGTAGATCTTCCGAGAGCGCAGAAGATCTGCACCGCACTTCTCGTACCAGGTCTCTTATGAAGAGACAGATCTCTTCATAAGACAGACCTTCTTTTACGTTGATATTTCATTATCAGAGACCTGAACTTGGGCCTATGCATATAGGTTTTTTGACCCATCCTCAAGAGCTAATTACCTGTAGTAATTTTGCTGACTTGGTACTTTTATATTCAATAGGGTATACGTGTTTAAGTCACATATGTTTATCTTGTAATGAGACATATATTATATTTTTTTCCTTATCAGTACTAAATTCGATTATTTACATTGCTAATATTAAGATATAGAAAAGTTGTTGAATTATTTAAAATAAAGCACACGAGGAGTATGTAGGTTGAACGGTGGTTTGAGGGGGTCCATTTGTAACTTGTGAATGAGCTCCAACTCGATGATCTAATTTTCGTGCTACAATTTGTTTAGTCAAAAATGAATAAGTTTTTTTGGGTGTACCTAAAATCCTTACCTCATCGATGATTAATCTACGCAATAATAATTAATGAAATTAAAGGTAAATCGACTTTCAAACAAATCATTTCTCGATAGCTAGGTAGTAGTTGACCAGCTAGCTTGTATCACTGTTTTCTCATCCGAATTATATGCTTGTATTTTTAAAATTGTCATTCGATTTTTTTTTATGCCACTTAACTATCCAAAGTATTGATTTTTTTTTATTTTTTTTTTAAATTTCCATATACAATATAATATGGGGGTTTATGTTGAATTAATAATATGACAAATCATTTCTAAGTAAAGGAAAAGGGTGGTGGCATCCCTAGTTTTTTTTAATTTAGTCCTTTTTTCCTTTTCTTTTTTACCAATAAGGTTTTGAATTTTGGTGGAAAATTCCATCATCGTTGTGCTATTATGAAAATGTGATTTAGAAAAAAAAACCAAGAATTGACAAGTTAAAATTATTTAATTCAAACAAAAACTTCTAATTTTTTTTTTGTGCTAATTTAAGAAAGCTCTCAAATCTTAGCAATTCAAGGTACTTTTATTTTTAATATTCAAATATAGTGTTGGAAATTTAAGAAAAAAGTTTAAATTGCATATCTCTGTTTTATAATTGTATTATCACCGCATACAGTCTTATAAAAGTTGTTAGATCGATTATAAAATAATAAATAAATATTTATTGCACCTCAAATTTGACAAAATTAATGTCTTGGCAACTTCTGAAATCAAAAGATTGCTGTCGAAATTTTTGTTTTTCCAGATTTATTAGATTTTGTTATATTACTATTCACTTTCGAGGATGATTCTAAGAGAACAACTGTAGCAAAAATTAATTTTATAATTTTTTTTTTTAATGTACTGATATTACTACACTATTTTCGAGTCGAAGAAAACGATCCAGCTGCACAAAAGAAAATTGTATATAAAAAATAAAAAATAAAAAAAAATCCAGTAATCGAAGAACAAATATTCGGGTTTTACAGGCAGCACAAATATAAAGAAATTAATCGATTCAAGCTGCAAAGCGGATCCCAAAATCCTCAATATATGCACGTTAAATTTCGGCTTCTGGAAATATTTATTTTTCCGCAGAGCCGTAGTACGGTGCAGTTCCTCGCCGCAAATTAAGTACAATTACACGTATTCACTGTATATTTCATGGCTATAGGGGTACATTAATACATATACGTCATCGGAGAAGCAAAGGAGGGGATAGGCGAAGGGGTGGTGGGGTGGGGGTGGGCGTGGGGGCGGCGGAAGGGGAGAAGACGATTCTGTGAAATGCGATGGAGAAGTTTTCATATTTATAGAGAATCCCTTATGTTTAGGTTTCTGGGTTGGGCTTTTCTGATGAAGTGAAATTTTTGGAGTTTTAGGCCCGAAATATTGACGGGCTGTTCTTTTAGCTTTGGATAAGAATGTCCTGGCCCATTTTGAGCCTATTTTTCTAACAACTTATAAGATATTTCAAAAGTGTAAAAACTCATTTATAAGTTATTTGGAGAAGCTTTTAAGCACAATCAAACACCCTTGTAGTGTTATTATATGTTTGAATGGAATCATATGAATATTTTGGTCAGAAATTTTTTTTATTTTTTAATAATCCATATATCCCCTAATTTCTTTTTTTTTTTAGTTTTTCGTTTTGATATTTTCCTCAAACTTCTTCATATTATATTTATGGAAACTATCTCATAAAATACTTCATATTTATTATCCTCAACAACACCATTTATTTACACTTTTTATCACACGTGCCCAACACTATCTCTCATTATTATTCTCAACAACACCATTTATTTATACTTTTTACCACTCATGATCAATCACTAATTAATTTAATATTATATTACTATGGGACCCTTACTCCACTCACAATACATTTAACAACTTTTATTAAAATTTATGTCGAAAATTCACAGAAAGAAAATTGAAGGATGGAGGGAGTACATGATATCTATAATTAGTATGAATGGCTATGAACCTCCCATATTAGAAGTGACAAAAATCGGGACGAGCCGACCCTACTCGAGTCCACCTGACTTTTTAGAAAATATGGTCGAGTTGGGCTAGCTTAAAAATTCATCCTCGAAAAAAATGATACCCAACCAAGCTCTGAATATTATTTATGGTGTAAAATTTTATAGGCAGCTCAAGCCCACCTTTGTCCCATCGAGGAAATTAACTCGACTTATGACTTATGAGACCCAAAGCATGTTGTGCTAAGTCATGTGTAATGATATTTGCGCTGTGATACATATCAACCAAAATTCACCTTTAGTAGAACCATTCAATCATATCATTGGTTCTAAAAGAAAGAATTAAAAATAAAATAAAATCAACCCCTACCACTATATCACTTGCTCCCCCCGAGTCCCAATCAAGCTCTAATTAATGGACCAATTTATATTTGCTAAGGTCAGTTTGTACAAAAAGAATCACAATATTTGATCAAATTTGAAATTTAGACGCTATCTTTCGATAAATGCAAATAAAACACATCATTTTTTCTTTGTTTATAATATATTCAAAATTTTCTGGTCATTTGAAGCTAACATATGAACAGAATAGTGTTACGTGGACAAGGTTTCCGACAAGAAAATTGACATCGTTTAATAATAATAATAATATATTTTTTTTTATTATTTGGGAGAGGGGGGACCTTTGGAAGTAGGTGCAAATCCGGCACAATATTTGGAAATAGTTACAAATTTGATATTATAATATATATTTTTCAATTAAGACAAGATTTTCTATTGTAATTATAATCATAAAATTTAGGGCAGAGGATGTTGAAAGACACATGTTTGTCTTCATAAAGAGACGAGCAAGATGGAGACTTGGTAGATGCATGACTAGTGGCAGATGTAGAATATAATTTAGAGTCATTAAAATCGAAAATTTTCTACTACAAAATTGCTACATCAAAATTTTCAAAAGAAATGGTTAGGGTGCTTAAGCTCCTCACATCTACCCATGTTGACGGCTAAAGATGGCGAAACTGTGCGGAAAGTTAAATCTCCGCTCTTGAGAAGACGGCCACGGTTCCGTGGTCTTCGTCTTCTTCCGATGGAATATATTTCGATCGGCAATTTGGTGCGTGCGTGGAGCATATGGATGATTCCACAGCCGAATTGTCGCATCATTTTGATATCACCATGTAAGGGAAGTGGGAGGAGAGAAAACGGTTTGGCCAAAGCAACACTATAATTTATTTAATTAGAAATATTAGGAAAAACATGACAACCATCCATTAAACATCACAACAGTCGGAACAAAATGTTCATGTAGGCATGTTGGAGTCTCTACTCATAGTAGTGACCGCACAAACACGCTTCACTGATTGGACAAGGAATGACTGTGTTGACCGCACAAACACGCTCCAACTCTACCCAAATTTATAAAGTTATATTCAGAAATGCACACAAACAGCAAAAGAAAAGAGAAGTATCTATTCTGGACCACTTGGGCCGCAAAGTATTTGATGTTTTGTTGAGTCTTGAAATTTCATTTTATCTTTTATAATGATTCAGTATTTAATTAGTTAGAAGGATCAATGCATAATGCTCATAAAGAATTATTCTAAAAGAGTAAAACTTTCATTTCACGGTTATTAGGACTTCGATTTTTTTTTTTTAAATCTGCTAACTCTTAACCAATTGAGCTAAATCTATGGAGGTTGTATAACAAATACTCATTCCGTCTATCAAAAGTTTGTATTGTTTTGGGTGGCACGAATTTTTAATAAATTGCAGTATGTGTAAAGTAATTGGAGAATGAGTCTCACATTGTAATTGTAGATTGATAGTTTTTTTTTTTTAAATAAGTGGATAAATTGAACGTAAAAGTTATGGGGTTTATATAGGGATTATGTCCAAAATAGTAAAATGCAAATGGTAAATGGACAAAAAAAAATTAAATACAAACTTTGAACGAACCGAAAAAATAACATAGGACCGATTTATCATTTAAAATATAAAAGGGCACCAGTACGATTGGAAATGAATAAATTTGCAAATTGCAATGCTACCTCGAATTCACAAATTCACAAACCCACTCAAACGTATGGAATCATGCAAAGAGATGTAAAAGTAATTTTGATGCATACAAAAATATATATACATTCATCTCATAAAATTGAATATTTTATTAGGGCCTCGGACGCATACCTAAATCGGACACCGGCCACAAATATTTTTTACTTTATGTTTCGCGGCTTCAAAGATTAAAGTAACAAATATTTTCGTTAATGAAATTAACGTACCTAAATTTTTTTTTTGGACTCTTGCAAGAAATTGGCCTTTCAAGTTCCTAACAAACACCTCCACACACAAACTTAAATTACTTGTGTGTGTTGGCCAGTGGTAGAGTGGTTAATCTTGGATAAAAAGTCTCGGGTTCGAGTCACCGTGACGTGCCTTTTAAAATTTCTGTATTAATTGATCCAAAAAAAAAAAACTTAAATTACTCATGACAAGGAATTGGTATTTGTTAATTAATCAAAGAGTTCAAATTGTAGTATGGGTAATTAATTAAAGAATTCGAATTCAAATTAAGTTAAGGGTCCATGAAATTTGTAATAAGTTCGATACAAATATATTAAATGTAGGGAAGCTAAAAAAAACTAGACTATACTAAATGTTTGAAATGAAAACAACTCATTATTCGAAGAGTTTATCAAATTCCAAAGACTTGATGATAGCAAGTTAACAACTAATGAGATTGGTCCTATTCCTCCATCCTTCTGCGCGAGCTAATTGATTAGCATATTCTGATTATATAGAAATATAGAATTCTCATGTGAATCTGGAATTCTATTTAAAGATTATTGATTGGCTTAAATAAAACCTAATTTAAGTTCTTAATAAAGTCTAGGTCTACCTTCCAAAAAAAGTATAGGTCCTAAATGTTGACATAAATTTTAAAGGGTTAATATCAATTTAAACCCTAAACTATACATGTTTTATCAAAAATATCCTATACTTTTAAAAATATCAATTTAAACCCCAAACTATCATATTTTTATCAATTTAAACCCTAAACTATCCTGAATACAGGGGTATTTTTGATACAAATATGATAGTTTGAGGTTTAAATTGATATTTTTGAAAGTTCATGATATTTTTGATAAAACATGTATAGTTTAGGGTTTAAATTGATATTTACCCAATTTTAAATTATATACTAAATTATACATTTCAAGTGGTCAAAAATATCATAGTACTACATCTACAATGAATATAATAATATCACAAAAACTCATGTACATCCGTCCGCATGATGCGGACGGACAATAAGTGTCAATTATTCTTAACAAAAATATCATTTATATTGAAGAAAAATATCATTTGGTTTTTACACTGTAACTCGAAAGTGTCATTTATATTTAAGAAAAATATCATTTGTACTGATGAAAAATATCATTGTTCACACATGCAGACGTCCACACAGGAGACCACCTCTAATTATATATATAACTATGTCTGGGCAAGGGATTGACCTTATATATCCGGCCAAAAACCATTCGAAACATCCTATAATAAAGGTAAAAATAAATAAAAAAGCTTATGTTAAAACTGATTTGAAAATAATCCTATATGTCATATTAATCAACAATTATAAATCAATATTCCACTATGAATATAGATTAATCATTCCTCCCACACACTGATTATATTGATAAAATCACCATTATTTCTCTTTTGTTTTAATAAATTAAATGTTGCCAAAATTTTCATTTAGGGTGCCTCCAACAATAAACCAGTTTTTCGGTTTTTGGATCCACATCGCCTTTTTAAAACTCATCTACTATTTTCTCTCATCTCCTCCAACAATAAACCGCTTTTTACTTTTTAAAGGGTCCCACTATAATACATACTCCTATATCTATATATATATTTTCCAATTGATTTTATTTGTATTATTATTTATACATTATTTAATATTTAAATAATACGATATAATTAAATAATGTATAAAATAATACACGATATAATTAAAATTATAGTTTGGTGTATATAATAAAATAAAATATTTTTATAATTATAAATAATAATTTAAAAACGGTAACAAAAAAAAACGGTAACATAAAAAACGGGAAGGAAAACGAATCAGAGCAAAAAAAAAAAAAAGTCAACGATCACGGTCGAAAAGTCGGTAAAAAACATGGTTTTTCGAAAAACATTTTATGGTTTTTCCCAAAACTTGTTTTCAATTCTCCAACAGTTTTTAGTTTTGTTTTGGATCCAAAACGACCATTGGAGCACCCTCGAGTTGTCAAGCTGTAGGGTCGGTCTCGCTCGACCTAAGCCGATTGGGACAAAGGAAGAAATCAAGCCATGCGGTTTGGGGGAGGGTGTAGGCCGTCCGACATATGTGATTCTCGGACCGCCTCACGAATCTACGATATTTTCGTGTCGAAACCAATCCACCATGCCATTGCATTAAATCGGATCTGGTCGGCCAACTTGAAAATTTTGCGCCAATAATGTCTATGCAAACTGATAATAACCCTTAAATCTTTGGGGTGGTCTAATTAATTTATTAATTCATCTCAATTAATTAATCTTAATTAATTAAATTAATTTTAATTAAAATTAATTAGTTTAATCAACTTTAATTGTAAATTAAGAAATAATAATTTTGAATTAATATATCTTAATTTTGAATTAATAAACCCTAATTGTGAATTAATAAACCCTAATTGTGAATTAAAAAACTCTAATTATGAATTAATAAACCATAATTATGAATTAATAAATTTTAATTTTGAATTAAAAATTATAATTAAAAATTAATAAATTTAATTATTAATTAACAAAATCTAATTATCCTTACTCATCATAATTAATATATAATTATTTTAACAAAAAAACAAGGGTGAGCTTACGGTGAGGCGGAGCTCACCCAAGTTTTTGTCTAAATCTTTTTTTAAATATTCTGAATAATCATTTGTTTTACCTTTCTAATTAACTCTTACCATAATTATCATGTAATTTGAATAATACACAACAATTTTCCGGGACATTCATTTCTCATCATCAATTCATTACTAATTTCGTTGATTTTATACTTAATTTCATTCTCGAATATCAAACATCACCTAAAATTACTATAGACTTCTTAGGTGGCAACGTATAATTTATTTTCAAGAAGTTTAGATAGCAAATTGTTAGGAACAAAAAGTTCAATTAAACTGGAAATAAAATCAAACACCTCTCCTTAGCCGTCCGTTGGTAAAGTGCAAGTTTTGCGAAGTTGGGATGGTGAATTGTCGAAAACTTATTAGACAACTTGATATGAAATCAAAAAAGAAGATATAATGTGTGCGTGTGTCGGCCAAGTGTTAGAGTAGTTAATGTCTGAGGCCAAAGGTATCGGGTTCGAGTCCACTATGACGCGGTCTTTAAATTTCTGTATTTAATTGATAAAAAAAACAAAAAAACGAAGATGTATTATTTGACCATTATTTACCTGTGCACACCGAAAATAACGATCATTGATTTTTCATAAATTAAAAAATAAATAAAAAGAAGTTGTATTGCTTGACCATTATTTAAAAAGTGCTTAAAATGAAGTTTTCATCAATCTACATGAAAGGATGTAAATTGAGCTATTTGAATTCGACTATTTTTACATAATACTAGTAGAATTTAAATTTATAACTTTAGATGGCAAACTCGTTGAGATACGATTAGAAGAGTGTTTGACTGAGTTTATAAGCTCTTTAAAACAACTTATAAGCTGTTTATGAGTTTATAAACTATTATAAATTATTTGGCAAAATAAGCTCTTAAACAATTTATAAGCTATGAAAATAAGCTCCATAAAAATAAGTTGTTCAACCCGAACTTATTTTTTCATAAGCTTATAAGCAACCATGAATTTACCAAAACAATCTTATTATAGTTTGTTATTTACTATATATACATTATCAACTTCACAACTCGTCAATTTTATCTTTCTAATTATGATTTTCTCTCTCTAACTCACGATTCTTTTTCTAGCTTTTAAGATCAATTATACAACCACTTTAACAACTTATAAGTTCTTGAAATATTACATCTTATAAGCTCTTGAAGCTTATAAACTTTCTAAAATAAGCTTAGCCAAACACCCCTAACTCTTTCTATTCCTGATAGAATATGGCACATATCTTTAAAAATATTTGTTCCCCACTAATTAATGTGAACTCGAATAATTGTTCGTATCATTTAACACATTTCACTTAATTAAGCTAAATATTTGTTTATATGGGTGGAGAATATACATTAATCTGTCAATAAGAAAGCATCATTAATGAGCTTAATTAATAATTAGTGATGCTAAGATAGCAAAATCCGTGTATTCGATATGTTAGCTGACAATGATGTAGGTGAGGTCACAGATTTCCACATTAAAAATTACAGTGAGCGTGATTTTGCATGCCTTTACCTTTATTGGAATAAATTAATAAAAAATTCTGCAGAATGAAGTTTCGTACAAACGACGTCTATGTTTAGTGAAATTTAATTATTTCAAATGTTCAATCATTGATGTTTGGTAGGTGAAAGATAGGATAGCATAGATATCTCTATCATGATTCATGTGTAGTAGACCACCTCAAGATTTTTATTACAACTTGGATTTCTCTTTTACATAGTTGCACCCAAGGAGAGGAAAAGGAAATTTGTTTTACCCAACGTTATAATTAGATTGCAGAAAAAAGTCTAAAAATAAAAATATGAATTCTAGAAAAGGAATGTTTTAGAGTAGATAACTCGTTCTGGGTTTGGAACAAAATTCTACTAAATCTCTTTTAGGTGGAATAGTGGCTGGAATTGATAAATTTATGGATAGGGTTTATTTCCAACTAAATTTCCCTAAATTTGAGTACGAATAAGTGTTTCCAGCTCTAATGAGTTGCACCCAATTTTGACATAGAAAATAATATAATCTAAAAAGTAATAAATTAAATGAATGATTTATTTTATTTTGTGATTTTGATCATCTATATGAATATAACTAAGTTACTAATTTTGTAATAATTAAATATGTAAGCATTGTTACTTTTTATTCAAAACAAAAATCATTCTACTACAATTGTGTATTCTTAATAAAAGATAATAATAAAAAACTTATTCATAACAACTATCATTTATATACAAAAATATCATTTTTATAGAATCATATATATGTGTATCTACACCAATATATATATATATATATATATATATATATATATATACATATATATATTAAATAAGTTTATGAATATTTGTTAATTTTAAAACATGCAATTATCACTTTTAAGAATAAGAACTATCACTTCTATTTGGAACAAATTAGTTATTATGAATAAGTATCACTTTTATTCATAAGAATCGTAACTTTTCTTAAGAACAACTGCCACTTGTAATCATAAGAATTGTTGTGTGCGTGTGTTGGCCTAATGGTAGAGTGGTTAATGCCCGAGGCCAAAGGTCTTGGGTTCGAGTCCACCGTAACGCGGCCTTTAAATTTCTATATTAAATTGATAAAAAAGGAATTGCCACGTTTTTTTGTGCGTGTGTTAGGCTGTTAGCCTAGTGGTTAATGCTCGATGCCAAAGGTTTCGGGTTTTGAGTCCACCATGATGTTTAATTGACAAAAAAATGGCACTTTTATTTGAAACCATTGTGGCTTTTCTTTAAAACAACAATCACTTTTATTCATAATACTAATTGTCATTTTTATTCATAAGAAGTATCAATTATATATATGACGGATCGTGGATCCATTCCGCACGCATGGTGCGCCATAGCGCACACAAGTTTTTGTGCTCATATATTATAAATTCATAAAAAAATTAATTTGACAAAAGAGTTCAATTAATAATGTTACACAACTATTACAGTTAGAGCAACATATCATGGGTATTTTCTGGGCCACTATTATTTATTTTCTTTAGTATATTTGGTCTTGATATTAAAGTTAGGACTGGGTATTCGGTTCGGTTCGATTAATCAAACCGAATTTTTGGTTACCCGAAACCGATTATTCACTTTGGATACTAACCGATAACCAAACCGATCGGTTATTCGGTTAATCAAATAACCGATCGGTTTAACCAATCGGTTATTTGATTAACCGAATAACCGTTTTTTAAACCTAATTTTTTTATTTTTTATTTTTTGCAATCAAAACCTGCTGTTCAAGAACATTAACTTTAGTTCAAGGAGCACAAAGCAGAGATTGCAAGTCATATATTGCATTTCATTTTCACCAAAATTTAACATAATATTATAACTTGAGCTCAAGATTATCTAGCGGAGGGATATATTGCATTCATTTTCACCAAAATTTAACAAAAGATTCAAACTTGAACTCAAGATTAATATTATCAAAGCTGAGAAATAGAATATAGCAGCAAGAGTTATGGCAGATTAATTTTTTTTAAATATTAATTATTAAATGAAATATATATATATATATTTATATAATTATTTTCGGTTATCGGTATACTCATTCGGTTTTCGGGTATACCGATAACCGAATTTTCAAAAAATCTCATATCCAATACCGAACCGTATCCAATGAAATCGGTTATTCGGTTAACCGATATCCATTGGTTCGGTTCGGTTATACAAATATCCAATACCAAATACCCACCCCTAATTAAAGTCTTTCACTGTGATTGTTATTTTCAAGTTAGTTTTACGTACTTGTTTGAGAGAGTTCTCAAATCATGTGTTATCTAACTTAATTGTTTGATTGTTTTTTAAATTCTTGAAAT
Source organism: Salvia rosmarinus (assembly GCA_036937905.1). NCBI lineage: Eukaryota > Viridiplantae > Streptophyta > Magnoliopsida > Lamiales > Lamiaceae > Salvia > Salvia rosmarinus. The sequence continues at coordinate 108,061,133 of CM072813.1, read as the reverse complement.
AATGTAATATTATAAAAGTAAGAAATTATTGTAAAATATATTTGATCAAAAATTAAATCATAGACCAATATAACAAACAACCAATACCACTAACAAACAGTTTACCCAAAATATACAAATTTATTAGACAAAAACTTGGGTGAGCTCCGCCTCACCTTATATATTAATTATGGTGAGTAAGGATAATTAGATTTTGTTAATGTATAATTAAATTTATTAATTTTTAATTATAATTTTTAATTCATAATCATGGTTTATTAATTCATAATTGAGGTTTATTAATTCATAATTAAGGTTTTTTAATTCACAAGTAGGGTTTATTAATTTAAAGTTAGGGTTTATTAATTCATAATTAGGGTTTATTATTTAAAATTAGGGTTTATTATTTTCAATTAGGGTTTATTAATTCAAAATTAGGGTTTATTATTTAAAATTAGGGTTTATTAATTACAAATAGGGTTTATTAATTCAAAATTAGGGTTTATTAATTCACATAAGGGTTTATTATTTCACAATTAGAGTTTACTAATTCAAAATTAAGATATATTAATTCAAAATTATTATTTATTAATTACAATGAAATTTTATTAAACTAATTAATTTTAATTAACTAATTAATTAATCCAAATAATTAATTAATTGGGATTAAGGATTAATTAATTAGTTAATTAAAATTAATTAATTAAGGGATGGTCTCACTGTGCGCGCGCGTACACGCGACCATCCCAATTTATTAAGGCGAATACTTGGATACTTTTAAGGTAAATACATAACTTATAATTAAGGTAAATAATTAAAATATTATTAAAACAAATTTTATGTACTGTAGACTACTAAATTCAAGGGGTTAATATCAATTTAAACCATAAACTATACTTGTTTTATCAAAAATATCATGAACTTTCAAAAATATCAATTTAAACCCCAAACTATCATATTTGTATCAAAAATGTCCCTGTATTTAAGATAGTTTGGGGTTTAAATTGATACAAATATGATAGTTTGGGGTTTAAATTGATATTTTTGAAAGTACAGGATATTTTTGATAAAACATGTATAGTTTAGGGTTTAAATTGATATTAACCCAAATTAAAGACAAATTTATTATTCCAAATATATTAACAGTTATACATAGTTGGACCACCACAAGTAACATCGTACACTATCACTCATCACTATCATAATAACTGTGTGCCAATGAAACATCCATTGTATCATGTGTCCAAAAAGAATAATTGTCAAGCTACTAGTTGCCTTTCTATTTAACACTAAAGTGACATCAAAATATCATTTGTTATTAAAAAAAGTATTATTTACATTAAAAAAAATATCATTTTCTTAAATATCATTTACATTGAAGAAAATTATCAAATATCATTTACACTGAAGAAAAGTATCAAAATTCGTATGTGTGGACGAATGTAAAGGAGACCACTCCTCTAGTGATGGTTTGAAGTTGAATTCTTTATGTGACGTATTGAATTTTAAAATTTTGTTTAAATGGCCTTCTTAGAGTTTATCGCTTTTGGAATTCAATTTACATGATCCAACTATAGCATAGTAATAAAACTCTACTGTACTGTGTTCAACAATATCAAACAATGCATGCTGTCATTCATTTGAATCATTTCTAGTAATGATAAACTAAATCCGACATTGGATATTAAATTAGACCTAACATATGACGTGAGTCATGTTACAGATTAAGCTACGAAGTATCGATGATTAATTTATCAAAATACAATGAGTTCCTTTTTGGCTCCGTGTAGATATGGCTCGTCGGATATCACGATATAATTATAGTGAAATTTTATATAAAAAAAAGATATGCCCCGAATATGAAAGTTGGATATGGAGATGGTTATGCCTATAGGAAAAGAAAGAGATTCGGCCTCCGTTGGGGAATTTATTGAATCAGAACATGTTAATTGTAAGATTTAACATAGTATTTCTATAATTTTACAATTATTTTATAATTTTTTACATATTAATATTAAATCATCATTTTTTTCTTTCTATTTTACATTTCCATTTTTTAGTCTGTCAAGATTTACCTAACGTGCAATGTAGATTGTATTTGTACGACTAAATGCACACAAATTAATATTATTTCTATCTATAAAAAAGAGGTTCATTTAATTTCCGCACTAAATGTATTACAAAAAATATTTCCTTACGTATAGTTCATCAATCTTGCATAAATCCTATATAACATTCTAAAAATACAATCCAAATAAATGTATCACATCACATTCTGCAAAATACAATCCAAAAAAATAATAGTATTAGATATTTCACAAAATCACTGTTGTTTTAATTGTTGCGTTTGAAAAGTCACATAAAACTTGTAAAAAGATATAAATTTTGTATTAAATCTATATTTTAAATTTACTATTTTTTTAAGGATTTTTCATGTTAATTTTTTAAGGATTTTTCATGTTAATTTTTCATCACCCAACAATTTAAAACGTTATATTATTGTTTCCAAAAGAGAAAAAGAAATACTTTATTCGTTATTTTTTAAGTTTTATATCATCAAATTGTACAAATCAAGAAAATAAAGAAATTTTCCTTAGTAACTTTATTGATTACCATAATAAATATATATGTACAACTAATTATCAAATTTCAACAATATTAAATAAGGATAAAAGAATAAATTAATTATAATTTTACTCTTAAATTGTGAACTACGATACTTAATAAAAAAACTAGGAAAAGATGCCAATAAGATATTTAAAAAAGAACAAAAAGAGTAATGCAATAAAAACTATTTCATTATTTAAAACATGGTTAGAGTGACACAATTTCTCATTAAAAAACAGTAAATAATAAAAAAAAATGTGGAGAAAAAACCCGTAGAAGTCCAACAAACGAATCTAGGCTAGGGGAGTCTTCACCGGAGGGCTATATAAGAACGACAAACTCTAGCCCATTTACTTCCTAGTCCAGAGAGAGAAAGAGGAGAGAGAGAGAGAGAGAGGCTCACCAGAATTTGTGAACTGTATTCAGCCTCCAAAATAGGCATTTCTCATTTCCATTTCCAACCCTCCTGCACCAAACCTAAGCTTAATGGCCGTTTCCAGCTTCGCTAGGGCATTTCCGTCGTTCGAGTGCCGCTCCGATCCCGATTTCTCCCTGCCGGAGATTCCTTCAGCTGGATATGGCGGTTACTCCGCGAGATCCAAATCCGCGGTTCTCCACGGCGGCGCCGGAGCGTACGGCCTCTCCTCGCTGATCCTGAAGTTTCCTCCGAATTTCGTGCGCCAGCTCAGCGTCAAGTCTCGGAGAAATTGCAGCAACATTGGCGTCGCGCAAGTCGTGGCGGCTTCTTGGTCAAACAACCAAGGCGCGCCGGGCCCGACCCCGGCGGCTACGGCTGTTGACGCAGCCGCGGCCGCCGCCGCTGCAGCACCGGTCGATGTTGAGACCGGTGCTGAAAATGGGGTCCTTCCAGCGAAGGATCTGTGTTGTGAAGGCGAAAGCGTACAAATTGACGATTCGCCTAAATTCAAATACGCTTCATTTTTGAATTCGGATGGCAGCGTTGCGATTCATGCTGGTATGCTAGTTAATTAGTCGGATTAATGCCTGATATATCTCTTATTCTACGTTGTAATTAGGTATTCCGTCCTGTTGGTTTTCTGAGCTCGATTTGCTATGTCTGTTTAGTACTTCATTTAGTGGTTGCAACAGATTAACTTATGCCAATGTTTGTGAGGTTGGATTTCTGTTTATTTATAATTATAATAAAGGTATATTACTTGAATCTTTTGATTGCCTAATTATAATAACTTAGGCGCACGGTTTGTGATTTTTCCGGATTCGATACTCGGATTCGTGTGTGTGTGTTCAATGAATATTCGATCTAGCTCAGCTGTTTGATAAAGTGATTTTAGTTGGTCTAGGTGTGGTCCGAAGTGAAAATGCAAGATAAGAATATGACTGTCTTAGTTTCTTTTGTTTACTTATCTCGCTATTGCTCGTTTTATTCACTCAGTAAGTTAATCCGTGTAGCTTTAGGATAACTCGTAATCATTGTCACTAGCCTTGTAAATATTGTGGATTTACTGATTTTGTCAGGTGAAAGATTGGGCCGTGCCATTGCTACTGATGCAATAACTACCCCAGTATTTAATACATCTGCATATTTCTTCAAGAAGACTGCTGATCTCATTGATTTCAAGGTATATTCAATTATTTCATTATTAAAGTGAATGTTCTCTGAGCATGTTTTTATTTCTCGCCAAGTTACCTGTTTGGTTTAATAGATAAATATCTAAGGTCATTGATGTTACCTTGATGGTAAACCTATTTCCCCGACCTGAATTTCTTACAGAAAATGTAGCATAGATCAGCAGAATAGATTGCCAGGGGAAAAGAATGTGCTATTATGAATCTGATTAGGGTTACTTAGTTCAATTAAAACCTAGCTTAGTTGCAATCTAAGCTTGTATAGAGCTGTTCTGATTGGTCTTGTGCCAAGCAGTGCTTGCTTAGTCCTTTTTCAAAAACCAAACCATCACCTCCTTTTAGCAAATCATTTTTTTAATAATGTGAACTTGTAGTTTCTTGAATAGACTTTACACCATAATGTAAAGTGGATGCATGAAAATCTGGATCTCTTTGTTCTCTTAACAGGAAAAAAGACGTGCCAGTTTTGAATATGGACGGTATGGGAATTACACTACTCTTGTTGCAGAGGAAAAGATAAGGTCAGTTTGATTGCCCCTCCTTTCTTATATAATACAACCTAAAATAATGCACTCACAAGTGGCTTCATTCCATATCTCAAAAATGTACCAGTGCACTGGAAGGGGCTGAATCAACACTTTTGATGGCATCTGGAATGTGTGTTAGCACTGTCATGTTGATGGCACTTGTTCCTGCTGGTGGGCACTTAGTGACTACAACTGACTGTTATAGGAAGACTCGGATATTTATTGAGAACTTTCTTCCCAAAATGGGAATCACTGTATGCTCTTTCTACTCCAATTATCTGAGTTCTCGATTCATTTGACCAATATATCAGTCTTTTCACTGTATAAATATCATGCGAAAATGAGTTATTGGGACATTCAAGCAGACTGTATAATAAGTCCTTGAGTATGAATATCCAATATCTCATTATTTACACAAGTGTGTTATTGAACAGTTGTGGCCTGATTTTGGACCCAAGAGGCCTAATCTTCTTCCTTCCATGATAACAAAATGCAGGCCACTGTCATTGATCCTGCGGATATTGAAGGTCTGGAGTCAGCTTTAGAGAAGAACAAAGTTGGTGTTTATGATCATCTTCGTGTACATTATGATTTGGTTAAAATTTTAATTTCTCATAAAAGTGCTTATACATATAGTATTAACTTTCTTTGCAGGTCTCTATTTTCTTTGGAGTCTCCAACAAATCCATTCTTGAGATGTGTTGACATTGAGCGAGTCTCGAAACTTTGCCATGACAAAGGAGCCTTGGTTTGCGTAGATGGGACGTTTGCAACCCCTCTTAACCAGAAAGCCTTGGCACTAGGCGCTGATCTCGTTGTACACTCTGCGACTAAGTACATTGCCGGTCATAATGATGTATGCCAGTTTCGCCTCTCTCACACAGTCTTTATACACATTAATTACACTAAGACTGCAAACAATATATGCCTTATTATTAACCAGCAACTCTATACAGGTCCTTGCAGGGTCAATCAGTGGTCCTGAAAAATTGGTTTCTTTTATTCGTAACTTGCATCATGTACTTGGCGGTGCTCTTAATCCTGTGAGTTAACTCCATAAAATCCACTGCCTCATAAATCACAAGTCTTTTTTCATGGTTGGCTTGCTTCATTTTGCACATCAGATTTTTCTGCACTGGTTGAGCTTGATGCAGTTGTTGCATTTTGAGCTTATACTGTGAGTAAGGTTATTTAACTTTGCTAATCTTGAGCAGAATGCTGCATATCTGATCATCAGAGGAATGAAAACACTGCATCTTCGTGTAAAGCAACAAAACTCAACAGCACAAAGGATGGCCAAGATTTTAGAGGCACATCCCAAGGTAATAAATTATTTAAAAAACTATTCATTGTGAAGGTTACAAAAATCTTCATTTTTATTATGCTCATTTTTATTTTATTTCTTTTCCCAAATTGGTATCGATGAGCTAATCCTGATGTCATGTTTATCTAGTTCTCTCTTGGCATTTTTTGGTAGTAGCTTCATCATTATTCTTGTCAAACATGTGTCTTTTAGATCCATATGTTTTTATGGCACTTATTGTCTCTATTGTGCTGCCCGTAACTTTCTGTTGGCACTGATGTGCTGTTTTTACAGCTACCACATTGTATTTATGACCCTAGCAACTAAATTTTCAGAATTCATTTTTTATGTCTGCATTAAAATATTTGGTTATAATTGCTGACATAATTTGTTGATACACTGTTGTAATGTTAAAAATTTACAAAAAAATAATTTTTTGCTATTCTATTGACTGCGGTTGGTAGATTATGTATTGACTGCGGTTGGTACATTATGTATATAATGCTTGAGTGGAACGAATTGCAGATCAGGTGTGTTTATTACCCAGGGTTAGCTAGTCATCCAGAACATCATCTTGCCAAGAAGCAAATGATTGGTTTTGGTGGAGTGGTTAGTTTTGAGGTCAGTGCATGAATATATACAGCTAAAGGTTTCCCTATTCCCTATTTCTGCTTGAAAAAATCCCTTTAAAATTTGAATAAAATAGGTTGACGGGGATCTGCACAAAACTGCAAAATTTATCGATTCACTTCAGATTCCATACATTGCCCCCTCCTTTGGAGGTTGTGAGAGCATTGTCGATCAACCTGCTATAATGTCTTACTGGTATGTAATTGGCTCGCTGTAATAACTAATCCAAATACAAGTAAGTATAGGTTTTTTTATCGATGTTAGCTTACTCTTCCACCAAATGTGATTTTAGGGATCTTCCCCAGTCGGAGAGGACTAAGTATGGTATCTTGGACAACTTGGTTCGCTTCAGCTTTGGAGTGGAGGACTTTGAAGACCTCAAATCCGACATTCTTCAGGCTCTGGAGATGATATGAGGCATCTGATCTGCTGCTGGTTTTCATTTTGTTTTTTTTTTGGGTCTGTGTGTTTGACGTTGTTTTCGGCTTCGATTGCAATTGAAACCTTGAACTAGAACTGCTTATTTCACCGAGGATCATCGTTTGGTGATCCCATCAATTAACGGGATTTATCATTTGAAAAATGGGGGACGTTTTCATTATTTACTTTTTCAAGGAGTGCCATGTTTCAAGATTATGAGTTTTTTCCCCTTTATTTTGGAGGTGTAATGTGATGTGATGCAAGCTATTTTCTTCGTACCAAGATTTCGTGTGCTTTCTACAACTGTTCACGTGAATAAAATAATCTTAGGGAGATGATCGTGTCACATTCATTTGTTAAACAAAGAGTATATATACTGTATTTTTGTGTAGCATGACCTTTCTTTCTTTTTTTTGGGGGATATCCACATCTAAAGTTGTATAGACCCTCCTGTTAGTGTTCATTCCTTCTTTCTAATAGAAGTGGCATTTTGTTACAAGAAAAAAGAAAGGAATACTCTCGAAAAGCTCTCAGTAATCATATTATGATGACTTGATGAACCAGGCCCGCATTAACCCGTCGCGGGTACCAGACTCCAATTGAAGAAATTTCAACTAGGGGAGTATTGTGTTATACCACATCTCATGGTTTACGATCTAAATATAAGTTAAGATTTGAATCTAATTATTACAAGAATTACTACAAAACTATAAATATGTCATATTATATAGATTTGGATCAAAGTATGGATATGGTTCTGTTACAAGTAACGGTGCGTTCTAATAACTTTTTGCATCCTTTATACATATATATATATGTTTGAATTGTAGAGCGGTCAAAGTAGTCCGAGCTCTGATCAAGTCCACCAATTTTTGAGTTGGGTTAAAATCTTATCAGTCCAGTCTGAAATATATTTTCATGTAAAATAAACTCTAGACCAAGTTGATTTTCTAGGCCAAATTGGCACATAGGGCCATAAATTCTATGGTCAATCCAATCCAAAATCACACCAGGACGTCGTGCTAGATCGTACTATTTTCGACAACTCTATTGAATCGACCTGTGCTACGAGTGTACGACCAAATGGCAAATTATAATTGCGAAATCTGTCAAAAATCACTACTAAGTTCACCTCAAACATGATAATGTGAATATTTATTTCCTCAAACACATTAGTGGTCCGACTGCGAATATATTTTTGAGAAAATACAATTAGATGAGAATGATTTCATGGTGGAGTTATAGTTAAAATTCTTAATTGAGGCGGCAGGAAATGCAAGAATAGACGTGGACGGTAGGGTAGGGTAGGGTGAATACATCTTGAGCATTTTAAAAACCGAAACCGCTACTCTACGCCACAAGTTGCCGAATATTCTTCCACAATTCATTTCAAAATAATAAATAATATCGTTTTCGTCGAATCTGTACTGGAATATGCTCACATCCTCTTTGTTTCTAACTATTATTGTACTTGTTTGTTAATAGTCAAAATTAACTTTTGTAGTTACTATATGAGTATTTACTAGGCTCCCTTGAAATATTTAATCTTTTCCCTAAACATCTTTATAAAAAAAGACAAAAACTTGGGTAAGCTTCGTCTCACCGTGAGCTCTCCCTTTTTTTTTATTAAAATAATTATATATTAATTATGATAAGTAATGATAATTAGATTTTGTTAATTTATAATTAAATTTATTAATTTTTAATTATAATTTTAATTCAAAATTAGAATTTATTAATTCATAATTGAGGTTTATTAATTCAAATTTAGGGTTTATTAATTCACAATTAGGGTTTATTAATTCACAATTAGGGTTTATTAATTCATAATTAGGGTTTATTATTCAAAATTAGGGTTTATTATTCAAAATTAGGGTTTATTCAAAATTAGGGTTTATAAATTCCAAATAGGGTTTATTAATTCAAAATTAAGATATATTAATTCGAAATTATTATTTATTAATTTATAATTAAAGTTTATTAAACTAATTAATTAATTTCAATTAAAATTAATTTAATTATTTAATTAATCAGGATTAATTATTTAATTAAAATTAATTAATTAAGGTTAATGAACTAATTAGGGGTGGGTCACTGTGACACAGGAGACCACCCATAAAAAAATACAGTAAATCTTTGTGGCCACATTGTGGCTGGCCACACACCCTTTTTCCACATATTCTGAAAAATATTAAATTATTAAATTTAAATTTAAGTTTAAAATTTTCATTCGATAGGTGCAAAATTGTAATTCCATAAGATAGTTTTAATGTAAAACTAATTTTTTAATAGATCAAAAATTAAATAAATAAGTTTTTCATTTAATAAAGTTGATTGTGGCCGGCCACAATGTGGCCGAATAGCATCACTCAAAAAAATATACCTGACTTGTTCTAAATGAAGCTTAAAATAGTATTTAAATCATCGGGCGTGACTTCTTACGTGTAGTTTAATGGTGACATAGTGTGTCATATTCAGGGGCGGATCCAGAAGTTGATGATGGGGTGGGCTGAAAATAAATACTTCGGAGTATTAAATATCATAAATATTAAAATATTTCTATGTTTTCATAAATTGTCTTACGAGATTTCAATATACAAAATCCATCAATAATTGAGTTTATATTTATATTTTTAATAAAATTTCTTTCAATATAAACCCTTCTTTAATGTAAACTTTAGGAAATCCATCAACCAAACCACTGGCAAAATTTGGTCACGATTGAACTTGAACTTTGTGACTTTGAATGGGCGAGAGAGCAATATCGATAAACACTTGAGCGGATCTGTTGAGGAAGAATATGAGACCTTTGTTTGGCTAATTTTCCGACTCGCATGAACCTTTGAGGATTCGGAAAAATAGGGTATTAAAAAGCATCAATATACGCGCTTCAAAATAGTAGACACACAACAATAAGGAGACACAAAATTTTAGCGTGAAAACCTAAGAGGAAAAACCACGGACTACTAGAGTCGTTTAAATCCACTATAATCAATAATGGAACAAGACACAATCTTCTCTAAATTATATTAGAGGCATACAAAATATCATACACCGAAAATAAGCACATCAAGATGTATGGAATCAAAATCGAAGCAAGATCGAAAAATATTACCGAAATTATCCTATATTCAGATCGACAAAACCCAACCTTGAAACTCAAAATTCGATCTCCACCGTCCAAAACGTTGACCCAGATGCTGTGAAGCTTTTGTCCAAAATCACAGTGATCTAACGGTTCAATCCCAGATAACGAAATTTTCTAGAAGCTGCCCACCGAAAATCCGAGAGGAAAAAATGTTACAATTTTTCTTTTGGCTTTTTCAATTTCTCCATTCAAAATGGAGGTTGACCCTTTTCATTCTTATAACCTTCTTATGGGCTTTTCTCATGGGTCAAAATATAAGAAAATCCAACAATAACAATTTTATTTTAATTTTTAATTATTTTGACCCGCTAATTTTGAATTGAACTTAATATAATACATAAACGGAAGAAAAGTTTGGGGTTGCACGACTTGGAGCCGTGCAGCTACTAGATCCGCCTATGGTCATATTTATAAACAGGTATATAACTATTTCCAAAAAAAACTATATATAATTTGAGTACTTTGAAAAATATTGTACTTGCTCTGTCTCATTATAATTGACATATTAATTTTTGTGTGTAAAATGGTGTGACCCACTAAATTTAAGCCATTTTTTAGATAAAAATATATTTTTTAAAAATAAGTCACTTTTAATGAGACGATGCGTAAAAACAGCTAATTATAATAAGGCGAAAGAAGTATATTTTATGAATTTGAATATTCAATTAATCCATAGCCTGACTTCCCATTGCACTTAGCTGTTTCGTTTTACACTAAATAACTAAAATTCTGTAAAAATAAACCAAGATGCAATATAAAGTTGTATAAATCCTAAATCCTTGACGAAAACTCATGATATGCATAAGAACTAACAACCTACACTTAGTCTCGTGATTGAATATATGCTGGATACGTGTCATTACGAAATCGATATTCATATAGGCGCGTGAGGTTCCAAAAATAGGACGTTTCATATTCTTCTATCATTTTCTTTTATTTAATTTTACTTTGATCTGTTTATAGAAAATATTTATTTTCTTTTTTAGAAATATTTATTTTATATTTTACTCTATATTATCTATTTATTTATAAAAAAACAATTTATACTCCATTTTTTTATATTCATTATCCATTAATATATTCATTTATTATCTCTATGACATATCTTTTAATCCCACTATCTATTATCTATTCATTTATTATCTCCATCCACTTTACATTCATTATAATTTTTTAAAACACGTACCACCAAAATCAACGAATGAAAATGGTAGACCGAGGTAGTAAATAAATGTTCTGAATTCAATGATTGGATTTCTATTATATAGATCGTGATCGATCTAAGTCGGAATCAATAAAACACATAATTGTATGGTCTATAACATAATATCTGTTATAGTATAATATGCCTTATGAGTTTAATTTAACTAGTTAAGAATTATTAATTTAAGATAAAGTCTAATATAATATTAGCAATAAATACAATATGTGAACCGATTAATTGATAAAATATCATATTCTATTTAATCTTTGGTCAAGGGGAAAAATGTTTAAACGATTTATAGCCTCCCTACTCGTTGGAAAAGATTTCCTAGGTTCATATGTAACCAAACAAAATTGGCCAATTCTACTTGGTTGCTATGCTAATGCCAAAAGTTCAACCAAACCAAACCAAACCAAAACATAAACAATTTAAAATAATCTTCTAAACATTTCAAACAAACATTTAAAATTAGTATTTAATATGTGACACAAATCTCTTGCAGTAACATTTCTTGAAAAGGATATTCCTTATAATTTCTAGGCTTTCGTTGCTTTCTTTGCCTAATTTTTATTTAGTTCTTAATTTCATCATTTCTTCTACCAATACACTGCAAAAGAATATCCCAAAAATTCAGTTTATGCATAATTTTGATGCTGACAATTTGTATAAATTGATAACATGGGCGCCCACTTCTTTCAACTCTTATCTTTGGATCAGATTATATTCTTAGACCCAAATTCTCTTTTCAATCTTTCGCCTTTTTCGTGTAATTTTCTTCCACGTTTGATTCTTTTCCAGTATCCAACTATCCATATCTACTCCAACAAATTTTCTGAAATTCACCTGAAATTCGACATCATAAGCAGAAGATATAGAAAGAAGATATGAAATTTGGGAGGGAATTTAGGATTCACTTAGAGCAAACCCTACCGGAGTGGAGGGACAAATTTTTGCGCTACAAGCTTCTGAAGAAGTTGCTGAATAGTATTGCACCCGCCGCTGGTTATCTGCCACCGCGGCTTCCGTTGCCGGAGTTTCAGGTCTGGTTTGTGGCGATTCTTGCCGGGGAAATTGAAAAGTTCAACGATTTCTACGTCGGCAAGGAGGAGGATCTTATCATCCGCTTCCAGGTATCACTGCTTTTCGTTTTTTTTTTTTGAAATTATGTTTATGCAATTTATATATTCACTGTGTTCTTCTTTGGATGAAATTCTTTGCCCGACTTTCGTATTTTGTTGTTGAAATTCGAAGCTTTTCGTGAATTGGTGCAATAATAATTTTGAATTTGGAAGAAAACAAAATTTGGAAAAGAAACGGAAAGAAAAAACAAAAAAATATATTTCTTTTGCATTTATTTTCACGAAAAATTGACCGCATTCTGTAGAAAACTGAGGCAGCTCTCAACTTTTTGTTTATGAACTCAAACCAAGAAACTTGGGCATTTCATATATATGTATGTGTGTGTGTATAGATAAAAACCTTTTTTTTCCTCGTAGCATGTTCTTGAGTAGTGATACGAGTGCATGAAGCTGGGGGAGTAGAGTTTTGATAAAATTACTTCTTTGAAACTTGGATAGCCTGAGGAACTTCTCCTTATCAACGTAGAAATCGTCGACTTTTCTTATCCGAGAAATCGAACCTGCAAGATGATATGATCCCAGTATGAGGCCATTGAGGAAGTGAAGCTTTGTGGAACATGTTCCAATGGTATGGTACAAGGAGATCTCAGTCATATACATCTATATAAATATATATATGAAGTTTTATAAAAAGCCGAATTTATAGAGTGGTGTCATTGTGAGATATAACATGGATTATAACAAGTAAAGTGACCTCGTTCTACAAAATTGGATGGTATAAAAGTATGTCCATGGTTTATTCCGATTCTTGAGCACTGCTTTATTTGAGACAGAAACTCGCGAACAATACTTGTCTTGAAATGGGTTCCAGACGTGCCCACATTTAGTTTTTAACAATAAATCGTTTTAGGTCACACTGATTTCCTGGCAAAAAGAATATATAGATGATTTCTTTTTTGTTAATGAGGTTCTTTAGTTTTCACTATTTGCGAGTTGAAGGATCTCAACTTGAAGAAAGAAAGGAAATAAAGAAAAGAAAGCTAATAGATAAATGTTCGCAGATACTGAGGGAAAGTGCTGAGAGATGGGCTTACAAAATGGGGATTCAACGAAAAATTGAGTCTTTAGTCGAACACAGCAAAAATTCAACATCGTGAACTAAATTTTGATCTTTCTTGTGAACTAGATTAAATCCTCTTGAAATCTGTAGAAATAAAATCGATGTCTACGTATTGTTAGTCCTTCAGCCCTCAGATGGTAAAAAATTTCAGCTCTGTAGGTTATGATAAGTAATGCTTATTGTATCAAAGATGCCTCTTTTGGAGAAGCTATTGGAAGAATTACTTTAGTGATGTAAAAAGATGGCATGAACGCGACTACTAAAGGTTTGGAATAATTTACAATCCACGCAATTAAACTTTACTTACCTTTCTATCATATCTTGAGTTAATGTTGTAAGCGTACAAGTATTCTGCTGATTGAGGTTCTCATTTTTGTGTGTCTAGTTGGAATGAAATCCATAAAACAATTCAGAAGAATGTGTCTATGACACATGCTCAGTTACTTATTTTCATGAAAGCACCATCGTTTCTGACCCAATAACCGTCTGCTGCTGGTATCTCAGGCCCTCAAGGAGACAATCAACCGAGTGCAGGAGAGAGATCATGCAATGCTTACCTCCGAGGCTGGATTTGAGTTCATGACGGAGATACAGAAAGACTTGGTTGCGGTTCATGGAAAGATGGTTCTTCTTAAAAGCTACAGCTCCCTTAACTTTGCAGGTAAAGATGGTTCTTTTCTCCATAACTCAGTTCGTGTCAATCAAATTTTGAGCTTTTGTTACCATAAATTTATGCAATTTTTGGTAGGCCTTATTAAGATATTGAAGAAGTACGATAAACGAACCGGGGCAATGTTAAGCATACCTTTCACTCAGCTTGCTTTCCACCAGCCATTCTTCACAACCGAGCCTCTAACGAGGCTAATCCACGAGTGTGAGGCAAAGCTCGAGTCTCTGTTCCCTCTCGAAGCAGAGGTGGTAGAACCACCGACTGCAGTTGCAGAGACTATACACGACAACAGACAGAATGCTTCCTTAGAGACGACATTGCTGCTCGTGGAAGAAACTGTGGATATATACAGGAGCACCCTTGCTGCAATAAGCACTATAGAGGGCCTAAGAAAGCCAAGCTCCACGTACAATGATTTATCTATGTCGTATCTCTTTGGGAGACGCAGTGATGACAGCGCAGGCGATGTAACTGCAGAAACCTCTCCCTGCAACTATTTCGTAGAGGAATAGGAAGATGTCTGTTTCCCTCAATAAATTTCCTTGGTTGTTTTGGTTTAGGGTTGATCTTACTCTGAAATTGACCGTGTTCATATCTGGCAAATAACCGTGAATATATAGTAATGATGGAATGTTACTTGTGAAATAAATCTAAAATTCATGTTTTATGTCAAATTTTATTCTATTCTTTTAAAAAAAAGAAAATGAAACATAAACGATAAAAATCTAACTAGCTATAACTTATTTTCCATATACTCAAAACTCACACTTTATCCCATACTCTCTATTTTATTTTATAAAAATGATCAAAAGGTATTATATTATTAATTTGTAAAATGATAGCAATAATATTTTGTACATTTTTTAGTAATTTTAATATTATTATTTTCATATTCATTAAAATTTGTTTTAGTATACTATTGAAAATCCTACCTCGAGATTGTAGTGTAAATCGATTAAATTATTGAATTTATAAGTCTCAAGAGTAGTATGAATTTGGATCATCTAAATGAAATTTACATAAGTAAAAAGGTTTATTGACATATAAATGCATAAATGTTGGCTACATTCTAGTTTTACATCAATTTTAAAAAGAGTATATAAATATATGAACTTATATGTAGTACTAATTCGACCATGATTTCTATTTTCCTTCAAATTGAAACATCGTGGACAAATCAGATATTTAGAAAATGATGTAGTACATATCATCTTAAAACATCGTAATTTTTATTTGGATTGTATATAATTAAAAATTAGAACTCCTGAAATAATTGAGAAATAATTAATTACAACACACGAGTTAGTTGGTTTTCTCTCAGCGACTAGTCAGTCCGATGGCTAGTTACATTTTAGATAGTTTATGAATGATTATGTTTGAAAATAAGATTACTTTTTTCAAAATATGCTCAAACAAATAATGAAAAATTTTATTCCATAATTCACACTAGCCTCCTTACCCTAGTCGCCTTTCATGCTACCTTTCGGTAAGTTCCACCCTGAGGGGGGTTGCATTGCACACCCATCTCCTCTAAGTGACACGTGGCCTTTAATTCTTTTGATTTAAATAAAATCAATAAAGGATTTCAGCTAACTATGGTTAAGACTTTATGGCCCCACAGTAGAGATAGGCTTCTCGGAGAAGCTAATTTCTGTATGCCGACCCTCATTTGAGATACCGAACGCATATAAAAATTGTCGGCAATTTATATTTTACTTTTTTATTTTTGAACTTAAATTTTCATGCGTAAGTTTGTTATATTATACATATATAATTAAATAATCTAATATCCATAATTAATCAAATTAATATTTAAATATTAATATTGAATAATCTTAATAAAAACTATAAATAATAACCTAAAAATATAAGATTATTTGGATAATATTTAAATAATTTCTCTTATATGAAAAATTCATAAATATAAATAAATAATTATAAATTATTTTTAGAAATTAGTTATCATAATTTATAATGACAAGAAGTATTCTAAAATTTTAGTTTCAAAAAACGAAAGAAATTTTTGTTATCTATTTAATTTTATTTACCTTTTAAAAATAATTTGATGTAAAAATAATAGCAAACATAAATAACAAATAACCTTTGTGAATAACTCACTTTAATAAGTCTTGGCGGGATAACAAAATTTTGCTAAAAATTCAAACAAAAATATCAAATGAAATCACGCCAGAAATTTCTGAACCATGGAATAACTCACATTCTCACCATCGCTTTGTTCACTCTTCTCTTTTTCCAATTTCACGAACGCACCCAAATCTAAAATCTTCTATTTCTCCTTTCGATTTTCCGACGAGGCCTCACAATCGGCCGCCAGCACCTCATATCATCACTCGTCCTAGCAACAGTAGCATCAAATGCCTTTGCCTTCCCTCCCTCCGCAGCAGCTTGCCATGACATCATCGTTCTTGAGTCGCTCGTCCACAACCCACCTTTAGCCACGGTCATCTCTTTCCTTCGGAGCCGCTGCCGTTATCCCTTCCCGTAGGCATAGAGAAATCTCTCGCTGTCGTCAATTGCTCCTACTTTTCCACCGCTTAACCCTCCCGTCCGAAGTCAATCGTTCTCTCATTCGCATCTCTCATTCGCATCTCGCTGCCTCTGGTACGTCTCACACCATTCCTATCTCTCTCTCTCTCTCTCTCTCTTCGTCTCTATCCATGTCTCTCTTTGTCATCGGTTTCACCCTCTCATCTACTCTACTGCAAGAACCATTGAAATATATTATCTTCTCGCCGAATTGAGTTCGATTCACCTCGATGATCCAAATCCAATAGAGAAGATTTTGTAGGAACCTTCATGGAAGAATAGCAATGGTAGACTAGTAACATTATGCCTAAATTTTGATTACTTATTTTATTGATCATTATTTGTTCTTATTTATGCCTGGGACTCCAATATGCTTTGTTTGCTAAATTTTATGAATACCTTGCTTCTCATATTACAAACCTATTATATATGACTTGGTTAAATGATTTTTTTTCTTTTTCTTCTCTCTTTCTTTCCCTGAAGTCTATGGCGATATGGTAGAATAGTGAGATTATGCCTTTCTATCACAACCCGGTTTCCACCGGCGTGTCGTCCTCTCTCCGTCGTCGCCATTGCCGTTGAGCACTCTGATCAGATGCTGCAGGAACTCCTCTCAGGTTGGAAAAATCGTTTTTCCTATGCTTTGATATTTGATGCTGAATTAGTGCTTAAAGCTGTTATATTCGGATATTCAATTCATATGTTTATGGACGTTTAAAGCTACAAGAATGCTTCTTGGTGCTGAATTTTGGACTTGTTAAAGCCGAATCAATGCATTGCTATTATAATTTTTTGGAGAATTGTGCTTGAGCTTGTTTTAGAAGTCTTTTTCTTCGCAAATCGTGTAGAGTAGATGGATCAAGATTGTGTTTTTCAAAAACATAAAGAAAGTTTTGTTAAAATGTAATGTGTTTTTATAATTCTCTAATCTGCGGTTGTTCTTACATCTTTTGTAAGGTATTATGTGATGTTCCAGTGATATACTCATCAGTAGAGACTAGAGAGCATTTTCATTGCATAAGGTCGACTGCACTTCAATAGCTCATGCCCTTTTCCTATTTAATTTTTCTGCAGTTGTGGTGATATATTTTTAATTTTATTTATTATCATTGTTTTTCTTTTTCTGCTTTTGTGAAAAAGATTTTTATACAAACATTACAATTGTTTAGTGAATCATTTATGCAAATTTTGTTTGGTTCACATAATCGCATTTGTGGTGGTCTCAATTTTGATGAAGTTTATGGTTTCTTAGATTTTTGATAATCTGAAGCTCTATGAGTTCTGAATTATTTTGAATTTAGAAAACAAGATCTTTGATGTGAATTTTAATGGTTGTATGAGTTGTTTTTAGCTATGCATGCAAAATTTTCAATAAATTTGCGGGAAGGTTTGAAAATTAATCTAGAAATGATCACTTTAGTGTTGTGTGTTTCTCAACAGGAGTGGTTTCTACTCTAAGCATTACTGTTGTTTGTGTATCGGGCGATCTTGCAAAGAATAAGATTTTTCATGCTCTTTTTGCTCTCTATTGTGAGGATTGACTACCAGATGTGGTGCCCTTACTTGCTATTAGTTTGATTGTTATAAGTATTCGAGTTCATATTAGTGAATAAAGTTGTTGAACTGTTCATAGTTCTATTTCTACACAATTTCATTATTTTGGTTATTCTCGGACCAAGATGAATGATGACGAGTTGAGAAGATGATCAAGACATTACCTTGACTTGCGGGGTGATCGAGGTTTCTATTTGTTTCAATAATCTTTACTAAGATATGGATGGCTAATGTCGATATTTTAAAGTCCAACTCCTTCATATTGTTGTTTTCGAGAGATAAGCTGTGATGACAAAATGACACAGCTTTCTAAAGAGATGCTTTTACCATTAAGGTCAATACAATTCGGATGAACACTTCTTGTAATTGGATTGCAAACCGAAGGAAAAGGGTGCTAACTTTTTTCTTATTCAATTGTATGTACACACGTCACGAAAAATATTTTACGTAAATAGCTAACCGCATATAACTTAAGAGTTGTTGTAGCTATAGAGCAACATGATTACTTTGTGTGAGCATAACCTTGACATCTACCCGAAAACGTGAAATTTGGCGATGCAATTAGTTTATTATCAAAATTAGATGAATTGATTTATCCTCGAATTATTTTATCACTTTAACGAGCTTCTTGTTAATGTGTATTTGAGGTTGTATATATATCTATCCTTTGTGCCTTTTTTCTTTTCTTTTTCAAAATCAGAATCTGTAGATACCAAATTATTTAGCATAAATCTTGAAAATAAGAAGGTATTAGTACGGGGGTTAAAGTAATGCATATACATCTTTCATTAGAAGGATAAAATTTATGTATTTTCCCCAAAATCCAAGCTCCAAAGGACAGCTCCAGTTTATGATTGAGCATGCATTCACTATGTGCTTCAATATATGTCCAGATGTGCCATATGTAAATAATACCTCGGTGCTCAAATTTTTGCTCATATCATGGTTGATTGTTCCTTTAAAACATTTTTTGGTGAAAACAACGAAAGTTAACCATATTGCTCAAAATTATGCACAAAAGTTAACACGACTTGATTCACGATTATAAGGTCTTCTTGTCAAATTCTCTTGTTGTTCAAGTATGGAGTCTTGCTTTCCATGTTATCTGATTTTTGTAGGAAGCTATCTTAGTGGATTCATTCCTAGTGATTGGAGACCTTTCTCACTCCAAAATCTATAAGGAACTACACCGAGCATTTATTGATTTTCAACTTTATGCGTGGTTGCATATTTATATTTTATATCTATTGTTGGAGTTTCATTTAACTAAGTATTGATTAGATTCTTTTATTTTGTTTTGCTTTTACGCTCTTCATTATTTATGGTTGAAAGTGGTCCTCTAACCGCTTTTTGATCACTCGCATTGGTAACCTCGTGCATCTTATTGTTGAAGCTTGCATTGCTAGAAATGTCTTTGGACACATCAAGCATATATGTGGCTGGATATGTAAAAGGTCGCCCAACCAAATTCCTTGAAACATTCTTGGGCAAGTGCACGGTTGGTCATCTTTCATGAAAGGGTCACCAGAACTCCTCCAATGGTCGGTGCATTCGTGTGGGAAGTCGACTCGGCATTGGTCGCATCCAAGAGCGCCCAAGGTTCTCCGAAGCACTTGGAGTTTGTTGCCGGTGCCGACGGAAGATATCACTCGGTGTAACAAAGCGTTGTGGAGGCATATGTAACGGGGTGTCGAGCTTGATGATGAGATGTGCGCTCGTGTGGATCTTTGGAGGTCGATGTGGAGGTTCTCAAGAGAGTGAGCAAGGGGCTAAAGTAATGGAATGAGGAGGAATTGGCTTTGGCTATTCACGGAATAAGTGGGATTGGTGCAATGGGTGCTGCTGCGAAATGATTGTAAAACGGAATCAATTTTGGTAGATGAGCAATGAGAAGAATTAAGCATGTATAGAAGCGGATGACTTTCTCTTTGAAGTGTTTATATATAATTCAGAGATAGATGATATTCATGTATACTAGAGGAACTAAAACTGATAAATTGTCAATTTGAATGGACAATCTAGTGGACTAACTTTTGCGTCAATTTTTTGACCTTTTGTGTCCTTTTTCTGATTTTTAAACGTAAAGATTAAAAATGCATTTAGAATAGGGCTCGGTGCCAATTTATCCTAGTAAATTGATAATGATAAATTCATATTCGATAAATACAATTTTTAATTTTATTTTGAAACTATTTGCTATTCGTTAGTTTGGCGTGACACTTTATATTAGACTTGATAAGATTCTCTATCGTTTAGAAACTCTCCAACAACTTAGGAGATGTTCCTTGCTCCTATCGATATCACACGGTCATTTTTCTAAAATATTTTAAATAGAGATGTTTAAATCGGCAATACTTGTATTATCAATTTTGCCTTCCTTGTCAACCTCCCAAGCAAACCCCAAACGGAAAGTCATCATTGTACATTTGGAAGTAGTAGTCCATTGCAATGAAACTCGAAACTCAATGACATCTTTCTTTGAAAACTTCTGCAGATGACCTCCAACTCTCTATCGCCTAAAAGTCAAGCTTGTATGGAGCACCGACCAAACGATCCCCATTTAGTACTTCACCAAAAGCTTCCTTTTACATTTCACATCACCGTGATCAAGAGATGATAATAAGACCAAAAGAAAAGTATTGGCCAAAAGGTACAAAATAAGAAAAATTACTTGGACCAAAGTAACGATGTGTTTCATCGAACAAGCAAAATAACACAAATGTAAGTATAAAAACATACATACGTCTATACATATATTTAATGGATGCAAATTAAACTGAAAAACAAAAATGTCATTATCTACTCAAACAAAGCATTTTATCTCCAAACAGCTATCAAACTCATTGTTCCAGAAGAAAATGAAAACTACTACTAACCATTCCCTCAATTCTTAAAATTAAACAAGTGTTTCTGCTTCAAATTTAACCCACCCTTTCTAGAAAACTTCATATTTCTTTATTTATAGGCAAAAACGAATCGACATAGTACACGAACTAGATGCGACCACATCAAATATAATATTTCTCGGCATCCAAAACTCGTGAGACTAAGATCCTCCTCCGCATTGAAAACTAGATCCCGGAAAAGAAGTTGCAATTAACAACAAAGAAACGTGGAAGCAATTTCAATATGAAATAATGTAAACACAATCGACTAAGGAAAATTCAACAAGCAATAAAACTTAATGATAAAAGTTTACATCTCAAGATTCAAAAGTGCTTGCTAGATTGCATGCCGAAATGTCTTATATATCATGACTAATTCATTAATATCGGGATTAAATACATTTCAATACTTGATCCTCGCTCATTGTGTGCCTCTTCCCACGGAAGACCCCATCCCATCATAAACTAATCAACAAGGGAGAATATAGCTCTTCACTATAGAAAGAAGTAAATAGAACATATTCAAATACAATGTTGAAAGAAATGGCAGCATTCTCATAATTATACAGAGAAACTATCCATATTTTGTAAGTGCATCAGAACAAACATAGCAATATTTCATGGAGTTGTCCTGTCCTCAACCACCCAAGAAATTATCATCATAGAATTTACTAGTATTTATAGCAGGATCAACTAGATTGAAGTGAGTCAATAGAATAATGTGAGACATAGCTTTTAGATAAGTCTATTCATATCTTGTTCATCTTATTGAAAACTTAACTATCACATTCAAGAGATGAGACTCAGAAGATACAACGAAACTAATTTAGCAGGAAAACCAGCAAAATTTTTATTATGTTCCATTTATACGAATATGTTGGAAAGAAAAAGTAAATACCTATGATCATCCTGCACATTCGCTTTCTCAAGTATACCACTTTGTTGATCATCCTTAACTTTTGAAAGAGGCGAAAAGAACAAGAGAAATAACAAAGCAAGAGGTAAGTCAATAGATGTATACATGAAAGAATATAAATTTTACATTACTTATGATACCGGTGCATTGAAATGAAAAAAGCTGAAATCCCAACATAAGGTTTATGGTCAATGTATGGCCAAACATGACAATGATGTTATGCCTGTAAATATTGTGGCTCTGATTGATGAGGAACTAAGATAGTAAGGCACATGCATTTTACTACAAGAAAGTAAGTAAATCGTCTCGAAACTCCTAAAATCATCCTCTTACCAAGATATTTGAAGAAAATGAGGATAGAATTCTCATCAGCGTTTGTTACATATTAAAAGCATGGTTGCTTTTGAATGTTCTTCTAATATATCAAAGTCGCTAGGACCGAAACAATTATGTTTCATTATTAATAAGATCACTATCAAGTTTTACCATCCTAAAGCAAAGACAGGTCCTTGATCCGCAATTTAGTGACACTCAAGCGAAGCAAAACACGAAACCATGTTCTGCACTTCCGGTGATACTTGGATGTAAAAGCTTGCAAAAGATAGAATTAATCAAAAGCAATATTTTGCACCAACACCTTTTATTAATCAAAAGCAATATTTAGGCAGAAAACAATGATAATTTATCTTTACAGTCAGCACAATTTGTTTGCCGCTTCTGCACTCACAGAGAATGGTTTTTTTAAAGATGGTCCACGTACATGACAAAAGAGGTCAAAAAACAAGCCAACAAGAATCAAGACAGATACTCTTAATGATACACTCAAAAAAACTTGAAGTGTTATCACCTGAAGATAAATGCTAGTGTTATATTGGCTTTTCAGGGCATATTCATTGAAGACTGAGGCCATAGAAGGAACAATAACCTGTGCTAAATGTTTAAAAATGAGTTTTGATTGAGGAGAACAAATCAATGAGAAAACCTAAAAGGAAAATATAGAAAGGAAATCATGTCAAGGCATACATATCCAAGCACATGATGAATGCAATTACCAGCAGATGCCTTGAATCACTTACAAATATCAAAGTATACACATGCAATAGTAGTGATTGGAACAACTAAAGCAGCAGTGTTTTCGGATAAGGATTTAAGTTGATTTATGCTGATACCAATCAGCAACAATGCAAGAGCCTCCCACTGTAATTTACAACAAATCACTAGAAAGTAGAAATTATAGACATTATTATACATGTTGCCTTTTATGGCTCATCTTGCAACGAACTCACGAAACTCTTATTTCATTTATGTCCCGAGAACTGTGAACCTTCATCTTTTATAGAAATATAATTCCAAAGAAAATCAACCACCTTAGTTTCTGAATCAAGTCAACTAACTTTGAATTATCGAAAATCAATGTTTCATAACGACCTTGAAGTACGAAATAACTAAAACTCAGAAACAAGAACTTGAACAATAGATCGAAACTCGGATAAAATTATATAAGACAAAAGTAGAGAACTATAGATGACTTGAAGATAATTATAAACTTTACTAGTGCTTCCATCAATTAAGAGATTACGATATGTTGGTTGCCTTGCACGAAATGAGAAGGGTGCTCTTGAATTTAGTAGACCCAACTATCCTGTGGATTTGCCTAATGTAAGTTTTGAAACAACGAACTTTATTTAATCAAATATCTTAAATTTGAATTATACCAATTTTTTATATATTGAATATTTTATATTGAATTTTGCAATTCAAATAGCATTTGCTATTTTTCTTACATCATTTTGTGTGTTATGGTGTCAACTATTCTCAACATTATGAAGGAAACCGTGATATGGACGAGAGATTAATTCACATGATTCATCCAGTGGTTGAGGTAGTTTGGAAGATGGAACTTGAATTACGCTTTGAGGAAACTAAATCAAGCTATATTTTCTTTTATTAAGGTGTATATTAAAGAACATTAGTTAGAACACGCATAAATACAATGCACACCATTGGAAAACAGATAATATTATACCTCTACAATATTTCTCTCCTTGTATAAGTAATTCGAAACAGAGCAATTCTTTTGGAATAACGACAATTCTAATCTAGTGAAGCACAAGCATCTTCAACAAGTAGAGAAAAATAGAAGCGAGGAAACAAACAAGCATACAAAATGGAGGCATACCCATTAACAATGGACTGAAAATCGAACATAGCACAACATATTTGGGTATTTTCGAGACATTGCCTAGGTTTTCGGTGCAAAGACGAAGAATACGAAGGCTACCCCAATGGACGAAGACTAAGATGAAGAAGACGACGGGAATGGGGATGGACGAAGACGAAGGCATTTCGCCTACTTAGGGCGTGGAAAAAATCGTTAATGTTGAAAATAGGAACAATACACCGCTTTCACGTGCTCTCTTGTGCTCGCGTCTCGCAGTTAGGGTTTGGGCGTCTCTCGCAGCTCTCTCTCTCTTCTTCGTGCTCGCGTCTCTCGTCTCTCTCGCGGTCTGATAGATCACTCTCCTCTGTGATGTGGGCGCCAAATGAGAAGAAGACAGTTGCAAATGGGGGAATTATTTGAATTTCCTTATGAATTTACTTATTTACCCCTTGCAAGACTCGAAATAGTGAGGGCTCAATGGTAAATTTCAATATTTCAAAATTAACAAGGAGTGACGACAATATTTTTATGTGGTCGTGAAAATTAATAACGATTATTTATTATTTTAATAATTTTTTTGAACAAGATTCTAATATAATTATTATAAAGTGCTCTTTTTAAAATTTAATATTATTATTATATAAATTATTTATCCACATATTATAATAAATTTGGGCGTTTAAGATAATTGTAAACATTGGCGGGACGTTTTATTAAGCTTCTCGGTTAATAATTCAAAATTCTAATTCAAATCCTGAAATGCCGATACATGTCTGAAATGCCGATACATGTTTTGGGATATCGACGTATAAAATAAATGTCGGCACTCGCGGATAGCTTCTCCGCGAAGATATTAATTCAAATCGTAAAATGCCGATACATGTCTGAAATGCCGATACATGTTTGGGATGCCGACGTATAAAATGATTGTCGGCACTCGTGGATAGCTTCTCCGCGAAGATTGTTTCGGTAGTGGGCCTATCCGGATTAACCATGGTTGGGTT
Organism: Salvia rosmarinus; assembly: GCA_036937905.1. Classification (NCBI taxonomy): domain Eukaryota; kingdom Viridiplantae; phylum Streptophyta; class Magnoliopsida; order Lamiales; family Lamiaceae; genus Salvia; species Salvia rosmarinus. The sequence goes on along the minus strand of CM072813.1, from coordinate 108,035,771 downwards.
GATTTATTCAGGACATTTAATTAAATGTGAATAAAATAGAAAGACACGTGTCATGCGGAGGGGATGGGTGTGCAATGCACACCCACTCAGGATGGAACTTACCCTACCTTTCCGTCTCCTCTTCTCTCTCTTTCTCTTAGCCGCCGCCTCTCTCAAACTGAGTCAACTGACTACCCGTCGTCCATTCCACTGGCCACGACCTCTCTCTCCTAGCTGGAATTCAAGCCTCGTAGAAAATCTCTCAAACTAACTAGCAGCCTCTCTCAATCTCAACTTTCGTTTTTTAATGTGATTAGTCGTTCCCTATCAATATCTACTTAAACTAAAAATAATGAAGGGGGCCCACAATTCAAACCCGATGCGGTCAAATTTTTTCATAATTTGTATATATTTAGTTAAGATTCTTCGTAATTTGTGTCTCATGTGTGTGCATTTTCTATAATTTCTAAAAAATATCAATCATTTGACCTTTGTCGTAAAATACCGATTGATAACTAAAAATAACGAAGGGGGCCCACAATTCAAACCCGATGCGGTCAATTTTTTTTCATAATTTGTGTATATTTAGTCAAGATTCTTCATAATTTGTGTCTCATGTGTGTGCATTTTCTATAATTTCTAAAAAATATCAATCATTTGACCTTTGTCGTAAAATACTGATTGATAACTAAAAATAACGAAAGGGGCCCACAATTCAAACCCGATGCGGTCAAATTTTTTTCATAATTTGTGTATATTTAGTTAAGATTCTTCATAATTAAGATTCTTCATAATTTGCGTCTCATGTGTTTGCATTTTCTATAATTTCTAAAAAGTATCAATCATGTGACCTTTGTCGTAAAATACCGATTGATAACTAAAAATAATGAAGGGGGCCCACAATTCAAACCCGATCCGATCAAATTTTTTCATAGCCCACAATTCAAACCCGATGCGGTCAATTTTTGTTTTCATAATTTGTGTATATTTAATCAAGATTCTTCATAATTTGTGTCTCATGTGTGTGCATTTTTTATAATTTCTAAAAAGTATCAATCTTGTGACCTTTATCGTAAAATACCGATTGATAACTAAAAATAATGAAGGGGGCTCACAATTCAAACCCGATGCGGTCAAATTTTTTCATAATTTGTGTATATTTAGTCAAGATTCTTCATAATTTGTGTCTCATGTGTGTGCATTTTCTATAATTTCTAAAAAATATCAATCACTTGACCTTTGTCGTAAAATACTGATTGATAACTAAAAATAACGAAAGGGGCCCACAATTCAAACCCGATGCTGTCAAATTTTTTCATAGCCCACAATTCAAACCTGATGCGGTCAATTTTTTTTTATAATTTGTGTATATTTAGTTAAGATTCTTCATAATTTGCGTCTCATGTGTTTGCATTTTCTATAACTTCTAAAAAGTATCAATCATGTGACCTTTGTCGTAAAATACCGATTGATAACTAAAAATAATGAAGGGGGCCCACAATTCAAACCCGATCCGATCAAATTTTTTCATAGCCCACAATTCAAACCCGATGCGGTCAATTTTTGTTTTCATAATTTGTGTATATTTAATCAAGATTCTTCATAATTTGTGTCTCATGTGTGTGCATTTTTTATAATTTCTAAAAAGTATCGATCTTGTGACCTTTATCATAAAATACCGAATGATAACTAAAAATAATGAAGGGGGCTCACAATTCAAACCCGATCCGGTCAAATTTTTTTATAGCTCACAATTTAAACTCGATGCGGTCAAATTTTTCATAATTTGTGTATATTTAGTCAAGATTCTTCATAATTTGTGTCTCATGTGTGTGCATTTTCTATAATTTCTAAAAAGTATCGATCATGTGACCTTTTGTCGTAAAGTACTGATTGATTGAGATAATCTCAAATGAGTTTTAATATATAACTTATGAATGTAAGTAAAATGATTTTATCTATTTAATGAAACTCATAAATATAACAGTTTCAAATCGAAAACTTCTTGACTCGTCAGCTTGTCAATAAACTCGACTCAATTCAATCGTTAGATAAGGTCAATGCTTCTCATTCCTTACAACCTAGGAAATATACTGTCCCTTCCTCGTTGGAAGAGAATTATTTGGAGCATATCCTACAAGAATTCACCAAATTCTATTGGTTGCTCTGCAAAAGCCATTCACATCAAACCAAAACTAAAACAATACATTTTGATACAACAAAATATGCATCAACTCATCGAAAGTTTTGGGATTTTCTTCAGCATATTCTTTAATAATCCCATTTCTTCAAAGAATATTCTCATAAGTTTTCTAGGTTTTTTTTGTTCTTCATTGTTAAATCTTACTTACTCGATAATTCCATCTTCTCCTCGACCAATAAATCACAAGACTGCAATGGAATATTCCACTCCATTCCCACCTCACCTTGAATTTCTGTTGGCGTGTGTGCATGATGTATAGCCAGCGAGTTGAATAAATAGGCAACATGAGCGCCCAAATCATTTTCCAGATCAGATTAGATTCCGAAACGCAAATTCTCCTTACAGATTTGTATCCTTTTCGTGTAAAATTGATCTAAGCATCGAAATTGCCCACAGAGAAATAATGAAATTTGGGAGGGAATTTGGGAAACACATGGAGAAAACCTTACCGGGATGGAAGGACGAATATCTGCGCTACAAGCTCTTGAAGAAGGTGCTGAATAATATCGCGCCCGCCGCCGGAGTTCTGCCTGCTCGGCTGCCACTGCCGGAGTTTCAAGTCTGGTTTGTGGCGATTCTCATTGGGGAGATTGAAAAGTTCAACGATTTCTACGTCGGCATTGAGGAGGATCTCATCATCCGCTTCCAGGTATCTGCGCGCGTGTGTGTTTAATTGATTTATTTCTTGAGTGTGTTATTCTTAGAAAAAGATGTAACTATTCATTTATAATTGCTTTATATTGGAAACAGAGGTAGCTCCCAAATCCCAACTCATCCAAGTGATTTCTGTGGATGAACTAAAGTAGGAAACTTGATCAGCATTTCAAAAAGGGATAATAGTAATAGTAATAGTAATAATAACACAAAGACTCATTTCTTTATATTTATGAAAAAAAATGTTATTTTTCCCCTTATGATATGTTATTGAGTGGAGGTGAGTGTGCATGAAGCCAAGAGAGAAGAGATTTACGAATTTTTACTTCTTCTGGAGACTGAAACTTGGATAGCCTGAGGGTCCTCTCCTTGTCCACGTAGAAATCGTCGAGCTTTTCTCATCCAAGAAATCGATCCTGCCAGGTAGAAACTATCCAAAAGAATGAATTCCACCATGCTATCAAGAATGGTACAGTAGGAGATCATAGTTTTGGATGTGTGAAGTTTCGGATGAAGCTTATTGTAGGCGTACGAAAGCTAGATAGAGATGGTACTCGTTTGAGTATAGTTGAGGGAAGTATGGTTGAAGTAATTTTCTTCTAATAAAGGATGTTGATACTTAATATAGTAGTGGTGAAAAAAACCATGATTTATAGTACTCAACATTCAAAATGGAGATGGGGACATCACTCTATGATGTTGGATGGTTTAAAGAATCTTCAGGGTATATTCCAATTTCAGGAGAATAATATTTTAAGCTACCAATAATTCATGTCTCTAAATGGGTTCTAGATGTGTCAATCTATTTTTTTAACAATAAATGCTTTATGCCACTCTAATTTCTTGCCAAAAAGAATATATAGATAGAGGTGTAGCTTTCATTGATTGTGATGTAAGGATTCCAGCATGAAAAACAAAAGGTCTAATAGATTTTGGTTCGCAAGAGAGAGTATATGCTCCCAGATATACCGCGGGAAGATCCGAGGAAAAAAGTAAGATGTCTATAGGTTGGATATTAAAGGTTTGAGACTGCAAAATGTCATGAACTGAATCTGGAGTTCTCTCTCTGAGCTAGATTAGTCCTCTTGAAATTGTGGATACAAAATGAATGTCGATTAACAATATGGTTAAAAGTTTTCAGCTCTTTAGGTTATAGTGATTCATGCTTATAGTCTTGAACATGCCTCCTTCCGGATACCCTTCTTAGTAGATGATCATGATACTTCTCGAAAATGTAAATTCTTGATCAATGGAGGAACACCCTTTTTTGTTCATTTATTAGGGGCTTTTAGAAGAACACTTCTCCCCGTGATCTCTCCTCTGCCAAAAAGACTAATGAATATTTAACTTCGTATCACATTTCAAGTTATTGTTATAAACATACAAGAATTTTGCCGGTTGAGCTTCCTACAACCGTGTTTCTTTAGTTCATAGGAGAATGAGTGTATGGCACATGCATAGTTATTTTGATGAGTTTTTAAACCCCATGTTAATCAACCAATGTCCTTTCTGATTATCATCTGATGCTGGTGTCTCAGGCCCTTAAGGAGGCAATCAAGCAAGTTAAAACTAGAGAGCAACATTCTGGAATGTTTACCTCAGAGTCTGAATTTAGTGAGTATATGACAAGGATACGTAGAGACTTGGTTGTGATCCATGGTGAGATGGTTCTTCTCATTAGCTACAGCTCCCTTAACTTTGCAGGTAAAGAAGTCTCAAATTTAAGCTTTCTTTACTATCTATATATATATATACATACATATACGCATTATGTATAAACTTTCATACTTGATGCTGAAATGCTTTGTGCATTTTGCTTTAGGCCTAATCAAGATATTGAAGAAATATGATAAACGAACCGGGGCAATGCTAAGTATACCTTTTACACAGCTTGCTTTTCACCAGCCATTCTTCAAAACTGAGCCTCTAACGAGGTTAGTTCACGACTGTGAGGCAAATCTTGAGGTTCTGTTTCCACGTAGAGCAGAGGTGGTGGATGAACACACGGGCACAGCTGCTTCGTTAGAGACACTGTTGCTCGGGGAGGATACTAGGGATGTGTACCGGAGCACCATTGCTACTATTAACACTATAGAGGAACTGAAAAACAAGCCAAGCTCCACCTATAACAGTTTGTCCATGTCATATCTGTTTAGGAGCATGGATAGCGATGGCATGGGTGCTGTTACTGCAGAAAACTCGCCCTCCAACTCTTCTGAGTCCGTGGATGGTGTCGACGATGAAGATGAAGGCGAAGATGAAGATGTTTCTTCCCTTAAATAAGTTTCCAGCACTTTTGCTTTCAGGTTCTCCTTCTCTGAAATGTATTGTGCACATATCATGCAGCAGTTGAGTTCTTTGAAATATCTATGTCATGTTACAGTAATCCAATAATAAGCTGCTGATACAATATAACTTATGAAATAAATTCTATGTTGTTTTTGTGAAATAAATCCAATGTTGTTGTTGTCTTTGTAACTCATTTCATTTTACATAAATGAAGGATTTCATGGTATGTTAGATTTTCTAACTGTACAATTGTATTAACACTCCTTTTGTACTGAAACATTTGCACTTGCCCATCTCAGATTGCTAGGATCCACCTAGGGATGTCAATGTGTGGGTTTTACCCGGACCATAACCAACAAATAAATAATGGTTTTAGTTCTGGAACCGACCCATTAGATATTGGATCCGGACCGGACCCGGACCATAAACTATGGGTCTTAAGCGATCCGGATCTGAACAGGTCTGGAACCAGAACCAGAGCTGGAATCGAAATCGCTGCTTTATAATTTAATGAGCTATGGGTGATTTTAGATCGATATGGATAAAATTAGTTCATTGACAAACGTATTTAAACTTAGGCTTGTCAATAAACGGGTTTTAATTGGACTATAACCAATAAATAAGTATTGGTTCTGATTCTAGAACTAGATCCGAACCGGACCATCAAACTATGGATCTAGACCGTCCGGGTCTAAAGCGGGTCTGGAACCGGAACCAGAACCAGAACCAGAACCAGAATCAAAACCAGAACCGATTCTTTAAAGTTTAATGGGTTTTGAGCGATTCTTGATCGGTTCGGGTAAAACCACCCATTGATATCCCTAGATCCACCAACGGAATTTTAGCCAATAATTTTTTGTGTTTTTGGCATTTTTTTACATCAACTTAATTAAAATATTTGGGTGATGAGAGAGTGGCATTTTGGTAAAGAAACTTTTTGGTCGGTTAATGATCAATGCAGATTTTTTTTCTTTTGCTATTATATTTGTTTTTAGCATTTTTGTTATTTTTTTTTTAATTTTGTATTTATTATAAAGAAAAGTAAAACAAAGAAGTTGAAGTGGGTGGCACAAGAGACAGATAGAGAGTGCAATCTTATGTAGGAATTAGGATGATCAATCAAAGCATAATCCATTCAAATGTGATATGGCTTACTATAATTATTTGAAAATGCTACAAATATTTTTATATCTTTTCTTACATATAAACATTATTTAGTTAATACTTTTATTTTTGCTTACATAAACATTAAATAAACTAAACTTCGATATATATTAAAGATTACAAATATTGCTATTAAACAGAATCGTTGTCCTTCAGAAGAAAAAATGGTGATAAATTAAGTTAGTTTTTAAAATCTTAATTATTTCTAATAGTTTGTTTTTGAGAAAATATTTTAATCACTGCAATTATAAATTGATTGATTTATAAATTTACTTTTTGATTTGCATTACGTCGATAACTTTTCTTTATTACTACTCCATCCGTTCACGATAAATGTATCTTGTTTTATTAGACATCCACGCAAAATGTATCATTTCTTTTTTAAGACCGTACTCTTTATTATTCAACCTCACAACCACTCATTATTCATACACTCACAACCTAACACATGATGAAACCCTTTCTCTACTCAAACAACATTCATCAATAATTTTATTAAAACATGTACCTTCCACAAGTGATACACTTATTATGGACGGATGGAATAATACCTGATTTCAATATGTAGAATATGTATTCATCTAATTTTCTTTGTATTCACTAACCTGTCATATCTTTCCATATGATTTGAAGTTGAACTCCAAAATTTGAGAGCTAATTAATGGAAAAGAAACTGATTATTTATGTCTTAATAAATGTAGCTCAAAACTAATTTCATCACACTCACTAAAAATAAAAAATAAACAAGCTTGAAAAATAACAAATTTGATTCAACTCACATTCATTTAGATCTCTGACTGTACACAATTTCTTGGGTACTACGTCACCTAAATCGATCACATGAAGATTTCTCTACACTGTAGAAAGCAGAAGATCATCAAATTTGTCTGTACAACTCCCACTCGTTTGTGAAGAAAGCAAAATATGAATCTTCTATCAAATGATCTTCTCATCTTCGTAGTGAAACGGCAATGGCACTGTCTTGAATGCTCGATATTTTCCAACGTTGTTGAAGTGTTCATTCTCCACCCTGTCCAAAATCAAACAAATCTTTTTGTTAAAGCGATTTTTGATGCTATTTATCACTAGGTTTAGCTCTGGTTTCTGCTAAAGATCAGATGCTATTTTAGGATGTATATGGAGCTGTTCTCTGCATCTGAGAAAGTTAAGATTCATGAACAAACCTAAAGAAGTTCCAAATGCCACGACGCAGGATCTCCAAGCAGGCAACGAGTGCAATCATAGCCTTTTCGTGGAGGAATGAAAGTTGATAATCAAAACTAGCTGCATCCATACTAGCCTCAGAAGGATGTTTACTAGCTGCAAATCGTGTACGTTGGAACGTTCAGAACTGCAGTTTTTGCTCATTGCAACCGACATAAACAGACCAAAAATATACTCACTATGGCAACAAAGTATACAGCCTTGTTTGAAATCAGCAGCTTGTCTCTCAGCCATGGATTTCTTGAATTCCTTTGCAAAGGCCCCAATCGATCACAATGTCCCAATATGTGTTGAAGATGGTTGTAAATCCCGACGTTGATAATGTCATAATATACCAAAACACGTAGCCTTTCTTCCCAATTGTCCTTTGACTATATATTGTCCTCACCACAAGCGCCACAATAGTTGAGAAATACTTAAAGCCATTCAGACCTTGACTGGCATCTTTCTCCTCAATTAAGCGACGAAGGCACTGAGTTAATGAAGCAACACAGTTAAGTTTAGGTTGGCATGAATCTTTTGTGACATATATTCTAACTTATAACCTGAATTAGACGCGACCAGAATGGGATGACGGCAACAACAATATACAGAAGTTTGTAAGTTTTTCTTTCAAGGAAATCATCTGATCGCCTTGTGAAATCTCCCAGAAGTAGTAGTAGACATAAAAGAGCAAGCTTCTGAAACCTTGCACCTGAATCGACCAATGGTTTAGAATAGTACTAAGTTTAGGATTCATATTCTTGACTATGATTTTGTTGAGATATTGTAGGAAATGGTTACAAACCTGGCTTGTTAACTGATCAGCCAAGAAGAAATCGGGAAGAGTCACCTACAATACAGAAAGCCAAGAAATTAAAACTAAGGTAAAAATTCTCAGTTTCTTCCATGACTTCTTTTAAGTACCTTGTAAAGTGGAGCACAAACACAATGCCATGCACAGTGTATGAGAAAATAACGGCTCGAACGATATATTATGTTGAAAGGACAGAAGGTTATAAAAAACACAGCCTGCATGAGTTAATCTGCATTAGGACAATAGGCATATGTATGATTCTTCGAGTATAAGGTAAAATGATCTTACAGAGACTAAGGCTAATGGGACCAATTCTGTTAGAGTGCTATATTTTTTCGTAACCGGATCCATCTCCAAGTCGAGGTTTGAGACTACAGCCGCCAGTGAGAGTACTGATAGGCCAGAAGCAAGGAGGAAGACTTCTCTAAAGCCTAATTCCGTTCCTGGTTTGAAATTAAATATAAAGGGGTAGTTCACCCGAAATCGCCTCCAGAGATATGTGTCTGTTCCATACATGAGCATGTGCAGGACAATGAATCCAAACAAGCTGCATTCAGTTTTACCATATTTTAGTAACAATGGAGAAATGAAGAAAAGTGTTTCCTTTTTTTTTTTGGTCAATAATAAAATTTTAAAGGCTGCGTCACGGTGGACTCAAACCCGAGACCTTTGGCCTCGGGCATTAACCACTCTACCACTAGGCCAACACACGCACACAGAAAAGTGTTTCCTGTTGCAGGGTGTTGTGAGTGGCTAAATAGGTACCTATAGAGTGGAAATATAGTTTCCATATACTTTGTCCTTTCCTCCTGCTTCAGGAGAGCACGGCCATGCAGGATGACGATGATGGTAACAACCAGTGCTATCGAGCAACCGGTAAACAGACCTAAAGGCAGTATGAGGAAGATGAAACCAATCCCAAATTTGCATATGAGGAAAATCTCAATCCAATAAGATTATGTTATAACCATATTACTATGTTTTCAAGCTTACCAAGGAAGAAAGTTGTTCTGTGCTTCTCCCTTTTATGCCCCGGCTTCAAAGATTTCATCCCTTTTCTACGATTTCCATTTGCAAAGTACTTGATGAATGTGGCTTCTAGTCTCTCTATGAGCTTGTTCACCTGTCAAAAACAGGACAAGGTTAAAAATCTCTCGAATGCAAAACCTCGTAAGCGCATCTCACAGCACAAACCTCATCAGAGGTGCTAAGATAAGAATTGTCCACCATCTCTAGGTAAGCTTTTGAAGCACTCCTCGAAGTGATCTGCAACAAAACAACTCCATGTTTCAGCAGCAGTGGAAAACATAAAAGACGATTGAAACGAGGCTGCAGTATGTACCTTGTCGTACTTCTTCATTATCTTGGAGAAGGCAAGCATATTCAAGAAACTGCAAATTAAACCAATTCACTACTATCTAAGTATACTTCACGATCGCAGTAAAACAAATGCACATTGGACAAAACATTTTCTTACCAGTAGCTTTTGAGCAACCTCAGCTGCTGGTAAAATTCAGTGAAGGCCTGCCTCAATTTTGCTTCTGCTCTACTCAGCTCATCCTTGCTGAATGATAAATCTGATCTCGAATTCCCAATCATATTTCTCAAGGTTGAGACCGGAGTATCTGGTTCGACGTTGATCTTTACATGATCCAGCACTAGCAAAGAAGCAGGCCTAAAATTCTTCTTTCTCTTCGCCCTTGCCGCTTGCCTCCGCCGCCTTCCGAGCTCATCTCAACCTCTTGAATCACATCCAATTGCACTCCATCTACATAAGATCAAAACCAGGTAACAATTTTTCACAAAGAAATAGGTTTTTGTATCAATCATTCGGAGTAATCAGTTACTTCTACATTACCAATCAATCCCCAATTCAAAAACTCTCACTAATGTCAAAATCATCACAATCTAACCTTGCTTCACTCCATTGACAGAGGCAATGACGGTAGCCGGAGTCGACTCCGCGACTCCTCCGCCAAACTGCGCGGCAGCTCTCTGCTCCGCGCGGGGCTTATCCACTATAATCCTCAAAGCAATGAGGGCATCCATCTGCTTCGTGAGCTCCTCCGCCTCCGCCTTCACTTGCTCGACCTTATCCTTGTAAAATTTCACGACCTTATTGAACTCGTGATCGAGCTCCCGGAAGAACTCGAGCTCTATCTGGCCGCCTTCCTCGGACGACCGGAGGAACATGGTCTGGCAATAGTTGTGGTCGGAGCCGTCCTGCTGCACCGAGCTAACTAGGATAACTTCGTCGTCGCTCTTTTTAGGGGATCCCCTGAGATAGTTGAGGCCGCTGAAAGCTCTGTACATGGTGAGCCGTCTCTTCAAGGAACGCGACCGCGAGACCTCCGGCGGCTGCAGGGATGATGCGTTCTGGCGTCGGAAAATGATGAGATTTTTTAGGATCGTCTTGAGGCTGTGGTAGTCCATGTATGCTGTCTGCCATTCCTGCACCATTTGGGAAGCTAGCTCCTTCCCGAACTTCATCTTTCTCTCTCTCTCTCTTGATAAGCAGATTATGTATGTAAATGTAGAAGGAAGAGAGCTGAAAATGATTCACGCACCAACCACCATTTCTATGTATGATTATTGATTCATTGAACAAGAAGGAAAGAGGGAAATGAGAGTAGTTAACAAGAAGAAAGCAACTCAAACAAATTTATAAGAAGACAGAGATTGTGAAGAAGGTGACTTGGTCGTGTGATTTCCTGCAACATGGAAATCTTCTTCTGCTTCTATTCAACCCTAGCATCTAATTATCTATTCCGGCTGGTGATTGATGATGGCTGGTACGTGCAAATTTAATCGATTTTTAAAAATGATTGCATTTAAATTTCAAATTTTAGACACTATAATAAATTAAATTCAAATTTTAAAGTATTTTAATTAAATTTAATTTGTAAATTTGATCATTCTATTTTTTCTGCACGAGTTTGGAGTTGAAATTCAAGCATTCATGCAATATCGAAATTCAAAATTAATTGAAGATGTTTAAGGTAATTGTCTGTGTTACCTTCCCCTACTGTCAAAATCATTGTTGGATGTTTGAAATTGCAATTCAAACAATCGGAAAACATGAACTCATTTGTGCCAACTCCCAACTAATTTTTCAATCGCTAGACGTTCGACGATAAAATTGACAATAAGAAATGATAGCCTACAAAATAAGCTTCAAAAGTTCTCAATCAATTTTGAGTCTTGAAATTAGATGAGTGCTTAAGTCTAAGGATCGAATTTACAATGAATTGAAACATTAATAAAACAACTAATACTTTACATTGATCTCTTCTTCTTGTGATAAATGACTAAATAACATAATTTTAGTTGTATTACTCAATTTTAGAAGTATTTTAAAATAGTATAAATATAATAATTATTCATAATTTTTTAAGATCACAACAGCGTGAATTTGAGAAATTGTCAACTACAAGCAAACGACTGTAAACGTAAAGAAAGAAGTACAAGGATAAAATTTCCAAGTAGCTAAAACTACTAGTTGACAATGTGTGATGTTACAAATTCCTAATTTTGTAATTTTATAATATTCATTCTTAATATTTATAATTACGACAGCATGAGTATGGGAAATTGTCAACTACAGGAAAACGACTGTAAACTTAAAGAAAGAAAGAAAGAAACAGAAGAGTCAAATCATAGCAGTCGCAGTGTGTAAGTTTCATCCTCTTTAGGATGGTTCATTGTAGATACTCGGTAAAAATCATCCTATCTTCTTAATCGCTGAATCATCGTTATTTATCCTCTCATATTCTCATGGGGCTGGGGCGTGAAGCTTCCCATTTTTAAGAAAGAAAGAAACACAAGGGTGAAATTTCCAAGTAGCTAATACAACTAGTTGATGATGTGTGATGGTACAACATCCTAATATTGTAATTGCCAACAGTCAAATATTGTTAATGATCGATCTTAATTTCGTAAGGGAAATAAATACGCAAGAACACCAAAGATTTACGTGGTTCGATCTGTGAATAAGATCTACGTCCACGGGGCAAGAGAGAGAGTATGTGTATTGAGAGTGTAAGAAGCGATTACAAAGAGAGTGAATGGAATATTTCGTCTAATCTAGCCTCTATTTATACACAATGTATTGACCTAGATCTTGAATCCGAAGTCTTCTCTAACTAGGATTCGAGATCCTATCCTTCTTGAATTATGATTCTTTAGATATGGCCGAGCCTTCCTGCGTTCCCACCGGTTTTAGGAGTCTTGGGCGAACTTGTCCAGCCGAGCTTGATGTCGCTTACTTGTATTGGGCCCGATGCTTGGGCACAGTAGTTGGGCAGATCCTATCACAACCCCCAAAAGACGCAGGAGCGAGGTCGTCTTTGGATTGGGGTTGTTTATAACAGCGGGCGTGAACGATTCTCCGGGCTGACTTTGTGCGTGTCAATGCTTCCGACTTTGTGCGTGTCAATGCTTCCGACGTCGTATATCGTATGCCGTGCTTGCAGAGGCGTTTGCCGAGGTCTTGTGTGTTGTTTGTATCTTTTGCCGAGGTGTTACGCTTCACCGACGACGGCGTTATGCCGAGTCTTCGACCGGCTTCACCGACGGCGTTAAGCGAGGTCTTCGATCGCTTCACCGACGGCGCGCGTCGAGGTCTTCTTGCCGGCTTCACCGACGGGCGTTAAGCGAGGTCTTCTTCCGGCTTCACCGACGGGCGTTAAGCGAGGTCTTCTTGCCGGCTTCACCGACGAGGCGTTAAGCGGTGTCTTCATCGCTTCACCGACGGCGTTAAGCGGCCAAGACGGATTTTCGTCGTTCTTTAGCATCGACGCGGGATACGCACTTAATGCGCATTAAATGTGGCGGGTTGGATTCCGATAAAGTGCATATTGGGGGAATGTCTTCCTTGATACGCAATATCTCCTATCACTTTGCCTTCCACATTATTTCAATATTCAAAATTCCTTGCTTTCTGCGAAAGACGGTTATTCTTCGCCATTGACGTCCTGAAGCTTCTTGCCTTCTTCATTGATAAGCAAAAGTAAGTTATGGCTTCCTCTTCTCCCAGTGAGTCGTCTGGTCGTCAAATTATTGCCGTTCCTCCGTCTGACTCGTTAGTGTCTCTGCCTGTTTTTACCCGTATTCATATGCCTCTTTCTGAGTGTAGTCTGCGATTCCCCTCAGTGGGGGATTGCGGTAAAGTGTCTTCTTTTTCTTCAATCTTAGGTATTTCTGATATTAGGGATATCTGTTTTCAATATAGTATTCCTTCTGATATTGAGTTCGTTGCCCGTCCGGAGGACAGGGCTTGTGCCCTCCGGATGGTTTTATTGTGTATGAGGACGGCCTCAAGGCTGGTCTTCGTCTTCCTTACCCTTATGTATACGTTGAGTTCCAGAGATGTTTGGCATATCTCTTGCCCAACTCTCGCCGAACTCATTCCGGCATATGATCGCCTCTAGGTGTCATGCTATAGCATAATTTTCCTTTGACCTTGGGGCTTGTCCTTCGCTTTTGCAATCGAAGGGCGGCTCGGGGTGGTATTATCTATCACCCGTAGGAAATTCAAAGCAAAGATTAAGTCGAAGATCTCAACCGCGTAAGAAGTTCTTCTTCATCGCTTCGAGGACATATGGAGTTTCCATGGCGATCCGATAAGATCGCCGATGTGTTTGTCGACAAGGGCTTCGTGACTGGAGGAGGCGACAAAATTGACCTTGTTGACGAGGTCTTCTCGAGGCCGAGCTTGCGGCGGCGGGCTTAGCCTTATGATCCTACCTCCAGGGTGGAGTCGGTGAAGGTGAGGCCCTTCTTCTCTTTTCTCTTTATTCCGTGATTATTTGTGTTGATGCTGACCTATGTATTTCCTGGTAGTGAACCTTCTAAGAGAAAAGAAGAAAAGGAAGGGGCCGATCTCTGTGGCCGAGCCGAGGTCTCCGACCTTGAAGGGTGTCGAGGACATGCCCGAAATGAGTGTGGAGCCTTCGAGATCCCCTTCTTCTGTCGGTTTCAGTGACATATGGAGTTTCCATGGCGATCTGATAAGATCGCCGATGTGTTTGTCGACAAGGGCTTCGGTGACCTGGAGGAGGCGCTGGACAAAATTGACCTTGTTGACGAGGTCTTCTCCGAGGCCGAGCTTGCAGCGGCGGGGCTTAGCCCTTATGATCCTACCTCCAGGGTGGAGTCGGTGAAGGGTGAGGCCCCTTCTTCTCTTTTCTCTTTATTCCGTGATTATTTGTGTTGATGCTGACCTATGTATTTCCTGGTAGTGAACCTTCTAAGAGAAAAGAAGAAAAGGAAGGGGCCGATCTCTACGGCCGAGCCGATCTCTGTGGCCGAGCCGAGGTCTCCGACCTTGAAGGGTGTCGAGGACATGCCCGAAATGAGTGTGGAGCCTTCGAGATCCCCTTCACCGCAGCCACTCAAGCGCTTGAAGAGGCGGAAGCATGTAATCCCTGAGTCCTCGGTCGCCGAGGCTGAGTGCGAGATCATTGGTTCCAAGTCAGCGCCTCGTCTCTTTCCCGAGGTTTTGTACTTGTCCTTATACTTTGTGTAGTAGTATAAAAATTGTGTTCTTCTGACCTGATGTATATATTGTATAGGGGGTCGAGGACGTGGCGGCTGAGGTGTCTAAAGTATCCGATCTTATATCGGATTACTTGAAGAAGCGCCGTTCAGCTGTTGTGAGGTGGCCGGTATGCTCGGGAGGTGGAGGAGAATACCCTCCTCGTTCAAGAAATTTCCGAGGCCGAGGCTAAGATCCGGACCTCGTCAAATGTAAGCGGCGGATCGGCGCCATTGAGGCGGAGCGGCAAGGGCGGTCGGCGAGGCACTTGTGGCGGAGGAGGCTGCGAGGGCAGGCGGCGAAGGCCGAGGTTGCCTGATGAAGGCGAGGTGGAACAGTTCGCCGTCGGGAGGCGGACATGGCGAGCTCGCAGGAGAAACGCCGTGCCTTTGCGGAGGTCTGTTCATGTCGGCGAAGCCTCGGGATGGTGTCGGACGCGGTGAGGTGCTTAATAAGCGCCGCCCTCGGATGCAATCAAGATGTCGCCGAGGACTACCTGACTGGACAAAGCCAAGTATGGGTACGAGGAGGCGAGGATGATGTCCGAGACAGGCCTATTTTGATGTGCTTGTCCGTGGCACGAAGGAGCTTCCGTCTGCGAACCTCGCCTCCTCCTCGGTTCTTTTGTCCGCGAGTCTGCTCGCGCTTTGTCCGTGGATCGGGATCCCGACCGACGCTTTGTGTCGATCATGCAAAGGGTCGGGAGGCGGTGATGCTTGGCGTCGAGACTCGGTGGTTCCCAAGAGGCCGGTGAACGGGTCGAAAAGAGGCGGAAGAGGTCGAGGCTATCCAGCTTTGGAGGCGGCGGATGTTGTCATGGCGAAGCTTCGGAGGGTCGATTGATCCCCATCTTTTCACTCCTTTTTTTTGAATGTAAATGTACATTGATTTTTACTAAGGGCATGTTAATAAAATCACAAGTTTATGTTAAGAAACTTATCTTTTCTTATTCGATTGTCTCTCGAAATGCTTGATGCTTCTCCTGGTTGAACCGAATCGAAGACCTATCGCGGGCTCTTGAGTTGAAAGAGATCGAACTCCTCCATATAAAGGGACAGCTTGGTCATGTACGCGCGAGTCGATGTCACATAGAGCCGCTCGAGAGGCGTGACGAGCTCGTGCTCGCCTTTTGAATTGGAGGAGGCGTTCGAGGTCGCCAGGAGAAGGCCAGGTTATAGCCGAGGAGCATTCGAGACGAGGAGGTCATCCACCGAAATGGTGGGATGACGATCCCGGAGTTGAAGCCAAGGTTGTCGAGGCTGCTGCGTTGTCGGGTACCGCCGCGAATATGGTCGGACCTCACGGCAATTCACGAGCAAGATGTGAATTAAAAAGGCTCGGAGCATATACAAAATCGCGTCGCCGACAACCACAGCTCGACGAAATGTTTCGATGGGATGCAGAGGCCTCTTCTTCTCACGGAGCTTCTGCCAGAATAAATGAACCGAATTACGACGATCCGGAGTGGTGCGCCAAGAGAGGCGTGCTATTGCCCTCGAACGACGTGGATCCTCAAGGGGTCGAACCGGGCATCCTCGAGTGTCCGAGCTCGAGTTCGCAGAGCGGCATCTTCAAGTGACCGAGGTCGCGTTGGCCGGGCCCGTAATGTGACCGAGGACGAGGTAGAGGTAGGATTAGTATAGATGAGTCAATCCCGATTTTTCTGGGATTGGCTCGACTTTTCCCGATCCGCTCCGTCCTCGTAAAATGTAACTGTACATCTTTTATTTAATAATAATGATTTCTTATTGACTTTGTATTGAACAAGAGTAATATCGAAGGTAGTTCGTCTCGTAGAAATTCCGTTTCGAAATAGACGAAGGAAATCGCTCGCACGGGCGTAGGGGTTCTCTTTTGCCGAGGTCGTCGGGAGGGTGGTCCCTTCATCTACATAGAGAAACGGCTCAAATAGAGCGAAGGTAATCTGATCTCGTATGTAGGAATGGTTCTGTTTTTTTTTGCCGAGGTTATCGGGAGGGTGGTCCCTTCATCTACATAGAAACCGCTTGAAATAAACGAAGGTAACTCGATCTCGTATGTAGGAATGGTTCTGTTTTTGCCGAGGTTATCGGGAGGGTGGTCCCTTCATCTACATAGAAGAACTGCTCAAATAAACGAAGGTAATCGATCTCGTATGTAGGCATGCGTTTAAATTTACATTCGTAAGGAACGAATGTAATCGACCTCCGTCGAGGAATTTGTCCTCCGTAGAGGGTAAATAATAATGTGAAGATTAATTATGCATTAGTGACGAGTAGAACTTGCAAAAATAATATTTTATTTAAAAGACGACGCGACCACCAAATAAGACTCGACTCTAAACAGACTTTAAAGACACGACCGACCTCGACACTTATGCATAATATCTCTTCGGATGAATGATGTGCCATCGTTGGGTAATTGCTCACCGGACAACCGAGTGAGCTTATAGCCCTTTGCCGGGACTTCGTCGACCCTGGTAGGTCCTTCCCATGTGGCTTCCACTTGCCGAGCTGCGGCTTTTGACTTCATTATTTCGGAGTACGAGGTCGCCCACTTGGAATTGTCGGGTTTTAACACACTGGTTGTAATACCGAACTACTTGTTGCTTGTACCGAGCTTCCTCGATGTGGCGAGGTCTCTTTTCTTCGAGTAGTCAGATCACTCGTAGATTTTCCCCATTTGCTTCAGCAGAGAAGTCAATAGTACGGGACTCGGTACTCCGATCTCTGCAGGATCACCGCCTTGGTTCCATATACCAAACTGTAGGGTGTTTCTCCGCTCGAGGTCCGAGGTGTTGTTCGCACGACCATAAGACTGCGGTAAATTTTCCACCCGAGGCCCTTAGCTCGGTCGAGACGAGTTTTAGACCCTTTACGATGGTCCCGTTGGTAACTTCGGTCGACCATTTGCTTGAGGATGGGCCACCGAGGTGAACTTTGTTGGATCCAAGCTCGACACCAATCTTTGAATGTCTTATCCGTGAATTGTGTTCCGTTATCCGAAAGGAGGATATGGGGATGCCAAGCGACACACTATGTTCTTCCGCACGAAGTTGAGGCGTTCTTGCTTGTGATTTTCGCCAGGGCTCCGCCCACCCACTTCGTGAAGTAGTCGATCGCAACAATTAAGAATTGGAGTCGTCACGGTGCTTTACAAAGGGGCCCACAATGTCGATCCCCCATTGCATAAACGGCCAAGGGCTCTGTATGGAGGTGAGGTCGGTCTGCGGTAGCCTTGGTACGTTCCCATGGATTTGACACTTCGGACACTTTTTTACGAGGTCCATTGAGTCTTGGAACATTGTTGTGATAGTATCCCCATCGCATGACTTTCTTTGACAAGGCTCGGGGTCCGATGTGACTTCCGCACGATCCTTCGTGTATTTCTCGTAGAACGTAATTAGCTCGGTTCGGACCCAAGCACCTTAAGAGAGGTTGGAGATATGACTTTCTGTATAGGACCCCCTGCTCAATTGTATATCGCAGAGATTTGTTCAGGATCCTCCTAGCCTCCAGCTTGTCATGGGGCGATTCGCCTTCTCGTGTACTCTCGAATGGGAGTCATCCAATTGGGTTCTTCATCCGAGACTACGTTGACCTCGGCTCCGTCTTCGGCATCGTCTATGCTTCTGCTTTGGACTTCCTCTACTGGCGGGCTCGTTGATGACGAGGCCAATTTACTTAAGATGTCAGCTCGGCTATTTTGCTCCCTTGGGATGCGAACTATCTGGAAGTGTGAGAAAGTCCGTTGCAGGCTTTTTGCTTTTTCAAGATACTTCTTCATTCTGTCGCTTTTTGCCTCGTATTTTCCCAACATTTGGCTTACGACGACTTGAGAGTCGCTGTGAACTCTGCACGGCTCGTGTCCGGAGACTTTGAGCGAGGCGAAGTCCTGCGATCGATGCCTCGTACTCACTTCGTTGTTCGTATTTTTGAATGTGAACCGAAGTGAGTAGGCGATCTCTTGGTCGTCCGGGCCTAGGAGTAAGATACCTGCTCCGCTACCCTTTTTTCCCGAAGCCCCGTCAACGTAGAGTTGCCAGCACTCCCTCGGTGTTTCAACCATGGGTTCGGCTTCGGCATCGTCTGATACGGACTCAGTGGGCTTCGGTTTTTCGACGAAGTTAGCCTCGGCAAGGAAATCCGCTAGGGCACGGCCTTTGATGGCTGGCGGGGCGAAGGATATATCGTGCTCGCCCGCTTCGATTGCCCATTTCGCGATTCTCCCGATGCTTGGGCTCGTCAATACTTGCGAAGTGGGTAGTCAGTGAGGACTTGTATGGGATGTGCATGGAAGTATGGACGTAGTCTCCTCGCGGCGTTTATTAATGCTAAGGCAAGCTTCTCCAAGGGCTGATACCTCGTTTCCGGGCCTTTTAGTGCTCGGCTGATGAAATACACCGGGAGCTGACGTCCTTCTTCTCGCATCAGATCGCACTTATGGATTCGTCTCGAGGCGGCGAGGTAGAGAAAAGGACCTCTCCTCTTTCGGGACGGATAGAGTGGGAGCTTGGCGAGTAGCTCTTGAGGTCTTCAAAGGCGGACCTGTGTACCTCATCCCATGAGAATTTCGGGGCCTTTTTGAGTATCTTGAAGAAGGGTAGCTGCTTATCCGCGGCTTTTGAAAGAAAGCTTAGTGCGGCTATGCACCGTCGACTTGTGTACGTCATGGATGGTCTTCGCATCTTCATTTCCAAAATGGTTTGGACCTTGGGCGGGTTTGCTTTTAGCGCTTCGTGAAACCCAACACCCTAAGAACTTTCCAGATCGGACTGCAAACGTGTACTTCTGGGGATTCAGTTTTAGGTTGATTTTCCGAAGAAGGCCGAGGACGATCCGGAGGTCGGAAACACATGCGGCTTCTTCCTTGCTCTTGACGACGATGTCTTCTACGATACCTCCACATTCGACCTATGTAGGGTTGAAATATTTTGTCCACCATCCTTCGATAGGTAGCCCTGCATTTTAAGGCCGAATGGCATCTTTTATACGCAAAGACTCAAGTCGGTAATGAAGGCTGTCTTGGCGTCTTCATCATCCATCGGGACTTGGTGATACCCTTTGTATAAGTCCAAGAAATGAAGACTTCAGATCCGACCGTAGCGTCGACCTTCTTGTCAATGTTGGGAAGGGATAGCAATCCTTTGGGCAATGCTTGTTGAGGTCGGTGTAGTCAATACACATTCGCCATCCCCCTCCTCCTTTCTTCACCATCACCGGGTTGGCTATCCAGGTCGGATATTTGACCTCGAACAGTATGCGGGCTTTTAATAGCTGGTTCACCTCGTCATGAATGACTTGGTTCCATTCGGTCGAAGATTCTTTGCTCATCGAACTGGCTTTATGTTTGGGTCGATGTTGAGCCGGTGAGTGATGATACTCGGCGAGACTCCGGTCATGTCGAGGGGAGACCAAGCAAACACGTCCCGGAATTCCCTTAGGAGTTGGATGATCTGATCCCTCACTTCAGGTGCCGTGGTGAAACCAACCTGGACGACCTTCAATGGCTCATCTTTGTACAATGCGACCTCTTCCACCGACTGTCAGGGAGTGGCGATGTACTTCCTGACTCCAACTCCTCGGGTTTCCTTAATTGCTATGCCTGTGGGTCGGACCGAGGTCCCGCACCTCGTAGGCAACTTGCATACATTCCTCGGCTTGCTTACGATCACCTCGGATCACGGCCGCCCCTCGTGGTGGGTATCTTTATCGTCGGTGGTACGTTGAGCATACCGCCCTTACAATTGCCCCAATCTCGCCTAGTATGATGTTATACGGCGAGTGGGCCTTCACTCTGAAGAACCGCACCACCTTGGTCGAGGTCGTTGGTGCTTTCCCACCGTGACGGTAGCTCGATTATTCCCTCCGGCGTGTCTCTTCCAGACGAAGCTTGAAGTGGCGTGATGCTGTCACGAGGTGTGCTTCTTCTACTCCTAGCTTGTCAAAGCATTCCTTGAAAATGATGCTCACCGACATTTGTCAATGTAAACGCTGCTTACCAACTTATTTGCGACTACTACACGGATCACCAACGATCCCGGTGGGTACCGTCAGCAGTGCGGGTCGCCCTCGGAGAAGGTGATCACCTCGTCCTTTCTCGAACCTCTTGTTGGTAGGTTCGCGGTTTTAGGACTTGAACTTGGCCTTGAGGAGGACTTCGTGACTCACGGGAGCCCCTAATAGTGGAGATCACCCGTCATATTGGGGTTCGTCGTCTCCTTCCTCGTCGGTGTTGCGCTGCGTTTTATTGTAGGGCGCAATTTCCTCTTCCTCTTTTTCTTCTTTTGGCTCACGGTCGGCTTGGCGACTGCCCCTCGGTATTTCTTGAGGATCCGTCACGAACTAGCATCTCTATTTCACCCATGAGCTCTTTGCACTCTTCGATGTCGTGCCTGTAATCCTCATGGAATGAGCGATGATTTATCCATAGGTCGGCACCTCTTCCCTCATGTCACCGGTCGAGGCTTTTCGAGCAGTTCATATGGAGTCGTGATTTCGCCTCGCTTTGTCAACGGGGTGTATTGAGGTCGCTCCGAGGCGTCACGCGGACCGAGCCTGGACCTTATCGGGCGATGTAATCTTTCCAAGGCGCTTCGCCGGCCTTGGTTCCGATCTTCCCTTCCTTCGTCTCTTCTTCCTTTTCCGAGGGTCCTGGCTTGTCTGCTTCGCGCTTTCTTTTGTCAGCCTCGTCCGCTTTGGCGAACCGGTTGGCTATGCGCCACGCTGTCGCGATCAGACGGGTTCGTGCCAGACGATCTCTCGGATAAAGCCCCGCAAGATGCCGCTTTGGAAGGCCGAGATGACTAACGGTCGTTCACGTCTTCAACCTTCAAACACTCCTTGTTAAACCTCGCCATGAAGTCACCGATGGGCTCGTTACGGCTTTGCCTTATGGTAAGGAGGTGTCTGACGATGTTTTGACTCAGCCTTTTGGAAGAACCTTCGATGGAAGGCTGCCATCAGGTCGCGATAGGAGCCGATGCTTCCCGTAGGTAGACTGTCGAACCACCTGCGGGCGTTGTCGACGAGTAACTCCGGGAAGAGTTTACACATATGAACTGAGCTGAGACGTTGGTTGATCATGTTGTATTGGAACTGCGAGAGGAAGTTCATGGATCCTCACCCGTCATAGGGGCGATGCTTGGTACCCGTATTTATCCGGAGAAGTGTTGAGTATCCTATTTGAGAACGGGTGACTATCTTCCCGTATCCATCGAAGCCGTCCTCTGGTGATTGGGACGGAGTTCGACGATCGAACTCGTTTAGGTGACTTGGACCGACTTCACGGCGGCCCTGATGCCTTTTCCTGCGCTGCTCGTCCCCTGGAGATCGGGCGAGTTCGCTGGATGGATTTATTCTCGGTGATCGAGGCCGGCTCGCGGCGATCACGACGTCCTCTCCCGTTGCTCGTTCGCTGCGCGGTCGGTTTGGGCCCCGACCTCCGCCAGATGCCTCGTATCTAGATGAGGCTTGCCCGTTCTTGAGACGCGTGGCCGACCACATGTTCACCGAGGTAATCGAGAAAGCTCTCCTTATTTTTCTCGAGAAATCCTTTGGCGGCGTCGTCAAGGTTTACTTATGGAGTGGATATTCCACGGATTATTGCTACGATTTCTTCGCTATGGTAACCGCCTCCGCAGGCGGAGTGTCCGTGCTCGTCGAGACTTTGGATATGTCCTTGGGGTTTCTTCTCGATTGGGCTCTTCCCGAGCCGAGCTCGGCGTTCCTTTCACCGTCGCCGTTGTTGTTGCCGGCGACGGTCCCGGATGACGGCTTCGGTGTACCGGTCATGATTATTTCCACAAAGCGGTGGTTGATCGAAAACACAAAATTTCGTTTCCACGCATCGCCGATGATCGATCTTAATTTCGTAAGGAAATAAATGCTAAGAACACCAAAGATTTACGTGGTTCGATCGTGAATAAGATCTCGTCCCACGGGCAAGAGAGAGTATGTGTATTGAGAGTGTAAGCGATTACAAAGAGAGTGAATGGAATATTTCGTCTAATCTAGCCTCTATTTATACACAATGTATTGACCTAGATCTTGAATCAAGTCTTCTAACTAGGATTCGAGATCCTATCCCTCTCGAATTAGGATTCTTTAGATATGGCCAGCCTTCCTGCTTCCTCTTGGTTTTAGGAGTCTTCTTGGGCCGAACATGTCCAGTGGGCTTGATGTCGAAACTTCTTGTATTGGGCGCGATCTTTGGCGCAGTAGTTGGTAGTATCCTATCGCTTAATTTGATAGAGACCATTTTATTTACTTTATTCAGTCTTTTGGAAGAAAAATAAAAATCAAATATTGATATGTGATGTCTTTGGCCACTTGACATTTTAGTGTGTAGAATAATCGAGTTGGTCACGTAGGGCTAGTCCCATAAATTGTAATTTATTTCAAGTGTACTCTGAAATGTACGTCTAGATATTAAAAAAGAAATCTCGTGAATTATGACTTAGTCGAAATCTCAAACGATGTACAATTGCTTTTTTTATTTTCGATTTTATATGAATTCAAATTCAAATACATTGAATCCAAAATTAGCAATAGCATCAAGAAGTCATACAATATAATTCTTATGGATAACTTTGTCTAAGTCCAGTCCAAATGACTATACAAAACCCGATCAAACAAAAGTCTCAACAATTTGAAACTAGACTAGATTAAATGAAGTTATTAGATTATTTCTAATTATAGCTTTCTTTTTAAGGGTAAAAAAACTCCATTACATACATAATTTTAGGGCAAAGTTGTGTACAAGTTTGATAAAAATATGGGCAAATTTGTCTTCCAAAACTATTCAACAATTAGCCTTTTATCAAACATGAGCAAATAATAGTTGAATTAATTAGGTGCAAAGTGCCACTTTGTATTTTTTACCAAGAATGGATGCACCGTACATCTGGCGTATCAAAATGACAGTAGTACTGTTTCGCGTGCTCCTTTTTTCCAAGCAGGCAACGAGCGCCACCACAGCTCTCCTATGAAGAAATTCAATTTCATTGAAATCAAGAACTGACTGCATCCAAATAATTCTCAGAACCATGATTACAACCTGCAGAAATTCATGTAAATTGCACAAGTTATTCAAAAACTATCCCTTTTTGTATATTATAAGCAAGATTTGTTTTTGTTTTTTTGAAAAAGTCCTAGTACTCACTATAGCAACACAATAGACAGCTTTGTTTGAGATCAGAAGCTCTTCTCTCAGCCATGGATTTCTTGAATTCCTCTGAAGAAGTCCCCAGTCGAAAACAACGTCCCAGTACGTGCTGTGGATAGTGGTGACTCCCGACGTTGATGCAGCCATCATTCTCCTAAAATTTCCCTTCTTCTGATCATGCATTGTCCTCGTTGCAAGAGCCATGATAGTGGACAAGTACTTGACCGCGTTGAGCCCTTGCTTGCCCTCTTTCTCCTCATAGAAATGACAAAGGCACTGATTTATGTATGCAATATCATGAAGAAGAAAGAAAAAAAGAGTTAGTTTGAATGTAAATGAAGATATGAATGGCATGAAATTTGTGAAATAGATTACAACCTGAAGAAGACGCGACCATGATGGGATGATGGCAACAACAATGTACAAAATCTTGTACGATTTTGTGTTAAGGAACGCGTTTGATCTTGTGGTGAAATCCCCCATCACGTAGTAGAAGACATAGAAAAGCAAACTTCTGAATGCTTGAACCTGGGAATTGTGAGAATAGTTTCAAACCTGGCTTGTTAGCTGATCTGCCAAGAAGAAACGGCTCGAGTGATGGAGAATATTGAAAGGACAGAAGGTAACAAGAAGCAGCAGCTGCAAAAATTTCCCCATTTATGAGCCAAAATCTTGATTAAATTAAGAAGATTGATGAGTACTACTATAGTTGTTTCAAGATTCTTACAAAGACTAATGCTAATGGAACTAATTCTGTGAGTGTACTATATCTTATCGTGCTTGGATCCATCTCCATGTCGAGGTTTGATAGCACGGCCGCCAATGACAGCATTAGCTATACTGTCACTGATTAATGAAATCAATTAAGCCATTCTCATGTTATTATTTACTGTTTGTCGTTTTGTTGTAATCTTTATTATTGGACAATATCCAAATTTTGATCGAAATGAGTGAGAAATTTTACTCAACTCAAGCTAATGTCATCTACTGTACTTGAAATCCGATTGAATAATAATGTTTAGTTCTCGACCCAAATTTCGTATTGAAATGCAATTCAATTATTTTTCTATATATATATATATATATATATATATATATATATAAAATAGGTACACGTAAAGTCTAATTATTATTAGGGCTGACAATTTTCGACACGACATGAACACGCACGAAATTAACAAGTTAGTGTTCAGCCTTATCGTGTTCGTGTCCTTATCGTGTCGACACGATAAGGACACGATAATTTCGTGTCGTGTTCATGTAACCCGATAATTTTCGTATTGCATTCGTGTTCGTATAGGATCGTGTCGTTCGTATAATTCGATAATATTTATATATATATTTAATATTAATTTAATTATATTTTATATATTTTTATTTCTTTTATTTATTTATTTTCTAATTTTAATTTTAATTTATTATTTCGTGTCATTATCGTGTCGTGTCAACACGAAAAAAATCATATCATATTCGTGTTCGTATCCGTGTCAGTAGATTTCGTGTCGTGTCGGACTAATCCTTAACTGTTAGTGTTTGGCGCTTATCGGTCGCTGTCGTTATCGTGTTGACACGATAACGACCGACACACACGAATCGACAAATTTAATTCTATGGATTACTCTTTAAATAAACTATACTTATTTATGATCTGTTTATTTATATATACAATGGGGTATTGCTTATTTATAATGAACAAAAAATTATTTGGTCATTTTCCAAGGCTACGTACGTACAATGTATAATTGAGATTCAAAATCAAAGAAACTTGTTTCCAGATTTGGCACCAGAGTTTTACACTGACGTTTTGACCACATCGTGTCTAATTTACCTCGGCAAAAAAAATGTTCATATTTTACCCTACTTGGTGAAAGCGAACTAAATAATCTGCTACTCTTCTAATATCTTGGTTCTAAATTTTAACCTAATTAAATTAGGAAACGTGTCCTAAATTCTATTTTGAATTCTCCATTTCTCCTTGGATTTCAATCTTTTATTTACTTTAAAAATACATAAAAAGAAGTTTGGGAATTTCAGATCGATTGATCTAAAATGAGCTTTTAAGAAGTGATTTTCCAAGTAAACTAAGTAATAAAAAACTTCCACTAACATGTGGAGGATTTATTTCAAGCATATGGCTAAGAAGAGCTCAATATGCATCACAAAAGTTGAGAAGTAAAGCAAACAGCAAACTGAAGAAGAACACACAACACGAGTCTTTTATTTAGCAGAGCAGTAGTTGGAAATGGCAGCAGCATCAGTCATCATATTGCCTGCGCTGGTGGCGCCTGCTATTGCTACGCTTCTCCTCATCTTCAGACTCATCCTCATTGTCTCCCTGCAAATTATCCATCATCAAAAAACAAAATAGGACTAGCTATTCGGTTCGGTTACCCGAAACCGAATATACACTATGAATACATACCGATAACCAAACCGATTGGTTATTTGGTTAACCGAATAATCGTTTTTAAAATATAAATTTCTAATTTTTTTAAATATTAATTATAAAATGAAATCGGTTATTCGGTTAACCGATATTCATTGTGAAGACGGGAGGAATCGAGAGGAAGGAATAAGCTTAAGTGCGTAATTACTATTTTTTTTTAAATATTAATTATAAAATGAAATAAAAAATATATATTTATATAATTATTTTCGGTTATCGGTATACCCATTCGGTTATCGGATATACTGATAACCGAATTTTCAAAAAAATTCATACCGAATACCGAACCGTATCCAATGAAATCGGTTATTCGATTAACTGATATTCATTGGTTCGGTTTGATTATACAAATACCCAAATATCTAATACCAAATACCCACCCTTAAAATAAAATAGTAAACCAGCATATGAAGTTCTACGTTTTATCTTTTACTATTTATTTTATTGCAGTTAAGAGAAAAAAAAAAACTGACATATTTCTTACGGCCATAGCTCTCCTCTTCGCCATCATCACGCCTCTCGTAGCTAGGCTTCCTGTAATCCTCTTCCTCAGACCTACCATAGCTGGGCCTCTCATACCCCTCACTCTGATACTCGCTCCTCTCCGGCCTCCGCCCATACCCACCACTCTCCTCCTCACTCTTCCTCCCATACCCACCCGATCCATATTCCTCCCTCTCGGGCCTCCTCCCGTACCCGCCCGATTCCGAATCCTTCTCGGGCCTCCTCCCATACCCGCCCGATCCGTACTCCGAAGCGGGCTGCTCGTATTCGGGCTTCCTCCGTAACCGCCGCCGGATCCGTATTCGGATCCTTGCTCTCCGTACTCGGGCTTCTTACCATACCCGCCGCCACCGCCGCCGGATCCGTATTCAGAACCTTGCTCTCCATACTCGGGCTTCCTACCATACCCGTCGCCGCCGGATCCGTATTCGGATCCTTGCTCCCCGTACTCGGGCTTCCTACCATACCCGCCCCCACCGCCGCCGGATCCGTATTCAGAACCTTGCTCTTTATACTCGGGCTTCCTACCATACCCGCCGCCGCCCGATCCGTACTCGCTCTCTCCACCGTAGCCGGCGGAGGGGCGGGAAGGGCGGGGCTTGGGGCGGGCGTAGCTCTTATACTCGTTGTCGAGGGCGTCTTCACCGTAGGCGGAGGGCTCGGCGGACGAGGTGTATTGGGGGCGGTCGCGGTCGTAGTCGTAGTCGTCGGAGGCGGAGGAGGCGTTGGGGTAGCAGGTCTCGTATGAGGGTGGGATGGGGCGGCCGTAGGTGAGCTCGATGTTGTAGCCGCCGCCGTAGGGGGTGGGGTCGTACTCGTCGAAGTCGTCGACCTCGTCGCCGGTGTCGTGGTGGCCTTTCGGGAAGTACGACATTGTTGATTGATTGGTTTGTGGATTTTTCAGTGATGAGAAATGCGATCGTGAATTTTCATTTGTGTAGTATTTATAGTAGTGGTTATTTTCATGGTCGGATCTGAAAGGTTATTACAATATGGGACACGTGGCGCTCGGATGCGCGTCAGCCAACCGTTGGCGCGGATTGTAAGGATCTAATCTCGTTTTTGTAATGATTGCGAGATTGAGTTTTTTTTTCTTTCGAGAAAATTAGAAAATTGTCATTAATCATTTAAATGACATGAAACACTATTACATGATTTTTTTTATCAATTAAATACAAAAATTTTAAAGATCGCATCATTATACTATTACATGATTATTGTGGCTAAGTGTCTACGTTGACTATAACGTTAGTTTGAAACAGTCAACATACCAGAACTTAATTAGTCGGAAGCAATTATTTGTGTGAGGATACTTAGGTAATGATTATTGTAAAAGTTATTCTTAATCTATAAATTATGAATTTTTGAAATTTTTTGAATTCATTTGAAAGCGTCTGAATTCATCGTGTAAGTATTTGAATTTAAAAAATTTAAAATTCACCCATCATGGGATTCGAACCCATGTGTTTGAATTCATCAAGTAAAATGATAAATTCACCGTAGATCTTTACAAATTTTCTATTTTATACAAGATTCAATTGGTATGAGTATTAGATATCAATTTATCTATTCCAAAAAATATCAAAATACATATGTTTAGAGTTTGGAATTCACACCCTCTTTACTACGAAATTAATTTCATGATCTTTAATTAGGATCATCTACACCATTGACAGTTTCATGTTGCAAAGAGTAACGAACAGAGAAATTCTGTTACTTTTTCGTTTTTTCATGTGAATTACACTCGAATTTCAAGATTTATGTAGAAAGGGATAAAGATTATTACATTATCCTGAAAGAAACCTTTTTGCTCTTTATTATCTCCAACCTCGGAAACCGAGATTTCTTGCTTTCTCAGATTCCCACTCCACTCCACTCCACATTCCTCCCCTGCGTCTCTCCCACGCTGCAGCGCCGCCGCCATGGGCTCCAGAGTAATAACTGTGGCGCAGGACGGCGCAGCCGATTACCGGACGGTACAGGAGGCCATCGACGCCGTGCCCCTCGGGAACGCGTGCCGCACCGTGATCCGCGTGGCGCCGGGCGTCTACCGCCAGCCCCTCTACGTGCCCAAGACCAAAAACCTCATCACGCTCGCCGGAATCAGCCCCGAGGCCACCGTGCTGACGTGGAACAACACCGCTGCCAAGATCGACCACCACCAGGCGGCGCGCGTGATCGGCACCGGCACTTTCGGGTGCGGGAGCACCATCGTCGAAGGTGAGGATTTCATCGCTGAGAACATCACCTTCGAGAACTGCGCCCCACAGGTGCAAATTCCTTTTTTATTTCCACTTCATTTCAGCTGTTGTCTGCAATAATTATGTGTTTGAAGTGATGTATGAATCTTGGTAGTGAGCTTCAGTAAGATATTTTGCCCTAATTTTCTTCATATATGTGTGTTAGGGTTCAGGACAAGCTGTGGCGCTTAGAGTGACGGCTGATCGTTGTGCATTCTATAATTGCAGATTTCTTGGCTGGCAGGTGTACTCTCTCTCTCCCGCCCTCTATTTTTCATTATCAGTCTAGATTGAGGCATATGAGAAGAAATCTGTTAAATTTATGAAGTTTCTGTAATTATTTGAATTTTGTGCTTGTGGTTGTCATTGGCTATGGTAATAATCCGAATTTGAAGATTATAGACTGATAAACTGTCAATTATTAACCAATAGAGGAGATTGTTCAATACAATGGATGAACATAGTAAGAGTAACTATATCGCCTTTGAAATATGACTCGATTTGCCCTTGGTGAAGATGATATCAACACTCTCGAATAGGTCTAGTAGTACGGCGTTTCTGCTTCTGCTTTGGTTTATGTAACAAGAGCACTTGGTATACGAACCTATGCAGCGTTTTTGCTTCTGCATTTGGTCTCGTGTCTTAATTTGGTGTATACGAACCTATGCAGGATACGCTGTATTTGCACTATGGGAGACAGTACTTGAGGGATTGCTACGTTGAAGGAAGCGTGGACTTCATTTTTGGCAATAGCACCGCTCTTTTGGAGCATTGCCATATCCACTGCAAATCTGCTGGCTTTATCACAGCTCAAAGCAGGAAAACTTCGACAGAGACCACGGGATATATATTCTTGAGGTTTGTGACATGTTAAGATTTTGCCGTTGCCTTTAAGATTAATTTGTGAATTTGAAGTTAAGATTTTGCTGTTGTCTTTAAGATTTATTTGTGAATTTGAAGGTATACACTAGACTTGTTCGTCTCCCACATACGAGCTGCATATGTATCATAAAGGATTTGCCTTCTCTATTGATTCCTACAGATTGGGTTAAAAACAATTCTTGAATGAGATCCCAAATAGAATTGTTTATTGGTTCTACCTCCTACTTTTTATGAAGCGAATGAATCACATCTTTACAAGGTCAAAAAAAAAAAAGACCTCGTACTTATCATCCATGTTTCTGACTTCATTATCTCGAAAACTTGGAATTTAAGCTGCAGTTCCTATCTGTTCAAACATCTAAAACCATAAGTTTAAAGATGATTTTAGCCAATATTCCCATGTTAGGATGCCTCTCATGTTCGATTATTTGCAATTAAAATGGACCTAGTCATTGTAATGCTTCATGCTTCGCTTTGTCAAGATCATGGCCGCAAACAAATGCTATATTAATATTGCTTCATAAACTTTGTTATATGATGGATGCAGATGCGTGATTACTGGTAATGGAACGAAGGAGTACACATATCTTGGACGGCCATGGGGACCTTTTGGAAGGGTGGTCTTCGCACACACATACATAGACGGCTGTGTTAAGCCAGTCGGCTGGAACAACTGGGGAAAGGTTGAAAACGAAAGAAGCGCCTGCTTTTACGAATACAAGTAAGTAATGCACCTAAGAGATCCCAACTAAGATAGGCAAATCAATCATTACAAGTTGAAAGCTCATGTTTCCATAGATTTTGAGTATGAAAGAGAAAGGGAAGGGATTTCGAGTATTTCTTGTTTTGCAATGTGGAAATGTCGCGTTTTGAAATGATCGGAGCAATTGCAGGTGCTTCGGGCCGGGGAGTTGTCCCTCAAAGCGCGTGACATGGTGCAGAGAACTGATAGATGAGGAAGCTGACGAGTTTCTTGCGCACAGTTTCATCGATCCAGATCGACAACGGCCGTGGCTGGCGCCGAGGATGGCTGTGAGAATACCATATTCGGCTTAGTTATGTAAAAGTATTTACTATTTCATCAACACTAGGATTGCCTTGTCATCAATGTTCATTTGATAGAACAAAAAGGAAGTGTGTTTGTAGCTGCTACGTTGAGACCACAAATTTATATATCTATATGTTTTTTTTTTACAATTAAATATAGAAATTTTAAAGGTCGTGTCACGGTGGACTCGAACCCGAGACCTTTGATCTCGGGTATTAACCACTCTACCACTAGACCAAAACATGCACACAATTTATATATCTATATGTAATACTTGATCATGTGCTTTAGTTTGGTTGACTATGTGAAGGTTTGTAATGTCAATTTACTCGGTTCTTATCTCTTGAGGGGAAGGAAATAAAAATAAATAAATAAATAAATTCACTACTACAAATATAGTTGTTTCACCCCTTTTCTCCCTACGATTTAATTACAATCTAAACTTGGTAAAAAGTTACAACTGCAATTTAAACTTTTGTGCGATGTTCACACCGTGCAAATCTTAGTTAATGTTTGTAGGGGGTTAATTAGAATTTAATAATGAGTGAACTATTCAAATATCCATTTTAAAATTGGAAAGATAAAAAATTAGTCAGCAAAATAAAAAATAGTCACTCTTACAATTTTTACCTTGTAGCATAAAATATGTAATTCACAAATTAAAGTGTTTTATACCTCAATTCATGAGTTTTCAGCTGCAAACTCATGAACTCACATTGAAATTGGAGTATTTCATGAGTTTGCGGTTGCAAACTCGTGAATTTCAAGTTAATCCGTGTTATTTCATGACTCGTGAATCGATGTTGACACTGGGGTATTTCACGAGCTTGCAGCTACAAACTCGTGATTTGAACTCTTTTTAGATTAATTCACGTGAATTAGGAGTAAAACTGTACTTTAAGTTAAAAAAATGCTATTTTTACTTTTACAATATGAAATGACTATTTTATATATTAACTTTTTAATAATTTATAATTAAGATTGAATAATTCCCAAATTATGATTTAATTAAATCCTTTGATAACTAAGTGGTCGCTTCATGTAGTCGTTTGCACGAGAACGAGCCTCGGAAGCTAGCACCATGCGGTCGTGTGCACAAGAATGTGCCTCGAAAGTTAACATTACCATCGTGTACTCGATTCATTATTCGAAAGTACTCGCACTCTTGCTTATGTGTACTTCACGTGAATTAGAATGACCAATCAAAATCAAAATAAAGACTATATGTCATGTTGTAACTTCCATTTTTCAAGATGTTCTAGAGCTAGTGTGTTATGGATTGTTGTATTTTTTGTTTTTTTGCAGCTAACTAGTTCAAGGCAGTAGGGAGAATTTGCGGTTTTCACTTTCTAAATATATTCCCTATATCCCATTATTGTTGGCTCGTTTTTCCTTTTTGGACTATCACATTAAATTGGCCCGTTTCAAAAAAAAAATATACTAAAAAGTGCCTCAAATTTCATGTCACACACTACTTTACATACAAAATATAACTCTCCTTAATCTACTTGTAAAAAGAAAAGAGTCATAAATATTGAAACGAAGCACGAAGGGAGTACTACTTTTTAAAACTAAAACAAGAAAAAAAAATAGTGAAAACGCCTATATCTGGAGATGCGGGGGATCGAACCCCGTGCCTCTCGCATGCAAAGCGAGCGCTCTACCATTTGAGCTACATCCCCTTTTGACGTGGTTCTGTGTTCTAAGTTTATATAATAGAGTAGTAGTTACTTCCAACTTCCAACAGTCTAATATTGGCCTATAGAATGGAGTGAAGTTTGTCTAATCTGATGTAGAATCACTCCACCAAGGGCGCATTTAATACCTGTAAAAAATAGTAGATACATCAAAGTTTGTTACAATTTTCTGCAAAATTCTGAAACATAACACTTGATGCGGGACGAGTTTTACATCCAAATATGACACTTCTTCAGGGACTGACGCAGTATAAGACTACTTCTACGTCCACGCGCCGTCACCGTCACCGTCAAGTCAGAGACAAATTAAGGCAGCGTTACAAAAAAAGAAATTGACGATAGTCCTCATCTATCTGGATCATACAAAAATGATACTAATCAGTAATCACCAATAATCAGAACAAGAACAACCACCATTCTTGAACGTATGAAAACGATTGCGATCTCTTATAGTAATCTCCCTGTCATAAATCTTGGAAATCATCTTCATCGCAGAATGGCAATCTCTGCATATCCTCAAGTTCTTGAAAATACAAAGAGGCGTACCAGCTTTGGTGCTCATCAAACCAAAACACACAGCCAACTTCTCACTATGAGATAGCAAAGCCCTCTCCTTCTCTTCCTCCTCGTCTCCACCACCACCGAACACAACCTGGGAGCTCGTATCCGGCATATAACCACCCATTCTCAACTTCCCTATCACCTCATCCAACATCAAATACACCTCGTTTATCCGCGGATGTGACCTCTCCCCCGCAGCAAACTGATGAATCCGTCCATCGACATACATTGTGCTAATCCCGGGCAGTTTCCTAACCCCTCGATGTCTAAGATCCTTCCGGAAAGAATCAGCTCTACCCGTCTTTCCGGACAATGCATACATGTTCGAGAGCAAGACGTGATGTTCGGTGTTGTGTGGATGCATTTGGATCAAATCTCTCAGAATCCGCTCTGCCATGTCGTGTGCTCCATGTACACTGCACGCCCCCAACAACGACCCTAACACGACCTCATTCGGCCTCATAGGCATCCCCCGTATCACGGCCTCTGCTTCGGATAAACGCCCTGATCGACCTAAAAGATCCACCACTGAAGCATAGTTCTCCATAGACGGCCTAAGCTCAAACGCGTTTTCAAGAGTGTGGAACAGCCTCTGGCCCTCGTCAACCAGTCCCGAGTGGCTGCATGCGGTTAAAACGGCTGTGAAAGTCACGTCGTTCGGTTTGATCTCTTCGAGCATTTGATCGAACATGTTCAAAACCCTAGCGCCCTTCCCGTGCATCGCTAACCCACCGAGCATGGCGTTCCATGTGATCACGTTCCTCGTCTCCATGGACTCGAAGACAAGGATGGAAGCATCGATACGGCCGCATTTCGCGTACATGTCGAGCAGGGCCGTCCCGAATTTGACGTCCGTGGATGCGTCCGGTGACGCCTTGAGAGCATACGCGTGCAGCCATTTGCCCATCACGACGTCCCCCGATTGCGTGCAAGACGATAATATGGAGCAAAGGGAAGAGCTCGAATCCAGGCGGAATCCATATCTAAACACCATTTCAGCAAGAAGATCAAACGCCTCTCTAATAAGCCCATTTTCAACGTGCCTTGAAATCATTATAGTCCAAGCGATCTCATTTCTCTCAGGCATTTCATCAAACAGTTTCCTCCCTTTCTCCAATCCCTCCCATTTCACCACTCCCCACAGCAGCACAGTCCACGAAATAACATTTCTTTCAGGCATTTCGTCAAACACCATCTTCGCATCATGCATTAGCCCACATTTCACATACATATCCATCGCAGCATTCCGCGCTTTAACAGAGAAATCTAAACCCATCTTCATCATACAACCATGCCCTTGAATCCCGAACACGCTGTTCCCCACCTTCGCGCAAGTACCGAACAACGGAACCATCGCGATGTCGTCGATAGGAACGCCTTGTCTCCGCATCGCGACGAACAGGGTAAGCGCATCCAGCGCCGCGCCACCGTGGCTGCAACAGTCCATGAGCGTGGTCCAGTCTACGGCGTCTTTAAACGTCAGGGGAATTTGGTCGAACACCTTTCGTGCAGACGTTACGTCTCCACAGGCAGCGTACATTTGCATGAGGATATTGCCGACGAATAGTTGGGGGAGGGTGAGGAGGCCGGTGGTGACGGCGGCGGCGTGCAGCTTCTGGCCGCCATGGATGTCTGAGCGTTGAGCGCATGATCTTATGAGGGCCCTGCAATGGCGAGCCAGTGCAGAGGCGGTGGTAGGCGAAATTGGCCATCTCATAAGAAAATCTATACTGCAAATTCGTGGTGAAGAAAGATTGAAATTGGGTGTCACTCTTACCACTTGTGATTTAGTTTAGCCTAACTAATTATTTAAATTCTCTTACACCTCATGTATATCACTCATAAAACGATGAAAATAATCGTAATGATGGAATTTGTTTACGAATATTGTGGACGAAATATTTTGCGAAGATCGCGTGACAAATATAACAAAATATTGTATGCATAAGAAAGCCCAAAAGTGACCATTGTTGGCAAAATATTCTTCCACCAAGTACAGTTCACCAAAACATTAATTAGATCCTTTGTAATATTAAGAAAGTGTTAATGGGGGAGAATTCCACCGAATCTTAACATTGATATCTAATTTAACCCATATATTAACATGTTATTATTTTTATCAATTTTTAATTAAAATTACAAAAATATCCTCCCTAACCCGCGGCCAACCCATTTTCCGGCGGCCAACCATCCTCCTCCCTCTACCGTGGCCAACCCTCCTCTCCCTTTTCCGTAACCCTCCTCCCTTCCCATCTGTTTCCCGACGGCCAATCGGCGGCCAACCCATTTTCCGTGACCAACCTCCTCCCTTCCCATCTGCTTTCCGTGCCAACCATCTCTCCTCCCTTGCCGGCGGCCAACCCTCCTCTCCTTTTCCCGTGGCCAACCCTCCCTCCCCCTTCCCATCTGTTTTCCGACGGCCAACCCATGGCCAACCCATTTTCCGACAGCCAACCCATTTTCTTTGCAATTTTTCATGCCAACCATTTTGTTTTAATTTTCCGTGAGGGAGGGTTGGCCGCCAGAGAGGCCAACCCATTTTCCGGCGGCCAACCATTTTGCTTTAATTTTCTAGCGAGGAGGGTTGGCCGCGGCGAGAGAGGAGGAGGATGGTTGGCCGTCAGGATGGATGGCCGCTGTGCATGTGAATCTGTGTGATTTTTTATGTTTAAGGATAAAATTGTACAAATGATTAAAAATGATAGCAATTAGATAAAAATGATAGCAAACTTAACATAAAGTCTATATAAGAAATTGACTTAGAATGGTTAAATCCAACTTTCTAACCTTTTTTATAAAATGAAAAGGTCCTATTGGAGGTTAATAATTCATAATTTCTGGATCACATCGTCGTGCCACATCAACCATTTGAATAACTTTTATTATTGCGACGATAAACACTTCCGATGTATAAATAAACCCCATTACAACGTCTTCAGAGAAATTGATATCCACATGTCAAATCTATGCCTGTGAAGAAGAAGAAGAATACACTATAGAATATAGGATGCCTCTGAAAAACTCCAGCAAACTCAACCACTTATTTGAGTTAATAAAGTCCAATGTAATGGTATATTTAAGCTCTAGTATGTTATAGTACAAACAATAGCAAGTAAAACGCTCTAAGAATACACTACTGCAAAAAAAACATCAACCATATTCATATATCATTACTCTTTATCATCCTCCAAAACACGGGCAATAGAGCCACCCAATTGATGCTCTTTACCCTTACTACAAACCTAGCAACGGAGACCCCGTACGTTAGACGATCCGATTTCAGCATATCACTGCTGCAGCTCGAATGAAGCATAGGGCTTCGGATTTCCGTATCTCTGGGATTTTCAACCTCTTCTCCCCTCAGGATGGGGAGGCGCGCAACAGAACGGATGAATTGAATAAATATCCTCAAGCTGCAGTTTCATTTGGTGGAATGAGCACACTTCCATCGGGGAGAGGGCTACAGCTAGCCTTTGCGTGATTCTCTTTCAATGTCTCTAGTTCTTCGCTGGGGAAAACTTCTAACTGCAAAGATGGTGCTATGTTGTTTGCATGCAACCAAGTCAGTTGCCAAAAGCTGTCTCCTCCAACGGGATCACAAGGTACGAGAATTCCATTTGTCTTCATCACTAGCAGGGTGTTCTTTAGAAGCTCCGGAACTAATTCGTGGATCTTGTCACTCCGTTTCCCTCTGAATCTCATCTTCATGTATTTTTCCATACAGCCAAGTACCTTTAGCCAAAGTTGGCAGAATGAAGTTGACTGGGATAGATCGACGAGAGCCTGTAAAAATGCTTTCGACAAGAGTTTGAGAGACAATATCATTGATCCTTCCACGCTGCGATACTCCTTGGCAGATTGTTCCTGAGCCATTTCCGGTAGTTCATCAAGCAATGTGAAGATCACAAGATCAAAACATTGCAGCCACAGTTCAGTTGGAATAGAGATACCATCCACACCTGTTAAGCATCTTTGTAGCAACACAATGGCATGATTTCGAACCTCTTCCCTCTGATCCACGCAAACTTTTCTCAACCCCTGAACGAGCCTCATCCACATCTCCAGAATATCCTGAGCCATCTTTACTGCAGTCTCCTCACCAGCTGCTTCCTTAGTCTGGTAAAACCAAGTCACCAGACAAACAACCGAACCGGACATCAGGTCCAAAGATTTGACAGACCGATCAACATTGCCTACCCGAGACTCGGCAAACTGCCTGGCAGCATTCACGCAAAGCACGTAATTAGCTGGTGACAGGTGGGCCCCCTCAGACATAATATAAGACAGCGTCTCAAACCCTGATTCAGATGCCTCTGGATGCCGAGCCGTGATTGAAACTAAGGATATGATTGTCCGCCAACCCATATGGGATCTTATCTGCATTGCATTTGCTTTCACAAGATGCATGACCTCCTGTGTGATTTGCTCACAATAAGCATCAGCTACCCGAGCATCAAGTTTCAATACTAGTTGCAGAGACTTAAGAAGCTCATCAGTAAGGTTTTCCTTATAAGGAAGCAATCGCTGGCATATGCGAAGGAGCCCAAAGACAGCCTTCTCTACAAGAGTACAAGGCATCACAGTTGATTGAACAACACTTGCTATGTGCTCATACACATTTTGCCATAGAAGCATGATCCTATCCCGATTGTTTAGAGTGATTGCAATTAGCAACTCCAGACAAAAAACAGCTGTGTCTTCATCTTCTGAAGAGCTGTTCCCTTTGAGAGGACGTCCAGCAGTCATGACAAGAGCACGGACAAGCTTTGATAACGATTCTGCTTGGAGAAACTTACTCTCAGCAAAAATGCTATCAATGTGACAATTTTGTATTGTCTGCAGAGTACGCTGACGAGCAGCAAGCTGTTCTTCTGAGGGCTTGGATGCAGGTTCTTCTGCATCAAGAGATAACAACAGGCTAAACCGGCTCATAAGCCCAGATGATTTCCTAGGAATTGTTGCGGCACCTGAGCTGCAGGTGAATAAGGAACTGATGTCTTCACTTGACCATTATCAGAAGAAGACTCCAACTTGTCAGTAGCATCACTACAAGACGTGCAGGAAGAAGACCTATTTTATGCAAACTCAAAATACAATCCAGTATATTTCTCCAGCCTGATCGAATGCTGTCACTGTAACGGTTTGCAATGGTAAAACTGCTAC
Source organism: Salvia rosmarinus (assembly GCA_036937905.1). NCBI lineage: Eukaryota > Viridiplantae > Streptophyta > Magnoliopsida > Lamiales > Lamiaceae > Salvia > Salvia rosmarinus. Next base: position 107,997,242 of record CM072813.1, on the reverse strand, counting down.
AGTTGCCATCTTGGCTTTTATGTCATCCATAAAATAAAGAATTGATTTCTCATTGAAAGATGGACTCAACAAGGTTGTAAACTTGCAAAGAGAGACAACCAAATCATCCAGTACTTCACCCAGATTATATGAAGCTGCAAGCTTAGCGATGGCCAAGAATCCATCAATGCATGACTGCGAAACATCTTCGTCCTCTGCATGATCAAGCACTACGGATATGGCAGCAATTGCAGGACCAGACAAAATAGCAAACATGTCATAGTCAAGGTGGGATCCTGAATCAGATACAATGTATGGAGATGTATGATTGGCTCTGTGTGTCAGACCAATCCAGTGGCTTCGTGTCAGAACCGAAGCAGAACCTCCTTGATCTGGAACCATACGAATTTCATTTTCACATATAGAATGATAAAGCTCGGATAAGAAATCTCGAGGTAGATCATTTCCACCATTGATTTTCCGATTGTTACGTATGAAATCTTCTTCACTCATCTTCTTCTTGACCTGTGCATTGTGCTGATCGGTGTTGAGCAGTATTATAGAGTATGCCAACAGCAGAGCAGCATCCTTATTGACCAAAATATTTGATGATTGCTCATAATAGCTTTCAGAAAATGCTTCAAGCACTCTCTGTATCTTCTGGGATTCTCCAGGCAATCTGAAAGTTTTCAAGAACACACATAAAGCAGTGTCCAAATTCATGTTCGGAAATCAAAAGTTCTAGCAAATTCATGAAGAACTTGTATACAGAACTCATCGTGACTTCCTAGAAACTCCCCAATTAGATTTTTATCCAATCCCACCGTATACCTAAAGAAAAATGCTACACTTCGAGCATCCAGTTTGTCAGGCAACAATTTTAATCCTTGAAGAAATTCCAGACCTTTCTTGGGATCCCTGTTAAAGTGATCAACGCCAATCATCAACTTTCTCTTGATGTTCTTCATACTATGGACAAATGGAACCCAGTGAACAGGTTCGCCATAATCATCACATCTGAGAATCCAAAATGAACTATATTCTTCAAGTTCCGGAATGGCTTCCCCTAAACTTGATGAGTCGTGTTCTATTCTTTCAGCCATACCCTGAACCAAAGCAATCAGACCATCCAGAGCAAGGGTGTTCATGGCCGACAATGGATTGTTAACAGGAAAAGCACTCCTCGATAGCAGGTTAGCAAGGCCTTCAAACACATTTTCACAGGATATGTCACAATCATAATTGGCAAACAACTCAGCGATAAACATAGGCTGCCTGCACAAGTCGATAAGAGCTTCCATCGCAACCTCCTGTTGTTGGTAAGAAGCTCCATGCTTACTTTGTGCAATCCTCAATAACACATTGGAAATAAAAGCTTCAAGCTGTAGTTTTAATTTAGTACGGAGATGGTGATAGAGATTGAGGACTATGCTACATACTGTTGAAAGAATAAGTGGGCTCATTGACAAACCAAACTGCATCAGATTGTAAAATAGTTCTTCCTGTATCAGAGCTAATAATTTAGGATGATTCCCAAAAGAAGCTCCACCCAATTCTATTGCAGAATTAATCAAACCCAGTGCAAAAAGAGGAACATCTTCATGATATGCTATTGGACTAGATCTTGGACCCATTTCTATATTCTCCATCACATTCAGAAGAGAGCACAAGAAATGAAATATTTCCACCATTGATGGGACTCCATATGGGTCCATCATCGTAGAGTCATCCTTTAAGGTGCCATCATTCCCACGAGAACTCTCAATCTTTTCATTTTCAGATTCTGCAGGAATGCAGACTTCATTTTTTGGCTTCCCCTCGGAAGTAGGACTCTGTACTGCTGCATTGTCCTGCAATGGGCATACTTGCTTCAGAAACAAATAACCTAACCTGGCTCGTATCAGCATAAAATAGTCATGAAACAAACAACTATTTAAATAATACTTTTTGTAATGACCACTTAATTTCAACTGTAATCATCTCCTTACACTAAACGACAATTTCAGCTTAACTATGTCTGAAGTTTATGGGTTGGTATGATTAAGATGGAGGCAAAGCACTCATTCCTAATATTGCCAAGGATTCCATATAAATAAGAACACTATGTTACCTCTACATTTGAAGAAGACTTCTCTCCACAAGGTAATTGATTCCTTCTATCCTCCAAATCAGGGAGATGCAAAAATATACACCTGACAAGCTCATGCATGGTGTGACGGGATATCCTTTGCAGCAGTTCACTTTTTGAGCTTGCTTGATGAACTATACGGAAGCAAGTATTCACAATGCTACATACATGATGGTTGTTCAAATTAACTGATGCCTTGCTTTTCATGCAAGCCAAAAGAACTTGCAGAATTTTCATCAGTACAACTTCTTCAGAAGCAGGATCAGTCACCTCAAAACGGCAGCTTGTGACAGCATCCACGATTAGGTGTAAGGCATTATCTACATTCACAGTTTCTGAGTCAATTATCTGTAGATTTAAGATTTTGTAAACAGATGACAAAGCAACACCAGTAATTGGTGCACCAGTTTCATCAGATTTAATGACTTCCAAAAATGGCTGGAGGTACAGAACAGGATCAATGGTGTGCCAATGATTTTTCCATGAAAATATCTTTTTCCGGAGCTCCTTGAAGGATTTTATGAGAGAGTGCTCTATCTGCTCATCATCAGACGCATATTGCACTCCCATCTCACATTTCTCCTCATCACAGCCAAAACCGCACCAATCTCTGAATTAACCATACATGCTAAAGCCCGCCAGAAAGCTTGAATGAGCAATTTGGTTGCTCAACCAACCCATTGACTTCATTCTGCTGATTTAGCAAACTTGTCATCTTGTTTATGGACTGTCGCAAACTTAGGCTTCTAGCGCATGCATGAAGGTGCCCTGCAACGCGATTTAGTAGTTCACTTTATTCAAAAATTGACAAAGGTCGTTGAGATTGACTCCAGAATAATTGACTGACATGGAAATTTATAAGAACGCGAATGCAGGCTATTTAATAGCACCTACTGTAAGTTCATATTCAATGCATGAAAATTGGATTATCAGATAACTAAATAAGTTTTGTTTTTCAGAAATGGAGGGAACATTCAGTGCGGAAGAACAAACTTGCTGAAAAATCCTAGAAAAGAGTAAAATTCATCTCACAATATTTAAGATTTCCATTTCTCTTAAAAAACTAAGATCTCAAAAAGTAAGTAAGTATTAAGTAAGTATCCATCCCTATTGTAAATCTAACTGCAATAAGTATCAAATCACAGCTCCGTAAGCATACACGCAATCCTTCAGTACAGTAAAGGATCTAACTTATATGATTGGGCCGATCAAGAGACAGAAAATTCACCCAATCTACCACCTTAAATCAGCTAGTAGCATCCTAAAAATGCAGAATTACAAACTCAATTCCACTCAAGATAACAACACAACCCAAGAATCCCATCATACCTAACTACATTTTCCTGCCGCCCAAATCAAACACAAAGAAAGCACGAAAAGCGAACGACTCGAGAGCTCAGATCTAAATCAATGACAGCAAAATATCCGATACGTAATCAAATTCACATCGAGATCTAACGCAGCCCTAATACACCAATCAAACTCAGAAAATGGGGAGTGAGGAGTGAGATAAACAGCGAGTGAACAGTTCCGAAGTGATAATTCGAATTCTCACAAAGCGAATATAGACAAATCGGAAAGGGAAGTACCGGTCCGATTGAAGATCAGAGCCGACGCGACGGAAGAGGTAGTTTTTGCTTCTCCGCAGGGGAAGTCGTCGCCTGCTACCTGCGGTGATGGAGGCGACAGTTGTGGCAATTCGAATTAAAACATAAAATTATTTGGGTTAAATGCCAAAATCGAGATTTGGGAAAGAACGTTTCTGCGTTTCTCGTAAGCTAAATGCCGAATCGCGCTTTTTGCGCCTTTAGCCACGAGGCCTGCTCGTGAAAATGTATTTCGAATTTCTTTTGTTCTTCAATCTTTTTCCTTTTTGAGATAACCATTGATAGATTATATTATACTATCACACGTGAGATGTATCGTGGTGACTAAGAGCGTGTTTGGTAAACTTATTTTAAAAACATAATGTTCCAATAACTTATAAGATGTTTGAAGAACTTACAGGCATGATATTTGAAGAACATAACTTATCAAAGATTTAGATAATTGAAACTTATAAACTGAGAAAGAATCGTGAATTAGAGAGAAAAAATTAATGAGATGTGAAGTCGATAGTTGTAGACAATTAAAATTGTTAGCAAATAATATCGCTACTATGTAAAATACAAATTAAATAATTAATTATATTTATTTTTATTAATGGGATTTATCCCAAAATAAATAGATATATGGTTAATATTTAATTTTATCGATAAATAGGAGAACGACGTGTAAGAACGATATCGCTGGAGAGAATAATCATTCAAAAGCCCATGTTCAAGTTCACTGGTTTGATGGTATGTTCTCGCTTCATAAATACGATGGTAAAAGGCCCATAAGCCCACTAACCTAATTCTACAAATAGGGGGTGAAGGTCCTCATAAATGACAAGTGAAGTGAAGATTTGGTAAAAAAAATTGCTTCGATCATAACGATCCCAAGATATATTCTTTCTACGAGAAACTAGCCACTGCTCACCAACATCCTGCTATGGAGCGAGTCAGATATTCTGCAGCCAGTGCAAGTAGCAGCATAACTCCTCTTCTGCGCAGTTATAGATGAAGTCGAACTCAGGTTTTTTTCTCACCGCAAGATTGAATTTGTAAGCATAATTTCTGTACTGAAACTAGATACTGGTATATGTTTCTCTTATTCAAATGTTTTTTTTTTTCCTTTTGAGTTCTGAATCTCTAAAAGATTGTGATTTGCATCTCTCTCTCTCTCTCTTGTTTGGGAATCTCAAGAAATCCTGGCTGGTGTTTACAGCTACGAAAATTATGCTGGAAATTGTATGTTTGCATAGAGGAGTTTGGTTCTTTATTTGAGTCAATTATTTGGAAAAAATTGTTGATTGTATAGTGATTAGTTTTGAGGGAAGAAGACTGGTGGGATTTTCATGAAACTCCATGTGGAGCAATCAGAATTGATGGTTGACATATTCCTTTCATTTGTGCTTATATTTTGTATATATCAGGCGCCTCCTCTCTCTCTCTTTTGTCATGCTTCTTTTGTTTTTTTTTCTTTTTAAATCACACCCCACTTCATATATTCCTTTATTTGTATTTTTACACATACACACGCACTGTTATGATGTGGGATATCCCACATCGACTACACATGCAAGTGTGGAGTGGTATATAAGTGAGTGTCGATCATTTCCTATATAACCATGGTTTTGGGAGAGTTAGGACTCCTTACTTGTATACTAACAATGGTCCGACACAGCTTGGATCGTGCGTCTGCGGAAGGGACGACCCGTTGATCGGCCCGAAATCGGGTGGGCAGGGAATAGTTCGGGTGGGCCGTGATTGGTATCACAACAATGGAGTCGTGGGTGGGCCAACAACTTGGGTGGGCCCCACCGGATCCAACCGTGGGTGGGGAGGACTTAGGAGTTGGCAGTCCGTGGACGTCGGTTTCGAAGGGAATGTATTGTTATGATGTGGGATATCCCACATCGACTACACATGCAAGTATGGAGTGGTATATAAGTGAGTGTCAATCATTTCCCTATAACCATGACTTTGGGGAGAGTTAGGACTCTTTGCTTGTATCCCTAACACACACAGTGATGCTATGAGAGTGACAGGGGGAAGAGCGAGAAAGAGACGAGGAGTTTGGTTAGAATTTAGAAATGATTAGGAAATAAATCGGACAATAATTTGTTGCGAAATTGTTACCGTCGCTTATTTCACTTGTTGGATTGTCACTATTATCTGTATTTATTTATTTATTACATAGATCCGATCTCTTATTGTGACTGATGGGATATAGCCCAATCGAATGGGCCCACCAATGAGCCCAAGCGAGCTGGGCCTAACATTGATAAGCAGCCCACGCGGTCGAGCCCAAGTCGGCCTTAATCATTGCACAAGCCCTAGCCTCCAGAACCGCGCCTTCGGCCAATGGAAGGACGCCCGGGAACCAGGTCGGCGCCACCTCCACGTGGCGCACGTGAAGACTAACGGTCCGGCTCCTACCAATGGAGAGCACGCCAGAGGAAGAGTCACACCACGACCAATGGAGGTCGGGCTACGTGGGCAAAGTCGAAGTCAGTATAAATAGAAGGAAACCGATGTTAGAAGGGTTAGCAATTTCTTCAATACAAAGGCAGAACCAATACTCTCTGCATTTAAAAGCTCTAGTAAAAGTATTGAGGAACCATTCCTCCGTGGACGTAGATCTCATTAACGATCGAACCACGTAAAAGCACAGGTGTTCTTTATTGCTTTCTATAAATCTCGCACATTCACATAGCTAGATTCATCATTGGCGCCGTCTGTGGGAAACCTGAACAAGAAAGCTTCGTTTCCCTCTACAACTAAATGGCAAGAACACGCACAACCGCCACCCACGCCGGCAACAACCGGCCGAGGACAACCAGTGGTCACTCGGTCGTCGAAAGGAGATCGCGGACGCCACGGCGCCACACACGAGGCAACATGGTAAACTCTTCCATACACCCTCGGGACCGCGTCCCCAACGTAGGGAAGATGTCGACCTCAACGAGGACGAGCAAACCTCATTCGTCCCACGAGGTCCTCGGCCGAGCCGTGAGCGAGTTCCTCCACGCCAATCTTGGCGATTCAAAGCTTCCTCAACCGGAGGACCAAAGGCGGGTCCTCTAGGGCCCTTGATGAACACCACGGCCTCCCGAGGCCGCCTCCCCGTCCGAAATCGGCGCTCACCTCGGCGTGATAGCCGAGAACGCGTCGCGCCCGACGCGGAGCCGCCACCGCGGCCGAGCCGCCGACCTCGTTCAGCGCAGCTGCCTCCCCGGGCGAGCCGCCACCAACACCGCCCGCCATTCGTTCGGCGTGGCCGCCTCCACCTCGTCCATGCCGACCAGAGTCGAGCGAAATGAAGGAAGAAAGGCGAGTCGAACTCCCTGGAGGGACGATAGGCGTCGCTATCGATCCCCACCCTCCGAAAGGACGGCAACGATCTCCTGGGTTCGGCCGATGCGGAGAATCATCTCCCTTTCTCCGTGGAGATCCTAGACACGCCCCCCCCGCATGCGGGCACCCAATATAGCGGCTCACGATGGCCTCGGAGACCCTCCGACTTCCTTTTCGCCACACCACCAACATGGCGAATCGAGGAATGGAAGATTTTCACATGTAAAATCTTCCCGAGTCTTGATCTCCAACGCACGGCGTTGGTTCACTCGCCCGCCGATCAAAGATACACTGTTTCCGGGACCTCGTGGATCGATTCAGTGGCGCTTATCGAAGATGCCGCCCAGCAGCCCTTCCTCCGACCTACTCACAATCCGCGAGGCGGGGCGAGACGATGTCAAACTTCGTCTCGAGGTTCATCAAAGAGTCGCTCAAAATCGACGACAAAGAACGATCTCTACATCATCAACGCGTTCAAAACGGGATCCGACCCGTGCGAACAAAGAAATCACCGGGAGAAACCAAAGACGGCGAGTAAGCTTTGGAACTGGTGGACAACTTCGTCGAGGGAGACGAGTCGGATCGGAAGAAGCGGAAATCTGGGATGAGCGGTCCGAAAGAAAAAGCCGACGATCAAGTCGAGGCGCAGATCGCGGGCGCCGACCGAATCAAGAGGGCTCACTGAGTCTGAGCTCGGACCTCGGCCCAACCCCGCCGCAGCCGCCTCACTGCTCAAATCAAGGGCGGAAATATTCGAGCTCCACCGAGCTCTTCCGGCCCGCCCCTATGAAAGGGGATCGAAGAGGTCAACCGACGAGTATTGCGACTATCACCAAGGGTATGGTCATGATACCGAGGACTGCAGAAACCTCGGCTCACGGATCGACGAGCTCGTTAAAGGCGGGGCCTCAAAAGTACCCGGACGAGCGGCCCAAGAATGCGAAGGCGGAAGGAATGGGCGGCAACAATCGCGGGCCGACCCAGTGGCGACCCAACCCAAGACGACGGGACGAAGGTCCCAACGCTATGGGCGCAGTCTATGTTGTTACGGATCGCCTCCGGGACGACGAGTCGTCCACAAGAACGATGCGAGGTCGGCCCCTCAAGAGCCAAGAACAGCGACTCGGGATGGTGAGAACATAACGTTCTCGAAGAGGACCCGTGCCCAAGATCATGCCGCACTGTGACGCCATCACCATACTGTGCGGTGGGCAACAAAACGTCCACCGGGTCTATATCGACATTGGGGCCTCCGTCGGATCATCTTCCGTAGCTGTCTGGATAAGCTTGAGGTCGGAGGCATTGGTGCTTCCGCGCCTCCCGCCTACGGAGCTTCACTCAAGAAGCATCCCACCGAGGGTCATTACCCTTCCGGTCACCGTAGGCGGGCTCCTGTGTCGGTCACCGGGGCCATCCGGTTCTTCCTAGTCCGGCCCTCTCCGTACAACATTATCCTCGGGAGAGATTGGTCATGACGCCACCAAGGCCGTCTGTTGGTCTACCACCACCGTGAAGATTCCCACCCCTGGGAGTGCTCAAGATCCGAGGGACCAAACGGTCGCAAAAGAATGCCTACGGCTCTCAACTCAAGACGCGGCCTCGCCTGGGCATAGCAATTACCGAGCCCCTGAGGCCGACACCCGGGATGACCGACCGGGACCTCCAACTATCGACGACGATCCTCGAGGTCGCTCGGTCGGCACCAGTGGCCCACGGACATCCGGCGACGTCATCGACTTCGAGAGAATATAGGACGTGTTTGCTTGGTCCCCGCCGATATGACCGGGGTGTCACCCGAGCTCATAACTCACCGCCTCAACATCGACCCGCCACCAAGCGGTCCGTGAAAGAAAAGGATATTCGCGGCGAGCGCAGCCGGTCATTAGGGACGAGGTGACTCAACTTCAAGGCCAAGATCTTGTTCGAGGTTAAATATCCGACTGGATGGCTAATCCGATCGTGGTCCGAAGCCCGGCGGAGGGTGGCGCATGTCGTCGATTATACCGACCTCAACAAGCATCGCCTAAAGATTGCTACCCTCCCCGATATTGACAAGGTGGAGGCGCGGTGGGCCACGAAATGTTCAACTTCCGGATCTATACAGGGGTACCACCAAATCGATGAGCCGGAGGATGCACCAAAGATCGCATTCATCACCGACTTCGCGTCTTGGCGTCGAAGATGCCCTTCGGCCTCAAGAACGCCGGGCCACTTACCAGAGGATGGTGGATGCAACATTCAAAGACCACATTGGGGAGATCGTCGAGGTCACGTCGACGACATAGTAGTCAAAGTCGAAACGGAGAGCTGCGCCGACGACCTCGGACCATCCTCCGACTCCTCGTGTCGGCCAACCTCAAACTTAACCCCAAAATGCACTTTCATGGTAAAACGGGAAATTCTTGGGGTGTTGGGTTTCCAAGAAGGCTCAAGGCGAACCCCACCAAGGTAAAGACGGTTGCTCGACATGCAAGTGCCAAAACCATTCGCGAGATCCACAAACTTACTGGGTGCCCGGCCGCCTCGTGAGTTCCTCTCCCGGCCGCCGAGAGCGCCCCTTCTTTAAAATCTTGAGGAGGGCCGGACTTCGCATGGCGGGAAGAGCACCACCGCCTTCACACACCAAGGAGACCGCCGACCGCCCACCTTGACCGCCCCAAAAGAGGCGAACTCCTCCTCAGTACTTGGCGACCTCGGACGAGGCAATCGGTCTTGATCTTGGTGCGGGACGAGGCGGACGGCAGCTTCCTATCTACTTCATCACCGAGCACTCAAAGGACCGGAGACAAGGTATGCGGCCTAAAAGGTAACGTTAGCACTGAAATGCTAGCGGCGGCTCCGACCCTACTTTCGTGCTCACTCCATCCAGTCTCGACCGACCTACCCCCGAGGCAAGTCTTGTCAAAACCCGAGTCATCCGGACGAATAGCAGTGGGCCTCGAGCTTGGCGAGCACGATATCTCGTCTCCCAGGCACCGCCATAAAAGGCAAGCTCGCTGATTTCTGGTAGAAGCGAGTTTATCGAGCCCGGTCGACCGCTAAGATTAGCTCCTCCAACGCCTCCACCTCGGTCACCCCCGCCTTGCGGAGAAACCGGACCTCACCCACCGGATGGTTCTTTGGCGGATGTCGTGGGCGGAGCCTCGTGCAAAGCAGGCAATGGAGCGGCATTCTTCCCTCGGCCCGGATAAGCGAAGTCACCCACGCACTCGGTTTACCTTCCCGACCACCAACAACGAGGTGGAGTATGAGGCCTAATCTCCTGACTCCGCGTCGCTAAGGAGCTAAGGGTGGATGAGATCCAAATCTTGGCGATTCCAGTCGTCGTGAACCGTGTGTTAAGCAAATCACGAGGCGAGGAGGACCGAATGAAACAATATCTCGAGAAGCGAAGGAGATGTTGACATCGTTCGGTACTTCAAATCCACGAATCCCCGGGGAAAACAGTGGTGGACGTCCTCGGCAAGCTAGCGGCGTCGTCAACAAGTCCACCAGATGGAGGAGGTCCGTTCCGAAGCATAGCGAGTCCCACGTCGGCATCATCATCGAGATAGAGCCGAATGGATGTCTCCCGAAGGCCTACACGGAACACGGCGCACTACCTTCGGATCGGCTCGAAGCCAAAAGATGATGGCAAAATCGAGTATCTCATGCGTGAGGCGCCTCACCTAAGTCTTACCTTCAACCCTCCCGAGATGCCTCGGGCGGAAGAAGCGACTATGTGCTCAACGAATTCACCGAGGGTCTTGCGGAAGCCACATCGGGTCGCGAGCACTTTCGAAGAAGGCCGAGGTCGGATACTCACCGCCCACCGCAAGATTCGCCGAGCTCGTCAAGAAGTGCCCAGTGCGATCCACTCCACGGTCAAGCGCCTCGGCCGACTTGAGCGACTGCGAGTCCGTGGCCTTTCATGCGGTGGGGATCGACATCGTTGGCCCATTCGACCGAGCACCGTGTCGACTTCGATATTTAGTCGTAGCCATAGACTACTTCACAAAATGGGTCGAGGCCGAGCCACTTTCGAGCCTCACGAGCGTAGGATTCGCTTTGTGTGAAAAAATATAGTCCGCCGCTTCGTCCCGCACATCCCGGTCTCGGACAATGGCACCCGGTTAAATCGACAAAACTTCAGGAATGGTGCGAAGAGCTTCAGATCGATCAACGCTTCACCTCGATCGCACACCCGCAAGCGAATGGTCGGACCGGTGACGAACCGCACGATCGTGCAAGGATTGAAGAAAAGGCCGGACCGAGCTAAAAGCGATGGGGCTGAAAATCTCCTCAAGTCCTCTCGGTCCCACAGACCACACCACGGACGTCGCGGAAACCCTTTCACCGGGTCTGGCACCGAGGCCGCCATACCGGCCGAGATCGGCGCGCCAAGCCCTCGCTCTCCACTTCGACCGGGCCGAACGCGAGGAAGACTGCGGGCCAACCTTGACGCCTTGAGGAGAGGCGAGCTCGCGCCATAAACGGGCCAAGCACAGAGCCGTGTCGCACGCTACTACAACAAAGAGTAAAGGCCTCCGCACTCCAAGTAGGCGACCTCGTCCTACTAATAATGAAGCAAGCCGAGCCGGCGTCTTAACAAGCTTGATCCGACATGGGAAGGACCTACCGCGTTCACGAGGACCTCGGCAAAGGGCCTACAAGCTCGCTTCACTTGTCCGGGGCACTTATTCCTAACACGCACATAACTCATCTAAGGAGGTATTTTACATAGCTTTGATTTTAGATCGCGACATGTTAGCCTTCCTATTGTTTTGACCGATATGCGATCTTTGTTTACTTGTTTAATAAAACGTTTGTTTTTCTAATGAGTATTTCACTTACGTTCGTCTTACATCTATGTGAACATCCATTCGGATATACCACATCTAAACCTTCACAGGGACGCCTACGAAGATGAAAATCCCACCAAGTAGGGTAGCGTCATGATTACCCATTAAGTTGGACGCCTACACGCAAAGCATCAGATTACCCATTAAGTTGGGCGCCTACATGCAAAGCATACAGATTACCCATTAAGTTGGGCGCCTACATGCAAAGCATACAGATTACCCATTAAGTTGGGCGTCTACATGCACGCGACATCCGCACCGATCTCGCCAACTCATACCCCTTTATTTGGGAAGATATGCACTCGATGCAGTCTAAATGCATTAACGACTACAAACAAAGTACCAAGCCATATCTGAAGACAACCGGGCTTGAGCTCGCTTATACCCTTTTATTTGGGAAAATACGCACTTGTGTATACAATATAAATACATTTACGACCAAAACGAAGTCCTAAGCTATGTTTGTACCTCTCGGGGAAAATATACACTTGAAACGAGTCTAAATACATTTATATCTACATCAAGGTCCTATACTATACATAGCCTCATTCGGGCTTAGGGCTCCGCTCGCCAGACCGGCCGGCAGTGCACCAATTCTCACAAAATCCCGGTGCCGACGATGTATGCCCGAACGAACTCGGTGCCTTCGACCCGACCGATGAGGCCGGAATCACCACGCACTGCTCCCGGCGCTTCGGCGGGCTCGGAGGCGGCCGGACGGAAGCATCGACTCTGTCGTCACCTTCACCCGCCTCGAGGACACTCCGTGGCGAAGGCGCAATCACGGGCATCCGGGCGGGGGACGCACCCGAGGTCACACCCGACCCCCGACCGGACACCGCCGTGTGCGCGACCGCCCGCCCAAGCTCTCCCGCCGACTGAGGTCCTCGGTCGCCGCCCGCCTCCAGAGGATCCTCGATAATCCGCCCGCCGACCCATCAACCTCAAGACTACGGCATGATCGGAGTAGCCGCCTCCTCCGGTTCTTCTATGATCGGGCCGGCAGAGCCAGCTGTTGCCTCGCCACCTCGCCGGGCATGCGACGCGTTTCGGACGATGTCGTACATCTCCATAAACTTCACCACGTAGTCGACGCAGCTTTGAACTTCTTCTTTGGGCCCCTCCTCATCCTCGGACCATGCCTCCGCCAAGCTCGGACTCGGTCGTCGGCCGGATATGGTAGTCCCACCACCGGCGGATCGCCTCTCTCGTACTCTGCATGCTCCTCCGACAACCAAGCGAAGCCTCGCGATCGATTCAAGTCGCTCGCCGACCGCATCAAACGTCCGTGGATAGCGTCGGCAGATATGTCCACCCCGGACTCGCCTGCGCGACCTTCAACTTCAGCGCCTCGTTCTCGGCCGGAGGCGGCCACCTCCCGATCGACCTCGGTCAACTTCTTCTTCGCCGGAAGAAGACACCGAGCTCGCGTCCATGGCGGCCAAACTGGGTCACCGGCAGACCGACTCTCCAAAATTGCACCTCCTCGTCCTTCTCGGCCGGGCACCTCGGACCCTTTCACCGCCAAGAATTCATGGTCGAGTCCCAAGTATTGAGATGCGAATGCTATAAATAAAAAGACAACACAAGTCTCGAAAGTGATAAACATTCTTTATTGCATACGAAAGAATTTATTACAAGGGCTCGGGTCCTATCGACCCGGCGATTCAACCTATTACAATCGGCCCACTAACCTCGGCCTCTCTCCGACTCGCCGCCCCTCCCCGCTGCCTCCTCCTTGCCCTGCCTTGCGGTCGCGGGTCGACTGAGCCGACGAGCTCGGCTCCTCCTCCTCCCTCCTCGCCCGACCTCGGCAGGGAGCTCCAAGCTCATGATCCTCGTCCACCCTACACCGGGCGACGACCTCGCAGTCGAGAGGGGTAGGGGTGGATGCCGAGCCTCCAAGACCTGGAAGGAGTCACCAGAGATCACCCGGGCGTAATCTTTGTCCATCTCTCTTGGGTCGACCTCGGTCCACCCATGCTCGACCTGTCAAAATCGGGCATGGCGGCCGCCACCTTCCCAGTGATCCGACACCACCTTCGCCAAAGACGGCGGCGAGATCGGCAATAAAACCGAGAGCTCTCCGACTGACGAGCCACCGGCAAGGGCCCTCAACAACGGTCCCCTGGTCGGCCACCAGACCTCCTCCTCGTCGGCGAGTTCCTTCGCCCGGCCAGCTCCTCCTTCACTCCTCGACCTCCCGGGCGGCCTCCAGCGCCAGTGCCTCTTCTTCGAGCGGCTCAGAACCACCTCCGGCCTCAGCGGCCAAGGCGGCCTCGGCTCCCGCCAGCGCGGCCACGGCGGTCTCAAGATCCGCCTCGCGGCGGCAAGATCCCGTTCAGCGCCTCTTGCGGGCCGAGCTCACGGCAAGCCCGGCGGCGACTGCCTCCCAAAGAAGGCTACCGCAGGCCCCCATCATAGAGCTCCCACCCGAAAAAGGAGATGCACAAGTCACCACCGATCATGGCAAACAAATCTAAAAAAAAAAAGCTCCTACGTACTCGGGAGGATGCGACCAAGCTTGGGGCAGTACCAGTGCTCGGCCCCTGAGGTCATGATTCCGGCCGACCTCGGCCAGCCCACTCATCACCGCCCATGTCATCCACCTTCTTCGGGCCCCTACTAGGTCCAAACCGCCTCTTTTTCTTTGCCGGCCTCGCCCGCGATGGTGAACCCACCTCATCCTCAACCTCATCTGCGTCAAAAGGAAAGAATACATTAGCACAAAAATAAGACAAATAAGGACTAAGAAAAGGGATGCCTCACCCCGTCCGCACCCGGTCCCGACGCTCCGACCAAAACACTCAAATTTTCTTCGGATCGTCCCGGTGTAACTTATGGATAAGACCTCACCAACGCGTTGCTCAACGATTCCTCCATACGGCCCAAGGCTTGATTTTCGGTCCACCGTGCGATACCCCACTCATACCTCGGTGCGCCTCACCCGCAGAAAGAAATACCTATTCGCCAACGGGACACCTTGGAGGGGCGGCTACCTTAAATTTCAGCCGGGTGACGATAGTACACCCTCCTATGGTCTTCACGCTAAAAGCGCATCAATACCTCGAATGTCAACTCCTCGGAACGCCATAACAAGAGAGCCCCACCCACCAACGACCTAATAGAGTTCTGAGTCAATCGACGAGATGGGGATCCGAAATACTCTTGAAGGCTAAGGTAAATGGGGACGAGGGTACCTAAGACTGCCTCAAACCGCCTACATAGACAAGAATAAACCCTCCGGAGGGCCATCGCCTATCGTCCGGATGCGGCAGACACCACCACGCCTCCCGAACCGCACTCCTCACAACCTCAAAGAGTTCCTCCAACGACAACCGACCTCGCCGCGCCCACCTTCGTGCCATCCCATACAGAGGATACCGCGAATACTGGGACTCGGACCTACAGACCTACCCAACCCGTTGTAGCACATATAGTCCCTTACACCGGGCAACTCACGCCCAGAACCCGACGCGGAAAGAGAACTTTCAGAGCGAGAAGAAGATGAAGAAAACATACTTACTTTTTAGGCGAGTAAACGGCTACTTCAGCGAAAATCGGGCTCAGAAAATCTCTCACAAATTCTCTCTCAGAATTGTTAAGCGTCGAAGAAGAAGAAAGTGAACAGTTGCCTCTTTTGCGCCTATTTATAAGACTAGGGCGCCCGCAAATTGCCGTTTAAATTCAACACGCGCTACACGTGATTGGATGTCGCGTTACGCACAAGCGCTGTTCGAGCGCCCAACTACCGCCTGGCGCGTCTGACGTACGCCAGGATAGGACGGGCCGCCAGTCTGACCTAGCAATCATCATACGGACCCCGGCGTCCTCTAGATGGCGGCGCCTCAGGTCGCACCCCGTCCTCCCCACAAATGTCAAGGAAATCCAGATCGGACCTCGGCCAACCAGATCGGACCTCGGTCAACCAGATCGGACCTCGGCCAAACAGATCGGACCTCGGCCAACCAGGCCGCAGAGTCTGCGCGGCCCGAGACACACCACGGCATCCCCGAAAAGGGCGGTCGCTCAGGTCGAACACCGGGAGCCACCACAGGAGTAATACCACTACTGCATCGCACTCGGCATAACCAACGCAGGCGCGTTATCCGTGTCGGACTTGACTTCCATCGGTGCCACATCTTTCTCCGAGCGGACAATAAACAACCCAACTCGGATCGGCACCGAAGACCTCACATCCAAGAAACAACTTCACCAAGCCACACCTCACCCGCGGTCACTGTTTTCACTCCACCTCGGCCTCGCGTCCCCGGCTATTCGGGGGCTATGATGGGATATAGCCCAACCGAATGGGCCCACTAACAGTGCCCAAGCGAGCCGGGCCTAACATTGATAGCGAGCCCACGCGGTCGAGCCCAAGTCAAGCCTTAATCATTGCCTGAAGCCCTAGCCTCCAGAACCGCTGCCTTCGGCCAATGGAGAGGACGCCCCAGAACCAAGGTCAGGCGCCACCCTCCACGTGGCGCACGTAAGACGAACGGTCCCGGCTCCGGCCAATGGAGAGCACGCCAGAGGAAGAGTCACACCACGACCAATGGAGGTCGGGCGCCGGGGCAAAGTCGGTCGTATAAATAGAAGGAAAACTGATGTTAGAAGGGTTAGCAATTTACTGAATACAAAGGCTTGTAACCAATACTCTCTGTACGAAAAGCTCTAGTAAAAGTATTGAGGAACCATTCCTCCGTGGACGTAGATCTCATTAACGATCGAACCACGTAAAAAGCCTGGGTGTTCTTTATTGCTTTCTATAAATCTCGCACATTCACATAGCTAGATTCATCAGTGACGTTACAAAATATGGGAATTTTAAAGTAGATATGGAATGTAGATATTTTAACAACTCAGATAGAAGATGAACACAAGTAATTAATTATAATTAATTACCCATAGTTGATGGGATGGCCTGGTTGAGTGAGCTGCGACTTGTAAGTTCCTTAGTTTTTACCTTGCCGCATATCTGCATATATATAATTTATTGTATATAATAAGATGATTATTAATACTAATTATAATCAAGAAGTACATAAAGCCGCTTCTTCAATATATATTCTTATAGTTATAGCTATCAAAATAGACGGGCCAGTTCAGCTAGGCTCGAGTCCATCACGTTCTTTTTCCAAATCATGTCGGATCGGATCAGGTAAAAAATAAGTTGTGTTGTTAAATTAGAAGCCCGAGCTAGCTTTTTATGGCTGTCGGGTGAGGTCAAGCCAACCCACATGCAAAATTAGAAGAAAATGATTTCTCCTTTTAAAACACAAGTGTCGATCGAATTCAAAACATGATGGTGGTTCATGTGGCGGAATGTGGTAATGAGAAAGAGGAATGGACATAGACGGATATAGTTAGCATAATTTCTTCTGAACAACTAATATACATCAATAGTGGTCAACTTTCTAAAAATGAAATCACGCACCAAGAACCACAAATCATGAACTGAAAGGCAAATTATACTCATTAGATCAACCACATAATCTCAACCAAGTCATAAAAATCTTAGAATGAACTAAAAATTTAGCATGTATAATTGAATTAAACAAGACAAAAATAAAAAAATATAATAATTAAATAGATAGATAAATAGAATTTGTGTTTAATACATCACGAATAACTTGAAACTTTGATCTTGAGTCTTGAATCTCAAGTCTCTAATACAATTAAATTTAAAGTCTAGAGCAAAATATAACTAAGCAAGAAATATCTAAGAAAATATGAGAAGGAATGCTTGTAAAGTATTTGGAAAAAGTATTTAAAAGTAGAGAATGTTAATGAGTTCAAAGAGGAATCACTCGAAAATAGACAAAAACTCATGATTCTCCCGGAACATCCCACGGTCATGGTACATTAAGTGCTGATCACGGCACTTGCTCTTCAAAACCCCTTGTTGATTCAGCCACGATAGAGACTGCGGTTCGGCTCTGGTGACCGCTGTCTGTGGCATTTGCTTGCATATGTGCCTCGGTTGCAGCTCCTCCCATGGCTAAACAAGCGGTCTTCTCGTTTTGTTTCCTTCTCACTGCTTGAGCTCGATTCGAACACCGCTTATGCTTCACGGACTCCATCGAGCTGTACTTTGATCTATCTAACATGAACTCCTCAATTTATTATTTATTTTCTACAAAACGACAAAAGATGCCAATGAGTATCAATTCTCAAAATATAAGCAAAACAAAACAAAAAAATCATTCCAAACATGATTTCCTCTTGTTAATTCATCACAAATATACCTTAAAATAATTGAAAACCATTTTATCATGTTACTGCATATGGTTTGAAGAGTATTCTAACTATATATAATATATTCTAATTCTTATCTAACAATAAATTAACAACTAACTGATGCATAACCTTTTTAATAATAAAAAAAGTCAAATTGAATTAGCAAGCCTGGCCAATACCGGTCGGGCTTTTATGGCCAGTAGCTCGATCGGCCAGTTGGATTACCAGGTCGGGCTGAGCCAAAAAGCCCGAACCCAACCAATCCTAAATACGGGTAGATCGGGCCAACCCATCAGATCGGGCTATTTTAGACCTATTTTAACAACTCAACTCTACTCATATATGAAAAATACTCTTTTAATTGCCCTTACTTTCTAAAATATTGAAAGTAGCTAGGTCTTTCGGTAAATAGATCAAACTCGAGGGTTACTTTTGCAAATGTCCTTCAAATATTTGTAGTGTTTCTGAGATTTATGAAAATGGATCAATTAAGCTTAAATCATATATACAAGCTACACCCGAGTTAATTTATTTTCATATTTTTAAAATTCTAATCTAACTTCATAAAAATATATATCTAACATAATTTGTTATATCTGTCGAATATAATTTTTAGCTCTAGTCCCACATTGAATACAGAAAAATACAATTTGTGTTTAAGCCGAAAATTTACTTGTAATTAAGAAGCATGGAATAATTAAATAAAACAATGAAAGAAACAGAAAAGTGATACATTGTAACTCTTGTTTGGATTTTCTGTTGTTCAAAACAAAACCCTTATTTCCTTGTTTGCATGAAAGTTCTTATTAATAATTGAAAATTAGTCATTTTTGCGTCCATTATATTTTTATATTACATGTATATCGTCTTGTTATATTTTATAAAATAATATTTAATATGTAAATATGATATTCAATATGCTTGGTATATATCAACGATAATGAAATATAAGCGTAATATGAATCTCACCCTGCAAAACTACTAAATAGGGTGTTTGGCTGAGCTTATAAGCTCTTTAAAACAGCTTATAAGTTGTTTAGGAGTTTATAAGCTGTTGCAAAGTGTTTGACAAAATAAACTCCTAAACAGTTTATAAGTTGTGAAAATAAGTTTCAACAGCTTATAAGCTCCCCTAAAAATAAGTTGGGTCAACTCTAACTTATTTTTTCATAAACTTATAAGCAACCATGAATTTACCAAAATAACTTTATTATAGTTCGTTATTTCCTACACACACTATCAACTTCACATCTCGTCAATTTTATCTCTCTAATTATGATTTTCTCTCTCTAACTCACGATTATTTCTCTAGCTTATAAGATCAAGTATTCAAACACTTTAACAACTTATAAACACTTGAGACATTACCTCTTATAAGCTCTATAAAATAAGCTTAGTCAAACACCCCTAAATTCTATTTATGGATCAAGGTTATTCCTCGGAGACTACAATTATGAATAAGAGTTAAATGGTTTAAAATTTTGGAATAGATCAACATAATTCCGAAATAGAATAGTTGATAAACTAAATGCAATATACCCACCATACTACTTGAATTACCAAATTTATTATTTATACATTGATTCACAAAAATAATACATAAATGTAAAAAATTCCGGGAAATCAATTTGTAATCATCCAAATTATGAAATCTCAGTAAATAAGAAAAACGCTCTAAGTTTAATTCAACTATTAATAAAATTATGATAATTGAAAAGTATTTTACCCTCTGTCAGCAGCAACTGTTAGAAATATCATTATCAATAGGCTTCGGTAACACCGCTGTAAATTGACATTAATCTTGTTAGTAAGATAATGTCATGTTTCATATTTTATTACTTTGTCTCACAAAACTAAAATTAACTTTTTTTTATTGTTTCCTAAATTAATGTAATCTAATAAAATAAGGAAAAAGAAGAGTTGTGAAGCTCAAAAAAGGGCCGAACTTAGTAAGAATCTTTGAGCAAAACAAAAATATAGAAAAATAAATGGAAATCAAAACTAGGAATAATAATTATAAAAATAAATAGGAAACAAAGATAAGCACCTTCATCGTCGAGTTGACAACTAGATGAAAATTGTAAGGAACAATTTGAAGTCCTATAATTTTATTTACTTGCATTTGTTAATATTAAGTTCATAAACTTTCATAAATAGAAATTAGTCATCATGTTAATTCTAGGTACTCATACTTTCCTTTATACAAAAATTAGATCACTTGAGGTTTAATTTGTGTTAGAATTATATCTATCCTAATTCAGTCTTCAGGCTGACTCGCATGTTGCACCAAAACAGAACTTAGTAGTGTGCGTGTGTTGACCTAGTGGTAGAGTGGTTAATGTCCGAGATCAAAGATTTCGGGTTCGAGTTTACTGTGACACTTGCAAGTTATAATGAGTCTTCTTCAATAATGATCGAGCCTATTGTTTGGAATTTTATAATTTATAATTTTGAATTATTAAAAACTATAACTTTGTATTTTGTTATGGTTAGCAGTTGAATGATCGGTTATCCGATATAACAACTTTTTTGCTTTTTTTTAATGATTACCGAAATCGATAAAAATTTGCATGGGTATTTTTTTTTATCACAAATGGTTGGTTAACGGAACGATTCCATAATATATTGTTTCAGTTACATTTTGTACATACTTAGAGTTTTATTTTTCTTTTATTTATCACATTTATATACTCAATGAGTTTCTTTATCTTATTTCTTAAGGTACGATTTCTTTTGATAGTATCATTCATATAGTGGATAATATTTCCACTAATAAATACGATGTGCACATATATAGATTAATTACTACAACAATACTGAATTTTGATTTGATTTTAGTTTTGACATACTTATATATTGTTGTAATAGTGACACTATTTTTAATTTCTAGTAAAATAGACACGTTAAATATATTTGAACAACGTTATTTCGACCTCAATATTCATACGACATTGTTCATTAATGATGTGTGGCGAGTACATATGAGATATCTTATCAGTGTGCAAAATTCTACATGTAATTTTTTGATTGTTGTAAAAAAATAGATACAATTGTTGTAAAAATTTGATCGTATATGTTTTATTATAAATTTAAAATTATTATTATTATTATTATTATTATTATTATTATTATTATTATTATTATTATTATTATTATTATTATTATTATTATTATTCACAAAACACGAGAATTGAAATCAGATTAAAAGTCATGAATTTTTTTTAGCAACAATCCTTGCATATATTTTTATTTTTTGGATATTATGGAGAACCCGCAGTCATTACTTACGGTGGGCACTGGGTAAATCACACGTTCATGTAATCCTTGCATATCTTGTTCCAAAAAGGGAAGCTCTTCCCCCCCGGAGCCCCCACACCCCAGTCCCATAAGAATGTGAGAGGGTAAATCACAGTGACTCAGCGGTTAGAAGTTATGAGGACTTTTACCTAGTGCCCACAAGGAGTCATCCTAAAGATGGTGAAACTCTCACACTGCGGCTGTTAGAATTCGATCATTGGTCCTTGTTCCAAATCTGCTAGCTCTTAATCAACTGAGTTACGTCCGTGGGGCTATCCTTGCATACCTCAATATATGAACCGTGGATACGTGAGTGATATTTTGTTTACATTACCAATTGTGTGCCTCCACCATTAACCGGATCCTATGCCAAACAAATAGAAGCGAGTTGAGTATTTACCATCGTTGATATCAATTTCTGTTTGTATCTTCACTTATATGTACTAAATGAAATATGTCATTTTCAAATTAATTGATAATTCCGATGCCTCTACTCTTAAAATAATTAAATAACCACACAATCATTGTGCTGTCTTTAAATCCCACAAAATAAAATAAACAAGTTGACGGCTTGAGACTCTAGCTAGTTTTTTTTATATTTTTCTATGATCAAAATATCCATAATAATAAAATCAAGAAAGCATCTCCATAGTACATTTTGCACTTGCAAAATCTGCCTCATCTAAAAAACTGACAGATGGCCGAGTCAAATAGATTTCCCTTATGTCACTACAAAACTATGAGCAACCAAAAAAATAAAATAATCTTAGACCAATTCAACTCTACAGTCTTCTCATATTTGCATATAAAAGCAAACATTTCTCCACATCAAATGACAAAAATCACTAAACTCTCACACTCCACAATCAATTTTAAAAAATGGCAAGAAAAAGAAATGCTTGTGATTTTGTAGATGATCAAGAAAAACTCAACCCCGGGGAGGAAAACCTATCCACCAACTGGGGCGAGATGGTGAAGGAGGCTGCAGCCATGGCGGCCCTAGGCGGCATCCGGCGGGCCCGCAAGAGGTTCGTGGGGGTCCGCCAGCGCCCCTCGGGGCGTTGGGTGGCCGAGATAAAGGACACCATACAGAAAATAAGAGTGTGGTTGGGTACATTCGATACCGCAGAGGAGGCCGCTCGGGCCTATGACGAGGCGGCCTGCCTCCTCCGTGGGGCCAATACTCGAACTAATTTTGGCCCACAAATTCAGATTCCTCATCAACTCCAGCCCTCTCCTCAAAAATCACCAACCTTCTCCTCAGCAGGATCAAGGCACGAAACAATGCCTTGATCGCTGCTAATTACACAACTATTTCTCATTCGTCCTCATCATCTGTGTTCCCCAATCCGCCTGTCAGCGAGGAACATGCTAAAGGGGACACAAAAGAAATCCTTGACTACTCGGAATCAAACTTTGCCGATTTCCTCAACGATCCCGATGAGGGTAACACCATCAACAGTGTGATCGAGGCCGGTGATCACAAATATTCGAGTTTTGACTCAATTGCAACGCAGTCCGATGACAAGTCTGATTCGGTGCAAATTTCGAGCGAAACGGAGGCGGAAAATGAGATGATCATGGAGCCTGTGGATTTCAAGTTCGTGGATCTAAATCGGATCGTCGATCGAGTACTCGCTTTCGAGATTGCCGAGGAGATTTCTAGGCCAATGGTGCAAGAAGATGAGCCATTGATGCTTAGTGAAGCAATGAAGAGGATGAACTATGAGAGGAAATTCTCTGCTTCTTTGTATGCCTTTAATGGGATCAATGAGTGCCTCAAATTAAGCTCTAGCTCGACTCGGCTCGATAGGTTCGAGCAGCTCACGAGGCTTAGGAATGTTTGTAAAACGAACCGGGAGGAGGAGGCGAACAACAACAACAGTGGCGATGACGAGAGATCCACAGAAAATGAAGATGATGAGAATGCGGGTGTTGGGTCCAATTTTGATGGAGAATCAATGCTGTGGAGCTCCATCGACCTTCCAACTATATGCTACGTTAACTAATTCGATGATCATTATATTTTTATTGTGTTTTCTTGATAATTTAGGTTCTAATGCTGATGTTTTTTTTGCTTGTCTTCCTAATTTTTGGACATTTGGAGATGATGGTTTTGTCAATCATGTTTTCATGGACTTAAAAAGGAATGCCATGTTGGTGATGGTTTAGATTGCCACGTAGACATTCTTTGATAATTGAGCCGAATACGAGATTAGTGTTGGTTAGATTTGAGCTTGAAATAGCTCTGAGAATCACACTTCAATCATTTGATCGAGTTGAGTATTGAGCAAAAATCGCCCAAGATTTAGTTAGACGAAGCTTGGACAGCTTGAAAAAGAAAAGAGAGAAATTAAAGCTCAATAATATGATAAGAAAAATAAGACTAACTAACAAGAAATAATAATAAAAATTACATTAGAAAAACAGCTGCGCATAGGCCTATCCAGCAAGCTACAGAAGATATAATGTTTGATGAATTATGTATTGCTTCTAGTGACCTGCAGCTGGCTCATATGAACTGCTTCTAGAATTGAAGGATCGAATTCATGAAAAAAAAAAGCTAGTTAGGAAATGGGAAGAGAGAACTCGTAGCAGAAGCCAGCTCCGAATGCCGGGTTGGAGCGACATTCATCTTGAGGAGATTCGGCTCATGGCTTGCAACAATTATGTACAGCATCAAGTTCTAACTCCCCACACAGATCAAAAGGAGTTTGTGGTCAAAATCTGATTTCAAAGTACACGAAGCTGGGCGAGAAAAGCCGCGCAGAGATCAAGGAAGAGAAACTGCGGACCCTGAACTCTCTGCAGATCGAGTAGATACTTGTCTTCACGAGTTTTGTATAGCTGAAACGAAAGCATCAGTTTTCATGGTGAATGAACCTTGATTCATTGCTCTTTAAGAGTTTCATTTATAAAAGGGTGATAAAGAGGCCAAAACCTATGGTATGAAGATAAATAAACAGATGGTCTTATCCTTTAGTCATACGTGTTGATACGATACAATCTTTTAATATGTACAGAAATCCACAAGTATGATGATAGAATGCACTATCAAAAAATATTTACCTGCACTTCGAACTTCACAACATTTGGGGTTCCGGCATTTCCTTCACTCTCAATAATAGTAGATTCATCTCCAAAATAATTGGTGCCGTGCATGGAATTGGTACCAGGAGTCCATCTGCATTTCATGTTGTAATGTCCGATCTTTTTCCAGTAAACTTTCAGTTCTTGCAAAGCTTTGAGAACTTCTGTCATGATCTCACGAGGATGGGCTCGAGACTGTCAGAGAAGTCAAACGAGTAAATAGATTGGGTCGGGGTGTATGCTTGTGTGAGGTAGATTGTGGTTTTCTCCTTTTGCTTTCCAAAAAGAAATAAAAAAAAATCATTTGTAATGCTGAGTGATTATAGCCTAGAAAATGGGAGTTCACTACTTTCTTTAATAGTTTATATGAATATTAAATAGTTTGATAATTATTTATATAAATTTAAAACCTAATTTTGTATGATAAAAAATATCTAAATGATTTATATCTCAAAACTAAATCAAAAATTAAAACCTTAGTCACAAATTAAGACTTAGATCCAGCTCATATACATACCCTCTCATCAATGGATTATAAAGCAGCCAACCAACCTGGAGTCCGAGTGCCCATTTCCTGTCCGCTGCAAGTTGCCTTGCTCCAAATTGTTGATGATCGATAAGTCCAGGAAGGCGTTCCCCAACAGGAGATGCTACAGGCTCACTTGGATTTGTGCGGTTATACCCAAATTCCTATGGGTATATAGAAATTCATGCAAACATGTAAGATTGCGCAGAAACTTGTGCGTGTGAGCCAGCACAAAAAAAAGATAATTTTGGAATTCAGAAAAGGAAATCGGCAGTAACAATAACTAATAGAACCCGTGATACTGGTAAGTGGTGATCAACAGCAATCAATAAATAATAGTGTTCTTCCTCCTTTAAACATAAAAAAAAAGCATGTGGCATTTGATTGTATGACAGTATATAGTAGATAAAGGTTCTAGTTCCCTTAAAACATATAAAAGTGTGCATCTTCTCTATTAACACAAAAGCATACCACGGTCTCTTGGAACTCAGCTCCAAGGTAGCCATTGGCAACACGAAATCGATTGTCTAGCAGCAAATAGTATGAAACAGTACCCTGAAAGACAGTTGATAATTAACAGAACTTCAATAACAGTACGGACAACATGACTTTTACTCGTGCAATGATTTAAAAGTCATGATATAAACTTGGGGGGGAGCATGTCACGTCAAAACAGTGTTCTTTGTGCAATGATTTAGAAGTCATGTTAAAAAAACCAAGAAAATGTGTCGCGTTCATGATATTAAGATTGATGTTATATAACAGCAAAAGCAGTTAAGGTTGTGTTTTTGGTGTAATCATTTTTAAGGTGTAAAGGTCATGTTATTAGATGCGATTATCCCCATAACAATATTAACAAAATAGAGAAACAAAAGTACCTCATTTTGAACCCTGTTTCGAATAGATTCAACAAGTGCAGCCCTGTCAAATCCCATCTTAATCACTTCTTGAAGAATATCTTCATCAATCTGCACATCATGAAGCTTCTTGACTTTAAACTCCCATGTTAATGTTTCCGAGCATTAAAAGTTCAGGTCATGTAATAAGCAAAGGTCCGATGACTAAGGAATATGATATGAAGGTCACATCGACCAATTGTAGATATTGACTAAACTTCAAGCTCCACAAACCTTTTTAGCTTGTTGAGTTGTATCTGGTGGTGGCACAGCCAGATAGCGGGGGAGATGAGCTTGGAACCAAGGGTGGGCACGAATCTCCGGAATACTCATTCGTTTCAGGGGATCAACTATAAGCATCCTGGGAATCAAATCTCTCGCACAAGCAGATAAATGGCTGGGAAGAGTGTATATTCCACCCTAGAGACAAATTGAACAGATTAGCATTAAGAGCATCATGATTGAGTTAATGATTGAGTTGACCAGCTAACAATTTTGTAGAACATTATAAAATATTTGAAGACGAACTTAAAAACATAATAGCATGAGTTTATATGGATGCACCTTTATTTTTTTAAACAGGTTGGGAATATTCTCATCATCGAATGGCAGGGTGCCACAGAGAAGTGCATAAAGAATTACACCACAGCTCCATACGTCCACCTCAGGCCCAGCATACAATTTACCTGATATAACCTATGGTAGAATCACATATCAGACTCTCTGAATTGCACATTTCTGAAACACTCAAAATCACCTCAATTCCAATTTTGTTTCTAAAATTCTAACTACATCTAAAGCTCATAAGTATTTAAAGAGTACCTCTGGAGCAGCATAGTTGGGGCTTCCACAACTGGTCTTCAGAAAATGACCATCACGCATAATGTTACTCAAACCAAAATCAGCAATCTTCACATTGTGCTTTGAATCCAAAAGCAAGTTTTCTGGCTTCAGATCTCTATGAACCACCATATTTCTGTGGCAGTACTCAACTCCGGATATTATCTGCAATTATCAGCACCACAAAGAAATTGATATATAGACAAAAAACATCTTTATGAGTCTAAAAAGAGGCATCTAACCTGTTGAAAGAACATGCGTGCCTCTTCTTCATGTAACCTACCTTTCTCCACAATATAATCAAACAATTCACCAGACTTCACAAATTCCATCACAACATATATGTCGGAATTTGTCTCCACAACCTCATAGAGACGTATGATGTGGGGATGCATAAACAATCTCAATATTTTGATTTCTCTTCTGACTGCAAGAAGCAACCAACTGTTAAAGAACTGATGTAAGCTTGATTTAACTAACTTTCGCATTTGTAGAGGCAAAAAATGAATAAATTTACAGTACTGGTACACTAATAATCACCATCTTCATTCCGAAAAAAGTTACATCGACGTTACACACCCAATATGATACCATGGATGCACGTGTTAATCATAATACATATTGCAACTAAGACATCAAAATTTAAGAAGGAAACAGCTGCTGCTTAGGATTTGGACTATAATAAACGAGAACAGATGATGATACAGTTTTAAATTGTTGAAGAATGCTATTTTGATTAAATATTGAAAGCATGATAGATTACAAAACCGTAATTCCCCACAGAAGGAAATTGGAAAATGAACAAGGAGGAGGAAGGGAGGAGTAACAGCACAA
Source organism: Salvia rosmarinus (assembly GCA_036937905.1). Lineage (NCBI taxonomy): Eukaryota > Viridiplantae > Streptophyta > Magnoliopsida > Lamiales > Lamiaceae > Salvia > Salvia rosmarinus. Next base: position 107,969,631 of record CM072813.1, on the reverse strand, counting down.
AGACAGGAGCGGCACAGCATTTGGAAAAGATGAATAATAAACATATAGTGAATATGGTTTGCTAACCTTTTTCTTCCATATCCATATTCTTTATCTTCTTACGATTTAGAATCTTGACAGCAACTTTGTGCCCTGTCAGTGCATGTTCGGCAATTTTAACTTTGCCAAATGAACCAATCCCAAGAGTCTTCCCAAGTTTGTAGTTCCGCAAGAAAGAATCCACACCTTGGTTTAATCCATCCATAATCCTAAAAAGACATGATTTCAGATAATTGAAGCAATGTGTATATATAGAGCCATGCATACGACCATAATTCATAAATCACCCCTCAAGAAGGGAACAGCTATGTTAAGATTGATTGGCGATTGCAGCAAGTAATTGTCCTCAATATTCAATAACATTGTTCAGTAACAAAAAGGCAGCACATTGTGCGTGTGTGTTGGCCTAGTGGTAGAGTGGTTAATGTCCGAGGCCAAAGGTCTCGGGTTCGAGTCCACCGTGATGCAGCCTTTAAAATTTCTGTATTAATTGACCCAAAAAAAAAAAGCCAGCACATTAAACAAATGAAACTTTCCAACCGAAATAATAAGTCTTTTTGAAAAAAATGTAGAAGTTTTTTTTTTTTGGGTCAATTAATACATAAATTTTGTGTGTGTTGGCCTAGTGGTAGAGTGGTTAATGCCCGAGACCAAAGGTCTCGGGTTCGAGTCCACCGTGACGCAACCTTTAAAATTTCTGTATTAAATTACCAAAAAAAAAAGGCAGCACATTAAGCTCAAAAGGAAAAGCTAGCATAGGTTATCACTGTCTTCAAAAACTTAATAAGCCAAACAATATTACTCATTCAGCATGCTGAGTAAATTCCGCCAGAAGTTCTATATCACCTAATTTCCTCTCTTTAATCAGGTTCAAACACCCCTCAAGAAGAAGGGGGGGAAAAGTGGTCACAACACAAAAATTCTTATCAAGAAAATAAGATTGGTAATGCAAATTAAACTGCACGCAAATTCAAAAGACAAAGGCAATCAACAAACCAAGAAATCGCGAAAGGACCATCCATCAAAATATCCCAAATATTCCATACAACAAAGTAAAATAAATTTACGACGGCCGATTACACCCTACCCTAAAGTTCCAACCTTTCCCAATAACCAACAAAAACCTCCAAAATCACAAATGCAAGAAATTCATAAACTCGCAATGCTTCTCTCCGACGCAGATCTGCGAAACCCGCCGGAAAAAATATTATAACAAAAGCAGCTTCTTCAAATTAACCGCAGAATATTCAATTCTACATCAATGAATCCCCAATAAACTCAGAAATCACGGCAGAGAAGCTTACAGAACTGCCCCGCAACAAAATCCTGAAACTTTTGAATGTATTATCCCCAGAGATTTAGGCGAGGCAGGGATGAGAAAGAGAAAGAATAAAATGAAATTATTTTGAGGGGATTTGATTCAGTACGAACGAAGTGTGTGCGGGGGTGATGGCCTCCGCCAATGCAGGTTGAGGAGATGATGATGATAGTGATGCTGAAAGCTAAGTTTGCTTTCTTATTTTATTTAATTTTAATTGCTGGGTTTAATTAAGGAATTAATTAGAGTTGATTAATTAGACTTCTTATTGAAAATACAGTTACACATATGGAAGTTTAGTTGGGTGGGGAAGGATGATCCAATTATTGAGAGGAAACCGTGGGGCCGACATGTGACAAGCTTTGTTTGGTGTTATTTTGACGCTATGTCTATTTCTAGTATTATTTCATTTGTATTCTAATATTAGTATTAATATAGTATATTATTGCTAGAAAACATAAAAGGCAAGTGATGTATGCTTAGGTTGAAGATGGATCCACTTCTAATATTTGAAAAGAAGAAAGAAAAAGAGAGATCAAGAAGTATCCTTTTATTCCCAAAAACACTCGGAGATAATGGTGGCAATGGTTAGGATAATATTTGGATCTGTCATGTTTTTGTCTAAAATCGATAATTTTTGGCACGACATGAAATATAATACAATTATATACGAAATTAATGAATCAATATCTAATTTTATTGTGTTCGTGTTCTTATCATATTGATATTATAAGGACATGAAGATCTCGTACCGAACTCGTATTGTTTTCATATGATGCAATAATTTCATATATTATTCACATCCAATCATGTTGTTTTCATATTACACAACAATATATATTCACATATACATATATTATGTTTTTTATTAATTACTTTCTAGTTATGGGTTGAATTTATCATGTCAACTTTGTGTTTGTGCTGAACAGATTCTTGTCAGATTGTATTTGCATTTGGCCTTACTGTGTCATATCATTTTAAAAAATAGACAGACACAACTTGCACCAAGTATCAGTCCTATCTGTATTATCTTTCTTCGTCTTCGCCATTGCCACAACTTGTAACCTTATTGACATTTATTATTGAGCGTGGGTTGTTGGTCCTATTGGTACTATTTGGTGATAATAGTCCCAATAGGGCCAACGACTTGACTATAATTTGATATTTTTATGTTCGTGACTATAATTTGACATTCTTTAACTTGGATGGCTATATATATGTATTTCCACTTTATTATTTTTCTCATCCTTCATTGTATACGACGACGTCGTATTAGCAATTTACATGTTATTTTTATATTTTGGATCAAACCTTTATTATGTTTGTGTATACATTAATTTCAAACCTTTATTATATGAATATGTATTTTTTAAGTTCAACCCTTGTTACGATCTGTACGTCCATTCCTAACCCACGAGTAGTATAAATTTTCAATTAGGATTTGATATTCTAGTACAAATCAAGTTGCCTCATTAGAGTGAGAATAAACATGGATTCCCTTCCCTTGATATTATGTGTTCCTCAATCATAAATACTCCCTTCGTCCCACCCAAGATGGCTCGCTTTCCTTTTTTAGCTGTCCCACCCAAGATGGCTCATTTCCTTTTTAGGAAATAATTATCTCTTCAAAAGTTGTATCTACCTACTTTTTATCACTTTAACCGCTTTATCTATTCTCTTAAATAACCGTGCCGAAAAGAAATGAGTTGTCTGGACGGGACGGAGAGAGTAGATTTTATGTCATCTTGAAAAGAAAAAAATATCATTTTTTGCAACAAATTAATTATACACTCTCTCTCATCCCCCTCCAATCCAAAATGGTCCGGCCAATGCGATTTTCGAACCACTTTACATCATTACATGTAGTTCAAGCTGGATCAAATACGGTTCGTTGGAACTAGAGGTGTCAAAGTCGATGCGGCCAAATAATAAATTTCAAGCAGTTCGGGACCAGTCCAATTTTAGACTGCTATGTTTTAGGTTGGACAAATTTTCGAATCGGACCAACCCATCCTCAATTCTCTATTGGCTCGATAAGCTCGGGTCAGACCATGCCAGCCTAGTAGTTTCAATAACTCTAGTTCGGGTTGAAACTTTTGGGCCGGGTTAGCTCATCTAAATATCGTCGTTTTGAGTCATGTTGGATCAAGCTCATTTTTTTGGGCCTACAAATACATCACCAAGCATGTCCAATTTTAGGGACTAGTTGGGCCTAAGCCCTTTGAGCCAATTCAAGTACTCGGTCCATATGGGCCGGTCTTGAAATATTTCATGCCTATAAGAACCGATGGAAAATGAGGCCAAGTTTGATATTTATAGATATTGTGTCAATTGTTTTTGGGTTTTGAGAATAAATTATTTTTGGATTTTTTTTAGATTGTACATTTACAGATGATGGTGCTAAATTATTTAAGTCCTTGATAACATAGTTATGGGATAAACTTTTTATTTGAATTTCTAATTAGCTTTTACTGTAATTATTGTGTAATTTGAATTATATACAATAATTTCTTATAACAAATATGCTAGATGGTACGAGGGTTATATTTGGGGGAATCAATGCATGCATTTCATTTATCATTACTAATGGTGCGAGTAGAATTAATTAAGAAATTATCATTTCATTCCCGGTGGAGATTAACCTATTGACTTATATTAATTGGTCCATTCCTTTTTTTTTCCATCTTTCCATTACTATCATTCATAATCCACTTATAAACTATATTCTTTCAATTATTTATTTTATTAATTGATTATTAACTGTATAGTCATTCTTGAGACAAAACAAGTGGTGAAGTGACTAATTTGCAATTGTTGTGTATAAAAACAAAAACTATATATTCACTAAAAAAGTGATTTTCCAAATTTTAATTTCAAACGGGCTAAAACTTAATAATAACCCTTTAAGAATTTTTAAAATGATGCAAATACTTTGATTAGAAATATATACGTTGGGTGTAGAATTTAATATTGCTGAAAATTAGGATTGATTAAATTTGCATCGAATTAATTAATGACAATTAGGTTGCAGTGTTCGAAGGGCGTTGAATTTCTCACTCGATTTTTTGAAAGTTTAAATGGGGAAGTGAGTCCAAAATAGTTAGTGTTAGATTGACCCATTTGAGGTATTCTGATATTCTTTTAACAAAAAAAGAAACTTTACAAAAAAAAAGGGACACCATTTTCAATTAATGTACTATTCAAGAGCATTTAATTGACTAAGTTATTCATTTTTATCATTGATGATGTTTGTTTCTTATGAACTCTGCCCTCTAAATTATATTCTCTTTCCACTTTTTTTACAAATATCTCGTTTTTATTTCTTTTTAATTATTTTTTAGTAAGCATTTTATTTCAAAATTTGTGAGTAAAATTATGATATCTTTCTTATTTATCTTTATTTAATATTTTTAAAATTTAATAATTAATAGTATTTATGCATTTATTATATTAATTAATATGATTATCAAAATAATTTTTTTATTTTCTTAATATATATAATTTGATGATCGTAAACACCTAAGAAAATATTGCAATTTTTTCTTTTTTTGCGTTGAATTTCTCAACTATTGTATCTTTTGCAATTTTCATTCCAAGTCATTAAGTACATTCGATCATTTGCAAGGAACTATTCATTAATTAACCCTTAAAAATATATTGTTAGTGGCTGTGTTAGACAAACACCAAAACTTGAGTGTGAATATCAAGAATCATTGTTTAGACTTGTTGGTTGCCAAACGGAATATGAAGTAAATTTCACGAAAAGAAATAAATATTTATTCAAAAGCAGGAATCATATATTCCAGAAAGGCTCTGTGTGTGTGTGTGTTGTTTATTCTTTCGATTTCTATAAAACGAATAATTTATTTGGACCAAAAATTAGTTAATGAGTTCATGTGCACCATAACTATATATGATATTTGAGAAACCAATTTACCTTCTAATTTTCATTTTCACTAGCTTCCAAAATTGAAAAATCGAAAGCAATATTACTTCAGAAATAAAAAAGCCAAAATTCTATTTCAATAAAAATATCTGATTGTTTGAGATAATGAAATTAGCTGGAATCAACTTGATCTGAAAAACATCCCCATTAATTAAAACTTCAGTGATTGTATGCCATGTATGCACATACATACAAAATATTAACCTAGTCTCGAATCATGTGATACGTTGACATTAGGGGTGTGCATGGATCGAATCGAATCGAAAAAATCGATCGAATCGATCGGTTTTTGAAGAAGTCCGTTTTCGGTTCGGTTCAAAATTTTAATTAAAATCGATTTTCGGTTCGGTTTTTGGTTTTACGTTTTTGGTTTTACGTTTTTGGTTCGGTCTGTAACCGAACCGAACCTAAACTATTATTTTTATATATTTATATATCTTATATAATAATTAATTAATATATTAATTAAATAATTAGGATAAAAATATGTTTATTTAGAAAAAATATATATAATTTATATTTCGGTCCGACCGAAACCGATCGGTCCGAAATTATAAATCAATTCGGTTCGATTCAAAAAAATTCGTTCGATTCGGTTTTCGGTTTTAAAAATTTCGGTCGGTCGGTCACACCCCTAGTTGACATAAAAAAACACCACGCACTTGAGCTTATAATAGAACAAAATATTTAAATGATGCTAAAATAAACGTGATTATGGAATTTGAGGGTTCTAATAATAATTGAAGCAACTTTGTCACATGGAGTAGTTATTGCATTGTTGGTTTATAAGTGTAACATATGATATTAATGTGACTCTCGAAATTGTTGCTTCTGTTTATCACATGATCTGTTTGTCCTCCACTGAGAATTCCTAAATATTCCATGTCTTTGGATTTCAAAAAACATTATAAAATGAACTTCTAATTGAGTTGCAGATTAGTTTCATCAAAAAATAGGAATCAAATAAAATGATAAAACATGGATATGTCGTTATTACATGCCCTTGATCGGGTATTCCAAATCCCATGTTAGATTCTTACAAAAGTAAACGAGACATTTGTGCATAATTAGATACTTACGGATATGATACTTCCTCTATCCCGGTATTATTGACTTCTTTCTTTTTATACGTAGATTAAAGAGGGTTGTGTTTTTTATATAAAGTAATGTGTAATACGAAATTCGATGTACTTTTTAATGTAAAATTATTTCCTTTTATAGAACGGATCAACACTAGCGGGACAACCTAAAAAGGAAAACGAACTAACAATAATGAGACGGAGAAGGTATATTTTAGTTAATACTCCTTCTGTCCCATTATTATTGGCTCGTTTTCATTTTTAGGCTGTCCTATTAAGTTGGCTCGTTTCCAAAAAAAGAAATAATTTTATACTAAAAAGTACCTCGAATTTCGTGTCACACACTACTTTACACACAAAATACAACTGTTCTTAATCTACGCGTAAAAAGAAAGGAGTCATGATTCATGGGACGGAGTATATAATATACACTGTCTTTTGAGGACTTAAAATTGTTGTGACTTATGAGATCGATAGTATTATTTTATAGGTAGAGGATACGTAGATGTAGTGGACAAGTAGGTATAATTTGATAGTGAGAAATACTTTTGATTTGTAAATATAGAGATTTTATTTTTGCATATACTTATCAAGTCAAGTCAACGCAATTTAACACAAACCAGGAGAGTTGACTTGAGGTACTTGAATCTGACTAGGTGAGACTAGTTCTTCGTTAAAAAAATTGCTCCAATCTTGACTATATTCTATCATCCTATATATAAATATTTATATTATAGAAATTAGGAATCAATCAAATCCATTTTAATTAAATGGAAGACTGTAATAGATTTTCAAGCTGAATAATACATCTTTTTAATAATATATTTTCACGACAAAATATTAGCAATTCAAATTGATGCCTAAGTTAACTTCGGAAAAAAGACTTTATTTGATATTCCTCTGTATATAATATTGTTTAAACAATCTTATTTCATATATCGATCGATCCAAGGACCTAAAGAGTGCATAAAGGAATTATATTTACCCAGTTTATATTCTTTATTTTTCAATATACTTCTATTTCTAATTAATTTACTCGCCACAAACATTATTATATTACTCCCTCCGTCCCAATATTCATGGCACGTTTTCCTTTTTCGGTTGCCCCATTAAGTTGACCCGTTTCCAAAAAATGAAACACTTTTTACACTAAAAAGTATATCGAATTTTGTGTCACCGACTATTTTACACATAAAACATAACTCTCCTTAATCTACGTGTAAAAAAAACGTGATATGAATATTGGGACGGATGGAGTACTATTTTGCACCTAATTTAAAGCATACAGTAGGAAATACTAGTATTTTGTAATATGCAAAGGATCGGCAATAGTTTATATCAATACAAAAGTGAATAATTGCTCAATTCGTTCAAAACTAACAGCTTTAGAATAATGAAAGTGAATAATCACATATTACGCACTTGAAAGTATGACAAAGCTTGCTACTTTATGTAAATATACCAAGGGAAAAAAAATTAACCTGATAAATTGATTTTACGATAATTTTAGCATAATAAATCAATAATACCTCAATCAAGTCCAATGAATTGATTTTGTGACAATTTTAACCCGTAAATGATTTTTGCACCAAAAAGTACAATTAACATTGTGAAATGACATATAGAAACAACAAGTTAGAAACATAATTGTGTGTGTGTGTGTTGGCTTTGCAGGTAGAGTGGTTAATGCTTGAGGCTAGGGTCTTGGTTCGAGTCCACCGCGACGTGTGCCTTTAAAATTTCGTATTAAATTGACCAAAAAGTTAGTAACATAATTGGAAACTATTTACGCACTATTTGTTATGTTAATTATACTTTTCGATGCCGAAAAATCACTTACGGACTAAAATTGTTAAAAAATCAGTTTATTATGCTTGATTAAAGTATTATTACTTGATTATGTTAAAATTATCATAAAATTAATTTATTAAGCTAAAATTATCTATTTTCCCATATACCAAGCACTAGCCCATGCCACGCGTTAGCCCGTCAATAAACAAACAATTGTGATAAACTAAGAAAAATAATTAAGCAACACGAAGATGAAACATTTTTAATTTGATATTTCCACGATAAAAATCTAAGGAAAACAAACATGCTAGTGGGACCATGAACAGTTAAATTCGTCCTTAATTTGAATACGTTTGGACGCAAATTAATTTGGTTAACGAGTTAAGGCCATTTATGGGACACAATAAAAGAAAAAGATAAAAATTTATTATGGGTTTATTTTTATTTAATATATGTTAGTAATTTTGCAGTAGTAAATAAAATTCTACCCCACCAGCCATAATAGGGAGGAGGAAAAATTGTGGTACTACACAACACAACAACTAAAAGTACACGTAGATTGTCGCTCTCTCCCTCCTCTGTATATTCTGCATCGGAAACGCCTTCTGGAAAAAAAATCTATGGCGAAGAACAGGAAAAGGAAAACATAAACAAGGATCGGTGTTGGGAAAACGAAGCTACAAAAGGGTCTGGTATGAAAATCGCATCCGACACCGTCGGGCCCACATCTCCCCACAGGGAAGAAAGCGTTTTTCTCCCAGGTCCCTTTCCGCCTCACACACGCGCACCCGCACGGTTGCGTGCGTGTCTTTGTGCAATGCACCTGTTCTTGTTCTTTTCTCATTGTGTTTTATTTTGAGAGATGGATTTTTGTTTTCCGTTTTTAATTAATATAATCAGCTGCATTTTCCGAGATATGGAAAAGTTTGGGTCTTTCTTGATTATTATTTGTTTAATTGATTCGGGTCGAGGAGAAAATGCATCATGAGTTGCGAATTACAGCTTTATCTCGGATGTGGTTTTTGTGCTTTTGCTTTGGTATGATATGTCTGATTTATGCTGTTTCTTGTCTGAGATGGAATGTGGATTTTGTCTTCACCTTTCAGTTTATTGGTTATGTGGGTCTTATTTTATATGTTTTGATAATGACAACTAGCTTTCTTGTCTTTGTATCTATTTGCATCCAACCCTAAGCCTCACCTCTCTCTCTCTCTCTCTCTCTCTCTCTCTCTCATTTGTTTCCTGTGGAATGCTACATTTGTATTACATTCCAAGGTTTTTTTCTCCTCATTCTTGCCGTAAATCTTTAATCAGCACTTTCACAACACACTGAAAGAAAATGGCATTAAAAAGGTTGTTTAGGTCATGATCCCTGCATATGCTGCTTCACTTTTGCTTTTCTAGGTTTTTTTTTATGTGATCACGTGGAGCTGCTTCACTTTTATTTTTTTCACCCTTTTAAAATAGATAACAAAATTCAAAATCTCCTACTGGCTCGATTTTAGTGTCGTAGAATTGAAAGGAAAAGATGTCAAGTTATTATATGCTGATTAACACTCTTTGATGCCTTGGTAGGTCCTAAGAAGAGGTGGAACATTCATTTTCTGAATCTTTGAGTTGAAAAGATTTTAGCAGGATTTCTTGCTTATTGGACCATTAGAAAACTAGCATTGCTAGTCTCAAATGCAGGAGCATTCTTAGAAAATTATGGTAAGCTATGCCCTTTATGATCCAAAAAATAAAAATTATAATTCATTTTCTAGAGAAGTAGTGGGCATGTTGTCATTTTTGATGAACCTCATCTTGTTTCATTCCTTTCTTTAGTATGATAGTGTGAATTTGCCCATTTGTGTATGAACTGTTAGTTGTAAACTCCTAAAATCCATTATGCATTTCTCAATTTGTGTATGAATTTGTTAGTTGTAAACTTCTTGTTCTGCAATATCAAGTTCCTTACATGTTATACATTGTTGCAGAGATTTAGAAACTGAGTGATCATAATGGGCGCTTGTGTATCGTCAGCAGCTACCTCACATAAACATTTTAAGACCGTTAAGTTGAGGAGAAAGCGCCGTGGTTGCTCAAGGAAGCATCATTCAGCTTCTATTTCAGTTGGAGGCAGAAAAAGAAACGGTGATTCCGGAGCTCGAGTCTCAGATTTTTCAGTAGGTGAGTTTCAAACGACTACCACCTGCAGGAGATCTGAGGTCTCCAGTTTCACATTCTATCTCACTCAGTTGCAGTTGCATCATAGTCAAATTGATGCTGATGGTATATATTATCTAGCTTGAAACTCGGACTTTTCATGAAAATGGGAAATCACCCTTTTAGGAGCCAGAAGTTTTGTGACTACATTTCACAGAAACACTCAAACACACATTGTATATCAACAATATTTGTAGTGTTCTTCATTTGGCTCCTTGTTTCTTGCATGATGTTTGTCAAGGAACAAGGATCGGACTTCAAAACTTTGTTGAATTCTCTTGGATTGAGGTCTTTGCACCTTCTTGTATTGTTTTAACGAGTCTGTTGAGTTTTAGGTAATGAAATATAAGACAAAGAAAACTAATACAATTTCATTATCTCATGCTCGCAGGAATTTGCCAAGAAGAAGCGTGGTTCGACACTCTCAGCATTCTCGATTCTGACTCGGATGATGACTTCAACAGTGTGCATGGAGGTAAAGAACATCAAGTTCTCTAATTTTTCTTTCCTTTTTTCTGGAAATAAACTATTTGCCGAACTTCCTAGATATCCGCATGGTTAATTAACTTAAATTCTATTTGATTCTCTTACAAATGAAGTCCCAATACACATAGTCACACAGTACAAATTTAATAAATCATAGGAACTTATATGGCTATTTTGATGCTTTTGATCTACGACGATACCGTGTTTAAACATCTTTATCCTTTCTTAACAAATTCCGAAACGAGCTGCAACTTATTTTGACGACTTCTAGTTCTTGTCTTGTAGATTTCTATCCTAACATTTCGAATGGACAAGTGCTGCATCATGATACTTCATCTTGCTATGTGGACAGCAAATCCAACGTCAAAGAATACCGCGAATCCTTCGTGACTAAAGATGGAGTCAAGGAGCCGAACGGCTCTTCACTAGGAATTACCCAAGGGAAAGAGCTTCCATCTTCAGCGAAGTGCGATGAGTCCTGTAACAAGAGGAAAAAAAAATTGGATCGATCCTGTGTGAGTTTTAACGGATTGAGAGATGACAAAAATGATCACGAGGATAAAATCCCCGAGAAGTTGTTGAAGTCCGTCTTACCCCGCCTGGTTCCTCCAATGAGTTTTAATGAGAAGATCAACAGCTCGCTGAATTCGGGACCTCAATCTCATAAAAAAATCGGCTGTCATTCACCTCTCTTTCAAGAGAAAATCTTTAGACGGGAAGAAATGAACGAAGTTTGTGAGTATCTTTAGTTGGTGTTGTGCCTCTTATTTTATAAATCCTCGAGTTTGAAATATCAATAGACAAATTCAGGTTCATCCAAGTATCTTTATCGTCCTAGAGCTGGATTAATGATTCCGTGTTGCTCCGAGGAGAAGCCGACTTCTGGAACTTGGTCTAAGATAGCGCCCTCGAACTTTAAGCTACGTGGAGAAAATTACTTCAAGTATGTCCGAAAAATTCTCCTTTTCTTAGATACGCGCATTCTGCTGTATCGTTGCATATTACCTAACGATTTTTAACTGCAGAGATAAGAAGAAAGCCCCTGCGCCGAATATCTCTCCTTACACTCCAATCGGCGTGGATTTATTTGCTTCTCAAAGAAAGATCAGTCACATCGCCCAACACCTCGAGCTGCCTTCCCTAAAAGCTGACGGGAAAGTCCCGGCCCTGCTAATTGTCAACATTCAGGTTATTCTTCTATGTATTGCACTATCTTAAATCGTTAGAAAGGGTAGTTCTTACCTAATAACTATGATTTCATCTGATAATGGCTCGTCCGTTTATTTATCTTGTCGCAGCTGCCCACTTATCCTGCACCCATGTTTCTTGGTGATAGTGATGGGGAGGGCTTGAGCCTCGTAATGTATTACAAGCTTTCCGAGAGTTTCGAGAAAGAAGTGTCTCCCCAATTTCAGGAATGTATAAAGGTAACAATTCAATGCCTTAATCTATGCCTTTGAAAATGTGAGAGGAAACGATGGAATAAGTGTGATGCTTTCTAGTTAACGCCATAGTTTTGTTTATGTGGAAATATTATGCTGCAGAGATTGGTTGACGATGATACCGAAAAGATAAAAGGATTTGCGAAAGACTCAACTGTTCCTTTCAGAGAAAGGTTGAAAATTATGGTTGGGGTAGTTAATCCAGAAGATCTCGTCGGAGGTTCTACCGAGAAAAAACTTCTCAATGCCTACAACGAGAAACCAGTCCTCTCCCGCCCTCAGCACGAGTTTTATCAGGTGGGACATCTTTCCGAATATCAAAAGAATACATTTTTTTTTTCTCATACAACTATCTGCCTCATTCGGTGATGATTGATTAGTTCCAATTGGTTTTATTTTAATAATGGTTGCTGAATTGCTGGTGAATTGTTGTTTCAGCTAATGATTTACCCTCACTTTTTACTGATAATGCAGGGACGCAATTACTTTGAAATTGACCTCGACATTCATCGCTTCAGTTACATAGCAAGAAAGGGACTCGAAGCATTCCGAGAGCGACTAGCTACCGGAATATTGGATCTCGGGTTGACAATTCAGGTACCCACATTCGTGCTTTCGTGATGCATGTAACTATCGATACTTGTGAATTTTCTATCTAAGGATAATGGCGGAAATCACCACTTTTTACCCTATTTGCAAATTCAAAACTACTTTGTAAAAAACTGGGGATGTGATAATCGCTGAAAATTGAAATCGGGTTTAATCTCGTCTCTAACAAACAGGCACAGAAACCAGAAGAGCTGCCTGAGAAGGTGCTCTGTTGTGTGAGGCTGAACAAGATTGATTTTGTCAACAACGGTCAAATACCTACCATCGTCAAGCTCGACGAGTAACTTGCCCGAACAGTCGCCACCGGTGCAGACGTGGGAGGTCCAGGCAGTCCAAAACCACCAGCCTTTATGAAGTTGAAGGTAGTAGAATTATCTACTAATTTATGACTAGAACTTTGATTTTTAATGATCTGATTCAATACTGTCTGGAAATGTTCCAAGCCAGCTGATCTCTGTAACATGTATTAATCCATAGCCTACTTTGCTATGGGATGTAATTTTATTTATTTATTTTTCTTGTTCAATGTCAGAATAATATTAGATGTATTTTTCCTTTTGAAGGAAGCCCATTTGTTTTCTCTTTCTGTGATGGTTTTAGGAAGTTTGCTTTTCATGATATATATTTAGGTCTCGATAGAAAACTTACAAGACAATATCGTTGGACCAACAATTTTTGACACGATATGAAAGCATAATATGAATATGGATGAAGTTAATGAATTGTATCCAACTTTATCGTGTTCATGTTAGACTCTGTCGTGTTAGGATTATTAATAATTTTTTTACATTTTATTTTTATTATTGATTTATTTCATATTATGCCAACAGTTATGAACTAATTGTATCAACACGAACGAAATCTTTTTACTTTCGTGTTTGCGTTGTATTGTTGTTGGTTGGACAATTGTAACTAACGCTTGATACATTGTTTCTTTTATTTGTATTTAATTATTTGATATTGATTTTAGTTATAATAGAAAATAACTTAGATATATTTTTGGTTTACAACTGTACTAGTGCTACAAAATTTTATTTTTAGAGAGTATTGAGCTATAAATTAGGTATTATTACACTAATCACATAAATTTGTATTAAAAAATATACCGAGTATAGTTTGCATATATATAATATGGGAATATTTGAGATGATATCATATATACTAGTATTAATTGAAAATATTTCATCACGTCATACTAATTAAATGTTCCAAGAGAAGATTATGTTTTGTGGAAATTTATATATTTATATATAGTTACATTCGACTAGTAAATATGATTATCTGATACATGTTAACAACAATATTAGCAGCACAAGTGGTTGAGATAGTGTATTTTAAGTTTTACATTGCTTTGTCACCCAGGCCCCAAAAAATATTTTTTTGGACTCATTCAGGGTCGCTAACATATTCGAGCTCGGTCCGTTTAGTTAGTAGTAGAGTTTTTTTCAAATCAGCTTCGAGTAATTCAAACTCAATTCGTTTAACTACCGATCAAGCTTTAAATAATTTTTTTTTAATCGAGTTCACGAGTAACTTTATTAATTTATAACCCTAATTTAGGGAGGGCTGTGACAACTCTTCCATTATGGCCACGAACCAAAACCATACATCTTTTAAGTCCTTTATTAAACCTTCTCAAAAAAGAAAAAAAAAGAAAAAGAAACTTTGACATCAACATCGAAACGATGGGTTCAAGTTTAATTTTTTTATTTTTTATCTTGAAGTTATTAATTTTGGGACTAGTCTTGATATTTTCTTTGGTTAAAGGATTGTCTTTACTTGGAGTAGTTTGGGGAGAGCCATATATTGAAAGAGTGAGAGGACTGTCGGTCGAATTAATCCGAAATTCCGAATTACAGAAGAATAAGGCTGTGGAATAAAAGCTGAAACAAGATTTAACTTTGGTGTAGAAATTACATCAGTTTGATGCTGAAAGAGCAATATGCAAATAGAGAACAAGATTTGAAAGCAAGGACTATAAAACTTTAAATATAAGTGGAAACCATTTTAGTCATGTTTGTTATCTTCTGCTATGTTATTCAGTTAGATATGAACAACAAAAAATAATGGATTTAATATCTAAAAGGTTTTTTTTCATCACAACGAAATCAATCATTAATTTTGAATCACTAAGCCAAAAGAAAAGGATTGAGAAAGGAGGGCCGGCCAAATTAACTAAATTATATATAGGTGGAGGCGTAACGAGAGAATAAAAAAATAATGAATTTATTGGAAAAGATATTGAATCCAAAAAAATAAAAAAAATTGAATTTTTGGATTCAGTTACTTTCTCAGCTGATAACTTTCATAGTGAATTCTTTTTGTTCATAGCAAATTTTCGTGGTTCTTAGTTTTCATGAAAAAAATAATTCTTATTTGAACACCTCTTTACACACACACACACACACACATATAGTGATGGCAGTGGATCCTGGACTCAATCCAGATCCGTAGATCTAGATATTCAAAAAATAAGATCTGACGGTATCCTAATCCGGATCATTTCTTTAAAATTCGGATCTGGATTTAGATATTGATTTCTGAGATCCAGATCCGATCCATGGATACATATAATTTTTATTTTTATTTATAATTGTATTATATTTTTTTTTCTATTCGAATTTGGATAAACTAAGTTATGGAATTGGATGATAGGTCAATAACATTAGAAAATTATACCTTGTATTTGAAGAAATCTTGTATATGAGTGGTTTATTTGCTAAGATATGTATGCTATTTCTTTTATTCCTATTATAATATTATTGATGTCATGAAAGCAAAAATAAATTTGTAACTAATATCTTCTTGTATAGTGATGATTATAGAAATTCAAAATAATTATTATAGTGCTATTATTATTATTATTATTATTATTATTATTATTATTATTATAGTGTTACTGTGAATTATAGTTGATTTATGATTTATTTTAAAGAGAACATGTGGATTCAGATCTAGACCCTTGACTATGCGGATCTTATGAATTTGGGTTTGGATCTAATTTTTTTGGACTCGGTGAATCTGAACCAAATCCAGATCCAAACAAAAAATTTCGAATATGAATTTGAACCTAGCAAGATCCGATCCAGATCCGATTCATTACCCTCCCTGGCAATAAATCCACAAAACATATATTGTATCCAAAATTATCAGACACTCCTTATTTACGTTATTCCGTTAAAAAAATCATTTACTTCGCTAAACTACAATTTATGTTATGTGATTACAACAAGATATACAAATCTTCTACCGTGTCCTCAATATACAGTTAGAAATTTAGGGACTGAGAATAAGAAGAAGGAAACAAAAATAAAAAAATTCAGACAAAGTTGGTCACTTTTTTCCTGTCTGAGTAATCAAATCCTTCTTCACAGACAATGCTTGATGTTAGAAGATCTCTGCTGCATTGCAGTCTGAAAAATTCATGCCAGAATTGCGCGTCGTCAGCAAAAAAATCTCTTTGTTTTCCCCATCTTGGAAACTATTTGGAGAGGAGAGAATTCTTGTAGTGTGAATTTCAATCTGAAAAAAAAGGATTATTTTTAGTGATATAAATGGTTGAATCCGATGGCGTTGTTTCGAGCATCACCTTTGTGGAAACGTGATCTACGAAGAGCAAGACGAGGTTGATCATTCTGCGTAAATAGACACCAAACTCGGTAGAATTAGTAAAGAATTGTGAATCAAAGTCGTGTTGCGTAGGGTCTTGATAGTCTGATCTTACCTCGGAGAATTCAGGCAGATGATACATTTCTGCGGAATCGAAGGAACCCGGGCGGTGGAGATGAGATCTTTGCTGGCGCGTGTCGTTTTGTAGGCCGTCCAGCGCGTACTCCTGGTGCAGGATGGGGGAGGGGTCGAGCGATTTCTGTGATCTTGAAGCTGAGCTGTTGTGGAGCCTCGTGAACACGTCGAGCTGCTTCTGCCTCTTGGCCGGCATCTGCACGGGGACGGACTTGGTGCTCGTGAGCGAGTCCTGGGTCGTGTTGGAGGCTGCGGAGACGTCCGATCTCGTGTCGAACGACTGCTTTGACGACTCCCGCGGCGCCATCATCCTCGTCTTCTTGTTGTTCCTGCGGCCCACCTGGACCTCCATCTCCTTCAGGAACAAAAATATAAGTTTATTTTACAAGAGAAGAGGGATATGGGGAGAGAGAGAGAGAGTGGACCTCAGCTGGAACCACTTTGCAGAAATCACTTGATTCCTGCAGAGACTTGCGCAGTCTCCTTGAGCCTGCTTCTGGCCTTGCTGAGAGACCCTTCATCCTGAAAAAATCACATATGGTAAATAAATTGATAAAAAATAAAAAGAGTTGTGGCAATCACATCTACGCACCTTCTCTCATCTTCTCTGGCCTTGGCATCCATCTCCTTGTTTGGGGGGTATTTGGGCATGCTCGAGGGGTCACACGCGTATGGCCTCGTGCAGAAGTACTGCAAACATTCAGAGTGGGAGATACAGAGAAAAGTGAAGAACATAGTAGATCCAGAGTTGCCATTCAAACCTCAGAGTCGAGAGCAGAAGCAGCAGTCCCCCGCTTGTCCGGCTGGATGGAGAGCAGCGTCTCTATGAGATCCACCGTGCTTTTTGGCAACTCGCTGCACCTCTCTCTGAGCGTGCTGTCGTAGGGCTGCTGTGGCTTGAACATGGCTGCCAGGGGCAGCCGCGATGTCCTCCAGTACTCATCCGGTGGGGTCCCGCATAGCCTGAAGATCTTGTGCAATTGCTCCACCTACACACAACAAACATCAATCACTGCCACAACATTCATCAACTTAATTGCCTCTTCCAACCAACCTCAGTTCTGCCCTTGAGAATAGGCCTGCCCATGAAAAGCTCAGCAAAGACGCACCCCACGCTCCACAGATCCACCTCGCCTCCATATTTTGTCGAGCCCAGGAGGAGCTCGGGGGGGCGGTACCAAAGAGTCACAACACGGCTCGTCAGTGGCTCCCGGTTCTTAGGCTGCGTGAAATAAGCAAGCCCAAAGTCGGCAATCTTCAATACTCCTTGGTTGTTCACCAGTATATTCGAGGACTTGATGTCCCGATGCATTATCCCCCGAGAATGGCAGTGATCCAGCCCGCTCAACAGCTGCCGAGTTAAGCATTTTATTTGCGACTCAGTGAATGTGATGTCCGGACACGACAACAGCCCTGCAAGATCATGCTCCATGTACTCAAAAACTAGGTAGATCGTACACGATAATCTTGATGTGATAATCCCCTCCAATTTCATCACGTTTGGATGGTCGAGCATGCGTAAAATCATGATTTCGCGAGCCATGAATCGCACGCTCTCCGCTTGAAAATTGTCGAAACGAACCTTCTTCACCGCCACGATCTTGTTGGTCTTCAGATCACGGGCGCGGTAGACATTGCTGTAAGTCCCTTGCCCAATCTAAATGTTTTACGGGTGATACTAGTCAGATTTTCGAGACCACATTATTTGACTCTGATCATAAAGATTTTTAATATAGCAATAGAAGATGAAATCGGATAAATATTTAATGTATATCCAAGTATTAAATATATTCTTTTAAATATGTAATATTTCTTTTACACAATTGGCCTTATAATATAATATAATATAATATAATATAATATAATATAATATAATATAATATAATATATCAATCTATATTTTGTAAACAAGGCACTTATTATATATTTATAGGTTCAATTTTTTAACAAATTGAATTTGAGATCGTAAATCAAATCAACGCAGGTCACAAACTATAATTACCTTATCCAGTCTTTCGTAGGCATCTGCTTTCAAAGGTACCCATCCGTCGATAGCGTCCGCGGCCACGGCGGTGAGCCACGACGGCCACCCGCCGCCACGAGCTCGCCCTCCGACAGCCGCCCGTATTGCAAAACGGGCTTCTTGTGAGAGGTCCCTCTTCAACTCACTCGACTTCTCCGAGGCATTGTCGCGATCGCGTCTATCCTCTCCGATTCCCTGCCGCCCTCAACCTCTACCTTCACCACCACCACCGCCTCCGCCTCGTCCGGCGCGTCCTCCTTTACGTTGGGGAGCGGCGCCTCGGCGTGGCGGCGGCGCGACGACCGCTGGCGGCGGCTGCCACCGATACAGGAGGTGGAGCAGACGTCATCATACGGGGCGAGTCGCACCTTATTTTCTTGGAGCTGACGCACCCATTGCCCAGCCGGAATTATCGATGCAGATGCGATGTGATGCGGAGAGAGCTGACCCGACCCAGATTGGAAATGGGTCGAATACCGGAGGGGCGGGATTGCCGAACACCCCTATAGTAGTTCGGAGCGGCGCGGGGTTTAAAAACGGAAGAGGAGAGAGAGAAGAGTTTGTTGGAGAGGAGGAGAGGCCGGGGAGACAGACATCTGCAGCTCCTGGGTCCAATCATAGGAATCATCGCTCGTTTCTTGCTATTTTGGGTTGTGGCGAAAATGTTGTGTGGGATTTGGGGAATTTTTCAGACAGGAATGTGACCGTTGGGGAATTGAATATCGGTTGGTTGATTTGGTGGGAGAGCTCTGTTTCGAGAATTATTGCCCAACTGCTCAACGACTCTGGAAAGGGTAAACTATATATATATATATATGAATAAAATATTAATATTTTTATTTATTAAAAAATAAATTCCTAATGTTTAACTTTAATTTAAGTGAATTGGATGACGTTATCATGTGAAGAATGTACGATGACCATATATGCTTTGACTCATTAAATATGCTGCACTTTTTGGGATGACTGATGCTATTCGGCCATAATGTGACCGACCATAATCAACTTTATTGAACGAAAAAACCATTTGAATTTAAATTTAATAATATAATATTTTTCAGAATAGGTGGGAAAAGGGTGTGTGACCAGCCATAATGTGGCCGCATAATTTTATTGTTTTGGTATAGGTTGTAAAGAATTTTCTCCTTCGATGGTCTATTCAATAAAAACATTTCTCTCTATAATTGATATAGATATTCCAACGTAAGATATTTTGACTATTAGCAAGATTGGGTTATGATGAAGTTATTAGTGAAATTCCAATGTAAGATATGTATATTTTGACGATTGGCACTATAGGGTTGTTATGAAGTTTGTGTTTTAAGTTAATCACTCATTTAACTAGAGAAAGTTATATCATTTCAGTCATTTAATATGATTTACGTTGATAAAAAAAATTCTTAGATGTTTCATAAATAATTCATAAATCAATACTTTTTTTTTGAGTTGTTCATAAATTAATACTTACAAAATTTAGATGAACAATTTGACCACGGTCAACTCCATTGAACAAATTTTATTTCAGTCATTCGTAGGATTCACCAGATCAAATAATCAAAATTCACTAACAGCATTCTACCACGAAATTACATAAATAAACTCAAAAAGTTCTTAATCAATCCACATAAACAAAGTTAAATGTTTAGGGAGTTCAAAAAGGTTTAAATACTTTTATTTTGCAAAAATTGAGCATTTAAATGTTGACTTTTTTTTTCATTTGGTAGTGGACAAGTTGGTGGTGGTTGCTATATTAGTTATTTTTTGCTTTTTATTTATTTTAATCAATTTCAAATGATGTGTCGCATACAAACAAAATACATAAATTCCATACTCCACAAAATCAAGAATAAATGGTGTCTTAATGAAGAAAACATATGAAAGAGAGGAAGAAAAACATTGTTGTCATTTCCGAACAAACAATTTATAACAAAGAAAAGATATACACGAGATTTTATATTAAAGATACTAACTAGTTACGAGTTCATTAGTTGTACTTTATAGAGTCCCAACTCCTAATGGATGTTGCTACTAAAAGCACATAGATTTCTTATATGATCATACATACAGCAATTTAAGTTGAACCAGTTACACTTGGTTTTCCAAATGCAGTTTACCTATTCTGTGTGGTTTGAAGGCTATTACATAAGAACATAGAGTTTACCCAATGCATACTATAGGTAGGAGCTACAGGTTCCTCATGATACAAAAAAAAAAGGAAAAAAAAAGAAAGAATTTAAAAAATCCATTCAAATACATATACACCTAAAATAGTAACATTACGTCAAAAAACACAAACATATACTTCATCCGTTCTTTTTAAGTGTGTCAAAAAACACAAACATATACTTCATCCGTTCTTTTTAAGTGTCATCTGCCGTCAAATCGTACAAACCAAAGAAATACGTAAATTTATACTTGTAACCTCATTAATTATCATGATAAATGCATTTATACAACTAATTATCAAATTCCAAGAGTATTAACTTAGGATAAATAGAAAATTTATCATTATTTTACTCTCAAATTACGAATTAGGATATTTTATTTAAAAATAAAAAAATGTTAATGGGACACTTTAAAAAGAACGAAGGGGGCTCATTCAAAATACAGGAAGTAAATATACATTCAATTATTCAAACTTCAAACAAAAAAACATTATTGACAACAAATTTCAGCAGAAAACATTGAACAAGAAACCATAATACTTACAGCATGAACACTCCTCTCCCACACGTGGGATTCACCGCAATTCTTATTCTGTTCGTCGCGTTGTATTTGGGGATCAAACCGCGATCTCTTCTTCTTTGAGATGTAGAGTGATCGGAGCTTCGTTCCCAAACTCCATTTCTCTTCCGATTGAAGGCGCCTTGGCCGTTACCCTTTCAATCTTCGACAGCTGAGTGTTGGTAGCGTGGTTACTGCTCATGTATTTTCCGGCTGGGATTTCGTGACTGTGCTTCCCCTCATACGAGGTAATGACGGCTTTGGGGTCTGCCGAAGACCTCTCGACCTGTTTACGGACATTGCATCCCGAGTATGTGCATCTGTAGTAGCTCCTGCAGTAAAGACAAAGCCCACATTAGTCGTAGCTAGAGCTGTCAAATGTGGCCTGATCTAACTTTTGCCGACTGGGACATGTTTTTCCAAGACTGGAACAAATATGACCCGGCTCGGCCTGAAAATTTATAGTGTACAGTTCGGTCCACGGGTGGCTCGGAAAAGCCCACATCGTGAACAGGTCTATACCTCCAAAAAATCGACCTGACCGATTTTTGGAGCCTGGTGGGCTCAGCCCGGGCCGGGATTTAACACATCTAGTCATAGCCATAACCAAAACCATATTGTAGTGGTGGCCTGAAAAATCCCACATTGTGGACGAGCTTTACCACCAAAAAACCGACCTGACAGATTTTTCGGGGCTGGCCTGCCGATTTTTGCGATCGGCCTGGTGGGCTTAGTCTAGCACTCGTAACCATAACCAAAATCACAAATGAGGAGGAACGCACACGAGAATCATTAAAATGCATCTCCATAAGAAAAAACCAAACAAACTTATAGACTGATAAAATATTGCACCTTGGATGAGGATTCCCCTTGACCACTTTCTGCCCATATTTCCTCCATTTGTATCCATCATCTAAAAGATCAACCTCACTTCTTGTCTGCACGACAATCTTCGATTCCGTTATAGTTTGATGCCATGAAGCTGGCACGTGCTGCCCGCTATCCAAGCTCCTGCCCGAAGCACGAGTCGTGTGCATGAGTGTACGATTCATGTGATACAGAAAAAAATACGAGCAAATGAAGAAAACTAGTTTTTACCTCCTTTTAGCAAGCTGCTCGTCATCATTCTCGTCGTCTAATACTATCACCGAGCCTTCCGTTTCATCATTCTGTGATTCCGGTACAGTCTCATCCACACTCTTCGCCTCATTAGCGACAAAAGAAGGATCCGCCTCTCTATCCGAACCATCCTTTTTTCTTTTATTTGATTGGGGCGGGCTGTGGTTGTGCTCTCCTTTATATACAATCTCCGACACACGGCCATCATAAGACCGTTCCACCTTCTTCTTAACGAGGCAATTCGCGTACGTACACTTGTAGTAGCTCCGGGGACATTCACTGGCCTTGACGTGCTTCTGCCCGTATTTCCTCCAGTTATAGCCGTCCCTTTCTGGTTTATCAACACAAGCAGCCTTTTTATCAGATTGAGAAACTTCAGAAGACTCGATTTTGGAGCAATCCAGCTGCATTGGCGCTGGATTCATCTGCTCCGTTAGGGTCTCGCTCGGTGCAGGAGATGAATGGCTGACCGGTGCTTCCGTTGTGGGAGCTGCAGACGAGCGCTGCAGCTCTGTGTGCATCTGCATATAGGATTGGGAAAATGCAGCCTGAGCTGTGACGTGTGCCAGCGCTTGTTGGTGGGACATTCCGAAAGGGCTCTGCAGAAAGATAGAGATGCAAGAATTGATCACTTTTGCAAGACCGTATATAAATTCTTGATGCCAAGATCTGCGAATATCATTCCAAGCATCGCACTTAACTAAGAAAATCGCGTAAACAAATAATCAAAAGACTGTATTTTCTGTTAATCTGGGGATAAGTAGCTTGGATTAGAGCAACCAAGAAGAACACAGCCTTCAAAAGGTCAACCTTCAAAGCATTTGTATTGAGAGAGATTCCTATTTTTTCGAGCACTACTTGGATCAAGCAAGACAATGCATAATATGATTTGATCTCCAATATTTTAATGTTTTGTATCCCTAATTTGAATATTTCTTATGCTCAAATCATGCCCAATGTTCAACAACTGCCAAATTCCATATTGATCACCAAATAATTCTCTTAATTCAATATTTCTTATGTTCAAACAACCGCCAAAGTATAGTCTTGAAATTCAGATTTTTTTACACCAATTCCAATTCGATAAAATTATCATCAAAAACCCAATTTCACTAAATAAAAATCAAATCTTGAAACTCACCTGAAGTGGGGATAGGAATCCCGGCGAATTGAGCAACCCAGAAGGGGTCATCCCCGGCGGTACCATGAACAGCGGGCTCAAACTCTCCAGCTGCAGCTGCGCCGGCGCCACCACCAGAGTCATCGGCCTGTTCCGCTTAAACCCGCCACCGTCGTCACTACTTCTCCCATTCTCAGAAGAATCGCCCCAGCTCTCTTCTTTGCCGTAATCGCCGCTCAACACGAGACCCGGCTTCGCTGCAATCGGCGAGGCAATGGCGCCGGCCAAGAGCTGGGAGAAAGAAAACGGGCCCTGATCGGAGAAGAAGCTCGACACCAGCGTCATCGGGCCCGGGCTGAGGCCCATACCTCCCAGCCCGTTCGTGAATAGCGACTCCATCGAGTCACGTGGCGGCACCAAGATTGTCGTCGGCTTCGATTTAGCCACCGCTGCATCTTCGACAGTTGTCTCGCCCATTTCTTGATTATTTTCTCTCTCTCTTTCAAAACCAAAGGCGAGAAAAAAGTTCTCTTTACCAATCAATCAAACACATTTGTCTGCGGTTTTCTTCTTCTTCGCACTCTATCCACTGCTGCCAGCTCCACTTGTATATATATGTACAAATATAAATATATATAATATATACATGCACACACACCATTCGGATGAGAGAGAGAGAGAGAGCTGAGCAACTTGAGGGAGTGGCAAGTACTGGGAGGGGGGCCCACTTGATAGTTTATTAGAAAGCAGCTGGAAAATAGTTTAGTCATATCTGCAACTTGCACTCTAGCTCTCGTCTTATCTGGTTGAAAGTTGGCATTTATTTTCAACGTGAAAGAAAAGCTGGACTGCTCGAGACTCTGTATTTCATCATACTTTATTATTTACTTAATCTCATATCATTATTATACTAATTGTGCCTCTCATTCTTTTTTCTTTTTTACTTTATATTTTTTGTTTCAGGTGATACCAAACTTACGCAAATTTTATAGTCACGCAGTCATTTCGCTTTTAAGAGAAGCTGCTATTACCAAAATTAGAGTTCAAGTAATGATCTTTTAATTATGGATTAGACTACAAAATTTAGCACTAACTTGTTTTCATACTAATTTTCATTTTCTCAAATAGAGAACATTTTTTTATTCTGTGTGAATGTAGGAAAATAACTAGAGTCATAATATATATATATATATATATGAATTTACGTAAAAATTAATGTACTGTTGATTCTGATATTAGTCAATGAAATTCACTAATCCCCGATAAAGTAGGTAGTGGAAATCACTAGCTATTGGTGGAGCGACTAGTAATCCACTAGCCGCCCTCACCACTAACTATACATCACTAACCACCCGTATCCTCATTGTTTTCTCCGATACTCATCGGTGGCTAGTGAATTGTACCAGTCGTTATTGGCATTAGTGGCTAATGGCTAAGAAATATATTGTTGCATGAGTGGTCTAATTAGTGATATTAGTCATGACTCATGAGTTCTGAAATTGGTTGATTTGTTTAGATCAAACTACTAATCACACTATATGTATTGATGTCAATGACTAGTTAGCTACAACTTCGAATGTCATCAATAGTTTTAGCTTGAATTTATCACACATGATTTTTTTAATATGACTTAATGATTTGTAAATTATTACACACGAACATAATTTATACTCAATATATATAGGGATATCAATGGACGGGTTTTACCCCGACCAGAACCAATAAATAAGTATTGGTTTTAGTTTTTGACCGAATCCATTAGATATCAGACCCGAACTGGACCCGAACCATCAACTACGGGTCTGAAACGATCCGGATTTGAGCGGATCTGGAACAGAATCGAAACTGTTGCTTTAGAATTATGAGTGATTCTTGACCGATATGGGTAAAATCGGTTCATTGATAAGCCTACTTAAGCTTAGGCTTGTCAATAGACGAGTTTTATTCGGACAAAAACCAATAAATAAGTATCGATTTTGGTTCTGAAACCAAAACTTGAACCGGACCATCAAACTATGTGTCTAAACAGTCTGGGTCTAAAGCGGATCTGGAACCGAAATCGAAATCAGAAACTATGAACGATTTCGAATCGATTCAAGTAAAACTCATCCATTGATATTCCTAAATACACATATCCGATAGTGGTTGTTTCCATTATTATAAAAATAAGAAGGCATCGTATATGTTCATCATTATAAATGTAATGTAAATTAATATGGACAATCATACCCTCCGGCGACGGCTATTGTAAGTTCGATTCATCACGGCTGTCGAATAATGTTGAATGTAAAAGTGGTACATACCTAAATTGCAATAAATATAGAAGTGATGGTTAGTTGAAATTTGAGTATGCATCTTACATATAATGATTGACGATGCAGGCTGTACAACCACAACCACCGCCTCGATGAATCCTGGTATGTGAGTGTCGAGATTTATATAAAGCAATAAAGAACACTCAGGCTTTTTACGTGGTTCGATCGTTAACGAGATCTACGTCCACGGAGGAATGATTCCTCAATACTTTTACTAGCGCTCTTCGTACAGAGAGTATTGGTTACAAGCCTTTGTATTCAGTAAATTGCTAACCCTTCTAACATCAGTTTTCCTTCTATTTATACAGCTTCGACTTTGCCCCTGAAGGCGCGCCCGACCTCTCCATTGGTCGTGGTGTGACTCTTCCTCTGGCGTGCTCTCCATTGGCGGGCCGGACCGTTCGTCTTCGTGCGCCACGTGGAGGTGGCGCGACCTGTTCAGGCGTCCCTCCATTGGCGGCGGCGCTGTTCGGAGGCTGGGCGTGCAATGATTAAGGCGACTTGGGCTCGACCGCGTGGGCTGCTATCAATGTTAGGCCCACCGCTTGGGCTCATTAGTGGGCCCATTCGGTTGGGCTATATCCCATCATAGCCCCCCCCGAATAGCCGAGGGACAGCGAGGCCGAGGTGGAGTGAAGACAGCGCTTCGCCGAGGTGAGGTGTGGCTTGGCTGAAATTGTTTCTTGGATGTGAGGGTCTTCTGGTGCCGATCCTTGTTGGGTTGTTTATTGTCCGCCGCTCGGAGAAAGATGTGGCACCGATGGAAGTCGAAGTCCGACCTGGATAACGCGCGTCTGCGTTGGTTATGCCGAGGTGCGGTCTGTAGTGGTATTACTCCTGTGGTGGCTCCCGGTGTTCGACCTGAGCGACCGCCCTTTTCGGGATGCCGTGGTGTGTCTCGGGCCACGAGACTCTGCGGCTGGTTGGCCGAGGTCCGATCTGGTTGGCGAGGTCCGATCCGCCGCCGAGGTCCGATCTGGATTTCTTGACATTTGTGGGAGAGCGGGCGCGACTGGAGGCGCCGCCATCTAGAGGACGCCGGGTCCGTATGATGATTGCTAGGTCGATCGGGCCCGTCCTATCTGGCGTCGCCGACGCGCCAGGCGGTAGTTAGGCCGAGCAGCTGCGCGCGTAACGCTGACATCCAATCACGTGTACGCACGTGTTGAATTTGAACGGCAATTTGCGGTGCCCTAGTCTTATAAATAGGCGCAAAAGAGGCAATCGTTCACTTTCTTCTTCTTCGACACTTTAAAATTAGAGAGAATTTACGAGAGATTTTCCGAGCCCGATTTTATTTGAAGTAGCTGCTACTCGCCTAAAAAGTAAGTATGTTTTCTTCTTCTTCTCGCTCTGAAAGTTCTCTTCCGTCGGGTTCTGGCGTGAGTTGCCTGTGTAAGGGACTATATGTGCTACAACGGGTTGGGTAGGTCTCGAGTCCTAGTATCCCGCCGTATCCTCCGTATGGGATGGTCGAAGGTGGGCGCGCGCGAGGTCGGATTTGTCGTTGGAGGAACTCTTTGAGGTTGTGAGGGAGTGCCAGATTCCGGGGGAGGCGTGGTGGTGTCTGCCGCATCCGGACGATAGGGCGATGGCCCCTCCGGAGGGGTTTGTTACTGTCTATGTAGAGCGGTTTGAGGCAGTCTTAGGTACCTCCGCCCCCATTTACCTTAGCCTTCAAGAGTATTTCGGATCCCCATCATCGATTGACTCCGAACTCTATTAGGTCGCTATGGGCCGGGCTCTCTTGTTATGGCGTTGCCGAGGAGTTGACCTTCGAGGTATTGATGCGCTTTTTTAGCGTGAAGACCATAGGAGGGGTGTACTATCTATCACCCCGGCTGAAATTTAAGGTAGCCGTCCCCTCCAAGGTGTCCCATTGGCGGTTGGTATTTCTTTCGCGGCCGAGGGCGCCGAGGTATGAGTGGGGTATCGACACTGTTGGTGGACGAAAATCAAGCTCTTGGGCCATATGGAGGAATCGTTGAGCAACGTTGGTGAGGTCTTATCCATAAGTTACACCGGGACGATCCGAAGAAGGCCGGCCGAGTGTTTTGGTCGGAGCGTCGGGACGAGGTGCAGACGGGGTGAGGGCATCCCTTTTCTTAGTCCTTATTTGTCTTATTTCTTGTGCTAATGTATTCTTTCCTTTTGACGCAGTGAGGTTGAGGATGAGGTGGGTTCACCATCACGGGCGAGTGAGCCGCAAAGAAAAAGGTAGGCGGGGACTAGTAGGGCCCGAAGAAGGTGGACAAGATGGGCCAACTGATGAGTGGGCTCGAGCCGGTCCAGCCGGCCGAGTCGCGACCTCGGGGCCGCCTTGAGCACGGGGTACCGCCCCCAAGCTTGGTCGCATCCTCCCGAGGTACGTGAGCTTTTTTTTTTTTAGATTTGTTTGCTTCGCAATCGGTGACCGACTTGTGCATCTCCTTTTCGGGTGGGAGCTCTATGATGGGGCCTGCAGCAGCTACCGCTGGGAGCCGCAGTCGCCGCCGCTTGCCTTGCAGAGAGCTCGGCCCGGCAGAGGGCTACAACGGGATCTTGCCGCCAGGGCGGATCTTGAGACCGCAGTGGCCGCTGGCGGGCGGAAGCCGAGGCCGCCAGGCCGAGGCCGGGAGGGTGGCCTGCCGGCCGCCTGAAGAAGAGCACTGGCGCCGGAGGCCCGTGAGGTCGAGGAGGAAGGAGGAGCTGGCGGGGCGAAGGGAACTCGCCGACGAGAGAGGTGCGTCGGCCGACCAGGACCGTTGTTGAGGGCCTCGCCACCGGCTCATCGAGTCGGAGAGCTTCTCGGTTTTATTGCCGATCTCGCCGCCGTCTTGGCCGAAGGTGGTGTCGGATCACTGGGGAAGCTGGCGGCCATGCCCGATTTTGACAAGGTCAAGCATGGGTGGACCGAGGTCGACCCAGAGAGATGGACAAAGCTTACGCCGGGTGATCTACTTGGTGACTCTTCCCAAGGTTTGAGGCTCGCATCCACCCCCCCCTTGATCGCCGAGGTCGCCGCCCGGTGTAGGGTGGACGAGGATCATGAGCTTCAGAGCTCCTTGCCGAGGTCCCGGCCGAGGCGAGGAGGGAGGAGGAGCCGAGCTCGTCGGCTCAGTCGACCAGCCGCAGAAGAGCGTGAGCAATTGAGGAACGGCAGGAGGCGGGGGCGAGTCCGAGAGAGGCCGAGGTTAGTGGGCCGATTGTAATAGGTTGAATCGCCGGGTCGATAGGGACCGAGCCCTTGTAATAAATTCTTCGTATGCAATAAAAGAATGTTTATCACTTTCTCGAGACTTGTGTTGTCTTTTATTTATAGCATTCGCATCTCAATACTGGGACTCGACCATGAATTGTTGGCTGTCGAAGGGGTCCGAGGTGCCCTGGCCGAGAAGGACGAGGAGGTGCAATTTTGGAGGAGTCGGTCTGCCGAGCTGACCCAAGTTTTGGCCGCCATGGATGCGAGCTCGGTGTCTTCTTCCGAACTGAAGAAGAAGTTGACCGAGGCTGATCGGGAGGTGGCCCGCCTCCTGGCCGAGAACGAGGCGCTGAAGTTGAAGGTCGCGCAGGGCGGAGTCCAGGGGGTGGACATATCTGCCGACGCTATCCACGGACGTTTGATGCAGTGCGAGGAACAGCTTGAATTGACTGCGGAGAAGCTCGCTTGGTTGTCGGAGGAGCATGCAGTCTGAGAGGCGGTCCGCGGCCGGTGGGACTACCATATCCGGCCGACGACCGAGTCCGAGCTTCTTGGCGGAGGCATGGTCTTGAGGATGAAGAGGGCCCAACAAGAAGAAGTTCAAAGCTGCGTCAACTCCGTGGTGAAGTTTATGGAGATGTACGACATCGTCCGGAACGTCGCATGCCCGGCGGTGGCGAGGCAACAGCGGGCTCTGCCGACCCGATCATAGAAGAACCACGGAGGAGGCGGCTACCGATCATGCCGTAGTCTTTGAGGTTGATGGGTCCCAGGGCGGATTATCGAGGGATCCTCTGGGAGGGCGGCGACCGAGGACCTCGTGTCGGCGAGAGAGCCGGGCGGGCGAGGTCGCACACGGCCCGTGTCCGGTCGGGGGTCGGGTGTGACCTCGGGTGCGTCCCCCCGGGATGCCAGACTGCGCCTTCGCCACTTTGGAGTGTCCTCGAGGCGGGTGAAGGTGACCACAGTCGATGCTTCCGTCCGGCCGCCTCAGAGCCCGCGCCGAGCGCCGGGAGGCAGTGCAGTGATTCCGCCTCATCGACCGGGTCGAAGGCACTGAGTTCGTTCGAGCATACATCGTCGGCCCGGAGATTTTGTAGAGAATTGGTGCGACTTCAGCAGGTCTGGCGGGCGAGCCGGAAGCCCGAATGAGGCTATGTATAGTATAGGACCTTGTATGTAGATATAAATGTATTTAGACTCGTTTCGAAGTGTATATTTTCCCTCGAGAGGTACAAACATAGCTTAGGACTTCGTTTTGGTCGTAAATGTATTTATATTGTATACACAAGTGCGTATTTTCCCAAATAAAGGGGTATAAACGAGCTCAAGCCGGTTGTCTTGTATATGGCTTGGTACTTTGTTTGTAGTCGTTAATGCATTTAGACTTAATCGAGTGCATATCTTCCCAAATAAAGGGGTATGAGTTGGCGAGATCGGTCTGGATGTCGCGTGCATGTAGACGTCCAACTTAATGGGTAATCTGTATGCTTTGCATGTAGACGTCCAACTTAATGGGTAATCTGTATGCTTTGCGTGTAGACGTCCAACTTAATGGGTAATCTGTACGCTTTGCGTGTAGACGTCCAACTTAATGGGTAATCTGTACGCTTACCCTACTTGGTGGGATTTTCATCTTCGTAAGGGCGTCCCCTTGTGAAGGTTTAGATGTGGTATATCCGAATGGATGTTCACATAGATGTAAGACGTAACGAAGTGAAATACTCATTAGAAAAACAAACGTTTTATTAAACAAGTAAACAGCATCGCACATCAGTCAAAACAATAGGAGGGCTAACATGTCGCCGATCTAAAATCAAAGCTATGTAAAATACCTCCTTAGATGAGTTATGTGCCAGGTTCGGGGAATAAGTGCCCCGGACAGGTGGGCGAGCTTATAGGCCCCTTTGCCGAGGTCCTCGTGAACGCGGTAGGGTCCTTCCCATGTCGGATCAAGCTTGTTAAGACGCTCGGCTCGGCTTGCTTCATTATTCCAGTAGGGCAGTCGCCTACTCGGAGTGTGGAGGCCTTTACTCTCTTGTTGTAGTAGCGTGCGACCTGGCTCTTGTACTTGGCTTCGTTTATGAAGGCGAGCTCGCGCTTCTCCTCGAGGGCGTCAAGGTTGGCCCGCAGGTCTTCCTCGTTCCCGGCTTGGTCGAAGTGGAGAGTGCGAGGGCTTGGCGCGCCGATCTCAGCCGGTATGGACGCCTCGGTGCCGTGACCCGGTAAAGGGGTTTCCGTGCGGCGTCCGTGGTGTGGTCTGTGGGACCGAGAGGACTTGAGGAGATTTTCAGCCGATCGCGCTTTAGCTCGGTCCACCCTTTTCTTCAATCCTTGCACGATCGTGCGGTTCGTCACCGGTCGACCATTCGCTTGCGGGTGCGCGGAGGGTGAAGCGTTGATCGATCCAAGCTCTTCGCACCATTCCTTGAAGTTTTGTCGACGAACCGGGTGCCGTTGTCCGAGACCGGGATGTGCGGGATGCGGGCGGCGGACTATATTTTTCCACACAAAGGCGAATCCTTCCGCTCGTGAGGCTCGAAAGTGGCTCGGCCTCGACCCATTTGTGAAGTAGTCTATGGCTACGACTAAATATCGGCCGACACGGTGCTCGGTCGAATGGGCCAACGATGTCGATCCCCACCGCATGAAAGGCCACGGACTCTGCGGTACGCCGGATCGATCGAGGCGACTGACCGTATGGAGTGGATCCGCACTGGGCACTTCTTGACGAGCTCGGCCGAATCTTGCGGTGGGCGGAGTATCCCGACCTCGCCTTCTTTGAAAGTGCTCGCGACCCGATGTGGCTTCCACAAGACCCTGGTGAATTCGTTGAGCACATAGTCGGCTTCTTCCGGCCGAGGCATCTCGGGAGGGTTGAAGGTAAGACTTCGGTAGAGTCGCCCTCACGCATGAGATACTCGGGATTTTGCCATCATCTTTTGGCTTCGAGCCGATCTCGAAGGTAGTCTTGCCGTGTTCCGTGTAGGCCTTGGGGAGACATCCAATTCGGCTCTATCTCGGTGATGATGCCGACGTGGGACTCCGCTATGCTTCGAACGGACCTCCTCCACCGGTGGACTTGTTGACGACGCCGCTAGCTTCTTGAGGGCGTCGGCCACTGCTTTCCCTCGGGATTCGGTGGATCTTGAAGTACCGAGCGAGGTCAACATCTCCTTCGCTTTCTCGAGATATTGTTTCATTCGGTCCTCCTCGCCTCGTGTTTGCCTAACACCGGTTCACGACGACACAGGAATCGCCAAGATTTGGATCTCATCCACCCTTAGCTCATTAGCGATCGGAGTCAGGAGATTAGGGCCTCATACTCCACCTCGTTGTTGGTGGTCGGGAAGGTAAACCGGGTGCGTGGGTGACTTCGCCTTATCCGGGCCGAGGAAGAATGCCCGCTCATTGCCCGCTTTACACGAGGCTCGCCCACGTACATCCGCCAAGAACCATCGGTGGGTGAGGTCCGGTTCCTCCGTGTGGGCCGGGATGACCGGGCGTTGGAGGCGTCGGTCGGGCCGAGCTCGATAAACGCTTCTACCAGAAATCGGCGGGCTTGCCTTTTATGGCGGTGCGGGGAGTACGAGATATCGTGCTCGCCAAGCTCGAGGCCCACTGCTATTCGTCCGGATGACTCGGGTTTTGACAAGACTTGCCTCGGGGGTAGGTCGGTCGATGCACTGGATGGAGTGAGCCTCAAAGTAGGGTCGGAGCTCGCTTAGCATTCACCGTGCTGGTCTTTACCTTTCGCGGCAGGCGTACCTTGTCTCCGGTCCTTTGAGTGCTCGGTGATGAAGTAGATAGGAAGGCTGCCGTCCGACCTCGTCCCGCACCAAGATCAAGACGATTGCCTCGTCCGAGGCGGCCAAGTACAAGGAGAGTTCGTTCGCTTTTCGGGCGGTCGAGGTGGGCGGTCGGCGAGGTACTCCTTCACCGTGTGAAGGCGGTGGTGCTCTTCCGCCATGCAAGTCCGGAGCCTCCTCAAGATTTTAAAGAAGGAGCTGCTTCTCGGCCCGGAGAGAGAACCTCTTGAGGCGGCCAGGCACCCGGTAAGTTTGTGGACCTCGCGAATGGTTTTTGGCACTTGCATGTCGAGCACCGTCTTTACCTTGGTGGGGTTCGCCTTCAAGCCTTCTTGGGAAACCCAACACCCCAAGAATTTCCCGGTTTTTACCATGAACGTGCATTTTTGGGGGTTAAGTTTGAGGTTGGCCGACCTGAGGAGTTGGAGGATGGTGCTTGAGGTCGTCGGTAGCAGCTCTCCGCTTTCGGCTCTTGACTACTATGTCGTCGGCGTGACTTCGACGATCCCCGATGTGGTCTTTGAATGTTGCATCCACCATCCTCCGGTAAGTGGCCCGGCGTTCTTGAGGCCGAAGGCATCTTCGATCTGTGACGCCGAAGACGTCCGGTGATGAATGCAGTTTGGTGCATCCTCCGACTCATCGATTTGGTGGTACCCAGATAGATCCGGAAAGTCAACATTTCGTGGCCCACCGCGCTTCCACCTTCTTGTCAATATCGGGGAGGGTAGCAATCTTTTAGGCGGTCTTGTTGAGGTCGGTATAATCGACGACACGCGCCACCCTCCGCCGACTTCGGACCACGATGGATTAGCCATCCAGTCGGATATTCGACCTCGAACAAGATCTTGGCCTTGAAGTTGAGTCACCTCGTCCCTAATGACTGGCTGCGCTCGCCGCGCGAATATCCTTTTCTTCACGGACCGCTTTGGGGCGGGTCGATGTTGAGGCGGTGAGTTATGAGCTCGGGTGACACCCGGTCATATCGGCGGGGACCAAGCAAACACGTCCTATATTCTTTCGAAGTCGTATGACGTGCCGCGGACGTCCGCGGGCCACAGGTGCCGACTGGATGACCTCCGAGGATCGTCATCGTATAGTTGGAGGTCCCGGTCGGTCGTCCGGGTGTCGACCTCAGGGGCTCGGTAATTGCTATGCCCGGGCGAGGCCGCATCTTGAGTTGAGCCGTAGGCATTCTTTTCTTGACGTTTGGTCCCTCGGATCTTGAGCACTCCAGGGGTGGGAATCTTGACGGTGGTGGTAGACCGAACAGACGGCCTGGTGGCGTCTGACCAATCTCTCCCGAGGATAATGTTGTACGGAGAGGAGCGGGACTAGGAAGAACCGGATGGCCACGGTGACCGACACAGGAGCCCGCCCTCGGTGGCCGGAAGGGTAATGACCCCTCGGGGCCGGACCGCTTGAGTGAAGCTCACGCACGGGAGGCGCGGGAAGCACTCAATGCCTCCGACCTCAAGCTTATCCAGACAGCTACGGAAGATGATCTTGACGGAGGCCCCAATGTCGATATAGACCGGTGGGCGTTTTGTTGCCCACCGCAGCCTGTATGGTGATGGCGTCCTGGTGCGGCATGATCTTGGGCACGGGGTCCTCCTTGGAGAACGTTATGTTCTCACCATCCCGGAGTCGCTTGTTCTTCGGCTCTTCAGGGGCCGGCCTCCGGGCATCGTTCTTCAGGGACGACCTCGTCGTCCCGAGGGGCAGTCCGGTAACAACGTAGACCTGCTCCATAGCGTTTGGACCTTCGTCCTCGTCGTCTTCGGGTTGGGTCGCCGCCGGGGTCGGCCCGCAGTTGTTGCCGCCTCCATTCCTTCTGCGCTTCCTGTTCTTCGGACCAGCTCGTCCGAGGTACTTTTTGAGGGCCCCGCCTTTAACGAGCTCGTCGATCTGTGAGCCTGTGTTTGCGGTCCTCGGTATCATGACCATACCCTTGGTGATAGTCGCAATACTCGTCTGTGGACCTCTTCTTGGATCCCCCTTTCATAGGGGCGGGCTTCGGGAAGAGCTCGGCGTGGAGCTCGAATATTTCCGCCCTTGATTTGAGCGAGGCGCGCTGCCCGGCGAGGGTTGGGCCGAGTCCGAGCTGAGACTCAGTGACCTCTCTTGATTCGGTCGAAGGCGCTCCTGCGATCTGCGCCTCGACTTCGGTCGTCCGGCTTTTTTCTTTCGGACTTCTGCTCGTCCCAGATTTCCCGCTTCTTCCGATCCGACTCGTCTCCCTCGACAAAGTTGTCCACCAGTTCCAAAGCTTACTCGCCGTCTTTGGTTTCTCCTGGTGATTT
Source organism: Salvia rosmarinus (assembly GCA_036937905.1). Lineage (NCBI taxonomy): Eukaryota > Viridiplantae > Streptophyta > Magnoliopsida > Lamiales > Lamiaceae > Salvia > Salvia rosmarinus. The sequence goes on along the minus strand of CM072813.1, from coordinate 107,934,378 downwards.
CTTTGTTCGGTGGCGGGTCGGATCCGTTCTGAACAGCGTTGATGATGTAGAGATCGTTCTTGTCGTCAATTTTGAGCGACTCTTTGATGAACCTCGAGGCGAAGTTTGACATCGTCTCGTCCATATGGCGGATTGTGAGTAGGTCGGAGGAAGGTCTGCTGGGCGGCATCTTCCGATAAAGCGCCACTGAATCGATCCATGAGGTCACGGAAACAAGTATCTTTGTTACGGCGGGCGAGGTGAACCAACGCCGTGCGTTGGAGATCAAGACTCGGGAAGATTTTACACATGAAAATCTTCCATTCCTCGATCGCCATGTTGGTGGTGTGGCGAAAAGGAAGTCGGAGGGTCTCCGAGGCCATCGTGAGCGCTATATTGGGTGCCGTGCATCACGGGGCGGGCGTGTCTAGGATCTCCACGGAGAAAGGGAGATGATTCTCCGTGCGGTCGAACCCCGGAGATCGTTGCCGTCCCTACGGAGGGTGGGGATCGATAGCGGCGCTGTCGTCCCTCCGGGGAGTTCGACTCGCCTTTCTTCCTTCGCTTTCGCTCGACTCTCGGTCGGCATGGCGAGGTGGAGGCGGTGCGAATGGCGAGGCGGCGGTGGTGGCGGCTCGCCACGCGGAGGCGGCTGCGCGAATGAGGTCGGCGGCTCGGCGCGGTGGCGGCTCCGCGCGTCGGGCGCGATCGCGTTCTCGGCTATCACGCCGGGTGGCCCGATGCTTTGACGGGGGCGGCCTCGGGAGGCCGTGGTGTTGATCCGGGGGCCTAGAGGACCCGCCTTTGGTCCTCTGGTTGAGGAAGCTTTGGAATTGGCAAGATTGGCGTGGAGGAACTCGCTCACGGCTCGGCCGAGGACCTCGTGGGACGAATGAGCTGTTTGCTCGTCCTCGTTGAGGTCGACATCTTCCCCACGTTGGGGGCGCGGTCCCGAGGTGTATGGAAGAGTTTACCATGTTGCCCTCGTGAGTGTGGGCGCTCGTGGCGTCCGCGATCTCCTTTCATGACGGTGACCACCCGTTTTCCTCGGCCCGGTTGTTGCCGCGTGGGCGGCGGTTGTGCGTGTTCTTGCCATTTAGTTGTAGAGAAGCGAAGCTTTCTTGTTCGATGTTCCCCACGGGCGGTGCCAATGATGAATCGGCTATGTGGTGTGCGAGATTTATATAAAGCAATAAAGAACACTCGGGCTTTTCGTGGTTCGATCGTTAACGAGATCTACGTCCACGGAGGAATGATTCCTCAATACTTTTACTAGCGCTCGTTTCGTCTGAGAGTATTGGTTCTGGCTTTGTATTCATGAAATTGTTAACCCTTCTAACATCGTTTTCCTTCTATTTATCTGACTACGACTTTGCCCTTTAGTAGCGCAGTCGACCTCTCGTTGGTGGTGGTGTGACTCTTCCTCTGGCGTGCTCTCCATTGGCGGAGCCGGGACCGTTCGTCTTCGTGCGCCACGTGTTTATTTCTTGTTTTGGTGTTTGGTAAATAGTAATATTAATTGTTTTCCCGAATTCATATTTGGGCAATTGCCATATATATTTGGTTGCCGGCAACCAACAACCATTGCTGCTACTAACTATTAATATTATTATTGTTTTTGTGATAGCAATCTCCTCCTACTCTTCCTCCACGATATGTGACACAAAATCTAGCCTCAATTCCTCCCAACGATGCTCATGCTCCTCCCAAATCCGAACCTATTCTTCCTCGTATGTTCCTCAATCGCATGTTTCATATTCTTGGTCCGATTATTCCACCACCGCGTGGCGGCGGCGAGGAAATGGGTGGAGGAGCGGCTCCATGTCCACCAGCATCTGAAGGTGCCCCAGCTGGACGATTTGACTCAGCAGGAGAACCCGTTGTACCGGCGAGTGGCCCTCTACCTGGACTCCCTCCCCTCCCTGCACGACTCCGACTACATCAACCTCCTTTCCGGCCGCGGACACAACGACATCGTTTTGTCCCCCGGCGACGATCAGGTCATCCCCGACACCTTCCTCGGCGCCCGCCTCTCCTGGCTTAATCGCATCGTCAGAGACGAGGGAACAACGTCCTCGCCCGGAGCTTCGTGCTGAGGATCAAGAGGAAGGACAAGCGCCGCATCCTCAAACCCTATCTCCAGCACATCCACACCGTCTCCGATGATGCCGAGGAGCGCGGCCGCCAGATGAGGATTCACAACAATGGCAACGGCAACGGCGCCTGGAAATCCGCCCTTCGATCACCCCGCCAATTTCGACTCCTCGTGATCGGCCAGGATTTGAAGGCCAGGATTCAATTGGAGCTGGAAATGTTCGCCCGCTCCAAGCAGTACCACCACAAATTAGGCCGCGTATGGAAGCGCAGCTATCTCCTCTACGGCCCCTCGGGCACCGGGAAATCCAGCTTCATCGCCGCCGTGACCAATTTCCTCAATTACGACCTCTACAACGTCAATCTCTGGCAGGTGGCCGACGACGCCGACCTCAACGCCCTATTGCTGCAGAGCTCCTCCAAATCCGTCGTCGTGGTCGAGGATCTGGACCGCTACGTCTCGGAGAATACAACGCCGCGGGTTTCCACATCGGCTCTGCTCAATTTCATGGACGGATTGTCCAACTTCCAGGACGAGAGGATCATGATCTTCACCATGAACACCAAGGAAGGCGTGGATTCATCCTGCTCCGCCCCGGAGAATCGACGTCCACATTTACTTCCGTTGTGCGATTTCAATTCGTTCAAAAATCTGGCGAGCAATTATTTAGGCGTGAAGGAGCACAAATTGTTCCCGCAAGTTGAAGAGATATTTGATAGCGGCAGAACAATGAGCCCGCGGAGATCAGCGAGTTGATGCTAGTTAACCGGAGCTCGCCCAGCCGAGCTCTCAAGACAGTGATATCGGCGTTGGAGTCGACCGCTAGAAATAGTATTAGTATTAATAGGAAGGTGGTGTCGGACAGCGCCTCTTCGTCTCCGACAGCGGAGGACTGCGAGGCCGCCGCCTGGAAGGAGTCGTTGCCCAAGGAGTTCCGCAAGTTGTACGGAATGTTGAGGTTGAAGAGCACCAAGAAGTCTGCATCCTTTGATCCTGACCAAGAAATTGTTGATAGGTGATAAAATAATTAAACCATATCATACAATACAATTCACTTACTTCCCCAATTTTTTTCTTTTTTATATAATTAATTCTAGTGAACAACATAATTAGTTCAATTCCAGGTTGGTTTTTTTTTTGTCTGCACTAATTTGTTTTCCAGATCATACACATTATACATATAAATAGATAGTGATGATTATCAATTTCAAAAATCCTTTTCTTCTATTTCGTGTTCAACCCCATATTATTGTAGAATGAATGCGATTAAGTTACAAGTAAAGCTTTCTTTGAGGTTAAAGGTGTGAAGTAGATACTTGTGGGTTATTATTGGTGAATGGTGATGATTGTGTCTTAAATTCTTGAGCTGTCTCATTCTTTTTTTTTTTGATAATTTAATACAGAAATTTTAAAAGTTCTGACGATGAACTTGAGCAAAACCTTTGGCGCCGGCGTTAACCACTCTACCACTGCTAAGTAGCACTGTCTCATTCTTTACATCTTATAATACGATGTTAATATAAGTTGAGGCATTGGCTTGGCTCATAATTAGACAGCAAATTAATGTTTATTCTGGATACATGCAAGTTGTCTCAACAAAGAAATGCACGAGGAAATGGCTGTTCAGTTCCATCATTGTGTCGGATAATTATCTATGATTTATTTTCCCATACTTATAAGTTACAAAGCACGAGCAAAAACGGCTAAAATAGACTAATCAATTCTTCTTATTTCATTAATCTCAAGCTAAAATAAATTTGCTTGTTTGGGACGCAACATTAAGATATTAGCACTGCTCAAACCAATATTTATCTATTTACCTATTGTAATCTCTCGAGAAGCCAAACACACTTTGTATAAGCAATTAGATTTTCGTTTTACTGCGAATAAGGATGTCAATGAGTATATTTTCTTCGGATCGATCCGAAACAGTTCAAATCCATTAAATTTTAAGCAGCGGTTACGGTTCGGTTCTAGATCCGCTTTAGACCCGCAATAGTTTAGATCCATGGTTTGATGGTCCGGTCCGATCAGGATCGGTTCGATTCTAGAACCGTAACCAATACTTATTTATTGGTTACGGTCCCAGTAAACACCTATCGACAAGTCTAAATTTAAATAGGTTTATCAATGAGTTAGTTTTATCCATATCGATTGAAATCACCATAACGTATTAAATTATAAAGAACGATTTCGATTTCATTACGGTTCAGGGCCATTCGATTCTGGACCATTTAAAATCCATAGTTGATGGTCCGAATCCGATCTGATCTAGTGTCTAATGAGTCGGTTAGAATTAGAATCATTCTTATTTATTGATTTTGATCAGGATAAAATTCATCCATTGATATCCCTAACTGCGAACATGTAATTTTTATTTGGGCAGATATGATCATCAACAACCACATGATGCCATAAAGATTTAGATGGCAATTTGACAGATGGGTTTTAGCATCATTCCAGATCATATACATACACCTGACTAAATTATACTATACACTTTACTTATCTCAGGCTCTCACTCAGCTCATCGATCTTTGTCGTCTAAAACCATTTCCAGCAAAAAACAATCGAAAATACAGTATAATGGCAAGTGATATGAAGAAATTCTTGAACAAAAAGCAGTAACATCTCCACATATTGCAAGATTACATACAAAATAAGATTAAGAGTAGGTGATGAAGTCAGCAAGAACAAGTGGACAAGTTCTTCATCTCACTAACTTCGGCTTCGATCTTCAAGCCAGTGAGCAGCCCCCGGTGGCGTTAGGCTTGACCAAATTGGTGCTATGCAAGGCCTTCCTGGAGACGACATGATGGATTTCGTGGAGCAGCTTCAAGAAGGCGGGCTCCACGTTCTCGCCGGTGAGCGCGGAGGTTTCGAAGAAGAATAGGTTTTGGGTTTGGGCGAATTCGACGGCATCCTCTGTGGGGACCGCCCTGGAGTCGAGTAGATCGGCCTTATTGCCGATGAGCATAATGACAATGGAGGTGTCGGCGTGAGCCCTGAGCTCATCCACCCATCTGGCCACGTGGTCGAAGCTCTGCCGCTTCGTCACGTCGTACACCAGCATTGCCCCCAGAGCTCCCCTGTAGTACGCGCTCGTCACCGCCCTGTACCTGCACACTTTCTTATTTTTCACAACCCCATCTAGAGAGAGAGAGAGATAGAGAGAGAGCAAGTATCAACTTTACAAATTAACCTCTCCTGGCCGGCAGTATCCCAGATCTGAGCCTTGACGAGTTTGGAACTGATGGTGACTGTTCTTGTCTGAAATTCAACGCCGATGGTGGACTTGGAGTCCAAACAGAACTCGTTCTTCGCGAACCTCGACAGTAGCTGGGTCTTCCCCACGGCGGAGTCGCCGATCACCACCACTTTGAACACGTATGCGATCTTCTCTGCCTCAGCGTCGCCGCCGCTCATCTCTTGATTCATTTTTCCTGTTCAAAACGGGTAGAGATTATTGGGAGTGGTATGTCTGAGGAAGTAAAGGCGGTTAAGTTAAATAATTAAGGGTGTAATGTACAAACCAACGCTGTGCCTCCAATTCCATCAACTGTTCGCACATTTCACTCAATTCAATGATATTTACATCCTTAATTTTTAATCTTACAATTTTTGGAGTTTCTGGATTATTTCTAATAACTAACTTGCTATTTATGTACAACTCGGACAGTCCTACTCATATTGACTTATAGTCACAAAGGCCCAACTACTATATACTTATATTGTATTAGTTATAGAAAGATTAATATCCAAAGTCAAAGATTTCAATTCGAGTATATCGTGACTCTGATCTTTAAATGTCTGTATTTAGTTAGAAAAAAAAAACCCCAACTACTGTTCTTTAAAATAAAGATTTTTGTCATAATTAAGAATCCATAAAAGCCGCGCGATCCGGTAAAAATATAAATAGAAAAAATAGATGTTAACACATTCAATTTTTGACGCTACAGAGAGAAGCAATCTAAAGTGGTATGACAATTGACTCTACCTTTTTTAAGCTGACCCACTTGTTTAATCAATTTAATGAGCAAGGTTTGGTTGGTTAGGTTTTTTGGAGTAAATGTTAGCACTTTACCTTAATCTCAGCCGGAATTCCAGGATTAATTCCATTCGGATACATATTTTGAAATCAACTTTACTTTATTTTGAAACCTACTATAAAAATTTAGGTGAAATACAAAATTCTCAGAAATTCAAAAGATCGAAAATCTAATATAACTCGTATATTAAGTTTCTTATCATTTTATCCCATATATTAAGTTGTTATCATTTTAATCGTTTATGCAATTTTATCCTCCCCAGTGAAACCCTCTCAACGGCCAACTCCGTGACCAACCTCCTCACCAACTCCCGGTGGACAACCTCCCAACCAACTCCCAACGACCAACCCTCCCCACCGCCAACCCTCTTTTCCGTGACCAACATCCTCCCTCCCCTTTTGCGCGTACCTCCCTTCCCTCGGTTTCTCGGCACGGCGTCCCCATTTCATCCGTCTGTTTTTTTTACAAATGAAGGATATTTTATAATTTTACTTTAAATTGAGTAAAAGAATAGCGACTTAACATATGGGTTAAAGAGAATAGCAATGTTAAAATTTGGGGCAATTCTCCCCATTAACACAATTCAAAAAGTGGAAAAATCTTAAAAGGGAAAGAAATATGAAAAAATGTATAGATTCTGTTTCAAAACTTTCAATAGTATACATACAAATACTTGGAAAAGAAATAAGCAAATAATTCATATCAATTCACACTTTACCGATTCATGAAATTTTCTCCAAAATTTCAGCAAAGATTTACAATTAAAGATTTTACCATAATTTGTGATTGAGGCGGCGTATACATAGAAATCTCAATATTCATACAATTTTGGAAGGCACAAAGTTTTTGTAAGTTTCCAATCTCCAAAAATTGAAGTATAATGTTTTAGAATGGATCGATCAATATAATCACATTCTATAATTGTTGTCTTATAGAGTAATATTGAAATAAAAATATATCAATATAAATGAACGAAATTCCTTGAATTTTTTCTAGGTATAAGTATACATAACATAAATCATGAACAAAGTGGTGGAAACGTTGTAAAATTTTAAAACGACAAATAACCCAAGAATTATTTATTCTTTTCAAGAGGACATTTTATAATTAATGTATATTGCTTGTTGTGGGGCCCGTCAATTCATGTCGGTCAGTTATCAGAAATGATCTTCAATTTCATAATCTGTGTTTTGCCTATGTTTAGTAGTCTCTTAACACTAACAATAGCCAAAATGAGCCCCACCCGTGTGTGTTGGTCAGTGGTAGAGTGGTTAATGTCAGAGTCGAAAGTCCGGGTTCGAGTTAAGCGTGACGTGGCTTTAAATTTCTGTATTAAATTTACGAGCCCCACCTATTTTGGTAATTCTTTACTGCAGCAACTCATCAGGCATGACACTTGAGCATATGCTGCTTTCATTCTCTGCATCTCATCAAACGCCTTCCCAGCTTCATGAAACTTCCTGTTTTGCATTTAACCTGACACCATTGCCGTCCATATGAACAGACATTCTTCAAGCAACTTACTTGCTTCTTCCATATCCCCATTCTGTGCATCCAAGAAACTTCATCTGTAATTAACAGGCATATGTTCCAAAACTTGCCTCGCTTCATTCAACCTCTTCTTCTTCTTCAATAACCCTACATCTAAATCTTGGATCAAACACATGGAGAAGTCATGAAAAAATGCAAATTGTGTTTTCATAGACAATCATCAAACATCTTATTTGGTGTTATTGATAGCATCGGGTCAAACTCTACAACAAATATTATTTTGTTGAATATGGATCGAAGATGATTGGATAGAAAGCGACTGAGGCTACTAGGTCAACATTTGGTTCGTCGGAGTAATGGTGAGATAAGCGTGCAAAACAAGTTTGGACGAGGTCCTCTAGGAGAGACTCCAACGCTCAAGTCAGTGAATGTGCAAAGATGCTTGGTAGGTGTGAAGAGATCGCGTAGAGCAAAAATATTGCTTCTTGAATATGAGTGAGTATATATGTTTAAGAGGAACGTAGCTAATGACTTGCTTGTCGGAGGTATTTATAGAGGTTCTACAACATAGTGGTACCTGAAGAATAAGAAAGTAGTTGATCATGGGCTGGATCGTGCTAGATGTGTTCCTGTGAATGCAGGTAGTGGTGAGCGTACAAGGTTTTCTTCTGCAGTTACTGTTGTAAAATGACTAAATGGGAAGAAAATTGCAACTCAATTCCTCTATAAATTGAGCTCATTTCTGCAGAACAAATGTGTGCAAGAGTTTTAAGAGAAGTGCAATAGTGCACCAATCAATACACTATAATCTTATGATTGATTCTCGTGGAAATTCCTTTTCTTATATTCGATAGTGTCTTGATAGAAGAGTGAGCGTTTATCAAAAATTGTAATAATGTGCGGTGTCGAGAGATAGATGAATCTTGTATGATTATAGAAATTTATCATATAGTGATTTATCTTTCTTGTGTCCTAGTTTTATCTGATTTTAAAGTTTTCTGTATTAAATTCTTGTGTTGGTGATTGTTGTTTATTTTCATTTTATTTTCGTTTTCTCCTTAAAATGAATGAAGATTTAATTTCTCAAAAGATATATCTGACCTGAATGTGAGTCAGACCTGTTGTTGGGCAGAGCCGCAGAGCTGCTATTTCAGTTCTAGAGATGATAAATCTTGTACAGGCTGAGGCCCCGACTCTGTTGGGCCAAGGCTTCGCGTTCTGATCTTCTTGGGCTATCGCAAAGATTGGAGCCTGCTGGACATCTCAAGTTTTTCGTTTGATTCGATTAAATCTTTAGAGTTTCAAATTCTATAGGTCTTGAATGTTTTAAGTAGAGCTGTAAATGAGTCAAACTATTCGGAGCTCGGCTCGATAAAAGTTCGTCCGAGTTTATTTAGTGAAGCTCGTTAGATAAACAAACCAAGCTTGAGCATGATAGTATTGGTTCGTTAGCTCACGACAAGTTAGTTAAGCGATTTACTTTGAAAATATAAAATTATTAACTAGATACAATTATTTTCTTTCTATAATTAGTAATTATTTGTTATAAGAAATCGATAAATATATTGTTTTATTGTGGATACAATAATCAATATTATAAACATATATCTAAATTTAGAAAGTTTGTTTGGGTTCGATTAAAGCTCGAATAAGCTCGTGAGCTCGAAATATTCGAGAAATAAAACTCGAGATTCGGTTCGATACTAAACAAACCAAGCTTGAGCACGATGGTGTTCGATTCGGCTCGGTTCGACTACATCCCTAGTTTTAAGGACGATCTATAGATTATTCCCATATTAATAAAATATTGTCTTTTTAGGATTTCCCAAGAAGGATTGCAAATTGTGAGAAATTAATGACATTATATCACTTTAATGTCAATACTCAATAATTCGAGAATGATATTGTTCTTTACGTGTAATCTTAGAGTTGATATTTAACATATAAAATGTTTAAACTTATTAAAAAGTTTATGGGGATAGATAGAACATATTAAAGAATTAATTTACTAATATTGTTTGTTAGATTAGAAATTCAAATCCCATTTCTATTTTTTCTTCGTAAAGTAACATTTGTCATGAGATAAATTATATTCTAAGATTCCAAATATTTGGTTTATATTTTTGTTTGGAGCAGCATCACTTGTGTGAAAGCAAAGCAGCGAACATCAATGAAGATTTAAGGGTGTTCCAAACGGGAAACTGCAAGGAACAAGAGCGGTACATAAAAGAACAGGGAATCTCTCTCACTATTTAAGCCAATCGTTAACTTGAGAATTTCCAGTAAATTTATTGGGCTTCTTCTCTTTATGGTGGACCTCTTTACGTGCAACTCGGTACCCTTTTACTCTTTCAACACATCCAACTTCGTTATCATCTCCGAATTTCAGCTCATTACACTTGTCATCTCATGCAAGATTGTTACCTTTTCCGCCTAGTTTGTTTGAGAGCGAATTCTAGTGCTAGAATCTTCTTGCAGCAGTCTTTGTGCTGTATCAGTATGTAGCTGGTTTGAGCAAACATCAAGTCTTCGTGGTATCCTAGGTCAGTTGTTCTTGAGCTGCCAAAACCCTTTAAGGCTGACTTATATTTATGGTCTTCGCAGCGAAAGTCTGATTCTGCCTGTTTTGTTTACGGTTTTCGCCATAAAAAGACTTTTCAAATGAGATAGCTGAGCCTTTTTATGTAGAGCTTTGAGCTGTGTGGACTTGGTCTCACTGATTGGTGAAAATGGTGATGGACGTAGTGATCAATTCGTCTGTTAGTCCGTTAGTTGGAAGCCGCCTCTCAGATCATTGAGGCTATAATTGAGATGGTAGTTGCATCTGAAAATGTCCTCGTTGGCAAGAAAAGTGTTGTCAAACTCTCGTCTTACTTGAACGGGCTTGTTCCTCTCTTGCAAGAGTTGAATAGGGGACACATTGCTGCTTCTGAAGGCATACACATCTTCATTGAGATTATGAACCATCAGGTGAAGGAGGGGAAGAAACTGATCAGGGACTGTAGTGAAAGAAACAGATTTTATCTCTTGGTGAATTCATGCTCATTTGCTAAGCCCGCTGAAACAATCACTGAAGAGATTATCCTTGCAATTAATTGCATCCCTTTTGCATCTTCGAATATTTCACTAAGGATCAGGGATGATGTAGAGCAGCTCATTGGCCACATGCAGAATTCTGAGTTCAGAGCTGCAATGGCGGAGGAAGATATTTTGGAGAAGATAGAGTCAGGCCTACAGGAAAGGAATGTTGATCGGAGCTATGCCAATGATTTGTTGTTTTCAATTGCAAAGGCTGTTGGGGTTCCGACTGATCGTTCATTACTGAAAAAGGAATTTGACGATTTCAAGACTGAAATACACAATCTATGTTTGAGGAAAGACAAGGCTGAAGCAATACAGATGGATCAAATAATTGCTATGCTAGAGAAAGCGGACGTAGCATCATCTCTTGATGATAAAGAAAAGAAATACCTAAATAGCAGAAAATCTTTAGGGGTGCAGCCATTACAGCCTCTCATGTCATTTTTCTGCCCCGATTACAAGAGAGGTTATGATCGATCCAGTGGAGACTCCTTGGGGCATACTTTCGAGAGGAGTTCCATCGAGAAGTGGTTGTCGGAGGCGGATGAGCCATCGTATCCCATTACCTCAAATCCATTGGAAATATCAATGCTTAGGCCTAATAAAACCCTGAGGCAGTCTATTGAAGAATGAAGGGACAGAAATAACATGATCATGGTGGCTTGCCTCAAGTCCAAACTTTCCTCAGACAATGAGGAAGAGGTGATTCATTGCCTGGAACAGGTGAAGGATCTTTGTGAACAGAGAGAAATCCACAAAGAATGGTTGGTCTTGGAGAATTACATATAGTGTCAAAAAATCGGGAAATCAGGAATCAAGCTCTTCGCATCCTTTGCTTGCTGGTAAAGGACAATGATGACGCTAAGGTACTTTTCTAACCTAACCTGTTACTCTACATGACAATAAGCTATTGGACGGACGGCTTAATTTGTATAATTTTGATGCATTTTTAAGGAAAGGATTTCTACAGTTGAGAATGCTATTGAGCATATTGTTCAGTTTCTTGGGCGACGCATTGGGGAAAGAAAATCAGCTGTCACATTATTACTGGAACTATCAAAATGTGAAGCAGTGCGTGATAGCCTTTGGTGCTTCTCTGCATTACCAGAGGCAGCTTGCTCCGTTCACCACCGACTTTGTACAATGGAGTCCTCATTTTGCCTAGTAGAAGCTAGCGCAGTTGAACCACTCAACTGTGCTCTCAGAAGTCAAGATACGGAGTCTGTGAGGCCGCTCTAGGCGCCTATAACTCTGATCGACAATGAAATGCTGCGGAGCGGTTGCAAGGTGCTAGCGAAGCCAATGCCATGCCTGCTATGATCAAACTAATCAGCAGCCCCTGTGCAAGTCTGCAGGAAAAAGTGATGAATTGTTTGGAGAGGATTTTCGGATACTTGAATATAAGCAGAAATATGGAGGTTCAGCTCATATGCCATTGGTGGACTTGACTCAAAGGGAAACAGCAGGCTTAGATCTTTAGCAGCAAGAATACTTGCTCTGTTGAATGTGCTCCATGATCAGTCTTCTTATTTCTGAGTAGAAAGTAGCTGATTATTGATAAAAGCATTCTTTGTTTAGATGGTAATCACTTTTTAAAGTGGGATTATGTTATTGAAAACCACTGCTGATTGGCCATTGGTGAATCTAGATCTTTCTTGTTTATAAACTAAAATTCTTGTTGTGATCTTTAGCTGATAACATTATCAGCTGATAACATTATTTTCATCGGTATTGTATATGTAAATTTCGTAGTTGGAATATAATTTTTTGAAGGTAGGTTTTTGAACAATTAAGCTATGGTCGTAAAAATCCACATTTTTCTCCAAATCTTTTTTCCATCCATCAATTGATATTTATATCTACTATTTTTTTATCTTAAACATTCAGAAACAAGGAAAGAAGTCTATGTGCAAACATACACAGCAACCATCAAAGTTTTTTCCCAAGCTCGAAATCCTTCACAACCTTAAACTACCAAAATAAAATAACAAAGTAATGATTTCATTCCCTAAAATTGAAAAAGAAAAAGAAAAAGAAAAAGGCATGATCATGGGCTGTAATTCCTGAAAATCAAGATCTCATAACATCTTTAGTTTTGGTGTGAATCTTCTTCTCCTTCTCCTTCCCACATACTTAAGAAGTTCATCTATAAGAATGACAGGTGCAGAGAGCAGCACGACGAGCAGCCATTCGTTCAAGCTCAACGGAACCACACCAAACACATTCGCCATGAAAGGAACATAAAGAACGAAGCAGTGCAGAGCAAGGGAGACGGACATGGCCACCAGCAGCCAAGGATTCCTCCACGGTGGCATTCGGACAAGGCTGTTGTCTTCCGACAGTGCATTCAGAGAGTTCAACATTTCAATACAAACCAGCACAGACAGTGACAGAGTCATCGCCTTCACCTTCCCAACAGAGAAGTAATCACAGGGGTCTGAGAATGAGATGGTGCTGCCACCACTCACTGTGAAAGGAGATGCAGTGAAATTCGACCATGTTGAGCACTCTCCCCAGCTGCGCAGCTGAGACAACTCGACCAGCGTGTGCCCATCCGCGACTAGGTTTATGCCTAGAAACGAAGTACGCGTATACCATATGATGAACACTCCAACCGTCGCAATGCCAACATAGGATCCTATTACCTGCCAACAAATGACATGTGAGAACAGTAGTTCTTGTCCTAGAATGAAAGGAAAAACACGAATTAATAGAGAAAACTGACCATGTAACGGAATAGGATCCACGAGTCAATGAGAGCTTCAGTGCTCTTCCGAGGTGGTTTCTGCATGATATCAACATCAGCAGGGTTGAACCCGAGGGCTGTTGCAGGCGGACCATCTGTGACCAGATTCACCCACAGAAGCTGCACCGGTATCATACATTCTGGTAGTCCGAGTGCAGCAGCCAAGAATATGGATATAACCTCCCCTACATTAGACGAGATCATATACCTGATAATCAACCCCAACTCCATTAGTAAGAGAGATATATAAAGCTCCTACCTAGCTACTATATATGAGATTTTAGCTTTATTTACACCTTGTCTTGTAATGTAGCGAAACAAAGCAAAGCATACCTGATGAAGGCTTTCATGTTATTGTAGATTGAACGGCCTTCTGCAACTGCTGACACGATTGTGCTGAAATTGTCATCAGCTAACACCATATCTGATGCTTCTTTCGCTACCTAGATATTGGCATTCATACTTCTAGTTTGTTAAATTAACTTCCATAATCACAACTCCAACTATTTAATAAGCAACAAACACGTTTGTAGACGAAGTAATGGGAAATGCTAAACGTATAGCTCTGTTACCTCAGTACCAGTGATTCCCATAGCTATTCCAATATCAGCAAGTTTTAAGGCAGGTGCATCATTCACTCCGTCACGGTCATTGCAACAATTTCCCCCATTTCTTTGAGCATCCTCACAATATCTTGCTTATGCCTAGGTTCGGCTCGAAAAAACCTTGCCCCCAGGCTTTGACAATATATCAATTTGTTGTGAAGAAGAAAGGGCCATGAACTCTTTACCGGTGAAACTTCTTCCTTGGAGATCCTCACCTTCAGAAAACAGTTTAATTTCCTTACAGATGGCCTCAGCTGTGGACTTGTTGTCTCCAGTTATCACCATGACCTTGATTCCTGCTCCTCTGCAATCCTCAATTGCTTTATCAACCTCCTCTCGAGGAGGGTCCTGTGATTTGTATAAATTATAATAAGATAACGCATGCAAGTCTTTTTAGTTAGTAATTAATAGATTATATATCATGAATTGACAAGATAAGATATACCCACCCTTATACCAACTACTCCTACAAAAATTAGGCCACTTTCTATGGAGGAGTAGCACGAGGGGTCGAGCAACTTCTTGTGTGCTGGATGAGTCTCAGTATAGTAGTCTGAGAACTCTCCGAGATCATCTTTATATGCCAAGCCTAAGCACCTCAAACCCTTTGAAGTCATATCCAAGAGCCTTACTAACAACAATTGCCTACAGTTTTCATCCATGGGGAAAATTGAACCATCAGCAAGTTGCACATACGAAGTACGCTCCAGCAAACTCTCAACGGCACCCTACATGAGTAGCACGCATAGAAGAATAGAACGAATGAGTTACTGCACATTGAGACGAGTCTCCAACTCTACTCAAAAACACAATGAATAGGAAATAGTTTTGGAACATTTCAATCAAATTAACATCATGAACTACTTCAGTACCAATCGACCTCTAACTTTTCGAGAAAAAATGAAGGCTAATGGAGAGCCTGTGGTTTATATTATTATAGCAAAATGGGAACCAAAGTTTATCATTGAAGTTTCCATATGCATGTAAAAAACCAAATTCAGAAAGGGTACTCTTTTCTCAGTGAGCAACTTATCGAAAGATGGTCTACTGCGAGACATTTAAGATGAATTGCGTTACCTTGACAAGAAGTCGATTGCTACCATTTGTCTTGCGCACAAGAACACTCATAGATTTACGGATACGATCAAACTCTAGTGTTGCAACTCTTTTTGATCTTTTCGCCCACCACTCACAATATTCTGAAGTAAAATTGAAATGTTAGAACTGACATACATAGAGCAAAAAAGCAACAATGATGAAGATAAATGATCTCATATGATTGCCCACCTAATTTAACTGTGTTGCGATCAATCAAAGATTGGACAGAAGCTTGAATAACGAATCTTGTCCTTGACCTCACTATCAGGAACTCCCATCTTCTCAACCAAAACCTTAAGAGCAGCTTCTGTGGGAAGTCCGTTGCTCTAAACAAACGACCATCGCAAAATATTCCGGCATCATTACAAACAGCACAAATCTCAGCCACTGCTTGCAAATTAGCATCCATACTGTAACAGTTCCAATCCACTATCCTCCATCCTTGGGGTCATAAGTTGTACCTTCAACATGGAGAATTCTAGAAGCTGTAGTCTTACCCCCAAAGTGAAGAACTCTGTTACTGCCATCTGATTTGTGGTCAAGGTCCCGTTTTATCCGAACAGATAACCGATGTACAGCCTAGTGTCTCCACGCTAGGAAGCTTGCACTATAGCATTCTTTTGAGCCATTTTCGGGTACCTAAGGCTAAGCACGTTGTGATCACAGCAGGGAGGCCCTCAGGGATTGCAGCAACTGCAAGGGCAATGGCTATCTTGAAATAGTAAGTGCATTTATCGAAGAGAATTTGAAATTTGAAGGCCATCCATCCACAACCTCCCACGAGAGAAAATATTTGTAGTTGATAAGCCATACAACAAGGCAGATGAGGCCAATAGCAGAAGTAAGCCTATTACCAAACTCATCAAGCTTCTTCTTCAAAGGAGTATCACTCTCTTCCAATGAAGCCTCGTGTATCTGAGCTTGTATCTGTCCAATCTCAGTCTTCATCCCGGTGCTGACAACTATGCAAGTGCAGCTGCCATTAACAACTGTGGTTCCAGCAAAAACCATGTTCTCTTTCAGCTGCAGCTCACAATCATCCATGAACACGGCATTGGTGCCTTTCATCACCGGCATTGCCTCCCCAGTCAGAGAACTCTGCTCGACCCTTAAGGTCGAGGTTTTCAGCACTGCCACCCTCATATCAGCCGGCACTTTATCCCCCACACGCAGTTCCACAATATCACCAGGAACTAGCTCACGTGCAGGCAAATCAGGCACCAAATATCCATCTCGTAACACCTTCCCGGAGTCACATTGCATCTCCTTCAACGCTTCAAGGGCCTTCTCAGCATTACCTTCTTGCCAAACACCTACTATCGCATTAAGGATTAGTATCAAGACTATGACAAAAGGTTCAACATAAGCCTCAAACCCCGACTCCCCATCATCATTTCCTTGCAAGAAAGCCAGAACAAATGAAATGAAAGCAGCTAATAATAGGATTTTGACAAGCATATCATCAAATTGCTCGAGAACAAGTCTCCAAAGGGGCTTCCCCTTCTCTTTCTGGAGTTCATTCCATCCAGATCTCTCTCTCCTCTTCTCAACCTCGTACATGCTCAACCCTTTGTCTAGCTTCACTCTGTACTCCTTCAAACACTGCTCCACAGACCACGACCATGCCTTGAATGGTTTTTCATCAATTCTTTCTTCCATTTGCAAACAAAATATATCTCAAGAAGATAGACCTCCGAATTTCACTCAAAGCTCCTATACAAGAATAAACGCAATTACTATTAGCAACTTCAGAAAAGAAGCGATCAAATTGAAATTTACAAATAATAAACCATAAATGACATTAAAATGTAATCTTAATTTGGAAGACAGAGATATTTGTTCATCTCAGAAGCCAGAAAGACAGCAATATCAACACTTGGCCCGTGGACGTGAAGGAAGACACAATAATTCATCATGATTATCAATTTAAATTTCCACCAACTAAAAGCAATCAATTTCAACCAACTCAAAAAACCTTTATTACAACTCCAACAAACTCCAAAACAACATAAGATGCTAGAAGTCACTGCAATTTTCAACACTCCAAACCTTAAGAAAACCAATGTATGATCCAAATCACATAATAATCGTAGCAACTTTATGCTATATGACTAGATGTTTCGACTCACATTATAAATAAAGAGTAACCCATGACGAAAAACAAATTTTTTCCCAAATATGAGAAGACCCCAGTTCATAGAAGTTTACAAATACCTTAGAACGAAGAAAAGTCCATGGCTTTAACACCAAGCAACAAGGAATCGCTACTTTTGAATATAGAATTAGAAAAGTTGTGGAATTGCTTGTGGAAATTTCAGTCAAATATGCTTGTTTCAGAGAGTGGAAAGATCTTTCAAAGAGTGGCTGCATTTGCTTGGGGATAAAAGTGGTTACGGCTCAATGGAATTTCTATAGCAATTTCTTCTTTTGTAACTGCTTTTTTCAGTTTTTGACACAGTGCATATTTTCGAATTAAAAAAAAGCGGGTTAAATCCATCAATCTTCCAAGTCTTTTGAAAATAAAGGGTACAAGTTTTTCCTTAATTGGGAAGAAACAAAGTGAAATTTCGTAGTATTTGCATTGGGTTGACTTTGTGTTCGTGAAGACGTGAAAGCTTCTTACATAGGAATCTGTAGTCTGTAATAATGAATAAACAAAACGGACTGGATAAATATTCTTTCTTTACTATTAACTTGCAAACTATAATTTGTAGATTTGTAGTACAGATGTTGTTACATGTACTTGAGAAATATCAGCAGATCTTAAAAAAATAGGAGAAAAAGGAAGAAATGTTGTGTAATTACTAATTAGTAAATTGTTCAAGAGGCAAGCTAGCTAGCTGGCTGCCTTGTTGATGTTCATTCGCTTTCTTTGACTTTTAATTTTTAAATGTCACTAACTTGTTTTTCTTTTTTCTTTTTTTCAAACTTATAAATACCTGCTGTTTGGTTACTTAAATTTCTCCAAACATATATAAATAATTTTCGAATAAGTTGGAACAATGGTGGATCATAAGTGGTAAAAGATATAAATAAATAGTATTGTTAAAGATAATAAATAAAAAATATTTTGTAGGATAGTTTCTATAAACGGAAAAGGAACAAATTCGATGAACATACCCCAAAAAAACAAGAAATAAATTTTGGAAACGTAATAGTAGTATTTTGTCAAAAAATATAATTCTTGTGTATTTTTTAGGTCAATAAATGAATGTTGATGGATCACCTCTTGTGGGTATCAATATCACCATATGTCATATTATCATTACTTATATTTTCACTAATAAAAACTAATATAAGTTCACATCTAAATTTTATAATTCATTTATCATGAAAAATCTTGTTTGATGTCCAGATGCAGACGTACCAAAAGTGTCAAACTGAATTTTTTCTAAATATTAATTATTTTTTATATTATAACTAAAAATATTATTTATATTGAATAAACGTATCACTAAAAAGTGTCAATATCCGCATTTGTAACGTCCTCTCAGAAATCCAT
Organism: Salvia rosmarinus; assembly: GCA_036937905.1. Classification (NCBI taxonomy): domain Eukaryota; kingdom Viridiplantae; phylum Streptophyta; class Magnoliopsida; order Lamiales; family Lamiaceae; genus Salvia; species Salvia rosmarinus. The sequence continues at coordinate 107,915,732 of CM072813.1, read as the reverse complement.
CTCTTAATTTATTTGGGAATGGTTTATTGGGAAATAGTTATGCTAGCAAAATAGTGTATTCCCTCCACCAAAAACGTCATTTAATTCGTTTTCATGTCCAAAATGTCTTTTTCCTTTTAAACACCAACTTTACATTTTTACCTCAACTTATCCACTTATTTAAAAAACACTCGTGGCCACCTTTTTACTGTGCAATCAATTAATATATTCGTTTATTATCTCATAATGCACACCTTTTATCTGCATTTACTTTACACTCATTCTGGTTCTTAAAATCAGTCTTCAAAAGCGGATCGCGTTTTGGTGGGCGGAGGGAGTAGTATAAGAGATTTTGAGAGCGACAGTGTTGTAAACTATGATGATAGATGCCTTTTTTTTCGTTTTCTAATAAAACTTGCAACTTTATTTACTAAAAAATTGAAACTTTCTGAATTGCTGTTGTCAAAGTCAATTAACTCTACATTTAATACTATTACGAATAGAATAAACTTTGTTGGTACAAATATTGCCAAACGAAAGTTCGAGGAAACTGCCTTATGATGATTCCTTTACTCTTGCCTCAAAGTAAGTAATGTATAACTTTTATAAATTAATACTATCGGACTTTGGAATTATATTATTATGGAGAACTATTAATTAATTGATAAATTAATTTATATATTTAATGTCAAGTCTGAAACGAAAAAACATATTATCTTAGAGATATTATTAATTTATCGAGTATTTGATTTAAAATTCTATTGTATTAGCCATTTGAATAAACTACTATTTTTCTATTTTGGTTTTAGAAGTACTTTAATATATCAATTTTGGGGAAGTGTTGCGAAAATACACACCACAATCACGACGAAAATAAAGAAACGAAATTGTTTACCCAGTTAGTCTTGCGACTACGTGCTGGGTCGATGCCCTAGCCAGATATTTCACTATGTATTTGGATGCAGATTACGTGGAGAAAGCGGTTATTAAATAGATAATAAACCAACCTAAGCTAAGCTCATTAGGGTTCGCAGCCCAAAAACATAAGTAAAAAAATTTGGCTCATTACCTCTCCGAACCCGTCACCAAGGGCTACCGTCCCGAACTCCCATCCAACTATGCGGTGAGTTGGATCACCAAGATCGAGTTTGATGTCTGATCTATTCAGATCCATATACTCAAGAGAAAGACATATTCTTAACACAAAATTCAACTTTCACAACAGAAGCAAAAGAAAAGTAGAATTTGGACTATACCCATTTATATGACCCCTTATCGCAAAACTAGTTCACGTCCTTCTTTCGATCGTTATAAGGGTTGATATGTTTAAAGGGTTTCAACTCACGTCTTAAACTCAAAATTCTTACAATATCACTTCAATCTATCTATCTTTGGCCTCCGAATCTCCGATCCACCAAGATGACAACCACGACCAAACTAATCGTTCTCTAACATTTTTCCCAATTCAATTTAAAATATCTAACATTAAAGTGACACAAAAATGATTTATATTTTTCTAAATATATGTCCCGATCGCACGGAAATTGTACTAGTTTTAAAGTAAAATTCTAACTTTAAACTATTTCTATTCTTCAAAAATGACTGAAAGTTACACCATTATCATTTTATAATACTTAACAACTTCGTGCATGAACTTGTAGATCAAGATTTTTTGTTAGAACTACAACTAACCATTAATTTATATTCCTCATAGTAATTAATTAACCCACTAGTCCGTAAGCCGTATAAAAATAATGGAACTTTTGTTGGCCCAATCACGTAGTTTATTTTAGTGGCAGCCCAAATGCTGATGGGCCTAGCCTTATTTGAGGGTCCCCACCCATTGTGCACGTAAACTCAATTTGAAAATCTAGAGTTACTAAGTCTCACACAAATAAATAAATAAATAAGAATATGATATGATCTGAATTGATTCCGACAGATGCTCGCCTCACACTCACAGTCACTCCTTCTTCATACTTTAATCAACGTCGCTTCTCGAAGCTACGTGCCCTTTATTCTTCATTCAATTTGCAAGGTAAATTTTGAATATATATTGTTCCGACCTAATTATTCTATAAGTCGTTCGCATTATACGAGTACATATAGAATGGTAATGTCGATTCGATCGTCTTCTTAAGGAAGACTTAATAGGGCATTAATTCAATATAAATATGCTCTCGCATTAATTCACAATCAAACATAAGCATACAATCAAGCTACACTATTCTTTCTAGTCCATGTATTAAGATCATGAAATAATCAAGCTATGCAGATAAATAATTACAAATCATCAACACAACAATCACGATTCAAGACAATAACAAATCCAATAATAAGCGATCTAAACTTCGATTCTTATTTCTTCCAATTATGTTCTCCTAAGAGTAAACAACAAGAAAAGGAAACCGAAAAAGGAAAACAACAAACAACTTCCTCGCGCGCGCGCGCACTAGAGCGTTCGTGCTACCCTTTGGGGCATCACTCACTCGATGACCTTAATAGGTATCAGTAGCTCGTAGTATTCAAGATTTCCGATAATTACAAATCATCAACACAACAATCACGATTCAAGACAATAACAAATCCAATATTTATTTTATTATAAATAGATAATTAGTTATCATGGTAGAAATTATTCTCCGGCAATTACATAGACATAATGAAATAAGAAAAACTTACAAATCAATCATTGTGAATTCGTCATCCAAAATTCAAATCGCTCAATCCAAGTACAAGATTCAAAAGAAAGGGAAAATGAAAAGAAAAGGAAAAGAAGAGAAATTGTGTGTGTGGAAGTTGTGAAAGAGACTGTTGTTCCCTCATTTAAAACCCTCGAAAAGCCCATAAAATTAGGGTGTGCATCGGTCGGTCGGTTCGACCGATCGTCGAAATTTCAAACCAAAAATCGAACCGAACGAATTTTTTGAACCAAACGAATCGTTTATAATTTGGACCGGCCAAAGCGGAACCAAAAAACCGATCGGTTTCGGTCGGACCAAAAACAAACGAAATATAAATTATATATATATATATTTTTTAAATAAACATATTTTATCCTAATTATTTAATTAAAATATTAATTAATTATTATATAAAATATAAAATATATAAAATAATAGTTTTCGGTTCGGTTCGATTCTGACCGAACCTAAAACGTAAATGAAAATCGAACCGAAACCGATTTTAATTAAAATTTTGAGCCGAATCAACCGACCGAAACCGATCGGTTCGATCGATTCCAGTTGGTTCGATCCATACACACCCTACATAAAATAAGTCAAATTGGGCTTAAAAGGCGCGCCATCGCCAGACGGGATGAAGCCGGCGTTGAGGATGGCTTCTTGGAGAGGTGTCGAGAGGGTGTCCCAGACGACGGTGAGGCGGGCGCTGGGTGCTGGGGCATATCTGAGGGGCAAGGCGAGGCGGCGTTGGGGCGTGGCGAGTTGGGTTGCAGGAGGCGGCGACATCGGCGCTGGGGTCGTGGCAGGCCCTAGGACGAGCTGAGCACAGGAAGAACGTCCAGTAGGCACGGGGTGCGCAGGGGCAAGGTGGGAGGCGAGGCCGGCGCTGGGTAGTGGCCCCAGCTCGTTAGGCGCCGCAGCGCTGGGGCTGTGTGCGACTTGGTTGTTTTGCTCCGTTCTTCCTCGTCCGAACTCAATTACGATCCGTTTGTGTCTACGGACTCTATCAAATGATCTTCAACATAATATATTTTCACATTCATACTTGTTAGATCCATTTCCTCCCATTTAACACCGTTTCCTACAAAAACTTCAAAACTAACCAAATAAATCTGAATCGATAAATACTAATCAAAACAACGATGGAAAAAAAACAAACCACTGGCAACCGCATACAAAAACACCAACAACAAGCATAAAATCATACTGAACATATATCTTAGAATTTTTATGATTATTACTTGTTGCGGTTTCAATTGATGCATTAAATTATTGTTTCAGGTATTGTTCTGCAAGGTAGAATCTTGTGAGCGAAGATGAGGCCGATTTTTGCGGGAACTTTGAGTACGAAACTCGGCAATCATTCTCCAAGTATGGAAGAGTTGAACGCGTCGATCGACATGAAATCGGTTATATTTTCTGGAAGATTTCATTCTGTGAACATCCATTTCCTTTATGTCTTTCAATTCGTTTTCTGGGATTTTGTTGGTGACTCTTGGATTATGATCATATTCTATTAAAATCTACGTTTTTCATCATATGTTCCGGTATCAATTTGAAATTCTTATGAGTTGCGATATTTCATATATTTGGGATGATAGTAATTACTTTTGTGTATGCTTATGTTACTGTAATGCTAAGTTTGTAATGATAATGTAGAATAATATTTACTCCTTAACTCTTTGTAAATGTTTTGGGGAAGTGGGTATGACTGAATCAGCATTGGTGTATGGTGATCCCAGTGGTTAAACCTATGTATGTTCAAAGAGCTCAAAGAATGCTGTTAATTATACACATTTAGTACCTCCACTCTTTCAATCGTTTTGCTGGGGGTGGGGGATTCAGGATTGTTTCTGGTAATCAACGCATTTATCATTACCTTCGTTCACTGAGGTGGGCTTTTACTGGATGATTTCCTGATTTTTGCTTGCAGCTGTTAAGTCAGCTGTACGTGATTTGCTTCAGGTGGTGAATATATGCCCAATGAGCTAGATGCAGGCATGCCGCTTATATGTGGTTGCTTCAGCATGCCATGCTTGTCATGATAATGATAAGTGATTCTAGGTGTCAGATCATCATGCCATGCTTACCATCACTAATATTAAGGCGATCCATGAGTTCTATCATGCCATGTCTTCCATTTACTGCATGCTGTGATATTGCTGAAGCATGCTTAGCAATGACTACTCAACTATCTCCATGATCTTAGTTTGCCTCCACTATTAATCTTTCTTTAGCTACATCCTTGTTTTCGTCAGAACTTTGGCATGTTTGCAGGTGTTGTACTTTATTCGAATCTCCACAGGAAAATGATATCCTTGCTTAGTGATGCAGATCTCCAGCAAGGATGTACTCTGAATGATTTCTGTTGTCTCCGCTTCTCATATAAGTTGCTTCACCTTCAGGATTGCTTTTGTTTACTTTGAGGATGAACGTGATGCTGAAGACGCCATCCGCAATCTTGATCATATTCCATTTGGGTACGACGGGCGTAGGTTGTCAGTTGCATTGTTTGAGCTTTAATCTAGGGCTTATTCTATATGTCCGGACCATGATCTTAATCCTGAGATGGGGCTGATAAGACGGGTTTTCTGGGGAAAGGGTAGAAGAATGGGACCCATTATGGGACATACAATGCATTACAGACGGGCCTAGAAGTACCTACTACTACACCACAGACCACACTACACTTGGCTCTACACATTTACAAAGCTAACCCCTGCCACGGCCTGTTTACTAAGATCATCATAGATTATTAATGCGTGCATTCCATTATGCTTTTGTTTAATAGTATAGTTGAATTTGTTTGTTTTGTTTCATCTTGACAGGGTGAACGTGGTAGGCATCGTGATGGGAGGGCTGCAAATCAGAGGCCAACTAAGACCCTTTTCGTGATAAACTTTGATCCTGTGCGTGCCAAAGTCCATAACATAGAAAGACACTTCGAGCCTTATGGGAAGATTATCAATGTCCGCATTCGGAGGAACTTTGCATTTGTTCAATTTGAGACTCAGGAGGATGCAACTAAAGCTTTGGAGTGCACCCACATGAGGTAAGGAGCCTCAACATACCACATCCATATGCGAAAGACAAATTTTCTCCATTCTGTTTCTGTGCTGATTAAGTTTATTTTTTCTAATTTTGCAGCAAGATACTGGATAGGGTTGTTTCTGTTGAGTATGCACTAAGGGATGATGACCAGAGAGGTGGAATGCACGAGAGCCCTTCAAAGTCAATTTAATCTTTCACCTCAAATAACTTTTAAACAATATTACCACTTATGAAGAGTGCAAGAACGTGGGGTTTACCCAATATGCACCTAAGTAACGGCTCGGTTCCCATGATATAAAAAAAAAAGTGCAGTATTTAGAACCTCATATAACAGAAGATATAAAGCAGCTCAATCATCAAATGATTTCATGAATAAATAGTAGAAATACATACATACGTAGATATAGATATAAGAATGATGATGAGATTCAAGAAGAGGGTTTGGGTTTGTGTTTGTACAAGTCTCCTTGAATGGCCTTATCAAGCCAAGTCTGGGCATCCTCCATCATCCCAGGGCTAAGTCTGACCATCAAAATGCAAAACTCGGTTTGATTGAGCGCTCCATCGCCATCGAGATCGCCTTCCTGCACCATCGCCTCGGCGTCGTCTCTGCTCATCCCTTCCAACCCTAAAAGCGCGCAATTCTTCTGCAGGCTCGCCGCCGTGATCAGCCCCTTGCTCGGATCCGCCAGCAGCCGGAATCCGCCGCACAGCTCCGCCACGAAGGTATCGCCGTCCAGCTTGTCCACCATCACCGGCAACAAGTCTTCATACTCCTTCATCTCCGAATTTTGTTCCATGTTGATAGGATTCGAAGCAGCCATCAATAATGAATTATTAAGTCTGACGGGGACGGGGGAGAAATTTGTGACGACCCTATATAAAAGGTAGCGTTCTAATATAGTCGGCAGTATTTGGAATATAGGAAGAAATAATGGACGGTTGGATTTTTTTCTTGGTTTATTCAATTTAAAATTTTGATGGCTGCCTCGAGTTGTCAAGTCTATGCACGGACTTTATGCTACAATTTTGGACTGCTTCATTGATATTTAATATATACTCTCCTCAGTTTCAATATTCATAGTTTTTTTTCCATATAGATTAAAGAGAATTATGTTTTATATGTAAAGTAGTGAGTGATACAAAAATTGAGATATTTTTTAGTGTAAAAAGTATTTTCTTTTTTGAAACGAACAAACTTAATGGGACAGTCCAAAAAAAAGTATATAATATATATATTGTTGGTATATTTCTAGTTGGCATTTGGTTCCAAAATGAGCGACTTTTCGAGGAAGGTGCTATTCGTATTGGAGTGGGGTTGTTGGACGTTTGTACCATGACTTGTGACCATCTCCAACTGCATACTTGTTCTATTAGTTTCTGTATCTTCCAAGAAGCTTCCTCTCTCATTCAATATTGGGGACAATATATGGGAGTGGGGTATGTAATCTTTGTTAGGATACCGCTATCACTCCGTTCAATTAGTATGATATTATCCGTTTTGGATCGTACGGATTGTTTTGAATTCCTTCCAAAAGCGCCATATTATTTTGGGTTGTTCTTAATATATAAAGGCAATTTTTCTTTTATTTCGATGTGGGACTTTGGGTTGCACCATACCCAACAATCTTGAGGTTGTAGCTCCTATGATACTGCTCTTCTCCCAACGATGAGATGTGCCAAATTGTTGGATTCTCAATCGATTAAAACCAATTTAATTAAAATCTCAATTGATTAGGAGTTCGATAATTTGATATGTCATCATCTTAAAGGGGAAGCATTGTAGAACCACATCATCAAATTTATGGGGTGGGTAATGTTTATCTTCTATCTTTACCAAATTATTTTACGCACTATGACATATGACCGACGTACAAGTCATTTAGGATGTGTTTGATTGATAAAATAATTTAATTGTATATTCAATTTGAGTGATTTGGTTCGTGACATATTACTTGGCTTGTGTTCCAATCATTTATTTGGATGATAACTTATCATCCCAAAATTTAGATTAATTATTTAATCATTCTTTTATCTAAAATACAAAATTTTAAAATATCCACACGAATTTTTTTTTGGCACTCTTTACCTTTGAATTTTTGTAGTGCTACACCACAAGAGTAATTTTGATATTGTATTATATTTTGTCATAAATTTTAATTTATCATATACCATTGTCAATTAATCAAAACATAAACTTAAATAATCAAAACAGTTCAATCCTACTCTATCATTCCAATCATATCTATTTCATTAATTAAGTAAGAGTGAGATGTGATTGGTAGGTAGGTAGAATCTTATGTTTTACTCCTTCCGTCCCATCCAAGACGATTCATTTTTTTTCTGCGATTATTTAGGAAGATATAAAATGATAAGTAGTAGGTAGGTCATAACTTTTGAAGAGATAATTATTTCCAAAAAGGTAAGCATATCATCTTGGGTGAGACGTCTCAAAAGAAATGGTCCATCTTGAATGGGACGTGAGAATATTAGAGCTGTATATGTGGTAATCAAAGTGGATAAAGATTTGTTTTTGGTACGTAAATGAGTAAATTTACAGATCCTACTACCTACTACGATAACGGTGAATATTAATATGTATTGATATCAAACAATTTCCTTGCATTTCCTACACTAATCACCGACTTCTGGAAATGTTTGAAAAACAAATTTTATTAGTTTCCGGCCTGACTAAAATATTTTCTCCTATTCTTTTCCTCTCGAAGAATTTCGACTTGGTTGCACCAAGATTCCCCTGCCACAAAGCTCCAAAGATTTTCATTCAAAACTACATTATTTAAAGGTGGCTGTATTTCACAACAGAACAAGGTAAGTTAATCCAAGTTATAAAACATAAATTATTGAATGAGATTACAATGATCATACAGCAGTCTCATCATGTCCCATACCTAAATGAAATACGATGACTTGGAATTATGTCGATATTTACAAAATCGAAATACTCACATCATTATGATTGTGAATCTTTAAATGATGGGTCTTGTATTTTGATGGTTCTTTAATGGGGCTTAATTTGCTATTGACAAAAACTTGGATGAGCTACGCCCATGGTGGTCATTCTTGTTTTTAAAAATAATAATTATATATTAATTATGATGAGTAAGGATAATTATATTTTATTAATTTATAATTAAATTTATTAATTTTTATTTATTAATTCAATTAGAATTTATCAATTCATAATTATTGTTTATTAATTCATAATCAAGGTTTATTAATTCATAATTAAAGTTTATTAATTTAAAATTAGGGTTTATTGTTCAAAATTAGGGTTTATTAATTTATAATTAGGGTTTATTAATTCACAATCATGATTTATTAATTTAAAATTAGGATGTATTAATTCAAAATTAAAGTTTATTAATTCCAATTAAATTTTATTAATTCAAAATTAGTATTTATTAACTTACAATTAAAGTTTATTAAATTAATTAATTTTACTTAGAATTAATTAAAATTAAAAATTAGTGGTCTCACTGTGCGCGCACATGAGACCTTTGCTATTACTCTTAATAGTTCATTAATATAGTTCATTATTGATCATGAATGCATCGTAATGACTTTCATCAGCCTCCATAGTTTATTGAATTGCATCACATCGCAACTCCTATGTCATGTGGAAATTGTATGGTTGATAAATCTAAAATTTGATTGAAATTCAAATAAATAATATAAATAAGATAAACTAGTTCTGATTGATTTAATGTGGCTACTCCGAGATATGTTCAAGGCTTTAACTTAATATACCTCCATTAAAACATAACAATAGTTCGGTCATCTTTAAAATATCATATCCGTTACTTAATACTTTTATTTCATACGTATAGAAAAAAGAGAAGATAGACTTAATATATACACTTTTTATTTCCTATCTTTCTCAAAAAGAAATTTTCCTATTCCTATCAATTATTAATCTTCAGCTTCTCCATCAAACTCTTCAATTTCACAAAACATAGTGTATAAAGGAATTCCTCAATAAATAAATTTATAAGGGAAAGAAGAATAAAATATTATTTATATATTAATTACATGATGGGCTACGGAGATAATTTGCCTTTTCAATTGGGCCTTTGTTAATTTCTTGACCCATTAATTTTGGGCTGAAATCAGGTTTAGTTACACTAATACCCCTACAGAAAAAGAAAAGAAGGGTTTTGAGTCCATCCATTTGGTTTTCCTTTTCTTTCTACGGTGGAGTGTATATTTTTTCTTTTCGAAAAACAAAAACACATTGTTTGTTCTTCACCTTGACGGACAATTACGCGTTTGCGATGGGAAGTACTCAAGTTAGGTATTAATTTATAGCAATTGCCTTCTTCTATCGTCAATGGTTCGGGTAGATATAATTTCTTGTGATTAGAAATAAAATTGGAATTTGATGTTGATGATGATTAGAAAAGAGGTTAATTGATATTTTCACATATAGTCTATCTCTGTTGGAAATCAAGCGTATATATATATAATATTATATATGTGGTCGAGTTGCCGGAAGGCTACTTTGACCAAGATTTGAGTGACGTAACATTTAATTTTGTGAAATTAAATGGCATAGGATCAATCTACGTTTCGAGTAGATGATCGTGGTGTATTCACATTCTCAAATCCGATTTCCGTGAGTGAGAAATAGTGGATCAAAGTTGGTCACTTAAACATGGAGTTATGTGATTAAGGGATAAGCATGGATTAATTAATCCTTATCCCACATTGATTAATGAACCTTCATTAATTGTCTATATAAGTGGGTCATTGAACACTTAGTATAATTATGTGCACAAGTGATGGTTTGGAAAGCCCACGTGTATGTGTGTGCGCCTTGGCCATGCCCGGGCGGTGCCGCGGCGGCCCCGTCGCCCGTGCCCGTGCCCGTCGCTCGGCTCGGCTCCCGTTCGGTTCGTGGTCCGTGGATCGTGGATCGTGGATCGTGGCAATTGGTCTGGGTGGTCTTTGGGCACGTTCGTGGCTGGTTGGTTGATGACCATTGCCGTATGTTTTGGATCAACGTTTGATCGAGCCCAAAGATGGAGTTGGTCGAGGCCCAACTCGTGTGGCCCAATCCGTTAGCTGTGCATTTGAAGAGACGTCCGGATCGTCCGATGAACACAGACGCGCGCGTTGTCGGATTCGTCGTAACCGCTCGTAACGCCTCCGACATGATGGCTCTGCGGAAACGCGTGCACGTTGTCTCCGAACCGCTGCGCACTCAATAGGGACATAACTCCGTAACACCCGACATCAATGCGGTGTTGACTCGGCATCTTTCCCCACGGGGGCGCGCCTATAAATAGGACATGTCTACGGCATAAACCACTCTTGCAAAAGCATTCCTGCGTTCTCTCAAAGCACTCCTGCGTACATGGCTCGTGTCGCTCATCCTCGCCTCCGTCCGGTTCACGGAGCTCGTTGGTTCTGCGGTCTTTGCCCCCGACGCAGACGCCGTTTTACCTTTGGAGCGATCGTCGAACCCAGAAACTCTGGGCGTATCTCGTCTTACGGAAGAGGACTCCTCGACTCGGCATTAGATTACGGTTATCGTAATTTTATTCTGCTTTCTTGTTTCAAATTCATTGTTAGTTTGATCTTCTACATTTACATTTCGAGTTGTAACACGCTTGGCAAGTCTGTCTTGTTAGTACACTATTTTCCACAATCGCATGACGAGATAATACTTGCGAAGGTTAGACTCTAAATAAACCTAAAACTTTGAAACCTAAACCTTTGCTTGGAGATGTCATTGCTCCGACCCAGCTCACGCTCGCTTGTTCTTTGCCGCCAGCTTCCTTGCCGATTACGGCACAATGGCTTCGGTCATGTTTGGTTCGATGCCCTCGGGGTCAACCATGGGACCCTTTGGGTCGATCGTTGTTCCACTTTTAGTGGTTCAACAATTGGTTCCACTTTTAGTGGTTCCTTTGGTTCGACGATTTGCTTTTCGATTGGATCATTGTTGGATCCATGGGATCTAACACCGGTGGTTCTCATTCGAGTTCCATGTTTGAAAGACACTTGAGTGGTGCTGGTGGATCGATCATGGATCGATCTCGGCCTGCTCATACCGCAAGGATGATCGCCGAGAAGCCGTAGAAGTTTGGAGGATCCGACTTGAGATGGCGACAAAGATGTTGTTCTACCTCAACGTTGGGCTTCGCCAACTTGGTGGAAGATGAGCCCGCCGTTCAGGGTTGGTAATGGACTTTCACGTCCGGCGACATATAACAATGGCGCCTGGCGACTACCTTTGTAAAAATTTTATACTTGGTAGTTTAGAAGATAGCTTGTATAGTGTTTATCTTTGTTGTAACGACATCCAAAAGTGTGGGATGCGTTAGAAAAGAAATACCGTAGTGATGATGCAGTCTAAAGAAGTTCATTGTAGCGAATATTTGGACTACAAGATGGTCGATTCCCGACCGATCATGGACCAAGTGCAAGTTTCAACTCATTGTGCACGAGGTTCAAGCGAAGGCACCTTGTTTGAGACGGTTTTGTCGTCGCTGATGATTGAGAAGCTACCGGGGTGGAGAGACTTGAGGTCTACCTTAAGCCACAGCGAAAGGATATGACACTTGAAGACTTGATCGTCGATCTGCATCGAGTCGGCGTGAAGAAGCTAGAACTAAAGGAAAGGCGATCGATCTTTAGAGCCAACTGCTTTGGAGAGGCGGTCCTCCAACAAACGTGTTCGTCCCGATGTCGAAGATAAAGGCGAAGGAAGGTGGTTGCCCGTAAGTTTGACGAGGGGCTATTACAATGTGTGAAGCATGGCCACACAGTAGAGGCTGCCGTCGGTAGAAGAAGAAGAAGTAAGAGTTACCAACGTTGTCGAGAAGGACTTGACAAATGGGACAAGGATGACTTGGCTGCTGTGGTGACCGAAGAAGTCGACCACGTCGAGAATCAGGTGGATGGTTCATCGACAACAGGCGCTGCGCGCGTCTGTGCCGAAAAAATCGTTTCTCCACCTACAAGCTCTGTTGAGGAGGAAGCTCAACATGGGAACCAAGCTTCGTCCGAGGTTGCGGAGTTGGTGATGTGGTGCTCAAGATGACGTCCGGCATTGAGATCACATTGAAGGATGTCTTTGCATGTCCCGGACATTCGCAAGAACTTAGTGTCGGGCTCTATTCTAGTTAATAAAGGTTTTAGACTAGTTTTGAGTCGGACAAGTTTGTCTTGACTAAGTTTGGAAAGTTTCTTGGTAGAGGTTATCTCACCGGTCTTTTCAAACTAAATGTAATGGTTGTGCCGTGTACCCAAAATTATGATGAATGAAAAGCATCTACTTATCTTACTTGGTGAGTGCTCGATTTATGGCATTGTAGATTAGGACATGTTAATCTAAATGCGATAAAAGATTAGTAAATTTAGATTTACTAAAGTTAAATGAAGTCGATACAAAGCGAAATGTGAGGTTTGTGTGGAAGCGAAAATGGCTAAGTTCTTGTTTCATTCGGTAGAGCGAAGCCTAAGCCTCTAGAACTTATTCATCTTGATGTATGTGATTTAAAGTTTGTACAAACTAGAGGTGGTAAAAATATTTCATCACGTTTATTGATGATTGTACAAGATATTGTTATCTTTATCTTCTAAGAAGTAAAGGCGAGGCTATTGAAGCTTTTAAAACTTGAAGCAACGAAGCGAGAATCAACTAATTTGTCCGAATTAAACCGCGATAGGGGAGAATATGTAGCTCGTTTGAGGCATTATCAACGAAAGTGGTATAATACATCAAACGACGACTCATATTCACCTCGGTCTAATAAGCGTTCTTGAGCGTAAAATCGAACACTTAAGGAGATGATGAATGCTTTGTTGATTAGTTCGGGGTTGCCTGAGAACTGTGGGGGAAACTGTTTTGACGACCAACTACATCTTGAACAAGATTCCACTCGAGGTAAGGATGTCACTCGCTACGAGTTGTGGAAGGAAGAAAGCCATCGTCTGAAATATCTCAAAGTGTGGGGGTGTTTGGCGAAGGTTGAGGTGCCTCTTCTAAACAAGTTACAATTGGACCTAAAGCGATCGATTGTATCTTTATTGGGTATGCTTGAGCAATGGCATATCGTTTCGATCCACGGTCGGAGGTACCGAATATGATTGTGGGGCGACGATTGAATCGAGAATGCTATATTCTTTGAAAGTGTTTATCCACAGCAAAGACAAGGATAAAATGAAGCTAGTTCTAGCAATAGAGTGATGGTGAAGCTTGAGTTCTAAACCTTTGGAGGAAGAACCGATATCGCATAAGCGATCGAGGTGCGATCCGGTGAAGTCGGAGCAGGAGCGTGGCGATGAAGTCGAGCGCGAAAGGATTTTGGTCACGACTATATTGCGTTCATGTTGGACGAAGAAACTTCGATCAAAGTAGCCTATGCTCGGTCGGGCGGGATGCTCGGCGAGAGGTCATTCAGCGAAGTGATTCCATTCTGCAAAACCACTTGGGTGTTGGTTGATTTGCGGAAGGTTGTAAGCCACTAGGATGCAAATGGATCCTTAAAAGAAAGTACAAGCGGATGGATCAATTGAAAAGTATAAGGCCCGTTTGGTTGTCGAAGGTTTAAACAAAGAGGATACGATTTCTTGATACCTATTCACTGTGACGAGGATTACGTCTATTAGGGTGCTTCCATAATTCTTTGCTTTGCCTGATCTTGAGATTCATCAAATGGATGTTAAGGCGCATTTTGAATGGTGACCTCGAGGATGAGGTATATATAGAGCAACAGAAGGGTTTAGTACACAGTCGAGAAGAGGTATCAACTCGTGAAGTCTCTATATGGTTTGAAAGCAGCGTTGCAATGGCACTGAAATTTGACAATGTAATGTTGGCAAATGGTTTCAAAATCAACGAGTGTGACAAATGTGTCTACGTTAAGAACAACGATAATGGTTATGTTATAGTGTGTACGTATGTAGATGACATGTTGATCATGGGTGCAATACTCGAGTCATTAATGACACAAGCGCGTGTTAAATAGAAATTTTGACATGAAGGACATGGGTTTAGGTGATGTGATTCTTGGAATCAAGATTCTAAGAAGATCGAGACGATTGTCTTGACACAATCTCACTCGTTGAGAAAGTGCTTAAGAAATTCAACGTTTGATAGTTTGCTGCTAAGACCCATTAGAGCTCAATGTTCACTTGAGTAAACGAGGGTGAACACATTGGGCGAAGACTATGCTAAGGTCATGGGTGTTTGATGTATCTTACAAATTGCACCCGACCGACATAACTTCTTAGTGAACAAATTGAGTCGTTACGAGCAATCGAGCAAGGAGCATTGGAAGGCTTTAGTGAGATTTTGAGGTACTGAAGTATACTCAAAATCATGGGCTGCATTCACGAGATATCCCCGGTGCTTGAAGGGTCTGTGATGCAAATTGGATATCGACACGAAAGATTCACTTTCTACAAGTGGAGTGCGTGTTCACGATTGGGGAGGTCTTTGTTCTTGGAGATCCACGAAGCAGGGCGTGTATAGCCCGATCCACCATGGAATCGGAATTCATAGCTTTGGATAAAGGCGGTGAGGAAGCCGAGTGGCTCGTAATTTTTGGAAGATATTCCATGTTGGTCTAAACCCGTGCCACCGGTGATGATTCCTTGTGATAGCCAAGCGGTTATTGGAAGGCGAAAAGTGGTTTGTATAATGGTAAGTCTCGACATATCGTCGGCGACATAATCTAGTGAGGCATTTGATCTCAAGTGGGGTTATATCAATTGACTATGTCAAGTCGATAGATAATCTGGCGGATCCGATTAACGAAGGGTTGAACCGAGATCAAATGATCAGAGTTCTTTAGAGGAATGGGACTAAAATCCACATCTTAAGAACAATCATAGTGGTAACCCAACCATGATGATGGAGATCCCAAGAACTTGGTTCAATGGAGAACTAAGCTATATGAGTTCGTGTATAAACACTCGAGTTAGTCTGCTCCTAGAAAGCAAACGAGTGTTGAAAAACTTCACTAGTGGTGAGGTTGAGTCGTTGACTCTTAATGATTCTAAGATACCTCGAGGAGGTTGAGTATGGCAAGATACTCGGTAAAGAATCACCTATGTAAGTGTGAAGTGGGGCCGCTTCAAATAAAACACTTATGAATCCAAAGTGGATGTCCATGGCCAAAATGGAATCAAGCGTGAGCGGATGAGGTTGAGGTGTTAAAGTGTTAATACCATTGTCTCGATGCACGTTGTGGGGGAATAGTTGAGCGTCTTGTCCACTAATCCGCGTGTACTCGATGATACTAACTATGGAAGGTTCAAGGCCATAAACCACTGTCGAAATATTTTAACATCTCTTGATCGAGCTGGCGATCTGCATACATGCATATATTATTTCCTCTCATGTGGGGATTGTTGGAAATCAGCGATATATATATAATATTATATATGTGGTCAAGTTGCCGAAGCTACTTTGACCAAGATTTTGAGTGATAACATTTAATTTTGTGAAATTAAATGGCATAGGATCAATCTACGTTTGAGTAGATGATCGTGGTGTATTCACATTCTCAAATCCGATTTCGGTGAGTGAGAAATAGTGGATCAAAGTTGGTCACTTAAACATGGAGTTATGTGATTAAGGGATAAGCATGGATTAATTAATCCTTATCCCACATTGATTAATGAACCTTCATTAATTGTCATATAAGTGGGTCATTGAACACTTAGTATAATTATGTGCACAAGTGATGGGTGGAAAGCCCACGCTGTATACGCGCCCGCCGTATGCGCCTTAGCGCCCGGGCGCTGCGGCGCCGTCGCCAGCGCCAGCCCGCCATGCGCCAGGTCTCGCGGCTTAACCGGCTCGGTTTCGGTTCGATTCGGTGGTCCGTGGTCCGTGGATCGTGGATCTTGGATCTTGCAATTGGTCTTTGAGGCATTCTTTGGGCTGTTCGGTGGGCTTGCTTCGCTGGGCACGGTTGGTGGCCCATTGCCCTTATGTTTTGGATCGGCGTTTGATCGAGCCCAAAGATGGAGTTGGTCCGAGGCCCAACTCGTGTGGCCCATCGTTGGGCTGCTGTGCGTTTGAAGGGCGTCGGATACGTCCAGTGAACACAGACGCAGGCGTTGTCCGATTCGTCGTGGCAATCGGTGGCAACTCCCGACATGATGGCTTCACGAAGCGTGCCCACGTTGTCTCCGAAACGCTGCGCGCTCGATAGGGGACATAACTCCGTGCACACCCGACATCAATGCGGTGTTGACTCAACATCTTTCATGAGGGGACGGCGCATAAATAGGACATGTCTCCCAAAGATAAACCACCCTCACGCAAAAAGCATTCCTGCATTCTCTCAAAGCACTCCTTGCATACATAGCTCGTGTCTAAGCTCTGCTCCGCCTCCGTCCGATTCGCGGAGCTCGTTGGTTCTTGGTCTTGCCACCCACTAGCATTGTCGTTTACCTTTGGAGCGATACGTCGAGCCGAGAGCACTATCGGGCGTATCTCGTCTTCGCGAAGAGGACTCCTCGACTCGGCATTAGATTACGTTATCTGTAATTTTTATTACTTTTCTTCTTTCAAATTCATTGTTAGTTTTGATCTTCTACATTTCATTTCGAGTTGTAACACGCCCGCAAGTCTGTCTTTGTTCGTACACTATTTTCCACAATCTCTGCATTGCGGTGACTTTCAATTTGTTCGTTGATTTCTAAGTTACGCCTTCTTTGAATTAATTAAAGTAACAATCTAGAATTTTGAGTTCGATTATTCATGATCATCTAACTTATAATATGTTGAGGAAGAAAGATCTTGTTGTAGCTTATATTTGGTAATAGAGCGAACAAGCTTTTACCATAAGTACTGACTAACCATTGACATATTTGATCACTTCCACCAATGACTATAAACAATAGATATTGGGTGACGTAGTTGGTGAAGTGTGTGAGCTCATAGATGTATATCACGGTTTACCACTCCAAATTACTCCCTCAGTCCCACTTAAGCGGTGAAGCAGTGGCGAGCCACAACATCTCATGGAGGGCAATTGCCCCACTTCAAAATTTCCTATTAATATATTAGTATTAGAAAATATTGTAATTTTATCAAAATTGCCCACCATCTTTTTTAAAATAGGGCAAAATATTCAACCTATTTTAAAACTCGGCCTCCATCAAACTTGGTATTAGTTAGAAAAATCACGCACGTATTCCAAAGAAGTTTATGTTCCCTCAATTCCACCCACCATTCCACCGATTCCCCAATTCCACCCCCAATTCGATTGCCAACAATGAGGCAAATGGAGGAGAAGAATAAGCTTTACAACTTTACAAGGACAACTCTTCAAAGTTGAAAGCTCTCTCCAACAAGGCTAGAAACGGAGAGGTAGGTTAATTTTATTTTATTTTACTATTATTTGATTTTTTTTATTCGATGAAAAAGAATGTTGCTCGGTTTTATCGACATCAAATTTCGATAGAATTTTCATGCTTCATTTGTAGATGTTCTATTTAATACATTGTTCGGAAATGAGAAATTGACAGTTCTTATACAATAATAAGGATTGTGCATGATATGAACTTGGTAGAATTAATTGCAATCCCGTAGTTTTTGTTTGTTGTGTGCCTCTGTTTTCTATGAGTTTGGATTGTTGATTTCTCATTCACTATATTTTGTTATCAAATAGGAATGGATAAATTTCTTATTAGAAAATCATCAACTACAAATGAGGAGACAAGTCGAGGAGAAAAGGCGTTATAAAGAACAAGTGCGTGTCTCTTCAAAGAACCCCGAGTTGAGATCAATTTGGATAATCTCCCATCGGACCGGGTTTAAGGATAAAGATTTCACCTATGATCCTAATGATCGAGATAAAGTAAGAAGAAGTCATTTGCGAAGGGCCTTGTCGACACAATGATCACAACTTTCCACAAAGAATGTTTGGTAAGTTTGTCCGTCTTGGTTGATGAATTTGAATTGGTTGGAGTATAAGCGTGATAAGGATCTTGCATTTGTTTATGTTGCTACTTATTTCGTCCGGATTTGGGAAAACAAGTTGGCGGAGATTCATTCACTACGGTTGGATTTAGTAATTAGAAAAGAAGGAGTTGTTTACTAAACATGTGGGAGTTCTAATAGCGTACATAATCAAGCTTGGCAAAATGTGTCGATTTGATGAAAAAAAGTCAACACATTGAAGTTGCTATTTGTAGGCAATCGAGCAAACTTCGTAACCTTTATAGAGCTAGATTAACCGTTTCGAGTTGATTGCATTAGATATTTGCTACGCCAGGCCTCGCTTTTAGGACATGATGAATCTGAAAGTTCCTTCAATCAGGTAATTTCCTTGAACTTCGAAATTTGCTGCAAATCATAATGAAGAGATAAAGAGTGTTGTGTTAAAAATGCTCGAGAGAATAATCAATTAACTTCTCGGATATTCAAAATGATATTGTGCGTTCTTGCTCTTGGAGACTACTTATGCTATAGTGAAAGAACTTGGAGATGATTTTTTGCCATATTAGTTGATGAATCTCGTGATATATCGGATAAAGAACAAATAATGTTGTGTTACGTTATGTGAATTCAAATGGTTTTGTTGTGGAGCGTTTTCTTGGAATCGTTCATGTTAGTGATACTTCTTCTATGTCACTCGAAAGCTATTGAATCACTTCTCTCAAATTTTGGATTGAGCATAGCTAGAATCGGAGAGCGAGGATATGATGGTGCAAGTAATATGCGAGGAAATTGATGGACTTAAAAGTTTTGTTTTGAAGATAATCTCTGCGTTCTATGTTCCTTTGTTTTTGCATCGACAACTTACTATTGTTGCGATAGCAAAAAATCATCTCAAGTTGCTTCTCTTTTAACTTGATAGCCATCGTAGTTAAAGTTGTTGGGGTTCTTGTAGAGGCGAGATATATTTAGAGAGAAGCAAATGGTTGAAGTTAAAGTGCACTTGGAAATGAAGAAATTTGTAGTGGTCGTGGTTTAAATCAGGAAACTAGGCTCAAAAAGCAGTGATACTGTTGGGGTTCCAATTATGGCACATTGATGAGTTTGATTGCAAGTTTTTCTCTTATTAATGATGTTACGGATTATGTAGTTGAAGATGGATATCACTCGAACAAAAAGCTGAAGCGGCAGGTCTTGTAAGTCTTTAGGAACATTTGATTTTGCTTTTACTTTGCACCTAATGAAGAATATATTAGGTATAACAAATGAGCTCTCCAGTTTTGCGAAAAGAATCGAGATATTGCGAATGCAATTGTACAAGTTAAAGTCTCAAAGAAAAAGCTGCGAGATGAGAGATAATGGGTGGGATGATTTCTTGAATGAAGTGGTGATGTTTTGTAATCATCATGATATTGAAATTCGAGCATGGATGATTTTCATGTTCTCAGCGTGAGATCAAAGCGTAAAGCTCAAAGCGTTACAATTTACACTACTACCCGGTAAGTGTATTGTATGAAGTGTTGGATATGCGACTTGAGAGCTCAATGATTCGATTCACGAAGCAAACAACGATTTACTTCTTTGCATGGAATGTCTTTCTCCAATGACAATTTTTGGTTTGATAAAGTGAAACTATTGCATTTTGCAAAGTTTTATCCATTTGATTTTCTTGATTGAGATAATGACTTTAGATAACCAACTCAAAATTATTTCACGGATGTGCATTCTTGTGAAGACTTTATCAATTTGAAAGGGATAGGAAGTCTTGCAAGAGAAATGGTGATGACAAAGCGAGATATTATGTATCCGTTGGTGTATAAGCTCATTAAGCTTGCACTTGTTTTACATGGTAATGCAGATGGAAAGAGTTTTTCGCCATGAAGATTGTGAAAATCGGCTTGAAATAGGATGGGAGATCGTTGGATGAATGATTGTTTGGTTACTTACATCGAGAAGGAAATTTTTGATACGATGGATAATGAGTTGATATTACAACGCTTTCGAATATATGTGTAATCGTGAGAATTCTTGTAAAATATTTTATGATATAACTATTGTCAATATATTTTGAGTTCTTAA